>CAMTDV010000004.1:49764986-51148858 GCA_947069175.1 Scalesia atractyloides | reverse complement strand
AATAACACCAATTATCTCAAAAGGGCAATAGGGTAGTCTAATTGGTTTGAGGGGGTTTTATTTATATCCAAAAGGTCTGAGTGGGTTATCCAAAACGCCAAACATATCACAAAGGGCATCGATGTGGCACGGTGTAAAAGTTGTTTTTCTTGAGAATATTTAGCAAACCAACAACCAGCTGAAATACAATTACATATAAACTTTATTTTATTACCCCTTTTACTTGGTATTCTAAAGCATGGTCATCTCCAAAAATTTCAAACACAGAAACATAAACGAGCGAACTATAGAGCGAATTTCGAACGAACCGAGATTCAAGCAAGTGGCGAGCTTTTTCCAACCGAGATTGCGAGAGCGGCGAGCTTTTTCTAACCGGTGCAAACGGCGAGCTTTTTCTAACCGAGATTGTGCGAACGGCGAGCTTTTTTCAACCAAGATTCGAGCGAGCCGCGAGCTTTTTTTAAACGGGAATCGAGCGAGCATCGAGCTTTTTGAATAACCCTACTCTCCATTCCTTCTACGTATGTCCTTCGAATTTACATTGTATAAAAAATCATAAAGTTAATAAAATAAATATTAAAATCTTCAACTTTTGTAAATGGTAGATATTTTACCACTAAAGTAAATTAAACTGTAATTTACAATGAACAATCTTTATAAAATTTCAACTTTTTGACACATTGTTTTATTTTGTATATAAATGAGAGGAATAAAATTATCCAAATACAAAGAAAAATCTTTATAAAATTTCAACGTTTTGACACATCGGTTTGGTTTGGGCCAAATAAAATTATCCAAACACAAAATGAGGTTATTTGACTTTAAACTTGGCAAATAAATCCATTCAACAAGACCATATATCACTAGATAGTTGACCAAACTAATGCTAGTAACTTAAAAACTTTGATAAGAATAAATTAAAATCAACATAACAAACTAATGTAGAATATTATACGAATAAAGAGATTAACAGAAGTACACTACAATATATCACAAGGGGATAGATAAACTAACTAAAAAATTAGTATCGCGCTGTAATATGTTGTCGCTGCCGCATCGCGCGGGTAGAAAACTAGTATGTATGTATGTGCGTGTATATATGTATATATATATAGGGTCAGGATCATATGAGAAGTAGTAGGCTAATTGAGAAACTTGAGAAGCATTATGGACCACACATTTTTCCCTAAGCAAAAAAAAAACATAATTAATGAAAAAAATGCAATTTTTTTTGGAAAAATCGCTGCTTTTGCTTCTAGGTTTTTTAGGGGATTTATACATATGTGTATATTGTTAATCTTTTAACTACATATATGTGTATATTGTCAATCTTTCAACTATACATATGTGTGTATTGTTAATCTTTTTAACTATACATATGTGTATATTGTCAATTTTTTAACTATACATATGTGTATATACATGTTTAAATTGAAAAATAAGTGTTGTAAATGTATGATTGAGGTGAATGATTTAGTTTTAGCTTTAAGATTTAGCATTAGGGTTTAGGGTTTAGCTTTAGGGTTTAGGGTTAGGGTTTGGTTTTAGCTTTAGGATTAGGGTTTAGATTTAGGGTTTAGCATTAGGGTCTAACATTATGGTTTAGCTTTAGGGTTTAGCATTAGGGTTTAGCTTTGCGGTTTAGCGTTTAGTTTTTAGTGTTTAGCATTAGGGGTTAGTTTTACTGTTTAGTATTGGTCTTTAGGATTTAGCTTTAGGGTTTAGCATTAGTATTTAGGGTTTAGCTTTATGGTTTAACATTATGGTTTAGCGTTAGGGTTTAGCTTTAGCTTTAGAGTTTAGCATTAGGGTTTAGATTTAAGGTTTAGGATTAGGGTTTAGGGCTTAGTTTTTAGGTTTTAGCATAGGGTTTAGCTTTAGTGTTTAGAGATTTTTTGTTATTGTTCAATGAGCCGGTCTCAATGCCGCTGTAATGAGCTCAATCGGCATTCGTTTGACCCGGTTTCCTACACTTATTTAGATTAAGGATATATATTTTTCATAATATACACATATGTATAGTTAGAAGATTGACAATATACATATATGTATAGATAAAATATTAACTATATACACATGTGTATAAATCCCTAGAAAATCTAGAAGAAAAAGCAGCGATTTTTCAAAAAGAAAATTGCATTTTTTTCATTAATTATGTTTTTTTGCTTAGGGAAAAATATGTGGTCCAGAATGTTTCTCAAGTTTCTCAAATAGGATGCTCTTCTCTTAGGATCCCTACCATATATATATATATATATGATCAAGATCAAGGGAAACCCTCAATGAGTTGTGAGAATTTAAAGAACTTGGCATTCCCGTGCGAGTTTCGACCACATTTTTTTACACCCCAAGTTTAAGATGTTACAAAGGCGGCTGTAAAAAAATCAAGTTGTGTTTTTAGCCCGACGTCACCTTTTTACGGCATTTACATCTATTGAAAACTAAAGTAAATATTTATTTTTGTAGAGAAGTTGATTTTTTCAGGATTTTTGGTAAACAAAAAATTTGAAAAAAATACTTTCATAAGGTCTGGTTCTCTAAGCTCTCACAACTCGTATGAGTTTTCATTTTACTCTAACCCTATATATATATATATATATATATATATATATATATATATGTGTGTGTGTGTGTGTGTGTGTGTGTGTGGTAGGGATCCTAAGAGAAATCCACTCTATTTGAGAAATTTGAGAAGCATTCTGGACCATACATTTCGTAAAATATATACACATGTATAGTTTAAAATTTACTATATACATATGTGTATAATTCGATATACATATATGTATATAGTGAATTTTAAACTATACGTATGTGTATTTTACGAAAAACTTAGAGAAATGTGTGATCTAGAATGCTTCTCAAGTTTTCTCAAATAGAGTGGACTTCTCTTAGGATCCCTACCATATATATATATATATATATATATATATATATATATATATATATATATGGGAAAGTGAATATGGTGTTGCTTAGATGCGAAACCCACCAAAACTACGTGATTTTGTTAATTTCCATCAAAGGTGATTTCAATCTTTTTTTTTCTTCTTTGAAGGTCCTTGCCGGATTAATTTCAACGACAAGAAAGTGTGCTAAAATTAAATCTAACAAATCAAAATGAATAATCGTGTTTATTGTGTTTAAAAGTTATACCCAGTAAACAAATCGATGAGATGATTACTGAACCTTGAGCATTATTATTTTAAAATTAATCGATATTGAAATGTAAATGGATAGATTTATTGGAAGCCCGTTGAGTGAAAACAAAAATCTAAATCTAGCATATCAGAACAAACATCACATAAATATTCTCCATTTAGCGTAAGGTAAAATTTAATTTGATTTTTTATTTTTATCTGATCAGCCCATTGCAAATTAATTGATGAGATTAAAAACAAAAATTGATCTTTAAAGGAATCCGTGCAAACCATGCAAGTAACCTCGATGATTTCAAGGTAGGGTTTTGAAATGTAATTTAAAGCATCGGTGAATGGGAAAATTAGGTTTTGAAATGTAATTAAAGCATTGGTGAATGGGAAAATTAATGGAGATAAATTAGGAAACAACCAATAGATTTGATTCCTTTATAATAAAACTACTTAGTTTTGGAGGGTTTCGCATCTAAGCTTAGATGCCTAACATCACCACATCATCATATTCTCGCAATGTTTAATGTTCTGCATAGAACCTTCCCATAATTTTATATATATATATATATAGGGAGAGGATCATGAGAAAACTACTTAAATGTGAGAAAACTAACTAAAACAAGCCAAAAAAACATACAATTTTTTTTATAAAAAATCGTTGTTTTTTATGTATAAAAAAAACTTTTTTTTTCAAAAAAAAAACTTGTACTGCACATGTGCATTATATGTATATGTTGCATTATATGTATATGTTGCACATGTGCATTATATGTTTTTTATTTTTTTTTAAGTTTTTTTATATAATATATATAGCGATTTTTTATAAAAAATAAAAATAAAATAAAAAATTTTGATATGTTTTTTTTAGCTTTTTAGTTAGTTTTTTGGTTTTCTCATTTAAATTAGTTTTCTCATGATCCATCCCCTATATATGTGCTAGTTTAAGAACCCGCGAGCTTCGCGGGTAGACTAAAACACAAATGTATAACTTAAATTTGTTGAATAATCATTTGAAATAAATAAAGAGAATGAAAATGGTACGATGTTAAACTACACCGAATATATTCAGCTATTAGGGACAAAAGGTTTAGAATGAAAATAGCCGAAAACAATACTTGTGAAGTTTAACTCTTTGGTTTAGAAAGTCTTTAACTTTCAAACTCACTTCAGTTTTACCTATTTTCTCATGGTTTATATCTAGAGCCGGCAATCCTAACCCGTAGTGAGTAGAAGATTATATACAACCATACAATGGTGACAAATGCCAGCAACAATCTCAACATGAGAATACAATTTCACCCTTTAATTAGATGTAAGTAGGGGTGTGCACGATTCGGTTTGGTTCGATTATTAGCATTATCCGTAACCGTAACTGTAACCGTAACCGAAGTTATCGGTTAATCGGTTTGGTTAATTTTCGGTTTTCGGTTTGGTTCAGTTAATAACCAATTCAAACAAGGACTAAATTTTTTGCTTAGAAATACATGAAATAGTTGTATAAATACATGAATTGATGTTTAATAAATGAAATACAAATGCATGAAATGGATGTTTAAATACCTGAGATGGAGGTATAAATAAATGAAATGAAGGTATAAATAAATAAAATGGAGGTAATATCACATGAAATGAAAGTATAAAACATGAAATACATGAAATGAAGATATAAAAGCTAGAAATATATATAAAAATAAATGGTTCGGTTCGGTTCGTTTAATTTCGGTTTACCGAGGGTGTAAAAAATATCCGTTAACCGACTTTCGGTTAATTTCGGTTCGGTTATGTTGGTTTTCGGTTCGGTTGCGGTTAACAGTTCGATTTAGATCTAAGCAAAAGAAGCAAACCACATTTGCCAACCTTTAGGAGGCGTGCAAAGTCTAGGCAACCCATGAGAACATCCACAACTTGAATCGCCATAAAGTCAGGCAAGGATATAATTAGTTTAAAATTTGAGGGTTAAAAAATATCTCGTAACTGCTGTTGATGTAACTACCTGTAGTTGTCCACTTGTCCTACTCTGTTTCTCCTTCGAAATTAGAGAATTTTATCATGTTAAACAAATTCAATCATCAATAGTGACTCAAATTGACTTTTAACAACGGGTTGCAAAATTACCCTTTGACCACAAACATTCAAGTAATTCTGAACATAAATTACTTTTTTTAGAACATTGATTAAGATGATATATTTACCATTTAATAATCAACAAATAAATTATAAACCCAAAAAAAAAAAAAAAAAAAGCGGGAGGATACCCGCCTCTACTGGGAAAATCAAACAAACCTTCTAATCAGAAAAAGGCACCTCATAATTTATAAAAATATCTTCGTCCTTACACATCTCTGATCCACCTCACACTCTCCATAAACTCACCTTCAACCATCTGTTGTTAGAAATATATAATGGACAAAGAAGTTTCAAAATCATTAAAATGTTACATGTTTTTAAAACTAAGATGATTACTTGGAGCTGAACAACACATTGTGATAACAAACATTTTTAGGTTACCTAATCCCATATTTTTAGCTTCTTAAATTTGTCACCTACACATTTGTTGCTTAAGTAAATTAAAATAACTCATCAAAAATATATTGTTAACATTTTACCCTATCTTATTGGTGGGATTTACCGAGCATGATGATGAAATCTTAAAAAAAGTGGTCTGTATAATAAACTTGGCATTTACCTTACTAAATGGCCACAAAATGCAGTGCTTGTGTAGCGATTTCAGTCCTCAAATTCAATACAACTCTCCTTTTGTGAAGTAACTGGAACACTTCTACTTCATACAAATTAAAATAACTCACCAAAAATATACTGTTATCACATGTAAGTTTATAAGCTTAACACCCAAGATTATAAAGATGATTGGCTAACAGTCTAACACACTTTAGTTAACAATGACAACATTATATTTAAGTTTATCTATATAACATAGGAGGACTATATGTCTTATATTTGTGCTGTTCTTTAGGCATTGCAAGAATTCGCTGAACAAACTGCAAAATCATCATAACAATCAATCAACCGAGCAAACTTCTTAAATAGACGTGCTGCCCATCTTCAAATCGGAATGATAATTCATTCGTATCTAATGTAGACTAAACAATCTGCCAAACAGAGATGCAAACATGTTTGTTAAAGGTGCAACTCAGGTCAGGCGGGGTAGCGGGTTAAACGCTTTAAGGTCACAACGCTTTTACAATCAAAGATAATCAATATAAGTTTCATACCTGCAAGTTAATCGACAGACAAAAACAATGTTTCTACAATAAAAAGATCCACATTCCATCTGACTGAATCAAAATTCATGAACTGTATAAGCGTGCTATCTAGCAAAATATGTATTCAAACCTAATTGAACTTGAATCACATTGACGTAGGGATGAGCTCGGTACCGGTACCGAAAATACCCGATACGGTACGGTTCGGTATTTGAGTGAAAATACCCGAACCGGTACCGTACCCGATATTTGAGTGAAAATTCCAGTATGGTGAAAGCAAGTACCGAATCGATACCGAAAATATTTTAGTTCGGTAAATTTGGTACCGGTACACAACACCATTTGCTCATCCCTACACTTTGACATGTTCAAAAAAATTGAAAATTGGCAAAAAAAAAAAAACCATCACCAATCTAGACCATTAAACACTGAAACAACTTCGACTACCAACAACAAATCAGAAATAAAAAAATTGTTCAATAATTCTCCTAATAAAGAGGTCGGATAATCAAGAAAAAAGTAATAATATATTGTTTAACAATTTCGGATGAATTGATACACAAAAACTAATACACTTAGGGCTCATATTCTTTATAATAAACCCCAATAGGTGTGAGAGAGAAGAAAATTTTTTCAACAGCGTGAATAGAGAAAGAGCTGATGTGTATTCTCTTCTGTTGCCGCTCAAACGAAAACAATAAGAAGTGTACCCATCTCCACCCACCTTGACTTGACCCGTTAGTCAAACTACAGCAGTTAGGAGTTAAAAATCCTGGTGTCAAGTACTTGCATCGTGATGAGAACGTTTTTATTTAAAAGCCTTACAATCTTAATTATCTTATCTACATGGATCACAGAATCAACCCAATCTTCAACAATTAGTAAAACCATAAATAATAAAAAAAAAACTACAGGTCAAACTAAATGATAATATGAATTCCTTTAAAACCGACAATAAGGAGCAAAATGGGTCGGATTGGGTAACTAACTTTAGTATTTTGAGCTGGACAGGGCACTCATTCAAAGATAGCCCATTTGTATAACGAAGGGTTCAAATTGTCGCCTCTAGCCGCAATGTAAAAGGCAACGTTACCTGAAGGCAATATACGTATGCTAAACCAGCATATGTGCTTAAACATAATCTAATTCCCAACATTATTGTGTTTGTTTTCTCTTCTTCATATACCATATAAGCGAGAAACAGAGAAAACCCGAAGGAGTAGAAACACCAATGGGTCCACACTAAATACGCTTAAATGACCATAGCTTAATTCACATTGTAAATATTATCTTTTTTTAACCTGGTGGTTCCACACTAAATACGCGTAAATGACGTAACCTTATAGGATTTGACAAATACTCTGAGGACACAACCAGGGTAACGGTGGCAGGCATGCCAAGTCTTTGTGAAGAAAAATGGTATTGCATCTATATCATTTTCTATTAGCACAACATCACAACCTGCACCATTTGGTCAGTTAAATTAGAATTCCCGAAAAGAAAACCCATATATATATGTATGTATTTAATAAGCGGATACATTATAAATATAACTAACCTCTGTTTTAGTTCCCCGATCACCGATATCTTCTATTGTGCGAACATAATGACCAGAAGGGTATTTGGATTGGCAATCCCATGTATGACAGCAACAATAATTCTTTTGTCAAGAAGATTGCCAAGTTTGCGAGTTTGAAGTCGTATCATAGGAGATCTTCGATCCTTAGACAAGCTTATTCTTGTTATTATGGGTAAGGTGTTCTATCTTATGGGGTCTATTAGAGATATTTAAATTTCTAACAAAGATTGGAGTCCGGGGGACCCCGACCCACATTATGTGGGCCTGCCCCTGCTAATAAGTCCAAATTCATTGTTGAACAATTGACAATACAGAATAAAAAAAGTTTAGACAACAATATCAACATCCTTTTCTCTTAGTCGTTCAAAGAGTCTGAGCGCTTAGTTCTAAGATTGTGATTCACTTGATTCTCGATCATTATCTGCAGAAGAACAAACAATATCAACATTCAAACAACAAAAAGGACTCACTTAATCAAATTCGTTCAAAGAGTTGGAGCGTTTTGATCTAACATTGTGATTCGCTCGATTCTCGATCATTATCTGCAAAAGAACAAACAATATCAACATTCAAACAACAAAAAGGATTCAATTAATCCAACAAATCATTTTGCATTAATCACCTCTGACTTCAATTTCCAATCGATTAAGCTCGAGTTTCACCGGATCCAAACCTTGGAGCAACTTTATAAGATTGTCTGTGTCTAAACTCGGCCTCACCGTAGACCCCCTACAACTCGTAGTGCCTGAACCCCTACCTCCTCCACTTCCTCGGTCCTTATAAGATCCGGAAAATGTCAACGACGTCGTATACTACAATAGAAACACAAATTAAGATTAAAAAAAAACACAAAACAATTTATGTCGAGGACAACAGCTATTTATATCAATAATTTTCTTCTTATGAGTGACAATTTGGGACCTGTGGAAATTTCAAGCATTTTGGAAGCCATTACTTATACACAAACACTAAAACCACGGGGTGTCAGCCCAGTGGCCACCGGCACCCATCTAAAACCGGTTCGGGAGTCCAATGTGTCACGGGTTCGAATCCTGCTTACAGGCTCTTCGCTCCCCTCGAACTCGGCTGGGTACTCACCGCCTGGCAGCGTTGCCGGGTCGCTAGCTTGGGAAGGGAGATCCCTTTCGCGGTCAGGGGTACCGTGCAATTACTCTTTTTTTTCACAAACACTAAGATTAACGAAAGGGACAGCTTCCTATCACAAAACCGCACTATCCGATGAAGAAAAGTAACAAAATCGTTTGACTTATCTCACATAAATGCAAACATAAATCAACTAAATAGCTTAAATTTCACAAATAATGCATGACTTCAGAAATCTGAATTCCGTGATACCGGTTTTCAAAAAAAGAAAATAAATCGCAGATTGCAAATAAGTTATTTATAATAGGCACATTAGTCATAAAATGCTGAAATCCGAAAGATCCGCTACACGCATACAACCATAACAAAATAACGACAACTAAACATGTAAAGCAAATGAATCAAACCTGGAAAGCAGCCATAAACAAATGATAAGTTGTTATTAGTCCAAACTAAGCTGCTTCAATTTCGAGACCGTGTTTCATCAGTAAACCTAAAAATGCAGTTCTTATCTTCGTGCATTTGAATGTGTGCTATGTATCGGTGTAAATTTTAGGCTTTTATGTACCATCAGTTGTAGATACTGAACATGTATCCAAAATAACTGAACAAAAGAAGTAAGGTACCTCGCAAACGTAAGAGCCCTAAAGCAACCCCAGCTTCGATTGAATGGGTAATCACATTGCTGTAGCCGGTAGCCGAGAACCGAGGTTCCTAAGTTAGCGCCGCCGCTAGGTTGCTCCAAGCCCATCATCGGAAAGTAGGTATGGCTGGAACAACTATCTACCACCGCGTGTCTCGGCCACCGTGAATCTTGAGTCATAATGCACAAACGTAGCCCCCTTATGCTCAATGGGTCATTAATGGTGGTCCAGTAGGTTAAGATTCAATGTGCTCTTTAAAATAAAACTAATTCCCATATTTATATTTCAGTTAATTGAAGAATCTTATGTTGATGAACCCCTTACAATCTGAAACCCTTTTTTTATCCATCAATCTTAAAATTTCATCTACTAATAGCCAAATTTCTGACTCGGTTTGGTAAGGGGAAACGTAAATCACAAACATGCAAAATGTAACAAAATCTATCCTTATACCGACATTCATAAATTTCATGCAACTACAGCATATAAGCGTGCAATTGACTGTTGACTGGGAAAACTACACTGCAAGGCAAACACCATATGTTCATCATGGGAAACCGAGCTTATGTAACAATCTAACTCTTTCAAACAGTGTACCTTTTTCCTTAATCCGTGTTAGAGATGAAACATGACTTAAATGGACCCACTTGGAAGTGAGTTAACCATAAATGTGGCCACATAGCAACTTGTGAAAGAACCAATAATGTTCGTGGAGCCTGGTGCCACCATTTCTTTGTTTCCATCTAGCTGATAGTCTTTCATCCTAAGAAAAGTTCTTCAAATTGTTACACCTTCCTGCGAATTACATAATAATAATAATATTTCATTATGCTATGTTCAATGTATTCAAATGACATGCAACTCGAACAGGAGATAATATACCGTGAGTGCAATTAATCTAGCAACAACAGCGATCTTGAAACCTTTAGCAAGAATGAATGTACAACAACGGTTTGCCCATTATATATATATATATATATATATATATATATATATATATACATATATATATATACATACATATATATTATATACATATGTATTGAAAAACAACTTCTTAGCATCTATTATGCAGAAAAAGTGAACAAACCGAGGGTCCAAGAACTTGCAGCAGAAGCACATAAGCAACCAACATCATATCATATGAAATCGAACCCTAAATGAAAACGAAATCACATGAAATCAAACCCTAAACCAAAATTAGGAATTTGTATACTAACTTCGAATCGAATAAACCATATGAAATCGACCCCTAAATGAACACGCAATCACATGAAATCAAACACTAAACCAAAATAAACTTACCAGGTAGAGAGATGGGATCTAGGGTTCTTTCAATTGAAAAAGAAAAAACTGATTGGAGGCAAATGATGAAAGAAAACACATATGTTAATTCTAGATTTAGGGTTTTTGATTGCAACTGGAGAATAAAAAAGGTAACTCCGACTCAATCGCGAGCAGAGGCCAATTCTATTCTTTTGGCGCTCAATCGTTTTCATCAGGGAGTATAAGATAAGGCAGTCACATAAAACATTAACTATTTGGAAACTTCTAGTAAACAATCCATCCCATCCAAGCGGCCAAATGGAAAAATGTGACGGTTCCATGAGATACAACCAGTTATAATAAACGAATTCAATACAGTTCCGAAATAAAGGAAAAAGTTCATATATTCTAAATGATTGCAAAACAGTTGTGACTTGCATAGAACCAATTTCTAATCACAATCGTCACCGTTAAAAATCAACTTCCAATAACAAATTCAAACTATCATACACAAATAGATCAATACAATGACCGAAATTTTACCTGTAATTGGAAGCAATAGTAGCAAGTCCATCAGTACTGAAACCCTCACAAGAAGATAACACCACCTTAAAGTTCTTAATCAACTTCGAAATGAACTCCAAGCACTCATCCACGAATCTAAAACCTCCAGAGGCCTAAGGATCAGCGGCAATCCTTCGCAAAACCTAACATCAACAACAACGCTGATCCTCATCGGTGGTCTTTCCGTCATGAGATGTTTTAGCCGACGGCTGAGATGGTCAGTTGATGAAGTAGCCGGTAGGGTTAGGGTGAAAATGTGAGCGTGTGGTGGATCAAACGGCGTGAGTGAAGATTACTGAATTGTTGAACATTATTGAATATATGAAACACAAACTTATATTTTACATGAAATTCACTCAAAAAAAACATAATGAAAGTTGAAGACAAATCAAGATTCCAAACCCAATATTACTTAGCCCTAATTAATGTTCAGGATTAATAAACCCTATTTTACCTCATACTCATACTACTGTACACATAATACAAGAGAAGAACATACTCAATGTTGAAGATCATAATGAAGATTCGAAAACCCAATGTTAATTTGACGTAATTATTGTTGACGATTACTGATGATTTGAAACACAAGTCCCTAATTTACCAGCTAATTAGGGTTATGGAAAACATAACTAAATAAACAACGAAATAAAATCAAATGACAGTACAAATCAAATCACAACAAAAGATATAGAATGTTGAAATAGTACCAGATTGAAGATAATCTGTGTTTCCGGATATGTGATTCGCGATACATCGGAAGTATCGATTCATGTAGGTAATAGATGAAATCTTAGTTTTTGCTATCTAATAACAACCATCATCCGATCGAGAGAGATTTCATAGATGAGAGAGAATGGGGGTGGAAGATGAATGTGAATAATGGCGGAGTAAATGCTCTGAGTAAACGCGTGTTTTTTATGAGATGAAAGGAGAATACAGGAAAAGACTTTGGCGCTCAAGAGGCAATTATCTGGGTGTCCACCTCTGGTTGGCGTCATGCGGGCAAAGTGGGCAAAGTGAATTCTTTCAATGTAATAGATAGATATACAGGTAAGGTTCATACAAGAATCACCTTTGTTTTAAGAACCACGAGAACCACCTTTATTGTAAAATAAAATTAAAAAAATAGAAAAAACACTCAATTTTTTTAAATATTTTTTAATAAAAATCGTTATATTTCGTTACAAAAAAAAACTTTTTTTAAGTAACAGTTATCCATGCACATGTGCATATGTATCATAACTTCGACAAATTCAGTAATACATTATCACTAGTAGACAATTACACTTTAATTTAAAATACCATCCATAATTGTTACAAAAAGTTTGTGATTTTGAATGATGAAGTAGGCTCATATATATGTTTTTTTGGTTAGTTATATCTAGTGGTTAATGGGTTCATTATAGTTGTCACTTTATGATGTAATATGTTGATTGAATAGTATAAACGGTGTTGATATACATGTAATAAAGTGAAAATATTGGTATTGGTATGTATTATAAATGGCAGGAGGTAATGGTATTGTATTATGGATGGTAGGAGGTAATGGAAGTGTATTATGGATGGTATGATAGATGAAAGAGAAAGTGTATTCAAAGTAGTGTACCAAAACACCTTATTTTATGTTGATACATATAGATGCACATGTGCATTTCTTATATTGGTAACGTAAAAATAGTGTATTACATATGGTAGTGTAAATGAAAGTACATTTGTCTAATGTTTGTAATGTATTACGGAATTTGTCAAAGAAATGATGAAAATGCACATGTGCATGGTAGTGTATTATGGATAGTATGATAGATGAAAGAGAAAATGTATTCAAATTAGTGTACCAAAACACCTTATTTCATGTTGATACATATAGATGCACATGTGCATTGCTAATATTGGTAACGTAAAAAGTAGTGTGTTACACATGGTAGTGTAAATCAAAGTACAATTGTCTAATGTTTGTAATGTATTACGAAATTTGTCAAAAAATGACGAAAATGCACATGTGCATGGATAGTTGGTACTCAATTTTTTTTTTTGAAATTTTTTTATTGTTGAGTAAATATAGCGACTTTTTCAAAAAAAAAATATTAAAAAAAAAATTTTTGGTATTTTTATTGGATTTTTTTAGGTATTACTGTTTGTGTTCGGTTCTCGCAATAAAGGTGGTTTCTAACGGATCCTTGTCCTATATATATATATATATATATATATATATGTGAGGAAATGG
This sequence comes from Scalesia atractyloides, assembly GCA_947069175.1. NCBI lineage: Eukaryota > Viridiplantae > Streptophyta > Magnoliopsida > Asterales > Asteraceae > Scalesia > Scalesia atractyloides. The sequence goes on along the minus strand of CAMTDV010000004.1, from coordinate 51,135,101 downwards.
AATAAGTGGTTGTTACGTATCTAAGCTTAGATACGAAACCAATAAAAAATACGTGCTTTTGATTAAATTCTAATTACAACTAAAATTAATTGCTTTATTTCACCACATTCCAAACCTTAAATTGTTTGTGTTATTCTCCTTAGTCACTGTCGTAACCTAATCTAGTGTCATAATTTAATCTCCGTCAATCTTTTTATGGTTAATTTTGTGTTCACTTTCACCGGAATACAATCCCACTTATGGTTTTCCGGGATAACCTACAAAAAGTTGCGTTGGAGAGCAAATATCCAGCAATAGATTATAGATGTACTGATTTGCACGAAAAATCTAACAAAGGTGCGACCGGTTGCGGCCTAATCTTATTGGGGAATGTGGAAAACATGGAAAAGGTGCATATGCTCTGATAACCAAAGTTTTCATGGAATTAGAGTGGTTCAAGCTCAAACCCTAAAAATGCCACCATCATAAGTACAAAAACCATGGCTGACGGAAAGATCGACTCAAATTGCGGCCTAAAATACAGTGGGAATGCTCCCGATTATTACTTTAATCTGAAAAAAGAAATGGTAAGCCAAATCCAGGTAATCCAGTAGAACATTATTTTTCTTTTGTAAAAGACATCCACAATCGTGATGGTTGTTTCAAGCGCATAGGATCTTGGTTAGTGGTCGGGATCAAAGCCGAGAGGAGCCACTTGTGTAAACACGAATGACAGTCATTTACCGGGACTGACCACTGAGCAGGTTCAACGATTCTTAATCATGTTTAGTATTAGCTTTAAAGCAGATGTCGCACCAACGGCTAACATGGCGCATAGCTCACAAACAGCATACGCCACAAATAACCGAGGCCTCAAGGATAGTTGGGTATCGACTCTGGTGCCACAGAACATATTAAGAACTGCTCACGAACTACCAGTCACAATACTAAACAGGGAGAGTGTGGCAGTTGAAGCAAGAGGAGATCCCACTTTATCGAATGGAATGAGCATCAAGAGTGTTCTTCACGTTCAAAAATTTAATTGCAATCTATTATCCGTTAGTAAATTATTCAAAGATCTCCAATGTGCAGTGGTGTTTTTTCCTGATTTCTTTGTTATGCATAACTTGCATTCGAGGATGTTGATTGGATCGGGTAGGTGCAAGGATGGTCTTTATCAGATGGGGATGGCGTAAGGCAAAAGACAATCAATTATGGTGACTATGGATACATGGCCTAAATGTCTAGGTCATGCCTCAAATTCTAAACTTTATCATGTTGACTTTCTCAAAGATAGTTCAATAAAAGATAAGAAGTTTTTTTGATTCTTGTACCAAGCATAGCATAAAATATTACCTTTTCCCGTTAGCTCAACAAAAACTCATGGTTGTTTTGATTTATTGCAATGTGACATTTGGGGAAAATACCGAAAATATGTGCGAGTTATTTTTTGACCATCGTGGGTGATTATTGTAAAGTCGTTTGGGTGTTTTTACTAAAACAGAAGAGTCAAGAAAGTCCTTATTTAATGGATTTTCATAAATTTGTAAAGACACAATTTGATAAAAATGCCAAGAGGGTTAGATGTGACACTAAATACCGAAAATATGTGCGAGTTATTTTTTGACCATCGTGGGTGATTATTGTAAAGTCGTTTGGGTGTTTTTACTAAAACAGAAGAGTCAAGAAAGTCCTTATTTAATGGATTTTCATAAATTTGTAAAGACACAATTTGATAAAAATGCCAAGAGGGTTAGATGTGACACTAGAGAACAAAAAACCATATAAAATGTTATACAATCAATATCCTGACTATGATCATATAAGGGTTTTTGGTTGCCTAGCATATTATTGGAGCACTTGAACCAAAGGAGATAAACTCAAAGAAAGTGGGAGACCGAGTGTTTTCCTAGGTTACCTAAGAGGAACCAAGGGCTTCAAAATATACGACATGGAACATCATAAAATAATAATTTCAAGAGATGTGAAATTCGTAGAGCATATTTTTACATTGGGCGACATAGTGAACCAAAGTAATCAGGAAGAAGTATTTACATTTCCCAACAGTTGGGACAAAGACATTCAATAGCATCTTTCAAACCAACCACAAACTCACTTTGCAGATTTTGATGTGAAACGACCCCCCCCCCCCCCCCCCGATCTATGGACCATGCACCACCCGACGACAGTTCAGTTATCAACGGTACACCCTCTAACTAATTTCGAAACTTATGAAAATTTTTACAAACACTCATAAAGCTTTTCTAATGGTTGTTGGAACCTATGATGAGCCAAAATACTTTTCTCAAACCAATGCAGGATGTCAAATGGAGAAGGGCCATAAAAAGGAAATACAGGCCTCAGAAGAACTACCGAAAGGATATAGAACGATAGACTCAAAATGGGTCTATAAAATTAAATGCAAACCGAATGGAGAGGTGCAAAGATACAAAGCAAGACTAGGCGCAAATTCACTCAAATGGAAGGGGTTGATTATCATGAGACATTTACACAAGTCGCAAAGTTGGTCACCATTCGGACATGGCTTACTTTAGCGGTTAAAAGAGAATTAGTCATACATCAATTAGATGTAAACATTGCATTCTTGCATAGGGGCCAAGAGGAGGAAGTATACATGAAGATCCCTTAAGGTTTTGGCAAAGAAGAAGACACGCAAGTTTACAAGCTAAATAAGTCATTGTATGCCTTAAAACAAGCCTCTCGAAATTGGTAGCATAAGTTCACCATTGCCTTGGTAGAAATCGGTTTCAAACAGGTCAAATCTGATCATTCCTTGTTCATATATAAAACGATATATAAAACAAGTCACATCCATGTACTTGATCTCCTATATGTCGACGATGTCATCATAATAGGGAAGAATCTTCACAAAATACAACAAACAAATAATTATCTTGATAAAAAGTTTAGAATCAAGGATCTTGGCTGCTTAAAATATTTTCTAGGGATTGAAGTTGCTCGGACGAAGAAGGTCTTGTTCTTGGCCAAAGGGAAGTACACCTTGGACATACTGAAAGACTATGGAAGGATCTTGGTATGGAAGGATATGGAACAAAGCTTGAAGCTTGATATAGATGCTGGAGGACTGAGGATAGATGCCAATCAATACAACTTCTCTATCTTCAAGCCACTAGACCTGACATCACTTATTCTGTAAATGATGAGTCAATTTGTGGCGGACCCGTGACAAACCCATATGGATGTTGCGAACCGTGTGCTACGTGTGCTACGATATCTTAAGAGCACACCAGGTCAAGGAATTTTGCAATCGAAGGAGGGAGGAACAAACCTTGTCACATCCTGTGATTCAGATTGGTTGGGATGTCCGGTGCACCAATTTGGTAGAAATCAAAGAAACAATATGTGGTATCACGCTCTTTCGCTGAGACTAAATACTAAGCCGTGGCATCCACATTTAACGAAACATTGTGGATATAGTGGCTAATGAATAAACTTGATGTTATTCAAATTGGGTCAACACCTCTATTATGTGATAATCAAGTTGCACGACATATTGCCAATAATCTCGTTTTCCATAAACACATAAAACATGTTGAGATGGATTGCTATAATGTTCGTGAACGAGTAGAGGCTTGAGAGATTCAACCATTGAACATTGACACCAAGTCTCAAATTGAGACTTATTCACCAAAGCATTAGGTGATCAACAATTTCATATGTTACTTGTCAAGTTGGGCAATCGAAATCTACATGCTCCAACTTGATGGCGGAGTAAAGGAAGGATCGCAATTTTTATTCTTTTTCTTTTGACCATATCTTTACCAAATATGAGTCCTTATTTCTTGCCTTTGTATTTGGCCTTTATGTGAAAACATACGACATATCTATTTTGTATTTTTTTCTCAATTGATTTTAATGAAAAGGTGAGAATACTCTGATAACCAAGAGACCATAGACTAGTGTCAGGATTACATAATTAGACAATATCATCTGAAGTTGAACCATACATCTAATTTATATATCTATAAGATCGGCTTGGTGGTTTTCAGTTTTTGCCTCGCATTTTTCCTTCAAGTCATCTAGATAATGTTGATAGATATACGAGACAAACCCCCATATGGCCAACAACATTGAAATAACCTTCACTCCATTCATCTTTTCATGGAAAAACACTACTGCCAAAACCGGCCCCATCGGGACCCCTAAAGTACTAATCACATTTGAAAACAAGGATGAAGCCTCAAAGATCAAACCTATGTAGCCGATTGTGTTAACCTACCATGCAACCATGGCCAATACCAAATTCATTATGTATGACACTTTGCCAGACTCGTAACCTTCCATTTCTCCTTTTATATCCTTCCATTCGCCGCTAGCAAACAGTCCCACCACAATTGCAACACTTGCTATCAAGTTTTGATAGACGATCATGTCGAATACGACTTTGTAGCTTTGTGATTTCAGAATCTTCTTGAAAGCGAGTTCAGTTATAGAGAGCAATAATCCATATCCTGCAAAGTCAGATTTTGGCTTTAAAGCTCAAAAAACTACAAATCAAATTAAGGGTTTTGATGTGACTGGTTCGGTTTAAAATCGTGAAACCGCAAAACCAATCATTAATTAGTTTGGTTTCACAGTCGGTTTAGGAATTTTCAAACTGTACGTGAAGGTTTGGTTTATGTTTTATACTTGAAGCCGGATAGGAAAAACATAACCAGACTTTGGATCTTGAGGCCTATATTTATTAAAGTTAAATTATATGCATGATTGGACTTTGCTTGATAATACAATACGAGGTAGTTAGCCTTGTTAAGTTGATTGTTGTAACATTATCGCTTCTTTATTTTAATAGTAGTTTAAGCTTTTTTAATTATAAATACTCAAATAATGAATGGTTTGATTTGTTTTCAACTTTTAACAATTTTATTTTGGTTTACAATGGTCAAAATTTAGCCAACGGTTATACCTTAAAACCGTAAAAAGGATCATGTCAAATCCAGAACACCTGATCTGTTGAGGGTTTTAAAAGAGGCTACCTGCAGAAGCAGCAACAGTGCATATAAACCCGACTATGTGCTTGCTTTTCGAGGTTCTCGCAGTTGGTTCAGAATCATTCTGGAAGATAAGTAATGCAGACGAAAGGGTGAGAAGAACGAGCGAATTGGCAATGAATGGAGTTAACTTCTCTCCGTTCAAAATGTACGAAAAGAATGCATTAAACGCGAGCTGGCTCGCGCAAATCAATGCGTACGTTGAAACGGGCAGAAAATCCAATCCAAAGGTGTATAACATGCAGTCTGCAGCCACGAATACACCAAGAAACATATAGAGCATTGAAAGGGTGAACCAGGAAGGTTTTTTGGTAATTTGCTGTTGTTTTGGGTGTTTTTGAAGGCAAATGGATAAGGATTAAAGGAAACATGAGTGGGAAGCCAGCAGTTTGAACAAGAGTTGCCATCCATTTACTATTTCCTCCTTTGTTAAAGTAAAGTCTTCCCAACATTGTTGCAACTGCTTGGCCTGAAAGTACAAACAAGGCGAACATTGCTATCTGCATCCACCACTTGTACGGCACAACCCTTGAGGACCTTCCTCCGTCATTTTGGATTTCAGCTGACACATCCACATCTGGTGATACAGCAAAAATGATTGTGTTGACTAAAATCACCATACCAATTACCAAGTTATTATAGCATGATTGAATGTGAGGCAAGATACATGTTAAAAGATATTAAGAGTTTGTTTGTACAAGGTTAAAAGAAACTCATCTTTTATTGTCATTATAGAACATTAACCGGTTTAAAAAAAAGGTTACCAACCAGAATAACCACTTAAATCGTTACTTATGCTGTGGAGGTGTCCAAGTGATTAAGACGAAACCAGTGGAAACTGAGTCATTTTAATCAGTTTAACTAATGAATCAATGATTTCGGATTTTTCAAAAAGATGGATTCCAACCAATTAAATTTCTATCCAGTTATACTGATTTTATCATTCACTTTTGGATACGACTAAAATGTGAAATATCCTTTGTCAATAAAAAAAAATATATGTGTACAAGTAAAATTGCATGATTGTTTGTACTTTGTAAGAAAAAAAAAATTACCACTCGTGTATGTTGCCTCTTCTTGAGCTTCCTTCATTTGGATAATGAAATAGGAATACGGGTGTTATTTCTAATGCTGTCATCAGTTTCAGTGTATGTATTTATAGAAAAATAAAATAACAAGTTAACCCATTATAATTCAACATTTTGATGCTATCATCACTATATGTATTTATAGAAAAATTAAATAACATGTTAACCGATTATAATTCAACATTATTTTTAGTTATATTTCTTTTCAATTTCAAAATACAAGTGTACAATTCAAATAATTACAAAACATAAGAAAAGGTTGTAAAATAAATTGCAAAATGTGTTTATTTTCAAAATATTAAACTTGCAATTTTTGTTGTACTTTTGCATTTTATCAATATTTAACAAACGTTTACGTTGAGGGTTGTTCACTCGCAGCTCGCTCAACAACAACTACTTGTGTAAATTAACCAGTTAAAAACGCGAGTCGATTTAGATCGAATTTGTAGGCTCGTCTAAATGTTCGAGATGAAGGTAGCTCCATTTGTATAACTACTCAAGTTGATTAGGCTCACGAGAAAAATGATTCAACTCATCAACCACGAGCCCGCTGGAGTTGGAGACGAGTCACATCCGAGCTTAACTGAAAATATCGAGTAGAGCTGATCTGATTCGTATATATTTTTATTTGAGCCGGACTGAACACTCTTGTTGAATAACTATCGTTACCAGATCGTCTACAAAATAAACATTAGGCTTTTTATCTTTACATTACTGATAAAGATATTTTAAAGCTTTTTATCTTTACATTACTGATAAAGAGATTTAAAATATAATTAAATTGCCTTTTATGAATAATAATATCTAGAAACGGACCAACTAGAGCTTACAAAAACATAATTGTATTCCCTTTACATGCAATTTCGCAATCACTTTTTTTTTCTTAATTTAAGTTCAAGTTAATATAAAATTAAAATTGCACTACAAAAGATAAGTAACTTGAAATTTAAAGTCAGTGCAACCATCACTTGAATTGAGTAATAATATCCAAACTTTTTCTTAAAAAATAAGGGTAAATTACTATAATTTATATATTATTAATTAGCAAAAATTTTAGGCTTGAGGTAGTTATAAGATGTACTTTTTGAGTTGTACATGTTGTGTTATTGTATGATACAAGCGTATGATCTTTTATGGGCTACGTGTTGTCCTTTGCGATTGCTTACCTTTACATGCGTCTTCCTTAGTCCTCATCACCACTTTCATTCTCTTTCTAAATCTTCAAGACCTTCATGTACGGGTTTTACCGACCACACACTCACTACCAAACCCACACTCTGCCATCGTCGTTGTACCGCCACCTCCGCCTCTACTCCACCACGCGTGGGGATGTAAGCCAGTATAACCACCAAAACCACAACCGACTTTGATCGGTTCGCTTTTAATGACTATCTACGCAACCAAAACTGAAACCGATTAGGTTCAATAAACCTGATTTATGTCAATCCTAGGGTTTCGAGATCTAATTTGATTTAATTTGATTTGTGACTGTTTTGGTGGATTAAACAGTGATGATGAACATAGGTGGATTTTAGTCACTAACAACGGCAAGAAGCCCACAATCATAAGCTCTAACATTTGATTCTTAATCAACTTCAATCAAGTACAAATTAGGTTATGTTTTTCGTTAATCATAATTCACCAATTAGGTTTTCATTCTTATTCTTTTTATTGTGTTCGAATTTTATGTTCACTAAGGGTTTATGAGAGCATGCAAGGGAATGGGGACTCATAGGTAATGTTATGGTTTTTGTTAAGTTCCTAATTTAATTGATTCATCTATTATTTGTTGTAAAAACTTGGATTTAACAAGGAGAGTTACGTTGTCGATTTCTAGAAAGGGGAGGTTACAAAAGGTATGAAATAAAGTTCCTAGGTTTTTGTAATTTGTTTGTTTGTCTTAGATTTGGTTATTGATTATATGTCGATTATGTGATTCAAGTGAGAAATTAATAATTTTTGGAATTCGGTTTTCGTTACGTGTTGTTTGAGATTCAACATCAGAGTTCCTAGGGTTAGAGGTTTAACTGGTTTCAGTATAGTTAGGGGTCCGTGTTTCATCCTGGCTTGAAATATGCTCAAGTATTGATTTGTTGTTTTTCAATGGAATAATTATGTGATTGAAGTTTGATCTTTTGGGTTTTTAATTTGGTTCTTATGTGTTATTTGAGATTCAAAAGTTGAGTTCCTAGGGTTAGAAATTTGTCTAATTTTAGTTTAGTTAGGGATTCGTATTTTGTTCATGCTTAGCATGTCAAATGATCGGATACTGGGTTCTCTATCTGTATTGGATTTCATTGAAGGATAAACTACACAATTACTCAAAATAGTATAAACCTAAGAGTTAATAAGTATTGCAGATGATATCTTGTTAGATGCATTTGAGGTTTTCAATCTTTTTATATATTAAGTTTAAATAAAGTGCAGACCTTCAGGTCGATATTAGTAATAGTCTAAGAGGATTTATGTTGCAACATATATTTCCTTGCAAGTTATGTACATATGGTATTCTGCAACATATGATCCTCAAGAAATTTGTACTTTGTAGGCACATATAGTCACTTATAGAAATCCAACTATATAGGCCCTTCTCATTGTTGGTTAAATAGAAGTGCTATCACTTCAATAAAGGTGTAAATATGTAGTTATCATTATTACGTGTGTATATATATGTTAACACTGAGTATACAAGGCTTGTGATTAAATGACAATTAAGAACAAACAATTTTGTATTGTATAAGTAAAGATAAACAACAACAAGCAAGGAATCATCATCAACATCTATTTTTCAATAGAATCAAATGATTACAAAAAGTTTTACAGAAAGTTTGACTCTACAGACTCCCCCTGAGCCTGATCACTTACAGCTATGTTTGTACAAAAGAAAATGGTGATGTAGAGTGATAACTAGATCTCTAACAGGTGAGATCTATTAATACTAAGTACAAAAGGTCTGTTTGTGATAGGATGACATCACCCTGATAGTGACATCTAGCATTCCTAACAGAAAAGATTCCACAAATGTTGCAACATCTGGGGGAATCAAACAATTGATCTAGCTATGTTAATCACTGTTAATAAGCTAAGATTGTTACATTGAGAAACATTTGTTTGTCTGTCCTTTGTTGCTTTGTTCCAAACATCTGTTTGGTCAAACAGTTGTTTGGTCTTCATGTATAGACCTTTGCTTCAACAGACTTTTAGACTTGAACAAACCTTGCTTCTTCATGAACAACGATTCCAAGGCTTCACACATATGTGAGCTAGTCTTCAAACAGATGCTCTAATTTAGGTGTTCAAGATTCACTATCTTTGGGAGAAATCTGGTTCAAACTTCTCTTTATTTCTTGATCACTTTATCATGTATTGGCTTTTAAGTATCATTTGTTCTTTTGTAGGTTCAACAATCTCTCCGTAGAACAGATGGTGCCAAAACAGGTGTTTATTAGATCAATTTTTATTTCTCTTCAACTTCTCTTTGATTTGGGCTTTGATTGCTTCTTAAATTTTTCAGATAGAGAGTCATCTACATCCCTTTCAAATGGAAGACCCAGTGTATGTTACAGATCTTCAATTTTCAGGCTCATGACACTATTCATTGAAGTCCTTTTCACTTCTCCATTAGCCCTAACTATAGTCAATTGATGGCTTGTCCTGTTGGATGACCACTTTAGAATTTTTGATCTTGATGGAATTACTTGGACCGATTTTAATTGGAAGGGGTGAGGGAAATTGTTTCCCCAAGATTTGCCTAAGTAGTTCCTCTTGTTTGGCAGCAGGATGCCCGTACATAAGCTCATTTGTGATACCTTCCTTCCTTATCTCATCTTCATAGATCTTCTGCAGACATCTCTTTTTTATTTTGAGGTAGCTTCTAATAGCTGAGGAGACATTCTTTGCAGTTGGAAGCTTTGAAGAGTCAACCAGAGATCTGATGGGTACATTAAACTCTTCATAGTTAGGCCTTTTAGGGACTGGGGATCTTTAGCTCTAAGGTTCTTCAAGTTTCTTGTAGCTCTCTTTTATTGTTAGCTCATCCATCTGGCCATAGATTGCATTGTGCCACACTTGGCTACCACCATCTACTCCTTCATTATTCTGAGTCTTATGGCCTTTTGACCAACATGCGTTTTACATGCTCTCCAATTGGAAGGAGTGGGCTTGATATGTGGATTGAGCTTTAGCTTCTCAATCCTTACAATTTCATCTAGAAGGGCTCTTGTAGTTGTGTAAGGCTTATTCTTCATAATGAAATCCAAGTAATTTTCCCTTAGTGCTTTTCTAAGCTTCGGGTTATTTACTGGTCCTTGTGAAGCCTTTTGAGTCACATCCTTGGCAAAATCTTCTAGTCTATTCACTTTTGTGAACGCAGATAGAATTTGTTGTGCCTCCTTATCACTTTTTCCCCTTGCTTTTAACAGCAGCTATTCTTTCAGCCTGTATGATCTTTTGGTCCATGTACTCTTTTACGTTGGTAGGCTTTGAATATCTTTTGAGAGGTGGAAAGGTAAGTTGGCGGGTGTCAGTTGTAGAGTAGAAATAATCTTTTGATACATTTTCTAACTCTAATGGTTCAAGTATGGTGATAGGTAGTTTTGTTGGTGGAGATGTAATGATTAGTACAGTGGTGATTGTTGTAGATGGTTGAGATGTAATGGATAAAGCTGTGGTGGTTGTAGTTTTGCGAGGTGATATATCAGGAGTTTTTTCATCATCATCTTGAACAATGAATTTGTTCTCATGGTTCTGGTTTGAAGTGTTGGTGTTTTTATGGTAGTTGTGGCAACTTTGTTGTTGGTTTTCTTTTGATAAGTATTCCTTTTGGGGACTTACATGTTGGTGGCGCTGGTAGTGTGGTTGTAACATTTGATGTCACTTTTGTAGTGCCAACAGATGTTTGGGTTATGGGAGCAGTGTTTTGAGCAACATGTATTTGGATAGGGGTACTAGTGGTTTGGATAGTTGATATAGTGCTTTCAGAACCCTTGTTGAAGATCCTTGATTATCTTGAATTATATTCCATTCAATAATCACTTGCACTGTTATCTGCATATTTGCTTCCTTTGTGTTTCTCCTTTTCTCTTTTTTTACCGCTTTTTCAATTTATTCTTGCCTAGCCTATTTGGCTGCAGTATGTTTGGCCTTTTTCCAGCTTTCTTGACAAGAGGTGGAAGCTTTCTCATGCAATCTTCCTCCCCTTTTGGGCTTCATCTTGATTTTGGGAAGAATAAGAGTTATACTAGTGGTTTCAAGGATAAAGTCTTTGATGGCCTTAACCTCTGCTTGAGTATCTTTGTACTTTGCATCCACCATTGTTCATACTAACTCCATTTGCATGTTTTGTGTTTCTTCTGTAGCTTGCTTTTGAACGTGAAGTAACATTTGTGCAGGCGCCCATATTTCTTTTGCAATATTTGCATTTGATGATGGAGGTTTTGAGTTTTGTACCAAAGTATTCATCATCTCTTTGATTTCATCAAACGAAAATTCCAACTTGGTTACTCTCATCAATTCTAGATAGTTTAACCCATCATCTAACTTAATAAGATCATCTGAATTCCCGCCAGTGGTGGTTAAACCTGGTTTTGAACCAAGTGCCATTTTTTCTTGGTACTAGGGACTTCCAGCTTATATAGAGATTACATTTTTGGTCTGAACAGTTGTTACCTTGTAAGAGGTCTTAGTTATGTAACTACTGTCCAATTGTGAGACTGTTGTCCCAACAATTGCAGTAGCTGCCTCCCTTGAAAACCCTTCAAGCGTCCCTTGAGACACAGAATGTGTCACCTCCTGTGCTTGTCGGCTAGCAATGATTTCTGAACTTGCCCTAGTCAATTGTTGAGGTACACTCCCTGTGATTTATTGTTGAGAGGAACTCGGTTTGTGCAAGTCAATTTATCAATTGCATCAAGCAATGATTGGCATGTTGATGGGATTGTTTTTATAGGTGGTGGAGTAAAAAGAGATGCAGCACTGGGAGAGGGGATTGAGAAGAGATATTCAAATGAATGTTAATGGGATTGTTTATTTCAAGGGCTTCACCTTGTTAAAACTTTCTTGTTTTAAAACTCCTTTTAGGTAAAAGCTTAATAGTCTTGGATATAAAAGAAAAGGACTGCTAGTATTTCTCTTGATTGCTTTTATGTTTGCCACCCCATCCATAAACAGTGTTTGGGATATCTTATACTCTACGTTTGTCAAAATTGCATATCCCAAGTACTGAGGTTTTAGGGGAATTTCATTAAAAGTTGTGGTCTTGGCAGACATGCAAACCAAAAGTGTATGGAAAAATAATTTCATTTATGGTGGGAATTTTGGTTTGAAAAGTGTGGCTCCCACCAGTTGAGCTTCATATCCCCTTTCTATGAACTCATTGAAGGTCCTGATCAGGCGGTTCTAGACAGAAGTTAGTGCAGAATATGACAGTTTCGGTAAAATGTTATTGAGAAAGGAGTAGAAGCAGCGGAAGTCATATGTTATTCATTCATACCGAAAGAGTATACATCTTGGCAAGCTGGCGAAATCCTGGAGAAATTTCGCCAGCACCTCTCCATCTGGGAGCGCAAGTACTTACTTACAAATGAACACACGACACTATTTATAGACAACCTATGTAATTCGTACGAACTGACAACAATTCGTACGAAGTGGCTACACATCGTACGAACTGGCATGACTTCGTACGAGGTGACACTATAATCCCAGTTCAGTTCGTACTTGGGTCGCGTGTTCGTATCTAATCTATACAATATTCAACACACGCTCTATTTAGCCTATTTGAACAGTGACGGACACAAAGTGCATCAACAAATTCCCCCTTGTCCGTTACTGTCGAATCTTGATCTTGAACTTGAAATCTCTGAGCCGTGTTTGAATATTCTACAATTTCAATCAAGGTATCTGTCGATGTCGTAGAACGCGTCAACAAATCCCCCCTTAATTGATGATCAAGTTAGTAAGGACCGGGAATAATCGTCTTGGCAAGTTCTAGAGTCATAAGAACCAAGCGGCTATTCACATGGAGAAACGAAAATGAGCATTTAGTTTAAATATGTTTGCATGAATGCTCAATAAAGGCTCAAAACTCACTTATTGTGGAAATGGGTTTATAGTGTGAACAAGTAAATATAATCAAATTTTAAAAATATTTGTCATGCCTTTTTATAATTTTCTTGTTAGGTTCTTTTTATCACGACGCTATCAGTTGTAAATTTGTAAAAACATATCCTTTTTAGATATTGTTATTCCCAATTTAAATCAAGACAAGTAAAAAAATGATTTTTATTTGAAAAGATTTGGGGTGATTAGCGGTTCCAATGTGTAAGGCTTGTTATTAGGACATGCAAAGTTCAATATTTTAGCTTCCCCCACCGATTAAATTATACATTGTCCTTAATGTGTCCAAAAATAAGTTATTCGGCTGATTTGAATGCATAAAAGTGCGATTAAAAACAAGTTGTTATGATACTGGGCACCTGGCCACAGGCCCGTGTTTTCCGGGCACAGCCCCGTGGTCAGTGTACCAGTAACAAAGTTTACAGAAGGCTGGCCATGGGGCGTGTCCAGTGGACACGGCCCGTGGTCAGTTACCTGGAAAAATGATTTTTCTGCAGAGGCCTGGGCATGGGGCGTGTTGGACTGGGCATGGCCCCGTGCTGCACATGTTGTGAAGCTGGAAAAAGTTGTCGGGAGGCACTATTTACGTGCATGGGGTGTGGTTTTAACGTCCCTTTAGCAAATTTCATCTTTTTCGAGTTTGTTAGGTTATAAAATAGGATCCAAACACCACAAAAATACATTAAACCATCATATATTAGAGTGCGAGATACAAAAGGTCCTAAGATAATTCCTAAAAATTAAAAATTACAAAAGTCCTAGAATTAGATAGGTGCAAGAAATTAAATCCATCATGAAGTTCTACCTAGATGCTTGCATGTTTAAAACGACAAAAACCCGGAAATGATTTCCCGGTGAATGAGGGCTCTTAGAAATTCAACCCGGAGGGAGTGCCCCTTAAAAGTCATTGAGCATTTCCTCAATCTCCCGAGGGTGGAAGAGGAAGGGCTCATCCTCCTTATATTCGTACGGGGGAGGCGCGGGCAGTGTGACTTCCACCGGAACCTCGTGTAATGTGTCTAGAGGAGGTTCCGGAGGGAGGTCATCCCATCCGGTTGGGATAATGATTTCTTGTGCGAAGTTCCAATCCTCTTGTGGGAAGATTGGTTCCATGGGAGGCATTGCAAGAATGTTCAACCTTTGGTGCAAAAGGTTGATCTCTTTGAAGCAATTATCCAACCCCACCGTCAAATAGTTAACACGATCGATAAGGACCTCCTCCAATGATGTCATTTCATCGATGGCTTCCATTAAAGCATATACATAGCGGACTAAGGTGGCTTCAATCGATGGTCTTCTTCCTCTCATGCTGTTTCTTGAGTTTGTCAACGACGTTCCACTGTTCTGACTCGACATATAAAGAAAACAAGAACGAAATTTTAAGAGGGCGAAACTTAAACCTTCACCACGGCCCCATGTCCATCCTTCTGCAACAGTTTTGAACTCAAGATCTTACTGTTTTAACTTATTTTTTCTTTGGTTTTGGTCATGTTTGAACAAAAATAACTTATAGCAGTGTAATAAAACATTTGTTTATTAAGAGCTTCTTGGTAAAAAACTTTTATATTGCATGAATAAAGCATGAAGTCATGGAACTTTAAGCTTTAATGGTGGTTTTGAGTTTTTTGGAGAAGAAGGGAAAGTGACAAAAGTGATAAAGACAAGATTGTTTAAGGAAACATTTTCAAGAACAAACATTTTAAGGTATATGTGAAAAATCCCAGGGGATCTCTGTCTTTGGAATGGGTCCAAACATGCAGCATCAAGGCTGACTTTATAGAAAACGACAGCACACTGACCACGGCCCCGTGGTCAGATAAAGTTCTGACACGTTTGTCCGTATTAGAGACACGGCTGGGCACGGCCCCGTGGTAGGAGTTTCTATGAAGTGTTGTCTTTTTTATTTTAAGGATTTCCTATGATCGGGAGGTTCCTTGCTGGAGGGAACAACACCGAAGTGCCTAAGGTACTGTTGGGATTGAACCCTGCAAAAAGGAACAAATGATATGAAGCCAAATACACATCAGATGTTTGATCCTGATAACAGAGTTTACAAGCTCTGTTCAATAAAATCTGCTATGCCTAAGCTCTGCCTTCTATCATCTGCTTTCACTAAACGACAAACATCAAAGGTCTACCAGAAGACTCAAGCAGAGGATAGAGATAAGTGTTTAGCTTTTATTAGTTTTATATACAATGTAACAGTGCTTGGCACTGATCAGAGTTTAGGTAGAGTTGTCCTTAGAGTTAGTTTTGTTTGTTAAATGTCACTATCAACCCTAACGTCATCAAATATGCTCAGAGGTTAGGAGTGTAGTATAAATAGTCCATCACTTGTACTGTTTTATTTATCTATCTAAAAGATCTTTCTCCTATCATCTTCTCTGCATTTATGTACTATCAATCATTCTTATTGGGCTAAGGGGGAGTTTGTGATTCATATGCAAAAACTATAAGTTTGAAAGCATGATGATCAAAACAAACGACCATTAGTTATGATAAAAGTTTTCCATACATTTTCGCTGCATATTACTTTGATTACTACGTTCACTTTCCATTTTTGAAACAAAAACCACAACTAATTCAAACTTAGATCCTAACAATTGGTATCCGAGCTTGTCAATCAAAATTTGATTTAACTATCAATTTGATTTGAAAGATCAGCTCTCCCTGCTAATTCATTTGATAGTTTGTGGAAAACAGAGTTTTATTGCATTCAAAAGCTTTTAAAACAAAAATATGTTGAAAACCATCAGAAATGTCACAAAACACAAAACACACCTGATTCCAACATTGGATCAATGTTTAAACCACCTATGCTGAAAAGAAATGAATACTTCATCTGGCAGCATAGGATGGGACATATTTTAGCCCAACAGAACACCGGTTGTTGGCGATCTGTTGTATTTGGACCTCACATTCCAATGGTTCCAAGTACAGAGGATCCCAATACTCAAGTGCCAAAAAGTCCTGATAACTACTTTGAGCAGGATTACCAGAAAATAGAATTGGATGCTAAGGCATTTAGCATTGTTGCTTCTGCTTTCCCAATGAGATCTATGCTGGACTACTCCACTGCAATAGTGCAAAAGAGTCGTGGGATGCACTAAAAGATCAATTCAGTGGTATTGAAGAGGTCATTAAAACAATAGAGAAATTTTGAATCAAAAGTATCCTTTTGTCATGTCAAAGGTGAGTTGTTAACATAGCAGTTCGAACGTTTTAGCTGTCTAATCAGTGAACTCAAACTGGTGAATGTTGTATTCTCAAATTTGACTATCAATAGTCGTTTCCTTCGATCGTTACCAAAAAATGGGACACTGTAGCTTACGTTACACGAACATCTACTGGTTTTAAAAAGATGTCACTCACACAGCTTCATGGCATACTCCTTACTTATGAAAGAGAGTTAAACCAGAAAAAAGCTACAAGAGTCTGGTAAAATGACTGATGATTACACTTTGGGTAACACAACTTTATTTGGCCAAGAAGAGGGTTCTGGCAGTGGAAAGGATCAGGGTTATGATAATTTTATTGATATAACCTCTGGAGGAAATTTTAATTTGATTCTTACTCACCCAACTATATATTTACTGCAAGTGGGGAAAGCCAAACCTCTGACAATCTCTTGTTTGAGCTAAATGATTTGCAACACTTTGAACCATCTGATTTGGAAGAGATGAATGTTTTGCACTAACTGGCTCTATTAAGTGTTAGAGCCAGTAAATTTTACAAGAGAACAGGTAGGAAATTCCTTGGGTTGCATGGGGGGTTGAAGGTTGGGTTAGACAAGTCTAAAATCAAGTGCTATAAGTGCAATAGGTTAGGACACTTTGCCAGAGAATGCAGATCTCAAAATTCTGGACCAATTATAACACATCCTGGCCCTAGACCTCAGCACACACAAAGCACTGCCTAGTATTCCCAATATACCCCTGCTCATCAAGTTCAAAACACTGCTCACTTTGCACACCCAACAACCACTGTTCCTGTGCACTATGCTCAAACCACTGTTCCACAAATTCAGTATGTCCAAGCACCACCACCTCAAGTGCATGTGCAACAAGCACCACATGTCACTCAAACTACTCAAACCACTGCTCCGGCAGAGGTTAACCAGCAAAGCTTGTTCACTCAAGGCTTTGTTGATTGGAGTAGTTTGCCAGAGGAATTAACTAATGAAAACTTTGCTGTTATGGCCAAAAATGATTTTGAAAATGAAAATATGTGTTTAATGGCCTTAGAGACAATTGTTTAAGGTGATGAGTCTGTGGAACAAGTGTCTAAGTCTGATGAATTTCAAAGTTGTGATGAAGCAGTGGTTTCAAAAGATACTGTTGATGAATAAAAGAAATCTCTATCTGATCCATGGGATTTAGATGCGTGTGAAGATGATTGTGACTGTGCTCTCATGGCTGCTTCTAAGGTATCCCCCCATATCCTCAAAGATATGTGTTCTGAAAAATGCATCCTAGCTTTTGCAAACATAAAAAGGGTAAATGAAAACCTTAGAAACAAAATTTTGGAAGATGAACTAAATTTTGAAAAACTCACAAAAGAGTTGAAAACAAAGTTAGTTAACAAAGATTCTGAAATCAGCAGCCTGAAGCATGAGGCAAGCATAACCAAATCCAATTTATGGTAGATAAATACCAATTTTGCAAAAAGGAGTTAGAAACTACCCAAATCACATGTGAAAAAGGGGTTGAGTCTTGTAAAGGTTATGAGATTATGTTAGATAAACAAATCAAGAGCAACATAAAATTTGGTATTGGTTTTAAAAACAATGATCAAATTTCTGAAAATGGTGCTAAAATTGATTCAGGTTTGGTTGAAGTTGTCCCCAAAAACTTGGCTGGTGAGGAAATAAAAGTCACAGATAAGAATGGTAACAAAACCCAATTCTGGAAAAACATGAGGGATCCTCAACTTTTGAGGAAGATGAGAATATCATTTTAAGCCCACATGGTCAGATGAGTGTGACATTTTAGAAAATTTCAAGCCAATGGACTTCACAACACTGATGGTGTTAGAGCACAAAAAGCAAGAGTCATTCCTATTAAGGATCTTCCAGCAGATGTTACAACATCTGCTGAAAAGAAGTCTGATAAAAGGAAGAAGGAAAAGGGCAAAAACTTGTTTTATAATTTTTGTGAGAAAAGAAATCATGTATCTTAAAACTGTTTTCTTTTGAGAGCTTATGACATTAACAAAACTTGTGTGATCCCAAATTCCTCAAAATGTATCATTGTGAGAAGACAAATCACAAAACTCAAGAGTGTGTTTATCTTAAAACCTATGATGAAAAGGTAAAAGAGATCAAAACAAAACCTCTTGAAAGTCAAAGTTCAAGCTCTGCTAGAAGTAAATCTAAGCAGACCTTTGAACCAGTTGAAACATCTGTTACAAAAGCACTGACCAAAACCTCTGTTCCCAGAGAGGTACAAGTGACAGATGCACCACCTGCCAACAGGTTTCCAAGAGGATATGGCCAACCTGTTTATCAAAAGGTTCCTCTTAGTTATGAGGGTTACAAAAAACCTTCGAAGCCAAGAGTCAATAGGCATCCTTATGGTTACTAACATCTGACAGGAAATGGTTCATAACAGTGGTTACAAAGACAAACTCAAACCACTGACCACATTCTGAATTTGAGATTCGACCATCTGTGACCCCATCCAAAGCCATTTTGGCTTTGGAAACCCACCTGAACTAATTATTTACTTATGTGCGGGGAGCTTCTACTTGCCTTGATAGTATATGGTATGTAGATAGTGGAGGCTCCAGGCACATGACAGGATGTAAAGCCCTGCTCAAAGATTTCATGGCTCATGGGGGGTGATATATTCTTTGGTAATAATTCAAAAGGCAAGGTGTTAGGGTCTAGGTGTGTTCAAGCTGGGAAACTCAAATTTGAAAATGTTAACCTCATTAACAATCTAAAATTCAATCTTCTGATTGTTTCACAAATGAGTGACAAAGGATATGGATCCTTCTTTACAAAGAAAACATGTCAAATTGTAGGACCAGAGGTTGTCAGAAAGATTGATCAAATCATTGCTGAGAGTAAAGCACAAGTTGTTGCTCACAGGAGTGGCAATGTGTATGTGGTTGATATGTTAAAAGATAACCCAATGTCTAATGCATGCATGTTCTCAGTTGCATCAAACAAAGAGACAAAGTTATGGGATAGAAGACTTGGGCACACAAATCTAAAAACTATCTCCACTCTCTCAAAACAAAATCTAGTCAGAGGTTTACCTCACAAACAATTTTCCTATGAAGAGCATTGTGTATCCTGTTTAAAAGGTAAACAACATAAAAGCTCTTACAAATCCATTGAAGAGTCCAAAATAACCTAGTGCTTACAATTGTTGCACATGGATTTGTTTGGCCCTGTAAAATCATGAGTCTCACAAAGAAAAGGTATTGTTTGGTCATTGTTGATGATTTTTCAAGGTTTACATGGACTTTCTTCATGCATTCTAAAGATGAAACTACTGGAATTTTGCAAAATTTTGTAAAACAAGTTGAAAAGCAATTTGACCTACCAGTAAAAATTTTTAGAAGTGACAACGGGACAAAATTAGGAACAAGGGCTTGGATGTTTTCTGTGAGTCAAAAGGGATTGTTGCAATATAGCATCCCAAGAACTCAAGAACAAAATGGGGTGGTTGAAAGGAAAAATAGAACTTTAATTGAATCACCAAGGACTATGCTACAAGACTCAGGTTTACCCTTGTCTTTTTGAGCAGAGGCTGTAAACACTGCTTGCTATGTTCAAAACAGAGTTTTGATTAACCCCAGGCATGAAAAGACTGCCTATGAAATACAAAATCAAACCTCTGATCTCATATTTCAAAGTTTTTGGTTGTCCATGCTTCATTTTAAACTTAAAAGATTCAATTTCAAAGTTTGCAGCCAAAGTTGATTGTGGTTATTTTCTGGGATACTTAACCACTGCCAAAGCCTATAGAGTTTTTAACTCTAGGAAAAAGTGTGTTGAAGAAGCTTTGAATATGAAGTTCAATAAACTTTCTTCATTGAAAATCCCAGCAAACCCTGCTGAGTTGTTTGATTTAGAAAAAAATACATTTGAAGATGTGTCTGTCATGACTAACCATGCAGGAACCACTAGCAACAGTTCAAGATCAAGGATATGACCGTGTCCTTCCAAACTTCAAAGTCAGTCATGCTACCAGAGTAGCCGATGTTAGTAACAATGGTGAAAGCCCTGCTGGTTCAACAGTTGTTGATCCACAAACCTCTGCCAGTTCTCAAAACCAAACCACTGTTGATAAAAGTCCACACAATATGGACAAAAATCAACATAATCTCACTTCCATATCTCTTATACCTCCACCACCATTCCAATCAGAAGCTGGACCTTCAAATTCACCAGCAGAGGTTAGGTAAGATGATACACATTTGCAACCTTTACCTCAAAATGCAATCATTCCATATCAAGGTGAATTGATTTTCCTCAAAAGCCATCCATTGGATCAAGTTATTCGCAACATAAATGAGGGAGTGCTCACAAGGAGCCAATCCCAAAACATTTGCCTCTTTGCTGGCTTTCTATCACTCACACAACCTGTCAAGTACCAAGAGGCACTAAGAGACAATGTTAGTACAATATGTCTATGTCTTAGTCTTGTATCGAATCTGTTTAGAATAGATGAGATTACGTTAGAAAATGAAGTATTTATGTAATTAAGAGATCAAGTTCGCCCGGATGTTGATGTGTGAACAAGTTCGGCCGAACTTGTTCAACAAGTTCGCCCGAACTTGTGTCCTCCCAAATGAACTTGACTCTTTATAAATAGGTGCCTCATGGTTTCTCATTTGTAACTTTTGCACACTTAGAGGCGAAGCTCTGTCGGATCTGGAACTTGAATGTACCTGAATTTGTGATTAATAAAACAGACATTGACGAGTAATTCTTGCATATTTGATTATCTTGTCGTATAAATTCCGTGTATATGGACAATAGAAACTAATTTAGGTTCCGGAGCTATTCAGGAGCGATCTAACAAGTGGTATCAGAGCCACGGATACATGATTTGGTGAAATCATCACAAGAACTACTCTATTTCTACTCATTTCTACCATTTTTCTTAACTTTTTCATGAAAAACAATGAACCTACGGATAAAATCTGCTAAATTTTGAATATGTCACGTAAAATCCACTAAAGATAAACCCCTGAAAGTTTCAAGATCTAATTCAAACGAACTGATGTCGAAAAGTTGAGAAAATCATGATTTGCAAACCTAGTTTGACCGAACTTGACATCAAGTCCGCTCGAATTGACTGAAAAATTCACTTTTTGAGTGATTTTTCATCAAGTCCGCCCGAACTTGATTGATTTTTCACAGATCTTAACCAATTCCGCTCGAACTTATCAAGATTTTCTTCAAATTTCATCAAGTTCGCCCGAACTTGATCAAAGTTTGCTGAAAATTCTTAATAAGTTCGCCCGAACTTGTTATTTTCTCGAAATTTTTACAAGTTCGCTCGAACTTATTCAGGGTGAAAATTTTTCAAAGAATTCAACACAAGTTCGTCCGAACTTGTTTGAAATTGAATCTGATTTGTTTTGCTGCACAAGTTCGCCCGAACTTGTCTGTATACTAATCAATTTTTCAAGTTTGTGAACGTGCTTTCAGCAATACTCGTTTGTTTTTCGCGATGGAAGATATCCACAGCGTGTATATGACAGCCGGGGCTTCAACATCGAATGCCAACATGGTGAATCAAGTTAATCTAGATAACGAGATGGGTACGTCAGTGAAGCCACCGAAACTTATGAGCATGGATGAATACGAGGGGTGGAAGGAAAAGTTTACGAACTTAGTTCCGGCTACTTTCTTTCACAGTTGGGTTGCGGTTGAAACAGGATACACATGGCTAAGAGATGAACATGATAATGTTATTGAGATGAACAAGTTTTCTATTCAACAGA
This sequence comes from Scalesia atractyloides, assembly GCA_947069175.1. Classification (NCBI taxonomy): domain Eukaryota; kingdom Viridiplantae; phylum Streptophyta; class Magnoliopsida; order Asterales; family Asteraceae; genus Scalesia; species Scalesia atractyloides. Next base: position 51,112,921 of record CAMTDV010000004.1, on the reverse strand, counting down.
AGGATACATATGTTGCTGAGAAGAAAATGATCAGTCTGATTCAGCAGTCTGTAAAGGAAGATATCTTGGTGCTATTACCAGAATACAAAACTGCACAAGATTTATGGAAGTCTCTAAAGGCGAAATATCAGGGGAGTGCAGAGATGGTTAAGAGCAAAAATCCTCTAATCATGAAAGAGTTTGACATATTCACAATGATAAAAGGCGAGTCGATGAAATAAATGATAGAACGATTTTGTCATTTGAAAGTGATAATGAGAAGGCATGGTCTTGAGAAGATTGAAGAAGAATATATTGACAAATTGGCTGATGCTTTGCCGGAAGGTGAATGGACAACCTATCTCATGGTGCTAAAAGAAAGTCCAAGCTGGGAATTTTTCAAGTTATCCACTTTTATCGATAAGTTGGAGGGGCATGAGATTGAATTGTTGAAGATTGCCAAGTCAAGGAATTTGAACATTGCTCAAGATGTAGGGCTTTATTACAAGAGTGGAGCTCAAGAGAATATTTCAAGCCCAAAAATCCAAACTGCTTTCAGCGCGAATATGAATTCCTCGAATCACTCGCCACAGAGCCAAACTCAATCATATCCTAACTACGATCAGAGTCCTCAGAATGCATCATATTCAAGAACGAGTTCTAACTCACCATTTCAGAATCTGATGAATCAGAATAAACAATCAAATTCTGATCCAAATGTGTTTAGATGCAACATTGCAGTCAACCTAAACAACATCGTTTCTAAACAAGTGGCCAAACAGCATATGGCACTACTTGTCACAGTGTTGGAATCTTATGAGAGTTTAGTGGCCGGGAAAATTGGTAATCCAGAAATGACTGCCGAAGGTTATGATCAAGTTGATGAGGAGGAGCTTGAGTTGATGGACATCAAATGGTCTTTAGCTTCGATTATACAGAGAGTTACCAAATTTGTTGCTCTATCTGGTAGAGACATCGGAAACTCGAGCAACAAATTGGGATTCGACAAGACGAAAGTTACTTGCTTTAGATGCCGACAAAAGGGGCATTTCAAACGAGAGTGCAAGAATCTAGAAGCAAGTGGCAACCAAAGTCCTTTCGGAGGCGGCAGTGATTACTATAAGAAGTCATTGCAATGCAAGCCATTCCCAAAGAAAACTCAAATCGAAGTTCAAGAGAAACCATCCAACAACGCAGAAAAGGCGATGGTTGCTTCTAATGAAGATGACGGTTTTGATTGGAACTCATATATTGCCAAGAAGACTGGAGTTGCTCTAATGGTCGAAATCGTGGAAGAACAAGATACATCTGCTGGGGATGCAGCTCTGGAGAACGCAATGCTAGAAGAATACTTGCAACAAACAGAAGAAGATAACAAACAGAAGAAGAGGAGATCTATCATCATACAAGGATGCAGAGTGTTCTTTCTCCTAACATTACTTCTCGTTTTGCAGGTTGCTTTGGTGAAGTATCTTCTGAGCATGTTATTGAAGAAACAAAACCAGAAGTTGAGGAAGTCATTAACGTGACTAAAGAGATGAATGGGGAAAATCTCACGAAGATCGCCAACAAAGCAATGATTTCAAATTTGACAAAGGTAGGTCAGAGGTAAAAGTTGTTTTAAAAGAAGTGGCAAAAGTGCAAATCGTTGAGGTTGAAAAACCTTGCATGAAATGTACTGAGCCTTGTGTGCAATGCGCCGAAAAATCTCAAATCATAAGTGAACTCAATGTGCATAACAACAATTTTAAATATGATTATCGCACAATGAAGGAAGCTTATGATAAAATGAAAGGCGATTACGGCAGGCTTGATAAAAACAACATTGAACAACATGACAAAGTAAGAATGTTAAAAGCAACGACAATGGAAAAATAAAAAGCCATTAACATTACATAAATACCATTGCTGAAATTAAACAAGAGCTTCTAGATATGAAAATTGAAACCGAAAGGGTGAGACAGCTTTTGAAAAGCTATACCACGAATGCTTACATCATCGATCATATTTTCCAATGATTCCGTCGGAAGAAAATGCTCAGAAATCAAAAGGTAAGAAACGTGAGGATTATAGCAATGTTCCACCTCCCTTGTGCGAAAAATATTGTCGCAAGAAAGTTGATGGGATGGAAAAGGTGCTTAATGTTGAACTTTTGACCGAAAAGAAAAATGAGCTGCCTGAGAACATTGACATAACCTACACAAACGATGATAGCGAAGCAGTGGTGAAAAATGTTGTTCAAAAATGTGTTGAGTGAATCTGATGATGGTAGCTTTAAGAGCGCCAATGCGAGTTTGAACAGTTCTAATTCATAATCCGAAGATGACGATACATCATTGGAAGATAGCCTAAGTGATGATCCTAACATTGTCATGTACAAAGCTAAGGAATCTGATAGACTATATTTCGACGATAGCTTTCCGATTCGAAATGTTAAAGAAGATCAACTTGATAAATTGTTCAAACTTGTTGAAGTGTCATCAGAAGATTTGGAGAGAAATGTGAAAAAGTTTTATTCTAAACCTAAAAGAGGATATAACAACTACCAGAGAAATGGTTGTGACTTTCCTGAAAACAGGAGAGCGAGTTTGGGTTTGGAAGAAGAAGAAGAACCGAAAAAGAAACAGTCACCATTTCGAGAATATGAAAATAAGAATATGGCATTCGTGTATGGGACTAGTACGGTTCAGGAAGAAAATTTGATTGGAAAGCAATCAAATGATGAGTTTAAGAAGGAAAAGGAACTTCGGGATAAGGCTAAATCCGCAAGTGGAGTAAAACCCACTAGTGGACATTCTCATGATACTCGGACTTACTTCAAATGCAATGAAGTTGGTCACATTGCACGCAAATGTCCGAAATCAAAGTCTGTGTATCACCAAAGAAAGACAAATTCAGATGTTGAGAAACTTAAGCAACCAGAGATTGTAAAACCTGTCACAATCTTAAAACGAAACAATGAATCTAAAAACGAAGTGAAACCTAAAACTGAATCAAAGTTTGAAAATTCAACTTTTGAGAAAGGTGAAACTTCCAAATCGAACGAAAATAAAGATTCAAGATTCTACATTAAGAAAGCAAGAATTAAATCACAATCTTGGGTCCAAAGAAGAAAACAACAGCATCTGAGGTTGCAAAGTCTGAATCAATTAAGATTGATAAAGACAAGGTGTCTGAATCAAAGGGTAAAACTGAAACTGATAAAGTTTTTCCAGTACTTTCAAAAGAAAAGAAGAAAGTCAAGTTTGAAAATGTAAATGTCGATGAAGTCTTAGATGATGATTTTGAATATTAGAGAGCTATGAGGATGTTTATGAAGATTATTATCCCACACCCAAGACCAAAAAGGCTTGGGTTGCACTTTTTCACTGAGTTGTTAACGTGTGCAGGGGCTCCAAAGATCCATTCTATCAAAGTGGATTTTGGATATTGGAGCTTCGAGGCACATGACCGGGATGAAAGCACTACTCTTTGATATCTAAGCGATTAACGGAGGGTATGTAGGCTTTGCTGGAAATCAAGGAGGTCGGATAGTAGCTAAAGGAAAGCTTTCGAATGGTGTGGTGTCTTTTGATAGTGTTAACTATATCGCCAAGCTAGAGAACAATCTTCTAAGTATCTCACAGATTTGCGATAAGCAGTTCACTGTTCATTCAATGATAAGGAGTGCATGATACTTAAGCCAGGCTTCAAGATTCCGGATGAGTGGATTCTAATGCGCGCTCCATGAGAAAATGATCTCTACGTGCTAGACATGAGTGTTGCTACAACATCGTCAAAGTCGGCTCAATGTTTTGTCACAAAAGCCACAAAGAAGGATTCGATTCTATGGCACAGAAAGATGGGGCATATACATCTGAGGAAAATGAATTTTCTGGTTCACAACGACTTGGTAGAATGAGTAAATCTTCAAAGCTTCCATATGACGGATCATTGTCTTGAATGCAAGAAAGGGAAGCAGATTAAGAAGTCACATCCTAAGAAGATTTTTAACTCTATAAAGTTTCCGCTTGAACGTCTACATATGGATCTTTTCGGTCCGGTGAATGTTCGTACTATATCCGGAGATCTGTACTCCCTAGTCGTCACAGATGATTATTCTCGATATTCATGGGTTTTCTTTCAAGAGACCAAAGATGAAACGTTCGATAATCTTGTGATTCTCTTCAAGAAACTTGAAAACCTATATCATCTCCATGTTAGACGGATTCAAAGTGATAATGGTACGGAGTTAAAAAAATACCAAGATGAAAGATTTTTTCAACGCCAAAGGAATTCTGCACTAATTCAGTGCACCTTACACTCCACAACAAAATGGAGTAGCTGAGAGGAGGAATAGAACTCTAATTGAAACAGCAAGAACCGTGCTTGCAGATTCCAAACTTCCTGTTAGCTTCTGGAGTGAGGTGGTTGCAGCGACATGCTATACTTAGAACAGGGTCGTAAGTCAAACCGACCAAGAAGACTTGCTTCGAGATGATTAACCGAAGGAAACCAAATCTAAAGTATCTAGAACCGTTTGGTGCACCTTGCATATTGATTGCTTAGATGGAAAATTTGGTGCTAAAACGCTGGAAGGTTTCTTTGTCGGTTATGCTAGTCCGCTCAAGAGAGTTTACATTCCTACTTTGAGAAGAGTGGTCGAAGCACAACACGTTGATTGCTTTTGGTACACAACTCCTATTCAGAGAAAAGGCGACGCGTGGTTGTTCAATTATCAAGATTTGTGGAAGTCATTCGCCTTGCCAGAAGACCCGTCAGAAGAAGAACTTGCAGCTCTTTATTATCTACAACAGTCGGCTAATCAAGAACAGATTCTAAGGCCAATAGTGGTTAATCAACCTACTGTTGGTACATCGTCTTCTGGTGCAGGTCCGAGTAATAGTGGTGTTTCAGTTGAACAAGTTTCTGAAGAAGAAGTAACACCTACTACAACTCCAGCAAATGTCTCCACTGAACCAGGAAATACTACTACAGAGCCCATTTTTTATCAGAATCAGAATTCCAACTCTGATGAAGCTCCGACTTTCGATGATGATGGAGAATCTTCCTCTGATGAAGAATCCGAGCAGTATCTAATATGTTAAATCAATCCGCAAGCCCTAGCAATCAAATGAAGCAACATCTAGTATTCCTGAAGTTGATTTGATAGTTGATCTGAATATTTCGAATCAGAACAGTACGGTTGATGTTCTTAGCAAAGAGATTCAGCGATCTTATTCATATCACCCTTCGAATAACATAATTGGAGAGTTACAGACTGGTGTGAGAATGAGAAGCCAGATCAACAAAGCTTTAAGTTGTTTCTATACTCGAGTGGCTCCGACTCAAGATGATTGCTATTATTCATGTTTCATATCTCATATCGAGCCGAAGACTGTGAATGAAGCTTTGGGTGATGAGAACTAGGTAATTGCGATGCAGGAAGAGTTGTTACAGTTTGAGAAACTGGGAGTTTGGAGACTTGTTGACTTACCACCAAAGCAAAAAACGATAGATACGAAATGGGTCTTCAAGTGCAAGAGGGATGATCGAGGTGTGATCGTTAAAAACAAAGCTCGGTTGGTTGTCAAAGGTTTCCACCAGCAAGAAGGAATTGACTATACGGAAGTCTATGCACCAATTGCACGTTTAGAGTCAATCCACATTTTCCTTGCATTCGCTGCTTGGAAAGGTTTTAAAGTGTACCAGCTAGATGTGAAATCCCCATTTCTTTATGGTAAGCTACGCGAACAAGTGTACGTCAGCCAACCACCGGGGTTTGTTGATCCGCTGAAGAAGAAAGAAGCTTATCTCCTGGACAAAGCCTTATACGGATTACGTCAAGCCCCGAGAGCTTGGTACGAAACGTTATCTCAACATCTCGTTGGAAACGGCTTTACAAGAGGCACAGTGGATAGTACATTGTTTACCAAAGAAGTCGGAAGTCATCTAATCATTGTACAAATCTGTGTGGATGATATTATCTTTTGTTCAACAGATGATAGTCTTTGCAAAGAATTCAGAAGATAATGAAGAAGAAGTTCGAGATGTCTTCTATGGGTAAAATGAAATTCTTCCTCGGGTTACAAGTTGATCAGTTATGAGACGGCATATTCATTCATCAAACGAAATATGTTCATGATATTCTGAAGAAGTTTAAAATGGATAGCTCGAAGCCCCTTTCGACTCCTCTGGCGCTGAATCACGGAATTTGCATTGATGAAACAGGAACCAAAGTGGATGATACGCTCTATAGGTCGATGATAGGATCTCTTATGTATTTGACGGCATCTCACCCAGATATCATGTATCCTACCTGTCTTTGCGCAAGATATCAGTCCAGTCCCAGAGTATCTCACATGCAGATTGTGAAGAGAATATTCCATTACCTGAAGGGATGTCCAAGCACCGGCTTGTGATATCTAAAGAATGATAACTTTGATCTGACGGGATATGCTGATTCTGACTTTGGGGTGGATAAGCTAAATTCAAAGTCTACGACGGCTAGTTACCAGTTCTTCGGAACTCGATTAGTAACATGGCAATGCAAGAAACAAACCACGGTCTCTCTTTCTACTTGTGAGGCAGAATACAATTCTGCTTCCAGCTGTTGTTCACAAATCCTATGGATTCAACAACAGATGAGGGACTTTGGATTGCAATTTCTTGATACGCCTTTATATGTAGATAATAAGGCAGCTATCGACATAACTAAAAATCCAGTTCATCACTCTCGAACTAAACACATAGAAATTCATTATCACTTCATTCGTGATTGCTACGAAAAGAAGTTGGTACGAATAGAAAAAATCCACACCAATGAACAAAAAGCTGATTTTTATACCAAAGCTTTTTCTTTAACAAGATTTAAATATCTAATGAGGCTTACCGGTATTAAAAATTTGTTGACAGGTGCGGAGGCAGAGGTTGAATATGGATCGGACGACGAGTTCATGTGATCCACATTGGTTTGTTTATTTTTAGATTAGTATTTCTTAAAAACTAAAATACAAAAATATGTTTTTGATTTTAGGGGGAGAAATATTACGAGAAAATACAAAAACATATGAAAAATCAAAAAGTACAAAAACATGAAAAAGACAAAAAGAATTTTGTGTTAAAAAGGAAATGATAGTACATCAGTGGATTATCACAGTACGCTAAAGAATTGTAAAGTTTAAAAAGTGATAAACAACTCTTACTGTGGATGTGTCAATAGGCTTTACACGTTGAGTAAATTGTTTCCGGGATATAAACTAAATTTTACAACTGCTTAGACTTGTGGATTAACATATCTCGGATATATGGACTTAGTACTCCGAAATTTCGTCTGAGAGATTGCCTGATTCTGAGATATGAGGTCTTTATAGATGATTGATATCTGGGGTATTATACAAGTTTTTCTGATTTTGCAGAAGCAATAGCCTAGAACTTCTATAATGCTTTTGCTAAAAATCCTAAAACTGCATGCAAACTTGAAAAGAATCGAAAGATTTAATCAATTGCAGTGCTTAAAAGATTCCTTAATTGGAACACACCTTAAAGTCGAGCCTTCATCTCTTTGTCGATACAATGGTATTAACCTGAGCTCTCAAGGCTTCACATTAACCCAGATACAGATATCAATTACGCTATATTCACATGTAAGATGAAATCTAGGGAATCTTGATATGGGAGTATATTCTGAGATGGGAACCATAGTTAAGTCATGTTTCATAATTCTAACTAAGATATCATGGAACAATTGAGAAATGTGTCGAAGTTTAAGTGGACAAACATATAGACAATCTAGGTAAACGAGTTTAAAGCTTAAAGTCATCATAAGGTTAAGGGTACTGGTGATTTGTCTCAAACAACTAATATGATCCTTAGACACGAATTCACAAAAATATGTCTGTAAATATGTTTGTACATAGTTTACTTGCTTTACAGATTAAAACCAAAAAGCTTTTCAGTGTGTTTTAGCATAAACTTTCAAAAATACCAAAAAGATTTTGTTTCTTCGTTAGTTTCAACAAGCCAATGTTGGAGAACGGATCTTTGAAGTCTGGTAAGGTGCTACACTGGTGGAAATCTAATTGACAACGGGCTAGGAGCTAATCTGTAAAATCTGATAAGCAAAAACGATTGAAAGTTCATTAATTTGAAACTTTAAATTGAGAAAAACCAACAGTTTGTTCATAACGGGTCGAACCGATGTCATTAACTTGGACTCGGCAGACAAATCGGTTAACCAAGGTCATTAACTTGGACTTGGTCAACTGAGTGGATTTTTTAAAACTGGTAAAAGTTGAAAAGTTCAGGGTTAAAATTGAAAAATCTGAAAAAGTTGGTTTTGGGTTTGATCAAGTTCGCCCGAACTTGATCAGGGCATAATTACATTGTTTTGTTCACAAGTTCGCCCGGACATGTTCTATTACATTGATCTAAAGGCAAGTTCACCCGGACTTGTAATAGTCTTTATTGTTAAATGTTGACAAGTTCGCTCGGACTTGTCACACTATATAAGAGAACAAGTCCGCCCGAATTTCAATTCATCTATTCACTAGACAATCAGAGTGAACTTGAGCGATTTTGTGCGAAAATCAAACTTATCACATTTGTATCGAATTGCTGCCCAAATTGATAGTGAATCTTAGTGATTTGTACACTAAGAATCATGGCAGAGGTGAGAATTCTAAGATTGGACCGTAATTTGACTGTCTTTGAACGATATGAATCTGAACTTGATAAAACAACTAGTTTTAGGATGTTTAAGAACGAATTGGACAATGAAAACTGTTAAACAACATTAAACGACCCTAAACATGCTCTTAATTTGGTCTAGAATGTTTTGAATGGGTTGTTGCAACTCTTGATTGAAAGAGAAGACAATTTCGCCCGAACTTGTTGACTGGTTCTTTGAACCAAGTTCGGCCGGACTTGTCCTCAAAAGTGATAATGTTGTATGTCATACAAGTTCACCCGAACTTGTTTGATATTTTCAAAATCAATGATTTTGAACTTGTTTGATATTCAATTAAAATCTTTTCAAATCAAGTTCGCCCGGACTTATTGAAATGTAATGTTTATTTGTCTATCAAGTTCGCCCGAACTTGATGTGGAGATTTGTGAAGATTGTTAAATTTTTCTAAGTGTTTTGTCTCGATTTTCGTGTTTGCAGAATATTCAGCTTTCTTTCAATAAGTTTCATAACACGTGTGTCACGCTCGACAAGATGATCTGTCCATCTTTAGCAGCATATGATAGTATTTTGGATTTCATGACACGAATACCGATACACAAAGCGAATACAGAGAAGACTGTGGTGTATAGATCTCATGTTTGTAGATTCTGGAGTGCAGCTTCATTAAATGAAGATAACACAGTGATCAAGTCGATTGTTCGCATTGGGAATGAAGACAAAGAGCTTACAGTGTCTGAAGCAGATATTCTCAAAGTTTTAAACTTTAACGACAGTGCTGAAGATCCAATGTTTCTAGATGAAAGAATGGTTCATGGATGCTTCTACAGGATGGGTTATAAAGGCCACGTTAACGAATCAACTTTGAAAGAAGGGGGAGTTCCTAATCCTTACAAGTTTTTGATGCACGCAATTATTTATGCTTTAAGCCATCACAAAGCTGGTTTAGATGTTGTTCAAGATTACATGGCGTGTATGGCTATAGCGTTAGTTCTGAACAAGAAGTTTAACTTCTCAAAGCTTGTGTTTACACATATGAAGAACGATATAGGAACAAACAGACTTGTGATGTATCGAGATTTGTGCAAATGCTTATTAATGACAAGTTTGATAAGATAGTGAAAGATCTAAACGACATTCTATATCTTAGCCACATGGATGATACTACAGTCAAAAAGCTGATTACGTTTTAGAAGCAAGCTTCAGCTCCAGTTGCTAAACCACTATTTGGTGCTATTGATTCTGCTGATTATATTGCACCGCCTGAATACAAGTGGAGAAAGGCAGGAAGTGGTGATGAAAAGAAGTTAATGCTGAAGAAGAATGGCTATCAACTTTCAAAGAAAAGCGTAGCGATGGTTTTTAAAGAAAGTCATTGAAGAGAAAAAGAAACAAACGAGAAAGTCAAAGAAAGTAGAAACAATGCTCATTGATGAAGATGAACCAGAGAATGATCAAGCTGAAGCTGGTTCTAGTGATGCTGTCAACATCCAAAGTCAAGAGACAGAAAAAGACACTCAAGAGGATGATGTAATCTCTGCGACTTCTGAAAAGAATGAAGAAAGTATCGATTCGCTTGAGAAAGAAACAAAGAGGCTATTGTAGAGAAAGAGAGAGAAAAGTTAAAGGAAGGTGATGCTGATTATGAACCAGGTTCTAATAAAGGTTCCGATGACGAGAGACCAAAGAAAAAGGCTAAACGCGTAAAGTCTTTAGCTAAAGATGCTACTTTGAAGACTACAGGATCTCCAAGTACAAAAGGGAGAAAAGTATCACAAAAGCCGCAAAGCCGTCGCTACATAAGTCAGAAGAAGCGCACAGAAGTCACACAAGAACCTTTTGGTGCTAAAGAAATAGGAGTTACACAAGAACCTCTTACAGTTGAAGCGGTTCATATCATTTTAGAGACTACTGAGCAACCAGGAGTCACACAAGAACCTCCTGCGTCTGATTTGCTAGATATTCCTATTATTGAGTCTCAAGAACCTCTGATATCATCACAACCTGAAAGTTCTATTTTGAAAGAGGTTCATGTTCACACTTCACCGCATACACCAAAGAGTACGCCAAAGTCTACTCCAAAGACAACTCCAAGGTCAAAATTGTTTGGAAGTATTCCTGAAGAGCCTGTTTCTTTGGAAGATTTGAATGATTTCTTTCCAGATTCTAATGTTGATGAATTAGAGAAAAGAGTCAAAGTACTAGAAGAAAGACTGTCAAAGAATGAAGCTGAGAAAGTTGCTCTCGAACAAAAAATGAATCAAAGCAAAGTTGAAAAAGAAATTCTAAGCGACAAAGTGAAGTTTTTAGAAGGTGATTGTGGGTATTTGAAAGCGTTGATTGAAATTCTGCAGGATGCTAATGAAAGATTGCAGAAAGAGATTGCTGAATTACGATCTGAGAGAGAGAGAGTTGAATGATAGAAGGTTTACTAGACTGCAGAAAGTGTTATCGAATAGTTTGGGAATTGATTTCAAGGAAGAATATGAATGATTAGATGTGCAAGAAGCTAAAGAAAAAGCAGAAAAGAGCTTGCAGCACAGGGCAAAGGAAAGAATGTGCTTGATTGTGTTCCCATAACAACAGAAGATATTGTGTTTGAAACAGTTGATGCTTCTAAAGCTTCTGAGTCCGAGATAATTCCAGAGGGTATTCCAAAAAAAGAAAATGAACAGAAAGATGATGATGAAGCTGAGGATGAAGATAAAGATGATGAACCTGTTGATGATCCGAAAGATGATTGGTTAGGGTGATGTTGGATTGAGAGTGGTTGATGCTAAAGTGTCTGATGAGTTTGATTTTTCTTCGTTACTGAATGATGATGTGAATATGATGGAAGATCAAAGTATGGGGGAGCAATCAGGGCAAGCAGGGCAAACAGATGAAGAATTGACTGATGTGATTGTTGCAATGCCTGTTGCTGCTATGCCTGCAAAACCGTTGGTACTTATGTTAGAACACAATGTTGAAGAAGGAGAGTTTGTACACAACATGACGAAAGAAGATCTTGCAAAGCTGCTGAATGTTGATGCTGAATCATTTAATTTTGATTTTGAAGAAGAGATTGTGAACATTGATACATTTGAGCCAAACAAGTACTGCTACAAATGAAGATCTGATGCTGATGATTATGACAGAGTTACCATTGAAGAAAGATTAGATGATGAAAAGGATGAAGCAAAGAAGTATGTTGGTTTGAATACTGATAGTTTTCCTACGTTTGAAGAAATGTACGAACAACTGAACGAAGACTTGTTAAAAGAAAAGATTGCAGAGTCTGTTCGTGGGCCAATGATTAAAGCTGAAATTGCAGAAGCAAAGAAATCCTGGTTTAAAGAGATGCCTAAGGAAAGAAAGTTTTGACGACCGTTAGCATTCTTTACCAGAGACGCCGACAAGTCATTAGGTGATATCCTAAGTTGGGGGTGGTTAAAAGAATTGAATGTCTATGCCATCAAACGTGAATTCGGAGTACAATATTTTTGATACTTGGCAGATTTCAGTACGCTACCTTATTGGGATGTGGAGAAATTGTTGCAAACGAGGAATATCAGTTACCAGATGAAGTTTATTGATCAGGTGCTATGGAAAATGATAAAGTTTGAAGCGAATCAAGGGTTTAAATACTGGAAGTCATTTATACCTAAACGCCAAATCAAAACAAACAAGAAGACGGGTGAGAAAGATATAACGCTGATAATGAAACGTCCGCGTGCTATGAGGTATATGCCACTAATGCCAATAGAACAAGATTTCTATCCTTTATTCAAGTGGTGGCAAGTTGATCCAACAACGTGTGAAGCAGTTATAGTCTTGAAGTTTGAAGAACATTTGGATATTACAAAAGAAAGGTCAGCTGAAGTGCTTCAAAAAGAAGGATTTTGGGGACTATGGAGAACGATACGCAACTCGATGTGGCTAGTGAACTATTCAAGGGAGGATATTCGTTGTTTCTTCTTTAACAAGATTTGTTATGAGAAGCGTGAAGAGGTACAGGCAAAGCAGTATCAAGGGATCGTTAATGTTTGCTACGCTCACGGCGTAAATTCTGGAAGGATGTGGGAATCGAGTTGGCGAGAGCTAGAACGTGAAGAATTTTTGAAAGAAGAAAGGCGTCTTGAAAGTTTTCATGAAAAAACTAGGGAGGCGAGACTTAGATGTTTTCAATTTATGAAAAAAGTGTCACCTACTGATCAAACACCGATTCCTGCTAAAGAAAGAAGGAAGAAACCTTACAAGAATTTCTTTGGGCGTTGCAGATAGTTAATTTGAAGATAGAGCTTTTGAAGACTGATCAAGACGAAGACGATATCCAAGGGGGAGTCTGTTAGTACAGTATGTCTGTGTCTTAATCTTGTATCGAGTCTATTTAGAATAGATGAGATTACCTTAGAAAATGAAGTATTTATGTAATTAAGAGATCAAGTTCGGCCGGAATGTTGATGTGTGAAAAAGTTCGGCTGAACTTGTTCAACAAGTTCGCCCGAACTTGTGTCCTCCCAAGCGAACTTGACTCTCTATAAATAGGTGCCTCATGGTTTCTCATTTGTAACTTTTGCACTCTTAGAGGCGAAGCTCTGTCGGATCTGGAACTTGAATGTACATGAATTTGTGATCAATAAAACAGACATTAATGAGTAATTCTTGCATATTTGATTAACTTGTCATATAAATTCCGCGTATATGGACAATAGAAACCAATTTAGGTTCCCGAGCTATTCAGGAGCGATCTAACAGACAATAGTTGGGTAGAAGCTATGCAAAGAGGAGCTCCTGCAGTTCAAAAGACAACAAGTTTGGGAACTTGTACCACTGCTTAAGGATGTATGTCCTATTGGCACAAAGTGGGTCTTCAAGAACAAAACTGATGAAAGGGGTATTGTTGTCAAGAACAAGGCAAGGCTCGTGGTTCAAGGTTACAGACAAGAAGAGGGTATTGACTATGATGAAACCTTTGCCCCTGTAGCAAGGTTAGAAGCCATCAGACTGTTCTTAGTTTTTGCTGCCAACCACAACATCAAAGTGTATCAAATGGACATCAAAAGTGCATTCTTGTATGGAAAGATCAAGGAAGAAGTGTATGTGTGTCAACCTCCTGGATTTGAAGATGCATTCTATCCTGATCATGTGTACAAGTTAAACAAAGCACTGTATGGTCTCAAACAAGCACCATAGCCTGGTATGAAAATCTATCCACTTTTCTTTTATCCATTGGATTTACAAGAGGTAAAATTGACAAAACATTATTTTTGAAATGGAGAGGAAAAGATTTGATGCTTGTCCAAATTTATGTGGATGACATCATATTTGGATCCACATGCACTGCCATGTGTGAAGAGTTTAGACAACTCATGGCAGCTGAGTTTGAAATGAGTGCAATGGGTGAGCTACAATATTTTCTTAGTCTTCAAGTTAAATAAAAGCACAATGGCAGTGTCTTTCATTAAAATAAGTATGTCAAAGAACTACTTAATAAATTTGATATGAATGACTGTAAACCTTGTAGCACACCCATGGCAACCTCAAAGCTTGTCACTATTGAGGAAAAAGATGACTTGGTTGATCAAACTCTTTATAGAAGTATGATTTGGTCTTTGTTGTACCTAACTGCTTCTAGGCCAGACATCATGTTTGCAACATGTGTTTGTGCCAGATCCCAGTTAGCACCTAGAAAGTCAAACTTAATTACTGTGAAGAGAATATTCAGATACACAAAAGGTGCTCTCACACTTGGTATCTGGTATCCTGCTAATGGAAACATTGAGCTTTCAGGTTACTCAGATAGTGATTTTGCTGGTTGCCACACCACAAGGAAGTCCACATCAGGAGGGGTACAATTTCTAGGTGATTGCCTAGTGTCCTGACAAAGCAAAAAGCAAGTTGCGGTCTCTACATCCACTACTGAGGTAGAGTACATTACCGCTGCAAGTTGCACTGCTCAACTTTTATGGCTTTAGAATCAACTGCTGGATTTTGGTGTAACTACTTTAAAGAATCATCTCAAGATAGTTAGTCAAACAGCTGAAAATATCATTAAAAATCCTGTCTCACATCCCACAACAAAGCACATTGACATCAGACATCACTTTGTGAGAGATTGCTATGAAAAAGGTTTGATTTCTCCACAACATGTCCATACTAAAGATCAACTAGCAGATGTTCTAACCAAAGCATTAGATACATCTAATTTTGAAAGTCTGATCTCTAGAATTGGAATGGTAAACATGGATTGAAAAGAAAATTTTTGTGTTCCATGTGTAAATAGCAATAAAATGTTTTCAGAAAATCAAAAATTCATCCTTAATAATTGTCAAAATTGAAGTTTTCAATAAATCTCAAAAGTCTGTTCAAACCACTGTTCTTTCAAAACACTGATAGGCTTGGAAAATCTATCCACTGGACAAAGTTTATACTCTGCTTGGTCAAACCACTGCGTTGACCTTATCCACTGATAGTGTAAACTCAAAACACTGCTTTCCATCTATGTTGACACACAACAGTGTTTATCATAACAACTGTCTTCTACACACTATCGGAGGATACACGTGGACAGATGATAGCCGTCAGATCTTTGCCACGTCATCATCACTTTTTCACTTTATAAAACCCTTTATTATCCCAAACAGAGTTTTTACCTTCGCCGTATCGAATTCAAAATTCTAAAAAGCATTTTTCTCTCAAATCTTCTTCATTTTCACAATTGTTCTTCATCTTTGTTAATCATGGTGATACTAAACTTCAAAACCCCACATAATTATGTTGCAATTTTTGAAGAAACGTACTCAAATACGCGATATCATCCCATGATCAAAGCGTTGAAAGAGTCAAAATACAAAGAACTCATGCAAATCATTGCTCCCACATATCGTACATCTTTACAAGAGTTCTGGGCAAACGCCAAGGTGCATTACACAGACAAAGTGGCCTATCTTATTGTCACCACTGTGGGAAAGACATTGTTGGAAGTTACACCTGCTTCAATTTCAGAGGCTTTTGGGCTAAATGACCTAAATCATGCCACTACCTTCCCAACCCCTGATCTATAACAAGAGTTTCTTGAAAGAGGTTATGTTGGCCAACTTAAAGGTAAAACTATCTATAAACCTCAATTTCCTGCTGAAAAGAAGTTTTTCTTTCATACTTTGTTAACCTGCATGTCTGCCAAGTCAACGGCTTTTAATGAGATACCTTTGAACATGCAATACTTGGGGTATGCTATTTTAACAAAATATGATTTTAACTTTTCCCAAGTATTGTTCAATGACTTGGTGACAAATTTTGAAAACATTCAAAAGGATAGAGCACCTTTTCTGATGCATCCAAGGTTTTTAAGTGTCTATCTTCAAAAGAAGATTGGTGATGCTGTTAATGTTGGTGCATTTTATGTGACAATGGCTTTGTTTGGTCTTTGGATATTATACAAGACTTGAATGTGTGAAGACTTCAAGAGTTCCGAGTTTATGATGATTCAGAGTTTATCATGTTCAAGACTTGTCCGTGGTTGTGAAGGCTCAAAGATTCCGAGTTTACCAAGATTATTACATGTCCGAGTTTAAAGGATCTTGAAGACTCTGAGTTTATATATTGGTGACTTGTCCAGTTAAGCAAAGATAAATGGAGTCCGAGTTTGTGTTTGACACACAAATTCGGAATTGATATTGTACCTAGTCCGAGTTTAGTCCTTGTATTGTTTTAGTCCAAGTTTGTTTAGAATTGTACGTGGGCCTAGCCCAGTTGCATGGCTGTAGTATATAAACAGTGCTTGCACTAGGGTTTGAGGTTAGACACTAGAGAGACAATTGGAGAAAGAGTGGAAGAGAGTGATTTGTGAGAGAATACACAGACGTTGATTGAAGCCGCTAGGACTATGCTGTCTGATTCCAAGCTTCCAGTTCTTTTATGGGGAGAAGTTGTGAATACAGCTTGTTATGTCTTGAACAAAGTGTTAACTGTTAAACGTTTTAACAAAACATGTCATGAACTTATGTTTAACAAGAAACCAAATTTGAAAGGCTTTGAACCATTTGGATTACCCTGCACAATTGTGAAAAACAAAGATAAACAAAAATTCGGCGAAGTAGCTGAGGAGGGTTATTTTCTAGGTTATGTACTTGGAACACCGAATAAAAGGGTTTTTAATCTAAAAACTGGTAAAATTGAGGTTGTGTTTAATATTGAAATTACATCTTATACGCCTCAACAATCAACGAGTGGTCCTGCTATATTATATGATTATGAGAGTGTCTTTAAATCATTTAATATTCCTGAGTTTTCCAATGCAGATGAGTCTCAGTTGATCCAAACTGCGACTAGTGAGGATGAAGAGGGTGACTTCATGCCGAGATCGAGTATTTCGATGACAGATGCTCCGAAAACTTCCTCAAATGCAAATGCAGATGCAGCGGATTCAAGCTATAGTGATTCTGAACCTATTCAGGGGGAGGATTTCACTAATCCTTTTGCAAATAAGAATATTCAGGGGGAGGTTGGATCCAATCTTGGTGAAAATTTAGAAGTTGATGCCATTGCTACTACACGAGCAAACAAAGATCACCCAGTTGAGAACATTATAGGTGATGCTGGTGCTGCTGTAGGTGTTCAGACGAGAAGAGGTGTGATTGAAGGTTCCTGTTTGTTTGCTTCGATACATAAGACAGGGATTATTAATGAGTGTTTGTATAACTCCTTCATTGCTCAAGAGGAGCCGAAGAATGTGCACATGGCTCTGAAAGATAGTTCTTGGGTTGAAGCAATGCAAGAGGAATTAGATCAGTTCAGGAAGTTGAAAGTTTGGGAGCTTGTTGACTTGCCTGAAGGAGAAAGAGAGATTGGCACTAAGTGGGTGTTTAAGTGCAAGAAAGATGACCGAGGGATTGTGATGAGGAACAAGGCTCGGTTAGTGGTTAAGGGGTCAATCAGCAAGAGGGGATTAATTATACTGAAGTGTTTGCACCAGTGCAAGGTTGGAAGCAATTCGTTTGTTCCTAGCTTTTGCTTCATCCAAGGGCTTCAAAGTTTACCAACTGGACGTGAAGAGTGCGTTTCTTTACGGGAAAGTCCAAGAAGTGGTGTATGTCTCACAACCAGATGGGTTTACTGATCCAGATTATCCAGATTGAGTGTACAAGCTGAACAAGGCACTATATGGATTGCGTCAGGCACCCAGGGCGTGGTATGAGACAATGTCAGCTCATTTGTTGAAGAATGGATTTGAAAGGGGTCAGATTGACAGTACACTGTTCATTAAGTGAAAGAAAGAAGATTTTCTAGATGGTACAGATATTTGTGGATGACATCATTTTCGGATTATCTGATGAAAGCATGTGTCATGAATTTGAGAAGGTGATGAAGAGCAAGTTTGAGATGAGTGCGATGGGTGAGTTATCCTACTTCTGGGTTTATAAGTTGAACAGAAAAAGGATGGGATGTTTATACATCAGACAAAGTATGTGTATGACATTTTGACTCGTTTCAAAATGGAGGATTACTCTACTTTCAACACACCTATCTGCGAGAATCACAATCTTGGCCCAGATCATGAGAGTGTGGAAGATGTCGATCCAACTCAATACAGGGCAATGATTGGTTCACTTGTGTAGTTGACTGCCTCACGACCAGACATCATGTTCGCAGTGTGCCTCTGTGCCAGATATCAAGCGAATCCTAAGGAGTCACATATGAAAGCAGTGAAGCGTATTCTTCGTTACTTGAAGGGGAAACCTAAACTTGGGTTATGGTATCCAGCTGTTAGTGACCTGAAGTTTGTTGCTTACACTGATTCAGACTTTGGAGGATGTAAGTCTACCAGAAAATCTACTACTGGTGGTTGTCAGTTCTTAGGAGGCAGGATTGTTTCTTGGCAATGCAAGAAGCAGTCTTGCGTGTCTACCTCTACGTGTGAAGCTGAATATATTGCTGCGGGTGGCTGTTCCTCTCATGTTCTCTGGATACAACAGCAGATGCACGATTACGGTTTGAATTTCACTCGTCCTCCTATAATGATAGACAATAATGCCGCCATTTCAATCGCAAACAATCCCGTAAAGCACAGTAGAACAAAACATATCGACATTCGTCATCATTTTATACGGGATTGTGCTGAAAAGAACTTGATTGAACTTCATAGAGTCGTCACACTAGATAACCTTGCAGATCTTTATACAAAAGAATTTGACAGGGCTCGTTTTGAACATCTAGTCGAACTCAACGGGATGAGGAATCCTGAATAACCAGTTTTTCATAAGAATTTTGTAAATAGTTTACTGTTTTCTTAAAAAAATTCAAAAACATAAAAATTGAAAATCTTAAAAATACAAAAACATCGAGAAATGAAAAAATGAGTTGTCACTGTGTGAAAAAAGAAGAAATCATAGTACACTAGCAACTTAGACTGTCACACTGACTCTGAGATTAAATGCTAAAGTGTGATAGCAGCTTTATTATATGATTTACCAGCAGGCAAAAGCATGAAATAATCAACTTACCAATGTGATATAAACCTAAGGAACTGAATATGAGTGGATAACATATCAGTGGCGTATGGTTTAATGACCTTAAATCTTGCGTTGATAGATTGCCAAAATCTGAAGTTTTGGGTCTTGATACAGTTATTTCATCCGGGATATCAGGGTTGTCCTTCTGCTGCATCCAGATATATGCTGACCTAGGCACAACCAGGATATCTTAAAAGAGCTTAAAATGCCAAAAACCCATAATATTGAAGAAGCTCTCCTAGAGAGTCATTCAAATGTGCAAAATGCATAATTCATACCAAAATCTGTGGTATTTTCCCTAACCCTTGTTGGATATTGGTCTCTTTGCTGTACGGAAGTACTGACCTGATCACCAATTATCTAACGTCGTAAAACAAAAGGATAAATCTCGGTATACTCACATACTACGATGAATCTTTGTGCATACCTTGATCGTGGGGGTATGTCCTGGTAGCGGGAAACACTAGTATATCAGTATAATATTACCTTAACATATCATACGGTAATGGTATTTGAAATGTTCATGCAGTTTGTTTAAGTGGACAAACATACTGGTAATCATCTTGAACTGCTATTCACCAAAATTACTTATAGAATTATCTAATAGTGTGAAAACAATTTGATTTTGTTGATATGATCTTTTTACCGGTGATTCTCACAAAAATAAAGTGTTTATTGCTTTTGTAATTTGTTTCAGAAAATATAAAAATCCAAAAATATTTTATTTTTCTCTTAAAATTCTTAGTGTATGGAAAATGGTTGTTCATGGAGGAGTTGTACCGATAGGCGGAGACGGTGTTAGATGATGGGTTCCAAAATTTTAAATCTTGTAGGTTACAGTGTGTTGGACAAAAGTGTTATGTGTGTTGTGTTGGTTTGGAGATTGCTTAATCTGTTATACAGTTTTACCATCTCTTGAATAATAATAATTTGTTTAACTATGTTGAAAAATTATTATGGTTTCTCAAGATGTTTGTTTTATAGTATACAGTTTGAAGCTGTGGTTTGCTGAGAAGTTGACGTGTTGAGATGAGGGTTTGTTGCTGCTTGGTAGAACCTCCTTTCTACAAAGCAGTTCGGAAGATATGAAGACATACTTGGATTGCTGACTTGGAGATTGGAAGAATTGGTGATTGGATGCATCAGCTTAGGGGGAGTCTGTTGCTGACGGAATTCGTGTTGAAGCTGACGCAATCTAAAGACCAAAGACTACGAGATTCTGAAGACTAAAGATACCTTTGCGAGCTATTGTCAAGGGGGAGTTTGTTTTTGCATTTTATGTGACAACAGCTTCGTTTGGTCTTTGGATATTATACACGACTTGAATGTGTGAAGACTTCAAGAGTTCCGAGTTTATGATGATTCAGAGTTTATCATGTTCAAGACTTGTCCGTGGTTGTGAAGGCTCAAAGATTCCGAGTTTACCAAGATTATTACATGTCTGAGTTTAAAGGATCTTGAAGACTCTGAGTTTATATATTGGTGACTTGTCCGAGTTAAGCAAAGATAAATGGAGTCCGAGTTTGTGTTTGACACACAAATTCGGAATTGATATTGTATCTAGTCCGAGTTTAGTCCTTGTATTGTTTTAGTCCGAGTTTGTTTAGAATTGTACGTGGGCCTAGCCCAGTTGCATGGCTGTAGTATATAAACAGTGCTTGCACTAGGGTTTGAGGTTAGACACTAGAGAGACAATTGGAGAAAGGGTGGCAGAGAGTGATTTGTGAGAGAATACACAGAGAGTGGCTGTGAGGTTCTTGTGATCTTGAGTGATTGTAAAACTTTGTTTTGATAATCATAGAAGATCGGTTAAAGTTTTGTTCGTGTTCTTCATCTATATTCTTGTTTCTATGTGTGTTTGATCCATCAATGGGATTCCGCACCCTTGGTTGATTGTCAATCTCGTTACGATCCACGTGATAGGGACCTACAGTTAAACAAGGGGCTATGAACCACATGGCCACCTTATACATGAAACTTTTACTCGCATCACCAATCAATCTAACACAAGTAGAGGAGGCTAAGCCTGTTTTAAATGAACAAAATGTTCAATCTCAACCCCCTGCTACAGAGCCCACTACTCTTGGTGATCAGGGCACTACAACCAGTGTCTTGAAACCCACACCAAAATTACCAAAAGAAAACCAAGAAACAATAAAAAAAGCCCACCAAACCAAAGAATAAAAAGGGACTTCTTGAAGATGAGATCCCAGAAGATAACCTAGTGACAACACAAAAGTCACCTAAAAACACTGCTGCTACTTCTTCACAGCAGATGTTAGAATCTCAACCTGAATACAAAACTCCTCCTTCATCCTCACAACAGGATAAGGTTGTAAGCATTATGAAGCTCTAGATCCACTTGGCTCTATCTTCCATAGTCCCTCTCCTAGGGCAATGTCTCTTTCTTCTCCACAACCTTCTCCAATAAATAAACTACCACCCACCATAGTACCTTTGTTGAACGCAATTGATTTGGAACATACATTAACCAGTTCTTCTTAACAACCTATCACTAAGAACTTACCTCTGAATGTGACTAGGTCTGATTCCTCAATCTTTGCTAACCCATCAACAACTGAAGAGGCTACATCCCTTGGGTACATGTAATCCTTAGTGGTTACATCTATAAGACTCTGTTGAAGGCAACCACTGCTGAGGCTACCAAGGTATCCTCCGATGTAGTTGGAAGTCCCCAAGACCAACACAAAGGGGCATCTGTGTTTGAAGCAAGTTTTGAAACCTCTGATCATGATAACACAGATACAACTACCACAAGTGGTAGGGGTTCAGATGAACCCATTAAGTTAGGTGATGAGCTAAAATACATGGATTTGACGAAGAGATTTTCAAAGATAGAAAATTTTGTGGAAGAAATCAAAAATTTGATGAAGCAGATGTTAGAACAATCCAAATGTCAATCCTCTGTTCCGGCCACCACAACCACTACTGAGCTATGGAAGTTAATGTATCCTCTACTTCAACAACAACGAGAACATGATGACATTCAACATGCAATCACATGGAGAATTTCTGAAATATGGTTGATGCAAGGTATAATGACACAGGTGCAAACATCAAGGCTATAAAAACCTCTTCTTCTCCAAACCACTGGCACTTCTCCTCCAACTGTCATTCTGGTTAATACAGATGATGCCAAAAAGGGAAAGAATGAAAAAGAAGTGCTAAAGCTCAAAACTGATCCATCCTCAAGACCAACAGTGGTTATCCCAAGACCAGATGGTAGCAAGAAACCGGATGAAACTCAAAATGCTCTGGATAGGGAAAAGGAGAGAAATTAGCAGAGGGTTAGAGATGAGAGTAGATCTTTGGTTGAGCAAAATATTATACAACGAAAGGAAAAAGAAGAGGTTGGTACTTCTCATCAAAAGAAGAAAGTTGTTAGAAAAACAAGACAACCAACATCCACACCTTCTAAAACAAAAAATGTTGAAAATCCAACCACACCCTCTGCTCCTAGAAAATCTCAAACAGCACCACCTGCAACCACAACCACAACAAATGTTATAACTGCTGTTGTGTCAACATCTGTTGATGCATCAGTGGTTATAGCAAATGTTAACACAACCACTGCAATAATCACATTTCCAACCTCCACTCATCAAATCTCCACACCAACAAGAATTCCACAACCACCATCACCTAAACTCATCTTAAAAGAAGAAGAATGACAAATGCTGTAGAAGATGAGAACATCATACCTTCACCACTCCCATTATCATCACAACCACTGACCACAACATCTGTTTCTAAACCCATTTCTGCAAGACCTCAAACCACTGATCAACCAGCTTCTTTATCTGCTCGGTCCCCTCTAGATCTACCAGCTGTAAAAGAAGAAATAAAGTCCTTCTTTTCAGAAGATAATCCAGATAAAAGGGATTTCCCATCTCTTGAAGGGTACCCAAACCAAGGAACTTGGATGAATATCTGCAATTAAAAGCCCAACAAGCAGAGGATATCACAAAGAGAGACACACAAGGAAAAAGTAACAGAGAGGTGCAGAGTCACATGTCGTATCAATTGAGCGAAGTTAGGAAACTTGAAGATTTTTTCCAGAGATTTGAGCAAAAGACTGTCAGAAAAGGATGATGAAAGCTTAAGAGCAGATTATGTTGAACACATACAACACAAGCAATACAAAGCCAAAAGAGCACAATTCAAGGACTGGACTATGAGTGAGTTAAAGTAAGAAGTGGTTAGAATGCAAGAAATGATGAAGGATCCACTCAAAAAGCCTACTCCTCCAGACTGGAACAAGTATAGAAAGAATGGGCCAGATAAAGTGTTGAAGCTCAAAAGAATGAAAGAAGAATTAATTGCTGCAAGTTATGGGTCAAAGAATCAAATCACTAGATGGTCAGAGGTTAAGGTGATTGACACTTATAGGAGGCTTGAAGAAAGAAGAAAGACAGATCCTACATTGCCAAAGAAGCCCGAATACCCATCAGAGGTTACAACTCTTCAGACCCAACCTTCTCCAAAGTCATCTGAAATATCTGCTCATTCCATCCTAGCTTTAAACCAAAGAAAAAGGCAGAGAGAGATGTCAAAAGAAGACGTGAAAAGGTATGAGTTGGATCTCACTAAAGAAGGAATCAAAGATCAAGTCTAATTCCACACTGATGATGCAAGTGATCTGTTAAGGGAAACATTATCAAAGATTGCACATCAGCTTCCACCATCTATCTCAACAATAATAAGCCAGTCCAGAAAGCCTTCTGGTCCAAAAATTCAAAAATGGAATGACAACAAAGACAACCATGAATTGACACTGCTCAAATTAGATGGCCAAGCTACCAAAATGAAAATGGAGGATGCATATGGGTTAAATACAGAAGACCTTCAAGATCTATTGAATTTGGAGCTTGAAAAAGAGGTGGATAACATAGAGTCTCTTAACTTTGAACATCATTTCAAAGACCAAAGAAGAGAACTTTTGTTTTGAAATAAAGATCAAGAATAAATGTGTTTTGGCATCATCTGTTCCAGGGGGAGATTGTTGGGATTGAACCTTGCAAAAAGGAACAGATGATATAAAGCAAAAATACACTTCAGATGTTTGATCCTGATAACAGAGTTTACAAGCTCTGTTCAATAAATTCTGCTATACCTAAGCTCTGCCTTCTATCATCTGCCCTCACAAAACGAAAAACATCGAAGGTATGCCAGAAGACTCAAGCAGAGGATAGAGATCAGTGTTTAACTTTTATTAGTTTAATATTCAGTATAACAATGCTTGGCAGTGATCAGAGTTTAGGTAGAGCAGTCCTTAGAGTTAGTTTTGTTTATTAAATTTCACTATCAACCCTGACATCATCAAAGATGCTCAAAGGTTAGAAGTGTAGTATAAATAGTTCATCACTTGTACTATTTTATTTATCTATCTAAAAGATCATTCGCCTATCATCTTCTCTGCATTTCTTTACTATCAATCATTCTTATTGGGCTAAGGGGGAGTTTGTGATTCATATACAAAAACTATAAGTCTGAAAGCATGATGATCAAAACAAATGACCATTTAGTTTTGATAAAAGTTTTCCGTACATTTCCGCTGCATATTACTTTGATTTCTATGTTCACTTTCCATTTTTGAAACAAAAATCACAACTAATTCAAACTTAGATCCTAACAGGTACCGTAATTGGTCTTGGTGTATGCACGAACGCAGGAGGTTATCTGAAAGGGTAAAAATTAAACTACTTACCGGCGGGCAAAACCAACCTTTATTCCCCTTACTCGGGCTCTTGTTAAAAAAGGTGAATGTCGAATTGCTCAGGTGTATGAGCGCATCGATGGAAGATGATGGAGAGTCCTTCACGGCACAATCGACACAGGGACGACTATCGTTAATGCTATCGTAAGAGGTTAAGGTACTTTCGATGGCTTTGGTGTTGCTAGATTCCGAATGCGAACTCAACGATTCTTTTTGCCTTTTGTCTTGTGATGAATACTTCGTTTTCATATTAAGCTCTATTTCTTTTAGTTTTGGAGAATCTTTTCTTCTAGTTGACATATTTCGAAAGAGGCAATGTCGTGTGGAAGAGGAGGTTGAGAGCATTCGGTTAGATAGTAATGATTGTTTTTACTTTCGCCCATCTTAAGGTACTCATCACAGGAAAACGATGGGTCTGCTAAATAGTGGGGTTCATATTCAGGATGTAACATTCTAAATCTTGATGGAACCCTCCACATAGTCGACACCATTCACCGTAAGAGTGGCGAAAGCAAAAATAATCGATAGTATCCATATTTTTGTCAGAGATTACCAACCGTTGGGATCAGATGGCCCTGTTTTCATTAGCTAGGTGTCGGGCACAACCCCGTGTTTGTGTGACACAACCCCATGGTCAGCTACTCTCTGGCTAAACTGATTTTGTTACTGCTTCTATTGGACACGGGGGCGTGTTGATTGGACACGGCCCCGTGCTGTAGCCTGTATAAATTGCAGATTTTGCTAAAAACTGCAAAAATCCTAAAAATAAAAAGAAAAAAATGTTAAAATAGTTAGGCCACCTATTTTAACCTTTCTTAAAATCCTTGTGTTCCCGGAAACGGCGCCAATAACTTGGTGTGCGTGAAGCGTGATATGATTTTATTAATATTTTAAGTTCGTTTTACGCGTTAGTCAAGTTTTAAATTTATAAATCACCATATTATACTAACACTAAACACACACTTGGGCAAGTGCACCCATCGTGAGTGTAGTATAGCGTTGGTAAGATACCGAGGTCGTCCAAGGACACAAGAGCTTTTAATACCGGTTACTCCCAACGTCTAATCATTATAAATTTTTGGATAAAAGTTTTTAAACAAAGAAAAAAAATCTAAAAATGAAAAGATAAATAAAATGAAATACAAATAGACAAGATAGAACCACTTGGATCCAACATGTGATATCTGTGAGGATCCGAGCATGTAACAATATCAAAAAAGTTATCAAATGAATGGAATTTTATGTTTTATCTATGATTTTTGTATTTTTATCATGACAATTGAACATATTCAATTCTTGCACGATTCCGAGTTTTTCTAACGACTTTTGGAAGTGAAATCGCAAAAACGTAAACGTAACCAGTTTAACGTGATGTACACTCCGGAATAATGAAACAAGCTTAACATACTTTAAATATCCTTTGCATAACTTAGAAATAAGTTTTGAAGGGTTTGGTATGTCAAAAACAGGTTTATTCGATCGCAAGGACTAAATACGACAAACTACGAAAGTCTGCTGATTCTCGTAGCAACACACATTCCGGAACAAGGTCATAAGCCTATATTCCATAAATACCCTTTACATAACTTAGAAATAAGTTTTGAGGGCTTCGGTATGGCAAAATCACACTTTTGCAACTTTAGGGGCTATTTTGCAAATTCGGCGAAACTATGCCTTTTCGCGTATTTCGCTATCCGAAACATGTACGGGCATTCAAATTTTTTTCTAATCATTAATATATTATATGTTAGTGATTGGAATGCGAAAAATCCGTTCTCTACGCATTTACGATCATGCATGCATTCGTTACGCTTTTCGTCGTAATTAACCGAAAACCGCAACCGTACGACCAAACAAACAGACCTCTGGAACATTTTTGAGCATAATTCATATTCTATTTTTATTCTTCCTTATGGATCTTATAAATGAGGTTAACAAGTGTTAGAAGTACCCGAAACGCGACGAAACGATACAGGGGCCTGTTTTGCCAACTTTGGAAAGTTTCTGCCAGCTAGGAGCCTTACGGACCGTAAGACCTAGGCCCATACGGTCCGTAAGCTAGGACCAGCTCACCAGAAACTTGGCAGCAGCTTTTATATTCTCTCAATGACTCACCAAACGAACTTGCCACCCTTGTTTCTGCATTTGACACCTGTGGGACACTAATCTAACTTGTGGGTGAGTCATGGGACACTTGTCTTGATCCTACAACATCAAGAATCTTATTAATACTCATGTGTTCTTGCATCTTGAACCTTTGATCACATCAATTCTGCTACAAACTGAAGTTGCAACCATCTTGGAGCTTTCTCTGGTGTTCCTTGATCTTTCCTTTGGTGTTGTAGGTGTTTCAATCATGTTTTGGTTCAATTCTTGTGGTTAATTGGATTAAAAGTCATAAAGTTTGACTTTTATTTGACTTCCAAAATTGATCATGAATTGATCAATTTAAAATCCAATTGAACCTTGTTTTATGATGGTAATCAAGATGGTTATGATTCCTATTAATCATACCTACTGATTTCTGTCATTTCAAGTCTCTATGACAAGTCAAAGTTTCGGTCAAAATGCGATTTTTGCGCATTTTGCAACGGATCCAAATTCGGGTATCAAAAAAGTTTGTTTTGATGACAAAAATCTTTTATAAACTTATTTAGACATGTCAAAACATGTCTAAATCGTCACTCTTATTATTGTGCTTGTTTAGAGTCGAAAGTTGAACGGTTTGACCACCGTTTTGACTTTCGAATCTGACCCGTTTGGTGGATCTTTGGACCCGACCAAATACATAATTATGAACCTAATTATAAACGGAATAACTCTCTGAGGTTATACCTTATGGTCATGTCTTTTGTTCAGTGTTATGATAACTAGTGGTTATGATCTTCAATAATGACCAAAATGCCCTTTTCGCAAACAAATCAACTTTAAGCATATGTGAAATAAACTTTGACATGTAATCTGATCAAATAACATTTTCAAACATATTTAGGCAATTAGGGCTTATCATAACACATATTTAACCATCCGAATGCGTAGTTACGCAAATGACGCGTTAAAGTGGCTTAAACTACCTTAACGGGTCATAACGGGTCAAAAGCGCACAAAAATCTTTCTAACTCAGAATGTTAACTTATTTAACCATGTCATATGAGTCCTAGTACCCATTTGGTTTATAAAGTACCATTCTATCCAAATCCTCCGATTTCAAGTTTCGATATTTACACAATTATCCAATTTTAGGACACGCTTGATTTCTCGGACATTTGAGCTTGTATGATCTTTGATTCAAGGTTTTAATGGCAATCAGAAGTGAGTTCATAGTTCCCCTCTTTTTATGTTTTGCAAATATTTTAGTGTGATTCATATGTGCTAAAGGTTTTCGAGTTTTTAAATACAAATTACTATGGTTTATATAAACAAGACGATTTCGATAATGTGAACGAACTTATTGGTGCGTTATATCCATAACAAGAATGACATTCATTAACAATGGCCAAGCCGACCAGTAGTATGTTATGTTACCATAGGATTGACAATCCCGTTATCGGGCTATTCACTGGAATTTGGTGGATAGTTTGGGGTAACGACAGAATCTATTATTTTAGCAAACCGTTTGGTGGTTTGTTAGTCGATTTAAAGATACCCTTTGGTGGTATAGACGAGTCACACAGGTTTGAATGTATTCACGAAATGACCAAAAGTTTTCACAATTAAAACAGTGATGATTGACGAATGGTTTTATAACACGGATGATTGACGAATGGTTTTATGACAAGACCGAATGGCGGTTGGTTTATAACAAAAACGAATGACGATTTATTTATAACACGAACGATTGATAACAGGGACAAAATGGACGATTGGTTTATGGTAAGTGATTAGATAACGAGATGGTTTACTATAATAAAAGCATGGTGGATACGGTGCTGGTACTTCCTATATATATGTCCTTTTATCATATTCTATTCGTGGAGTTATTTAGATCACTTGGACGAATATTTTCAAATGATGTCACGCAACAATGTTTACAAATGATATAAACCATACGAGTTTTCTTCAAGGACGATTTACTACTTGGTTTACGAAAACAAATGTTTTAGTCAAGATTCATGGCAACGAGATTTCATAAACTTTAATCAACGTGTTTTAGTTGGTTAATTATATTGCAAGACCAGACACTTTTTAATACAAGGTTTTCACTAGTCGACTCTAGTAGTCGAGTAAGGTGATTCAATATGTTACATGCCATAAATCTGACTTACTCATAAAACCTATGTACTCGCCGACATTTTTTTATGCTCACTCGTTTTTCACATATGTTTCAGGGAACAATGCTAGATGATACTGATGCGTGCTCATGTAGGATCGGATGTGGACTTTAGTGCCTATAAAATATGAAAGATAATAATTATGCTTGTTCGTTGTTTGTTTAAGTTTGGTTGAAAGTTCTAAAACAATATGACAATATAATCTATGTTTAATATCCAATAAAACGAAACTTCAAATGCCATGTGTTGTTGAAACAATCTGTTAACGTGACTCCCTAAGTGTTTCCGCCGCGTGTTGTTTTACACGATTTGGGTTGTTACAAGTTGGTATAAGAGCACTGGTTATAGGGAATTAGGTTATTAGTAATGCTTTGACCTAGACTATAACCTTCCTAGGACCCTAACGTGAGTTACGTTTAGTTTTAAAATACAACACAATCACCTATCCTTAGGTGATTACCAAAACAAATCACAAATTACAAATCCGTTTTAAAAATCAATCATCTATCCTTAGATGATTTGTTTTTGGCGTAAGCTTTCAAATGTTTTCAAAATCTCGTCAAAGTTTGGGTTTTAATAATGTGAACACCGTGCAATCTGGAAGGGTAGGTGCCTGTACCCTGAGTTTTCTGTCTAGGCTAGAGTGTTCGTACAAATCCACTTAATCGGACCAGTCACTCTTACCTGGGAACTCTTGGGGTGAGTGTCCACTTATAGGCTAAAGCATGTCTTCGCGATACATTATAAAGACCCATATACTTTGATTAGTCATCGTGTGTCATTTGTTTGTTTTGAGAAACGAACGAATGATCGTAATCCTTATGTTTTGTCGATATTTTCAATACCTCTCTTTGTTTATCCGAATGTCAATCTCACACATTTCTCATGTTTTCTTTATTCTTTTAGAATGCCTCCTAGACGCGATCAAACTCAAGACGCTGCAATAGCAGCCTTAGTCGCTCAACAAATTGCTGTCGTACTCCCGAACCTAGTAACTCAGATAAATCAAGCAAACAACACTAACAATAACAACGCTCAGTGCAACTATAAGACTTTCAGTTCGGCTAAACCGCTTAAATTCTCTGGGTCTGAAGGAGCTACGGGGCTCCTATAATGGTTCGAGAGTCTGGAAAGCACATTTTGACATGTTCAATGCCCAAACGAGCAAAAGGTTGAGTTTGCATCTAGTGTTTTTGAAAAGAGAGTATTAACGTGGTGGAATGGTGTGGTGAGAGACCGGGGTGCCGATGTGGCTATGGCTAAAACATGGGAAGAGCTTCGAGCTCTAATGATGAGGGAGTTTTGTCCTCGTCATGAACTTAGGGCTTTGGAAAGGGAATTTGATGATCTTAAACAAGATAGTTGCGAGAATCATGCTTACACAGATCGATATAAAGAATTGAGCTTACTATGCCCCGCAATGGTTACCCCACTGGATAAAGCTATTGAGAAGTATATCGATGGTTTGCCTGACCCTGTGCAAGATATTGTTACTGGTAGCAACCCTACCACTGTTCGTCAGGCCATCGGGTTGGCTGTAACCCTGACTGAGTCTCAGGTTAGAAAGGGTAAACTGTTTCGCAAGGGCGACAAGAAACAGGCAGCCAAAACCACACAAGACAAAGAAAAAGACAAGAAGAAGAAATCCAAGTCGTCGAAGAAGTCAAGGAAGCGTAAGGCTTCCCAAAACTTTGCAGTTGTTACTCAGCCGAATCAAGCTCCCCAGAACCATCTAGCACAGCCTCCTGCAAGGAAATCATATGCTGGTACTGCGCCGTTGTGTAACCGGTGCAATGGTCATCATCAAGCTCATCTAGCTTGTCGACAGTGTACATCTTGTGGGAAACTTGGCCACACGGCCAATATCTGTCGAACTGCTCCGAATCAAGCTACACAGAACCCAGTACATCCTTAAGGAAATGCTGCTAGACCTCCATTCCCACCTGGTTCTTGCTACAACTGTGGTGAGATGGGTCACTACAGAAACAACTGTCCAAGGCTAGCAAATGCAAATGTCAATCCCGCTCATGGACGAGCATTCAGCCTGAACGCTAACGAGGCTCGTGCTGACAATGAAGTTGTCAACGGTACGTTCCTTGTCAACAATCATCCTGCTTCTGTTCTTTTTGATTCAGGTGCCGATAGGAGCTTTGTGTCTTTTGAGCCTTTGCTCTCGATGCCTAGAACGAAACTAGGGAGACCCTTGTCTGTCGAAATAGCCAATGGTGAACCTCTTGTTCTTGATTCTGTTATTCGTGATTGCAAGTTAAATCTCAACAACCATTTGTTTTCTATCAACCTCACACCAATGAAACTCGTAAGCTTCGATATCATTATTGGAATGAATTGGTTAACCAAGCATCATGCCAAAGTTATTTGTTTTGATAAGATTATTCGTATACCGCTTTCGTCTGGCGAAACCTTGGAAATTCATGGAGAGATTCCCGTAACGCGATTGGTTTCTAAGATCACTTCCAGCTCTGGGCCTTTTATTAGTTAGCCCTGGTAAATCCCCCAGGCGGCGTATTTTTTTGAAACGAGGACCTCAGTAACGCGACATAAAACTCATTCTTCTTATTTTATTTCTATTTAATTATTAATTCTTATTGATGAAATTTCATTTACAGAATAAAACATAAAACTCATGACATGTACACAAGCCCAAAAGTACCTGCGAAAGAATTATGTGGCCTTCTTGGCACATGTCACAGAGGAGAAAGGCAAAAGCAAAACTATTCAAGACATTCCTGTTATTCGAGATTATCTTGTGATCTTTCCCGAAGATCTACCTGGTTTACCACCGGTACGTCAAGTGGAATTTCGTATTGATCTTGTACCTGTGCCAATCCGATAGCCAAATCTCCTTACCGTCTTGCACCCTCTGAGATGCAGGAATTATCGAAACAACTACAAGAATTATCTGACAAAGGATTCATTCGTCCGAGTTATTCTCCTTAGGGTGCTCCTATCTTATTTGTGAAAAAGAAGGATGGATCCTTCCGAATGTATTCGATTATCGTGAGCTCAACAAACTCACGATCAAGAATCGATATCCCCTACCTCGTATTGATGATCTCTTTGACCAGCTGCAGGGTGCTTCATGTTTTTCAAAGATCGATCTGCGCTCTGGGTATCATCAACTTCATGTTCACGAGGAAGATATTTCTAAGACTGCTTTTCGCACACGATACGGTCACTACGAGTTCATAGTTATGCCTTCTGTTTGACCAATGCTCCAGCTATTTTCATGGACTTAATGAATCGGGTTTGTAAACCTTATTTGGACAAGTTCATCATTGTTTTCATCGATGACATCCTTATTTATTCAAAGTCTCAAGCCGAGCATGAACAACATCTTCGTTTGACAATGGAACTTCTAAAGAAAGAACAACTTTATGCCGAATTCTCCAAGTGTGAATTCTGGCTGAAAGAAGTTCAGTTTTTGGGACACATTGTAAATGAACAAGGTATTCATGTGGATCCTTCCAAAATCGCTGCGATTAGGGATTGGAAAACACCCACTACTCCCACGAAAGTTCGTTCATTTCTTGGTCTTGCTGGTTACTATCGACGATTCATCACGAACTTTTCAAAGATCACGGTTCCGCTCACTGCGTTAACTCAAAAGAATAAGCCTTTTGAGTGGGGACCTAAACAAGAAGAAGCTTTTCAAACCTTGAAACAGAAACTCTATGATGCTCCTATTTTGTCTTTACCCGACGGCAATGATGATTTCGGTGTTTATTGTGACACATCGAATTTAGTCCTTGGTTGTGTCCTAATGCAACGGGATAAAGTCATCGCATATGCGTCAAGACAATTGAAAATCCACGAGAAGAATTACACAACTCATGATCTTGAGTTGGGTGCCGTTGTTTTCGCACTTAAGATTTGGAGGCACTATCTTTATGGAACGAAGTGTGTGGTTTTCATGGACCACAAAAGTCTCCAACACATATTCAATCAAAAGGAGCTGAACACGAGACAACGACGTTGGGTCGAGTTCCTAGACGATTACGACTGCGAAATTCGCTACCATCCTGGTAAGGCGAATGTTGTGGCTGACGCGCTTAGTCGTAAGGAACGTGTCAAGCTTCATTGTGTTCAAGTTCAATCCGATATCCAAACACGTATTCTTGAAGGCGAACGCACTTGTGTAACCCAAGGTTTGTTGAAAGACGAACTACCTCATCAACTCGAACTTCAACTCGAAATGAAAGACGATGGATTACTCTATTACATGAATCGTTTGTGCGAATAAACACAATCTCCATGCTCTATTGATGGACGAAGCTCATAAGTCTCGTTATTCAATTCATCCTGGTGCTACAAAAATGTACAAGGATCTCCGTACCCAGTATTGGTGGAGGTTATGAAGAATGACATTGCCTTGTATGTATCTAAATGCCTTACTTGTCTCAAAGTCAAGGCAGAGCATCAATGTCCGTCTGGTTTATTGGAACAACCGGAAATACCGGTATGGAAGTGGGAGAACATTGCAATGGATCTCATCACGAAACTACCGCGCACATCTAGAGGTCATTATGCCATTTGGGTAGTCATCGATTGTCTAACAAAGTCAGCACACTTTTTGGCGATTCGTGAGGATTACTCTGCTGACAAGCTCACCAAGATATACGTTGATGAGATTGTGTCTCGACATGATGTTCCTTTGAATATCATATCTGACCGAGATGCTCGGTTCTCATCTCATTTCTGGAAAACTATGCAATCTGCAATGGGAACCAAACTTAACCTAAGTACTGCTTATCATCCTCAAACGGATGGATAATCTGAGAGGATGATTCAAACACTGGAGGACATGCTCCGAGCTTGCGTGATCAATTTTGGTGGTAGTTGGGATTCGCATCTACCATTGGTCGAATTCTCCTATAACAATAGTTATCACGCCAGCATCAACATGACGCCTTTCGAAGCTTTATACGGTCGGAAATGTCGTTCACCTGTCTGTTGGAATGAAGTTGGAGAGTCTCAGTTTATTGGCCTGAACTCATTCACGACACAACCGAGAAAGTCAAGAAGATACGTGATAACCTTCTGATAGCTAGAAGTCATCAAAAGAGTTACGCGGACAAGCGACGCAAGCCCTTAGAATTCCAAGTTGGTGGTCACGTCCTACTCAAGGTATCCCCTTGGAAATGAGTGGTCAGATTTGGGAAGAAAGGAAAACTTGCTCCACGATACGTTGGACCATTCAAGATCGTTGAAAGAATCAGAAAGGTGGCCTACCGACTTGAGCTGCCTCCTAAACTCGGGAATATTCACCCAACATTCCACGAGTCCAATCTGAAGAAATGTTTAGCCAATACAAATCTCCACATTCCTCTCGATGAGATTCACGTTGATAATACTATGCATTTTGTCGAGAAACCGGTGTAGATTATGGACCATTAAGTCAAGAAACTCAAGCGACGACGAATCCCGATAGTCAAAGTTTGCTGGGAATCCAAACATGGCCAAGAGTTTACTTGGGAACGAGAGGATCAAATGAAAGCGAAGTATCCACATTTGTTCTCACGAGTTTCCTCTAATTAAATTTCGGGACGAAATATCCTGAAGTAGGGGAGATTTTGATATCTGTGACGATCCGAGAATGTAACAATATCAAACAAGTTATCAATGAATGGAATTTTTTGTTTTATTTATGATTTTGTATTTTTATCATGACAATTGAACATATTCAATTCTTGCACGATTCCGAGTTTTCTAACGACTTCTAGAAGTGAAATCACAAATTGTTACGTAAACGTAACGAGTTTAATGCGATGTACACTCCGTAACTATGACACAAGCTTAACATACTTTAAATATCCTTTGCATAACTTAGAAATAAGTTTTGAAGGGTTTGGTATGTCAAAAACAAGTTTATTCGATCACAAGGACTAAATACGACAAACTACGAAAGTCTGCTGATTCTCGTAGCAACACACATTCCGGAACAAGGTCATAAGCCTATATTCCATAAA
Organism: Scalesia atractyloides; assembly: GCA_947069175.1. Taxonomy (NCBI): domain Eukaryota; kingdom Viridiplantae; phylum Streptophyta; class Magnoliopsida; order Asterales; family Asteraceae; genus Scalesia; species Scalesia atractyloides. The sequence continues at coordinate 51,077,789 of CAMTDV010000004.1, read as the reverse complement.
TACCCTTTACATAACTTAGAAATAAGTTTTGAGGGCTTCGGTATGGCAAAATCACACTTTTGCAACTTTAGGGGCTATTTTGCAAATTCTGCGAAACTATGCCTTTTCGCGTATTTCGCTATCCGTAACATGTACGGGCATTCAAAATTTTTTCTAATCATTAATATATTATATGTTAGTGATTGGAATGCGAAAAATCCGTTCGCTACACATTTACGGTCACACACGCGTTCGTTACGCTTTTCGTCGTAATTAACCAAAAAACCGCAACCGTACGACCAAACGAACAGACCTCTGGAACATTTTTGAGCATAATTCATATTACCTATTTTTATTCTTCCTTATGGATCTTAGAAATGAGGTTAACAAGTGTTAGAAGTGCCCGAAACGCGACGAAACGATACAGGGGCCTGTTCTGCCAACTTTGGAAAGTTTCTGCCAGCTAGGAGCCTTACGGACCGTAAGACCTAGGCCCATACGGTCCGTAAGCTAGGCCCAGCTCACCAGAAACTTGGCAGCAACTTGTTTATTCTCTCAGTGACTCACCAAACAAATTTGCCACCCTTGTTTCTGCATTTGACACCTGTGGGACACTAATCTAACTTGTGGGTGAGTCATGGGACACTTGTCTTGATCCTACAACATCAAGAATCCTATTAATACCCATGTGTTCTTGCATCTTGAACCTTTGATCACCTCAATTCTGCTACAAACTGAAGTTGCAACCATCTTGGAGCTTTCTCTGGTGTTCCTTGATCTTTCCTTTGGTGTTGTAAGTGTTTCAATCACGTTTTGGTTCAATTCTTGTGGTTAATTGGATTAAAAGTCATAAAGTTTGACTTTTATTTGACTTCCAGAATTGATCATGAATTGATCAATTTAAAATCCAATTGAACCTTGTTTTATGATGGTAATCAAGATGGTTATGATTCCTAATGATCATACCTACTGATTTCTATCATTTCAAGTCTCTATGACAAGTCAAAGTTTCGGTCAAAATGTGATTTTTGCGTATTTTGCAACGGATCCAAATTCGGGTGTCTAAACAGTTTGTTTTGATGCCAAAACTCTTTTATAAACTTATTTAGACATGTCAAAACATGTCTAAATCGTCACTCTTATTATTGTGCTTGTTTAGAGTCGAAAGTTGAACGGTTTGACCATTGCTTTGACTTTCGAATCTGACCCGTTTGGTGGATCTTTGGACCTGACCAAATACATAATTATGACCCTAATTATAAAAGGAATAACCCTATGAGGTTATACCTTATGGTCATGTCTTTTGTTCAGTGTTATGATAACTAGTGGTTGTGATCTTCAATAATGACCAAAATTCCCTTTTCGCAAACAAATCAACATTAAGCATATGTGAAATAAACTTTAACATGTAATCTTATTTTCAAACATATTTAGGCAATTGGGACTTAACATAACACATATTTAACCATCCGAATACGTAGTTACGCAAATGACGCGATAAAGTGGCTTAAACTACCTTAACGGGTCATAACGGGTCAAAAGCGCACAAAAATCTTTCTAACTCAGAAAGTTAACTTATTTAACCATGTCATATGAGTCGCAATACTCATTTGGTTTATAACTTACCATTCTATCCAAATCCTCCGATTTCAAGTTTCGATATTTACACAAGTATCCGATTTTAGGACACGCTTGATTTCTCGGACATTTGAGCTTGTTTGATCTTGGATTCAAGGTTACAATAGCAATCACAAGTGAGTACATAGTTCCCCTCTTTTTACGTTTTGCAAATATTTTGGGGTGATTCATATGTGCTAAACGTTTTCGAGTTTTCAAATACAAATTACTATGGTTTATATAAACAAGACGATTTCGATAATGTTTACGAACTTATTGGTGCGTTATATTCATAACAAGAATGACAATAATTAACAATGGCCAAGCCGACCAGTAGTATGTTATGGTACCATAGGATTGAAATTCCCGTTATCGGGCTATTCACTGGAATTTGGTGGATAGTTTGGGGTAATGACAGGTGCTGTTATTTTAACAAACCCTTTGGTGGTTTGTTAGTCGATTTAAAGATACCCTTTGGTGGTATAGACGAGTCACACAGGTTTGAATGTATTCAGGAAACGACCAAAAGTTTTCCCAATTAAAACAAGGACGATTGACGAATGGTTTTATAACACGGATGATAGACGAATGGTTTTATGACAAGACCGAATGGCGGTTGGTTTATAACAAAAACGAATGACGATTTATTTATAATACGAACGACTGATAACAGGGACAAAATGGACGATTGGTTTATGGTAAGTGATTAGATAACGAGACGGTTTACTATAATAAAAGCATGGTGGATACGCCACTGGTACTTCCTATATATATGTTCTTTTATCATATTCTATTCGTGGAGTTATTTAGATCACTTGGACGAATATTTTCAAATGATGTCACACAACAATGTTTACAAAACGATATAAACCATACGAGTTTTCTTCCAGGACGATTTACTACTTGGTTTACGAAAACAAATGTTTTAATCAAGATTCATGGCAACGATATTTCATAAACTTTAATCAATGTGTTTTAGTTGGTTAATTATATTGCAAGACCAGACACTTTTTATTACAAGGTTTTCACTACTCGACTCTAGTAGTCGAGTAAGGTGATGCAGTATGTTACATGCCATAAATCTGACTTATTCGTAAAACCTATGTACTCATCGGCATTCTTTTATGCTGACTTGTTTTTCACATATGTTTCAGGGAACAATGCTAGATGATACTGATGCGTGCTCATGTAGGATCGGATGTGGACTTTAGTGCCTATAAATATGAAAGACAATAATTATGCTTGTTCGTTGTTTGTTTAAGTTTGGTTGAAAGTTCTAAAACAATATGACAATATAATCTATGTTTAATATCCAATAAAACGAAACTTCAAATGCCATGTGTTGTTGAAACAATCTGTTAACGTGACTCCCCAAGTGTTTCCACCGCGTGTTGTTTTACGCGATTTTGGGTGTTACACAACTCCTCTTTAATTTATTGTTTGATGATTTTCACACTTTTTAGTTAAAGTAGTAGGCCCCGCTTTTGAAGGTGACGTTACCAGTGGTTTGAGTCAGTAGGGATACAATCCCAAAGGGTTGGAATATTGAAAGATAATTAAATAAGTTATTAATGAGAAAAGTAGTAGGCCCCTATTTTGAAGGTGACGTTACCCTCGGCTAAGTGGTTTCAGTCAGGAGGGATACAACCCCAAGAAGCCGGTTTAAAGTTTTAATAGTAGTTTACATATGAGGGGTTCAAGCTATTCGCACCCCCACCATCCAATAGCGGTGGGGTATTGAAGGAGGTCCTAGTAAGCTTGAACCAAGTCCTCGAAGGATCTATACACCGAACGAGACAAGAACTTTACCAAACCACCCTTCTAACCTCCTTCCAAGTAGTTAACGCGCTTTATATAGACCGTAAAGATACAAATGAGCAAATCAATGACATCATGAAGAAATGTTTAGGAAAATTCACTTTCAACATAAGAAACTGGTTATTAAAGTCATTAATACATACCCAATTAAAAAGTGCCGAAAGATTAAAAATCAAAAGTAATACATTAAAGACTTGTCTTCACCAAGTGATGTAAGAGATTAGCCAAGCATGGCCTTTGTTTGACAAGAACTCTTACTATCAATCTTGGATCCCAAGACTACTACACATCTAAAGATAATAAATGGATGATGGTGGGGGGTGTTGGTGTTGTAGTGGTGGTGGAATGGTGGCAAAGTGAGAGAGAAGTGGTTTGCCAAGGGATGCTTTTGAAGTGAACCAAGCACCCCTATTATAGTCAGAACAGTACCCCGGCCACGGCCCCGTGTCCAGCGGCCATGGCCCGTGACCGGCTTCTTCTCTTCCTTCATTAATTGCAGCTGTCAGCAGACATGACCCCGTGTCTTCTGGGCACGGCCCCGTGGTCAACTCTTCACTGTACTATCAAGATTCTGCAAATCTTAGCGTTAGGCACGCCCCATGGTGAGCTGGGCACGACTCCGTGGTGGGCGTAGAAGCTTCTGCTGGTTTTTTCCTTAAGTGCAAAGGCTGACCGCGCCCCATGCCTGGCTGGGCACGGCCCCGTGGTCAGCTTCTATTTTCTTATTTTTGTCTTTGTGGTGTTGTTGAGGGGTCGGGCATGTCGTGTTACTCCTCTTTCTTGTATTTATGTTGGTTTTGGCTGCTTATTTGCTTCTTTTGTTCTTTTAAGCTCATTTGGTCCTATAAATTCAAAAGGAACAAAGAAACGTGCTTTTTACAACATTAGTACTAAACAAGGGTTAGTTTTATGCCTTATTTGATGTAATTCATATGTTGCATTTTTTACACATCAGGAATAAAATACAACTACCTCTGGTAGGGATTCAGATGATCCTATCAAATTAGGTGATGAATTAAGATAAAAGGAATTGACGGATAGAATGACATCTATGGAGTCTTTAATTGATGAAATGAAAAGTATAATGAAGTAGATGTGTCATACCCCCAAATTTACACTTGCGGAGTTTTATCGCGAGGCGTGTGACGTACCAGGATCTAGCCACTAGTCATGTCAAGCTAATAATTAATAATATAAAACAAAGTCATCATGTCCAACATGAATAGTGAATTCCAAATTAAACGTTTCAAACATAGTATGTGTTCAGCGGAAGCAATGTAAATGTCTCAACGGTTGAAATTAAAATGTTCTAAAAAACGTAAGTATTAATATTTGTAATCCATAATCGCGCCCCATGACACTTCAACTCCTCAAACTACAAGTTCCATGCAAGATTTATCTAACGATCTGGAAGCGTGCAGAAAAAGTGCATCAGCGATTAAGCTGGCAAGTTCACAGTTTTGTTTAATGTAAAACAAGTAGGTGTTTAGTTTAAAGACATGTCATTAATTAACTCGATACCAGAGTGACGTATGTTTGTTTGCCCTCAGCAATGCCTATCAACATTTGCCATGTGTTTAAGGTCCTTAGTTCACGCCCGTCCTCCCATGTATAATGTGAGGTTGTCAAGCCTAATAGCGCTATCAACTCCCGTTGCCTCCCAGGCAACTAGTTCGGTAGTAAGTAGGGACTTTCATGATAGAGTGGGTTTGTTAACTAACATCGAAATTAAACTATGACGTTTATAAAAAGTATTCCTCCAAGGAATAGTAGTTTGTCCCCCCGGGACGCATGCCTGTGAAAGAGTAGTGAACTCACCTTTGAATGCTCGGATAAAGTAATGGAAAGAAATACGCGAGGTGGAACCGGCCAATCACGTCCTAAGATGATTTACATTTAAGAGTTAGTGTGTGTGCTAACACGGAAACACGAATCCTACATGTATCTAGCAATTAACATGCATGCAAATTGTCACAAATACATTACCGAGTAGTTTTAAGCTACGTGTTCACAATATAACCTACGACGTGCAATTACACCATTTATACAATTATTTAGCATGTGGATATCAAACGTAACAATTCGACAATTATACACTTATAATCATACCTAACAAAATTCACTGAAAATAGGCTATTTTGTAGTGTCCGTGTAACATACCTAAGAAGCTGCAAAAATTATGATGTTTTTATGTGATGTGCATCTCGGAGAGCTTATCCATGTGTTAAATTGTTAGAGTCTAACTCTTTACCAAATATTTATAAAAAATCATTTACTAAGCAGCAATCAGATTCGCCAGTTTCTGACTGCAGCTCACGGAAAAATCCATTTAAAAATCCCCGGTTATCAGATTGACGTAATTCCAGTTGGAGGTTTTTGGAATCACCTGGAAGTATTAATAGTAAAAATTTGAGATCCTAGCTCCATTCCTATATTGAGTTATGACATTCGTAATGGGCTGCAAATTCTGCCAGAAAACGCAGCCTGAACCTTCGATACGGAAAAATTCATAAAACATTCAATTTTCGTCGAAAAAACGCAATTCCAGTGGGGTTTGAAATATTTTCCTTGGAAGTTCATCTTGGACTCAAGAAACACACATTTTTCTTCAGTTGTGCCCACGTTACAGCCAATACAAGTCGGCTGTAAAATCTGGACAGAATCTGTTTTCTTTCAGCTTTCATCAAAAACATGTTCATACCACTAAAAACACTATTTTCGGCAATCAAAACCCAAACAACATCCCATATACGAATTTAGCATCAAGTTTCATCATCAACATCAAACATAATCAAAACCCTAGCATGCATACATGATCATCAAGTTACTATATTATCAAGAATCATTACATAAACATCAAAATACATGTTTTTAGCAAACCCTAACACGTATAAGATCATGTTTTCATGCATTAAGAATCAAACAAGATCAAGATTTCAAGTCACACACATGTAATCGCATTATAACAACCAGATGTGATTACCTGAAGAAGTAAAGAGCCTAGAGATGGAGAAGAAGATCAAACAAGCAAGATTAGGGTTCTTGGTTTTCTTGAAGTTGCCTAGTGTGAGGGAGAGGGAGAGTACGTACGTGAATGGGTGGGGGCGGCCTAGGGTTGCGTTTGATTTTATTACTTTTTTTTAAAACCAACTTATAATAAATGCATAATTGGTCCCTCAAGTTTCCCAAATTCAAAGTTTGGGCAGAAAGTTATCACAATAACTTTGTAGAATGCCACTCAGGTCCTTCGTTCTGCAAACTTAATCAAATTAACTCCGTATATTTGTTCGTGTGCTACTAACTTGTGCGTTTATAAATTGTAATTAACATAAAAAGGGTTAGCGGTTTTAACTTGAAAATGTGGGATTGTAGGAACGTCCACGAACAGCTCGGGAACCTAAATTTGTTATCTATTGTCCGATTCGGCGGAAACTAATGACAAGTTAACCAAATAACAAGAGTTACTCGTTTAAAGGTTGTTTTCATTGATCTAAAGTTCAATACATTCAAGATCCTGATCCGACAGAGCTTCGCCGTCTCTTTGCCAAAATCTCCAACTCCTTACAAATGAAATCCCAAGGCACCTATATAGGAGTGGAAGTTCGCTGGACATGGATGAAGTTCGGGCGAACTTGAGTTAGTCAAGTTCAGCCGAACTTGACTTCCCAAAACCATCCTCGAGCGAACTTGCCTACAAACTCACTAAATACACCTTATTTCACCTATTCTATACAAACTCGATACAAGACTATTCTATAGACATTATGCACCAATAGACTCCCTCTTAGATATCTACTTTGCTTCTCCGGTCTTCAGAAACTCTCGTTTATTCCAGACTCGTTCTCGTGTAATGACGAAGGCAACATACATATGCACCAACAGACTCCCCCTTGGATGTTGCCGCAGTCATCTATTTTCATAGACATCTTTGACAATAATCATCCTCGTCAGTCTTTAAGTGTCATAGTCTTCTTTGAATGCCTCGTAATCATCAGACTTCAAATAAACTCTTGAGCCTTTATATTTATCTTTGAATAAGCATTAAACTTTATGATCTTCAATCGTTCTCTTTTCTTCAATTTAACTTGATAAAACTTTAATCTCCAAGCTCCCCATTGTTGTGAGCTGTGCTCCCCCTAGCTTTGAGCTTTATCTTCAATCACGTTTCATCCTGCACCCCCTAAAACTATACTTCCTGTTTCAAAGTACTTGGGAATTCAAATAAATATTTCAGATTCTAACTTTGAAATTTTGTACCACATGTATTCCATACCACCTGTACAAAACTTGTACTTCAAATCTTCATTTCTTAGTTATCTCAAGTTCAAATTAATGACCTTGAAACATTTTACGTTTAAAACCTTCAGCTTTCACATTTTTATTATTAAATTTGTGAAAATCCACTTAGTTGATCAAGTCCAAGTTAATGACCTTGATTAACCAAATATATCAACCAAGTACAAATTAATGACCTCAGTTTGAAAAGCCGTTATGAACAATCTGATGTTTTTTTTGTGAATTTTAAAGTATTAAATTAATGAAATTTTTCTTACCAGACTTCGATGATCCGTTCTCCAACATTGGCTCGTTGAAAATCTTTTTGGATTTAAAAAGTAAGCAAAGTATTTATAGAACTTTTAACAGGTAAAGTAAACTATGTACAAACATATTTACAGACATATTTTTGTGAATTCGTGTCTAAGGATCATATCAGTTTGTTGAGACATATCACCAGTACCGTTGACCTTTTAATGACTTTAAGTTTTAAACTCGTTTACCTAGATTGTCGATATGTTTGTCCACTTTAAACTTCATCACGTTTCTCAATTGTTCCAAGATATGTTAGGTAAGAATTATGAGACTTGACTTAACTATGGTTCCCACCTCTTGAATATACTCCCGAATCCAGATTCCCTAGATTTCATCTTACAGGTGAGTATAGCGTAATTGATATATGTATTTAGGTTTATGTGAGACCTTGAGAGCTCAGGTTAGTACTACCGTACCGATAAAGAGATGAAGGCTCGACTTAAAGGTGTGTTCCATTTAAGGAATCTTTTAAAACACTGCAAATGATTAGATCTTTTAATATTATTCAATATTGCATGCAGTTTGGGGTTTTTAGCAAAAGCATTATAGAAGTTCTAGGCTATTGCTTCTGTCAAATCAGAAGAACTTGTATAATAACCCAGATATCAACTATCTATAAAGACCTCGTATCTTAGAATCAGGCAACCCTTCAATCGAAATTTCAAAGTACTAAGTCCATATATCCAAGATGTGTTAAACCACAAATTTAAGCAGTTGCTAAATTTAGTTTATATCCCGGAAACAATCTACTGACCATGTAAAGTCTATCGACACATCCACAATAAGACTTGTTTATCACTTTTAAACTTTACAATTCTTTAGCATACTGTGATAGTCCCACTGATGTACTATCATTTCCTTTTTGACAACAAAATTCTTCTTGTTATTTTCAATCTTTTTGTACTTTTTGAATTTTTTCAATGTTTTTGAATTTTCAACTTTTTCATATGTTTTTAATTTTTCAACAATTTTCAAATTTTATTACTCCCCCTAAAATCAAAAAAACATATTTTTGGATTTAAAAATGTAACAAACCAATGTAAATCCCGTGACCTCGTCGTCCGATCCTTTTTCTCAATCCTGTATCTGCAATTGTTTAACAAACAATCATTAAGCTCATTTACCACTTGTAAAAGCAGTTTGAACTTGTAAGAACTTTGAAATCAGTTTTTCTGTTCAACGGTGTGGATTTTCATAATTTTGACTTTTCAAAATTTTTCCTTTTAACAACCACTTGTAATTTCCAAAACCTTTCTTCTTAAATACTCCCCCTCAAATTGACAAAGATATGACATTTCTGGATAAGTTAAATTAATATGAAGCTCCTCAATCCCGAATCAACTTTTATAAGCTGGATCTTGGAACTCCTGCACATGAAAGAATTTAGTTAAAAAGTTCAACCCAAGCCTTCTTGGTCTTGGGTTTTGGATATAGCTCCTCATACACCTCATCATAATCACTTTCGTATGCTCTTTGATAAGCATATTCAACATCACAAACTTCAAACTCACAATCAACTTTACTTTTATCTTTCTTGATTGATTTGACATTTTCAGTTTTAACACAAACATTCACTTTTTCAGGTGTTTTCTTTTTAGTAATCCAAGCTTGAGAATTAACTCTAGCTTTCTTGATGTAAAACCTAGAATCATTGTTTGACTTTGAAGTCTCTCCTTTTTGAAAAATTGAATTTTCAAATTTTGATTCATTTTTAGGTTTTATTTCAAGATTGGATTCAACATTACGTTTTATTTCTTTGATGTCAACGTTTCTTTTCACAATCCTGATTTGACCATTATCAAATTGCTTTTGTTTTACCTCTTTTGAAACTTCTTTTCTTCGAGGATACACAGGCTTAGACTTCGGACACTTGCAAGCAATGTGACCAACTTCATTGCATTTGAAGCAAGTCCGAGTATCATGAACACTTCCACTAGTGGGTTTTATTCCACTTGCGGACTTGGTCTTAGCCTTGTCCCGAAGTTCTTTTTCTTTCTTGAATTCATCGTTTGACTTCTTACCGATTAAGCTTTCCTCCTGAACCGTGCTCGTTCCATACACAAAATTTATGTTCTTACCTTTGTATTCCTGGAACGTTGACTTCTGCTTCTTCTTCGGTTCATCTTTAGCTTTTTCCAAACCTAAACCTGCTCTCCTGTTCTCAGGAAAATCACCACCGTTTCTACGGTAACTGTTAAAACTCCGTTTCGGTTTAGAATAAAACTTCTTTTCATTTTTCTCGAGATCATCTGATGAAACTTCCATAAGTTTAAACAGTTTATCGATTTGATCTTCTTTCACATTCTGAATCGGAAAGCTATCATTGAAATATAATCTATCAGATTCCTTAACCTTGTACCAGACAACGTTAGGATCATCACTTAGATAATTTTCTGATGATGTATCGTTACTTTCAGATTGTGAACCAGAACTATTTGAACTCGAGTTGGTGCTTTTAAAACTGATGTCATCAGAATCATATCCCAAAACATTCTTTACCACATCTTTTACCACCGATTCATTGTCATTGTTTGATTTTGTAAAGTCTATGTCAATGTTCTCAGGCAATTTATCTTTCTTTTCTGAAAGAAGTAAAAGATTAAATGCCTTTACAATGTCATCATCTTTCTTGCAACAGTAACTTGCAAGAAATGGTGGAGGAACATTTCCATAAACTTTACGCTTTGATCGTAGGAAGAATGTGATCAATGACATATGCGTTTGTGGTGTAACTTTTTAGTAATTGTCTGACTCTTTCTGTTTCAATTTTCATTTCGTGAAACTCACGCTTTGTCTCAGCAATTGTATTAATGTACATGTTAATTGCCTTTTGTTTTTCAATAACTATGGCATTTAACATGGTGACATTAGCATTGAGTTCACTGTTAGCTCTTTCGACATGTTTATATTTGCCTGAAATTTTGTCATAAGCTTCTTTTATGGTTCTGTAATCATAACGAAAGTTTTCGTTATGTTCAGTAAATTCTCTTATGACTTGACTTTATCAAGACAGGGTTCACAAGGACTTGCGCACTTTGTGCAAGGTTTTTCAACCTCCACAACTTTCACAACTTCCTTTTCAGACATGCTTACCTCTGTTTTTACCTTTTCGGCTTCTGCTTTCAATTCTTCTTGCTTTTGCATCTCAAGATAAGCTATTCCTTCTTCCTCTGTTTGTTGTATGTATATTTCCAGAACTGCATCCTCCAAGATAGCTTCTTCCTCAGCTCTCTGCATTAATGCTTCTTGAATAGCATTTTCGATAGCAGCTTCCACAAATGATGTATCCGATTCATTCACAACCTCTGCCATCATAGCAACACCAGTCTTCTTTCCGATGTATTTGTTTCAATCGAAACCACCGTCTTCATGATTGGCAACAAGAGCTTGTTCGACTTTCTTTGCAGATTTATCTTCAATTTCAACTTGTGTTCTATTCGTATATGATTTGTATTGCAGCGCTTTCTTGTAATATTCATTGCCGGTTCCGAAAGGGTTTTGGTTTCCACTAGCTTCTTGGTTATGGCATTCACGTTTGAAGTGCCCTTTTTGTCGACATCTGAAACAAGTAACTTTCTTTTTGTCGAAACCAAGTTTATTGTTTGAGTTACCAATATCCCTTCTAGTGAGTGCTACAAACTTTGAAACTCTCCGGATAACTGATGCTAAGGACCATTTGATGTCCATCAGTTCTAACTCTTCCTCTTCTACCTGATCGTAATTCTCAGCTGTCATTTCAGGATTTCTGATCTTTCCAGCAACAAGACTTTCATACGATTCCAGAACTGTATCAAGAAGTGCTATGTGCTGTTTTGCAACTTTTTCAGGAAACACATTCTTTAAATCTACTGCTATGTTGCATTGGAAAACATTTGAATTAGCAGTGGATCGGCTTGTTTGATGAGATTGACTTTGAGAAGAAGAATTTGAACCAACATATGAATAACCAATGTTTGGAGAATATGACGATTGATCTGATGTATTCATGTTTGCACTAAATGTCGTTTGGATTTTTGGACTTTGAATCGGAGTATCTGGAACACCACCTTTGTAATAAACTCCGACATCCTGAACAACATTAGTATTTTTGGATTTTGCAATCTTCATCAATTCCATTTCATGACCTTCAAGTTTGTCAACAAAAGATGACAACTTAAAATGTCTCTAAGATGGACTGTTCTTTAGAATCATCAGATATGTTGTCCATTCTCCTTCTGGAAGTGCATCGGCCAGCTTCTCAATTTGCTCTTCGTTAGTTCTCTTGATATCATGTCTTCGCATCTGGACCATGAGATGACAATATCTATCAATCATTTGCTTCATTGTCTCTCCTTTGATCATCGTGAATATCTCAAACTCTTTCTTAATCAGGGCCTTTTTGCTCTTGATCATTTCATCACTTCCTTTGAATTTTTCGCAAAGAGAATTCCATAATTCTTGAGAAGTATCATATTCTGGTAATAATATCAAGATATCTTCTTTGACAGATTGTTGTATCAAGCTGATCATCTTCTTTTCAGTAACATATTTCTCTTTGTCAATCACTGAAAACTTGTTCAGTGGAAGATCTTGATCACGTTCATCTTTGGGCCATGTATAACCATCTTCAATCGCAATCCAGCTGTTGAATTGATTCGCTTGAATCCAATTAACAAACTTTTCTCTCCATCCCTCGAACTCGTCCATACTCATCAACTTTGGCGGTTTCTGAGTAGTACCCATTTCATTATTGAGGTTCATATGGTTAACCACAATTGAATTTGTCGTTGAGGCTTGTGCTACTCCAGTTGCAAACGTGTTATGGAAATCTTCCGTTTTGAAAATCGAGACACGTAAGCTGAAAACACGATAAAACTTTGAAAATGATTAGAACTACTACAAGTTTGGTCGAACTTACAGTGAAAGAATGAGAATTTTTCAGTTTTAAACAAGTTCGGTCGAACTTGTTGTTGACAAAAATAAAATTTCAGTTTTAATCCAAGTTCGGTCGAACTTGGATAAAGATTCTGATGTTGAGCGAACTTGTGAAAACTTATCAAGAAACAGGTAAGTTCGGTCGAACTTAGGCTTAACTTTTTAAGAAAAAAACACCAAGTTTGGGCGAACTTAGCTTGGATTTCTATGAAAAACTTCAAGTTCGGGCGAACTTAACTGAATTTTCAACAAAATTATATCAAGTTTGGTCAAACTTGATAGAAACTCAAGAAAAATTCAATAAATCCGAGCGAACTTAGGTTTCAAATCACTGAAATCCCTATCAAGTTCGGTCGAACTTGATAAAAATCAATGATTTTTAATCAAGTTCGGGCGAAATTGAGGTTAAGTTCGGCCAACATGATTTTGAAAAACATGGTTTTTGCAACTTTTTGATCTCAAATCTTGTGAATTTGATGTCCAAACTTTCAAGGGTTTATCACGAATGTATTTAACATGACATATTCAAAATTGGACAGAATTTGACCATGAATTATTCGTTTTTGTTCAAAAGTTAAGAAAAATAAAATAATGGAGATGAAATAGAGAGATTCTTGTCTTGATTTCAACAAATTCAGGTATCCAGGCTCTGATACCACTTGTAGGAACGTCCACGAACAGCTCGGGAACCTATTTATTATCTATTGTCCGATTAGGCGGAAACTAATGACAAGTTAACCAAATAACAAGAATTACTCGTTTAAAGGTTGTTTTCATTGATCTAAAGTTCAATACATTCAAGATCAGGATCCGACAGAGCTTCGCCGCCTCTGTGCCAAAATCTCCAACTCCTTACAAATGAAATCCCAAGGCACCAATATATAGGAGTGGAAGTTCGCTGGACATGGATGAAGTTCGGCCGAACTTGACTTCCCAAAACCATCCTCGAGCGAACTTGCCTACAAACTCACTTAAATACGCCTTATTTTACCTATTCTATACAGACTCGATACAAGACTATTCTATAGATATTATGCACCAACAGACTCCCTCTTGGATATCTACTTTGTCTTGTCCGGTCTTCAGAAACTCTCGTTTATTCCAGACTCGTTCTCGTGTAATGACGAAGGCAACAGACATATGCACCAACAGGGATGTCACATTATCCTCGTGTTGAAAGAATTTTCGTCTCGAAAATTTAGCATGCAGTCACTGAATAAGCTAGTGCGGTTGAGCGTTTTCGCGAGATGTCACATTATCCCCATGTTGGAAATCTGTGCAACCAATATTCAACCTCAAAGGAATTTGGCTGACATCAACCACAACACTCATATGGAATTAATTAGAAAAATGGTTGAGGCCAGATACAAAGTTACTCAAACAGACATCAAAGCCATTAGAGAACATTTGATCAAAAACACTGGCTTTTCCCTGGCTATAGTCCTTCAAGAAGAAATTGAGGATGATGCCAAAAAGGGGGAGAAAGATAGATTGAGAAAGTTGCAGCCTTTATCCCATGCAAAACCAAAGGTGCAACAACACCCAGATGAAACCTCTGCTAAAGCATCAGAAGACGAAAGTGCAAAAAGGATTGATAAGACCCTCAACAAGAAGGCTAAAGAGATTGCTTTGGAAAATCAGAAAATACAAGATACACTGGAAAGCAAGGCTTCCCAATTGATTAAAGAAGAACAAGCCAAGCAAATGGAAAAAGAAGATATTGGCACTTCAAGAAAAAGAAAATCAACTAGAAAAGTTAGACAACCAATTCCCACCTCTTCTATAACCACTGCTGAGGCAACAAAAAGTGTATCCCCTGTCAAGACCAAAACCAAATCACTACAAAAGAAACCGTCACCAAAAACTAACCCAATAGATGTTAGTACAGTTGATGTTCCAGCATATGCTGGTACAACATATGTTCCAACAGATGTTAACCAAACCTCTACCTTGATCACTTTTCTAACCTTAACCCAACCATTAACGACACCACCAAGAATTCCAACATAACCACCTTCACCAAAAATCAAATTCACACGCAAAAGAAAAACTTTTGTAGTGAAAGATGATGATGAAGAGATTCCATCACCAATCCCTTTTATCATCAAAACCCATCACATCATCTCAACTCTCATCAAACTCACCTATAACCACTTTAATTTCAATCTACCAACCACTATCTGTCATCCCATTGGCTACTCAATATCCTCTTGAAATTCCTGCTATCAAAGGTGAACTTGAATATTTCTACACAGAAGAGGATCCATCAAAAAGATCTTTCCCATCTCTCCTGGGTTACATAAAGCCTAACAATGTTGATGAGTATTTGAAGCTAAAAGCTAAACAGACTGAGAACATTGCTAAAGGGAAAGGGAAAGATGACATGACTACTTAGGGAATCTTGTCACGTGATATTTGCAAGGTTAGAAGTATTGGAGATTATGCTAAGGACCTGAGTAAGTCTATGTCTGAGAAGCCAGGAAATCCTGAGCTTGATGAGGAACTGAAACAGGATTAACTTGACCACATAATGCAACACAAACCTTACAAAGCTACCAAAGCATAGTTTAAAGACTTGCCAACAAATGCTCTCAAAGAATAAATTGATAGAATTCAAGTAATGCTCAAAGATCCTTTACACAAGCCAACACCACCTAATTGGAAGAAGTATTAACAAGTGGATCAAAACAAGGCTTTGAAGCTTAAAAGAATGAGATATGGTAATACAAGATCTGTTGCAAGATGGTCTGATCCAGGGTTGTTGATACTTACAAGAAACTGGAAGAGCTTAGAAAGAAAGATCCTATAGTTTCCAGATAGCCAGTTTATCCAACAGCAGTTATCCCTCAACAGACCCAAACCCTTAAAAAGCATTTCATAACCACTATCTTACCCATAATTGCCTTGAATCAAGCAAAAAGGCAAAAGCAGATGGCTTAGGATGATGAACAAAGGTTTGAAGAACATAGAAAGGAGGGAATCAAAGACCAACCGCTTTACCATATAGATCCGGCAAGTGACAAACTCAGAGAAACAATTGCAAATCTTGTCAGCAGGCCACAATCACCTTACTCATCAAAAATAACTCTTCACCCAGGAAAACCATATGGTTCAAAAATTCTAAAGTCGAAGTCATCCTCAGATAACCACGAATTAACTCTACTCAGATTAGATGGTGAAGTTCAAAGCTAAGTATGGGGATGTATATGGTCTGGATGCGGGTGGCCTCCAAGATCTGTTAGGGATTTTGAAGATATGTTAGCCCTAAATTTGGAATTACAGTTCAAAGAGCAAATCAGGGAAATGATGATAAGGAATAAAGATCAGAAATAAAGAAGTGTTTTGTCATCATCTGTTCTAGGGGGAGATTGTTGGAGCTATTGCACCCTACAAAAGAACAGATAATTGGAAAGCCAAAATAATCTATAATTTCTGATCCTTCATAACAACACTTAGAAGATCTGCTCTCTCCAATGGCAATGATTACCATCTGCACTCTCTAAACTCTACTCTTGGCTAAATACTGTTTGCAAAGAACTGCTGAAGTTAAAGCTCTTCTGGAAGCTAAAGTCTGCTAGAGAGAACCTCTGATGAAGATACAAAGGTCTGTTGAAGACCAACAGAGTATAAAGCTCAACAGAGGATATCTCCAACAATTGTTACCAACAGACTTTACTTGTATTTCAATGTAACAGTGTTTAGGTCTAGCAGTGGTTTAGAGTTTTTTAGTTGTTAAATGTCACTGTCTAGGTGACGTCAGCTTAGATGCTTAGATGTTTGCTTTGTACTATAAATAGAAAAGTGCCTGTATTGTTCTATTCATCAGTATCACTTTCCTTATACATTTTGTACGAACAAATTAGAGTGATTTGGCTGAGGGGAAGTTTGTAATATCTTATCGCATACGAGATTTATAAATTATAAAAGCTTGTTGATGAAAGCATTCTCTTCAATGTTGTGAATCAAAGTTTATTATTCCGCTGCATTATTTCATACTTGTTTATCAACATTCGTTGTTTTCCATCTTAAACTTTACAACTATTAAAACTCAAATCCTTACAGCTACCTCACATTCTTCGGCATTTTCCTCTGGTCTTGTTGTCTCATTTTCAGATGTTGTAGGCTCAACTAATGTTTCACAACTTGATTCATCCGAACCACTGGAGTTACATTCCTTTTGTAGTGGTTATGCTGAATCCTCTGTTGTTAATTTAGGTGCTCCAAAGGACTCACAACTGGATTGACTAGATTCAGCTGATTCCAATTTCTCAGAATCAGTTGTCTTAGGTGATTCACATTTGGAGTTAGATGGTGTAGTTGGCTCAATCGGTTCATTCGCCGATTCCTCGTTTGAAAACTGACTTTCAGGTCAGTTTTTAAAAACCCTTCGTTCATTAGGTTTTAAAACCTGAATGTGTTTATCAACCTCTACATTTTTCTCAAAACTCAATGTCTCTGTTTGCTTATTGACATTTTCTGATGTAACAAAAACAGGTGCAGATGCTGGTTCGGTTGTCTTTGTTTCATTTCTTTTAGGCTTTGAGATTTTAACTTTTGTGGTCTTAACTGGCTCAACTTTCCCTTAACCCCACCATAAACAATGTCAGGAACGTTTGAAATCTCCTCTTCAGTCATAGGAATAGTAGTGTAATAATGATTGTATGGTGGAGGAATGCTCACATACCCTCGACCTTTATTCCTAGTTTCTTTCTTACTGAATCGTAACTGCTTATTTATCATGTTTTCAACTTTTTGCACTTGAAACATCGAATTTTTGAAAATAAAAGTTTGAATTTTCAAAAGTTGATTTTAATGAAATCAAGTTCAGCAATTAATTTTTCAGAAAGCTCTTTAAAGTGGAGATGCCTACACTTCTCTTGACTCAAATCTTTATGCAACTGTCGGATATCATGTTTTTGTGTCTCCACCATATCCTTGTATCCATTGGTTTTCGTTTTGATTCATTATAAATCAGATTTGGATAATTGCAGTTGCATAATTAATGAGTTGGTATGTTCTTTGTAGCCACCTACTTTATCTCTACAAGCACTGGTACAACAGATATTATCAACACATACCTCAGTGGGAGTGAAGTCATGAATCTGAGTGCCTTCACAGCAACCTGATTCTAAATTCGGCGATGAATCAGCAGGAATGGATGAGCAAACTACAACAGGCAATGGAGCAGTAGGAGCAAAAGGAATGGGTGAGTAAACTGCAGCAGATGTGTTGCATTGAGCCTTCTGCTTGTCAGCCTTATCATATGATTTGATGAATGAGATCAGCTCCTTAGGCTTCATTTTGTAACAGTTGGTTGTCAACAAGATCTGATTAACATTTCTAAACCAGCTACACTTTGCCTGATATGGAATACTTATTAGAGCATCAAGAAGCTTCTTGTTACCCCTATAAGTAGACACCACCATTTCAAATAGTAGTTCAGCAAATCGGCCAATTAATGCTTCTACAAATTCAATAGTAATATAACTGAAATCTTCAAGTTTCTGCTTAAGCACATCACTTTGAGAAGACATTGCTAAGTTGCTAGACCGTGATCCCCCAAAATCTGTTTTACTGAACCGGACCCTTAAGAACGTTCAAAAACAGACCAAAAATAGTTTTTACCAAAATGTACCGTTATAGTCGTCTTGAAATTTCGAGTCCAATAGTTTTTCTTATCCTAAAAATCACACGACCAACCGTGCAATCGGTTTGCTAACATTGTTTGTAGATCAAATTCTGAACTTAAATACGTTTAAAACCGAACACGTCAACTGGTTAAAGTTCCACCTTTGCGTACACTTCAATCTGGGTCGCACACTCTATCTAGGCCGCACACCATGAAGTCATACACTTCAATTTGACACGCACACTTGATGTTTGGGCCGCACACTTGATAGTTGTGTCGCACATCACAAGTAATCGTACACTCTAGGCCGCACACCTCAAGTAGCACACTCCAAGTAGCACACCTCACGTTTTAAACTCATACATAGTTTGCCTTGCAGAGAAATTCAAAAATAAAAAACCGATAATTAAGGAATAATTCGAAATTCAATTTCCGAGATCCTTTCCACCAATAATCCCTAGAAACATGCAAACACAATATTTTTCTACCAAATACAGATCAAAATAATAAATTTTAAACTGTTCTTGATGTTCTTCGAATCTTGAAACACTTTCTTCTTGTTCTTTGAGTAATATCTAGAAAAACCGAGCCTTCGAAAGACTTCTTAGGCTCTGATACCAATTGTAAGTCAAGAGATTTATAGGATACCACAAACACAATCAAAGATGCAGAAAATAACTAAAAGTGTCAAGACCAAGAACTGATATTGATTGCACACGAGATAAACCCGTCTGGTACAATGAACTAGGTTACGGAATTCTTAACAACAGCAACCCCACAAATGACCCAGGAACCCCTATTTATATCACATAGGAGAACCCTATTATAACCCGAGCCTAAGCCCAAACTGCACACTATTCTAAACAAGCCGACACATGATCACTAGCTAGTCAAATATTAAGTCTACTACCCAACATATAAGTCGCCCACATGGCCTAACCCCAAATCCACTGGAAAAGCTAGATCCAATAACTTATAAGTGTGTTTGATAAAGACAAGCGTAAACCTACTCAATTTATGGCCTTACACCTTTTTGTAACAATCAATTACATAGTGATGACGAATGTTAATGTGTTTTGTTTTTTAATGAGACATTATGTTCTCGATAATGTTTTCAGCTGCTTGACTGTCCCGTTTTAGTGGTGTCTTTAAAGCAGTTAAACCAAAATCAAGCAATTGATTTTGAAGCCACAGGAGTTGTAAAGTGCAACTTGCAGCAGATATTTACTCTGCCTCTACTATAGAATTAGAGATGTTGTTTGCTTTTGCTTTCCCATGAGATCAAGACATTTCCTAGGAATTGACAACCTCCTGATGTGGACGTCCTTGTTTTGTGATATCTGGCAAAATCATTATCTGAATAACCTAAAAGCTCAATGTTTCCTTTAACTGGATACCAGATACCAAGTGTGGGAGCACCTTTTAGGTATCGGAATATCTTTTTTTACAGCTACTAAATTTGACTTTCTAGGGGATGCTTGATATCTTGTATAGATACAAGTTGCAAAAATAATATCAGGTCTTGATGTTGTTAAATACATTAAGACCAAGAAAGTTCCATTTTCAAGTTGTTGTACTTGAAAGCCAAGAAAACATTGTAACTCCTCTATAACAGTCATCCCAAATTGAGTTGTCATCATTTTTCTAAAATCTTCACACATTTTATCACGTGTGGATATAAAAATGATATCATCCACATAGATTTGTACAATTAACAAATCTTTCCCTTTTCATTTTAGAAACAGAGTTTTATCAATTTTACCCTTTTGAATTCACTGGATAAGAGCAAAGTGGATACACCTTTATTTATATCAATTTTACCTCTTTCCCTTTCCACTTAACATCCATATGATATACCTCTATGTTGTGGTTGACAGCAAAGTCCAAGAAGAGTCTAATTTCCTCCAACCTTGCTACATGAGCAAAGGTTTCATCATAATCTATTCCTTCTTCTTGTCAGTAACCTTTAACCACAAGCCTAGCTTTGTTTTTTATAACAATGCCCCTTTCATTAGTTTTATTTTTAAAGACCCTCTTTGTACCAATTGGACATGTATCCTTTGGTAATGGAAGAAGTTCCTACACTTGTGGTCTTTTAAATTAAAGAAGCTTTTGCTTCATATCTTCCACACAACTGTCGTCTTTCAATGCCTCTTGGTATTTAACAAGTTGGATTAATCATAGAAAGCCAAGGAATAGACAGACATTTGAGGTTTGGCTTCTTGTAAGTACTCCTGTATTAATGTCTCCTATAACTTGTCATGGTAGATGAGATTTGTGGAAAATGGTGTTCCCGGTGTAGGGAATGATAGAATTTTGTGGTCAGGGGCCTAATTAGGAATTTTCCAATGAAACCTTTGTTGCCATTGTGTTATGGTCAACATTTGTTTGAAATTTTGGTGGTGGAATTGGTCCAAGTGGGGAATTTGTTGTGGAGGATAGATCAATGGTTTGAGGTTGACTTTGGTTAATAGTGGTTCCAGTTGTTGTGGACTGAATGTTGTTTTGTGCAGATGAACTTTATGGATCAGAATATATTGCGTATTGAGATGGCATCTCAATGTCAAATTTGTAATCCTATTGTGTAGCCTTACCTTTACCTGCATCAACCTCAAACTTTGAAGTTACTTCCTTAAAATTGAATTTATCAAGATCAAAAAGTTGTGCTGGGTTTTTTGGGATTTTTAAAGAGGATAATTCATTAAACTTCACATTCAAGGTTTCTTCTATAGTAATGGTCCTTATGTTAAAATATTTTATAGGCCTTGGCTATAGAAGAATATCCCAATAAATACCCACAATCCACTTTGGCTACAAATTTTGAGATTGAATCTTTGAGATTCAATAAAATGCGTGGGCAGCCAAAGATTTTAAAAATGAGATTAATGGTTTTATTTTGAAGAGAATCTCATAGGTAGTTTTTTGATGCCCATGGTTTATTAAGACTCTATTTTGAACATAGCATGCAATATTCACAGCCTCTACCCAAACGGAAAATAGATGGCTAGAATTTGCAAGCATAGTTCTTGCATCCTCAATTACGGATCTGTTTTTCTTTCAACAACCCAATTTTTTCGGTGTTCTAGGAATACTAAACTTTCTCATTATTCCTTTTGACACACAGAAATAATCAAGCTCTTGATTTCTGAGTTCTGTTCCATTATCACTTATGAGAGACTTCACAGGTAGATCATATTGTTTTTCAACTTTTATGATAAATTCTTTTAGATACCTACAGTCTCACCTTTTAAGTGTAAGAAACAAGTCCATATGAACCAAGAAAAACCATCAACTATTACTAAGCAATATCTCTTTTTCCTTAAGCTCATGATTTTACTAGGCCAAACAAATCCATGTGTAACATTTATAAACATTGGGTGTATTTGAACTCTTCAATGGGTTTGTATGATGTTTTATATTGTTTACCTTTTAAACAGGTGTTGGTGCAGAATGTCTATGACTTAGTCTTATATCGAGTCGGTATAGATTAGATGTGAATAGGCTAGCAAAATCAAGTATTTATGTAATTGAGAGTCAAGTTCGCTGGAAATGGTTTTGTGATGTCAAGTTCGCCCGAACTCATGCTCTCACCAGCGAACTTACACTCCTATAAATAGCTACCTTGATCTTTTTCATTTGTAACTTTTGTGCTCTAAGTAGCAAAACTCTATCAAACTAGAGATTTGAAGTTTATCAATAAAATTGACGTTTAACTGATTAATTCTTATTATTTGGTAACCGTGTCATAATATTTCCGCTATTATGGACATTAGATATCAAATCTACGTTCCTATGCTATCAGGATCAGTCCTACAAGTGGTATCAGAGCTAGGATAGCCTGATTTTATTGATATCAAGACAAGAACAACTCTAATTCTACTCCATTCTTCTTATTTTCTTAACTTTTACACTAAAATAAAGAATTTACGGGCAAATTCTATCTAAATTTGAATATGTCATGTTAAATACATCATAGATAAACCCCTGAGAGTTTGGAGAATAAAATCAAACGAATTGAAGCCAAATTGTTGAAAAAACCATGTTTTCAAAATCCATTTTGATCGAACTTGTAAGCCAAGTTGCTCGAACTTGACTTAGGAACTCACTTTTTGAGTGATTTTCTATTAAGTTCGCTCGAACTTGAACGTTTTTAAGAGAATTTTTTTTAAGTTCGCTCGAAATCACTTAAGTTTCATTGATATTTTATCAAGTTCGCTCGAACTTGATAAAAATCAGGAAATTTATATTAAGTTCGCTCAAACTTGCAAGTTTGTCTTCTAAATACAAGTGTAAGTTCGGTCGAAGTTATCTCAGGGACATTTTTCAAATCAAGTTCACACAAGTTCGACCGAACTTGTGTAAAAACTGAAATTCTTCATACACCCACTGCAAGTTCGACCGAACTTGTAGTAAGTCCAATATTTTTCAAAGTTTGAACGTGTTTTCAGCGTACGTGTGTCGATATTCTCGATGGATGATCTTCAGAGAGCATTTATGGTATGAGTGGGTACGTCCAATGCCAATGTGATAAACCAAGTCAACCTTGACAACGAAATGGGCACGTTCGTTAAACATCCGAAGTTAATGAATATGGAAGAATACGAGGGATGGAAGGAGAAGTTCAGTTATTGGGTTCAGGCCATGCATTTCCAAAAGCTGGGTGGCTATTGAGAGAGGATATGTTGTTCCATTAGATGAAACTCAGCAAGTTCTTGAGAAGTACAAGTATTCGTCGCAACAAAAGGAAGAATATATCGCTGAAAAGAAGATGATTAGCCTCATTCAACAGTCAAATAAAGAGGATATTTTGATCTTGTTGCCTGAGTACACGATTGCGAGAGAACTCTGGTTATCACTGCAAAAGAAATACCAAGGAAGCGCAGAGATGATCAAGAGTAAAAAAGCTCTTATCATGAAGGAATTCGATATTTTTACCATGTTAAAGGGCGAGACAATGAAACAGATGATTGAATGGTTTTGTCATCTGATGGTTCAAATGAGGAGACACGGTCTTGAGAAGACAGAACCAGAGTACATCGATAAGCTTGCAGATGCGTTACCTGACGGAGAATGGACTACATATCTCATGGTTTTGAAAGAAAGTCCGAATTGGGAATTCTTTAAGCTAGCTACATTCATCGACAAACTCGAAGGTCATGAGATGGAACTTCTAAAGATCGCAAAGTCGAAGAATGCTAACATAGTTCAAGATGTTGGTCTATATTACAAGAACGGAATGCAAGACAACATTTCAAGCCCAAAGATTCAAACAATATTCAGTGCAAATATGAATTCTTCGAATCATTTGCCGCACAATCAAAATCAATCATATCCACAATATGATCAAAGTCTGTAGAGTTCTTCGTTTTCAAGCACTGGTTCAAATTCTTCATATCAGAGTCAAGCAAATCAGAATCAACAAACGAATTCTGATCCAAATGTATACAAGTGTAACATTGCTGTCAACTTAAACAATGTTGTTTCTGAGCAAGTTGCTAAGCAACACATGACACTTCTCGCCACAGTTCTAGAATCGTATGGAAGTCTGGTGGCAGGGAAAATTGGCAATCCTGAAATGACCACCGAAGACTACGATCAGGTGGACAAAGAAGAACTTGAGTTGATGGATATAAAATGGTCTTTGGCTTCTATCATTCGAAGGGTGACAAAGTTTGTTGCACTCACAGGCCGAGATATCGGAAATTCAAGCAACAAGCTAGGGTTCGACAAATCAAAAGTCACTTGTTTCAGATGCCGACAGAAATGGCATTTCAAGAGAGAATGCAAAAATCCTGAAGCAACTGGCAATCAGAGTCCATTTGGAGGTAGCAATGAATATTATAAGAAGTCGCTACAGTATAAACCATTTCTGAAAAAGACTCAAGTTGAGATTCAAGAAAAATCATCCAACAATACCCAAGAAGGCAATGGTTGCTACCAACGAAGATGATGGTTTTGATTGGAATTCTTATATTGGGAAGAAGACCGGAGTTGCATTGATGGCTAAAATTGTCGAAGATACATATGCTGAGAACGCTGCTCTAGAGAATGCTCTACTAGAACAGTATTTGCAACAACAGGAAGAAGAGGAGACTTATCTTCATATGAAGACATAAGGAATTTTAACTCCTAATTCAACTTCTAGTTTTGCAGGTAACTTTGGCAGAAGTTCTCAGGAGCAAGTGGTCGCGGAGAAACCGATTAATGAAGAAGTCATTGATATTGCTCAAGAAGTGAATGCTGAAAACCTCAAGGACATTTCAAATAAAGCTATGATGGCAAATCTTACCAAGGTAGGTCCGGAGGTAAAGGAAGTTGTCAAAGTGCAAGTTGTGGAGGTTGTAAAACCTTGCACAAAATGTACTGAGCAGTGTGCTAAATTTGTCGAAAAATCACAAATCATCGCTGAACTCAATGTACATAATGAATATTTCAAATATGATTATCGTACAATGAAGGAAGCGTATGACAAAATGAAAGATGATTATGGCAGGCTCGTCGGAAACAATGTTGAACAACATGACACTGTAAGGATGTTAAAAGGGACAGTAATGGATAAATAAAAAGCAGTAAATGTTTATATTAACACCATTGCTGAAACCAAACAACAACTCCAGGAAATGAAAATTGAAACAGAACATGTTCAAAAACTTTTAAGAAGTTACACAACTAACGCTTATGTCATCGATCATATTCTTCCCACGATTTCATCGGAAGAAAATGATAAAAGGTCTAAAAAGAAAAATGGTAAAAAATACAGCAATGTTCCACCACCCCTATGCGAGAAATATTGTGGCAAAATTGTTGATGGGATGGATAAAGCACTCAATATTGAGTTATTATCTGAAAAGAAAAATGAGTTGCCGGAGAACATTGATGTAATCTATACTAAATCAGATGATGGCAATAATGCGGTAGTTAAAAATGTGGTTGAAAACGTTTTAAATGATTCTGATGATGGCAGCTTTGAGAGCGCCACCTCGAGTTCGAACAGTTCTGACACAAATTCCGAAGATTATGATACATCATCAGAAGATGGCCTATGTGATGATCCTAACGTTGTCATGTACAAGGTTAAGGAATCTGATAGACTATACTTTGACGACAGTTTTCCGATTTGGAATGTCAAAGAAGATCAATTGGATAAACTGTTCAAACTGGTTGAAGTAACATCAGATGACCTGGAGAAGAATGAAAAGAAATTATATTCTAAACCCAAAAGAAATTACAATAACTACCAAAGGAATGGTGGTGATCATCCAGAAAACCGGAGAGCTGGGTTGGGTTTAGATGTGGAAGAAGAACCGGTTAAGAAAAAGTCACCATTTCACGAGTACAAAGATAAAAACATGAAATTCGTTTATGGAACGAACACGGTTCAAGAGGAGATTTTTACCGCAAAACAATCAAACGATGAGTTTAAGAAACAAAAGGAACTTCGAGATAAGGCGAAAGCCACAAGTGGTGTAAAATCCACTAGGGGACACTCACATGATGATCGGATTTGCTTCAAGTGCAATGAAGTTGATCATATTGCACGCAAGTTTCCGATCTAAGCCGGCCTATCTTCGAAGGAAAGAAAGTTCAGATGTTGTAAAACCAAAGAAACCAGAGTTTGTAAAACCTGTCACGATTTGAAAAGAAATGAATCAAAATCTGAAGGTAAACCTAAAACTGAAAAGAAATTTGAAAACTCAACTTTCGAAATAGGTGAAACTTCCAGGGCAAACGAATCACGGTTTTACATCAAAAAGGCAAACATTAAATCACAAGCCTGGATTGCTAAGAAAAAGTCAACAACATCTGATGTTATCAAGTCTGAGCTTGTTAAGACTGATAACAAGAAAGAATCAAAATCTGAGACCAAAATCGAAACTGTCAAATCTACAATTGGTAACAACTCATCAGAAGGTAAAAAGAAAGTGAACTTTGAAAATGTAACTGACAGTGAAGGCTCAGATGAAGATTATGAGGATGATTACCAAGCTTTTTATCCCAAACCCAAGACCAAGAAGTCTTGGGTCGCGCTGTTTAACTAGATTTTAATATGTGCAGGGGCTCCAGAGATCTGTTCTTTCAAAGTGGATATGTTGGATTTGCTGGTAATCAGGGTGGTAGGATCGTCGCCTAAGGAAAACTCTCCAATGGCGTTGTATCATTTGATCGCATGAACTACATTGCAGAGCTGGAGAACAATCTTCTGAGCATTTCGCAGATTTGTGACAAACAGTTCAGAGTACATTTCAACGACAAAGAATGTATTATTATGAAGCCGGGTTTTAAGATTCCTGATTATTGGATTCTGATGCGAGCCCTGTGAGAGAATGATCTATATGTCTTAGATATGGGTGTCGCTACCACATCATCAAAATCAACACAATGTTTTGTTACGAAAGCTACGGAGAAAGATTCTATTCTTTGGCATCGAAAAATGGGGCACATTCATTTGCGAAAAATGAATTTATTGGTTCATAATGATCTTGTTAAGGGTGTGAATCTTCAGAGTTTCCATATGACTGATCACTGCCTAGAATGTAAAAAGGGGAAGCAGATCAAAAAGTCTCATCCGAAGAAAATTCTGAACTCAATCAAGTTGCCGCTAGAACGTCTTCACATGGATTTATTCGGTCCTGTAAACGTTCGAAGTATTTCAGGAGACTTATACTGCTTGGTCGTCACAGATGACTATTCTAGATATTCATGGGCATTATTTCAAGAATCAAAGGACGAAACGTTTGACAATTTGGTGATTCTTTTCAAGAAGCTCGAAAAGTTTTATCATCTTCCTGTAAGACGAATTCGCAGTGACAACGGCACAGAGTTCAAGAATAATAAGATGAAAGAATTTTGCAATGCTAAAGAGATTCTACATGAATTCAGTGCACCGCATATTCCACAACAAAATGGTGTAGCTGAAAGGTAGAACTGAACTTTAATTGAAACAGCAAGAACCATGCTTGCAGACTCGAAACTTCTTGTCAGTTTCTGGAGTGAAGTGCTTGCTACGGCTTGCTACACACTAAACAGGGTATTAATTGTCAAACCATTGAAAAAGACGTATTTTGAAATGATCAACCGATGGAAGCCAAATTTGAAATCTCTAGAGCCATTTGGTGCGCCATGTACTGTAATGGATCAAGATGGTAAATTCGGGGGTAAATTGCTTGAAGGTTTCTTTGTTGGGTATGCGAGTCCGCTAAGACGTGTATATGTTCCTTCTTTGAGAAAGGTTATTGAAGCACAACATGTGGATTGCTTTAACTATACGGATCCTATTCAAAGAAGAGGCGACGCATGGTTGTTCAACTATCAAGATCTTTGGAAATCATTCGACTTGCCGGAAGAACCGTCTGAAGAAGAAATTGCAGCGTTATATGATCTTCAACAGTCGGCGAATCAAGAATAAATCATTAGACCAATTGTGGTTAATCAACCCACGTCGGATACTTCGTCTTCCAAAGCAGATCCAAGTAATAGCGGTGTTCAAATTGAAAAAGTTTCTGAAGCAGAAGTAACACCTACTATGACTCCATCGAATGATTCTTCTGAACCAGAAAATACAACAACAGTGCCAAGTATGCCTCAGAATCAAAATTCTGACTCTGATGAAGCATCGACATTTGATGCTTATGGTGAATCCTCATCGGATGAAGAAGTTGAGCAGATATCCAACATGTTGAATCAATCTGCTAGCCCGAGCAATCAGAATGAAGCTTCATCAAATGCTCCTAATGTTGGATTGAACGTTGATCTGAATCTCTCGAATCAGCAAAGCTCAGTTGATGTTCCTAGCAAAGAAATGTCGCGATCATATTCTTACCATCCTTCAACGAATATCATTGGTGAATTACAAACTGGTGCGCGTACAAGAAGTCAAATCAATAAAGCACTAAGTTGTTTCTACACCCGAGTTGCTCCTACTCAAGACTACTGCTACTACTCATGCTTCATTTCTCAAATAGAGCCAAAAACAGTGAATGAAGCTCTGGGTGACGAGAACTGGGTGATACCAATGCAAGAGGAACGGTTACAGTTCGAAAAATTGGGTGTTTGGAGGCTTGTAGATTTACCACCGAAACAGAAAGCTATATATACTAAGTGGGTCTTCAAGTGTAAAAGAGACGATCGGGGTGTAATTGTCAGAAACAAAGCTCGGTTGGTTGTCAAAGGTTTCCACCAGCAAGAGGGTATTGACTATACAGAAGTATATGCACTGGTTGCACGATTAGAGTCTATCCACATTTTCCTTGCGTTCGCAGCTTGGAAAGGGTTTAAGGTGTACCCGTTGGATGTTAAATCCGCATTTCTCTACGGTAAACTACATGAACAAGTGCACGTCGGCCAACCACCAGGGTTCGTTGATCCGCTGAACAAGAACAAAGCTTATCTCCTACACAAAGCCTTATACGGATTACACCCAGCCCCGAGAGCTTGGTACGAGACGTTATCGCAACATCTCGTTGGAAACGACTTTACAAGAGGCATAGTGGACAGTACATTGTTTACCAGAGAAGTCGGAAATCATCTAATCATTGTACAAATCTATGTGGATGATATCATCTTTGGTTCAACGGATGATAGTCTTTGCAAAGAGTTTGAAAAGATCATGAAGAAGAAATTCGAGATGTCCTCCATGGGTGAAATGAAATTCTTCCTCGGATTACAGGTCGATCAGTTACCAGACGGCATATTCATTCATCAGACAAAGTATGTTCATGACATTCTCAAGAAGTTTGAAATGGATAGCTTGAAGCCGCTTTCAACTCCGCTGGCACTGAACCATGGGATTTGCATTGACGAGACAGGAACCAAAGTTGATGACACACTCTATCGATCGATGATAGGATCTCTGATGTATATGACGGCATCTCGCCCAAATATCATGTATCCTACCTGCCTATGCGTGAGATATCAGTCTAGTCCTCGAGTGTCACACATGCAGATAGTCAAGCGAATTTTCCAATACTTGAAGGGATGTCCAAGCACCGGCTTGTGGCATCCAAAGAACGACAATTTTGATCTAACAGGATACGCTGACTCAGACTTCGGAGTGGACAAGTTGAACTCTAAATATACAATGGCTGGTTTCCAGTTCTTCGGAACTCGTTTGGTAACGTGGCACTGCAAGAAACAGACCACGGTCTCTCTCTCTACCTGTGAGGCAGAATACATTTCTGCTTCCAGCTGTTGTTCTCAAATCCTCTGGATTCAACAAAAGATGAGGGATTATGGTCTGCAATTTATTGATACGTCTTTATACGTAGATAACAAGGCAACTATCGATATAACCAAAAATCCGGTTCATCACTCACATACTAAACACATTGAAATTCGTTATCAATTCATTCGTGACTGCTATGAAAAGAAGCTGGTGCGAATAGAAAAAATCCACACCGATGAACAAAAGGCTGATTTTTATACCAAAGCATTTCCTTTAACAAGATTTAAATATCTAATGAGGCTTAACGGTATTAAAAATTTGCTTACAAGTGCAGAAGCTGAGGTTGAATACAGATCGGACGACGAGTTCACGTGATCCACATTGCATTGTCATATCTTTCTATATTAGTATTTCTTAGAAATCTAAAATACAAAAATATGTTTTTGATTTTAGGGAGGAGAATTCTGGAGAAAATACAAAAACATATGAAAATTTCAAAAAGTACAAAAACATAAAAAGACAAAAGAATTCGATGTCACAAAAAGTAAATGACATATATCAGTGGACTATCACAGTAGCTAAAGAAATGTAAAGTTTAAAAGCGATAAACAAGTCTTATTGTGGATGTGTCGATCGGCTTAACACGTTCAATAGATTGTTTCCGGGATATAAACTAAATTTTACAACTACTTAATTTTGTGGATTAACACATCTTGGATATATGGACTTAGTACTCTGAAATTTCGTTTGAGAGATTGCTTGATTATGAGATACGAGGTCTTTATAGATAATTGATATCTGGGGTATTATACAAGTTCTTCTGATTTCGCGGAAGCAATAGCCTAGAACTTCTATAATACTTTCGCTATAAACCCCTGAAAAAATAGCATGCAAACTTGAAAAGTATTGAAAGATCTAATCATTTGCAGTGCTAAAATGATTCCTTAAATGGAACACACCTAAAGTCGAGCCTTCATCTCTTTATCGATACAGTAGTATTAACCTGAGCTCTCAAGGCCTCGCATTAACCCAGATACATATATTAATTACGCTATACTCACTTGTAAGATGAATCTAGGGAATCTTGATAGGGGAGTATATTCAAGAAGTGGGAACCATAGATAAGTCAAGTTTCATAATCATACCTAACATATCTTGGAACAATTGAGAAATGTGATAAAGTTTAAATGGACAAACATATCGACAATCTAGGTAATTGATTTTAAAACTTAAAGTCATCTAAAGGTCAACGGTACTGGTGATATGTCTCAATCAACTGATATGATCCTTAGACACGAATTCACAAAAATATGTTTGTAAATATGTTTGTACATAGTTTACATTGTCCTGTACATAGTTTATCTGTTTTATAGATTAAAACCAAAAAGATTTTTAATGTGTTTTAGCATGAACTTACAAAAATACAAAAAGATTTTGTTTCTACATTGTTTTCAGCAAACCAATGTTGGAGAACGGATCTTCGAAGTCTGGTAAGGTGCTAAACTGGTGGAAATCTAATTGACAACGGGTTGGGAGCTAATCTATAAAACTGATAAGCCAAAACGATAAAAAGTTCATTAATTTGAAACTTTGATTTTTGAAAAAGTCAACAGTTTGTTCATAACGGGTCAAACCGGGGTCATTAACCTGGACTCGGCAGACAAATCAGTCAACCAAGGTCATTAACTTGGACTTGGTCAACCGAGTGGATTTTCAGAACTGGTAAAATGAGAAATTTCAGGGACTTAATTGCAAATTTTGAAAAATTCAAACTTGGTTTAGGAAAGTTCGGCCGAACTTACTTAAGAGTTCAGAAATCAAAATTGAATCAAGTTCGACCGAACTTGTTTGATAGCTGTTGAGTTTGTGTAAGTTCGCCCGAACTTACAGTGGGCTTTTATATCTTGGGCTTACAAGTTCGCCCGAACTTGCTAGAGTATATATTAAAAGCAAGTTCGGCCGAACTTCAGTATCTGTTCCACAAAACCTCTGAGCGAACTTAAGGAAATTGAGCGATTTTTCAAAATTGTTGATTTAGTACCGTTATACTGCCAAAATTTTGGTTGATTGTGGTGATTTGCATATCACTCTCAATGGCAGAGGTGAGAGTTAGCTCATTGGATAATGAATTGAACATAAACGGCTAATCTAGATCTGAAACTGTTAAAAATTGGTAGATCTAGGGATCTTATAAACAAATTGAACTTAAAATTGTGATAATCATCAAGAAAGCGATGTTGCATGTTTGGTGGAGAAGATGAAAAGTTCGCCCGAACTTGTTCATCAAGTCTTGCCGAACTTGCATCAGAAAACAATAAAATCTTTTTTCCAATCAATAAGTTCGACCGAACTTCGGTAAAATTTGAAATTGTAAATGAATTAAGAAGTTTGCTTGAACTTAGGTAAATAATCTTGAAATGTGTTAACTATATGTTCGCCCGAACTTATGTTATATTGTGAACATGTTATTGTGACATGTTCGGGCGAACTTGACAAAACTTGTTTGTAATATCAACATCAAGTTCACCCGAACTTGATGTAACACGTTGAAAAATTTGTAATTTTTTCTTGAAATGCGTGCTAAATGTTTTGCGTTGATTTTCAGGTTCCAGTTCCAGCGCGGGTAATCACGATGGATTTTTCTAAGTTTCACAACACATGTATTACTCTTGACAAGGCATTGTGTCCATCACTAAAGGAATATGAAAGTATTTTGAAGTTTTTAAAGGACTGTCCGATACATCGCGCTATCACTGAAAGAAAGATGTCCTATCGATCGCACATCTATCATTTCTGGATGAATGCAAGTTTTAGTGAAGATAAAAAGACTATTACTTCGTCAGTTCAAGTTGGAAACGAGAAAAAAGAGATCACGATTACTGAAGATGATATTCGAAGGATCTTATAATTCAACGACGATAAAGATGATCCGATTTTCTTTGATAGAAGATGGTTCGTGGATGTTTTTATAGAATGGGCTACAAAGGAAGCGTTAATAAGCCTAATTGAAGAAAGGGGAAGTTCCAAACCCTTATTAGCTTCTCATGAACGCAATTATACACACATTCAGCCATCGTAAAGCAGGTCTCGATGACGTTCAAGACTATATGGCTTGCATGGCTACGACGTTGATTTTGAAAAAGCCGTTCAACTATTCAAAGCTCGTGTTTACTCACATGTCAAATAATATGGAGGATACAAGATTGTGTTTATATCTAAGATTCTGCAGATGCTTATCGATCAAAAGTTTACAGACGTTGCACGTGATCAAAATGATATCTTGTACTTTAGTCATCTTGATGAAACCACTGTGAAGAAGTCGATCAAATTTCAGAAGCAGGATTCAGCACCAGTGGCAAAACCACTGTTTAGGGCGTTGAAAAATGAAAACAATGTTACGCCTGCTGGACACAAGTGGAGAAATGATGGTCGTGGTGACGAGAAGGAATTAAATGCTGAAAAGGAATGGTTTACAACGTTCAAGCCTAGCTTGCAGCGAATGTGTAACACCTTGTGTTTTTACGTCCGATATTTTTCCGACACGTGTCCCGGTAATCCTTGTGTACCACAGAAGGGACCAAGGTCGTTGAAACAATAATAATATTCGTATTTTTATTCTGAAAATAAAGTTGTGGGGCTTAAGTATAAATTTGAAATTTTCAAGATCAGAAGACCCCTTGCGGACCGCAAGGCTCTTGCCATACGGTCCGTAAGACTACCTGAAACTATGGGCGCCTAAGGTCCTTACGGACCGCAAGGCTTGACCCATACGGTCCGCAAGGACCTGCCAGCGAGCATAAACATGGCAGAGCCATGTTCTGCCACCTCCTGACGAATTGTCGCCTTCTTTGCATGCTTGACACTTTATGGGACACTTGTTCACGTCCCATAACACCTCGAAACCATCTGAGCATCCCCATGATCATTAAATGAAGGATTTCTTTGAGTTGCAACCATCTTCATCAACTTGAATTCATCAAAGATCATTCTAAAGGAGTTTCTAGTTATTCTCAAGCATAGCATTTTGTTCCTAGCACTATCTAAAGATTGTGTAAGTGTTTAATTTCGTGTTAAGTTGATTTCATATGGTTATGAGCTTAGATCAAGGTCCCGTCGTAAATACGCCTTGACTTTGATCTAACTCCTCAATAGACCAGCCAATAAGTGTAACGAAAGTAGCTATGCTATTGTAATGATGGAGGTGTTAATCCCTTAAAAGGGCATCTCCAGATTACCACGGATTCATGGCCAATTTGACGAGTCAACCGAAAAGTCAATAAAAGTCAAACTGTCCAGTTTTATAAAATTTCATAACTAACGATCAGAATTTTATAAAATATGTTTTGATGCATTAACAACATAAAAATAAGTATTAGAACGTATACCAACTGATTCGGCTCGTCAAATCTCGGTCTAGCATCGGTTCGCAACCGGAACTCGCCATATTTGACTTTTCATTGACTTTTGGTTCTGACCCGTTTTAAGTCACTTTTGCTACTGACTTTTGACCATTTTGTGACCATGATCATATTAAGAATGACCGTCTAAAGTTTCGTCTCTCGATTCATTAGAAATCTGAGTTTATCACAAAGTTCCATAAAATTATCTAAACTTTTGCAAAAAGGTCCTTTTCGTGCAAATCATGATTTTAACCACCCATGCATGTAAATATAAGACATAAACTGATCGGTAAAGATAATTTGATTATGTTAATGTCAAGAATCTGATTAGAATCTGAGTTTTTACAAAAAAATGTGTTTATAACGTAAAAGGACTAAAAAGCCCTTTTCGGCATTTTAAGAAGATTAAACATGATTTTTGTAATCAAAATAATGTGTTTACTGATATGGTATAATAAGTAGGATCATTTGGGATAATTATTCAGATTATGACCTGAATAAAAATCTAAGAATCATTAATTGCCGCTAAATGACCAAACTACGCTTTTTACGGAAAAGTGTCTTAAATCAATCTTGTATAAACCAAACTTGAACCTACTGATATAATAAATAATATAACATGATTTTGATATATAAAATAGGCCTCGACTTCTGTTTAACTTAAATTATGAATTTAACGGCATTTTAGCGACTTTTACGCCTTTTGGCGCATGGTATGGTTGAAAGCCATAACCGTGAGCCGAGACTTGTTACCTACTGATTTATAAACTTATTTTCATCGTGATAATAGTAAGTACAAGTCCCAGACTCAGAATCCCAAATTTGGCTTCAAAGCTATGTGTGAAATTACTAAAATGCCCTTACGGGACATAGGTTGTTTCAAAATCATCAAGCACACATATATTTGATATCCTAGTATTATAACATCATAAAATAAGTATTTTACTGAATATTAAAGGTCTTAACATCAGATTCTTAATTTACATCTTTTATAAACCTTAAAATGACCAAAATGCCCTTGTAAGGTATAATTCGGTTTTAAATACACCTCGGGCCTATCTTTTGCAAAGCTACTGATGTTATAACATATTTTAAACATATATCTATATGGAACTTGTATATGACTCTCTCGGTTACCCAGTTTCGCCTATGTGCGTTCGGTTAAGCATACGTAGCTAGTTTACGTATTTTAACCAAAAAGGGTTCAACCTTGTCCATTCCTTATCAAAATCCAAACTTTATTGGATAGCCCATATTATACAAGTTATATACTTGTCGGGTCCAACTAACATTCTATTCCGGTCACCGCTTAATCTAGCGTATCGCACCGTATCATATTTTAGCGTAAGACTAACCGGTTCAAGTCTAAGACTTAATTAAGGACCCGTTAGCATTCTAATATTGGTTAATAATTACCATCACTCCAGACTAAACACCTCCCGGTAAATTGCCTTGTACTTGCTTTGGAAATACGGCTGAGTTTGGAGCTTCTACACATAAACAACTCAGGTAAATACTCTTAACCTATTTTCCCTATACGGGCTTGGGATACGGTAGATTACTACCGCTTGGTCGGGTATGGGAACATGTTTTATCCAATTGTGGTAATTAACTAGATTCTTACATAACCCATTTTAATCTGTCTTGTTTGAAACTAAAACATTGGGGGTGGGCTTGACCGTGTCTGGGATATCCTTGGCTCACTAAATTGGTAGTGACCACGACACATTGCATGGCGTGTAGACATACACTGGGTAATTGCTATCTGCTTTCTGTGTAAAAGTTCAGAGTGGTGTGTCAGTCGATCAGGTCTCGGTTTCTATACTGGGCCCCATATGTAAAAGCCAGCATGTAAATCTGTATACAAGGTCATTTGTATTATCCCAAGTTATTTACTAATTTGCGCCATGTGCGCCTAAAACTATTTTCGAAAAGATTTTCAAAATGAGTCGGTAGAGCGTATTTACCAGTGTAAACTGACGTATTTTCAAAAGTTTAAGTTACAGGTGCAAGTACATAATAGGCTGGGAGCTGCGGGGGGAATAACGAGGAGTTGCACCCTTAGGACTTGCCTGTTTATAGTCTGTTATCATTTGTATGTTTTTGCGATCCGCCTGTGGATCCTATTACAAGTCTTGTCTGTGTATATTTTATTTTGAACTTTGGACACTTATCGGTTTGTAATAGTTTATAAATCCAATGCCTTCCGCTGTGTTATCTTATAATTGGTTATGATGATATCAACTTTACGTCACAGTACTCCCCATCGGGCCCACTGGTAGACAGGTGGATGTCGGGGTGTGACAGAATGGTTCTTAAAGGTAGAAGTTGAAAAGAAAAAGAAGCGTACGTCTAAGAAAGTTGACACAATGCTTATAGATGAAAACGAGCCTGAAAATGTGCAAACAGAGGTTGGATCAAGTGCAACAGTTGTAACAGAGAGTCAACAAGCTGAAAAGACTACGCAAGAAGACGATGTAATTTCTGCAACCTCTGAGAATGATGATGATAGTGATGATACGCTCGAGAACAATAGCAGAAAAAGAAGAAGAAAAGGTCAAAGAAACTGATGCTGATTATGATCCGAGCAGGAAAAAGAATCTGACGAAGAGAGACCGACAAAGAAAGTAAAACTAACAAAGTCTTCAGTAACTGAAATATCTAAGAAGACTACAGGGTCTCCTCAACAAAGGGAAGGAAAATTCAAAAGCCTAAAAGCAGGAGATACGCCAAAAAGTTGAAAAGCACAGAAGTTACATAAGAACCTTCTGGTGCACATGAGAAAGGAGTTACACAAGAACCTCCTACACAAGAACCTCCTGTTGTTATTTCTTCTGAAGCTGAACTTCCGGGAGTTACACAAGAACCTCCTGAGATTGTATTGTTAGAAGTTCCGATCATTCAATCTCCATATCCTAAAGCTACTCAACCTGAAGGCTCTACACCTAAATCGACACCAAAGACTACTCCAAGATCGAAATTATTTGGTGATATGCCGAATGAGCCAATCAATATTCAAGATTCAATGATTTCTTCCCAGGTACAGACATTGATGTTCTAGAGAAGCGTGTCAAAGTATTGGAAGATAGAGTGGCGAAGAATGAATCAGAAAAAGCTGAGCTAAAGAAATTGGTGAAACAGGGAGAAGTCGAAAAAGAGATTCTGACAGATAAAGTCAAATTCCTTGAAGGCGACAGAGGTTATTTGAAAGCGCTAGTTGAAAGTCTGCAAGAAGCGAATGAAAGGTTGATTAAAGAGCTTGCTGAGCTTTGTTCTGAAAAAGATATGAATGATAAAAGATTCAACAGACTTCAGAAGGTATTATCTAATAGTCTGGGGATTAACTTCAAAGAGGAATATGCTCGATTAGATCTCCAAGAAGCAAAAGAAAAGGCTGAAAAAGAGTTAGCTGAATAGGGCAAGGAAAAGCATGTGATCGAAAGTATGCCAGAGATCACTGAACCTGTAAAAGAGATAGAGTCTACTAAAGCTTCTGAGTATGAGATTTCTAAGGTTGACGAATCTGTCAAGCCTTCTGATACTGTGAATGTTACTGAAGAAAAGGACGATGATGAAGCTGAAGATGAGGAAAAAGATGATGAACCACCAAAAGATGATCCTAAAGATGATTCTGATCATGATGGAGGAAATGATGATGATCCAAGTGGTACAGGGATAAAGGTGGTTGATGCGACAGTTAATAAAAGCTTTGATTTCTCTAATCTACTAAACGATGAGGCGAATGCTATGGATGATCAGAATCAGGGGGAGTCAGGGCAAACAGGGCCAACTGATGATATTGATATGTCTAACGCTATTACTACTGCACAGCTTGTTGCTGCAGTCCCGACAAAGCCTTTGATACTTATGCTTGAACATAATGTCGAAGAAGGTGAGTTCATGCACAACTATTCCAAAGAGGATTTAGAAAAGTTGATCGATGCTGATGCAGAATCACTTGATTTTGATTTCGAAGAGCAAGTTCTGAACGTGAATACATTTGAGCCTAATGAGTATCACTATCAACGAGGATATGTGGCAGATGAATACAACAGAGTTATTGTTGAAGACTGGTCCTCTGATGATGAGAAAGACGAAGCTGAGAAGTACGTCGGTCCTAATACAGACAGTTTTCCTACTTTCAAGGGGATGTACAAGCAGCTGAATGAGGATATGCTGAAAGAAAAGATTGACGAATCGATACGTGATGGAAAAGTTCCTAAGCCGATGACAAAGGAAAAGATCGCTCAAGCTAAGAAATCTTGGTTTAAAGAGATGCCACGTGAAAGAAAATTTCGACGTCCTCTAGCATTCTTTACCAGAGACAAAGATGTGTCATTAAGTGATATATTAAGTTGGGGGTGGTTTAAGGAGCTGAGTGTGTATGCCATCAAACGAGAATTTGGAGTTCAATACTTCAAATATCTTGCAGATTTCAAGACACTACCTTATTGGGACGTTGAAGGGCTTGTTCAAACAAGGAATGTCACATATCACTTGAAGTTTATCGATCAATTAATGTGGAAAATGATCAAGTTCGAAGCTACAAAGGGTTTTAGATATTGGAAGCCTTTCATCCCGGGACGTCGTATCAAAACAAACAAGAAGACTGGGGAGAAAGATATTACATTGATCATGAAACGCCCAAGAGCAATGAGAAACATGCCTTTGATGCTGATCGAACAGAACTTTTATCCGTTGTTTAAATGGTGGCAGATTGATCCAAATACTTGCGAAGCTGTGATCGGGTTACGATTTGAAGATCATCTGGATATTACTAAGAAGAGGGTTGAAATGTTTGGGGTGCAAGGTATGAGTGGGCTTTGGAGAACGATAAGAATACTAGACCCGATGTGGCTAGTAAATTGCTCGAAAGAAGACATCAAGTGTTTCTTCTACAACAAGATTGTTTTCGAAGAACGTGAAAAAGAACAAGCAATGCAATATCAGAGGGTCGTAAATGTCTGCTATGCACGAGAGGTTAACTATGGTAGGATGTGGGAATCGAGTTGGAGGGATCTTGAACGAGTAGAGTTTTTGAAAGAAGAGAAGCGTCTCGAAGAGATTAATGAAAGAGGTAGGGCAGCAAGGCTCAGAAGGTATCAATTTATGACTAAAGTGCCACCTATTGATCAGACGCCAGATCCAAAATTGGAAAGGCAAAAGAAGCCGTACAAAAACTTCTTTGGACATTAACGTTAAAGATTTATTGAAGATAGAGTTTTGGAGACTAATAAAAGACGAAGACGATATCCAAGGGTGAGTCTGTTGGTGCAGAATGTCTATGTCTTAGTCTTATATCGAGTCTGTATAGATTAGACGTGAATAGGCTAGCAAAATCAAGTATTTATGTAATTGAGAGTCAAATTCGCTGGAAATGGTTTTGTGATGTCAAGTTCGGCCGAACTTGACTATGTCAAGTTCGCCCGAACTCATGCTCTCACCAGCGAACTTACACTCCTATAAATAGCTAGCTTGATCTTTTCATTTGTAACTTTTGTGCTCTGAGTAGCGAAGCTCTGTCAAACAGGAGATTTGAAGTTTATCAATAAAATTGATGTTTAACTTATTAATTCTTGTTAAATGGTAATTGTGTCATAATATTTCTGCTATTATGGACATTAGATATCAAATCTAGGTTCCTATGCTATCAGGATCGGTCCTACAATAGGAAAAAATGTTCATCACACTTAAATTGTTTGGTGGGCAGACCTCTTACATGGTTTTGTTTTGTGAGTGTTAATTGTTTTCATGTTAACATGCCCCAACCTTCCATGCCATAACTCTGTGTGTTATTGAGGCAATAGAGAATAGGCATACACCTGTTTTTGGGTTATCTTTTAACATGTCCACTACATAAACATTGCCACTTCTATGAGCAACGAGTTGTGCAGTGCTTTCAGTTAGAATTTTGTCAATCTTTTTAACTACATCAGGTCCAAAAATTTTACAAGTTTTTTAGTAAAAAATGGAGCCATTGCCTTTGTCACTCATTTGTGAGACACTGAGTTGATTGAATTTTAAATTGTCAATAAGATTGACTTCTTCAAATTTTAGCCTACCAGCTTGGAGAGTTCCCAACCCCAACACTTTTCGTTTTGAATTATTTCCAAAGGATATATCACTGCCATTAATGCGCATTCGCAATTATTCTCATCTTGAGTTGTATTCCAAGGATACTTGTTTTTTACAACTTTTGCATCAACCTTTTCACAAACCGATGTTTGTACTAAGTTAGATGCATTCTTAACATTTTTATGTCAAGATTTTAAGGTTGTTTTCAACAATTTCCTCAGTTTTACTAAATTTCTCTTTTAGCTCATCTCAAAGTTCTTTTGCACTATTACAATGTAATGGCTCTGCATAGATCTCGTTTGACAGAGCCTTTGCAATCATATTAAGTGCTTTGACATCTATCTCAAACTTTTTGAAATCTAGCATAGAGTAATCTTCCGTGTTCTTTGACTCATGCACATTAGGATTATTGACACTGGGTTTCAATGGAATATAAGGTCCGAGCGTCACAGACTCCCAACATCCTATGTTTTGTTGAACGAGATAATGCACCATCCGACATTGCTAGATATTGTAACCCAATCTGACAAGCATTGGTGGTTTACTAATGTAACCAGAAACAAGGGAAACATGCTTATTGAGTGACATTCTCTTTTGGTCTTTTGTAGAAGAATAGAGTATATGTTAGACACTATTGAGTTCTACACTTTACTACTCTGAGCTATGAACAACTTTTAGATCTTTGTGAGCTACTTTTTGTGTGTTAAACTGATTGTGGAATCAAGTTTAACGTGACCAAGCTCTAATATCAATTGTTAGGATCTGAGTTTGATACTTGTGAATTAGTTCAGGTTAAAACAAGAAATTATGATTGCAACACAAATAATATGTAGGAAGATATCATCGACAACTGTTTTCAATAGAATCTAATGATTACAAAAGTTTTACAGAATGATTCTACAATCACCCCCTTAGCCTGATCACACACAAAACTATTTATACAAAAGAGAATGTGTGTGAAGTGATAAATAGATCTCTAATAGGTGAGATATGTTTATACTAAGTACTAACGTCTGTTTGTGATTGGCTGACATCACCATGATAGTGGCATCTAAAATTCCTAACTGGAAAAGATTCCTCAGAAAGATTGCACAAATGTTGCAAGCATTTTTGAGAATCAAACATCTAATCTGACAATGCTAACACTATTTAAAAGCTAATAGTCTTACATTGGGAAACAAGTGTTAAGCTATCGTCTGTTGCTTTGTTCCAAACATCTGTTTGGCTAGACAGATGTTTGGTCTTCATCATCTGAGCTTTGCTTCAACAGACTTTAGGACTTCAACAGACCTTGTTTCTTCATGAACAACAGTTCCAAGGCTTTAAACAAATGTTAGAAGGTCTTCAACAGATGTTGTGATTTAGGTGTTCAAGATTCACTATCTTTAGGAGAAAATTGTTTCAACAACTGTTTAATTCTTGATCTCTTGTTCATGTTTTGGCTTTTGAATATGTATTGTTGGTTAAGGCTTTCTCGAGTTTTTTTTGAGAACTTCCTCCATTCCACCAAACTGCTCTTTCAATGCATCCCATAACTCTTTGGCATTGTGGCAATGTAAAAGGCTTGTATAGATTTCATTCGGCAGAGCCATTGCCATAATGCTAAAGGCTTTGGTTTCTAGCTCGATTTTTTGAAATCTTGCTTTGAGTAATTTTCCGGCTTCTTTAGCCCTTCACACTCGAGTTTTCAGCACTAGGTACCATTGGAATGTGAGGCCCGAATACAACGGACTTCTACATCTAGTGTTTCGTTGAGAAAGTATGTGAGACATCCAATGTTATGGAGATCTGACAAGCATGGGTGGATTATTACTGAATCTGGTGCTATGGAGATCATTTTGTGCCATTTTGTTTTTGTTCTTTTGAAAAAGAACAGAGTATGTATTAGACACTATTGAGTTCTACACTTTACTACTCTGAGCTACGAACAGATTTGGATCTTGATGAGTTGATATTTGTAAGTACTGATTGTGAAATCAAGTTTAACGTGACCAAGCTCTGATACCAATTGTCAAGACGGCATATATAAGGCTTGTGATTAAATGACAATTTAGAATAAACAATTTTGTAATGTATAAGTAAAGATAAACA
Source organism: Scalesia atractyloides (assembly GCA_947069175.1). Taxonomy (NCBI): domain Eukaryota; kingdom Viridiplantae; phylum Streptophyta; class Magnoliopsida; order Asterales; family Asteraceae; genus Scalesia; species Scalesia atractyloides. Next base: position 51,035,515 of record CAMTDV010000004.1, on the reverse strand, counting down.
ATTACAAGCAAGGAATCATTATCAACATCTTTTTTAATAAAATCAAATGATTACAAAAAGTTCTACATAAAGATTGACTCTAAAGACTTCACCTTAGCCTAACCACTAGCAGCTCTGTTCGTACAAAAGAAAAGGTGATGTATAGTGATAACTAGATCTCTAATAGCTGAGATCTATTTATACTAGGTACGAAAGGTCTGTTTGTGATTGGCTGACATCGCCCTTATAGTGACATCTAACATTCCAAATAGAAAAGATTCCCCAGATGTTGCAAACATCTGTGGGAATCAAACAACTGATCTAGCTTTGCTAAACACTGTTAATAAGCTAATACTGTTACATTGGGAAACATTTGTTTTGTGTATCCTTTGTTGCTTTGTTCCAAACATCTGTTTGTCTAGACAGATGTTTGGTGTTCATGTACAGACATTTGCTTCAACAGACTTTAGGACTTGAACAAGCCTTTCTTCTTCATGCACAGCATTTCCAAAGCTTCAAACAGATGTTAGCTAGTCTTCAACAGGTGCTCTGATTTAGGTGTTCAAGATTCACTATCTTTGGGAGAAATCTGGTTCGAACTTCTATTTACTTCTTGATCACTTGAGCATGTTTTGGCTTTTGAACATCATTTATTCTTTTGTAGGTCCAAAAATATATTATTATTACTTTAGGTATTCTTCACTCAATTTTATGGGTTTTTGAGGGCAAAGAGCTTTTACTGTGATCATTTTTAGTTTTGATATTGTGGTTCTATGACATTTCCATATTTGCTTCCTTTCTTCGTTTAACCATAGAGATGGAGAAAGATTGTCTTGTTTTTGAAATGTAATCGATTGTTAACTATCATGCATAAGAACAGTTATCTAATTCCATAATCCTGTATTTTGTAAAGGACAACAAAAACTTTATCATGTATTTGATGTAGGCAACTTCCAAGATCAAGAACAGATGAAGCATCAAAAGGAATCATACTCAAAAAGAAATGATGGCTTTAGTTTGACTCAACAAATATTATCAAATATGGTAACAACCCTTCCCTTACTCTTTGTGTCTTTTCTTTCAAAACAGACACCTAACCTAACCAAGTGATAGTATTCGTGGAAAGGAAAAGAAATGGCCAAGGCGGGTGAGCTAAACTATGACTACTTGACCAATGGACCGTCTTTCTTCACCTATTTTGATTATGAAAGCGATGAATGATTCAGCTAAAGTAATGCTCGAGAATATAATTACGGTGGTCCGTGTACATTTATCAAAAAACGGTTTATAAATGTACCTTCAATCATATATTTATGTTGCAAATCATGTAGGCTTTGCATAGGTAGAAAGACATGACAATACAAAAGAGAATCACTAGATAATAAGACGTTTATAAATTTACCTTCATTATTAAGCCTCCCATCATAACATGGGGAACATAATACTAGTTATTATACAAGACATCAAATTTGTTGGAAGTGTTGGAGACTATAAAATGCTAACACATGTACTTCAAGCCACAGATATAATAGTTCATGTAAATATGTAGCATGACGCGACAAACTTTTTTCCCGTAAGTACATAGTTATGCAGTGTTACGTAATTATGCAATGGTACGTAGTCAAGTAGTATTATGTTATGACGTATTGGTACATAATCGCGTACCTTTATAAAATCACCCAAAGTTATACTTGTTTTAGAGTAAAATGCATATTATGTAATTGTACATAATTCCGTAATGTTCTTGGATCTATTGAACCCTATAAAAGAACAGATGATTAAAAAGCCAAAATATACTATTAACCACTGATTCAGAATAACAGAGTTTCTAAATACTGTTCTCTAACATCCGCTATGGCTAAAGTCTGCTTATATATATACTGTTGAAGATAAAGCTCTGTTGGAACCTAAAGTCTGCTAGAGATAAACTCTGTTGAAGATTCTAAGAACTGCTGAAGCAAAGGTTTGTTGAAGACCAATAGAGTTAAAGCTCAACAGAGGATATCTCCAACAGTGGTTTACCAACAGTCTTTAAATTTCAATGTACTAGTGTTTTAGACTATCAGTGTTTAGAGTTTGCTTAGACTGTTAAATGTCACTTTCATAGTGACGTCAGCTAAGATGCTCAGTGGTTTGAATTGTACTATAAATAGAACAGTGCTTGTACCATTCTATTCATCACTTCTCCTTGACATTTTGTGTACGAGCAAATCAGAGTGATCTTAGGCTGAGGGGGAGTTTGTAATCTTTCATGCACGTAAACATTTGATTTATAAAAGCATGTTAGTGAAAGCAATATTTCTATTGCTGTGATTTGAAGTTTACTATTTCCGCTGCATAATTCATACTTGTTTATCTACTTCCATTGATTTCGTCTTAAACATTCACAACAGTATCAAACTTTAGATCCTAACAATTGATATCAGATCTTGGTCCATCAAATTCGACCTAAACAATCAATTTGATATAAACAGATCAACTCTTACTACTGATATCGTTTGTTCGTTGGATTGAAAACATAGTAAAAGTTTATTTACGTTCAAAGTAGTTTAAAGAAAAACTTGTTTTACAAACAATCGAAAATGTCTCAAAATTCACAAGATCCACAAAACACTGGCACCATGAATAAGCCGCTGATCCTTTTCAGATTAGAGTATAATATCTTGCAACGACGGATGGGTCATATACTTGCTCAGCAAAACACCGGTTACTAGAAGTTGGTTATCTTTGGACCTCATGTTCCAATGGTACCGAGTACTGAGGATCCAAAAGTCCAAGTACCAAAGAGTCCTAAAAACTACTCCGAGCTTGATTTCCAAAAAAATCGAGCTAGATGCAAAGGCATTTAGTATCGTGGCCTCACTGTTGCCAAATGATATCTATGCTGGTCCGTTGCATTGCAACAATGCAAAGGAGTTGTGGAACGCTTTGAAAGAGCAGTTCGGTGGTACTGAGGAAGTTATTAAAAATAACAGAGAAGTTTTGAACCAACAGTATGAAACATTTTGTCATGTAAAAGGTGAATCATTAACCTAATAGTTTGAAAGATTTAGTTGTCTCATTAGTAAGCTAAAACTGATAAACGTTAATACCCAACTTTGAATAGCATATTTTTACGATCACTACCAGACAAATGGAACATTATTTATTTTGTAACTCGAAATTTTGTAGGTTTCAAAGAGATGAATCTAACTTAGCTTCATGGTAGGCTCCACTTATGGGAGAGAGCTCAACTAGAAAAAGAAGCTACAAGATTTAGGAAAAGTGGCTGATGACTATGCTTTTGGTAGCATAGCACTTTTTGGTCAAGAAGAAACCTCTGGTAGAAGTAAGGGTCAGAGTTATGATCATTTTATTGATATAAAATCTGGTGGTGGATTAACACTGATTCTTACTCACCTAAGAAAACCAAGTTTCTGACAATTTATCCTTTGAATTAAATGATTTGCAACATTTTGATTCAACTGATTTGGAAGAGATGGAAATTTTTCACCAACTTACCTTGCTTAGTGTTAAAACTAGTAAATTTTACAAGGAAACTGGCAGGAAGTTTCCAGGGTTGCATGGGGGGTTAAAAGTTGGGTTGGATAAGTAAAACATCAGATGCTATAAGTGTAATAGGCTCGGTCACACATCCTAGCCCTAGACCTCAACACACACAAAGCACTGTCCATATTCCAAATATACCCCTACTCCTCACATGCAAAGCATTGCTCACTTTGCACACCCTGCCACCACTGTAGCCGTACAGTATGTCCAAACCACTATTCCTCAGATCCAATATATCCAAGCCCCAACTCCTCAGGTCTAAGTGCAACCTGCACCTCAAGCTACACAAACCACTACTCATGTAGAGACCAGTCAACAAAGTTTCTTTACTCAGGGATTTGTTGATTGGAGTAGCTTACGTGAAGAGTTGACTGATGAAAACTTTGCTCTAGTTTCCAATACCAATAAGGAAACAAAATAATTTTTGCTTTATGGCACTAGATACAATAGTTGAAGTGGTTGAGTATGAGGAAGTGGTGTCTATTCCTAATGAAGTTTGTGATAATGTCGTAGCAGATGTTTCAGAAGAGAAGGTTGGTGAAGAACTGGAAAAATCTCTGTCAGACTCTTGTGATTCCAGTGTTTGTGAAGGAGAATATGACTGTGCCATGATGGCTGCTGCTAAGGTATCACCTCAGCTCCTTAAAGACCTATGTTCAGACAAATGTATAATTGCTTTTGCTAACATAAAAGAGGTGAATGAAAATCTTAGAAACAAAATTTCAGATGATGAAATACAGTTTGAAAAACTTACAAAAGAGTTAAATAAAAAATGTTTGAAAAGGAATCTGAAATCAGCAGTCTTAAACATGAATCTAGCATAACCAAGGACCAGCTCCAAACAATGATAAAGAAATATCAAAGTTGCAAAAAGGAGCTGGAATCTACCCAGATTACTTGTGAAAAGTGGGTACAATCTTGTAAAGGATATGAACTGATGCTTTAAAACTAAATCAAAAGTAATATAAAATTTGGCATAGGTTTTCGAAAAAATGACCTACTTTCTGAAAATATTATTGAAAATGATTCAAGTTTAGTTGAAGTTATTCTAAAAAATTGGTTGGTCAAGAAATCAAAGTCACTGATCAAAATGAAAAGAAAATTGTTTTAGAAAGACATGAAGGATCCTCAACCTTTGAGTAAATTGAGAAATATCAATTCAAACCTACATGGTCTGATGATGAGTGTGACATTCTTGAAAATTTCAAGCCAATGGATTTTACAACCACTGATGGGGTCAAAGTACCCAAAGTTAAGATCATACCCTTGAAAGATCTTTCAGCAGATGTTACAACATCTGCTAACAAAAAAGTTAGAAAAAGGGAAGAAGAAAGAAAATATCAAAAACTTGTCTTCTTTAAAAAGAAGAATCATGTTACTAAACAATGTTTTCTTCTAAAAGCTTATGATATCAACAAAACAAGTGTGATAAATGATTCACCCAACTGCACAATTTGTGGTAAAACAAATCACAAAACTCAAGAGTGTGTTTATCTAAAAATATTTCATATCAAAGGAAATGAGTATAAATTGTGACATTTGTGGTGATTCGATCATGTAATGATTACGGACAAGTTATTATCAATGAAAATTTTGTGTTTTATTTTCGAAATTCATTTATTATTCATGACATTTGCAAAAACTCAATTATTACATGATAACAAACTCTTGAACAACTTCTGGAAGCGAAATCGTAAACTGTTGCGTAAACGTAATCACTTTAACACGACGTCCACTCTGGAACAATGAAACAAGCTTAACATACTTTAAATAACCTCTACATAACTTAGAAATATGTTTTGAAGGGTTCGGTATGGCGAAAACAAGTTTATTCAAGTTCAGGGGCTATTTGCAAATTATGCGAAAGTATGCCGTTACGCGTATTTCCTAATCCAGAATATGTACGCACATCCAAAAATTTTTGTAACCCTAAAATCTAGTATATTAATGATTGGAATGCAAAAATATCATTCGTTACACATTTACGATCAATTGCGCGTTCGTTATGATTTCCGTCGCAATTAACCGAAAACCGCAATCGTACGACCAAACGAACCGACATCCGAAACATTTCTAAGCATTTTTCAAGTTACCTATGATTTATCTTCCTTATGAAGCTTGAAAATGAGGTTAAAGGGTTTTAAAAGTGCCAAACGCGATGAAACAAGTGAAGGGGCCTGTTCTGCCAATTTCCCAAAGTTTCTGCCAGCTAAAGGGCTTACGGACCGTAAGCCCAAAGTCCTTAGGGTCCGTAAGGACCCCCCAGCTCAGTAGAATTGTTGCAGCAATGTGGCAGCTTCTTGTTTATTCTCTTGGACACCAAGCAAACGATTTTGCCACCATTTAACCTGCAAGGGACATGTGTTAGGACCTCCATAGGATTATGCCAACACATGGGACATGTGTAATGATCCTAGGGCCTTCAAACCACTATAAATAGCAAGCTCCTTCATCATTTTTCTTTGCTCAATTATCATTCTTCTTCTCTTGCTCTAAGTTGAAGTGCTACCACCTTTGTGGAGGCCTCCCATCTGAGTATTCTTCTTCTTGGAGCTCTTCAAGTGTTCATCAACACAAGTAAGTGCTCTCTCCTTGTCTTGTTTCATTTATTTTAGCTATTTTAAGCTAAAAGTCAAACAGTGTTTGACTTTCAGCTTTGACCATTAATTGGTCAAGTCAAAGTCCAATTGGACTTTGCAACGTGATCGTAATCACGATGGTTATGATCCATAGCGATCATGGCTACTGATTACCACGTTTACTAGTTGTAGTGACGAGTCAAAGTTTCGGTCAATAATGCCCAAAGTGCACATTATACGACGGAACTATCTTCGGGTATCAAAACACTTTGTTTTGATACCAAAACACTTTGTTTTGATACCAAAACACTTTTATAACTTAGTTAGACATATCCAAACCTGTGTAACTCGTCACTTTTAGTTTAGTGCTTAGTTAGGGTCGTAAGTCGAGCGGTCTTGACCACCGCTTTGACTTTCGAATCCGACCCGTTTGGTCGATCTTGGATCCGACCAAACCCATATTTGTGACCATAGTTGTATAGGGAATAACCCTCTGAGGTTATACCTTATGGCCACTTCATTTGGTTAGTGTTATGATATGTCTTTTGTATGCACTTTAATAACGACCAAAACGCCCTTTTTGCGCATAAATCAACCTTAAGTATATGTAACATAAATTTTGACATGTAATCTGATGTAGCAACATTATTAAACATGTTTTGACATATAAGATATATCATAAGACATATCTAACCATCCGAACGCACGTTTACACTAGTGGACCGTTAAAGTAGCGTAGACTACCTTAACGAGCCATTATGAGTCAAAAGCACTTACGAACCTTTTCAAATCAGAATGTAGACTTTGTTAAACCATTTCATATGAGTCCCAACACTCATTTGGTTTACAAGACCTCATTCTATCCGATCCGCCGATTAAAGTCCCGATATTTACACAATTATCCGAATTTAGGACACGCTTGAAGTCTCGAACTCTTGAGCTTTGTTGATCTTTGATTCAGGGACACTTTTGCAATCACAAGTAAGTACATGGTTCCCCTCTTTTTACGTTTTGAAAATATTTTGGGGTGATTCATATGTGCTTAATGTTTTTCAAGTTTTCAAGTTACAAATGCTATGGTTTATATAAACGAGAAGATTTCAATAATGTGAATGAACTTGTTGGTGCGTTGTATTGAGGACAAGAATAGCATTCATTAACTTTGTCCAAGCCGACCAGTAGTAAGTTATGGTACCATAGGACTGACAATCCCGTTACCAAGGTTCCCGGTGTTTGGGGGAAATTTGCGGAACGACCGAAACTGTTTACTTCAACAAACCTTTTGGTGGTTTGTTATTGCAGTTAAAGATACCCTTTGGTGGTATAGACGAGTCAACAAACGTTTGAATGTATTCAACAAAACGACCAAAATTTTTCACAATTAAAACAAGAATGATTTATTTATGACAATGACGATTGGTTTATGACAATGACGATTGGTTTATGACAATGACAATTGGTTTACAAAAATGACGATTTGGTTTATAACAAGGACGATTTGGACGATTGGTTATAACAAAGACGATTGGACGATTGGTTTTTGGGTAAGTAATTTAGATAACGTGACGGGTGTAGTGTGATAAAAGCATGGTGGATACGCCGCTGGTACTTCCTATATATAAGTGCTTTCATCGTATTACATACCGTGGCCTTATCTAAATTTCTTGGAACAATGTTTTTGAACGATGTCTTTCAACGATTTTCACTTAAAAATAAATACCATACGAAGTATTCTTTTAAATCACTTTATTACTTGGTTTACAAAAGAAACATTTTAGTCAAGATTCATGGTTACGAGATTATTCACAAACTTTAACCAACTAGTTATGGTTGGTTAACTATATTGCAATATCAAATACATTTGATACAAATTTTCATTCTACGACTCGAGTAGTCCGACGAGGTATTGCAATATGTATACGAGGCCATGAATCTGACACACTCACAAAACCTATGTACTCACCATCATTCTTTTATGCTGTCTCGTTTTCACATATGTTTCAGGAGCTTAGGTGTGACGACTTAAAATGCTTGGATCACATAGGAACGGACAGGCCTTAGTGACTGTCAAAAACAAGAAAGACGATATATTAATGTTTTTATTATGTTTTGTATTCCGTTAAAACTTAGAAAATGTTATATATTAATGCTTTAATACAAAACTTTAAAAACCATGGTTGTGTAACAATTTGTAACGTGACTCCCCGACGTTTTCGTCGCGGTTCGTTGTTTTTACGCGGTCGGGGTGTTACAGATTGGTATCAGAGCCAATGGTTATAGAGAATTAGGTTATTAGTAACGCTTTGACCTAGACTATAACCTTCCTAGGACCCCAACACGAATATACTAGCATTTAGATTTAAAACACAATATTGTCACCTACTCTTAGGTGATTAGCAAAAACAATACAAAAGTCACAAAAATCTTTTCCGAAAACCTTTTACAAGAAAACATCCATTCTCAAATGAATCATCTTCGGCTCTAAGCCTTGAAAGTTTTCAAAATCTCATCAATGTTTGGGTTTTATTAATGTGAACACGTGCAATCTGGAAGGGTGGGTGCCTGTACCCCGAGTTTTCTGTCTAAGGCTAGAGTGTTCGTACAAATCCACTTAATAGGACCAGTCACTCTTACCTGGGAACTCTTAGGGCGAGTGTCCACTTATAGGCTAAAGCATGTCTTTGCGATACATTATAAAGACACATTTACTTTGATTAGTCACCGTGTGTCGTTTGTTTGTTTTGAGAAACGAACGAATGACCACTATCCTTATTTTGTTGATATTTTCAATACCCCTCTTGATTTATTTCAATGTCAATCTCACATATCTTCCTTCATGTTTTCTTTTAGAATGCCTCCTCAACGTGATACTGTGACATCCCGGCTTTTCAGGTATCTTAAACGCGCTACTTCACGGTTATTTATTCCTACGCTGATTTAGTTCGGAGAATTAAATTACACGCTCGCAATAACTACGCTAACTTTGTGAATTTATTGGGTGAATTACGTGCTATGTGTTATTAAACGTTTGTATATTTTGTAGATTATTGTATCACGCCTTGATTTCACGATTATTAGTTATAAAAAAATAATAAATAAATAGCCGAACCAAACCGAGCCACGAAACGTGTCGACCTCACCTCCTTGCGGCCCAAGAAACTAACCTAAACTTGAGGCCCAAGCCACTTACTCAAACCGCCCCCCCTTTTGCGGTCGCGCCCCCCACCCCCTCCCCTTCTTTTCCCTTGTGCTATATAATTGTATGTATGCATGTTATAGTTTTTTAAAAAAAAGGAGAAACCCTAACCCCTAGGAGAACCGACGGCAGCCCCCCCCCCCTCTCACGATCACAAGTCTCCAACTTCCGGATTGATTCCAATCTTGTCCTGGTTAGCTAATCATCTTCGTTTCAAGGTTAGGGTTTAATTATTTTGCGATTCACATTAGGGTTTGTATAATGTTGATCATGATTGTGTGTAATGGTAGGATTATTAGTATGAAAAGTGTTGTGATTTATGATTAGTTCGGATGATTGTGCGAATCTTTGCGATTTTGATGTTATGTTGAATACTAAAATCATAAGCTGCATTTTGGCAATAAAGATCATGTTATATAATTAGTGTTTGCATGAATATTGATATACATGATGATATTTGACAAATAAACCTGTTGTTAATCATTGTTATTAAGAGTCATGATCGTTTAAGCATGTTCTAATACGATAAAAGTCGAAAACTGTTTGCTGAATGACATTTACAGCCAACTTCAATTGGCTGTAACCTGATCATTATTTACCGAAAAGTGGATTTTCTGAAGCCTAAAACGTGTATTTTTGAAAAACGCTTCTAGTGGCGTCAGATTCATATTTTTCTAAGGTCGTTTGCTATTTTTAAGTGGTCATTTAGTGCAGCAGCTGAAGCTGCGTAAATTCTGCAAAATTTGCTAGTTGTTTATCGAGTCGGATCTCATAGTCTGTAGGGGGTTGGGTCACGAAATTTTTACAGTACTGGAGACGGGAATTTCCGGAAAACTCCTACTGGAATTTTATTAATTGGATGAACGATGATTTTTAAATAATTTTTCCCGTGGACTGCAGTCAGAAAGCGACGAATCTGACTGCAGCCTAGTATATAAATGTTTATAAATGACTGGTAAGGCGTTAGGACTTAAAAAGTTTACATAAAATTCTACAGTTTAGTTGACATCTTCTTTAGAAAAATTTGAATTTTTGGAACGTTGGAACTATTTTATAAAAATCCTCGAAAACAGCCCAGTTATGAGCGTACAAGCTGAAACATGATAACTTGTGTTTGTGTGTATCAAAGTGTTGTATGAGTTAATCTGTGTTTATGACAAGTTGGTTTGATCATTATTTTGGTATGATGATACTTTGCATGCATGATTGTGTTTTCGAATTGGTTATTACGTGTGCCGCACTGTGTGTTAGTTATGCGTAGGGTTTTGTATCAGTGTGTTCACACACTAACTTTAAATCGGTTGACATGTTAGGACGCGATTAGCAGTCCCATCTTTTGTGTTACTCTAACTGAGCAATTTAAGGTGAGTTCACGGCCCCTATTTTATCCGTTTTTAAACAACAGGGGGAGAAACATGTATACACTCTATAACTCTATCTTTTACGTTATGCGAAATTAACGTCGTTAAACTACTCGGTGTCTAAGTTAATGTTAATGTACGTTATGGTCACTAAGTAGCTATATCACGGAAGTCCTCAACAAACTCTCGGATCGTTAGTATTGGGTTAGATAGCGGGGAAATTATAAGTAGTACTACTGGGCCCGACAAGCCCCACCCGAGCTAGTCGCGCTAGCCGACCGGGTATGGTCAACGGGTGATTAATTTGACCTAACTTTCGCCATGGTCAGTGATAGGCCTGGCAACACTGAGGCAACAACAGTCAGCTTCGATCGCGAACTCTTATTTAACGTAACTTTAGGCTCGCTACCTACATGTTAACATTGAACTTAATTACGAACCAACATTATTATTCCGGGTTAGGAATAATGGAACTATATCGTTATCCCAGGTTAGGGATAACGGGGAAAGCAAACATTTAACCGAACTTGTGAACTTATAAAAACCTGTGAACTCACTCTTCTTTAATGTTGACACTTGTTTCTTTACATGTTTCTCAGGACGCTAGGAGCGCTAGGTGCACTCACTTGCATTGATCAAGACATTTTTATCGAGTATTATTTAGGAATATTGTTTGGGATTTTTGGTTTTGGCGTTTATGTTGGCGCCCGTTACTTTACTTTACTCTATTGCTTCCGCTAAACTTTGAAACTAATGCTTCCGCTAAACTTTGAAACTAAGATAATTTGAAAATAACTATGAATGGTTAAACAAATGTTTTTGGAAAACGTTTAAATAAATCATATAGAGTCGTTCGATATTACTAGTGTCTCAGATTCTGGTTTGATCACATGCCTCGTGGTAAAACTCCGCAAGTGGAAATTGAGGGTGTGACAGATTCGTATCAGAGCCTCTAGCTATAGAGAACCAGGTTTGCATTTAAAAGTAGACCTAAACTATAGCTGTTACACGACACTAGACTTAGTTGGCACCGAACTGTGATATCTCATTGTGTGTTATACTACAATTGTTCTATGTGAGATATATATGCATATTGTGATATACGTAACTCGTAACTAACTACACAACCCAACATACAAATTCATCATCATCATCATCCGACAAATCTCGACAATCAAGGGCGCCGGGGAAGGCACCCATGGTCGAACCCTCACCACCTCATGGCGTGGAGACACGCTCAGCTGCTAGGAAAAGACTCGCTCTAGGAGGGGAGTCATCCTCCCGTCCGACCACTGCTATGCCGGTCGAACCGGTCAACTCGTTAGGAGTAGGGGATGATCTACTTAGGGATATGTTAAGGAAACAACAGGAACAGCTAGAGAGAATGCAGGAGACTATCAAAGCACAAGGATGGATGATACGTCAACTAATTGGTAAAATTGGAAAGCTCGAGGAAGAGCAACATGAGAATAGGAGAGTTCGAAACATTTTAGCTAAGGATCTTCGTGCTGAGCAGCTGAGGGCTGACTGGCTCGAAGACAAAGTTCTTGAGTCCAGTTGGAGGATTCAAGAACTGGAGTAGAATCAAGCACCACCTGTCCCAGTACCCGCACCAGCACCGGTCCCCCCAGCGCCGGTAGAGGAAGAAGAGGAGGATCAAGAGGAAGACCCAGAGGAGGATCCAGAGGAAGACCCAGAGGAGGATCCAGAGGAAGACCCGGAGGAGGATCCGGAGGAAGAAGAGCCGGAACAGGACCCGGCTGTTGAAGCTGAAAACGCCACAGAGGATGACGGCAATGATGGCGACTTGGGAGATGGAGACGTAGAAGACTAACTCACCTCACCAATCTCCGCTTTGTTTTCTTTAGTTTGTTTGTTTCCACTAATGTTTGAACTTGAAATTTTATAATTAAACTGAGATGTTTGGTTGGTATTTTGTGAGACATTGCAATTTATTTAATCGAATGTTCCTTTTGATTGTCTAATTTGTTGGGTTGACATAACTTGTGTGATGATTGAAGTGTGGAATATGATAACTATATTGGATATATATACTTATCGGTGTGTGTTTGTGTTGTCTTGCGAAGATCTAAAATGGCAACTGGACGTCGCGGAAACCTCAACATGTCACCTGAAGAATTGGCCGCATTGATCCAAGAACACGTGAATGCTGCTCTGGCAGGTGTTCAAAACCCACCAGCAGGTAACCATTATTAAATTTTCATGGGAAAATCTAATAGTTGGGCTAGTAGACTTTCTCGCTGACTACCTATCCTCTGTCTTCAGGAGGGGGTCTTAACCCCTACAAGATGTTCCTTGATGTAAAACCGAGCAAGTTCACGGGTGCGAAAGGACCCATAGGACTGGTCCGTTGGATTGAAAAGTCTGAATCGGTGTCCGAGATGTGCAATTGCCTTGAAGTCAATAAGGTCAAGTATGCTGCCTCAACGTTGGAAGATGGGGCATTAACCTGGTGGAACGCACAAGTACAAACGCGTGGACTTGTTGCGGCGAACGCAATGGCCTGGACCAAGTTTAAGGCCCTAATCAAGGAGGAATACTGTCCGCGGGACAGAGTTCAGCAGTTGGAGTAAGCATTATGGAACCACAAGATGGTAGGGTCTGAAATTGAAGCGTATACGGCAAAACATCATGATCTGGTGTTCCTATGTCCCGATCTGGCTAACACCGTCGAAAAACGACTTGAGTTTTATCTTGGGGGTCTGGTCCCTGAGATCCAGGGCATGGTAATGTCTAGTAACCCTACGATGGAGCATCAAGCGATTAGACTGGCGCATAAACTCACCGATAAAGCGGTGGAGCAAAGGAAGTTGCCACCTCGGGGTGCAACTGAAGTTGTCCCTGATAACAAAAGAAAATTTGAAGACTCACCTGCTCGACAGTGTTCGTCAGCCCAGCCACAACAAGGAAACCAGAAGCGGTCCAACAATTTCAACAACAATCGGGGTCACAATAATCAGTCTGCCAACAACACCCAGAACTCAAGCGGCTATGAGGGTCGAAAGCCGCAATGTAATCGTTGTAACCTCCATCATCATGGCCTTTGCGCCGGAAATCGCTGCCAACGATGTGGCAAAGCGGGACACGCGGCAAAGGATTGTCGTGGGGAAATCATGTCTCGACAAAATCAGAATCAGCACCAGGGTCAACAGCAAGGTATTAACCGGGGGTGCTATCAGTGCGGTAACACTGCCCATTTCAAGCGAGACTGCCCGCAGCTTCGCAACAACAATGGTGGGAACAACAATAACAACAACAACAACAACAACAACAACAATGGCAACAATGGAAATGGTGGCACAGGAGGTGCCAAAGGTCGTGCATTCACGTTGGGCCGCGGAGAGGCCAGAAATAACTCGAACGTGGTCACCGTAAGTTTCCCCTTAACGATCATTTTGCTACTGTACTTTTTGATACGGGTGCGGATAAGAGTTTTATATCTGAGTCTTTTAGGAAGAACCTAAATCTCACGCCTAAACCCCTAGAGACCCCTTACGTCATAGAACTAGCCGATGGTAAATTTGTAGATGTGACCCATTTAGTAACCGGCTGTCAACTTAAACTCGCGGGTCACACCTTTACCATTGATCTGATGGCAACTACCTTGGGTAGTTTTGATGTGGTAGCCGGAATGGACTGGCTATCTGACTTCCGAGCTGAAGTTCTCTGTTTTGAGAAAGCTATCCGTATTCCGCTCTCTAACGACGAGGTCTTGATGGTGCAAGGCGAGAAGGCAGGCGCCGTCACAAACATCATCTCTTACATGCAAGCTCAGAAGTATCTTCGGAGAAAGAACTCCTTCGCTTTACTCGCACTGGTCACCGAGCAGCCTAAGGACGAGAAGCGGATTGAAGATATCCCCGTCGTCCGTGACTTTTCCGATGTGTTTCCAGAGAGTTACCTGGTCTTCCACCACATCGACAAGTGGAGTTTGAAATCGAATTGGCGAACCATGCGACTTCTATCGACAAGGCCCCGTACCGCCTAGCTCCAGCAGAGCTGCAAGAGCTGTCTACCCAACTTCAGGAATTATTGGAAAAAGGATTTATCCGACCCAGTACTTCGCCATGGGGAGCTCCGGTCCTTTTTGTCAAGAAAAAGGACGGGACCTTCCGTATGTGCATCGACTACAGGGAACTCAATAAGGTTACCGTCAAGAACAGATACCCATTACCTCGCATCGACGATCTCTTCGACCAACTTCAAGGGTCCAGCTACTACTCCAAGATTGATCTACGGTCCGATTATCACCAGTTACGCGTCAGGGATGAGGATATCTCCAAGAAGGCATTTCATACTCGGTATGGCCATTATGAGTTCTTGGTCATGCCCTTCGGTCTCATCAACGCACCCGCGGTGTTCATGGACCTCATGAACCGCGTGTGTAAGCCGTATCTCGACAAGTTTGTCATCGTGTTCATCGATGATATACTCGTCTACTCTAAGGGTGAAGAAGAACATGCTGAGCATCTACGATTATTGCTGGAACTACTTCAACAGGAGAAACTATATGCCAAGTTTTTGAAGTGTGATTTCTGCATTCGGGAAGTTCAGTTCCTCGGGCATATCGTGAATGAAAAGGGTATACACGTTGATCCCGCCAAGATCGATGCTATCAAGAACTGGGAAGCACCCAGGACACCGACAGAGATCCGCCAATTTTTGGGTTTGGCTGGTTACTACAGACGCTTCATCGAGGGATTTTCCAAGATCGCACAACCGCTTACCACTCTCACCCAGAAGGGCACCAAGTATGCTTGGGGTGACAAGCAGGAAGCAGCATTTCAATTGCTGAAGTAGAAACTTTGCAGTGCACACATTTTGTCCTTGCTAGAAGGGACAGATGATTTTGTGGTATATTGTGACGCTTCCATTCAGGGATTGGGATGCGTACTCATGCAACGTGATAAGGTCATCGCGTATGCATCCCGACAGTTGAAGGTTCATGAGAAAAACTACACAACACATGACCTGGAATTGGGAGCAGTTTTGTTTGTACTTAAGATTTGGAGACACTATCTATATGGAACAAAGTGCACAATCTACACGGATCACAAGAGCCTCCAGCATATCTTTGAACAGAAGGAGTTGAACATGCGACAGCGTCGTTGGGTCGAACTCCTGAACGATTATGAATGTGCCATTCCGTATCACCTGGGTAAGGCTAATGTGGTAGCTGATGCCCTCAGTAGAAAGGAGCACTTGAAACCTCGTCAGGTACGAGCACTACAGTTCACGATTCATTCTGGGTTACCCGAACAGAAACACGACGTGCAGCTAGAAGCAGTTAAGGAAGAAAACATCAAGGCCGAATTTGTGGGAAAGATGGAACGCGATTGGGAAGTGAAACCCAATGGTGCCCGGTATTTCATGAATCGTATGTGGGTACCTCTCTACGGAGACCTCAGGAAGCTAGTTATGGACGAAGCTCACAAATCCCGATACTCCGTCCATCCTGGTTCAGATAAGATGTATCAAGACCTTAAAGCCGCGTACTGGTGGCCCAACATGAATGCGATATAGCCACCTACGTGAGCAAGTGTTTGACTTGTGCGAAAGTCAAGGTGGAATACCAGAAGCCATCAGGGCTACTTCAACAACCTGAGATCCCAGTGTGGAAATGGGATCAGATCTCAATGGACTTTATCAATAAACTCCCGTGAACTCTGGGTGGTTGCGATACCATCTGGGTAATCGTGGATCGTCTAACTAAGTCCGCACACTTCCTAGCGATCAAAGAAACAGATAAGATGGATAAGTTGACTCGCATCTACATTAAGGAAGTAGTTTCTTGGCACGGGGTGCCAACGTCCATCATCTCAGACAGAGATGCTCGTTTTACGTCCAACTTTTGGCAGTCACTTCAGAAAGCGTTGGGTACACGCTTAGATATGAGCACAGCTTATCACCCTCAGACGGATGGTCAAAGTGAAAGGACCATTCAGACCTTGGAAGACATGCTTAGGGCATGTGTGGTAGAATTCGGGAACAGTTGGGAAATCCATCTGCCTTTAGTGGAATTCTCGTATAACAACAGTTACCATACGAGTATTCAGGCAGCACCGTATGAAGCATTATACGGTCGCAAATGTAGATCACCGGTCTGTTGGGCAGAAGTCGGTGACAGTCAACTCACAGGTCCTGAGTTGATACTTGAGGCTACTGAAAAGATTGTGCAAATCAGAAACCGCATGGCAGCGGCACAAGATTGACAGAAAAGCTACGGTGATCAACGACGCAAACCGCTCGAATTTCAAGTAGGCGACCGCGTCATACTGAAGGTGTCACCCTGGAAGGGTGTAATCCGTTTTAGGAAACGAGGCAAACTAAACCCCCGGTACGTAGGCCCATTTGTGATCTCGAAGCGTATCGGGCCCGTATCTTATCAATTAGACCTTCCTGCCGAACTCAGTGGAGTTCACAATGTTTTTCACGTGTCCAATCTGAAGAAGTGTCTATCAGATGAGACCCTAGTTATTCCATTGGATGAGATTCAAGTGGATGAGCAACTGCATTTTGTGGAACAACCTATCGAGATCATGCATCGTGAGATTAAGACTCGAAGGCACAGCAAGATACCGATTGTCAAGGTTCGTTGGGACTCTAAGCATGGACCGGAGTTCACGTGGGAAAGAGAGGACCAAATGAAAAGCAAATACCCACACCTTTTTGCAGCTGAGCAGCAATCTGACGTAACCACCAACTAAATTTCTGGACGAAATTCATTCAACATGGGGATTATGTGACAGCCTGGGAATTTCTTGTACCATTGCTAACAAACTGAATCTTTGTGCGTTGCATTCTAAACCGCGTTTACTCAATTTTCGGGACGAAAATTCTTTCAACATGGGGATAATGTGACATCCTGGCTTTTTAGGTATCTTAAACGCGCTACTTCACGGTTATTCATTCCTACACTGATTTAATTCGGAGAATTACAATACACGCTCGCAATAACTACGCTAACTTTGTGAATTTATTGGGTGAATTACGTGCTATGTGTTATTAAACGTTTGTATATTTTGTAGATTATTGTATCACGCCTTGATTTCGCGATTATTAGTTATAAAAAAAATAATAAATAAATAGCCGAACCGAACTGAGCCGCAAAACGTTTCGACCTCACCTCCTTGCGGCCCAAGAAACTAACCTAAACTTGAGGCCCAAGCCACTTACTCAAACCGCCCCCCCCCCTCGCGGTCGCGCCCCACACCCCTTCCCCTTCTTTTCCCTTGTGCTATATAATTGTATGTATGCATGTTATAGTTTAAAAAAAAAAGGAGAAACCCTAACCCCTAGGAGAACCGACGGCAGCCCCCCCTCTCACGATCACAAGTCTCCAACTTCCGGATTGATTCCAATCTTGTCCCGGTTCGCTAATCATCATTGTTTCAAGGTTAGGGTTTAATTGTTTTGCGATTCACATTAGGGTTTTTATAATCTTGATCATGATTGTGTGTAATGGTAGGATTATTAGTATGAAAAGTGTTGTGATTTATGATTAGTTCGGATGATTGTGCGAATCTTTGCGATTTTGATGTTATGTTGAATACTAAAATCATAAGCTGCGTTTTGGCGATAAATATCATGTTATATAATTAGGGTTTGCATGAATATTGATATACATGATGATATTTGACAAATAAACCTGTTGTTAATCATTGTTATTAAGAGTCATGATTGTTTAAGCATGTTCTAATGCGATAAAAGTCGAAAACTGTTTGCTGAATGACATTTACAGCCAACTTCAATTGGCTGTAACCTGATCATTATTTATCGAAAAGTGGATTTTCTGAAGCCTAAAACGTGTATTTTTGAAAAACGCTTCTAATGGAGCCGGATTCATATTTTTCTTAGGTCGTTTGCTATTTTTAAGTGGTCATTTAGTGCAGCAGCTGAAGCTGCGTAAATTCTGCAAATTTTGCTAGTTGTTTATCGAGTCGGATCTCATAGTCTGTAGGGGATTGGGTCACGAAATTTGTACAGTAACTGGAGACGGGAAATTCCGGAAAACTCCTACTGGAATTTTGTTAATTGGATGAACGATGATTTTTAAATAATTTTTCCCGTGGACTGCAGTCAGAAAGCGACGAATCTGACTGCAGCCTAGTATATAAATGTTTATAAATGACTGGTAAGGCGTTAGGACTTAAAAAGTTTACATAAAATTCTACAGTTTAGTTGACACCTCCTGTAAAAAATTGGAATTTTTGGAACGTTGGAACTATTTTATAAAAATCCTCGAAAACATCCCAGTTATGAGCGTATAAGCTGAAACATGATAACTTGTGTTTGTGTGTACCAAAGTGTTGTATGAGTTAATCTGTGTTTATGACAAGTTGGTTTGATCATTGTTTTGGTATGATGATACTTTTCATGCATGATTGTATTTTCGAATTGGTTATTACGTGTGCCGCACTGTGTGTTAGTTATGCGTAGGGTTTTGTATCAGTGTGTTCACACACTAACTTTAAATCGGTTGACATGTTAGGACGCGATTAGCGGTCCCATCATTTGCTACTTTTGTGTTACTCTAACCGAGCAATTTAAGGTGAGTTCACGGCCCCTATTTTATCCGGTTTTAAACAACAGGGGGAGAAACATGTATACACTCTATAACTCTATCTTTTACGTTATGCGAAATTAACGTCGTTAAACTACTCGGTAACTAAGTTAATGTTAATGTACGTTATGGTCACTAAGTAGCTATATCACGGAAGTCCTCAACAAACTCTCGGATCGTTAGTATTGGGTTAGATAGCGGGGAAATTATAAGTAGTACTATTGGGCCCGACAAGCCCCACCCGAGCTAGTCGCGCTAGCCGACCGGGTATGGTCAACGGGTGATTAATTTGGCCTAACTTTCGCCATGGTCAGTGATAGGCCTGGCAACACTGAGGCAACAACAGTCAGCTTCGATCACGAACTCTTATGTGACGTAACTTTAGGCTCGCTATCTACATGTTAACATTGAACTTAATTACGAACCAACATTATTATTCCAGGTTAGGAATAATGGAACTATATCGTTATCCCGGGTTAGGGATAACGGGGAAAGCAAACATTTAACCGAACTTGTGAACTTATAAAAACCTGTGAACTCACTCTTCTTTAATGTTGACACTTGTTTCTTTACATGTTTCTCAGGACGCTAGGAGCGCTAGGTGCACTCACTTGTATTGATCAAGACATTTTTATTGAGTCTTATTTACGAATATTGTTTGGGATTTTTGGTTTTGGCGTTTATGTTGGCGCCCGTTACTTTACTTTACTCTAATGCTTCCGCTAAACTTTGAAACTAATGCTTCCGCTAAACTTTGAAACTAAGATAATTTGAAAATAACTATGAATGGTTAAACAAATGCTTTTGAAAAACGTTTAAATAAATCATATAGAGTCGTTCGATATTACTAGTGTCTCAGATTCTGGTTTGATCACACGCCTCGCGGTAAAACTCCGCAAGTGGAAATTGAGGGTGTGACAGATACAACTCAAAATGCCGAAATGGCGGTACTTATCGTTCAACAAATTGCTGCGGTACTCCCGAATCTCGTGACCCAACTAAATTATGCAAACAACAACAATAACAATGCACCTGCTCAGTGCAACCATAAACAATTTTGTTCGGCTAAACCACTATCGTTTTCTGGGTCTGAGGGAGCTACTGTGCTCCTGCAATGGTTCGAGAGTCTCGAAAGTACTTTCCGTCACGTGCAATGTCCGAATGAGCGAAAAGTAGAGTTTGCATTGAGTGTGTTCAAGAACAGAGCTCTTACATGGTGGAATGGTTGAGAGACAGGGGTGCCGATGTGGCTATGGCACAAACTTGGGAAGAACTTAGGGCTCTTATGATGAAGGAATTCTGCCCTCGCCATGAGCAAAGGGCGCTCGAGGATGAATTCCACGATCTTAAGTAGGATAGTGGGGAAAACCGTGCTTATACTGACCGATACGAAGAGTTGAGTTTGTTATGTCAAGGGATGGTGACGCCTTTGGATAAGGCGATTGAAAAATATATCGATGGTTTGTCTGATCCAGTTCAAGATATCATCACTGGCAGTAACCCCACTACCGTTCGCCAAGCCATTGAGCTAGCTGCAACTTGACCGAGTCTCAGGTCAGAAAGGGTAAACTTCATCACAAGGGCGGTAAGAAATCCTCTACTAAGTCAACTCAAGAGAAGCCGAAGGAAAACAAAACCGAACCATCTAAGAGATCGAGGAAGCGCAAGGCTTCGCAGAATTTTGCTGTAACTGCTCAACCCAACCAAGCCACCCAAAACCAACTAGCTCAGCCTCTTGCAAGGAAACCGTATGATGGTATTGCACCGTTGTGCAACCGGTGCAATGGTCATCACCAAACTCACCAGCCATGTCGTCAGTGCACCACATGTGGAAAACTTGGTCACTCAGCCAACATCTGTCGTTTCAACCCAAACGAAGCTGCACAGAACCCTATTCAACCCTAAGCGAATCCCATTTGACCTCACTTTGTTAACAATTTTCCTGCTTCAGTTCTTTTCGATTCGGGTGCCGATAGAAGCTTTGTATCGCTAGCCTTCGAACCATTGCTTTCAATACCATGAACTAAACTAGGAAAGCCCTTGATAGTCGAAATAACTAGTGGCGAACCTCTTAAACTTGATTCTGTCATTCGTGATTGCCAGTTAAACCTCAACAACCATCTTTTTCCTATTGATCTCACGCCAATGCAACTCGGGAGTTTTGACATTATCATAGGAATGGATTGGTTAACCAAACACCATGCCGAAGTTATCTGTTTTGACAAGATTGTTCGAATACCTCTTCCCTCTGGTGAAGTCTTAGAAGTTCGCGGAGAGAAAGCTGCTAGTAATATTAAACTTATGACATGTATTCAAGCTCAAAGATACTTGCGAAAGAATTATGTGGCCTTCTTGGCACATATCGTAGGGGAGAAACGCAAGAGCAAAACTATTCAAGACATTCCGGTTGTTCAGGATTATCCTGAGGTCTTTCCTGAAGAATTACCTGGTTTACCTCCTGTACGACAAGTTGAGTTCCGTATTGATCTTGTACCTGGTGCCAAACCAATTGCTAAATCTCCTTACCGTCTTGCACTGTCTGAGATGCAAGAGTTATCAAAGCAGCTTCAAGAATTATCTGATAAAGGATTCATTCGTCCGAGCTATTCACCGTGGGGCGCTCCTATCCTATTTATGAAAAAGAAGGATGGATCTTTCCGTATTTGTATCGATTATCTTGAGCTCAACAAATACACGGTCAAAAATCGATATCCCCTGCCTCTAATTGACGACCTTTTTGATCAACTACAAGGTGCTACATGTTTTTCGAAGATCGATTTGCGTTCTGGGTATCATCAGCTTCGTGTACTCGAGGAAGATATTCCCAAGACTGCTTTCTGCACAAGATACGGCCACTATGAGTTCACTATTTTGCCATTTGGTTTGACGAATGCTCCGGCTGTATTCATGGACTCGATCGAGTTTGTAAACCTTATTTAGACAAGTTCATCATTGTTCTAAGTCTCGAGCTGAACACGAACAACATCACCGATTAACAATGGGACTTCTAAAGAAGGAACAACTCTATGCCAAATTCTCCAAGTGCGAGTTTTGGCTAAAAGAAATTCAATTTTTGGGACACATAGTCAACGAGCAAGGTATACATGTGGATCCTTCCAAAATCACTGCGACTAAGGATTGGAACACACCCACTACTCCCACATAAATTTGCTTTTTTCTTGTTTTTGCTGGATATTATCGTCGATTCATCACAAACTTCTTAAAGATCGCGGTTCCTCTCACCGCTTTAACTCAGAAGAATAAGCCTTTTGAGTGGGGACCCAGACAAGAGGAAGCTTTTCGAACGTTGAAACAAAAGCTCTACAATGCTCCTGTTCTATCTTTACCCGATGGCAACGATGATTTTGTTATCTACTGTGACGCATCAAATCTAGGTCTTGGTTGTGTTCTCATGCAACGAGATAAAGTTATAGCCTATGCGTCAAGACAATTGAAAACTCATGAGAAGAACTACACGACTCATGATCTTGAGTTAGGTGTTGTAGTTTTTGCTCTCAAATTTGGAGACATTATCTTTGTGGTACGAAAGGTTTTCACCGACCACAAAAGTCTCCAACACATATTCAATCAAAAGGAACTGAACATGAGAAAACGACGCTGAGTCGAACTTTTGAACGATTACGATTGCGAGATTTACTACCATCCTGGTAAG
Source organism: Scalesia atractyloides (assembly GCA_947069175.1). Taxonomy (NCBI): domain Eukaryota; kingdom Viridiplantae; phylum Streptophyta; class Magnoliopsida; order Asterales; family Asteraceae; genus Scalesia; species Scalesia atractyloides. The sequence goes on along the minus strand of CAMTDV010000004.1, from coordinate 51,012,594 downwards.
GCAAATGTTGTGGACGATGCGCTTAGTCGAAAGGAACGTGTTAAACTTCATTGTGTTCGAATTTAATTCGATATCCAGACACATATCTTCCAAGCTCAACGTACTTGTGCTATACAAGGCATGATGGGTAGTGAATTACCGCATCAACTTGAGCTTCAACTTGAAACGAAAGACAATGGTTTACTCTATTATTTGAACCATTTGTGGGTTCCAAGTCAAGACAATCTCCGCACCTTATTGATGGATGAAGCTCATAAGTCTTGTTATTCAATCGATCCTGGTGTAGACAAAATGTACAAGGATCTCCGTACCCAGTATTGGTGCCCGGATATGAAAACGGATATTGCCTTATATGTGTCGAAATGCCTAACTTGTCTTAAAGTCAAGGCTGAATATCAACGCCCATCTGGTTTGCTTGAACAACCAGAAATACCGGTATGGAAATGGTAGAACATTGTGATGGATCTCATTACTAAACTATAGCGTACATCTAGAGGTCATGATGCTATTTGGGTAGTCATTGATCGTCTAACGAAATCAGCACACTTTTTGGCAATTCGTGAGGATTACTCTGCTGACAAACTCGCCAGAATTTATGTCGATGAGATTGTATCTCCTCATGGTATTCCTTTGGATATCATATCTGAAAGGGATGCTAGGTTCTCATCTCACTTTTTGAAGACCATGCAAACTGCTATGGGAACCAAACTCAATCTAAGCACTGCTTATCATCCTCAAATGGATGGATTAACCAGAAGAACAATTCAAAAACTGGAGGATATGCTTATAGCGTGTGTGATCGACTTTGGTGGTAGTTGGGATTCGCATCTACCGTTGATCGAATTCTCTTACAACAATAGTTATCACGCCAGCATCAACATGGCGCCTTTTGAAGCTTTATACGGTCGAAAATGTCGTTCAACTCTCTGTTGGAATGAAGTGGAGAGTCTCAGTTTACTGGACCTGAACTTATTCATGACACAACAGACAAAGTCAAGAAAATACGCGTTAACCTTCTGACAACTAGAAGCCGTTAAAAGAGTTATGCGGACAAGCAACGTAAGCCCTTGGAATTCCAAGTTGGTGATCACGTCCTACTTAAGGTATTGGAAAGGAGTGGTCAGATATGGAAAGAAAGGAAAACTTGCACCACGATACGTTGGATCATTCAAGATTGTTGAGAGAATCGGAAAGGTGGCCTACCGACTTGAGCTACCTCCTAAACTTAGGAACGTTCACCCAACATCCCACGTGTCCAATCTAAAGAAGTGTTTAGCCAACGCAAATCTTTACCTCCCCCTTGACGAAATTCATGTTGATAATACTATGCACTTTGTCGAGAAACCCATGGAGATTCTGTACCGTGAAGTCAAGAAACTTAAACGAAGACGAATACTGATAGTCAAAGTTCGCTGGGAATCCAAACATGGCCCAGAATTTACTTGGGAACGAGAGGGTCAAATGAAAGCGAAATACCCACATCTATTTCCACAAGTTTTCTCTAATTAAATTTCGAGATGAAATTTCCTAAAGTAGGGGAGACTGTGACATTTGTGCTGATTCGATCATGTAACGATTACTAACAAGTTATCAATCAATGAAAATTTTGTGTTTTATTTCCGAAATTCATTTATTATTCATTACATTTGAACAAATTCAATTATTACATGATAACAAACTCTTGAACAACTTCTGGAAGTGAAATCGCAAACTGTTGCGTAAACGTAATCAGTTTAACACGATGTACTCTCCGGAACAATGACACAAGCTTAACATACTTTAAATAACCTTTACATAAGTTAGAAATAAGTTTTGAAGGGTTCGGTATGGCGAAAACAAGTTTATTCAAGCTCAGGGGCTATTTTGCAAATTATGCGAAAGTATGCCGTTACGCGTATTTCCTAATCTGGAACATGAACACACATCCAAAAATTTTTGTAATCATTAAAATCTAGTATATTAATGATTGGAATGCAAAAATATCATTCGTTACACATTTACGGTCAATTACGCGTTCGTTATGATTTTCGTCGTAATTAACCGAAAACCGCAACCGTACGACCAAACGAACCAACATCCGAAACATTTTTGAGCATTTTTCACCATGCTTTATCTTCCTTATGAAGCTTGAAAATGAGGATAACGGGTGTTAAAAGTGCCAAAACGCGACGAAACGAGTGCAGGGGCCTGTTCTGCCAATTTCTCAAAGTTTATGCCAGCTAAAGGGCTTACGAACCGTAAGCCCAAAGCCCTTACGGTCTGTAAGGACCCCCCAGCTCAGCAGAATTGTTGCAGCAATGTGGCAGCTTCTTGTTTATTCTCTTGGACACCAAGCAAACGATTTTGCCACCATTTAACCTGCAAGGGACATGTGTTAGGACCTCCATAGGATTATGCCAACACATGGGACATGTGTAATGATCCTAGGGCTTTCAAACTACTATAAATAGCAAGCTCCTTCACCAATTTTCTTTTCTCATTTCTCATTCTTCTTCTCTTGCTCTAAGTTGGAGTGCTACCACCTTTGTGGAGGCCTCCCATCTGAGCATTCTTCTTCTTGGAGCTCTTCAAGTGTTCATCAACACATGTAAGTGCTATCTCCTTGTCTTGTTTCATTTATTTTAGCTATTTTAAGCTAAAATTCAAACAGTGTTTGACTTTCAGCTTTGACCCATTAATTGGTCAAGTCAAAGTCCAATTGGACTTTGCAACGTGATCGTAATCACGATGGTTGTGATCCATAGCGATCATGCCTACTGATTACCACGTTTACTAGTTGTAGTGATGAGTCAAAGTTTCGGTCAATAATACGCAAAGTGCGCATTATACGACGGAACTATTTTCGGGTATCAAAACACTTTGTTTTGATACCAAAACACTTTTATAACTTAGTTAGACATGTCAAAACATGTCTAACTCGTCACTTTTAGTTTAGTGCTTAGTTAGGGTCGTAAGTTAGGCGGTCTTGACCACCGCTTTGACTTTCGAATCCGACACGTTTGGTCAATCTTAGGATCTGACCAAACCCATATTTGTGACCATAGTTGTATAGGGAATAAACCTCTGAGGTTATACCTTATGTTCACTTCATTTGGTTAGTGTTATGATATGTCATTTCTATGCACTTTAATAACGACCAAAACACCCTTTTTGCGCATAAATCAACTTTAAGCATATGTAACATAAATTTTGATAGGTATCTGATGTAGCGACATTATCTAACCATCCGAACGCACGTCTACACTAATGGACCGTTAAAGTAGCGTAAACTACCTTGACGAGCCATTATGGGTCAAAAACACTTAGGAACCTTTTCAAATCAGAATGAAGACTTTGTTAAACCATTTCCTGTGAGTCCCAACACTCATTTGGTTTACAAGATCTCATTCTATTCGATCCGCCGATTAAAGTCCCGATATTTACACAATTATCCGAATGTAGGACACGCTTGAATTCTCAAACTCTTGAGCTTTGTTGATCTTTGATTCAAGGAAACTTTTGCAATCACAAGTGAGTACATGGTTCCCCTATTTTTACGTTTTGCAAATATTATAGGGTGATTCATATGTGCTAAATTCTTTTCAAGTTTTCAAGTTACAAATGCTATGGTTTATATAAACGAGACGATTTCAATAATGTGAATGAACTTGTTGGTGCGTTGTATTGAGGATAAGAATTCATTAACTTTGGAAAAGCCGACCAGTAGTAAGTTATGGTACCATAGGACTGAGAATCCCGTTACCAAGGTTCCCGGTGTTTGTGGGGAAGTTTTGGGAACGACCAAAACTGTTTACTTTAACAAACCATTTGGTGGTTTGTTATTGCAATTTAAATATACCCTTTGGTGGTATAGACGAGTCAACAAAGGTTTGAATGTATTCAACGAAACAACCAAAAGTTTTCACAATTAAAACAAGAACGATTTATCTATTACAATGACGATTGGTTTATGACAATGACAATTGGTTTACAAAAATGACGATTTGGTTTATAACAAGGACGATTTGGACGATTGGTTATAGCAAAGACGATTGGACGATTGGTTTTTGGGTAAGTAATTTAGATAACGTGACGGGTGTAGTGTGATAAAAGCATGGTGGATACGTCGCGGTACTTCCTATATATAAGTGCTTTCATCGTATTACATACCGTGGCCTTATCTAAATTTCTTGGAACAATGTTTTTGAACGATGTCTTTCAACGATTTTCACTTAAAGATAAATACCATATGAAGTATTCTTTTAAATCAATTTATTACTTGGTTTACAAAAGAAACATTTTAGTCAAGATTCATGGTTACGAGATTATTCACAAACTTTAACCAACTAGTTATGGTTGGTTAACTATATTGCAATATCAAATACATTTTATACAAATTTTCATTCTACGACTCGAGTAGTCCGACGAGGTATTGCAATATGTATACGAGGCCATGAATCCGACACACTCACAAAACCTATGTACTCGCCGGCATTCTTTTATGCTGACTCGTTTTCACATATGTTTCAGGAGCCTAGGTGTGACGATTTAAAATGCTTAGATCACATAGGAACGGACGTGCCTTAGTGACTGTCAAAAACAAGAAAGACGATATATTAATGTTTTATTATGTTTTGTATTCCGTTAAAACTCAGACAATGTTATATATTAATGCTTTAATACAAAACTTAAAAACCATGGTTGTGTAACAATTTGTAGCATGACTCCCCGACGTTTCCACCGCGGTTCGTTGTTTTTACGCGGTCGAGGTGTTACATAAATCCATAGCTCTAGAGAGTCTAAGGATTAGTACTTCAAAAGGAAAATCAAAACACACCTTTGACCTTGTTCAAACATCTGTTAGTAAACAATTGAATATAACCTCTGCTCCTAGAGAGGTGCAAGTAACAGATGCTCCACCAGCAAATCAATATCCAAGAGGATATGGCCAACCACCTTATCAAAGGGTACCTCATGGTTATGAAGGTTACAAAAGACCTTCAAACCAATAGTTAACAGGCATCCTCATGGTTATGAGCATTTAACAGGAAATGGTTCACAGAAGTGGTTACAAAAATTTGTACAAAACACTGACCATTCTCCTAGACTTGAGACTGGAATGTTTGTGACCCCATCCAAAGCCATTTTAGCCTTGGAAACTCACCTAAACTATTTTGTTACTGATGTGCAGGGAGCTTCTACTTGCCTTGATAGTTTATGGTATGTAGATAGTGGAGGCTCCAGTCACATGACAGGATGTAGAGCCCTTTTAAAAGATCTCATGGCACATGGAGGGGGTGATATATCCTTTGGTAACAATTCAAAAGGGAAGGTGTTAGGTTCAGGGACAGTCCAGGCTGGGAAACTCAAGTTTGAGCATGTCAATCTTATTGACAATATGAAATTTAATCTTCTTAGTGTTTCACAAATGAGTGATGAAGGCTATGGGTCATTCTTCGCTAAGAAAACTTGTCAGAGTGTAGGGCTAGAAGTGGTTAAAAAGATTAATCAAATCATAGCAGAGAGGAAAGCACAACTTGTTGCTCATAGGAGTTGAAATGTATATGTGGTTGATATGTTGAAAGATAATCCAATGTCTAATGCATGTCTGTTCTCAGCTGTCTCTAACAAAGAGACAGAACTATGGCATAGAAGACTTGGTCACACAAATCTTAAAACTATCACCACACTCTCAAAATAAAATCTTGTCAGAGGTTTACCATCAAAACCTTACACATGTGATGAACATCGTGTTTCCCGTTTAAAAGGTAAACAACATAAAAGTTGACACAAATCCATTGAAGAGTCCAAAACAAGTCAGTGTTTACAATTGTTGCACATGGATTTGTTTAGCCTTGTAAAAATCATGAGTCTTAAACAAAAGAGGTATTGTCTTTTCATAGTTGATGATTTTTCAAGTTTTATATGGACTTACCTTTTGCATTCCAAAGATGATACTGCAGGATTTTTGCAAAATTTTGTAAAACAAGTTGAAAAGCAGTTTGACCTGCCAGTAAAATCTTTAGGTGTGACAATGGAACAAAGTTTAAAATATGGAGTTGGATGCCTTCTGTGTGTCAAAAGGAATTATAAGGCAATATAGCATTCCAAGAACACCAAGAAAATGGGGTGGTTGAAAGGGAAAATAGAAATGCTTGCAGATTCAAGTTTACCCTTGTCTTTTTAGGCAGAGGCTGTAAACACTGCTTGCTATGTACAAAACAGAGTTTTGATTAACCCCAGGCATCAAAAGACTTCTTATGAAATCCTATTCAAAATCAAACCTCTGATCTCATATTTTAAAATCTTTGGCTGCCCATGCTTCATTTTAAACTTAAAAGATTCAATTTCAAATTTAAAATCTTTGGCTGCCCATGCTTCATTTTAAACTTAAAAGATTCAATTTCAAAAGCCAAAGTAGGTTGTGGTTATTTTTTGGGATACTCAACCACTGCTTAAGCTTACAGAGTATTTAATTCAAGGACTAGGTGTGTGGAAGAGGCCTTGAATGTAAAGTTTAATGAACTTTCTTCATTAAAAATCCCAGTAAATTTTGCTGAATTGTTTGACCTAGAAAAATTTACATTTGAAGATGTGTCTATCAAGATTAACTGCAGGTACATCACAATCTTCCGATCAAGATATGGATATGACATTGTGATTCCACAATACAAAGTACCTTCTACCACCAGAGCAGCAGATGTTACTAACAACTATGAAAACTCTGCCACTACTGCATCAACAAATTGTTGATCCTTAAACCTCTGGCAGCTCATCAAGTCAAACCACTGTTGATAAAAGTCCAACCTCTGTGGATAAAAGTCAACATGTTTCTACACCTCTCCCACCTATACCCTCCACCTCCATTCCAAACAGATGTTGGTTCTTCAAAATTGCCAACAAATGTTAGCTCAGATGATTCCCATCTGCAGCCTTCAACTCAAATGCTATTGTTACATATCAGGGAGATTTAATCTTCCTTAAAAACCATCCACTTAATTAAGCTATTGGAAACATAAATGAAGGGGTTCTCACAAGAAGTCATTCCCAAAATATTTGTCTTTTTGCTGGTTTTCTATCACTCATACAACCTGTCAAGTACCAAGAGGCACTAAAAGACAATAGTTGGGTAAAAGTCATGCAAGAAGAGCTCCTGCAGTTCAAAAGACAACAAGTATGGGAACTTGTACTATTTCCTAAGATGTATGTCACATTGGCACAAAATGAGTCTTCAAGAACAAAACTGACGAAAAGGGTATTGTTGTCAGAAACAAAGTTAGTCTTGTGCTTCAAGGCTACAGAAGAGACTAGGACATTGATTATAATGAAACTTTTGTTCCTGTTGCAAGACTGGAGGCCATCAGACTGTTCTTAGCCTTTGCTGCCAACCACAACATCAAGGTGTATCAAATGGATATCAAATGTGCATTCCTATATGGTAAAATCAAGGAACAGACATATGTGTGCTAACCTCCTTATAGTGTCACTTCGTACGAAGAGTAGTCAACTCGTATGAAGTGTAGCCACTTAGTACGAAGCCATGCCCAGTTCATACGAGTTGTGTAGTGTGCCTATATATAGTGTTGTGTGTTCATTGTAATGTAAGTTTTGGAGCTCTCAGAGGGAGACGCTGGTGGATTTTCTCCAGATGTCTGCCAGCTTGACAAGATGTATGCTCTTTCTGTATGAATGAACATATGCTTCTGTTGATTTTGTTTCTACTCCTTTCTTAAAAACATTCTACCGAATCGGTTATGTTTTGCCCAAACTTCCGTCTAGAACCGCCGGATATAGGACCATCAAGCCCAAACTTCCGTCTAGAACCGTCGGATATAGGACCATCAATTGGCACCAGAGCTACGGTTATCACCTACGCTCATGAATTTGGACATTTATGGACTTAGGAGGTGTTTTAGACAGATAACATCAAATAAATGGACAATCCACAAACAAAACGTAAAATTGACTTATAGGATTGTTAGGAAATCATTTCGACCTGATTTGTGGTGGAATCATATCGAAATTCGAAGAAATAAAGATTCTGGATCGAAAAACATAAATAGGCTCGCTTGTGCGAAGTGCACTTCGTACGAGCTGAGGGGCCAACTCGAACGAGGTGGAGGTCCAGAAAAAATTTGGTGATTGCAATTTTTTTCTAGATTTTATCGACAAATTCGGCATTTTCGGGGATACCGTCTAGAGCTTCAGAGTATAGATTTGGTGATACGGTCACAAAATGTTGAAGATATTGGGAGACTCATTGATACATATGCAGAATGTTGATCTTTTGGTATAGTGACTATTAATGGGCCAAAACGTAAAATCCGCATTTGATGAAAACTGATTTTCAAGATTTGAGGGGGAATTTCAGTGAAAAATTTAGTACGGTCAGACTTTGCAAAAATGAGGGGAATAAAAATTTCACGTATATATGAAGATTCCGGCATTTTTTAAATTCATGACTACGCAACTGTATTCGGGTGGTTACGACTACAGATTATTTGTTGATACAATGGGCCTTAGATTTTTCCGTACGAGATCAAAAGTGTAGTCTGAGTTCATTAGTGATGAGATCAAGTTGATGTTGATGTGTGCAAAATGCAACATATAAATTACATCAATTGAGGCATAAAACTAACGCTTTTTAGTACTAATGTTGGAAAAAAGCACATTTCTTTGTTCCTTTTGTGTTTTTAGAATTAAAGAGCATAAAAGAACGAAAGAAGCAAATAAGCAGCCAAAACCAACATAAATACGAAAAAAAGGAATAACGAACCATGCCCGTCCCCTCAGCAACCACCCACAAGACAAAAACAAAGTTACATAAGACGACCACGGGTCGTATCCATCCAACACGGGGCATGGTCAGACCTTATACTTCAAGACAAAACCTGCAGAAGCTTCTACGCCCATCACGGGGCCGTTCCCAGGATAACATGGGCCGTGGTCAACTATAAGATTTGCAGAATCTGGATAGTACAACGAACAGTTGACCACAGGTCATGCCCAGAGGCCACGAGGTCGTGTGGGGCCCTCTGCTGATAGATGCAATTAATGAAGAAAGAGATGGATGATGGTCACGGGTCGTGCCCATTGGACACGGGGCCGTGGTCGGGCCTCTGTTTTGACTTTAAATAGGGGTGCTTGGTTACCTTCAAAGGCATCCCTTGGCAAACCACTTCTCTCTCACTTTGCCACCACTCCACCACCACTACAACACCAACATCCACCACCATCATCCATCAATCATCATTATAGTGCGTAGTAGTTTGGGGATCCAAGATAGATTGTAAGGGTTCTTGTCAAACAAAGACCGTGCTTGGCTAAATTCCTTACATCACTTGATTATGTATTAATGACTTTTATGTATTACTTTTAGTTTTTAATCTTTCGGCACTTTTTAATTGGGTATGTATTAATGACTTTAATAACTAGTTTCTTATGGTGAAAGTGAATTTTCCTAACCATTTCTTCATGATGTCATTGATTTGCTCATTCGTGTCTTTACGGTCTATATAAAGCGCGTTAACTACTAGGAAGGGGGTTAGAAGGGTGGTTTGGTAAAGTTCTTGTCTCGTTCAGTGTATAGATCCTGCGAGGACTTGGTTCAAGCTTATTAGGGCCTCCTTCAATGCTCTATGGGTATTGGATGGCGGGGGCGTGAATAGTTTGAACCCCTCATATGTAAACTACTATTAATATTTAAACCAGCTACTTGGGATTGTATCCATGCTGACTCAAACCACTTAGCCGAGGGTAACGTCACCTTCAAAAGAGGGGCCTACCACTTTTCGCATTAATAACTTATTTAATTATCTTCCAATATTCCGACCCTTTGGGATTGTATCCTTGTTGACTCAAACCATTGGGTTGAGGGTAAGGTCACCTTCAAAAGAAGGGCCTACTACTATAATTTAAATAATCTCTTAAAAAAGTCCAAAAGTGCGAAAACTATCAAAGGATACATAAAAGAGAAGTTGGATCCAAGTGATTTTATCTTGTCTATTTGTATTTTATTTTATTGCTCTTCTTATTTTTATTTTTAATTTTTATATTTAAAACTTTTATAAAAAATAGATTGATTAGATGTTGACGATAAACCGGTATTAAAAGCTCTTGTGTCCTTGGACGATCTCGGTATCTTACCAACGCTATACTACGCTCACGATGGGTGCATTTTCCCAAGTGTGTGTTAGTGTTAGTACAATATCGTGTTTTATAAATTTAAAACTTGACTAATGCGTAAAATGAACTTAAAATGTTAACAAAAATATAATACGCTTAACGCACACCAAGTTTTTGGCGCCGTTGCCAGGGACACAAGGATTTTGATAAAGTTCAAAATCAACGGCCTAATTATTTTTAACGATTTTTCTTTTTATTTTTTTTGGAATTTTCCAAATTTTAGAAAAATGTGCACTTTCTGCAGAAGTGCAGCACGGGCCGTGCTGGGTCAGACACGGGACCGTGCCCAACACCATTACCGGCAGTAACAATTTTCTAAGTCACAGTAGAGTGAACACTGGGCCGTGGAGGTGCTCCACGGGCCGTGCCCAGCTCCTCTGTAACTGGGATCCAGAAAATTTAGTTACTGTATCTCGACCACGGGCCATGGCCATTAAACACGGGGCCGTGGTGAGAAAAGCTGACCCATATTTCTTTTGTTTTAATTGCAGGATTTCGAACTCGATTGCAGGGCCTGAAATCTCTACACCGTGCATGAGCTCTAGTTCTGATAAAGACATAAAAGAACCTCTAGACGAACCCGAACGCTTTCTAAGAAAAAGACTAAAAGACAAGAATAAAGAGAAAGCTTCGGAGAATCAAAACCCAATGGCGGATCAACGTACCCTAATGGATTACCTACGGTCAACGGTCGGTAATCTTGGGGCCGCGATCAATGCACCAACCGTTGATGCTAACAACTTTGAACTAAGACCGTGTTTGATTCAAATGCTCCAAAATTCTGCCACATTTCACGGCCTTCCCGATGAATATCCCCATCTAAATATTACCAACTTTTTGGAAATATGTGACACCTTCCGAATCAATGGAGCGTCGAACGACGCCATTCGCCTCCGCATGTTCCCATTTTCACTAAAGGACCGAGCTAAGGCATGGCTAAACACCCTCCCAAGTGGTCTGGTAAACACTTGGGATGAACTTGCCCAAAAGTTTCTATACAAATATTTCCCGCCCTCTAAGACCGCTAAATTAATGACAGTGTTGATGCATATGTCTGTTGCCTACGTCATCGTATAATATCAAGTCTGTATTTAGGAGCGAAATGACGAAATTTATGTATGTTTTAGGCCAAGTTCGCTTGAAAGATATATATGTTGTAGTCAAGTTCGTTGAATATTAATGAAACGGTGATTAAATAGAAATAAATGAGTGTATCCAATGTCGCCTAAGCAAACGAATTCCGCACGTTTACCTTAGGTTTGTCAGATTCCTGCCCGAACGATCCAATAACGGACCTACAAGTGGTATGAGAGCAGGATTGGCCTAATTTGAAGACATTGGACATAGAACATCTCATCTTCTACTCATTTCTTCTATTTTTAACTTTTATTGGAAAATTCACGGACAAAATGGACTGATTTTCAAGTATAATACGTAAAATCCATAATAATAAAACCCTTGAAAAGATCAGAGCTTAAAACAAACGAATTCATGCCGAAAAATTAAAAAAACCATGTTTGAAAACACATGCTCGCTCGAACTTGACATCAAGTTCGCTCAAACTTGACTGACAAATTCACATTTTTCATCAAATTCGCCCGAACTTGATTGAATTTTCAAGATTTTTGGGTAAGTTCGCTTGAACTTGCTTATTTTTCAAACAAATTTCATCAAGTTCGCCCGAACTTGATTAAATATTGTTGAAAAATATTATAAGTTCGCCCGAACTTGCTGTTTTTTCTTGAAATCTTTCACAAGTTCGCCCGAACTTGCTATTTTTCTTGAAATCTTTACAAGTTCGCTCGAACTTGTATTCAAGGTGAATTTTTCATAAAATCTCAACAAGTTCGACCGAACTTGTTAAGTAGCTGATTTCACAAGCTATGACAAGTTCGCCCGAACTTGTTCAAGGTTTCTAAAAAAACGTCTCAGACATTATATATCGTTAGATTCGTATTGACGAGACGAGTTTAAAGCTCTAATCTGGTAAAAACAGTTTTCCGAAAAATTTTAAACGTTTTTAGCAAAACTAGATGTTAAAATTGTCAATTAAAAGGTCAAATTTTACTAAAATTGTCTGTTTGCTAATCATTTTTTCAAGTGTTTTGAACGACAGATTAGTTTGGAAAACGAAATGGGGTCCGTGAAGCCGCCAATGTTGATAAGTTTTGATGAGTATGAAGTTTGGAAAGGAAAATTTGAGAGCTGGGTCCAAGCCATGCATTTCCGCAGTTGGGTTGCGATTGAGACAGGTTATGTCATTCCTCGAGATGAGAATCAGAAAATTCTGGAGAAGTGCAAATATTCTACTCAACAGAAAGATGATTATTTTGCTGAAAAGAAAATGATTAATCTTATCCCGCAATCGGTTAAGGAAGACATCCTGATACTTTTACCAGAATACAAGACTGCGAAAGAATTGTGGACATCTCTGAATAATAAGTTTCAAGAGAGTGTAGTGGTTAAGAGCTGTGAAGCTCTAGTTTCAAGTATATCCACAAATGAGTCTTCAAGTTCTAAACCAGTCTGCCCGGTCTATGATGTAGACAATTATCAGGCAGATAATGCCAAACTCTTGAATGAGATTGAGAGTTTGACATTAGAAAATAAAAAATTAAAAGAAAATGAAAAGAATTTTGAAAACAAAATAAAAATTTTAGAAAATGAAAAATTACAAATGGTAGTAGATTTTCAAAATGAAATAAAAATGTTTAAAAATGATAAAATTGTTTTTGAAAAATTAAATATAGAAAATCAAATAGCAATAAATTCTCATATTGAGAAAATAGCTCAACATGAAAAAGATGTTGAGACTATTATAAATAAAGCTGCTAATTCAGAAAAACTATTGAAGGTTTTGTGACTTCCTCTTTAAAGTTAGACCTTATATGTCCAAAACCAATCAATAATAATAAAAAGGAAAATCCAATAAGTGACAATGTCACAAATTATGACGATGTCATAATTGGGGATTGCGATCATAATACCGATGATGAAAATGATAAAAAAGAAATATTTTTTAAACTAAAAGAAAAATTTCAAGAAACTGTTCTACAATCTGCTGAAAAAGGTGAATGCTCATCGCAAAAACCTTCTAAGCAGAATGGAGAACAAAAACAACATGAAAAACAAAATTCTAAAAATTTTCAAAACAAAAATAAAAGCTCATCGGTACGGTCATCCAATCATTATAAAAACTCACAAAAATTTGAGAATAAATGGTGCAGGTCGGACCACAGTGCTTCAAAGTTAAATCAATTTTACAGAAGAAACAGGAAAGATGACTACTACATGTCAAATCAATGTGCTGATTTGGGTGTTTGTCTGAATGGAGATATTGGTACGATAACAGAGTGTGTTACAACTGTGGATTTGGTGGACACATTGCTGTTAACTGCCTGAAAAGGAGATTTGATACGAGAAGATGCTATAAATGTCAAATCAAAGGTCATATTTCTAGGGATTGTCCGACTAATCTGAAAAGATGATCGGTTAAATCTCAGGGGGAGAAAAAACCAGAGGAGAAGAAACAGAGAAGAAAACTTTAGAGAAGCCCAAAGAACAAAAAGTCAAGTTATCACAAGAGCAAAAAACAGATTGAGAAAAAAGAGGAAAAAAGTTAGAGAGTATTTGGAAAAAATTTTGTCCTCGGATACGTCTAAAAAATCAGATAAAAGTTCTAATGAATCCTTTTACTCACAATCAAGTAAAACGAATTCATCAGATACAAATCTGAGGACAAAAGAGAGAGCAGTGGAGAAAAATTTGATAATTCAAACAGTTAAAAAATCAAAGAAAGTAAAATTTTCAATTAAAGTTTCTATCAAACTATTTGAATATAAAAAAGAGTGTGAATGGTTGTTTACTTTAGATGTTAATGATTTTGGTAAACCTAAATCCAGAATGGATTGGGTTCCAATTCAAAACTGATTAAAGTTTGTTTAAATGTGCAGGATAACCAAGCTTCAAGCCAAAGGTCATTTCAGAAGCAGTGGTTGTTCATACAGAGAGACAAGAGACAGGAGTGATATTCCACACAAACAAAATGGTTGTCTCGCGTTCACATTCGTAAACAGTCGTTAAATGGTTAAAATGGAAGATTCTTGTTTCCGATTTTAATAAGATGTTTCCAAATTTAGGGGAAGAAAAAATTTAAAAATTGTAAAAAATTCTTGTAAAATTGAAAAACATCGTTTCGAAATCATTTTAGATAGGTAAAATGATTGAAAAAGCCAAAAACAATAGAAAATCTTAAAATATCAAAAACATTGAAAAATGAAAAATGAGATTACTTGTGCGAATAAAGGAAATGATAGTACATCAGTGGACTTTCACAGTATGCTAAGGATTTGTAAAGTTTAAAAGTGATAAACAAGTCTTACTGTGGATGTGTCGATAGGCTTAACACGTTCAGTAAACTGTTTTCGAGATATAAACTAAAATTTTACAACTGCTTAATCTTGTGGATTAACATATCCTGGATATATGGACTTAGTACTCTGAAAGTTCGTTTGAGAGATTGCCTTATTCTGAGATACGAGGTCTTTATAGATAGTTGATATCTGGGGTATTATACAAGTTCTTCTGAATTTGCGGAAGCAATAGCCTAGAACTTACATAATACTTTCGCAATAAACCCCTAAACTGCATGCAAACTTGAAAAGTATCGAAAGATATAATCATTTGCAGTGCTGAAAAGATTCCTTAAGTGGAACACACCCTAAAGACGAACCTTCATCTCTTTGTCTGTACGGTAGTACTAACCTGAGCTCTCAAGGTCTCGCATTAACCTAGATACAGATATCAATTACGCTATATTCACCTGTAAGATGAAATCTAGGGAATCTTGGTACGGGAGTATATTCAAGAAGTGGGAACCGCATATAAGTTAAGTTTCATAAATCATACCTTAACATATCTTGGAACAGTTGAGAAACGTGGTAAAGTTTAAGTGGACAAACATATCGACAATATAGGTAAACAAGTTTAAAACTTAAAGTCATTAAAAGGTCAACGGTACTGGTGATATGTCTCAAAAACTGATATGATCCTCTAGCACGTTTTCTCACAAAAATATAAACTGTAAATATTATATTTTAGTATGTTTACATTTCTGCATTCAATATTAAAAAACCAAAAAGATTTTTTTTCTCATATCTTCCATGGAAACCTAATAATGTTGAATGTGAGCCGGAGCAACGAGACTGTTAAGAAACTGTTTGTGTGTGGATACGTGTGATTGTTCTTAATCGTCAAATCTTAGAGATTGAAAGCATCATTTGAGGGGAGCTAGATAAACACGTTGATTAAAGATACCAGAAAGCTCAAAGCAAGGGGAGCATGGATGTTAAAGTTATTCAAGATATAAAGATCAAGAGAACATTAAAGACTCGGGAACTTAATTGAAGAATGATGACTACGGCAACATCCAAGGGGGAGTTTGTTGATGCATATGTCTGTTGCCTACGTCATCGTATAATATCAAGTCTGTATTTAGGAGCGAAATGACGAAGTTTATGTATGTTTTAGGCCAAGTTCGCTTGAAATGTATATGTTGTAATCAAGTTCGGTCGAACTTCACTAAGCAAGTTCGCCCGAACTTGCACTCCTCAAGCGAACTTGTGATTCCTATAAATAGGTGTCTTGTCATTTCATTTGTAACTTTCAGAGATTTTGTCACGACAGAGGCGAAGCTCTGTCCTAGTGTTTCCAAGATCTGTAACGTTGAATATTAATGAAACGGTGATTAAATAGAAACAAATGAGTGTATCCAATGTCGCCTAAGCAAACGGATTCCGCACGTTTACCTTAGGTTTATCAGATTAGTGCCCGAACGATCCATATATCGGACCTACAGACATAAATAAACACTTATTCACAAGAGGATGGGGAAACTTTATATGAAACTTTGGAAAGATTCAAGGAGCTCTTAAGAAAATGCCCACACCATGGTCTCGCAGTATGGCAACAAGTATCCACTTTCTATAATGGTTTGTTGCCACACACAAGATAAACACTCGACTCAAGCTCCGGGGGACTCCTAGGCAATAGACGCCCGAACGAAATTTACAATCAAATTGAGGAAATTGCTCAAAACAATTTTCAATGGCACACCCCCGAGATTCAAAATCTATTGCCCCGGGCGCCCATAAGGTTGACGAAAACACCTCTTTGCAAGCCTAAATCGAAGCCTTATCCTCAAAAATAAAAAAAATTAGAAATGACGAAAACAACTTTGGTTATGGCTTGTGAAGGGTGTGGTGGGCCATATGAAAATTGGAGTTATATGAAAGATATGGAAAACCAAACGGAAATGGTAAACTACGTAGATAATCGACCTAGAGCAAGACCATCGGGCCCCCCTAAAGGTACCTACAACCAAGGTTGGCAAAACGATCCTAACCTTGGTTGGAGGGAGCCAGGAAATAGTAGTAACCAACAAAATCAAAATCAAAGACCTAACTTTCAACAACAAAGAAACGAACCACAAAATTTCACTCAACAACAAGGGGGCCGAGAGAGGCTTGAAGAACTCATCACACGCCTTATTTCCAAAACCGAAAAAAAGGCACTTGGATCGGTTCTCACAAACAGAATCCGATATTAGAAACCAACGGTCAAGTATTCAAAACATTGAAAAACAACTGAGTCAGCTCGCCAAAAATTTCTCCGAAAGACCACAAGGCGCGCTACCTAGCAATACCGAAACCAATCCAAACGCACAAGTACACTTCATAACCTTAAGAAACCGAAAAGTGGGTCCCGAGGAAACACCGCCACAATCCATCAACAACAGTCCACCCGAACAAAGCACACACACACCTCCTAACCACCCAGAACCCACTATCACACAAAATCCTGAACCAACAAAAAACCCCTTGGTACCCTACCCCGGTCGTTTACTTCACCAAAAGACCGATGAGCAATTTACAAATTCATAAACCTCCTAAAACAATTGCATATCAACCTCCCGTTTGTAGAAGTCCTCACTCAAATGACAAAATATTCAAAATCTATGAAAGACTTCCTCACCCACAAACGAAAGATTGAAACATTGCAATTAGTTAACTTAAGTGAAGAATGCTCCGCCGTGCTCCTCAACAAACTCCACCAAAAGAAAATCGACCCCGGAAGCTTCACCATTCCTTACTCCATTGGGGGATCACCTATCCGAAATGCAAGTTCGAGCGAACTTGATGTCAAGTTCGAGCCCCATGAAAATGAGCATGCCCGACCTTGGGGCTAGCATCAATCTCATGCTCGCATCAATGTTTGACCGACTCGGATATGGGAAACCAAGCCCCACGAAAATGAGCATCCAACTCGCTGATAGGTCGATCAAACACCCTCAAAGCATCACCGAGAACCTCTTGGTTTTTGTCATCCTCGACATGGAGGAAGACGCCAAAGTTCCATTCATTTTAGAAAGACCATTCCTCGCCACCGCTCGTGCCCTGGTGGATATGAGTGACGGAAAAATCACATTAAGGGTAGGAAACAAGGAATTGAAGTTCGGGGTAGGAAAGAGGATGGGGGACAACTCGATCAACGATGTGGATGTCATAGACTCAAGCTTAGATGACGCACTCCGACAATGCAGCATGAGGTGCAATGCATCCCGCTCAAGTAGCATATGACAAGTATTGGGTCTAGCCAAGGACCCTTATAAATGCCGCACACCACGAAGGCATTCCGCGGAACTATCCTTAGTATTAACTTAGTTTAACTTTTGTGTTTCCTAGTTTAGTTTTCCTTTTCAGAAATAAAACACACGAGAAAAGATGAAAAATGCCCAAGGGACGTCAAAACCACACCCCATGCATGAAAATAGCGCCTTCCGACAACTTTTGCATCTTTACAGCATGTGCAGCACGGGGCCGTGCTCACTTCAACACGCCCCGTGCCATATTCTATAGAAAAAAATCTGAAACAGGTTATTGACCACGGGCCGTGTTGACTGGCCACGCCCCGTGGTCAAGCTTCTGTAAGTTTTGACACTGGCACTCTGGACACGGGGCCGTGCCCGGACCACACGGGCCCGTGCCCAGAGGCCTAGTAACATAAAAATTTGTTTTTAAACAACTTTTACGCATTCGAATCAACCAAAAATTTTATTTTGGACACATTGAGGACAATGTGTAATTTAAGTGTGGGGGGAAAACTAACACTTTGAATCTAGCAAGTCCTAATAAGAAGCCTTACACAAAACTCTATTGGAACTGCTAATCACCCTAAATCATTTTCAAAATTTTTCATTTTCTTACTTGTCTTGGTTTAATTTGGGAATAACAAGTACTAAAAAGTTATGTTTTTACAAATTTACAACCGATAGCGTCGTGACAAAAAGAACCAAATAAGATAAATTATATAAAAAGGGCATGACAAATATTTTTTTTAAAATTTGATTATATATACTTGATCACATTGCAAACCCATTCCCACAATAAGTGAGCTTTGAGCCTTTATCGAGCATACGTTCATCTTTAAACTAAATGCTCATCTTCGTTTCTTGTATGAATAGCCTCTTGGTTCTTACGACTCTAGAACTTGCCAAGAAGATACATTCCAAATACTTACCAACATAAACCCAAGTAAGTAAATGATAGAGGCACTAGGACTAACCCGTTTTTCATTCAAAACCATTATTTTCTTTTCTTTTTACCCATTACCAAAATCCCCCTAGTTAACCCTTTTGAGCCAAAACCTTTTTCATTTCAAACCCATTTATTTTAGTAAAAGCTCTGGTTATATATGTGAAAAAAAATCTCTTTAACTAAACAAGTTCTTTCAAAAAACTTGTTTGGAAATGATCGGTTTAAAGAAATAAACAATTTTTACGATAACCGATGATTTTTACGCTTTTCGCCATTTTACTAACCGCTAACCCAAAAATCACCTACCCTTAGCCCAAGCCTAACCCTTTCAAAGTCCTCTTGATACTCGTAAAGGTTTATAGTTAAAAAGGAGGAGGTTTGATCACTTGGCAAGCATATGGTAGAAGTAAGTTCCAAACCAGAATCGAGCGATATCACAAAAATACATCTTCGGCCGAGTGTTGAGTGATCTCTTGAGAGGTATGTGAACTTGTATATAAATAGAATTTTAAGGAGGCATGTTATGCCCAAATCAAAAAATTTCTTTAAACCGTTCTAAATAAATCATGACGAATAGGATTGTAAATAAAGTAAAAACAAAATTTACATAAAGATCTTGGATTCCCGACACTAAAAGACAAACCACAAAACTTCTTCTCTACCTATTCCATTTGGGTGTGTAAGTCACATTTAAAGAGTTTTTCTTGAGGACAAGCAAAGATTCAAGTGTGGGGATATTTGATGTGTGCAAAATGCAACATATAAATTACATCAATTAAGGCATAAAACTAACGCTTTTTAGTACTAATGTTGGAAAAAAAAAGCACATTTTTTGTTCCTTTTGTGTTTTTAGGATCAAAAGAGCATAAAAGAACGAAAGATGCAAATAAGCAGCCAAAACCAACATAAATACGAAAAGAAGGAATAACGAACCATGCCGACCCCTCAGCAACACCCAAAAAGACAAAAACAAAGTTACAGAAGACGACCATGGGCCGTGTCCATCCAACACGGGGCATGGTCAGACCTTACACTTCAAGACAAAACCTGCAAAAGCTTCTACGCCCATCACGGGGCCGTGCCCAGGCCAACATGGGGTGTGGTCAACTATAAGATGCAGAATCCAGATAGTACATCGAACAGTTGACCACGGGTCATGCCCAGAGTCCACGGGGTCATGTGGGGCCTTCTACTGTCAGATGCAATTAATGAAGAAAGAGAAGGATGATGGTCATGGGTCGTGCCCATTGGACGTGGGGTCGTGGCCGGGCCTTTGTTTTGACTTTAAATAGGGGTGCTTGGTTCCCTTCAAAGGCATCCCTTGGCAAACCACTTCTCTCTCACTTTGCCACCACTCCACCACCACTACAACACCAACATCCACCACCATCATCCATCACTCATCTTTAGAGAGTATAGTAGTCTCGGGATCCAAGATAGATTGTAAGGGTTCTTGTTAAACAAAGGCCATGCTTGGCTAAATTCCTTACATCACTTGGTGAAGACTAATCTTTTATGTATTATTTTAGTTTTTAATCTTTCGACACTTTTTAATTGGGTATGTATTAATGACTTTAATAACTAGTTTCTTATGTTGAAAGTGAATTTCCTAACCATTTCTTCATGATGTCATTGATTTGCTCATTCGTGTCTTTACGGTCTATATAAAGCGCGTTAACTACTTGGAAAGTGGTTAGAAGGGTGGTTTGGTAAAGTTCTTGTCTCATTCAGTGTATAGATCCTGTGAGTACTTGGTTCAAGCTTATTAGGGCCTCCTTCAATGCTCTATGGGTATTGGATGGTGGGGGCGCGAATAGTTTGAACCCCTCATATGTAAACTACTATTAATATCTTAAACCGGCTACCTGGGATTGTAACATTTGTCAAAAAACGGGTTTTCCAAACCCGCTTCGTTTGTAATCGAATATCAAGTTATAAATTTTTCGTTGCGTATTTATGTTTATTTTAATCTTAAACGATGCATAATTAATAAACAAATTAGAATGTAAAAACTATAATTGATAAAAAGTGAAAATAAAATAAATAAAAAAGAAAACCGGCTGCCGGGATTCGAACCCGGGTCAGCCGGGTGAGCCTAGCAACTTAACTCGCGCACATATAATCACTCCGCCACTTGATGTTTTTGTGAGTTCTAGGAAACAAATAAATCATATGTACAACCGTGAATCAACCTGTTGCGCCAAACTGAAACCGATATCGGCTTCCAACCGTCCAAGACGTTTGAGTGCTCGCGGATTCTTGATCATAACCGATAAACCGACATTTTAAATCAATTCAGTCGTTAATGAACATGAATTCAAGTGATGTTCGGTTTTTTATAATCGAAAACATTCACTTCTGGAATTACTTCAACAAAATCCTCATCTCGCGACTCAATTACATTCCCAGAACTTCTAATTTCACGTTTACTCTAATTTCTGATCATCGGAATTGTTTTTTGAACTCGCCGGACTTTCGCCGGAAAACTGTGTCTTTCATCAAAACGGTAAGTTTCTCAATTCTTCTATCTTCTATCAGTTGTTAGGCTTTTGCTAACTCAAACCCTTCAATCAGAATCAGTTCCAGGCGACGATATCGGATAATCAACACTCGCCGGAAAACTTCTGAAAATTCTTATATTCCGTTGTGAAACGGTATAGTCATTCAAACCTTCTGATAACTCTTGTTTAGTACTTCAATTCCACAATTAGCTAATCAAAACTGTTAATTTGTTCGCTCAGACGAAGTTCATAAAAACAGAGCCGACGACTTCGCCGGAGTTCTGAGAAAGATCGTCATTCCGGTATGTTCATTCCCAAAACCTTTCCTATCCGTTACATTTTAATCATTCATACGCCTGTTAGTCAAATTAAGCAAGTTCAGTTGATTAATCGTTGTCTGTGTTCTTGAGCGAAGAAGACGAAGTCGATTATGATTATAAGATTAATTAAAATCGGTATAATTAACGGGTTAGACACACAGTCCAGCGGTGGACTGTGTGCAAACAATAAACATACGTCTCGAGTTCGATTCCTATCACGACCTTATTTTCGGAAATAAAGATGTTCTTTTTAGAACCGAACCGGGTTAACTCACTGAAGATGTTAAGTATAATAAAAATCAGTATATTAACCAAGTTAGACACACAGTCCAGCGGTGGACTGTGTGCAACACTAAATCACAGGTCCCGGGTTCGAGACCTGTTGACGGCACCGGTTCGATAATTAAAATCCTTTTTTAAAAATAAATGAATTTTGAATAAATTAAAACAGTATATAAATATAATTAAAAACAGAAATATTTCGGGTTAGACACGTAGCTCAGTTGGTAGAGCTGCGTGCACGTGTACGGGAGGTTTCGGGTTCGAGCCTCACCCGGCGCACACTTGCACACCAGCGAACCGGTCAAACAGTCAACATTCACAGTCAACGGTCAATGGTCAACTCAAAAGTCAACTTTTTTTATATATTTTTATTTATTTATTTAATTTAAAAATCAATTAAAAATACTTCAAAATAATGTTTTAAAGTTAGAAAATAGCCTTAAACTAAAAAAAAGATATCTAAAAATCTTATTAAAATTATTAATAAAATCCACTCATTTACCGTACCTTTTCATTATTATTTAGGTTACTTAATTCTCGTCGATCAATCCTCTAAACTCGTGCGCATTCATCATCCTCAACCGAACGCACCCAATGTGAGTGAATCTCTACAAATTCCCCGTTTTAATCACGTTTTTGGGGTGTATCATGTGTCTTATTATTTATTACATTTAAACTATTGTGCATCCATCATATCCATGAACAAATGTGTATTCAATATGTATCAACTGTTTGTGTGGTTAATGTTTAGATTAAATTTATCATTTCCAGTACATACATTATCATAGGCCGTCGCTCCCCGTTACATATGAGCGTTGAGCTGTTCCCCATTACATATGAGCGTGAACCAGGCGTTGCCAACATACGATCGGCTCCGTTTGATTGAGCCTTGATCGCACAGACATTTATCATAGGCCGTCCGTTCCCTATTACCTATGAGCGTGCACGTGACGTTGCCAACATATACAGTATCATTTATGTTATACATTCATGCAAGTTGGTTTGTTATTGTATGTTATTGTTTGTTGTTGTTATTGTTATTGTATGATTATTTACGTTTGCTCACATATGATTATTGCACAATTTTCCATAATAAATATAACAAGAAATCAATAATAAATGTTTTCTAACAAGGTTCACTCGCCAACTTATGTTGACCCAAAAACCCCCATTTTTACACATGATACAGGTGA
Organism: Scalesia atractyloides; assembly: GCA_947069175.1. Lineage (NCBI taxonomy): Eukaryota > Viridiplantae > Streptophyta > Magnoliopsida > Asterales > Asteraceae > Scalesia > Scalesia atractyloides. Next base: position 50,989,540 of record CAMTDV010000004.1, on the reverse strand, counting down.
TCCAGCTGCAGCAAGAAACACATAGGATGGCTTAGAAGAATAAACTGGTGTATACTTTGGATTGTTAAGTTAATTATCTTTCTTTGTAATTGTTTTGGAATATTGAGGATGTAATTTTGAATTTAATAAATATGAAACATATTAGTAAATATCATGAGCTTTGGTGATAACCCAATTATGCCCCGACTCTTATTCCGCTGCGGGTCGGGGTGTGACAGATTGGTATCAGAGCCATGACTATAGGGATATATGATAGGTTATTAGACCCTTAGAGCCTATACTATAGTTGATTAGAATCTTTAAAAAATTTTGTGTGGTACATGCAAAATTCATGATGTTTATATGTTTTATGTTTAATGTTACATTCAATGTTATGCAAGCATGTTCATAAGTACATATTATTATATAATGCCTACCATGAATCATATTCTCATAACATATCATATCCATGAGAGCACACACCACATCATTTCCATGATTTTTTTTGCAATGATTTTTGTATTTTCTAATCACATCAAAGTGAGTTCTCATGACGGGCATGTAGTAACTGGAAGGGTATAAGTACCGGTAGTCGGAACGTCATGTCTAGGCTTGGCATTCATATAAATCCAAAATAAAGGACCAGTTTGCCTACCTGGGGACTAACGATGAGAGTACGAAGGACCTATTAGGCCAAAGCATGCTATACCAAACGTCGTGTGAGCTAACCCCACTTTGAGTTGTCATTGTGTCTACACCTGGACACCTTCCGACCATACATCTTGTAAACATATTTCATGGTTTTCATTCGGGTGATGCGAGTGTTAAACCGCCAATACTAATGTGAATCCTACTAATCCAATAGTCATGGGGGCCCACATGACTATGCAGGTGAAAGTATGGGGGACATTTGAGGCCCAACATGAGCAAACCCAAGACATCCTATGGATGTAGTTGCATTATTGATGTTTATGTTATTTTCATTTTTTTAAGACACATGACACCTAAAAAGACTCCATAAACTCACAATCTTCTTATGTAAATTCCTGTAGATGTCGGCTAGGCAACAACGAGGGGGTAGAAGATCAGGAAGGTCAAACGAACGCTTGGCCACCCAAATCGCGAAACAAATGGCCGCGGTGCTTCCTGACATTGTAGTTCAAGTCCAACAAGCTCTCGCCACAAATCCCATCAATCCTCCCCAGCAAGAAGACCAGAACATCGGCAACCCTCCTACCAAAAAGTGCTCATATAAACATTTCAAGTCTTGCGATCCTCCGAAATTTGAAGGGACCGAAGGTGTCACTACTCTCCTCCACTGGTTTGAGGAAATGGAAAACACTTTCCTCAACTGCGATTGTCCCGAGGATCGCAAGGTACGATACGCAACCGGGAGGCTATTTGGGTAGCTCTTACCTGGTGGAATACTGAAAAGGGTAAGAGAGGAATCGAAGATGCGATGGCCTTAACATGGGAGGAGTTAAGGGAAATTATGACGAGACGTTTCTGTCCTAGAAGCGAGATCAAAAAGTTAGAGGATGAAGTTGAAGCAAAAGGAGGGAGATCATACTTCCTACAACAAGAGGTTTTTAGAGTTGAAACAAATGGTCCCTAACTTGTTCACCCCAGTTTACCGTTTAGTCGAACACTATATTCGAGGTCTCCCCTCGAAAATCCAAGACTCAGTTCTCAGCACTTCGCCTACAACACTTGAAGCTGCTATGGAACTAGCTACTGAGCTTACCGAGAATCGAATTTGCAACGGTAAATTTAAAGATGAGAAAAAGAAAGCCCCCGTTGAGGGCCAAACTTCAAACCATTCCACCTCCTCCTCTAAGTTTGCTAACAAGAGGAAACGTAACACCAGAAACTTTGCTGTCACACAAACAAATTTCCATATCCCTGCTGCAACCATTACCCAAGTTGCCCCCTCACCTGCACCATATAAAAGGCCATACTCCGGCCCTTACCCAAAATGAAACCGTTGCTAATACCATCACTTTCCTGATCATCCCTGCCAACATTGTACCAGCTGTGGCTGCGCAGGTCACACCATTCAAACCTGTTGCATACCTCAGCGAACGAACCGCCACCAGCCCTCAACCCAAACCCACCATCAGATAGTGGGTCAAGCCCAACAACCTCTACTACTACCACCTACCCAACATGTAGCCCAATCCTACTACCAACCCAACTATCCCATGGTGTAACCTATGCGGGCTTGTTACAATTGTGGAGACCCAAACCATTTTAGAAACACTTGTCCACGTTTGGTGAACATTATACATGCTCAAGCCCAAGCAAATCCGGTGAATCAGGCTAACCAAGCTCCTCCACCTGCAAGAGGAAGAGCTTTTAAGATCAACCCAATCAAGCTAGGGCCGACAACAATGTGGTTAACGGTACGTTTCTCATCAATGGTAGTTATGCATCCATGTTATTTGATACTGGCGCGGATAAAAGTTTTGTGTCCTTAGAATTTGAACCCATCCTCAACCAAACTCGTGATAAACTCATGGAATCCATAACAGTAGAAGTTGCTGACGGAAAACCGGTCTCATTAAACTCTATTATACGCAATTGTACTCTCACCTTAAACGATCACGATTTTCCAGTTGACCTCATTCCTATGAAGTTGGGAAGCTTTGACATTATAATTGGTATGGACTGGCTCAGCCATCATCATGCTGAAGTTGTATGCCGCGAAAAGTTTATACACATTCCTCTTACAAACGGTCAGACTCTACGAATTTTTGGAGAAACCCCTTCGAAAGGGCTCAAATTAATGTCATGTCTTCAAGCCCGAAAATAACTCCGCAAGAATTATGTCGCATTTCTAACTCATGTCGTCAAAAAGGGAACCAAGGAGAAGAAACTTGAAGACATCCCAGTAGTAAAAGATTTTCCGCAAGTTTTTCCTGACGACATTTCAGGACTTCCTCCCGTGAGAGAAGTCGAATTCCGCATTGATCTTATACCTGGAGCTACACAGTTGCAAAATCTCCTTATAGGTTAGCCCCATTCAAAATGCAAGAGCTAGCCAGTCAATTGCAAGAGTTGACTGACAAAGGATTTATACGTCCTAGCTCCTCGCCTTGGGGTGCACCTGTCCTTTTTGTGAAGAAGAAAGATGGAACGTTTCGCATGTGCATCGACTACAGAGAACTCAACAAGTTAACGGTCAAGAACCACTACCCATTACCTCGCATTGATGATCTTCTTGACCAACTTCAAGGCGCCAGCTGTTTTTCAAAAATCGACCTTCGTTCTGGTTATCATCAACTCAGAGTACATGAAGAAGACGTCCCAAAGACCGCCTTCCGAACTCGTTATGGTCACTATGAATTCATGGTCATGCCATTTGGTCTAACCAACGCTCCAGCTGTCTTCATGGATCTAATGAACAGAGTCTGCAAACCCTATCTTGATCGCTTTGTTATAGTCTTCATCGACGACATCCTCATTTACTCAAAGTCTAAGTCTGATCATGAACGGCACCTTCGACTCATCCTTACACTCTTAGAGAAAGAAAAGCTCTACGCCAAATTCTCCAAATGCGAATTCTGGTTAAAAGAGGTACAATTCCTTGGACATGTCGTCAATGACAAGGGAATACATGTCGACCCCTCAAAGATCAAAGCAGTACAAGAATGGCAAGCACCACGTACACCTACCGAAGTAAGATCATTTCTTGGTTTGGCTGGTTATTATCGCCGTTTCATTTCAAATTTCTCTCGTATTGGTGTACCACTCACGGCTTTAACTCATAAAGGAAAACCCTTCATATGGGGACCCAAACAAGAAGAAGCCTTCCAAACCCTTAAACAAAAACTTTGTGACGCACCTATTCTCACTCTTCCTGAAGGTTGTGATGACTTCGTGGTTTATTGCGACGCGTCAGGGCAAGGGCTAGGCTATGTTCTAATGCAAAGAGGAAAGGTGATAGCTTATGCTTCTAGACAACTCAAAACTCATGAGAAGAACTACACCACCCACGACCTAGAACTTGGAGCCGTTGTGTTCGCTCTTAAGATATGGAGACATTATCTCTACGGTACTAAGTGTGAAATATACACTGACCACAAGAGTCTTCAACATATCTTCAACCAAAAGGAGTTAAACATGAGGCAACGAAGATGGGTTGAACTTCTTAATGACTACGACTGTGAAATTCGGTATCATCCTGGCAAGGCAAATCTGGTGGCCGATGCACTCAGTCGAAAGGGTTATGCGAACTCCATTCGTCTTCTATGTTCGCAAATCATAACCGACATCAAAGATCAAATTCGAGAAGCCCAACATGTTTCAGTAACAGAAGAAGACGTACGAAAGGAGCTGTCTTGTGGAGCTGAACTTAAAATTGAAACTAAATCCGACGGTATTCTGTACTATCTAGATCGCATATGGATTCCTGACCACAACAACCTTCGTGAAATCCTTATGAATGAGGCACACAAGACACGATACTCTATACACCCAGGAGCCGACAAGATGTATCAAGACCTTCGATACACCTACTGGTGGCCTGGAATGAAAAAGGATATTGCTGTTTTTGTTTCCAAGTGCCTTACATGTTCCAAGGTAAAAGCTGAACATCAAAGACCCTCAGGACTTCTGGTCCAACCTGAAATACCTGTATGGAAGTGGGAAAACATAACCATGGACTTCATTACTGGGTTACCTCGCACTTCTGGTGGGTATGACACTATATGGGTAATCATTGATCGTCTTACAAAATCAGCTCACTTAATTCCGATCCGCGAAGATTTCAAGAACGAGAAGTTAGCTCGTATCTACATCAGCGAAATCGTAAGCCGTCATGGTGTTCCGTTAAGCATTATTTCAGATCGTGATGGTCGTTTCACTTCACGAACATTGCAAGCCGTATAAGCCGCTTTGGGTACACGATTAGATCTCAGTACCGCTTATCATCCTCAAACTGATGGACAATCTGAACGCACCATTCAAACTCTTGAAGATATGCTTCGAGCATGTGTCATAGACTTCAAGGGAAATCGGGACGCTCATCTACCATTAGTTGAATTCTCGTACAACAACAGCTATCACTCAAGTATCGGCATGGCACCTTTCGAAGCCTTATATGGTCGTAAGTGCCGATCTCCAGTATGTTGGCACGAAATTGGGGAAGCTCAAATCACCGGTCCAGAATTGATTCAAGAAACCACAGACAAGATCCATCAAATTCGAAACAATCTTCTAGCGGCTCAAAGTCGTCAAAAGAGTTATGCAGATAAACGACGAAAGCCTTTGGAGTTTAACATTGGTTATCATGTACTTTTAAAAGTATCACCGTGGAAGGGAGTAGTTCGTTTTGGCCAGAAGGGCAAGCTAGCACCACGCTATGTAGGACCTTTCAAGATATTCGAAAGAGTAGGACTTGTAGCATACAAGCTTGATCTACCAGAAGAACTCAACAGAATTCACCCCACATTCCACGTATCAAACTTGAAGAAGTGCCTCGCCGATGAAAACCTCCATATTCCCCTGGAAGATATTCAGATCGATGAATCTATGCATTTCATTGAAAGACCAGTAGAGATCATGGACTTCGGAGAAAAACATTTAAGACGGAGTCGTATTCCAATAGTTAGGGTACGCTGGGAGTCGAAACGCGGACCTGAGTTTACTTGGGAACGTGAAGACTCAATGCGCGAAAAATACCCGCATCTTTTTCCTAAAAGTAGGGGATACTGTAACATTTGTCAAAAAACGGGTTTTCCAAACCCGCTTCGTTTGTAATCGAATATCAAGTTATAAATTTTTCGTTGCGTATTTATGTTTATTTTAATCTTAAACGATGCATAATTAATAAACAAATTAGAATGTAAAAACTATAATTGATAAAAAGTGAAAATAAAATAAATAAAAAAGAAAACCGGCTGCCGGGATTCGAACCCGGGTCAGCCGGGTGAGCCTAGCAACTTAACTCGCGCACATATAACCACTCCGACACTTGATATTTTTGTGAGTTCTAGGAAACAAATAAATCATATGTACAACCGTGAATCAACCTGTTGCGCTAAACTGAAACCGATATCGGCTTCCAACCGTCCAAGACGTTTGAGTGCTCGCGGATTCTTGAACATAACCGATAAACCGACATTTTAAATCAATTCAGTCGTTAATGAACATGAATTCAAGTGATGTTCGGTTTTTTATAACCGAAAACATTCACTTCTGGAATTACTTCAACAAAATCCTCATCTCGCAACTCAATTACATTCCCAGAACTTCTAATTTCACGTTTACTCTAATTTCTGATCGTCGGAATTGTTTTTTGAACTCGCCGGACTTTCGCCGGAAAACCGTGTCTTTCATCAAAACGGTAAGTTTCTCAATTCTTCTATCTTCTATCAGTTGTTAGGCTTTTGCTAACTCAAACCCTTCAATCAGAATCAGTTCCAGGCGACGATATCGGATAATCAACACTCGCCGGAAAACTTCTGAAAATTCTTATATTCCGCTGTGAAACGGTATAGTCATTCAAACCTTCTGATAACTCTTGTTTAGTACTTCAATTCCACAATTAGCTAATCAAAACTGTTAATTTGTTCGCTCAGACGAAGTTCATAAAAACAGAGCCGACGACTTCGCCGGAGTTCTGAGAAAGATCGTCATTCCGGTATGTTCATTCCCAAAACCTTTCCTATCCTTTACATTTTAATCCTTCATACGCCTGTTAGTCGAATTAAGCAAGTTCAGTTGATTAATCGTTGTCTGTGTTCTTTAGCGAAGAAGACGAAGTCGATTATGATTATAAGATTAATTAAAATCGGTATAATAAACGGGTTAGACACACAGTCCAGCGGTGGACTGTGTGCAAACAATAAACATACGTCTCGAGTTCGATTCCTATCACGACCCTATTCTCGGAAATAAAGATGTTTTTTTAGAACCGAACCGGGTTAACTCACTGAAGATGTTAAGTATAATAAAAATCAGTATATTAACCAAGTTAGACACACAGTCCAGCGGTGGACTGTGTGCAACACTAAATCACAGGTCCTGGGTTCGAGACCTGTTGACGGCACCGGTTCGATAATTAAAATCCTTTTTTAAAAATAAATGAATTTTGAATAAATTAAAACAGTATATAAATATAATTAAAAACAGAAATATTTCGGGTTAGACACGTAGCTCAGTTGGTAGAGCTGCTTGCACGTGTACGGGAGGTTTCGGGTTCGAGCCTCACCCGGCGCACACTTGCACACCAGCGAACCGGTCGAACAGTCAACATTCACAGTCAACGGTCAATGGTCAACTCAAAAGTCAACTTTTTTATATATTTTTATTTATTTATTTAATTTAAAAATCAATTAAAAATACTTAAAAATAATGTTTTAAAGTTAGAAAATAGCCTTAAACTAAAAAAAAAGATATCTAAAAATCTTATTAAAATTATTAATAAAATCCACTCGTTTACCGTACCTTTTCATTATTATTTAGGTTACTTAATTCTCGTCGATCAATCCTCTAAACTCGTGCGCATTCATCATCCTCAACCGAACGCACCCAATGTGAGTGAATCTCTACAAATTCCCCGTTTTAATCACGTTTTTGGTGTGTATCATGTGTCTTATTATTTATTACATTTAAACTATTGTGCATCCATCATATCCATGAACAAATGTGTATTCAATATGTATCAACTGTTTGTGTGGTTAATGTTTAGATTAAATTTATCATTTCCATTACATACATTATCATAGGCCGCCGCTCCCCGTTACATATGAGCGTTGAGCTGTTCCCCATTACATATGAGCGTGAACCAGGCGTTGCCAACATACGATCGGCTCCGTTTGATTGAGCCTTGATCGCACAGACATTTATCATAGGCCGTCCGTTCCCTATTACCTATGAGCGTGCACGTGACGTTGCCAACATATACAGTATCATTTATGTTATACATTCATGCAAGTTGGTTTGTTATTGTATGTTATTGTTTGTTGTTGTTATTGTTATTGTATGATTATTTACGTTTGCTCACATATGATTATTGCACAATTTTCCATAATAAATATAACAAGAAATCAATAATAAATGTTTTCTAACAAGGTTCACTCGCCAACTTATGTTGACCCAAAAACCCCCATTTTTACACATGATACAGGTGATCCAGCTGCAGCAAGAAACACATAGGATGGCTTAGAAGAATAAACTGGTGTATACTTTGGATTGTTAAGTTAATTATCTTTCTTTGTAATTGTTTTGGAATATTGAGGATGTAATTTTGAATTTAATAAATATGAAACATATTAGTAAATATCATGAGCTTTGGTGATAACCCAATTATGCCCCGACTCTTATTCCGCTGCGGGTCGGGGTGTGACAGGGATTGTATCACTGCTAACTCAAACCACTTAGCCGAGGGTAAAGTCACCTTCAAAAGAGGGGCCTACCACTTTTCGCATTAATAACTTATTTAATTATCTTCCAATATTCCGACCCTTTGTGATTGTATCCCTGCAGACTCAAACCACTGGGTTGAGGGTAACATCACCTTCAAAAGAGGGGCCTACTACTATAATTAAGATAATCTCTTAAAAGTCCGAAAGTGCGAAAACTATCAAAGGATACATAAAAGAGAAGTTGGATCCAAGTGATTCTATCTTGTCTATTTGTATTTTATTTTATTGATCTTCTTATTTTTATTTTTAATTTTTATATTTAAAACTTTTATCAAAAAAAAATTAGATTGATTAGTTGTTGACGATAAACTGGCATTAAAAGCTCTTGTGTCCTTGGACGATCTCGGTATCTTACCAACGCTATACTACGCTCACGATGTATACTCTCCGGACTTGACAAAGATGTAGGTGCTTGGACGATCTTGTGTCCTTGGATGATCTAAGTGCTGCTGGATTCTCTCCAAAAAATCCGGCAGCTGGACTTATAAAGATGTATACTCTTTCGGTATGAATGAAGACTTCCGCTGCATTCTACTTCTACTCCTTTCTGTAATAACATTCACGTTTATCCATTAACTTCCGTCTAGAACCGCCTGATCACGGACCTTCAATTGGTATCAGAGCTACGGTTATCACCTACGCTCATGAATTTGGACATTTATAGACATTAGGAAGGGTTTTAGACGTAAATCATGAAATAAACCTACAATCCACAGAAAAAATCCAAAATTGAACGGATAGGATTGTTAGAAAACCAATTTCAACCAGATCTATGGTGAAATCATCTCGAAATTCAAAGAAATAAGGATTTTGGATTGAAAAATGTGAAAAATGTCTGATTTGGAGACAAAGTTCGCCCGAGGTCAAGTTCGCCCGAACTTAACATGGTTTTTCAAGACTTTTATCAAGTTCGCCCGAACTTGACAAAGTTTTTCATGAATTTTCATCAAGTTCGCCCGAACTTGACTGATTTTCATTGAAATGAAGCACAAGTTCGCCCGAACTTGTCTATTTCATGCAAGTTCGCCCAAACCTGGTGGTGGCCAACCAAGTTCGCCCGAACTTGTCACAATTTGACTAATTCGCTCGAACTTGTCTCACTAGCATATACAAGTTCGTCCGAACTTGTCAAGTAGCCTAAAAAAATTATTGTTCGGTTTATGAGACGGGTGTCCAGAAAAATTTGGTGATAGAAATTTTTTCAAAATTTAACGTCTGATACTGACTGTTCGGGGACATCGGCGGAGGCTTAGAGAGAGGCTGAGATGATGAGGTTAGAGATGGTTGAAGATGAGAGGGTAGTCATTGATACCAAAGCAATTTGGTGATCATTAGGGTTGAAGACTACTGATGGGCCTTAAAGTAAATCCCGCATTTGTTAAATACTAAAAATTCCGAATTTTAGGGGAAATTTCAGTGAAAAATTCAGTATGGTCAAAATTTGCAAAAATGAGGGGGGAATAAAAATTTATTTTATTTGAAGATTCCGGCATTTTTGAAATTTGTGACTACTGCAACAGTATCCGGGTGGTTACCGATTGCAGATTTTCGGGAAATGCATAGAATTGAGATTCATTGAGATTTTATGATCATAGGAAGTTCCGATTTATCAGATCATGATACAGATTGATGCTTAAGGGTTAGAGTCCTGATCTCCGGTTAAGGAACAGTTAGCTGGATTAGCAGTCGTTAGTACCGATGAAGGAACTGATGACGTTCAAAACGTTCAGTGATGATCTTAGGATTAATGACTAGCTCCGAAGACGGATGGTTTCAAAAATTACCAAGGAGATCTGAAGTTATCCCAGATACACTAACTGATGATAGCCTTTGGTGGCCATTATTTTTAGTCTTCAAGCAGATGAATCATTCTTCTCTTTGGACTAACCGCCATTGGATGATGATGTTTGGTGATTAAGTGGCGCTGGTCTACCGGAGATAGCTATATATCGGCATTATGACTGAAGAGGAAGAATGTGATGTGATCATGGACGAGTGATTCTCATATTCGAAGTGTTACCAGATGATTTGGTTCCGATGAAGATTTGCTAATTGAAAAAGATTACCGATTTGCTGATCTGGAGTGATTATGGAAATCGGGATTTCAAATTTTTGCGGGTAAACATTGATTTGAAGTTTACCAGTGTGGTAATTCGAAGTTTCTATCAATTGCCGGTTGAGTCTTCAAGATCGGAAGATCGAGCATGGGAGATATGCGCTAAACTGAACGCGGATGTGATTAAAGTTGAATGGAGAAGCTACATTGATGAGCTTCAAATTGGTGTCTATTCAATATAATCTGTCGGTCAAGCAAATCAGTGGAGGTTGGAAACTGTGCAACAAATATCTAAACTGGAGATTTAAGGGGGAATTAGATGTTGATAATGCAAACCCGGATCATCAATTAAGGGGGAATTTGTTGACGCGTTTCGACGACAACGGCAGATACCTTGATTGAAGTTGCAGAATATTCAAACACGGGTCACGTTTACGAACAAGGGGGAATCTGTTGGGGCACTTTGTGTTCGTCACTTGTCGAATAGGCTAGATAGAGCGTGTGTTGAGTATTGTATAGCTTAGAATTGAACACACGACCGAAATACGGAGTTTTCAGTGTAAAATGTAACAAGTTCGCTCGAACTTGACCTGTATAGGTCAATTTCGCTCATAATTGTAATGTTGATGTCAAGTTCGGCCGAACTTGACTAGGCCAAGTTTGCCCGAACTTAGATGCTTACCAGCGAACTTCTTACCCTATAAATAGGTGGTGTGTGTTCATTTGTCATTTAAGTTTTTGGCATCCCTACGGGGAGGTGCTGCCGATTCTCTCCAGGAACTCCGACAGCTGGATTTATAAAGATGTATACTCTTTTGGTATGAATGAAGACTTCTGCTGCATTCTACTTCTACTCCTTTCTGTAATAACATTCTACCGAATCGGTTTAGGTTTATCCACCAACTTCCGTCTAGAACCGCCTGATCACGGACCTTCAGACGTCGCAGAAGAAGAAATGGAAGAAGTTTTGGCAGATTACTTCAGATCATTAGCAGAAGAAGAAGAATGTCTAAGAGGTGCTCCTAAATTGTTTTACACAATTCTAAAAACTTTTGCAGGTAACTTTGATTCTAGTCACAAAGGAGAAAGCCCTGTTGAGACAAAAGCAGAATGTGTAGAAGTAATTGATATAACCAAGCCTGTAACACTGGAAAGCTTAACTGGCATTGCCAACAAAGCACTCATGGCCAATACAAAAGAGGCAGTCAGTGTAGAAGAACAGGTAGAAAAGGTTGAAACAGTGAAAGAAACAATCAAAGCTCAAACTGTCAAAATGGTCAGTCCATGCCTGAAACATGACATGGCATGTGAACAATATGCTGAGAAAGAAAGCTTTTAAAGAACTTAAAACATACAATGATAAATTGTCATATGATTATAACAGTGTAATAGAATCATATGATAAACTTAGCAGGACCATTCGACAGTATGAGAAAGCAGTCAAAGAAGATGACAAAATACTTTCAATGCTCAAAGCAACTGTGATGGACAAACAAATGGCCATTAATATGCACATTAACACAATTGCTGGGCTGAAAAGTGAGCTGCTAAAATTGAAACTGAAAGAGTTAACAAATTGTTAATCAGTTATTATACCAGCATGTATGTCCTTGATCACATTCTTCCAAAAACAGAAAACAACAAAGAAGGTAAGAAGAATGATAAAAACCATGGAAAATGTTACGATCATGTTCCGCCTCTTATGTGGAATAGCTATGCTAAGAAACATCCTGACGGGGTGGATAAGGCGCTGAACTTAAATTTACTCATTGAAAAGAGTAATGAGTTGCCTGAAAATCTTGACATAACATATTCCAAATCTAAAAAGGACTGTGAATCTGAGGTGGTAACCAAAGTGGTAGAAATTGTTTTTGAAAATGAGTCTGATAGCACAATTTATGAGAGTGCTGAGTCACACATGAGAAATCAGAGTCAAGTTCACCTTCTTGAAGTGAGAAAAGTTTCATGAAAATTTTATCACAACATCAGATAATAGTTTAAATGATGATCCTAATGTAGTAATCTACAAACTGAAAGGATCAGATTAACTATATACTGATGAAGATTTTCCAGTCCAGAATGTTAACTTTGACCGTGTCGACAAATTTTTTAAACTCATTGAAGTTGACACATCTGATCTTGAAAAGCAAGTTGCTGGTTCCTACTTAAAACCAAAGAAGTCTAACAAAACCATCCATCCAAGAGGTAGAAGCTACCTGAAAACAAGAGGGATGGGTTAGGGTTTGAAAAGAAAAGAAATAACAAATTGCGAAAGACAAATTTTACAAAGAAAGTTGAGTTTGTTTTTGGAACAAGCATGGTTGATGAAAAGGAAATCATTAACAAGCAAACCAATGATGAGTTTAAGAAAGAAAAGGAACTTCGTAAACAAGCTTTGGAACACATTGTTGGAAACGACAGTAGAATGTGCTACAGATATAACAAAGTTAGGCATATTGCATGACAATGTACTCAAAATCATCCAAAACTTGTTCACGAACAAAAGAGGCTCACAGTAGATGAGAAGAAAAAGGGTCCAGCGTTTGTGCCAACAAAGATTTTAAAGAGAAAAGATAATTCCAGTCCTAATGTGGAACCAACAACTGAAACCATTTCTAAATATGAAGTTGGTGAAACATCAAAGAAAAATGAAAAGAAAGAATCTAATCTTTACATCAAAAAGGCATTTTCAAAAGCACAAACCTGGGTAGCCAAAGCAAAAACATCTTCTGTGAAGAAACCCTAGAACAACCAGACCAGAATTTGTGTAGATCTATGGATCGGGCTCTGCATCAAGAGGTTAATCCTTCGTTTGGTTTCGGGAAAGATACTTCTACTGATCCTGCAAAACAGAACACCGTCAGCCTCGCCACGGGGAGAAGGGGGTTCTCTCCGTGACCACCCTTCGGCGTGAGAATAAGTACAGGTAGTCTGAAGTAAAGTGAAGTAAGAGAGAGAGAGTAGCTGAGAGTGAATACCTTTTCCTTGAAGCCCAAGTTACTTATTTATAGCCAGATTTGGGCACCAAAATGAGAGATGGAAACCTAACGGAATCTTTCACTGCTCCGTTAAGTCTTGACTGTCCGTTAGTGCACACAGATCGTGAGCTCATCTAAGGCCAGGGAGATGCCATGTGTCGTCATGAGATCACTATATTTTATTGATGTGAGCATGCTATCACTGTGATCTCCCTAGATGCTACCACGTGTCATTCGGTTATAACCTAATAGTGGCTTTGCACGATTGGAAATATATGCTTCTAGAACATTTATACAACTGTGACCTGCAGGACCGCTGCCACGTATGCATTCTGTTATAACAGAAAAGATTCCTTTTGCCTCTGCACCTTTCTTGCAAACAGGGATTTCTGCTAAGGAAAAGTCTTTTAGGATTAACTGTTTCCTTGCGCAAGTGGTGTAAAGTAGTTAAATGATCTTTTTCCTTCTTTGCTGTTTAGCGCAACGTTTGCTGAGTTCTTGTTTTGGTACAAGTGTCTGCGCAAGGTTTATGAATGAAGTATTACCCAAGGAAATTAATCAAGGTTAACTTTGAACCTTGCGCGAGCCCGCGTAAGGTAGTTAAATGATCTTTTCCTTCTTTGGGTACCTGGCGCAGAGTTTAGTGAGTCTTTCTTTGGCAGAGAAGCCTATGCAAGGTTTTCTTGGCAGTTAATAGTGGGTATGGTTCCCTTGCTTGGTGCAAGGTTTTTGGGACCATACCCCTTCAAGTCCCCCTATTCCAGTGTTGCTCCTATGTAAAAGTAAAGAGTAGGTGGAGCACTGGACTTAAGATAGTATGCTGCGTTGTATGGGTTATGGTTCTTGAGTGTTTTTTTGCTTCCTAATGACGTATCATATGTGAACTTCGAAGACTATTTGAATTTCAAATATTTTGGAGGACACGTGTCGCTCATCCAGATAATGTAGTTGGTGTAAACGCACGTTCCTGAGACGTGGTGGTACTGTGGATAGGATGTCAACAGTATGTGTCCCACAATATTAATGACAATTCGACGACGCGCGCGCGTGAGGGTAATCACTGATCCCCACTCACTTAGTCAGTTACCTGGGACAGTGTAATGGTCGCAAAAGTCACTGCTGTCACATCGAGCATTAATTGCGATTGGTATATAAAGGGGATCGACTCTTCATTTGCTTCTTTACCAGTTAATGTTCTAGAGAGAGAGAGAGCACATATCCTTCATATTTTTCGGCGATCTGTGATACTCCGATCATCTTCTTTGTTGAGTTTACTGTCTTTCTGATCTTTCGATATTTATGGCTACCAGTTCCGGGAGAGTCGAGATACCGGCGACATCAATACTTTCACCGTTAAAATGGAAGAAAAAAGAATTTGATGACCTGGTTAGTAACTTTTTGTTTGCCAAGTCCTGGGGAGCTTTTTATCCTAAGGAGGGTGCCACAGCGGCGGATGCTCCGGCCGGCTATATCACTTTATTCTATGACTATTTTGCCGATGGCAACTTTAGGCTTCCGGTGACCCATTTCATGCTGTAAATCCTTGATTTTTACAAATTCCATATTTTCTCAGTTGAACCCCATGGGAATGGTGAGGATTAGGCATTTCGAGTTTGTTTGCCGGTCGATGCAGATCATACCGACGGTCGAGAAGTTTCGGGTTTTCTATCGGTTGCACTGTTCTCTGGGATTTTATTCATTCCAACAACGTTTGAAAGCAACACGGTTGTTGTTAGTGCCACCCAAATCCTATCAGGACTGGAAACAGAAGTTTTTTTATGTGAAGGCGGCGGTTATCCCCACGGCGATGACGTTCAGGGCCGGGGAGGAGATAGACTTGAAGACGTTGGCCATTCCTACCCATGAAGTGTGGTACCAAAATATTAAGGATGTGCCCAATATTGTCTTGCCGGAAAAGGGCGTTAATTGCTGCTGGGATGAGCATCCTATGGAAGAAGGAGCGTCAAGAAAAACCGGTTTACACCAAAGATGGTGTCGGTATGTTACTTCACCACTTCTTAGAGCAGCCTTCGATAACTTTTTATTGATGATGTTTCGTTGCTATGCTTTGTTTAATAGTTGCGCCGTTATATTTGGTCTCTTTCAAGAGAGACAATGGAAAAATGGCTGCCGTGTCTCTCGAGGAGAATGAGGAACCATGGTTTGATCAGATTTTGGGAAATTTTGAACTTCCAACAAGGAAAGTCTCAATGCGCTGCCTTCCTCTACTACCGGTACGTCATATATTGTAAAGCCTGAGTTAGAATTGCAATATTACTAGTAGATGCAAATTCTAAGTAATATTGCAATGTAACTTATGGAGCAACGTTTTTTCCCTTTATCTTTGATCATGTAGGTGATTTGCTAAACTTGGGCGTAGGCCCTGAGTCGAAGAAGAAGAAAAAGAAGCCAACTGCTGCTGCTGTTGCGCCCCCTTCCTCAAAACCAGATCAAAAGACTAAGCCATCTGCTGCTGTAAAAGATGAGGGCAAGAAAGGTACGCATCTCGTAACTGATTCTTGGTGTGATTACGGGGTGGTGTCAGACTCATTTGAGGGTCTCGCGCCTGTAGGTTTAAGGAAACCCAAGGAGGAGCCTGTTGACACGTCATCTGTCCCTGCCTCTAACCCAGATGAACCTTTGGAGATATCTTCAAGCCTAGAGGAGGCGTTGAAGCGTGCCTCCAAGAAGAGGAAAGAATCTAAGACTGTACCATCTTCTCCGCCGAAAAAGGTTGCGCGACCGCGCATCGGTAAGAAGAGCAATCTGGATGCTCTTGCGAAGAAGTTTTCTCCTAGTATGTCTACTTCTTTGCACACTTTGTTCTAATAACTGCGCAATGCCTTATGCTTGATACTTTGTTTGTTGCAGAGAAACTTGTCAAGGTTGCGCCGGTCACATCATCTTCCATACCATCATCGCGCAGCCTGATAATACTAAAGGGGGTGATATGGACCCTAGCGCCCGTTTTCTGATGGGGACCCCATTATTCCCGAAAAACCAGAAGGGGTGGCTCCAGAAGAAGAGTCGAAACAATTTGTTACTGAGAATCCTGCTGGCGAGCAGGTTAAAGATACTGCTTCAGATGTCGCTAAGAATCCCGCTGACGAGCAGGTTAAAGATACTGCCACAGATGTTGATGCGGAAAGGCCTGTGGATGTGGAACAAGATAAACCATCCACACCCATTGGTGAGTCTTCAACGATTTTCTCTAAGGGTGCAGGCCCTTCAACGAAAAGCGATCATTTTATGCCAACTTTTGATGAATCAGATGAGGAGTCTCCGATTCGCCCGAGGAAACACCTGGGGATTATTATCGCTCTTATTCTGAGAAACGGGCTTCTGAGATCCACCAACCTGTGTGGAAGGTTAAACAAGGCGACGTTTTTACTGATTGGCACTCATGCAGGGAGTGGTATAAGGGCATCTTCCCTCTGGCGTAGGTGAAACGTCAAGAAGAAAAGAATCATGATGCCACTTATCAGACGTATTTACAAGCGTCTGCCCTTGCCTCTTCCACTATGAACCGAATTGTGGGCGAATGGCACAGCATGAACAAGGAGTGGGATGAGGTTGAGATTAATAAGGCGAAAGCCAAATTTGAAAGGGAGAAGACGCTGAAGATGGTCATGGATTTTGAGGCTGCTAAGGCCAAGTTTGTGGAGGAGAAGAAGACTGAGGAGTGGTCTGCGCTTGCATGGAAGCGCAAATGTGAGGCTGCTGCTGCGCAGCATGCTGAAGATCGCAAGCGCTTTGTGGAGGCTTGTGATTGAGACAATCATGAAAAAATTTATCTTCGTAATGAAATTGAGAAACTCAAGAAAGAGAAAACTGATGCAGTTGCTGCAGCAGAGGAGGCCCGTTCGCATAGAGAGAGGAGCGAACAGAATGACGTAGCGACCAAAATGACTCTCCTCCTTAAGAATAAAGAGATTGATGATTTAACCTCTATGTTATTTGATCAGGTGTCTGCAGGTGGAAGTTGATTCCTTGAAAAAGGATATCAAGCTTCATCGAACTTAGAAGGCCGAGTTGACCCGCCGTTTGACTGAAGGTGAGCAAAAGATCAACAATATGGAGGTCGCTCGTGCCACAGCTGAAAGTCTCACAGAGTCACTGATGAATCAGCTTACCAGGCTGCGCGAGTATGGGATTGTGGAGGTATTATCCCTATCTTGAAATATATATATGTCTTGTTGAATTATCACATCTTATACTGACGTGTTTGCTTACAGATTGCAAATTCCATCTTGAACTCTACGGAGTTGGATGAGAGAGTGGCAGAGCTGATGGTAGCGGCCGCAATGATGGGCATGCTGAGGGCTATAAAGAGTGCACACTGCACGTGGAAAACGCGTTGAAAACTCAATGGGATACAAGCTGAGCTGCTACTCATGGGATTGATACTGTTGCCATTTACACAGCTGCGAAAGAAAAATATGACCACTTGCAAATCCTAATCATGGACCTCGTGGATACTGCTCTTCAACAAGATGATTTTGTTGATAGATTGAAAGAAATTTTTGTAGTGGCGGAAAAACACTCAAGCAAAAAAGATGTAGAATAGGGCATCTAGACTGTTAGAATTTGCTTGATGTATGTAAATATTCCTGATGTATCGTTGCGCGGCTGCGCAAGTACTTCTTAATGTAAATATATAATATATCTAGTTTATAATGTTTGCATGTGACCAATTACTTGTTTAGGATAGACAAATGAACAATAATCAATCTCATGTGAGCGTAAGCATTGCTTTATCTTGTGGCTCATGAGTATGTGTTTTTGTTTATCCAAAGGAATTGCATGCATTTGTAATAAATATAGAAAAGAATGTAAGTAGCGACAGAAGGCATTTTATTTCATTGATAAAGTGTAAAGCTATAACTGTCACTAATATTACAAAGGAGAACTAATGTAAGCAGACTCATGAAAGGCGCAAGGCTAATGAGCTCTGAGATTACATGTAACATCTGCACAATTGTTGGGCGTTCCAGGTCGGCAGGACGCTAAAATCGTCCAGGCGCTTCAGCATGTATGCTCCTTTGCCAAGGACTTCATGGATCACATAGGAGCCTTCCCACCTTGGCGCGAGTTTACCCGGTTTTTCAGCATTAAACGCTTCATTATCACGGAGGACGAAATCCCCCGGCAAAAATGTGCAAACGCGCACCCGCTTGTTATAATATTTCTCTAGCTGAGATTTATATTTTGCTTCGCGGATGGCTGCGTTCTCGCGTCTTTCTTCCACCAAGTCCAAATCCAAACGGCATTGTTCTTCATTGTCTTGTTTTTCTAGCGCAAGCATTCTTGGCGACGGGAGACCTATCTCAGCAGGGATCACCGCCTCCGTGCCATATACCAAGCTGAATGGGATTTCTCTAGTACTCATCCTTGGCATAGTTCGATGCGCCCATAGAATGTTGGGCAGTTCATCGACCCAACCACGCCGCGCTGATCCAAGGCGGACTTTAATGCCATCAACTATCTGCTTGTTGATACTTTCAACTTGTTCGTTCGCCTGGCGGTGCGCAACGGATGAAAACACATGTTCGGTCTGCATTTCTTGCATCCATTTTTGTAAGTCATCAGATGCTAAATTGGGACCATTATCTATGACGATTCGCATGGGTAATCCGAAACGACAAATAATGTGCTCCCCAGATAAATTTGCGGATTACCATGGCTGTTGTCGAGGCTAATGGTTTTGCTTCAACCCACTTTGTGAAGTAGTCGACAGCAACAACGATGAATTTTACTGCGCCTGGCGCATCAGGATAGGGCCCCACCAAATCGATGGCCCATTGTTGAAACGGCCATGCGGTTATAACTAGGACCAACTGATTTTTGGGGCGCAATGTTTTGGGTGAATGTCTTTGACAAGCCATGCACTTGCGCAACGTATCCATAGCATCTACGTACATCCCGGGCCAATAATAACCTGCGCTCATCACCTTTGCAACGACCATGCGTGGCCCCGCATGTATGGCACACAATCCTTCATGGATTTCTCGGATCAGGTACTGCACATCGTTCTTATCGACACATCTCAATAAAGGGCCCATGTACGACTTGCGATACAGAATAGCATCTGCCATATCATAGTTTAAAGCTTTGCATTAGATCTTTCGTGCCTGCGCTTTGTTGTTAGGAAGTTGGCCATGTTGTAAAAACAAGATGATTGGAGACATCCAGGATGGATTCCCCATTTCGACCATGGTAACTTGTTTTAGCGGGACATATGGATTTTGTAGAACTTCAATCCTGACTTCCTTTTCTAAATGCTAAAAGCTCATGGCTGCAAGTTTGCTTAAAGCGTCAGCGTGTTTGTTTTCACTTCTGTTGACATGTATAACTTTAAACAGTCGGAATTGACTGATTAAAGATTTGGCTTGTTCCAGATATAATGCCATAACATCGCCAGCACATCTTAGGTGTCGGTGATTTGTTCAGCTACCAGTCGGGATTCAACATGCACTATCAAATATGCCGTGCCCATTTTTATAGCAAGGTGCAACCCTGCCAGAAATGCTTCATACTTGGCCTCATTGTTTGTGCTTTTGAAATCTAGGCGTATAGCATAAGTGAATTCTTGGTTATCTGGGTTGACTAACCGAAGGCCTGCATCGACACCATCACTATTAGACGCGCCATCCGTGTGTAATAGCCATTCTCTATCATCCGTAATCGGAACCAGATTTTGGATTTCTTCACACTCTTGTGCTTTATCTGCTGGAACTTCAGCTATAAAATCGGTAAATATCTGCCCTTTAATTGCTGGCCTTAGCTTGTAGACAACATTGTGGCTGCCTAGTTTAATACCCCATTTGGCTAATCGTCCTGAGACGTCTGGTTTAGAAAGAATTTGCCCAAGATGATAATTTGTCAAGACATTGATGACATACCTTGAGAAGTATCTGCGAAGCCTGCGCGAGCGTGAACGAGCGCAAGTACCAGCTTTTCCATCATTGAGTATCGAGATTCTGGGTCATTTAGCAATTTGCGGATGTAATAAATAGGCGTTTGAACACCTTCTCGTTCAACAAGCAACACTTCTCCTACTGCCAATTCAGATGCAGCAAGATAGAGAATCAGAGGTTCTTTGTTGCGCGGGGCTGTTAAGGTTGGTAACTGAATCAAACAATCTTCATGTCTTGGAAAGCTTTCTCCGCCTCTGGCGTCCATTGAAATTTATCCTTCTTCACGCAGTTGCGCAAGGTACGGATGAAAGGATAAGATTTTGCCGCATGGTTTGCGAGAAAACGATTGAGAGCAGCTAACCGCCCCGCCAATCTCTGCATCTCCTTTACGCTTGTCGGAGATTTCATACTTTTAATTGCTTCAACTTTTTTTGGATTGACTTTAAACCCATTCTTTGTGATGATGAAACCGAGAAACTTGCCCTCTTCCATGCTAAAACAACACTTGCTTGGGTTTAATTTCAAATTTACACTTCGTAAAGAAACAAAAGTTTTCTGAATGTTTTCTAACATTGTTTCTTATGTATGACTCATGTTGACTAGATCGTCAATATACACTTCAACAGTTTTCCTAATGTCATCTCCAAAAACAGAATCCATAAGTCGCTGATACGTGGCTCCCGCATTGCGGACCCCGAAAGGCAATTTTGTATAACAGAAAATACCTTTCTTCATGCGGAAAGCCGTTTTGTCTTCATCCTCTTGTTTCATCAGCACTTGATGGTACCCTTTGTAACAGTCGAGAAAACATTTCCAACGGAATGATGCTAATAAGTCTACTTTCTTGTCAATTTCTGGAAGCGAGTAACAATCTTTGGGACATGCCTTATTTAAATCCTTAAAATCGACACACATGCTCCATCTGCCGTTATGCTTTTTGACCATAACGGGGTTCGCTACCCATGTTTGATATTTGACTTCGCACAAAATACCAGCTTTAAGCAATTCGAAAACTTGCTTGTTCATAGCTTCTATTTTTTCACTTCCCAAGCTGCGCTTTTTCTGAACTACTGGTTCTGCTAATGGGAAGACATTTAAGCAATGCTCTACAACGTTGCGCGGAACCCATATCATGTCTGCAGGTGTCCATGCAAAGATATCCATATTTCAAAACAACAAGGTTTTGAGTTTTGCGCGAATTGCCATATAAATTGCAGGACCAAGAATAATTGGTTGCTCTAGATACTTATTGTTCAGCACCCATTTCTCAGGTTCATTTAGTGATGTTGGTTTATCAGCCTTAACAACTGGTCCTTCAATAGACATAATCTCTTTTCGAGCGAAAATGATAGCTACCCCAGTTGGCGTTGGGAAACCACATGCAGCGTGAGGCGCATATGTGACCATGCTGAAATCTCGCTGCGCTCGTCGCCCTAATAAAATGTCATGATGGGATGTTGCTGGCATTACCATGAAGTTCACTTGAATGGTGCGCGACTGTTTACCGTCTGAAAGAATCACTAGGAAGACTATCTGTCCAAGAGTGAAGACAACCTCGTTGCAGAATCCAGTTAACGGGAAGTCAACAGGTTCGAGGCGTGCCTTATCTTCCGGATCTAAATGCTTGAAACATTGCTCGTATATGTGTTGGTGCATAATGTCTATGTCTTAGTCTGATATCGAGTCTGTATAGTATAGAGCTGAATAGGCTAGGTGTTTGAAGTATTTATGTTATATGGTAGCAAGTTCGCCCATGACATCATGTCTAGCCAAGTTCGGCCGAACTTAGGCACCTCATGAGCGAAATTCCATCTCTATAAATACCTAGCTAGCCTACTTCATTTGTAACTTTGACATTTCAGAGGCGAAGCTCTGTCAGTTTGTAACCAGAACGTTTGATTAATAAAACTGACGATTAACTGATTAAATCTTGTCTATTGGTAAACACGACGTAATATTTCCGCTATTATGGACGTTAGATATCAAATTTAGGTTCCTAAGCATCGAGGATAGGTCCTACAAGTGGTATCGGAGCTAGAACAACCTGATTTGATAGTATCAAGACAAGATCACTTCTATTTCATCTCCATTCTTCTATTTTTCTTAACTTTTGAACATAAAATGAAGAATTCACGGTCAAAATCTTTTCAAATTTGAGTATATCATGTAAAATACAACAAAGATAAACCCTTGAAAGATTGGAGACCAAATTCAACCGAATTCATGTCAAAATTTTGAAAAAACCATGTTTTGGAAAACTATCATGATCGAACTTGTTAAGCATGTTCGACCGAACTTGGTCTAAAACATCACCTTTTAAGTGATTTTTTAGGAAGTTCACTCGAACTTGAGATATTTTTGAGGAAATTCTAGCCAAGTTCGCTCGAAGTTATCAATTTTCCACTGATTTTATAGCAAGTTCGGCTGAACTTGTGTAATATCAAGGAATTATTGAGTAAGTTCGCCCGAACTTGTTTGTGTTTCATCGAATTCTGATAGCAAGTTCGCTCGAAGATACACTGGATTTGTTATAAGTTCGACCGAAGATAACAAATTTTTTTCAAAACAAATATCACAAGTTCGACCGAACTTGTGATAAATTCAAGAATTCTTCATTGTTACTACAAGTTCGACCGAACTTGTAGTAGTGCTAATTGTTTTCAAAGTTTTTGAATATTTTCAGTATACACGTCTCGTTATTCACAATGGATGATATGCAAAGAGCTTTTATGTCCGGAGCTAGTTCGTCGAATGCCAACGTGATTCATCAATTCAATCTTGATAACGAGATGGGAACGACTGTTAAACCGCCCAAGCTAATGAGCATGGACGAATATGAAGCATGGAAGGAGAAATTTACCTATTGGGTTCAAGCCATGCACTTCACTAGCTGGGTGTCGATTGAAAGAGGCTACACTATTCCGGTAGATGAACATCACAAGCCCTTGAAAAGTACAACTATTCGACAGTACAGAGAGACGAATACATTGCTGAGAAAAAGATGATCAGTCTCATCCAACAGTCTGTCAAAGAAGATATCCTGATTTTCTACCAGAATATACTACTGCAAGAGATCTTTGGTTGTCATTACAGAAGAAGTATCAAGGTAGTGCCGAAATGATCAAAAGTAAAAAGGCACTTATTCTGAAAGAATTCGATATCTTCACCATGCTAAAGAATGAGACTATGAAGGAAATGATCGAGCGTTTTTGTCATCTTAAAGTTCAAATGTGAAGATACAGTCTCGAGAAGACTGAACAATAATACATCGACAAGCTTGCTGACGCACTACCAGATGGTACTTATTTGATGGTTCTGAAGAATAGTGATAAGTGGGAATTCTTCAAGTTGTCAACGTTTATTGACAAACTCGAAGGCCAGGAAATGGAGCTTCTGAAGATTACAAAGTCAAAGAATGCTAATGTTGCTCAAGACGTTGGGTTGTACTACAAAAGTGGAATGCAAGACATCATTTCGAGTCCAAAAATTGGGACAGCGTTTAGTGCAAACATGAATGCTTCTCCACAGAACCAGAGTCAATCCAACCTCATTGATCAGAGTCCACAGAGTTCGTACTCAAGCACTGGTTCAAAGCCATCTTATCAAAGTCAAGGAAATCAGAATCAACAAACAAATTCTGATTCGAATGTATACAAGTGCAACATCGCAGTGAATTTGAACAATGTTGTTTCAGAACAAGTTGCTAAACAACATATGTCTCTTCTCACCACTGTTCTGGAGTCATACGAAAGTCTTGTAGCCGGTAAAATTGGAAATCCCGAAATGACGACAAAATATTATGACCAAGTGGATGAAGAAGAACTCGAGTTGATGGATATCAAGTGGTGTTTAGCATCTATTATCCGAAGAGTCACAAAGTTTGTTGCTCTTACTGGCCGAGATATCAGAAATTCAAGCAACAAGTTGGGCTTCGACAAATCAAAAGTGATGTGCTTCAGATGTCGCCAAAGGGACATTTCAAGAGAGAGTGCAAGAATCTTGAAGCAACGGGAAATCAGAATCCTTTCAGAGGAGGCAACGAGTATTATAAGAAGTCACTTCAATACAAGCCATTTCCAAAGAAGACTCAGGTTGAAATCCAAGAGAAACCAAATAACAGCAGCAAGGAGAAAGCTATGGTAGCATCAAACGAAGATGATGGTTTCGACTGGAATTCTTACATTGGTAAAAAGACCGGAGTTGCGTTGACGGCTGAGATAGTTGAAGATACTTTTGCAGAGGAAGCAGCGGCAACGACAGAAGCAGCGGCTATAGAACAAATTCTGCTGGAATAATACTTGCATCAACAACGAGAAGAAGAGAAGTATATCCACATGCAGAAACAAGGAATTTTATCTCCTAACTCATGTGATAGTTTTGCAGGTCATTTTGATGGAAGCTCTAAGGAACAAGTGGTTGAGGAGACAACAATTGATGAAGAGATCATCAATGTTACACAAGAAGTGAATGCCGAAAACCTCAAGGACATGGCAGATAAAGCTTTAATCGCAAATCTAACCAAGGTAGGTCCAGAGGTAAAAGAAGTTGTCAAAATACAAATTGTAGAGGTTGAAAAACCTTGTACAAAATGTACCGAATCATGTTCTGAGTGTGCTGAAAAATCAAAAATCATCGTTGAAAACAATGTGCATAATGAACTTTTGAAATACGATTATCGCACAATGAAGGAAGCGTATGATAAAATGAAAAATGATTATGGTAGGCTTGATAGAAATAACATCGAACAACATGATGCCATAAGAATGTAAAAAGGAACAGTAATGGATAAGCAAAAAGCTATTAATATCTATACTAACACCATTGCTGAAACTAAGCAACAACTCCAGGACATGACAATTGAAACAAAACGTGTTCAACAACTTTTGAGAAGTTACACATGTAATGCATATGTCATTGATCACATCCTTCTGACAATTCCATCGGAAGAGAAACCTAAAAAGAAAATTGGTAAAGAATACAGCAATGTTCCTCCACCCCTTTGCGAGAAGTATTGTCGCAAATCCGCTGATGGGATGGATAAGACATTTAACATTGAGTTGTTATCTGAAAAGAAAACTGAGTTGCTAGAGAACATTGATGTAATCTATACTAAAACTGATGATAACAATGCTGTGGTTAAAAAGGTTGTTGAAAATGTTTTGAACGATTCTGATGAAGGCAGCTTTAAAAGCGCCGACTCGAACTCAAAGAATTCAGATTTACAGTCTGAAGATGAAGATACATCATCGGAGAATGATCTAAGTGATGATCCTAATATTGTCATGTACAAGATTAAGGAATCTGATAGATTATACTTTGATGACAATTTTCCAATTCAGAATGTGAAGGAAGAATTATTAGAAAAATCTTTAAACTCGTGGAAGTCACATCAGATGATCTGGAGATCAATGAAAAGAAATTCTATTCCAAACCTAAAAGAAACAACTACCGAAGGAATGGTGGTGATCATCCGGAAAACCGGAGAGCTGGGTTGGGATTAGAGGAATCAAATGAACCTAAAAGGAAACCGTCACCATTTCATGAATACAAGAATAAAAACATGAATTTTGTATATGGGACGAACACGGTTCATGAGGAAAGTTTGATCGGGAAACAATCAAACAATGAGTTCAAGAAACAAAAAGAACTTCGAGATAAAGCCAAAATTGCAAGTGGTGCCAAAATAAGTGGCGTAACCCACTAAAGGACATGCACATGATTCTCGGACTTGTTTCAAGTGCAACAAAACTGGTCATATTGCACGTTACTGTCCGAAATCAAAGCCGGCTTATCTTCGAAGGAAAGAAAGTTCAAATGTTGTGAAACCCAAGCAACCAGTGTTTGTAAAACCTGTAAAGATTTTGAAAGAAATGAATCAAAAGCTAAACTCAAACCTAAGTTTGAAAATTCAATTTTCAAAAAAGGAGAAACTTCAAAGGCTAATGAAAATAATTTTTACATCAAGAAGGCTAATATAAAATCTCAAGCCTGGATTACAAAGAAATGGTCATCAACATCTGAGAACACTAAGTCTGAGCTTGTCAAGACTAGTGATAGTAAGAAAGAATCAAAATCTGAAATCATAATTGAAACCACATCTTAAACTGTCAAAAATACTAGTGGTAACAATTCAAAAGATAAAAAGACAGTAAAGTTTTCAAACATAAACATCATAGAAAATTCAGATGAAGAATGGGAAGTTTATTCTGTAGATGAGTGTGGATTCGATTATGCTGATGAATGTGAATTTGATTTTGATGATGGTTATCCAATTCAACCCAAGACCAAAAAGGCTTGGGTCTCGCTTTTTAAATAGATTGATAAAATGTGCAGGGGCTCCAGAGATCCGTACTTTCTAAGTGGATTTTGGATAGTGGAGCGTCCAGGCATATGACGGGAATGAAGGCGTTGCTATTCGACATTAAAGCTATCAATGGTGGATATGTTGGATTTGCAGGAAACCAGGGTGGAAGGATAGTCGCCGAGGCAAAACTCTCCAATGGCGTCGTTTCATTTGATCGTGTGAACTATATTGCAGAACTTGAGAACAATCTTCTGAGTATATCGCAGATTTGTGACAAGAAATTCACGGTCCATTTCAACGACAAAGAGTGTATTATCTTGAAGCCGGGATTCAAAATACCAAATGAGTGGATTCTAATGCGAGCACCTCGGGAGAATGATCTATATGTTCTTGATATGGGTGTCGCTACCACTTCATCAAAATCAGCACAATGTTTTGTGTCAAAGGCTACTGAAAAGGATTCTATTCTTTGGCATCGTAAGATGGGGCATATTCATTTGCGAAAAATGAATTTCTTGGTTCATAATGATATGGTAGAAGGCGTAAATCTTCGGAGTTTTCAGATGTCTGATCATTGCTTAGAATGCAAAAAGGGAAAGCAGATCAAGAAATCTCATCCGAAGAAAATTCTAAACTCAATCAAGTTGCCATTAGAACGTCTCCACATGGACTTATTTGGTCCTGTAAATATTCGAAGCATCTCAGGAGACTTATATCGCTTGGTCGTCACAGATGACTATTCGAGATATTCGTGGGTATTCTTTCAAGAATCAAAAGACGAAACGTTCGAGAACTTGGTCATTCTATTCAAGAAACATGAGAACCTTTATCATCTGCCGGTCAGATGCATTAGAAGTGACAACGGCACAGAGTTAAAGAATAACAAAATGAAGGAATTCTGCAACGCAAAAGGGATTCTGCACGAGTTTAGTGCTCCCTATACTCCACAACAAAACGGAGTAGCTGAACGGAATAATAGAACTTTGATTGAAACTGCGAGAACCATGCTTGCAGATTCTAAACTTCCAATCAGCTTCTGGAGTGAAGCGGTTTGTGCGGCTTGGTACATGCTAAACAGGGTTCTTACTGTCAAACCAACAAAGAAAACATGTTTTGAGATG
Source organism: Scalesia atractyloides (assembly GCA_947069175.1). Classification (NCBI taxonomy): domain Eukaryota; kingdom Viridiplantae; phylum Streptophyta; class Magnoliopsida; order Asterales; family Asteraceae; genus Scalesia; species Scalesia atractyloides. The sequence goes on along the minus strand of CAMTDV010000004.1, from coordinate 50,961,756 downwards.
ATAACCGACGGAAGCCAAATTTGAAGTTCTTAGAGCCATTCGGTGCACCATGTACCGTAATAGACCAAGATGGCAAATTCGGAGCTAAATCTCTTGAAGGTTTCTTTGTCGAATATGCGAGTCCGTTGAGAAGAGTATATGTTACTTCATTGAGAAAGGTTATTGAAGCACGGCACGTGGATTGTTTCAATTATACGGATCCTATTCAAAGGAAAGGTGGCGCGTGGCTGTTTAACTATCAAGACCTTTGGAAGTCATTTGACTTGCCCGAAGAACCGTCTGACGAAGAAGTTGCAGCGTTATACTACCTTCACCAGTCAGCGAATAAAGAACAAATTGTTCGACCAATCGTGGTTAATCAACCCACGTTGGATCCATCTTCTTCTGGCGCAAGTTCAAGCAATAGTGGTGTTCCGGCTGAAAATGTTTCTGAAACGTTAACAACACCTGCTACTCCTCCAAGAAATGCCTCTACTGAACTAGTGAATACAACAACAGAGCCCAATATGCCTCAGAATCAAAATTCTGACTCAGATGAAGCACCAACATTCGATGCTGATGGGGAATCATCTTCTTCAGATGAAGAAGTGGAGCAGATAACAAGTCTTCTTAATCAATCTGTAGTCCTGAACAATAGAAATGAAGCTTCATCAAGTTCTCCAAATGTTGAATTGGTCGTTGATCTCAACATCACGAATCAGCAAAACTTAGTAGATGTTCCAAGTGAAGAATGCCGCGATCATATTCCTATCATCCGTCAACAAATATTATCGGAGAACTTCAAACTGGTGTTAGAACTCGAGGGCAAATTAACAAAGCACTCAGTTGTTTCTACACTCGCGTTGCTCCAACCCATAACTATTGCTTCTATTCATGTTTCATCTATCAGATTAAGCCAAAGACAGTTAATGAAGCTTTAGCCGATGAAAACTGGGGACAAGCAATGCAAGAAGAACTATTGCAGTTTGAGAAGTTGGGATTGTGGAAGCTTGAAGACCTACCAGAAAATCAGAAAGCAATTGATACAAAATGGGTCTTTAAGTGTAAACGTTATGATAGAGGGGTTATTGTTCGTAACAAAGCTAGGCTTGTTGTCAAGGGATTTCACCAGCAGGAAGGGATAGACTACACGGAAGTCTATGCACCAGTAGCTCGCTTGGAATCTATTCGAATCTTTCTAGCTTTCGCATCATGGAAAGGATTTAAGGTCTATCAACTGGATGTCAAATCGGCTTTTCTGTATTGAAAATTACGCGAGAAGGAGTACGTTGGACAACCACCGGGGTTTGTCGATCCACTCAACAAGAAGAAAGCGTACCTACTGGATAAAGCTCTTTATGGTCTACACCAAGCCCCGAGAGCTTGGTACGAGACATTATCGCAACATCTCGTCAGAAACGACTTTATCAGAGGAACTGTGGATAGTACTCTTTTCACCAGAGAAGTTGATGGTCATCTAATTATTGTTCAAATCTACGTCGACGACATCATCTTTGGATCTACAAACGATAGTCTCTGCAAGGAGTTTGAGGGAATCATGAAAAAGAAATTCAAAATGTCCTCGATGGGCGAAATGAAGTTCTTTCTTGGTTTGCAAGTAGATCAGCTTCCTGATGGTATTTTCATTCATCAGACTAAGTATGTTCACGACATCTTGAAGAAGTTTTGGAATGGAAAGCTTGAAGCCTCTATCTACGCCTCTTGCTCTAAATCACGGCATTTGCGTTGACGAGACTGGAGCCAAAGTTGACGAGACGTTATACAGATCGATGATTGGATCGATGATGTATCTGACGGCATCGCGCCCAGATATTATGTATCCAACCTGCCTATGTGCCAGATATCAGACAAGACCGTGGATCTTACACATGCAGATCGTGAAGCGAATCTTCAGATACCTGAGAGGATGCCCAAGCACCGGCTTGTGGTACCCGAAGAACGAAAATTTCGACCTCACAGGCTATACTGATTCTGATTTTGGTGTAGATAAGTTTAACTCAAAATCAACTACAGCGGGATGCCAGTTCTTCAGAACAAGAATGGTAACCTGGCAGTGTAAGAAACAGACTATGGTCGCTCTCTCTACCTGTGAAGCTGAGTATATCTCGGCCTCCAGCTGTTGTCACAGATTTTGTGGATTCAACAGCAGATGAGATACTATGGTCTGCAATTTCTAGACACTCCGCTGTATGTTGACAACAAGGCAGCCATTGATATAACTAAAAATCCGGTTCATCACTCACGCACAAAACACATTGAAATTCGTTATCATTTCATTCGTGATTGCTATGAAAAGAAATTGGTGTGAATAGAAAAAATCCACACCGACGAACAGAAGACTGATTTTTATACCAAACCATTTTCTTTGTCACGATTTAAATATTTGCTGAGAATTAATGGTATGAAAAATTTGCTGACAGGTGCGGACGTTGAGGTTGAATACGGATCGGACGATGAGTTCACGTGATCCACATTGGTTTGTAAATATCTTTCTATTTTAGAATTTAGTTAAAAACTAAAATCCAAAAAGATGTTTTTGATTTTAGGGGGAGAAATGTTAGAGAAAATTCAAAAACATTCGGAAAATTTTAAAATCCAAAAACATATAAAACATTGAAAAAGACAAAAAAAGTTCAGTGTCATAAAAGGAAATGATAGTACATCAGTGGACTATCACAGTATGCTAAAAAATTGTAAGGTTTAATAAGTGATAAACGAGTCTTATTGTAGATATGTCGAAAGGCTTAACACGTTCAGCAAACTGTTTTCGAGATATAAACTGAATTTAGCAACTGCTTAAACTTGTGGATTAACATATCTTGGATATATGGACTTAGTACTCCGAAATTTCGTTTGAAAGATTGCCTGATTCTGAGATACGAGGTCTTTATAGATAGTTGATATCTGGGGTATTATACAAGTTCTTCTGATTTTGGGGAAGCAATGGCCTAGAACTTTTATAATACTTTCGTCAAAAATCTCCAAACTGCATGCAATATTGAAAATTATCAAAAGATCTAATCATTTGTAGTGCTAAAAAGATTCCTTAAGTGGAACACACCTTAAAGACGAGCCTTCATCTCTTTGTCTGTACGGTAGTACTAACCTGAGCTCTCAAGGTCTCGCACAACCCAGATACAGATATCAATTACGCTATATTCACCTGTAAGATGAAATCTAGGAAATCTGGATACGGGAGTATATTCAAGAAGTGGGAACCGCAGTTAAGTCAAGTTTCATAAATCATACCTTAACATATCTTGAAACAGTTGAGAAATGTGGTAAAGCTTAAAGTGGACAAATATATCGACAATCTAGGTAAACGAGTTTAAAACTTAAAGTCTGTTAAGGGTCAATGGTACTGGTGATATGTCTCAATTAACTGATATGATCCTTAGACACGAATTCACAAAAATATGTTTGTAAATATGTTTATACATAGTTTACATTGTTCTGTACATAGTATTTCAGCTTTACAGATTAAAATCAAAAAGATTTTCGGTGTGTTTTAGCATAAACTTGCAAAAATACAAAAAGATTTTAATTCTACATTGTTTTCAGCAAACCAATGTTGGAGAACGGATCTTTGAAGTCTGGTAAGATGCTAGAACTGGTGGGAATCTCTTTGACAATGGGTTGGGAGCCAATCTATAAAATCTGAAGAGTCAAAACGATAAGAAGTTCATTAATTTGAAACTTTGTTTTTGAAAATATCAACAGTTTGTTCATAACGGGTCAAACCGGGGTCATTAACTTGGACTCGGCAGACAAATCGGTTAACCAAGGTCATTAGCTTGGACTTGGTCAACTGAGTGGATTTTCATAACTGGTAAAAAGTTGGAAAGTTCAGGGGTTAAAAATGAAAAATTGAAAAAGTTTAAAATTGTGGTTTGGCATGTTCGGCCGAACTTGCTAAACTGATTCAAGTTTAACATCTAAGCAAGTTCGACCGAACTTGCTAAGGAATGGCTGTGTTGTTTTATAGTTAAGTCCGCCCGCACTTGACTGGGCCTTCATGTTGGCTTAGCAAGTTCGCCTGAACTTGACTTGGTATAAATACCTATCAAGTTCGGCCGAACTCACTTCTGCAAAAGCAATCCTTTCTGAGCGAACTTGAACTTGAGAGAAAATTGAGTGAAATTGGCAATTTGACACCGTTACTCTGCCCAAATTTGCTTGTTTTTGGTGATTTGCACACCATCAACAATGGCCGAGGTATAAAATTGATGTTTGGACCGTAAGTTGAACCTATAATGAACAAACAAGATCTAACCTCAAATCTGATAGTTCTAGGTGTTTGTGATCAAAATTGAACTTAAAATCAGAATCAACATTTAAAATCAACAAGTGTAATTGTGTTTGATTGAACTAAAATGGATAAATGGCATGTTGACAGTCATTAGGTTTGGAGAAGACGACAAGTTTGGCCGAACTTGTTGTCAAGTTCGACCGAACTTGTATAATGGATTTGTTAACAAACTGAATAAAAAGATCCTAATACATCTTCGACCGAACTTGGTTTGATTTGAAAATTTGAATGTTGTTGATATAAGTTCGCTCGAACTTATAAAGTGAAATATTGAAACTTGGTTATATGTAAGTTCGCCCGAACTTATACTTTGATATTTGAACATGTATTAAGACATGTTCGGGCGAACTTGAACAAAACAGAATGTTTAACACATATATCAAGTTCGCCTGAACTTGATAAAGTGTTAGAAAATTTTTGTGAAATATTTCTCGATAAACGTGTTAATTATTTTGTGTCATTTTTCAGGCACAAGTTCCAGCACGTGTAATTTCAGTAGAGTTCTCGAAGACTCACAACGTGCATCATGCTCGACAAAACAATCTGTTCATCACTTAAAGAATACGACAGTATATTGAAGTTTCTGGAAGAAAGCACTATTCGCAGAGCGATTACAGAGCGCACAGTGTCGTATCGATCACACATTGTTCATTTCTGGATGAATGCAAGTTTGAGTGCTGATGAGAAGACAATTACCTCTACCGTGCAAGTTGGTAATAAAGTTAAGCCGATTACTATAACGGAAGATGATATTCGCTGAGTATTACAGTTCAACGATAAAGAAGATGATCCTATTTATCTTGATGAGAGGATGGTGCGTGGTTGTTTCTTCAGGATGGGTTACAAAGGAAGCGTGAACAAGCCGACACTGAAGAAAGGGGAAGTGCCAAACCCCTACAAACTCCTAATGCATGCCATAATTCATACATTCAGCCATCGCAAGGCCGGTTTAGATGATGTTCAAGATTACTTAGCTGCATGGCAACATCGCTTATTCTAAAGAAGCCGTTTAACTTTTCAAAGTTAGTTTTCACTCACATGTCGAAAAACATGGAAGATTCAAGACTGTGCTTATATCCGAGATTTGTTCAAATGTTGATTGACGAGAAGTATTCTAATATTGCACGAGATCCGAATGATGTTTTATACTTAGTGCATCTTGATGAGACCACAGTAAAGAAGCTAATCAAATTTCAGAAGCAAGCTTCAGCTCCTATTGCAAAGCCTGTATTCGGAGCGATTAAAGATTCTAATTATATTGCGCCGCCAAACAACAAATGGAGAAAAGATGGCAGTGACGATGAGAAAGAGCTTAACGCTGAGAAGGAGTGGTTTAAGGAATTCAAACCTAAGGCAAGGACTGAATGGTTCTTGAAGGCAGAAACTGATAAGCCTAAGAAGAAACAAGTAGCTAAGAAAGTTGAAACGATGCTCGTCAACGAGGATGAACTTGAAAATGTTGAAGAAGTTGCTGGATCAAGTGCTGCAGGTGTTATTGAGAGTCAAGAGACTGTGAAAACGACTCAAGATGATGTTATATCGGCTACTTCTGAATTGAAGATGATTCTGATAAAGAAATTCCTGCTAAAGAGCCAGAAAAGACTGAGGCAGAGATTAGAGCAGAGAAAGAAAGAGAACTGGATGCTGATTTTGATCCTAATGCAGAAAAAGAGTCCGATGAGGATAGGCCTAAGAAATCTAAACGTGTTAAGTCTGCAACTGTTTCGCCAACAAAGACTACAGGGTCTCCTCAGACCAAAGGAAAGAGAAAATCAAAGAAAGAGCAAAAGGCTGTAAGTAAGAGGCGCAAAAGATCGTTGAAAAGCACAGAAGCCCCACAAGAACCTTCTGGTGCTTAGGAGAAAGGAGTCACACAAGAACCTCCTCCACAAGAACCTCCTGTTATTATTCATGTTGAAGCTGAAAGGCCAGGAGTTACACAAGAACCTCATGTGTCTCGCTTTGTTAAGTTCCTATCACTGAATATCTTGTTGCTCCAACGACTTCTGTTCCTGAAAGTTCTATGCCAAGGAAGTCAACACCAAAGTCAACACCGAAGACTCCAGGAGGGCCTAATGTGTTTGGTGATATGCACAATGATCCTATAAGTTTGCAGGATCTAAACGATTTATTCCCAGAAACAAATGTTGAACTTCTGGAAAAGCGCACGAAGGCGTTAGAAGAAAAAGTAGCGCAGAATGAAGTTGAAAAAGCAGAGCTTATTAACAAGATGAATCAAAGCGCTGTCGAAAAAGAAATGTTGGATGACAAGGTGAAGGTGTTAGAGAATGAAAGAGAGTATCTTAAAGCGTTGATCGAAAGTCTACAAGATGCCAATGAGAAAATGCAGACAAAAATTTCAGAGTTATAGTCTGTCCAAGTCCTAAATGATCGAAGATTCTCTAGGATGCAGAAAGTGTTATCTAATGCACTGGGTATCGACTTCATTGCTGAATATGATCGTCTAGATCAACAGGAAGCTAAGGAACAAGCTGAAAAAGAATTAGCTGAGAGTGGCAAAGGAAAAGGGGTTGAAGGTGAAGCTCCTAAGTCTTTTGATGTTCCAGAGAAACCTGTTGAAGAAAATATTGTCATAGCTTCTGAGTCTGATATTTCTGAGGTTGACGAATCTGTCAAGCCTTCTGATCCTATCACTGCTTCTGAAGAAAAAGACGATGAAGAAGCTGAGAAAGATGATAAAGAGGATGAAGAGGAAGGAAGTTACGAGGATTGGAATGTTGGTGATGATGATGATGACGATGATCAGGGTAATGTTGGTATTAGAGTTTCTGAAGCCAAAATCTCTGATGATTTTGATTTTACTGCCCTAATGGACGATGAATCAAACAAAATGGAAGATAAAAGTCAGGGGGAGTCAGGGCAGAAAGGGCCAACTGATGATGATATAGATATGACAAATGTCTTTAAAGCCAGTTGCTGCTATTCCCACAAAGCCTTTAATGTTAATGTTAGAACACAACATGGAGGAAGGTGAATATGTACATAACTACACAAAGGAGGATTTAGCTAGATTGATCGAAGTTGAAGCTGAATCGTTAGAGTTTGATTTTGAGGAGGATGTGATGACTGTAAATCCTTTCGAGCCAAATGAGTATCAATATCAAAGACGATTCAAAGCTGATGAATACAATCGAGTAATTGTGGAAGATTGGTCTTTAGATGACGAATCAGATCAGAAAGTGAAGTATGTCGGTTCTAATTCGAATAGTTTTTCTACTTTTGAAGAGATGTACAAGCAGCTTGATGAAGATATGTTGAAGGAAAGGATTGCTGAATTATTCGAGAGGGTAAAGTACCTAAGCCCATGACCAAAGAATAGATAGCTCAAGCAAAAAAGTCTTGGCTTAAAGAAATGCCACGCGAACGCAAGTTTCGACGTCCTCTTGCATTCTTTACCAGAGACAAAGACATTTCTTTGGGAGATATTTTGAGCTGGGGTTGGTTTAAAGAGCTTAACGTATATACAATCAAGAGGGAGTTTGGAGTGCAATACTTCAAATACCTTGCTGATTTCAAGACATTACCGTATTGGGATGTAGAAGAGTTGGTATAGACGGTGAATGTTAAATATTACATGAAGCCGATTGATCAATTATTGTGGAAAATGATTAAGTATGAAGTGGTTGAAGGTTGGAATTATTGGAAGCCTTTTATTCCTGGTCGCAGAGTGAAGATAAACAAGGTAGCTGGAGAAAAGGACATAACGTTAATAATGAAACGTCCAAGAGCCATGAGAAATATGCCAATAATGCCTATTGAACAAGACTTCTATCCTTTATTCAAATGGTGGCAGATCGATCCAGCAACGTGCGAAGCTATGATTGTGCTAAAGTTTGAAGAACATCTGGATATTACCAAGGAACGGGTTGAAGTAATGGGTTATCAGGGCATGAGGGGTTTATGGAGGACGTTAAGAATTCTAGATCCTATGTGGCTTGTGAACTGCTCGAGAGAAGATATCAAAACCTTGTTCTACAACAAGAGTGTTTTTTAAGAACGTGAAAAGGTACAAGCTATGCAGTTTCAAAAGGCTGTCAATGTTTGTTATGCGCACGAAGTCAATTCTGGAAAGATGTGGCAAACAAAGTGGAGGGATCTGGAGAGAGTTGAGTTTTTAAAGGAGGAAAATAGAAATGAGGCGATTAAAGAAAGAATGGAAAAAGCGGTAAGGCAAAGTTCTCTAAGAATGGCTAACTTTAAAAGACCACCGCCAACTGATCAAACGCCTGATCCAAAGCAAGAACGACGAAGGAAGCCGTTCAAGAACTTCTTCGGTCATATACGTTAACGTTTATATAAAGACAGAGTTTTTGAAGACTAATACAAGACGAAGACTATATCTAAGGGGGAGTCTGTTGGTGCATAATGTCTATGTCTTAGTCTTGTATCGAGTCTGTATAGTAGAGAGCTGAATAGGCTAGGTGTTTGAAGTATTTATGTTATATTGTATCAAGTTCGCCCATGACATCATGTCTAGCCAAGTTCGGCCGAACTTGCTTAGGCAAGTTCGGGTGAACTTAGGCACCTCATGAGCGAACTTCCATCTCTATAAATACCTAGCTAGCCTACTTCATTTGAAACTTTGGCATTTCAGAGGCGAAGCTCTGTCAGTTTATAACCAGAACGTTTGATCAATAAAACTGACGATTAACTGACTAAATCTTGTCTATTGGTAAACACGACGTAATATACCCGCTATTATGGACGTTATATCAAATTTAGGTTCCTAAGCATCGAGAATCGGTCCTACAATATGATATCCATAGAACTTCCTGGATCTATGAACATATAATCAGTCTGGTAATGGCCAATGATATCTGTGATTACCACTGGTCTTTCTTCCTGTGGTCCGCCTGGAACCACAGGAAATATCACTTGCTACTCGCGCCATTTCTCTCCTCGGAATCGATGGAAGTTGCGCTTGCACAACGAGCCTCCTTGAATCATGGCAACTTGTTTCATCTTTTTGTTGCTTGGCCCTTCATCACCGCGCGTGAGTTGCCTGACCTCTTTTCGAACTTTTGCACTAAGTGTGTTAACTTGCCACTTTTCAAAGCCTTTTCAATTTCCGTGCACAGGCTAATGCAATTGTCAGTTGTATGCCTTGTGTCTTTGTGGAAATCACAGAAGAGGTTTGGGTCTTGACCGTTTTTTTTCTTCATGGGCTGAGGTTGTTTAAATTGATAATTCTCAGTGCTCAAGACTTCCGCGGGAGATTTGGTGAGAGGAGTCCACTGTCACTCTCGATTCTCATTTTTTATGGCTTTCTGAGTTGCGAACTTGTTAATCGTTGCGCGAGCATCCATTGGAGAGTATGGTGAATAAGAACTCTGGTTCGAGTCTTTCCAACCTTTCTTAAACTTTCGACCCCCTTTGCTCAGATCCTCAGGACGATGCTGAGGTAGAGGAGGTCTATTTGAATTGAGGTCTCGTTCGGTTTGTGCATAAACCTCGGTTGCTGCCATGAGCTTATCCCATCTTTTTGGTAAACCAGTAGTACCAGAAAGCACTTTAATCATTTCTTCACATCTTACCGCATACTTGAACTGTGCGCGGATAAGATCTTCATGCACATCACCGATATCTAAAACTTCTTTGTTGTTGCGCGTAATGAAATCTTCCAAACTCTCGTTGTCTCTTCGCCAGATGTTCATCACATCTGACGAATCTCTAACATAACGACGCTGCTGACTGAAATGAGTAAGGAACTTTTCCTTAAGATCATTCCATGAGGAGATCCTACCTGTTGGTAAGTTATCAAACCAGAGTCGCGCAGCCCTAGTTACCGTTTATACAAATAGATGGCACCACATAGGTAGAGTCCATCCTCCAATAAGTCCTGCACCAGTGAACACATGCATGTGATCATCTGGATCTGACAATCCATTAAACTTACCAACGTTTGATGGCAATTTTGCTCGTTCTAGCGGGGCTAGAGCGATTTCCTTCACAAATTTTGATTGTTCAGCAGCTTCAGCAGGTCGATAAATCCAGTTATAATCACGTTCTGCCTCAGGATTATACACTGCTCAGATCTTAGGCTTATAACTAGCATGATCTGCAGACAGACGATTAAAAACACTTGCACTATCTCCTTCTTCATAGGTCTTATCATACTCATCGTGTTGGGTGTCCCGCTTCTGCGATGATTGTGGGCCCAAACGTGAGTGAACTGATGGCCGACGTTGAATGTTTTCTTCTTGCTTTCTGTTACCAGAATGAACCGAATCATTTCTGGTTTTAGAGTACATTTCATTTCCATCTACAGATACATGTAAAGGTGCACAAACTTGGTTCTGAGTTCCATAACTCAACGCTCGAGATGCCGGCAAAGCACGGACCTGAGGTGTATTCACCAGAGCTAGAAAAGCTGGAGTTCCAGTTTGAGCACACAATTGAGCATACATGGCGTTCAAAGCAGTTTGAGACTTAATCAACAATGTAATGGAGTTTCTCCAGGCGAGAGAATTGACGCAACGTCAACGTGAGGAGCCGCCGGTGTTACTGGAATGCTCGCATGATCAGGATCATATGGAACATCAGCTTCCTCGGATGACTCTTCGACAATCTGTCCGTCGACCTGAAGAGCGCTGGTGACACGACGAATCTCTGATCGAGGACCTGGAAATATGATCCATTAGCCATGAAGCTGCAGATCTAGGTGAAACAAAATGAAAGATGAGAAAAGAAAAGAAAGTCGGTGGGCGCCAATGAAGAAACCCTAGAACAACCAGACCGGAATCTGTGTAGATCTATGGATCGGGCTCTAAAGAGGTTAATCCTTTGTTTGGTTTCGGGAAAGATACTTCGACTGATCCTGCAAAACAGACCACCGTCAGCCTCGCTACGGGGAGAAGGGGGGTTATCTCCGTGACCACCCTCCGGCGTGAGAATAAGTACAGGTAGTCAGAAGTAAAGTGAAGTAAGAGAGAGAGAGTAGTTGAGAGTGAATACCTTTTCCTTGAACCCAAAGTTACTTATTTATAACCAGAGTTTGGGCGCCAAAATGAGAGTTGGAAACCTAACGGAATCTTTCACTGCTCCGTTAAGTCTTGACTATCCATTAGTGCACACGGATTGTGAGCTCATCTAAGGCCAGGGAGATGCCACGTGTCATCATGAGATCACTATATTTTATTGATGTGAGCATGCTATCACCGTGATCTCCTTAGATGCTGCCACGTGTCATTCGGTTATAACCGAATAGTAGCTTTGCACGATTGGAAATAAATGCTTCTAGAACATTTATACAACTGTGACCTGCAGGACCACTGCCACGTATGCATTCTGTTATAACAGAAAAGATTCCTTTTACCTCTGCACCTTTCTTGCAAACAGGGATTTCTGCTAAGGAAAAGTCTTTCAGGATTACTGTTTCCTTGCGTAAGCGGCGCAAAGTAGTTAAATGATCTTTTTCCTTTTTTTGCTGTTTAGCGCAACGTTTGCTGAGTTCTTGTTTTGGTACAAGTGTCTGCGCAAGGTTTATGAATGAAGTATTACCCAAGGAAATTAATCAAGGTTAACTTTGAACCTTGCGCGAGCCCGCGCAAGGTAGTTACATGATCTTTTCCTTCTTTGGGTACCTGGCGCAGAGTTCAGCGAGTCTTTCTTTGGCAGAGAAGCATGCGCAAGGTTTTCTTGGCAGTTAATAGTGGGTATGGTTCCCTTGCTTAGCACAAGGTTTTTGGGCCATACCCCTTCATTCTGTGCCTACAAAATTAACCAATGTTCCAGTCAAACCAAAAGATAAGACTGAATCAAAGACTAGACAATGGGTTGAGACTAAGAAAGATATCAAAGTTGCCAATGTTCCAAAGGTTGACATTGCCATCCCACCCAAGACCGATAAAGCTTGGGTCTCTCTTTAAGTAATATGTTTTTCATGAGTGCAGGGCTTCCAAGGTCAATCATTTCAAAGTAGATCATGGACAGTGGAGCTTCTAGGCACATGATAGGGATGTTAGCTTTGCTATACAATGTAAAAGCTATCAGGGGAGGTTATGTTGGGTTTGCCGGAACACAGGGCGGCAGGATCGTGGGAGAAGGAATTCTTACCAAAGGAGTGTTATCTTTTGACATTGAACTATATTGCTGAGCGCGAGAGCAATTTATTGAGCATTTCACAGATCTGTGATAAGAAGTTCACAACTCATTTCAACGAAAAAGAGTGTCTTATTCTTAAGCCGGGTTTCATAATTCCCAAGGAGTGGATCCTCATGCGCGCTCCACTCAAAAATGATTTATATGTCTTAGATATGAGCGTCGCATCCACTACTTCAGAGGAATGACAATGTTTTGTATCAAAAGCCACTGAAAAGGAATTGATTCTATGGCACAGAAGATGGGTCACATTCACCTAAGGAAGATTAATTATTTAGTGCACAACGACCTAGTGGAAGGAGTGAATCTTAAAATTCTCCACTTATTAGACGATTGTCTTAATTGCAAAAAGGGGAAGCAACATAAGAAATCACACCCAAGAAAGTTACTGAACTCAATTAAGCTTCCACTAGAAAGGCTACACATGGATCTCTTTGGACCTATCAATGTTAAAAGTATCACATGAGATCTATATTGCCTTGTCGTCACCGATGACTATTCATGGTTCTCGTGGGTTTTCTTTCAAGAAAGCAAGAATGAAACGTTTGGAAATTTAATGATCTTGTTTCGGAAGATTGAAAATCTTTACCATTTGCCTATCGAAAGAATCAGAAGTGACAATGGTACTGAGTTTAAGAACAACAAAATGCTCGAATACTGCAACGCTAAGGGTGTTCATCATGAGTTCAGTGCCCCCTATACTCCTCAACAAAATGGAGTAGCTGAACGAAAGAACAGAACGCTTATTGAGACTGCACGCACAATGCTTGCTGACTCAAAATTGCATATTAGCTTTTGGAGCGAAGCTGTTGCCTCTGCATGTTAGACCATTAATCGCATAATGAATGTCAAGCCACACAAAAAGACATTCTTTGAACTTCTTAACCAGCGAAAGCCTAATCTGAAGTTCTTGGAACCTTTTGGATCACCGTGTACTGTATTGGACCCGGAAGGAAAATTTGGAGCAAGATCTTTGGAAAGATTCTTCGTACGGTATGCAAGTCCACAAAAGAGAGTCTATCTTCCAAGTATGAATCAGGTCATCATCGCTCAACATGTTGATTGCTAGAGATACACAACGCCCATGCAAAAACCTGGTAATCCATGGCTGTTCAATTACGAAGGTTTGTGGAATTCATTTGACCTGTCAGAAGAACCATCCGAGGAAGAACTTCTCTTGTTATTCCAACAACATCAGATATCTAATCAAGAGCAAGTAACGGGACCTTTAGTAATTTCTCCAACGATAACACCTTCCTCAAAAGCAGGTCCGAGCAACACTCAGCCAGAACCAGTCGTTGCACCCGTCCATAATATTGTGAAAACCATCTTCCACTCAACCAGTTAATGCAGAACCTGAACGAACTCCTACCTTTGATGATGGGGGATCTAGTTCCGATGAAGGATCAGAAGAGATTACAAGTTATATTAACAATCAAGCTGCCGAAACCAATGCTAGAAATGAGGCTACTTCTTCAGAACAAGTTGCTGATCAGAATATCACTAAGCTGGATAACACAGTAAATGTTCCAGGCAAAGTAATGCCGAGAACAGTCTCTTACCATCCGTCAGACAACATCATAGGAGAACTACAAGCTGGCGTGAAAACGCGAAATCAGATCCATAAGGATCTAAGTTGTTTTTATTCTAAAGTTGCTCCACTTCAAAACAGATTTTCTCATAGTTGTTTTGTTTCTCAGGTGGAACCAGGTAACTACAAAGATGCTCTTAAAGATGAAAGTTGGGTGGAAGTAATGTAGGAAGAATTGTTGCAGTTCTAGAAACTAGGAGTCTGGGAACTTGTTGACCTACCACCAAAGTAGAAAAAGATAAACACTCGGTGGGTTTTCAAGTGCAAAAGAGATGCTAGAGGAATGGTTGTGCGCAATAAAGCACGGCTCCTAGTTCAATGTTTTCATCAATAGGAAGGGATAGATTACAATGAAGTATATGCCCCAGTCGCGCGTCTTGAAGCTATCCACATTTTTCTGGCATTCGCCTCATGGAAAGGTTTTAAAGTGTACCAATTAGATGTGAAGTCTGCTTTTCTGTATGGTAAGGTGAAGGAGGAGGTATACGTCGGCCAACCACCAGGGTTTGTCGATCCGATACACAAGGAAAAGGTCTCCTTGCTGAACAAAGCACTATACGGTTTACACCAGGCCCTGAGAGCCTGGTACGAGACACTTTCCAAACATCTTCTGGCTAAGCAATTCACCAGAGGAATAGTAGACAGTACCCTCTTTACCAAGGAAATAGATGGTCATCTGATTATTGTGCAAATCTATGTGGGCGATATTATCTTTGGGTCGACAAATGAACAGCTGTGTAAGGACTTTGAGAATTTCGAAATGACTGCTATGGGTGTTGAACAACTGCCAGACGGTATTTTCATTCACCAGACGAAGTATGTTCATGACATGTTGGAGAGATTTGACAAGACAGGAACTAAGCCCGCATCTACCCCTTTAGCCACAAACCACGGCATTTGTCCAGACGAGCATGGAGAAAGAGTGAAACATTATATCGCTCCATGATCGGATCCTTGATGTATCTCACAGTTTCAACATGTATCCCACATGCCTTTGCGCTAGATATCAGTCAAAGCCGAAGGAATCACATTTGTTGATCGTCAAAAAAATCATGCGCTATTTGAAAGGATACCCTAGCACCAGCTTGTGGTATCCACACTGTGATGATTTCAACCTTGCGGGTTACTCTGACTCTGATTTTGGTTGCTGCAAGCAGAATACAAAATCTACAATGGCCGGCTGCCAGTTCTTTGGAACACGTTTGGTAACATTGCAATGCAAGAAACAGACCACGGTCGCTCTCTCTACTTGTGAAGCTGAATACGTTTCAGCATCCAGTTGTTGTTCCCAGATACTGTGGATACAACAACAGATGAGAGACTTTGGACTGCAATTTCTTGATACGCCCATATATGTAGATAACAAGGCGACTATGGATATCACAGTCAATCCTTGTCAACATTCACACACTAAACATATTGAGATTCGATGCCACTTTATCCGTGACTGTCACGAGAAAAAAATTGGTACGAATTGAGAAAATCCATACTGATGACCAAAAAGCAGATTTTTACACCAAAGCTTTTGATAGAGCAAGATTTCGAAATCTTTCAAAATTAAATGGTTTAAAGAATCTGACATCAGAGGATGTTTATGAGGTTGAATTTGAGGATGATGATGTTCTGATGTGATCCTCACTGGTAAGTCATACGTTTTTTCTGTAAATAGTTTCTATGCTTTCTTAAAAACAAAAATCCAAAAATATGTTCTTGTTTTTAGGGGGAGAAAAAGTTATGAAAAATGCACACACATTGAAAAAATCATGAAAAATACAAAAAAAATATTAAAAAATCAAAAAGAGTTTTGTGTATAAGAGGAGATGATAGTACATCAGTGGACCATTACAGTACGCTAAAGAAATGTATTGTTTAAAAGCGTCTAAACAGGACTTTCTAAGGATGTGCCAGTAGGCTTCGCACGTTTAGTATACTGCTTTCAGGATATAAACCTGAAAAGACAAACTGGTAAATCTATGGCTTAACATCTCTCGGATATATGGGCTTGGTACCCCAAATTTCGTTTGAGAGAATGCTAGATTCTGAGATACTAGGTCTTTATATTTAGTTGATATCTGGGGCATTATACAAGTTCTTCTGATTTTGCATCAGCAATGGCCTAGAACTTGTATAATACTTTCGCATTATTCACCCCAAAGCTGCATAAAAATGAAAAATGCAGAAAAATGTCATAAAAAGATACGACATTCTGCAGTACAAAAATTAAAAGATTCCCAAGAGGAACACCACCTAAAGTCGAGCCTTCATCTCTTTCTCTGTACGGAAGTACTAACTGAGCTCTCAAGGTTTCGCAATTCACCCCTCTACAGATATCAGTTAGATATATTCACCTATGAGATGAAATCTAGGGAATCTCGATACGGGAGTATCCTCTAAGGTGGGAAACATAGATTAAGCCATGTTGCTAAAAATTACCTAACGTATCTTGAAGACGTTGAGAAACGTGTAGAGGTTTAAGTGGATCAGTATACTGATAATCTAAAAAAAATCTGTTGAAGAACTTAAAGTTTTATCTAGAGCAACGGTGCTGGTAATGTGTCCCAATAAACTGATATGATCCTCTAACAGAAACTCACAAAAATATGTCTGCAAATATGTTTGTACATATTTCGTTAAAAGTTTCTTTAGTTTAAGAAATTTTCAAAACTCAAAAAGATTTTCTGTTTTCTGCTTTAAGTTTCCGACTACCGGTGATGGAAAACATATCTTCAAAGTCAAAAAGCGACAGAATACAGAAGAAAATCTAAGAAGTTATGGGCTGGGAGCTAATCTGGAAACAAATTCTGGTTTGAAACACTTAAAGTTCATTAATTTGAAACTTAAAATCAAAGGAAAATGTCAGTTTTGGTCAAAACGTGGTCAACCAAGGTCATTAACTTGGACATGGTAGGCAAAACAGTTAAACAAGGTCATTAACTTGGACTTGGTCAACTGTCTGGATAATTAAAACTGAAAACAAACGAAAAGGTTGGAAAGTTTAAAAAGATTTCAAAGGGTTGAAGATTTTCGCACGAAAATAATTAGAGCAAATTTCGGCACGAAAATGCTAATCATATTTTCGCACGAAAATCTGGGATTATATATATGAAGAGATGGAACAGATTTCGTACGAAAATTGGTTTCGTGCGAAAACTTTTAACTGCTGACACTTCAAACTTTTAAGTATTTTAACCTCCTAATTTTCGTACGAAATATAGAATTTCATGCGAAAATTCTTATTTGCTTTGAACACTTGTTCACAATTTCACGTTTTCTGCAATTTCAATCATGATTTTGATGAATTTTAGGTTTGTATGTTTCAGTGATTTGTTTAGAATTGAATTTAACATATTATACTAAAAACCTAGTCCAATTTGTCCATGAAATCCCTCAGATCTAGATTAAGTTCCAAGAAAAAGTAGAAGAAGAGTTTTCAATGGATAAATCTTGAACTTTGAAGGTTGAATCCAGCTGAAACTTGGTTGTTTGTTCTCAAATCAGACCTCAAGGCTCTGATACCACTTGTGAGTGTAGGATCGGACCCAACTCGTGAGCTTCCGGTGAGATTTGCTTAGCTAACAGAGGCGGAATTCATTGTTAACCGAGTGAACAAACAAACAACAAGTATGATTATTACTGTTAAACACGTCTGAATCTTGTATTAATCAACTTTGGAAAGATTACAGACTCGAGCAGCGCTTCGCCTTTGATCAACAAAACAGCATACTAGACAAACATCCCAAGTCACCTATTTATAGGCAAGACAAGATAGCACCAAGTGACTGGGACAAAGAAATTTTCGCAGGAAATTTTCGTGCGAAAATTCTCAAGAATTTTCGTGCGAAAATTCTTTAATTCAAACAAAACATAACTTACAAAAGTTAACTTTTGACACTGCGACACCCTAACTATACGTCAGACTCGTCCTAGGCGTAGGCAATAGACATATGTGTACCAATACAAACAATCAAAATGCCTTCTTCAACCACTGCCTTACCCACACTTGCCTTTTAAAAGGCAAAAGACAATGGCTGAGAATGATGAGAAGTTGTTTGAAGAACATAGAAAAGGGGGTATCAAGAATCAACTATTATATCGTACAGATGCTGCAAGTGATAAGCTCAAAGAAACCATTTCAAACCTTGTCAGCAGAGCTCACTCACCCAGCTCATCAGAAATAACTCTTCACCCGAGAAAACCATCTTATTCAAAAATTCTAAAATGGAAGTCATCCTCAGACACCCATCAATTGACTTTGCTCAGATCAAGTAGTGGAGTTCGAAAGCTAAGAATGGAGGATGCATATGGTCTAGATGTAGCTGACCTCCAAGATCTAATGAACCACGAACTTGAAAGGGATGTTGAAGACTTATTCTCCCTAGACTTTGAATTACAAGTAAAAGGACAGACAAGGGAGAAACTAATGAGAGATAAAAATCAGGAATAAAGAAAAGTTTTGGCATCATTTGCTCTAGGGTGAGATTGTTGGATCTATTGAAACCTATAAAAGAACAGATGATTGATTAGCCAAAATATACTATTAACCATTGATCTAGAATAACAGAGTTTCTAAGTACTGCTCTCTAACATCTGTTATGGCTAAAGTCTGCTTATATATATACTGTTGAAGATAAGCCTTGCTGGAACCTAAAGTCTACTAGAGATAAACTCTGATGAAGATTCTAAGAACTGTTGAAGCAAAGGTCTGCTGAAGACCAACAGAGTTAAAGCTCAAAGAGGATATCTCCAACAGTCGTTTTCCAACAGTCTTTATATTTCAATGTAATAGTGTTCTGGACTAGCAGTGTTTAGAGTTTGTTTTATTGTTAAATGTCACTTTCATATGACGTCAACTAAAATGCTCAATGGTTTGAATTATACTATAAATAGAATAGTACATATACTTTTCTATTCAGCACTTCTCCTTGACATTTTGTGTACAAAAAAATCAGAGTGATCTTAGGCTAAGGGGGAGTTTGTAATCTTTCATGCATGTAAACATTTGATTTATAGTAGCATGTTAGTGAAAGCAATCTTTCTATTGTTGTGATTTCAAATTTTACTACTTCCGCTGCATAATTCATACTTGTTTATCTACTTCCATTGATTTCATCTTAAACATTCACAACAATATCAAACTCAGATCCTAACAAATGTTATACTATAAGGTTAGCTTGGCCTTTTGATAAGGATCTTTCACTCGCAACACACACGTGCGCTATGCGGAAACTACCACACGAACACACCGTGTAGATTAAGAGCTAGAAGGAGTAGAAGATAGAGAACAAACAGTTTTAGAATTCACACAGTATTCTCGCATATATAGAAAACACATAGTAGAAAACACGCATAGTTGGTTTAGGGTTTCTCCCCCTAAAAGACTTCTTGCACTATAATGTTTCCCAAAAAGTCCAATCATTCACTGCACATAACAGTTTATATACAACATACAAATCTGGAACACATTAGATCTGGATATAACATCCAATATGTGACATTTGTGACGTTTCAATCATTATACAATTCCGAACGATTTAGTATTCAATGAAATCTTGTGTTTTATTTCCGACATTTTTATAATTACTTATGACATTTGTGCAGTTTCAATACTTGTTCAATTTCGATCTTTCAAACCTTTTCTAGAAGTGAAATCGTAAACCGGTATGTAAACGTAACCAGTTTAACACGACATACACTCCGAGACAAGAACATAAGCTAAACATACCCTAAATACCCATTAAATAACTTAGAAATAAGTTTTGAAGGGTTCGGTATGGCAAAAACATGCTTATTCGAGCTTAGGAACTATTTGCGACAAACTGCGAAAGTCTGCCGATTCTTGTATTTTTGAATACGAACCACATATACAAATCCGAATAATTTTGTAATCAATAAAATCATGTATTTTAAGAATGCAATAATATCAATTGTTGCGAAATCGGTCATTTTCGTGTGTGTTAAAGCGTTCGTCGTAATTAAGCGAAAAATGCAACCGTACAACCGAACGAACCGACATCCATGATATTTTCGGGCGTAATTCAAGTCCCATATGCTTTAACATCCTTATAGAGCCTAAAAATTAGGTTAACGGGTGTTAGAAGTGATAAAACGCAACTTTGGAAGTCAAAGGGGCCAAAGTTGCAACAAATGAAAACATGTGAATGTGACCAGCAAGGGCCGACCGTGGCTTACGGTTGCCAGACCGTAGCTTATGGCTGGGCCTGCCAACATTTCTATTTTTACTTGGTGGCCACTCCAAGCTTCCAAAACCCGTCAATTCAAAACCATAGGCTTCTAAACTGCTATGCCACGTTTTAGGACACTTTTTATCATTCCTTGAAGCCTCCTAATACTTGGAATCATCTCCTAAGTCCTCTAAGTACTATAAATAGGTGCCATGTTCTTCATTTCAACTTGCACCTTTCAAAAATTCTTTCTCCCTCTTTTGGATCTTTTTTCTAGCAATGGGAAACCTCCTACTGAGATCTTAAGTATTCCTTAACATAAGTAAGTGCTCACTCCTTAGTCTATTTCATTGTTTTAGCTTATTTGAGCTAAAAGTCAAACAGTTGACTTTCGGTTCTGACCATTTTTGGTCAAGTCAAAGTTTAATTGAACTTTGCAACATGATCGTAATCACAAAGGTTATATTCCCTAGCGATTGCACCTTCTGATTACCATGTTTACTAGTCAAAGTGACGAGTTAAAGTTTCGGTCAAAAATGCGCATAATGTGCATTTTACGTCGGAATTATTTTCTGGTATCAAAACACTAAGTTTTGATACCAAATGAGTTTTTGCAACTTAGGTAGACAAGTTTTGACATGTCTAACTCGTCACTTCTAGTTTAGTGCTTATTTAGGGTTGTAAGTCGAGCGGTCTTGACCATGCTTTGACTTTCGAATCCGACCCATTTAGTCGATCTTAGGATCCGACCAAACACATGTATGTGACCATAGTTGTGTAGGGAATAACCTACTGAGGTTGTACGTTATGGTCACGTCGTTTGGTTAGTGTTATGATAAGTCGTTCTTATGTCTTTAAAATAACCAAAATGCCCTTTTTACACATAAATTGATTTTAGGCATATGTAACCAAAGTTTTGACTTATAAACTGATGTTACAACATTATCAAACATATTTTGGAATATAAGACTTATCATAGGACATATTTAACCATCCGAACATATATTTACGCTAATGATGCGTTAAAGTAGCATAAACTACCTTATCGAGCCATACGGGTCAAGAGCACATAGGATCCTTTCCAAATCAGAATGTTAAGTTAGTGAACCATATCATATGAGCTCCAGCACTCATTTGGTTTATAAAACTTCATTCTATCCGAATCCACCGATTAAAGTCCCGACTTACTAACATAGTTATCCAACACATTAGGACACCTTTGAAGCTTTGTTTACTGAACAAGGACACCTTTGAGGCACGGATGTAGCACTGGCTCAGACATGGGAAGAGCTTAAAGCTCTTATGATGAAAGAGTTTTGCCCACGTCATGAGCAAAGGGCACTAGAGAACGAATTCCATGATCTGAAACAAGATAGTGGGGAACATCATGCCTACACTGATCGATATGAGGAACTAAGTTTGTTGTGTCCTACCATGGTTACGCCTTTGGACAAGGCAATCGAAAAGTACATTGATGGACTGCCTGACCCTGTTCAGGATATTGTTGCTGGTAGCAACGCTACCACCGTTCGACAGGCCATTGAACTATCAGCTACCCTGACTGAGTCTCAAATCAAGAAGGGTAAACTTTTCCGCAAAGGCGACAAGAAACCATATGACAAGGACACTAAAACTGAAACCCCCAAGAAGACAAAGAAGCGTAAAGCTTCACAGAACTTTGCAGTAGTTGCACAAAACAACTAAGCTGCTCCAAACCAACCATCTCAACCTCCTGCGAGGAAACCTTATGTTGGTACAGCACCTTTGTGCAATAGGTGCAACGCTCATCACCAAGCTCACCTACAGTGTCGTCAATGCACATCATGTGGGAAACTCGGTCATTTAGCTAACGCTTGTCGAACTGCTCAAGCTCAGTTTCCACCGGGTTCTTGCTACAACTGTGGTGAGATGGGTCATTTTAGAAATAACTAGCCGAGAATTGTTAATGCAAATCCTACACGTGGATGAGCATTTCACATAAATTAACGAGACTCGAGCTAACAACGATGCAACAATGAACAATAAGGTTTCTGTATGTTTTTCTTTTGGTTTGTCAAGAATTTCGAAAACACTTTGATAGTATATAAATAAATGTAGCTGTTTCCATTTTATTTACAAATGTGATTACATGTATGAGTGGTACACCCCTACAATGCCAATACCAAGGACATGGTTCCTTGCAAATCAAACTACTCTGTAGTTTCTTTCATTTTGTGATCGCTTGCGATCTCCACAAAAATCCTAAGTACTCGTTTCTTCCAAGAAATAAAGTACAAGGTACAAGTTATAATCCTTAACAGATACTCAAAGTACTATTTTAAATCCTTTAATGGATACCTAAGGGTACTTCCATGAGTCCTTAATTGGTCTTATGCAATATGCCTATGAGCATATCACAACTCCCTGGTTTCATAACACTTTGCATAGTACATGATTTAAAAAAACATTATACCTGATTTCAAAATTTCATGATTTTAAAGGCATTTCATAAGATTATAAAAACATTTTAACATAGCATATTTACTTAATATACAAAGTGCATAATTTTAAAATACATATTTCAAAAACATTCAAAGACATTTCACATGATTTCAAAGATACTTTTGCGGCATATGTTGATTTAGCATATGAGCACATTGATTTATTTGCATCTTGCTATGTATGTTGACTGAGCATACTAACACATGATTTTCAAAGACATTTTTCTTGTATGTTGTCTGAGCATATCAAGTACACGGTTTTCAAAGACACGTTGCTTCATATGTTGACCTAACATATCTAGTGTGTGGTTTTGAAACATTTTTTCCACTCAAAAACTCAAAATCCTTATAAGATCTTCCTATCTTCATAGTTAGATTCTTGTGGATGTTTAAAGTACTAAGTTGAAGTCCTTGGTTAGATTCCTTGTGTACTTTAATGCGTAAGGTCCAAATTGATGACCAAGTTGACAATTATGTGTTTATGTGATTAGTAGTAATTTAGGTAACGAAACAAGCATAATACCATAAGAACATGGTGGATACGCTGACGGTACTTCCTATATATAAGTGTTCTTATTGTATCACCCTTGTAGCGTTATCCGAATCACTATAGGATCTTTGGTGTTCAAGTCGATTCAAATGTTCGCTATCCAAATCCTTGTAGAATCTTCCATATCTTCATATGATAGATTCTTAGAAGGATATCCAAAAGTACTATCTTAAATCCCTAATGGGCTATTCTATGAAAATAGTTAGACCCTTGGATTTTAAGGTGCTAATCCAAAGTTAAATAGGGGTCTAGTTAAAGAGATCATTCGTTGATCTAGTTAAAGAAACCTTTCAGGGTTTAGTTAAAGAGGCCTTTCAGGGTCTAGTTAAAGAGATCATTCGTTGATCTAGTTAAAGAAACCTTCCAGGGTTTAGTTAAAGAAATCTTTCAGGGTTTAGTTAAAGAGGCCTTTTCAGGGTCTAGTTAAAGAGGTCATGTGTTGACCTAGTTAAAGAGATTATTCGTCAGTCTACTTAAAGAGATCATGTGATGATCTAGTGAAAGAGACTCTTTGGTGGTCTATTTAAAGAGATCATTTGTTGATCTAATTAAAGAGACCCTTTTGTGGTCTAAACAAGTCATGGCATGTTTACTCGTTTGAATTTTTCCCTACACATCACAAAATGAACTATGCAAACTATGCAATGAATTGACTAATTATGGATGCATACATAATTATAAAATCCCTTGCTTAGAAAACCATATCAAGTTTTGTCATGTGCGAGAACCATAGTGATAAGAATAACGAAATGGGAACAATGTAATAAGGGCATGGTGGATACACCGTTGGTACTTCCTATATATAAGTGTTCCTTATTACATTGCAGGCGTGGTGTTATTTAAGTTACTAGAAGTTCTGGACCTTGACCAATGTGTTTTAATCTTTCATTCTCCGACTCCAACTTCGAGCACACACAAGTCTCCCATACTAGTCTTCATGGGAAATCTCTATAAACATTATTCCGTTTGAAATTCGACACTCATTTCTAGTTATGCTATGACAAAAGACGTCACTTTGGCATTTACATGATTCTATTCTAAGGCTCGGTGCAAACAAAGATGTCATACAACCACCTATTGCGACAAAGTTTAGATTTTTGAATCTAAGTTCATACCAATAGACAATGTACGAGTTCAATAAACAAAGTTCGCTGAGAGTCCAAACGTTGCCTAAGAGTTTTACTCCGGGAACGAAGGATCACTTGAAACGATACCCTCACTTATGATTTCACAAATTTCCTCTAAATTAAATTTCGGGATGAAATTTCCTAAAGTAGGGGAGACTGTGACATCTGAGCCGTTTCTACTATCATACAATTCCGAACCAAATGAAATCTTGTATTTCACTCTCGAGAATTGTAAAATTACATGTGACATTCATACATTTTAGTCCATGTACAATTTCGACACTTCAAAGCTTTTTCTAGAAGATATACGTAAACTGTTACGCAAACGTAATCAGTTTAATGCAACGTATGTTCCGGAATAGTGACACAACTTAAATATCCTTTGCATAA
The DNA here is from genome assembly GCA_947069175.1 of Scalesia atractyloides. Taxonomy (NCBI): domain Eukaryota; kingdom Viridiplantae; phylum Streptophyta; class Magnoliopsida; order Asterales; family Asteraceae; genus Scalesia; species Scalesia atractyloides. Next base: position 50,937,006 of record CAMTDV010000004.1, on the reverse strand, counting down.
CTTAGAAATAAGTTTTGAAAGGTTTGGTATGTCAAAAACAAGCCTATTCGATCACAAGGACTATTTACGACAAACTACGAAAGTCTGGCGATTCTCGTAGTGACACACATTCCAGAACAAGGTCATAAGCTTAACATACCCTAAATACCCTTAACATAGCATATAAATAAGTCTCGAGGGCTTCGGTATGGTAAAATCACGCTTTTGTAACTTCAGGGGCTATTTTGTAAATTCTGCGAAACTATGTCGTTGCGCGTATTTCTTGATCCGGGACATGTACGCACATCCAAAAATTTTTTTAATCATTAAAATCTTGTATTTTAATGATAGGAATGCAAAAATATCATTCATTACGCATTTACGGTCACACGCGATCGTTACGATTTTCGTCGTAATTAACCGAAAACCACAACCGTACGACCAATCGAACTGACTTCTGAGATATTTTTAAGCACATTTCAAGTTCCCTATACTTCATTGTCTTTATAAAGCTTGAAAATGGGGTTAACGGGAGTTAAAAGTGCCAAAACGCGTCAAAAACAAGTTCAGGGGCCATTTCTACCAATTCTGAAACTTCAGCCCCTGAAAGGGCCTTACGGACCTTAAGGCAAAACCCCATACGGTCCGTAAGGGGTCCCCAGCTCATCAGAATTGTTGAATCAAGGTGGCAGCTTCTTGTTAACTCTCTTGATGATCAAGCAAACGAGATTGCCACCATTCCTTCTGCATTTAACAAGTGTTAGGACACTAATCAACTTTTGTGATGACTCATGGACACATGTCTTGATCCTATAACTCCAATCCAACTATAAATTCTATGTTCTTCTTCACATTTGAGCTTTTTCAACACCCACTTTTGCTCTCATCTACATTTATCTGAATTAGCAACCATTTGAAGATCATTTCCTTAGTTCTAATGCTCTCCTAGAGTATTTGTAAGTGTCCCATTCATGTTTTGTTCAAATCTTTTAGCTTATTGGAGTTAAAATCAAACAGTTTAACTTTCTATTTGACTTTCAATTCTGACCATTTGGTCAAAACAAAGTTCAATTGAACTTTGCAACGTGATTGTGATCATGATGGTTATGGTCCTTAGTGATCATGCCTACTGATTACCACGTTTGCTAGTCATTGTGGCGAGTCAAAGTTTTGGTCAATAATGCGATAAATGTGCATTATACTACGGAACTATTTTCGGGTCCAAAACTCTTTTATAACTTAGCTAGACATGTCAAAACATGTCTAACTCGTCACTTTTAGTATAGTGCTTGTTAAGGATCGTTTGTTGAACGGTTTTGACCACCACTTTGACTTTCGAATCCGACCCGTTTGATCAATCTTTGGACCCAAAAAAATACATACTTATGACCATAATTATATAGGGAACAACCCTCTGAGGATAACCACATGGTCATGTCATTTAGTTAGTGTTATGATAATTAGTTGTTATAACCTTTAATAATGACAAAAATGCCCTTTTTGCGGATAAATCAATCTAAGGCATATGTCACCAAAAATTTTGACATGTTATCTAATGTGACAACAACATTAAAGATATTTTGGCAAATTAGACTTATCATAACACATCTCACCATCCGGAATGCGTAGTTACGCAAATGACACGTTAAAGTGGCTTAAACTACCTTAACGGGTCATAACGTGTCAAAAGCACTTAGGAACCTTTCCAAATCAGAATGTTAACTTTATTAAACCATTTCATATGAGTTCCAACACTCATTTGGTTTACAAAGTCTCATTCTATCCGATTCTTCCGTTTTTGTCCCAACTTATTTTCATGCTATCCGACTCATTAGGACACACTTGATTCCTTGATCTTTGGGCTTTGTTCACACATTCACACAAGGCTTATCCGCAAATCCCAGGCGAGTACATTGCTCCCCTCTTTTATGTTTTGCAAATGTTTTGGGGTGATTCATATGTGCTAAGTTATTTTCAGTGTGCAAATACTATGGTTTATATAACAATACGATTTCAATAATGTGTATAACTTGTTGGTGTGTTATCCATGACTGCCGCCCAGTAGTAACTTATGGTACCATAGGATTGACAATCCCGTTACTAGGCTATTCACTGGAATTGGTGGGTAGTTTGGGGAACGACAGAAACTATTATTATTAACAAATCATTCATTAATTTGTTAGTCTTGTTAAAGAGATCTTTTAGGATCTATTAAAGATACCCTTGGGGTATAGTCGAGTCAACAAAGGCTTGAATGTATTCACTAAAGAACGACAAGTTTTCACAATTAAAAACAAGGACAATGGACAATGGTTTATGACAACGACAATGAACAATGTTTTATGACAAGTACAATGAACAATGGTTTATGATAAGTACAATGAACAATGGTTTATGACAAGGAAAATGAACAATTGGTTTATGACACGAACAATGGTCGAAAGGTTTTTTTTTAAACAAGGTTACACAACAATTTTTTTATTTAAAGATACAAACCATACAAAGTTTATTTACAAGATGATTTACAACTCAAATTTACGAAACAAATGTTTTCAGTCAAGATTCATGGCTACAAAGTTTTGATTTACTTATATTAACTTGTAAAGTTGATATATTATATTGCAATATCAAAACACCTTTTGATTTCAAGATTTATACTCGTTGACTCTCAAAGTTGGATGACGTATTGCAATATAGTTATAAAGCCATGAATTTGACACTCACAAACCTATGTTCTCGCCGGCATTTTTATGCTGACTATGTTTTCACATATGTTTCAGGAATAGTTACATGACGATTGTTGATGCATACTTCACCTAGGACGGACAAGGACTTTAGTGCCTTAAAACAAGAAAGACAAATAATCAATGTAATCGTGTTAATATTCAATAAAACATAATTTCAAAACCATGTGTTAAGTAACAATTTGTAACGTGACTCCCCAAGTGTTTCCACCGCGTGTTGTTTTACGCGATTTGGGGTGTTACACCATAGGACTGACAATCACGTTATCGAATTGTTCACTGGATTTGGTGGAAGTTTGGGTAACGACAGAAACTGTTTCTGATTAACAAATCATTTGTTGATTTGTTAGTCTAGTTAAAGAGACCCTTTGGTGGTCTATTAAAGATACCCTTTGGTGGTATAGTCAACACAGGCTTGAATGTGTTCATTAAAGAACAACCAAAAGTTTTCACAATTAAAACACGGACGATTGGTTTATAACATGGACGATTGATTGATGACACGGACAATTGGTTTATAACATGGAAGATTTATTGATGACACGGACAATTGGTTCATGACACGTACAATTGGTTTATGACACATACAATTGGTTTATGAGACGGACGATTGGATCATGGTGATAAAAGCATGGTGGATACGTCGATGGTACTTCCTTTATATAAGTGCTTTCATTGTATTACATATCGTGGCATTGTCCTAATCACTTGGACAAATGTTTTCAAATGAAGTCACGAAACGGTTTTCACATAAAGATATAAACCATACAAAGTTTTCTTTTAAATCGAATTACTACTTGGTTTTACAAAAGAAACGTTTTGGTTAAGATTCGTGGCACAGTGTTTTCACAAACTCTAACCAACTTGTTTTAGTTGGTTAATTATATTTCAATATCAAACACTTTTGATACAAGGTTTCCACTTAGCGACTTCCGTAGCCGGACGAGATGTTGCAATATGTATACAAAGCCATGAATTTAACACACTCACAAAACCTATGTACTCGCCGGCAATTTTATGCTGACTCTCTTTTCACATATGTTTCAGGAGCCAATGTTTGATGATTGAAATGTATGCTTCACGTAGGATCGGACGCGGGCCTTAGTTACTTAAAACATGAAAGACAATTTATCTATATTTTTGTTTCTGTTTATTCCAAGACAATGTAAACACTTAATTCAATAATCCAAAACTTTATGTACCATGTGTTGTGAAACAATAGTTCTGTGACATGACTCCCCGACGTTTCCATCGCGGTTTGTTGTTTTACGTGGTCGAGATGTTACACAATAAGCCCAAATAAATATAAAGGGTAAGATGTTTTGAGTTTAACATATAAACACAAAACTTACATACATTACATAAATCCGAAATGCCATAATAAGTAACAATTTATTACACGATTTACATAAAAATAAAAAACCCTTGACATCTTCAAGTTTGTTAAATCCAGCACTTCATCACAATTCAGTGCATTTACAGGCCCCCCTTGATGAGTGTGGATCTTCAAAAAAAAGACTTATAACAACCTTCAATGCTACTTTGAGAACGTGCACAGACTTGATTCTTCAAGCTATCAAGATTAAACTGAAGAATCGGGATTTTTCTCACTTATCTCGTAGGTTTGTAAACCATCTTGTGTTTACGATTTCCCATTATTCTCTCTCTGCTTCTCACATGTCTCCCCACAGCTGGCTTGAACATCTTCCATTCACTTTTTCGGCTTTTCGCCACAAGATTGTTGGGCAAACCATTCATGTTTGCATTAGAGATTTTATGATTCAGATATAGCTGTGCCAGATGATGTAGATCACATGCATGTAAAGTCTTCAGATATCTTGCTTGAGGCTTCAAGTATTGCACACCATCAGTTCTTTTTGTCACACCCCGACCGCGTAAAACAACAAACCGCGGCGGAAACGTCGGGGAGTGTCGTAATAGAAGTATTGTCTCAACAACCATGGTAATTAATGTTTTGTATTATTACATACAGTTTGATTACAATGTCTTAGAGTAAAGGAAAACAAAAACGGAAATTAAATTGTCTTTGCGAAATATCTACAACATTATTATTGTCTTGTAGGTTTTTAAGTCACTATAGCCCAAAGTCCATCCTAATTGTCGCATGAATCAATCTCAAACATTAGCTCCTGAAACACATGTGAAAATAGGTACGTTAGCATCAAAATGCCTATGAGATACATAGGTTTTATTGATGAGGATTCATGACCCAAAGGTTAAAATAGATTTTTAACGAAAAGTAGTCATGAACCTTATAAAGTAATTTCTTTTATAAAATCACTGTTTAAAAGAAATGATGCATAGTTAAATAAATGAAAATGAGTTATAAAATTTGTCTTGTTTTATAGTAAAATATCATGTCTTGTATAACAGATGTCATGTTTTGTAAAAAAAAGAATGTCATGTCTTGTACTTACCGAAGTGGTTTATCGATATGTAATATAATAAAAGCACTTCTATATAGGAAGTACCAGCGGCGTATCCACCATGCTTTTATCATATTACACACGTTTTGTTATTTAAATCACTTACCAAAAATCAACAAATGAAGTGTCTTGTTTAAACCAAAGTCAATTATCATGTGTAAACAATTTCTAATGTCAGTGTAAACCATGTCTTGTATATCAAATGAAGTGTAATAACCATTGTCTTGTATGGCGAGTAAAAGTCTATACTCAAACCACATGTAATAATGTCATGTATAATCAAATGTCTTGTGTAACCAAATGTCGTGTACAAAACGTTGTCTTTGAACAAAACAAAAGTTTAAATCAAAGATTTTGTTTTGAAATCCATTACTTTATTTGACACGAACATGTATCAGGGTTTTGTTTATCGCAGACATTCAAGCCTTGAGACTGTCGGATAAACCCTTATCAAATCAAAGGTTTATAAAAAATGTATTCGGATTCTGTCATTCCCTACTTCCCAACAAACCTAGGATGCGGGGAACGGGAGTTGTCAAGTCCTATGGTACCATTACATACTACCGGGCGGCGTGATCAATGTTAATGAACGTATTATGTCCCGTTAAACATACCAAATGTCATAGTCGATGTAAGCAATGTCATGAAAAATGTCTTTAAACCATGTACTAAGTATGCTAAGTCAACATACGAAGTAGAAATGTCCATGAAATCAATGTGCTAGCATGCTCAGTCAACATACATAGCAAAATGTAATGTAAATCAATGTGCTCATATGCTAAGTCAACATATGCCGCAAAAGGTGTCTTTAAAATCAATGCGCTAGCATGCTCAATCAACATACATAGCAAAACATAATTGAAATCATGTACTATATATGTACTAGATGAACATAGCAAGTATATGTCATGAAAGCGTGAAAACATGAAAGTATCGAGTAGGCACATGTGTATCACCCCAAATCATTTGAAAACGTAAAAGAGGGGACTATGTACTCACTTGGGATTGAAAAATTATCCTTGTTCAAGATGGATATACAAAGTTCAAGAGTCCGGAGAAATCTAGTGAGTCCTAATGTCGGATAACTATGTTAATGTCGGGACCTTAATCGGAAGATTCGGATAGAATGAATCCTTATAAACCAAATGAGTGTTGGAAATCATATGAAATGGTTTAATAAAGTTAACATTTTGATTTGGAAAGGATCCTAAGTGCTTTTAACCCGTTATGACTCATTAAGGTAGTTTAAGCCACTTTAACGTGTCATTGCGTAAATATGTGTTCGGATGGTTAGATATATATTGTGATAAGTCTAATATGCCAAAACATGTTTGATTAAATTGTAACATCAGTTTATATGTCAAAACATTGGTCACATATGCTTAAAGTTGAATTATGCTCAAAAATGGGCGTTTTGGTCATTTATAAAGGCATAACTAGCGACTTAACATGACGCTAACCAAACGACGTGACCATAAGGTATAACCTCAAAGGGTTAATCCCTATACAACTATGGTAACTAATATGAGTTTGGTCGGATCCTAAGATCGACCAAACGGGTCGGATTCGAAAGTCAAAGCGGTGGTCAAGACCGCTCGACTTACGACCTTAAACAAGCACTAAACTAAAAGTGACGAGTTAGACATGTTAAACATGTCTAACTAAGTTTATAAAACTGATTTGGTATCAAAACAAAGTGTTTTGATACCCGAAAATCATTTCGTCGTATAATGCGCACTTTGTGCATTATTGACCGAAACTTTGACTCGTCACATTGACTAGGAAACGTGGTAAATAGTAGGCGTGATCGCTATGGATCATAACCATCGTGATTACGATCACGTTGCAAAGTCCGATTGGACTTTGACTTGACCAATTAATGGTCAAAGCTGAAAGTCAAACACTGTTTGACTTTTAGCTTAAAATAGCTAAAAATAATAAACAAGACTAGAATGGAACACTTACTTGTGATCCAAGGATGAAGGAAGGACTAGAAAACTCAGATGGGAGACCTCCAACAATGTGGTAGTCTCCACTTAGAGTTATAGAGAGAAAGAAAAGAATTGAGCAAGGAAAATGGTTGCAACTTATGGAGGTATTTATAGTTGAAGATGAAGTGTAGGATCATGCCAAGTGTTAAGAGGTGTTGTAGGATCTTAACATGTGTCTAGTGATGTGTTGCACCAGAAGAAGTGTGGCAATAACAAGTGCTTAGTGTCCAAAGAAGTAAACAAGAAGTTTCCTGGTTGCAAATAGGAAGCTTCTGCTCTGGGCACCCCTTACGGACCGTATGGGGTTTTGCCTTCGATCCGTAAGGCCCTTGCAGGGGCAGAAGTTTCAAAATTGGCAGAATTGGCCCCTGAACTTGTTTTTGTCGCATTTTGGCACTTTTAACGCCCGTTAACATCATTTTAAAGATTATAAGGATGATAAAGCATAGGGAACTTGAAATGTGTCCAAAAATGTCCCGGGTGTCGGTTCATTTGGTCATACGGTTGCAGTTTTCGGTTAATTACGACGAAAATCGTAACGAACGCGCAAATGACCGTAACTGCGTAACGAATGATATTTTTGCATTCCAATCATCAAAATACAAGATTTTAATGTTTTCAAAAATTTTTGGATGTGCGTACATGTTCCGGATTAGGAAATTCGCATAACGGCATAGTTTCACAAAATTTTCAAAATAGCCCCTGAAGTTGAATAAGCATGTTTTTTCCATACCAAACCCTTCAAAACTTATTTCTAATTTATGTAAAGGATATTTAGGGTATTTTTAGCTTATGTCATTGTTCTGGAGTTACGTCGCATTAAACTGGTTACGATTGTGTATTAGTTTGCGATTTCACTTCCAGAAATGGTTTGAAAGATAAGAATTGAACAAGGATTGAAAATATGAAATACCATAAATGAATACTCAAATATCGGAATAAAACACAATGTTATAAAATTACAAAATCGTTCGGAGTAGTATGATGATTAAAATACACAGATGTCACACTTTTTTTACCATATTTAACTTGTGTCTTTCATCGAAAAATCACAACTTCTGAGAATACTCGCCTCATGTGTTAATGTATCTTTTATTTTGAGTTAAATATGGTGGAGGTGCCTTTAGCCAATTATGTAACACTTTTCTTTCCTCCTCTGGATCTCTTCTGGGTTGAAAATTTCTTCAACAGTTTAGTGTTGTTGATTTCTCTCTGAAAGACTCGTACTCAATATTGGCAAAGTCAACTATACCAATATTCTCCTTGGTGTAAGCAATTCCTTCACCTTTTCCAATCTCCACTTGATCGATATCAGTAACAATATCATCATCAGACTTCCAATCCTCCACGATTCCCTCAACCACATCATCTTTATTCAGATCGTCATTCATTAAATAATTTGCATCAGTCATATCCTCATCATCAGATTCATCAGACAAGCTTGAAAAACAAGCCTCAGCCTGAATATTTTTAAGCTCATCGAGTTTGCATTAGGCTGGTACTTGTACTTGCCTGTTTGCATCACCCTCCCCCTGAGAAGCAAAGAGCTCTACAAGCTCAGTAGCTACTTTTCGTATATGTTACATTTTCAATGACAAGTTGTTTATGCTTTGAGTAGTAGCTGCACCATGGTGAATAAAGATAGACAATTGTTGAGCTTGACGATTTAAGGAAGCAGAAAGACCATAAATATGTTTCTCATGAGCCTTATTTATCTTTCTTTTTTATCGATTGTCTTCTGCTAAGCCTTAATCATATCTTAATTAGCACGAATAGACTTTTTCTGGTCTGCCAAAAACTTGTGAACTTCAGCAAAATTGTTGTGAACATAAGCTGGAAAGTTTTGGTGTTCCTCAACACCACTAGGTACAACCGCACGAGGTCTTGGTGGCGTCATTGTAGGTCTAGGACCTTAGGGTCTTGGAGTTTGAGCTCTTGGACCAATAGCAACTTTAGGATGCGCACCATATGGTTTTTTACCAATCGGTTTCTTCAGTCTAGAGCCTGATAGCCTTTGATCTCTCAGACACATAAAGCGTTGAGGACAGCTTGGGGGCATACCAAACAAACACAGGTAGAGTAGAGGATGTGCTAAACCCAGCATTCGAAACACCAACAAAACTATTTCCAGACCCCGGTAACGCAGCAAACGAACTGAAAAGCTGCGCAGTGGAAATAACAGATGAAATCATGGGAAAAGTAGAACTAACAATAGGTTGAGCCTGACTGACAACATTTGAGACATAAATAGATTCCACCAAGCTTGGAACTGGAATATCAGAAATGATGGAAGAATTAGATACTCCAATGGTTATAGCATGAACTTCAGCAGCCATATTAACTACACCAGAGACAGTTTCTACACTAGAAGTTCTTACTGGAGCAGACGCACTCAAACTTTCACCAACTCTTCGACGTTTATAAATCTTTAGCTACTACTCTTGATGAATAACAGCAGTAGGCGGACTTTCATCATTACTATCGCTAGAATCATATTACAATGCTTCAAGGTTTTTAAATTTATCATTCCATTCAGCCAAACGCAATGCCCACTCAGAAGAGGGACTGAGTTGTGACAACCGGTAATTAACGCCTCCTAATTACATGAATAACAAATGTTTAAGGAAATCATAAGTAGTGTTTATGGCATGTATTAACTTAATTAGGCTATTGGAGTGCCTAGGAACGCCTATCTAACCTTACAGTGCGCGTATGGTGATTTTCGGGAAATCTGCTGAGCGTTAAATGATAACGAACTGATACCGTACAAAATACTGACAACACCAACATATACGAAGTTTATACATATAACTTATACTTAGGGATTTCATCTTGTGAAATTATCACGCTTTCGAACAGCACAAAACACAAACGTGAACGAAAAACGCAGAAACAATAACACACCGACAATCAACAACAAAACAGAAGCATTGGACACGTGTATCGCCTTCAAAACTGAAATATTATGACAAATTAAGCTTCGTGATCAAATTTTAATATACGCAGTCGAAATCGTATTGAAAACGGAATAACGGCAAACGACGCATTCTATGCGTTTCAACGCAACCGACGAGCGAACGCGTCAAACGTCAACTTCCGACACTATTCTACATATTTTTATACAAAAATGACATTTTACGACATTACATGACGTTTGGGTGCGAAACCGGGCTTTAGAAACGTGATCGGGCCGCTCAAAAACACTAGAAACTGGCATGTGGGCCTTGGGGCCAAACCACAAAACCCTAACTATATAAAGGTTTACACACACTCCAAACGCCATAACTACACACACATTTCTCTCTCTAACTCACCCCTCTCTCTCAACTCTCTCTCTCTCTCTCTAGAACAAGTCCGGCAAGACTTCCGGCAGAGTTTCGACGACCGATGATTTTCCGGCGGCCGATTTCCGGCCAAGAGTACACTTTTCAACTATGTTTGACGTTCCAGATCGCGTGGTGATGTTAGGTATAGCTAATTTGGAGTGGTTTGAGCTCTATGGAAACTCAGGTGACCTTCCAATCAAATTCCAACGAGTCCGTTTTGAACTTTTGACTTTGGGGATGCTTAGATCGGGACTTTAGGAGCAATTCCGCACATTTTCAAGAAATTTTATTCTTCGGCAAAATTCTGACTTCTGACATGGTTCTGGGCAAGGTTTCGGACATCCGTTTTCGATGAAAAGTATACTTTTGGGCTGCTAGTGACCCGTAGAGTCCATCAAAGCACGTTTGTCTCGGCGGAAAAATTAAAGTTCGGGACGCTCTCGGGCTCGGTTCAACGTGGTCAACAGGTCAAACATGGTCAAAACTAGTCAAGGGGCAATCTTGGGTCATTTTTTATGCCTGGGTTCAGTTTTGGGTTCGGTCAACCTGGTCAACATGGGTCAAACGTGGTCAAAGATGGTCAAACTCAGTCAAAGTTGGTCAAACTCAGTCAACTGCTGGTCATCGCAGTCAACTCAGTCAACGCGAGGCTTGGTAAAATTTAAACGATGCGAATTTTGTTATATTATTTATATAAATACCCTTTAACACGAAACCGAGCTCAAACCGACCCGACTAGTATAACGACAAATATTTTTCGAGTAAATTGTAAGGATTACATGAACTCATGCGATGGATTTTTGTATATAAATCGTGTATAAGTTAGTTAAAAACGAACCGACTTATCCTTACGAAATATGTAATTATGTGTGAGACTTATACGCGACAAAATGGTTGTTTTCAACATGACGGAAACTTATATACATTGTTATTACATTGTTTATTGGGTTTTGAAAATACATCGACAACTTGTATTGTTGGGATCGTCCAAAAACAGAGGAAACTCTGCCCGTTTTTCATTAAAATATAAATATTATTTCAAAACCAAAGGAAACATATCTGAAATCCAAGCATTTTTCTAATGTCAATATAATTGTACGCTCATTCTCGGTTCTCGACGACACTTATAACTTACAAACGAGGTTGTAACCTTTCAACGTATATGACGACTATTCGGGAAACGGGTAAATACATTATACGAGTCTATAAGGTGTATTATTTTTATACAAACACTTGGTTACGTACACGTCCTACTATTCGAGATGACTAACAAATTTCATAAATATTTATATATAAATATATATACTAAATCACTCGGAAACTAATTCGTTTTCAAGATTTAGTATTCATCCCGACTATTAGTGAGATTAAAACAAATATTGATTGGTTATTACAAGTGAAGACGATAACATTTCCCATCGAATCATTGGTTAAAGATTCGGTAGAGCTCGGTGACGCGTAGTTTAGCTACACTTTTAGTAGAAACTTATAAGTTATTCTGTTTTAGGAATGTCTTAGATGGCATGCTAGCAAGTTCACTTCTTGGACAAGGATATCAAGGTGAGTTCATAACCCCCACTTTTTACGGTTTTACACTGTTATAAATGTTTTCGGGTGTGGAAAGACATGCAAGTTTTGCAAAAGTACACAAAATTTCGATGAACAAAAAGATTCATATTTCTAAACCATGTTGCGAAAGGATTTCAATTAACTCAAATGGTTTACGAAAGGTTTATGCTCAACATACCGGTTTTACAAAACACATGCTTATTTTCAGAACGTGCATGAGTTTCACGACTAGTGACGGGAATGTCCTAGCTACATACAGACCAGGGACTGGATTGTCCTACATATAAATTAGGGGACTGGTCCTGCTTACAGACTCAAGTGGGCTAGGCCCAATGGGAAAGACTCGTGGGCTATGCCCAATGACAAAGACTCGAGTGGGTTAGACCCACCTATACTCGTGCGAGGCCCGAAGACTCAAGGACTGGATTGTCCACTACTCAACACTAAGGGTCGTAGGGTCGCTTAAAATTGTACAGTGAAGTCCTCAATACACATTGGAAAAATAACCGCCTGCTAGTCTACCGTCCTGAGCAAACGGTTTGGCGAGGCACTTACTAGCTTGGGGTGTGTTATAGGCTCATGCGGGCATGTTGTCTTTGTCGTACGCGAACATCGATGGTTATTCTATTACAAAAACAAGGTTTTCAATTGACATGCCAAGAAAAATGGTTTTATTACGTTTTCTCAACAATATTTAAACCGGTTACTAAAAAGATTTATTTTAAATCTTTTTGAACAAACCATGAACTCACCAATATTTTATTGATTTTTCGCATGTTCTTTCTCATGTTTTCAAAAGTCAAACCATGGCATGGTTGGAATAGGTGAACCCACTTGGAACCCGAGTACTTAGCAGGCGTTCAACTTTCTAAAAGTCTTAGCTAATATTTACTTCCGCTGTACAATGAAGATACCAGTCAGTTCATGCCCGGCTCTGATGTAATGGATTTATCAGGGTGTGACAGATTGGTGTCAGAGCTATAGGTTTCAGCAAATTAGGTTTCTGTAGAGATACCTAGGCTTTAACCTCACCTTACTTTGGGGACTTAGCTTATTAAGACTTGAACACATACATGGGTTCTAACCGTGGCCGCAAATAATGAGTCAACATATCGATTTCTAAACATACATTAGTGTTGTGTTTTATACGCGGTACATGAACCGATTACATACGGTAAACAAAACTTGAGAGTTTTGTGAACATACAATTAAGACCTTTGGTTAACTTATGTCAAAACTCATTAAAGGTCCTCACTTAGAAACCATGACTAACAACTCGGGAAAACGCCATTATCTATATTGTCTACACTATTTTAATTACACGAGCAGGTAACCTACGTGGAATGAAACGCTAGTGCGTAAATACACGTGAAACTTAAAATATACGTTAGCGGATGTCGAAGTACATCACACACGACTTTCGAGGCAAGGCCTTAGAGAAAACACAAATGGTCACGACAACAATGATGCTAATCCCGTCAGATAGAGAACTACTGATCGAAAAGCAGCAATTTGCCACGTGATCCTGCAAGTGACACGAATCACACTGAGGTACGTTGAAACAAGATTTCATAACAATCCATACTTAGTCTAATGAGACTTACAACTATTGGCACTGAAAAAGAAGCCACATGTCTTCGCACTCCCCTTCTTCATTAATGGCGATTATGCTATGTTCGACATTCCATGGTAATGTCACCTAACAGCCGGTTATCCCATGAAATTCCAGGTAAAGTCCTTAATCTTCTTTTATTGAAATTTTGACTTTTGCACATGAGTATATTTTAACATTCTACTCCCCCTAATGGTCCTTGTATCGCGAGGATTTCTTTCACGATAACAAGCACTTAATTGCTTCATTTCTTGTCAAATTCATACGTTACGCATGCCTCGTTTGTTGCGCATGTGGTTAGTTTGATTTTTGAAGACCATTGGAGGGCTTCACTCCAAATTGTTGTATTATTATCAAAGCCCAAATATCGTTTCGCTATACTTGTTCTTTGCATTGTGATCTAGATGAACTGCATTATTATAAAGTGCTGACTCTTTGATATCGAGCCGATGAATTTCTTGAAAAACTCATTTTTCTTTTAATTAGTATACATGGTTTCTGTTGTAACCATGTCGAAACTTTCTTATTGATACATGCATCCATTGTTGGAATGTGTTTAAACCAAGTTCAATTGTTTGAACTTGCTTGTAATACAAGGTTCCATATGATGGATTGATGTTGATGCACTTTTATGTTCGTCACTTGTCGAATAGGCTAGATTGAGCGTGTGTTGAATATTGTATAGGTTAGAATCGAACACACGACCGAAATATGGAGATTACAGTGTAAAAGGGAACAAGTTCGCCCGAACTTGACCTGTATTGGTCAAGTTCGTCCGAACTTGATGTGCATTTAGTCAAGTTCGCCCGAACTTGACTATAGCAGGCCAAGTTCGCTTGAGATTGTTATGCAATGTCAAGTTCGCCCGAACTTCCATACACTCCAACGAACTTGTCTCCCTATATATAGGTGTGTTGTTCATTTTGTCATTTAAGTTTTTGGCATCCCTATGGGGAGGTGCTGCTGGATTCTCTCCAGGAACTCCACCAGCTGGACTTATAAAGATGTATACTCTTTCGGTATGAATGAAGACTTCCGCTGCATTCTGTTTCTACTCCTTTCTGTAATAACATTCTACCGAATCGGTTTACGTTTATCCACTAACTTCCGTCTGAGAACCGCCTGATCACGTACATCAATTGGTATCAGAGCTACGGTTTTCACCTACGCTCATGAATTTGGACATTAGGAGGGGTTTTGGACGTAAATCATGAAATAAACCTACAATCCACGGACAAAATCCAAAATTGAACGGATAGGATTGTTAGAAAACCATTTTCGACCAGATCTATGGTGGATTCATCTCGAAATTCGAAGAAATAAGGATTCTGGATCGAAAAAATGTGAAAAATGGGCTAATTTGGGGGATTAAGTTCGCCCGAACTTGACTTATATTGGTCAAGTTCGACCGAACTTGTACCATTTTTGATCAAGTTCGCCCGAACTTGATCAAGTTCGCCCGAACTTGATCAAGTCCGCCCTCAAGTTCGCCCGAACTTGTGAGTTGGGACACCAAGTTCGCCCGAACTTGGTGATGGGTGACCAAGTTCGCCCGAACTTGGTAAAATGCCTAAAAAAGGCATAGAAAAATTTTGTTGATCGTATTGATGTGATGAGCGTCCAGAAAAATTTGGCGAGAGAAATTTTTTCGAGTTTTCGAAGACCGAACCGGCATGTTCGGGGACACCGTCTAGAGCTTCAGAGTACAGATTTGGTGATACGGTCACATAATTTTGAAGATAACGGTAGAGTCATTGATACCGATGCAGAATGTTGATCTTTTGGGTGTCGTGACTAGTAATGGGCCTAAACGTTAAATCCGCATTTGTTAAATACTGAAAGTTCTAGATTTCAGGGGGAATTTCAGTGAAAAAAATTAGTATGGTCAAAATTTGCAAAATTGAGGGGGAATAAACAATTTTCAATATTTGAAGATTCCGGCATTTTTGAAATTTGTGACTACTGCAACAGTATCCGGGTGGTTACCGATTGCAGATTATCGGGAAATGCAGAGGATCGAGATTCATTGGGTATTTCAAATTGATGTCTATTTTGAAAGTGGGTGGTTACATAACTGAGTCTTGGAGAGTTGTTTATCAGATTCTGAGGTCATGGTTGTGGATTGACATCTGAGTCGCGCATATGGTTTGGAAGCACATATGACTGCTTATCTTTAACTCTGCTTTGCACATGAACTATTGACTGGACTAACCGCCAGGAGATAGGGATGCTCTGTAGTTTCAGTTGCCCTGGGTTGTACACGGTACCCTAATTAAGAAGATGATTTATGGGATCGGATCTTCCAGACAAAGCTGTGTATATCAGTTGCTGACAAAAGAGGTTATACATTTGGGATTCCATGATCACAGGAAGTTCAGATTATTCAGATCATGATTCAGATTGATGCTTAAGGGTTAGAGTTCTGATCTCCGGTGAAGGAACAGTTAGCTGGATTAGCAGTCGTTAATACCAGTGAGGAACTGAGGACTTTCAAAACGATGATCTTAGAAATTAATGACTAGCTCCGAAGACGGATGGTTTCAAAATTACCAAGGAAATCTGATGATAACCTTTGGTGGCCATTATTTTTAATCTTCAAGCAGATGAATCATTCTTCTCTTTGGACTAACCGCCATTGGATGATGATGTTTGGTGATTAAGTGGCGCTGGTCTACCGGGGATAGCTATATATCTGACATTGTGACTGAAGAAGAAGAATGTGATTTTGATCGCGGTGTATGTTTCTCAGATTCGATGCATTACCAGATTATCTGTTTCCGATGAAGATTTGTTGATTGAGCAGATTACTGATGTGTTAACCAAATCTTTTTGAAGGGTGCTTAACTGCGATTACAGAAATCGGGATTTCGGATTTTCGAGGGTATTCGTTGATTTGAAGTTTTCTGATGCAGTGATTCGAAGTTTCTATCAATTGCCGGTTGAGTTTTTGATACTTTAGAAGTGTGCGGAATAAACTCTCGATGCTCAACGCTTATTAAAAAACTGAACTCGGATGCGGTTATCGTCAAAATGGAGAAGCTGCTGCATTGATTAGCTTTGAGTTGATGGTTATTCGAGAAAATTTGTCAGTCAAGTAAATCAGAGGAGTCGGAAACCACGCAACCAAAGATCTGAACTGGAGATTTCAGAGGTATTGAAAGTTGTTAATGCAAACTCGGATCATCAATTAAGGGGGAATATGTTGACGCGTCTCGACGACATCAGCAGACACCTTGATTGAAGTTGCAGAGAATATTCAAACACGGCTCAAAGTTTTGAAGTTCAAGATCAAGCTTCGACAGTAACGAACAAGGGGGAATCTGTTGATGCACTATTGTGTTCGTCACTTGTCGAATAGGCTAGATTGAGCGTGTGTTGAATATTGTATAGGTTAGAATCGAACACACGACCGAAATATGGAGATTACAGTGTAAAAGGGAACAAGTTCGCCCGAACTTGACCTGTATTGGTCAAGTTCGCCCAAACTTGATGTGCATTTAGTCAAGTTCGCCCGAACTTGACTATAGCAGGCCAAGTTCGCTTGAGATTGTTATGCAATGTCAAGTTCGCCCGAACTTCCATACACTCCAGCGAACTTGTCTCCCTATATATAGGTGTGTTGTTCATTTTGTCATTTAAGTTTTTGTCATCCCTACGGGGAGATGCTACCGGATTCTCTCCAGGAACTCCGGCAGTTGGACTTATAAAGATGTATACTCTTTCGGTATGAATGAAGACTTCCGCTGCATTCTGTTTCTACTCCTTTCTGTAATAACATTCTACCGAATCGTTTTACGTTTATCCACTAACTTCCGTCTAGAACCGCCTGATCACGGACCTTCACTTGAGGCCATCATATTCAACTTAATCCCAACAAGCACTTCAGAGAGCCATGCCAAATGTGTCCGAAGAAAAAGGCCATCATATTCAACTTAATCCCAACAAGCACTTCATTTGTTTTGAACTATAACAGGCTTGTTTGGTCTTTGACTTTATTGAATCGTTTCTTTGATCACGACCACCTTGTGGTGGCGTTTTTCACGAACTTAAAACTTGTGCTAATCTCATTTACGCATCTCATGCGCGGATTTAATTATTTATTTATTGATTTATTTTAAATCCACTTTGATTTATCATATTGAAGCAGTCTAAATACAATCATGTGTTGAGATAATGGTACGTGAATTCATTGTCATATTCCGATGTACCTCTTAACGGTTCATTCATCATCGATCGAACGTTTGTGACATCTTCGATCGAAAAACATTATTTATTCGTTTCATTATCAATTGAAAATCCTATAGGATTTGTTTAGTACAAACATTCACATTTACTTCGTTGAGCCTTCATTGGGTTTAAACACGGTGATACTTGTTCGGTCACCACTATTATTGGATTATTTCAATCGCTACGACACCTTGTGATATCGGTATAAACTTGTATCTTGGCTACTCATGATCGAGCGTTTCATGCAAACACGATGATGCTTGTTCGGTCACCGCTATTAATGAATTATTTCATTCACTACGTGGCGTCGGTATAAACTTGTAGCTTGTGCTAATCATGATAAATCGTTTCATGCAAAACAACATATGTTTTTCTTGTTTGACTAATCATTCAAATAGCCTTAATGCAACTATGTATTAAGACGATGATACACCAGGTTCGGTTGTAAATCATTTCGGCGTATCCTTGCAACTCAGTAATGTCAAAATGTTGATGTTCCTCGTTTAATGGTTTGATAGTTGGCAAACCATTTTGTGATCCTATTTATTTGAGCTTGTTGAATTCGAGTTTCAATTATACAACAGCCAACGCAAGTTTCCGATTGGTAGTAAATTCTATTGTTCAAAAATAGATTGCATATTGTGAACGTTTATTTGGAATCCTATTGGTCGAAATTCCTCTATTACTGACCCACGTAAACTTAGTCACATTGGTGATAGTATCACAACACTTCGTTCACTTGACATTGACTTCTGGTTCAAACTCAGTTGAACCACTGGGTTCTCATTGATGCAAAATGACCTTGAATTCATGTAATCTGAATAAGTTTTGCTTTGATTACGTGGTTATTCACTTTGGCATTGTTCGGACTTACATGTGAACAACACAACTTTGAGGAGATAACATAGTCTAAATTTCGAGGATGAAATTTCTGTAACAGGGAGAGAATGTGACAACCGTAATTAACACCTCCTAATTACGTGAATAACAAATGTTTAAGGCAATAATAAGTAGTGTTTAAGGCACGTATTAACTTAATTAGGCTATTGGAGTGCCTAGGAACGCCTATATAACCATACAGTGCGCGTATGGTGATTTTCGGGAAATCTGCTGAGCGTTAAACGATAACGAACTGATACCGTACAAAATACTGACACCACCGACAAATACGACATAACTTATACTTAGGGATTTCATCTTGTGAAATTATCACGCTTTCGAACGTCACAAAACGCAAACGTGAACGAAAAACGCGGAAACAATAACACACCGACAATCAACAACGAAACAGAAGCATTGGACACGTGTATCGCCTTCAAAACTGAAATATTATGACAAATTTAGCTTCGTGATCGAATTTTAAATACGCAGTCGAAATCGTATCGAAAAAACGGATTAAACGGCAAACGACGCATTTTACGCGTTTCAACGCAACCGACGAACGAACGCGTCAAACGTCAACTTCTGACGCTATTTTACATTTTTTATACTAAAATAACATTTTACGACATTACACGACGTTCAGGTGGGAAAACGGGCTTTAGAAACGTGATCGGGCCGCCCAAAAACACTATAAACGGGCTTGTAGGCCTTGGGCCCAAACCCACAAAACCCTAACTATATAACGGTTTACACACACACCAAACACCATAACTACACACACATTTCCCTCTCTAACTCACCCTTCTCTCTCAGCTCTCTCTCTCTCTAGAACAAGTCCTGCGAGACTTCCGGCGGAGTTCCGACGACCGGCGATTTTCCGGCCAAGGGTACACTTTTTCGACTATGTTCGACGTTCCGGATCACGTGGTGATGGTAGTTTTAGCTAATTCGGAGCAGTTTGAGCTCTATGGCAACTCAGGCGACCTTCCGGTCAAATTCTGGCGAGTCCATTTTGAACTTTTGACTTTGGGGATGCTTAGATCGGGACTTTAGGACCATTTCTGCACATTCTCAAGAAATTTTATTCTCCAGCGAAGTTCCGACTTATGACATGGTTCTGGCAAGGTTCAGGACCTACGTTTTCGATGAAAAACATATTTTTGGGTTCCTAGTGACCCATAGAGTCCATCAAACCACTTTCGTCTCGGCGGAAAAATTAAAGTTCGGGACGCTCTCGGGCTCGGTTCAACGTGGTCAACAGGTCAAACGTGGTCAAAACTGGTCAAGGGGCAGTTTTGGGTCTTTATATGCCGCGGTTCAGTTTTGGGTTCGGTCAAACCTGGTCAACACGGGTCAAACGTGGTCAAAGTTGGTCAAACGCAGTCAACTGCTGGTCAACGCACTCAACTCCGTCAACGCGAGGCTCGGTAAAATTTAAACGATGCGAATTTTGTTTCATTATTTATATAAATACCCTTTAACGCGAAACCGAGCTCAAACCGACCCGACTAGTATAACAACAAATATTTTTCGAGTACATTATAAGGATTACTTGAACTCATGCAATGGATTTTTGTATATAAATCGTGTATATGTTTGTCAAAAACAAGCCGACGTATCCTTACGAAATATATAATTATGTGTTAGACTTATACGCGACCAAAATGGATGTTCTAAACATGACGGAAACTTATATACATTGTTATTACATTGTTTATTGGGTTTTGAAAATACATCGACAACTTGTATTGTTGGGATCGTCCAAAAACAGAGGAAACTCTGCCCGTTTTTCATTAAAATATAAATATTATTTCAAAACCAAAGGAAACATATCTGAAATCCAAGCATTTTTCTAATGTCAATATAATTGTACGCTCATTCTCGGTTCTCGACGACACTTATAACTTACAAACGAGGTTGTAACCTTTCAACGTATATGACGACTATTCGGGAAACGGGTAAATACATTATACGAGTCTATAAGGTGTATTATTTTTATACAAACACTTGGTTACGTACACGTCCTACTATTCGAGATGACTAACAAATTTCATAAATATTTATATATAAATATATATACTAAATCACTCGGAAACTAATTCGTTTTCAAGATTTAGTATTCATCCCGACTATTAGTTAGATTAAAACAGACATTGATTGGTTATTACAAGTCTAGACGATAACATTTCCAATCGAATCATTGGTTAACGATTCGTTAGAGCTCGGTGACACGTAGTTTAGCTACACTTTTAGTAGAAGCTTATAAGTTATTCTGTTTTAGGAATGTCTTAGATGGCATGCTTGCAAGTTCACTTCTTGGAACGACATCACGTAATCACATTTAGCTAGCATCAAGGTGAGTTCATAACCCCCACTTTTTATGGTTTTACATTGTTATAAATGTTTTCGTGGGTGGAAAGACATGGAATTTTTGCAATAGTACACAAAATTTCGATGAACAAAAAGATTCATATTTCTAAACCATGTTGCGAAAGGATTTCAATTAACTCAAATGGTTTACGAAAGGTTTATGCTCAACATACCGGTTTTACAAAACACATGCGTATTTTCAGAACATACATGAGTTTCACAAGTAGTGACGGGAATGTCCTAGCTACATACAGACAAGGGACTGGATTTTTCTACATACAAATTAGGGGACTGGTTGGTCCTGCTTACAGACTCAAGTGGGCTAGGCCCAATGGCAAAGACTCCTAGGCTAGGCCTAATGACAAAGACTCGAGTGGGTTAGACCCACCTATACTCGTGCGAGGCACGAAAACTCAGGGACTGGATTGTCCACTACTCAACACTAAGGGCTGTATGGTCGCTTAAAATTGTACAGTGAAGTCCTCGTTACACATTGGAACTATAATCGCCTGCTAGTCTACCATCCTGAGTAAACGGTTTGGTGAGGCACTTACTAGCTTGGGGTGGGTTATAGGCTCATGCGGGCATGTTGTCTTTGTCGTACGTGGACATCGACGGTCATTCAAATATTACAAAAACAAGGTTTTCAATTGACATGCCAAGAAAAATGGTTTTGTTACGTTTTCTCAACAATATTTAAACCGGATACTAAAACGATTTATTTTAAATCTTTTCGAACAAACTATGAACTCGCCAACATTATGTTGATTTTTCACATGTTCTTTCTCATGTGTTCAAAAGTCAAACCATGGCACGGTTGGAATAGGTGAACCCATTTGGAACCCGAGTACTTAGCAGGCGTTCAACTTGCTAAAAGTCTTAGCTACTATTTACTTCCGCTGTGCAATGAAGATACCAGTCAGTTCATGCCCGACTCTGATGTAATCAATTTATCGAGGTGTGACATGAGTGATTTATCCTTGCTTCGAAACAAACTAAGTTTCACTTTGCCTTCTTCGGACAATCTACCAATCAAATCTTTCCTCACCAATTTCAGATACTCTTTTTCACTTAACATTGTTAGATCATCATCATCAATCTTCCCTTTACCTTTAAAGAACTCGAAATAGTTTTTTTTACTCCAATGAGACATCCATATCTTCAATTAATGTATCTATATCCATTGAGAAGTTTGGATTCTCACCTTCAGCTTCAACATTCTCTTGAAGAGTTTCCATTTCCGCATCTTCAAGTTGCTGAGCAATCGATTTTTGAACAGGTTCTTGCCCTGGTTCTGCAAGATGCACTTGAACTGGTTAGTCAACTACAACTTCAACTACGATAGGTTCATACATAATAAGCTCTTCCACAACAGGTTCACCAGCGACAGCCGGTGGCTGTTGAAGATCACCATGAGGTTAAACAGCCTCTGGCTTTTGATCTTGAGCAAGAGCATCTTCGTCTTCGCCAGCTTCAAACAATTGATCGACACCATTTGTGATTTGAATCCAAGTCAAATCATTTGCTGGATTATAATCTTGTTCCCGAATAATAGCACCAAGCAGAGGTCTACTGACTGGAAAAATATTTGCATGAACGGACGGTGTAGCTTTTCTATAATCTCTAAAAATATGACGTGCCATTGGATGTTGTAGATACGAAGCCAAACCCTTGTGAAAAGGTAGACCTAGAATCAAGTGCCTATATGTCATCGTAAAAAATATGGGATACAAGCACATTAACTTAATTAACACTTCCAACTTGGAATCCCAGATGAGTTTGTAGTGCTCGCAGGATCATCCTAGTAAAGTTGTAGGGTTGTTTAAAGGCTAATCCAATAATCGCCGAGAGTAGATGGTGACCCATACCATCCATTCCAGATTTTCGAGGAGCAAAGCATTGCATTAATATGTGGTAGAAGAATCTCCATTGACCTATCAACAAGCCCTTGTAGATAGATATGTTTAGCAGGCAAAGCACCAACGTAACTGAAAGCTCATACTACACGATCATTGATAATAGAAGCATACAAAGTCTCCCCCTGATCCAGTGCTCCCAATTGAGAGCAGCTTTAATGACGTCTTCGGTAATAATGATCTGATAGCCATCTATGGTAGCTTCAATAGTATCATTCTGTACACGAGCGGTTCTCCAAAAATCTTCTAAACCTCTATTGAAATGGCGTAGAAAATTCTGGACCTCATAATTTCCGTATAGTCTTTAGTTCCTCTAATATTTTCATCTAACAAGGCAACCTAATTATGTTTCGGGTAAAAATTACGGACAAGGGCAAATTCAACCATATTTGTGAACACTAAAGTAAGTCAACATGGTACATATAATATAATCCAAGACTTAACAATTTGTAACACTTAGTAAAAATTTTGAACTCTTTAAAATCCATAAATTCGAAACACACAAAAGGGTGATATCAGATCTCCGGAAGGAACATATAAACCTAGATCCAATAACTCTCTTCTGGATTATCCAGAATGAAGACGTTACCCAAAACCAAACTATTCTGGAATATTCCAATAAGTTTATTCCGGACAACTTCATTCCAAGTTAAAAAGAGCATGATTAAACTAATAATAAAAAAAATCGGAATAAGTTATAAACCCGGAACAATTTGGAACCTCAGAACCATTTAGTTTGGAATACATAATCCGGTATAAATCATCTACCCAGGCTTAAAATCTGTTGGGATTGAACCCTATGAAAGGAACAGATGATACAAAGCCAAATAACACTATCCGAGCTTTAGTTAAACTATCAGAGGTTACAACCTCTGTTGTACATACACTGTTTTCCTTAAAGACTGCTCTTCTATCATCTGTATTCACAAAGTAGCAAAGTTCTACCAGAGTTACAAGGATCAGAGGATAGAGATCAGAGCTTAGTCATTAGATAGATAATCAATGAGCACTGATAGTTAGTAGTAGCAGTGTTTGTAGTTAGTTACATATAGTTTCCTATCACTATCAACCCTGACGTCATCAAAGATGCTTAGTGGTTAGATAGTTTAGTATAAATAGGAAACTTGTGTAACAGTTTAACTTGTCTATTAAAAAAAGGTCAAATTTCACGTATCATCTTCTCTGCATTTTCTTACTACCAAACCTCAATTGCAAAGGCTGAGGGGGAGTTTGTGAATCACATGCGAGTTTATCAACTTGAAAGCATGATGATGATGAAAACAAACAACCATTGCTTGTAGTAAAAGTTTTCCATTTATTTCCGCTGCAAATCTCTTTTAAAACTCAAATCATTTTCCTAAAAAAATAAAAATAAAAAATGTTAAAAATAATTAGGCCGTTGATTTTAAACTTTCTCAAAATCCTTGTGTCCCCGGCAACGGCGCCAAAAACATGGTGTGCGTTGAGCGTACTATATTTTTGTTATTGTTTTAAGTTCATTTTACACATTAGTCAAGTTTTAAATTTATAAAACACGATATTATACTAACACTAAACACACACTTGGGCAAGTGCACCCATCGTGAGCGTAGTATAGCGTTGGTAAGATACCGAGATCGTCCAAAGACAAAAGAGCTTTTAGTACCGGTTTATCGTCAACGTCTAATCAAACTAAATTTTTGATAAAAGATTCAAATATATAAATTAAGAATAAAAATAAAAATAAGAAGATAAATAAAATAAAAAGAAAAGATAGACAAGATAGAACCACTTGGATTCAACTTATCTTTAATGTATCCTTTGATGAGTTTCCGCACATTCGGAATTTTTAAAAGATTATTAGTTATAGTAGTAGGCCCCTCTTTTAAAGGTGACGTTACCCTCAACCCAGTGGTTTGAGTCAGCATGGATACAATCCCAAAGGGTCGGAATTTTAGAAGACAATTAAGTAAGTTATTAATACGAAAATTGGTAGGCCCCTCTTTTGAAGGTGACGTTACCCTCGGCTAAGTGATTTGAGCCAGCAAGGATACAATCCCAAGTAGCCGGTTTAAAATATTAATATTAGTTCACATATGAGTGGTTCAACCCATTCGCACCCCCGCCATACAATACCTTTGGGGTATTGAAGGAGGTCCTAATAAGCTCGAACCAAGTCCTCGCAGGATCTATACACTGAACGAGATAAGAATTTTACAAACCACCCTTCAAACCCCCTAACAGTTAGTTAACCCGCTTTATATAGACCGTAAAGACACGAATGAGCAAATCAATGACATCATGAAGAAATGGTAGGAAAACTCACTTTCAACATAAGAAACTAGTTATTAAAGTCATTAATACAAACCCAAATAAAAAGTGCCGAAAGATTAAAATCAAAAGTAATACATTAAAGACTTGTCTTCACCAATTAATGTAAGAGATTAGCCAAGCATGGCCTTTGATTGACAAAAACCCTTACAATCAATCTTCGATCTCGAGACTACTTCACACTCTAAAGATGAAAGATGGATGATGGTTGTGGGTGTTGGTGTTGTAGTGGTGGTGGAGTGATGGCAAAGTGATAGAGAATTAGTTTGCTAAGGGATGCCTTTGAAGGGAACCAAGCACCCCTATTTATAGTCAAAATAGAGGCCCGTCCACGGCCGCGTGTCCAGTGGGCAAGGCCCGTGGCCATCATCCTTCTCTTTCTTCATTAATTGCATCTGACAGCAGAGGGCCCCACACGACCCGTGGTCTCTAGGCACGACCCCGTGGTCAACTGTTCGCTGTACAATCTGGATTCTACAAGTCTTATAGTTGACCATGCCCCATGTTGGCCTGGGCACGGCCCTGTGGTGGGCGTAGAAACTTCTGCAGGTTTTGTCTTGAAGTGTAGGGTCTGACCATACCCCG
Organism: Scalesia atractyloides; assembly: GCA_947069175.1. Taxonomy (NCBI): domain Eukaryota; kingdom Viridiplantae; phylum Streptophyta; class Magnoliopsida; order Asterales; family Asteraceae; genus Scalesia; species Scalesia atractyloides. The sequence continues at coordinate 50,911,048 of CAMTDV010000004.1, read as the reverse complement.
TGTTGGATGGACACGGCCCGTGGTTGTCTTCTGTAACCTTGTTTTTGTCTTTTGGGGTGTTGCTGAGGGGTCAGGCATGGTTCGTTATTCCTTCTTTTCGTATTTATGTTGGTTTTGGCTGCTTATTTGTTTCTTTCATTCTTTTATGCTCTTTTTATCCTGAAAATACAATAGGAACAAGGAAACGTGCTTTTTCCAACATTAGTACTAAAAAGGGTTAGTTTTATGCCTCAATTGATGTAATTTATATGTTGCATTTTGCACACATCAAATATCCCCACACTTGAATCTTTGCTTGTCCTCAAGCAAAACTCTTTAAATGTGGCTTACACACCCAAATGGAATAAGTAGAGAAGAAGTTTTGTGGTTTGTCTCTGAGTGTCGGGAATCTAAGATCTTTATTTAAATTTTGTTTTTACTTTATTTACAATCCTATTCGTCATGATTTATTTAGAACGGTGTAAAGAAAATTATTTATTTTGGGCATAACATGCCTCCTTAAAAGTCTATTTATATACAAGTTTACGTACCTCACAAGAGATCACTCAACACTCGGCCGAAGATGTATTTTTGTGATATCGCTCGATTCCGGTTTAGAACTTATTTCTACCATATGCTTGCCAAGCGATCAAACCTCCTCCTTTTTAATTATAAACCTTTGTGAGTATCAAGAGGACTTTGAAAAGGTTAGGCTTGGGGTAAGGGTAGGTGATTTTTTTTGGGTTAGCGGTTAGTAAAATGGCAAAAAGCGTAAAAAGCGTCGGTTATCGTAAAAATTGTTATTTCTTTAAACCAATCATTTCCAAACAAGATTTTTGAAAGAACTTGTTTCGTTAAAGAGATATAGTGTTTTTTTTTTCAACATAACCGGTGTTTTTTACTAAAATAAATGCGTTTGAATGAAAAAGGTTTTTGGTGGGTAATGGATGTTTTGTTTTTCGGGTTTGAAATAAAAAAGGTTTAGGCTCAAAGGGGTTAACTAGGGGGATTTTGGTAATGGGTAAAAAGAAAAGAAAATAATTGTTTTGAATAAAAAAATGGGTTAGCCCTAGTGCCTCCATCATTTACTTACTTGGGTTTATGTTGGTAAGGATCTGGAATGTATCTTCTTGGCAAGTTCTAGAGTCGTAAGAACCAAGCGGCTATTCACACAAGAAACGAAGATGATCATTTAGTTTAAAGATGAATGTATGCTCGATAAAGGCTCAAAGCTCACTTATTGTGGGAATGGGTTTGTAATGTGATCAAGTATATATAATCAAATTTAAAAAAAGATTTGTCATGCCCTTTTTATATAATTTTTCTTATTTGATCTTTTTATCACGACGCTGTCGGTTGTAAATTTGTAAAAATATAACTTTTTAGAACTTGTTATTCCCAAATTAAACCAAGACAAGTAAGAAAATAAAAAATTTTGAAAAAGATTTGGGGTGATTAGCGGTTCCAATAGAGTTTTGTGTAAGGCTTGTTATTAGGACTTGCTAGATTCAAAGTGTTAGTTCCCCCCCCCCCCCGCCCACACTTAAATTACACATTGTCCTCAATGTGTCCAAAAATAGATTTTTGGGTTGATTTGAATGCGTAAAAGCGTGTTAAAAATAATTTTTTATGTTACTGGGCATCTGGGCATGGGCCCGTGTGGTCCGGGCATGGCCCCGTGTCCAGAGAGCCAGTGACAAAACTTACAGAAGCTTGACCACGGGGCGTGGCCAGTCAACACGGCCCGTGGTTAATAACCTGTTTCAGAACTTTTTTTGCAGAACATGGGCACGGGACGTGTTGAACTGAGCACGACCCCGTGCTGCACATGCTGGAAAGATGAAAAAATTGTCGGAAGGCACTGTTTTCATGCATGGGGTGTAGTTTCGACGTCCCTTGGGTATTTTTCATCTTTTCTCGTTTGTTAAGCCATTATTTAAGATCCAAACACCACACAATAACTTAAACCATCATATATTAGAGTGCGAGATACAAAAGGTCCTAAAAATTAATCCTAAAAATTAAAATTACAAAGTTCCTAAATTTAGATAGACGCAAGAGATCTAAACCATAATGAAGTTCCACCCTAGATTATTACATGTTTTAAGAATGACAAAAACCCGAAATTGATTTTCGGTAGATAGGGGATTCTAGGAACTTCAACCCGGAGGGTGCACCCCTCAAAAGTCATTGAGCATTTCCTCGATCTCCCGAGGGAGGAAGAGGAAAGGTTCTTCTTCCGTATTTTCATACGGGGGAGGTGTGGGAGGTGCGACCATTGTTGGAACCTCATACAATGCGTTTTGAGGAGGTTCAGAGGGAGGTTATCCCATCCGGTTGGGTTAACGATCTATTGAGCAAGGTTCCAATCTTCTTGGGGGAAGATTGGTTCCATGGGAGGTAGTGCAAGAATGTTCAACCTTTGGTGCAAAAGGTTGATTTCTTGCAAGCAATTCTCCAACCCCACCGTCAAATAGTTAACACGATCGACAAGGGCCTCTTCCATTGATGCCATTTTGTCGATGGCTTCCCTTAAAGCGTACATGCCGCGAACCAGGGTGGCATCAATTGATGGTCTTCTTCGTCCCTGGTTGTTTCTTGAGGTTGCTGACGAAGTTCCACTATTCTGGGACGACATACTAAGAAAACAAGGGTGAATTTTTAAAGAAACGGGAGTTTAAAAGCTCACCACGGCCCTGTGTCCAACGGACAAGGCCCGTGCCCGCCCTCCTGCACTGTTTTGAACTCAAAATTTTCATTGTTTTAACTTATTTTTCTCAGGTTTTAAACATTTGTGAACAGAAATAACTTAAAGCAATGTGATAAACATGTTGTTTATTAAGAATCTTTGGGTTAAAACATATGTTTTGCAAAATAAAGCTTGAAGCTATGGACCTTCAATCTTTAATGGAGGATTTGAGTTCAAAGAAGAAGAAGGAAAGTGGCAAAGACAAGAGGGATAGAGGAAACTTCTTTAAGAACATACCTTTTAAGGTATATGTGATAAATCTCAGGAAATCTCTGTCTTTGGAATGAGGCTAAACATGTATTCAACAAGGCTGACTTTATAGAAAGTGACAGCACATCGACTACGGCCCTTGTCCGCTGAGCACGGCCCCGTGGTGAGACAATGTTCTGACACGTTGTCTGTATTAGGAACACGGGGCGTGTTGGCCAGGACACGACCCCGTGGTGAATTTTTCGGTGGGCACGGGGCGTGTTGGAGTGAGCACGGCCCCGTGGTTGGAGTATTTATGATGTGTCTTCTTTATTTTAAGGATCTCCAGTAATCGGGAGGTTCTTTACTGGAGGGAACAACACCAAAGTGTCTAAGGTACCGAAGTTGCTCTTGGATTATGCATGAACGCAAGAGGTTATCGGAAAGGGTAAAAACTAATCTACTTACCGGTGGGCGAAACCAACCTTTATTCCCCTTATTCGGGCTCTCGTTAAAGAAGGTGTATGTCGAATCGCTCAGGGCTATGAGCGCATCGGTGGGGGCCGATGGAGAGTCCTTCATGGCACAATCGACACAGGGACGACTATCGTTAATGTTAATGCAAGAGACTAAGGTACTATTTACGGCTTCGACGTTGCTAGATTCCAAATGCAAACTCATTGATTCTTCTTGGCTTTGTGCGTGTGATGAGTACCTCTCTCTCATCATAAGTTCTATTTCTTTTACTTTTTGGAGAATCCTTGCTTCCAGTTGACATAATTCGGAAGAGGTAATGTCGTATGGAGAAGTTTGAGTGCATTCAGTTGGCTCATTTTACTTTCGCCAATCTTAAGGTGATTTCCAAGGGAAAGCGATGGGTCTGCTAAATAGTGGAGTTTAAAATTTAGAATATAACATTCTAAATCTTGATGGAATCCTCCACATACTTGACACCACTTGCCGTAAGATTGGCGAAATAAAAAATAATCAATATCATCCATGTGTGTCAGAGGTTATTAACTGTCGGGATCAAACAGTCCTGTTTTCAGTAGCTAGACGTTGGACACGGCCCCGTGTTGGACTGACACGGCCCGTGCTGCAGCCTGCAAAAACTGCAGATTTTTCTAAAAATCAAAAAAATTCCTAAAAAATAAAAAGAAAAATGTTAAAAATAATCAGGCCGTTGATTTTAAACTTTCTCAAGATCTTTGTGTTCCCGGCAACGGCGCCAAAAACTTGGTGTGTGTTGAGCGTACTATATTTTTGTTATTATTTTAAGTTCATTTTACGCATTAATCAAGTTTTAAATTTATAAAACACGATATTATACTAACACTAAACACACACTTGGGCAAGTGCACCCATCGTGAGCGTAGTATAGCGTTGGTAAGATACCGAGATCGTCCAAGCACAAAAGAGCTTTTAGTACCAACGTCTAATCAAACTAAATTTTTGATAAAAGTTTCAAATATATAAATTAAGATTAAAAATAAAAATAAGAAGATAAATAAAATAAAAAGAAAAGATAGACAAGATAGAATCACTTGGATTCAACTTATCTTTAATGTATCCTTTGATGAGTTTCGCACTTTCGGACTTTTTAAAAGATTATCTTAGTTATAGTAGTAGGCTCCTCTTTTGAAGGTGACGTTACCCTCAACCCTGTGGTTTGAGTCAGCAGGGATACAATCCCAAATGGTTGGAATATTGGAAGACAATTAAGTAAGTTATTAATGCGAAAAGTGGTAGCCCCTCTTTTGAAGGTGACGTTACCCTCGGCTAAGTGATTTGAGTCAGCACGGATACAATCCCAAGTGGCCGGTTTAAAATATTAATAGAAGTTCACATATGAGGAGTTCAACACGTTCGCACCCCCGCCATCCGATACCTTTGGGGTATTGAAGGAGGTCCTAATAAGCTCGAACCAAGTCCTCACGGGATCTATACACTAAACGAGAGAATAATTTTACCAAACCACCCTTCTAACCCCCTACCAGGTTAGTTAACGCGCTTTATATAGACCGTAAAGACACGAATGAGCAAATCAATGACATCATGAAGAAATGGTAGGAAAACTCACTTTCAACATAAGAAACTAGTTATTAAAGTCATTAATACAAACCCAAATAAAAAGTGCCGAAAGATTAAAATCAAAAGTAATACATTAAAGACTTGTCTTCACCAATTGATGTAAGAGATTACCCAAGCATGGCCTTTGATTGACAAAAACCCTTACAATCAATCTTCGATCCCGAGACTACTTCACACTCTAAAGATGAAAGATGGATGATGGTGGTGGGTGTTGGTGTTGTAATGGTGGTGGAGTGATGGCAAAGTGATAGAGAATTAGTTTGCTAAGGGATGCCTTTGAAGGGAACCAAGCACCCCTATTTATAGTTAAAATAGAGGCCCGTCCATGGCCGCGTGTCTAGTGGGCAAGGCCCGTGGCCATCATCCTTCTCTTTCTTCATTAATTGCATCTGATAGCAGAGGGCCCCACACGACCCGTGGTCAACTGTTCGCTGTACAATCTAGATTCTACAAATCTTATAGTTGACCACGCCCCATGTTGGCCTGGGCACGGCCCTGTGGTGGGCGTAGAAACTTCTGCAGGTTTTGTCTTGAAGTGTAGGGTCTGACCATACCCCGTGTTGGATGGACACGGCCCGTGGTTGTCTTCTGTAACCTTGTTTTTGTCTTTTGGGGTGTTACTGAGGGGTCAGGCATGGTTCGTTATTCCTTCTTTTCATATTTATGTTGGTTTGGCTACTTATTTGCTTCTTTCGTTCTTTTATGCTCTCTTTATCCTGAAAATACAAAAGGAACAAAGAAACGTGCTTTTTCCAACATTAGTACTAAAAAAGGTTTAGTTTTATGCCTCAATTGATGTAATTTATATGTTGCATTTTGCACACATCACCACTATTTTCGAGATATGGCAATTAAGTGTGTTATAACTGAATATATATATGTTCCCCACCTTAGAATATACTGCCATATCAACACTACCAAAAATTAAATCTTACACGCGAGTATATCTAACTGATATTTGTATCCCGCTAAATGCGAGACCTTGAGAGCTAAGGTTAGTGCCATCACCCAAAGAAAGAGATGAAGGCTTGACTTTAAGTGGTGTACCAACATTTTGGTATCTTTTTTCTACAAATTGTGCAGTTTGAAGCTATGTACCTCATGGTAGCATAGTTATGTAATTTGTACATTGGATGGTGACAATTTTTTAAAGCAGATCATCTGGTGATGATTGTTTGGCCGAAAAGAAATCCACCTAAAGGGTTTGCGCACAAACCAAGCACTTAGCAAAATATGATACAAGTTCTAGGCCAATGTTTTCACATTATCCGAAGAACAAATATAATATCCCATATATCAACAGACAAAAGGACCTAGTATTTTTAGAATTTTGGTAATTTCTAAAACGAAATTATGGCACCAAGATCATATATCCGAGAGATGTTAACCACGGAATACAAGGTTCTTTATCTTTATATACCAAAAAACAGGTTTTTATATACGCGTATAGCCTACCGTTACAACATATAATGAAGTTGTCACCGCTTAGAGTTTATTTAAAATAAATACTCTACAAAGATTTGACTGTTGATGTACTATCTATTTCTTTGTTTGTTTGCTCAACATGTTTTCAATTTTTACCTTTTTTCTCATGTTTTTGGTTCTTTCTAACAATATCCTACAACTAAGAAAAATCTTTTTGGTTTTTGTTTGAATAAAAGAGAATTGTACAGAATAAAATTTAAACTAAAACTTCCATGTGGGTTTTTTAGTACACTCTACTCTGGGTTTTGATGCCGATCATATGGACTAGATCTTCGAATCTAGCTTGTTTAAATGTCGTTGTAAATAGATCAGCAAAATTGTCAAGTGTGTTAGCCCTAACCACCTCAATTGACCCCTTTTCAGCACAATCACAAATGAAATGATGCCTAGTGTCTATATGTTTTGTTCGTGAATGTTTTACAGGATTATTTGCTACTGAGATATCAGAATTATTATCAACCTTGATGGGTGTGCGAATAAAATTAAAACCATATTTGCGGAGTTGCTTTTGATCCACAACACTTGTGAGCATCAAATGGATGTTGATCCATATTCAGCTTGATTGTAGATAAAGACATAGCAACTTTTTTCTTACACTGCCACGACACAAGTCGATTACCCAACAATTGTGCACCACCAGAGGTTGACTTCCTGTTGACCGGACACCCTCCAAAATCAGCATATGCATAGGCTATCATATCTAAGTCTTCCTAAGCAGGATACCACAATTCTAGCTTAGGTTTTCCCTTCAGATATCTAAATATCCTCTTCACAACTTTCATATGTGACTTTTTCGGATTTGCTTGGTACCTGGCACACAGATAGACAGAAAACATAATATCTGGTCGAAAAGCCATAAGATACATCAAAGAACCTATCATAGCACGATACATTATAGGTTCCACTTTAGGATCCTTTTCCGTATTTGCATGAAGTTTGTGATTCGTCGGCATCGGCGTGTCGTAAGGTAAATTGGCATCTAACTTGAATCGCTTAAGAATCTATTGAACGTATTTTGTTTGATGAATATACGTGCCATTCTTTTCTTGATTCACCTACAACCCAAGGAAGAAAGAAAGCTCACCCATTGCGTTCATCTCAAACTTTGTCTTCATCAACAGAGCTCTTCATTTGAAGAACCAAAAATTATTTCACCTACGTAGATCTGTTTAATCAGGAAATCTGCCCTTTCTTCAAGATGAAAAGTGTGACACCCCAAAAACGTCACAGCGGAAATACAAACGTAATGGTGACGGAAGTTCGTGCCCATAAATATCTTAGTGGATGATGCATAGTTAATTTTGGACATATTACTTAATTAAAACATTGTTTAAAAGTTTAAACATAAACCACAACCATAACGTAGTTAAGTTATCTTGATCCTTATGGATATTAATACAGTTGGTCCCAAATAAGTTTTAGAAGTTGTCCAAAGTTTATTGTTAAACAAAACATGCATCACAACCACAAGACACGCCAAAGATTCCCTGAAGCCGAACTCATGTACCTGAAGAACACATTAAAATCAAGTGTCAACACAAAGGATAGTGAGTTCACGTATTCAAATTTAAAACAATTTGATCCAAGTAAAACTTTCAAATTATGTGTTTAATTATTAAAACATCCATATAATATTATGAAAGCCACTTACATTTCCTTATAAAAATTCAAGGGTCAGCCATCGCAAGCGTTTTCCTAAAACCTTTGATACACAACATCTTCCCAAGTTATCCATATTAAATTAATAGCATCAAGTGTTCAGACTCGTATGTTTGCAAGACAATACGAACTATATATTAACAATAAGGACATAATCAATGCTAGACATTAACATAATATAAATTCGTCGCTTGACTTGACTCGGAGCTACCGGTCACAACGGGGTGGTCAACCTGATAGATCTATCAACAATTTCACGCATATCGATATTAATGATTAACTGGCTAATTTCACGCTATGTGCCTGCAATGGGTCACTCAAGGTGCCAACCTTATAAACATTATATATATCCTACTAAAATGATAAATTTAATATATAACGAGTTGTACGAATTTCCCCGAAGTCCCCGCCGAAACTTAAACCATACCCGGTACTTACTTTCTTGAGACCAAGCAAATTCGCCACAACTTTAGATTTAAGAAATTTATCCAAAATTCGTTTCTCTTAAACACCGTAATAACATACGTTTCTCCCCGAAACATATATTCACATTTATCCAAAATCCGTTTCTCCCCGAAACATATTTATATCAAAACCATATATTTTCCATGAAAATATATCCATAGTTTAATCAAAGGTATATTTTAGACAAAAGTGACTTATCCTTTTAAGATGTCTTCTTCCCCCAAACAGTTATAAAAACAGTAGAAAGAGGGGTTTAGTGACACTCACCTTTGGGTGCGTATTTTAAATAGCGCAATCCAACGATTGTTTCTACACGTCCTAATATATGTAGGAACGATTAATTAAACAATATATCACAACATTCTTAAGTTTCTCCAAATCTTGGAATTTTCACATAACTTTGAGATTTTCTCGAAAAGTCATTATTTTTTATTATGTTGGCACTTTAATATATATATATATATATATATATATATATATATATATATATATATATATTTAAGATTTTGTGACTTGAACGATTTTATTGTGACCCTTAATATGTTATATCCTTATCACTCCCATTTATAAGTACTATATATCTACGATTTGCGCGTCGTAATATATATACATAAACGTACACAAATATTCAATATCGTAACACGCGAAAACTCGTTAACTTATACACCTCATCATTTTTAAAGCATGTATACATGAAATAACTCATTAAGTTAACCTATGTATCAATTTTCATGCTCGACAAATAAGTTAGACATTTAACGCGATTTCACTGATTCTACCGCTTTAAACACACAAGTGTACATGCATAGTCTAAATTCCCGCTATCATGTCAACACTTAACATATCATCATATACACATATTTAAATCACATAACACTTTTAAACACATAAGGTTCACCCATGAACAACTCATTCTAGTGTACATTGAAAAATGCGTATTTTAGTGATTCGGTAACGTTTTCGGGCGTCGAAAGTCACGTATGACTAACCAAACACCAAGTAAACTTAATATAAGTTAAAATACTTATATTTATATCAAAACTACCAATTTACTTACTGATCTAAAACAGGTTTATAAAAATCTCTTAAAAAGGCGATTTTTACCGTTTTTATCGCATAGTTTAGCATCAAACGTTACCATAACCATCCCAAATCGAAACAACTTGATATTTTAAAATAATCCATGTTATTTACTGATTAAAATTATGGTTATATTCAAATTAGTGCAGTTTTTTGTGTAAGTCATAAAAATCATACGATTTCACATGTCTTACAACTCTTTAAGCACAATGTACTACATGCAAAACTAATAAACTTTATGACAAGTTTCATACCACTTTATTACATCAAATAACCTTATTTTTAAGGTTTATAATCTGATCTAAAACCATTTTCAATATAACATAATTTAATCATCATTTCATGGCCATCTTAACTTCATGTATGCTCATATGAAGCACCTAATGTAACCATATCATATCATCATCAACATGCATGAACTCAAATACATCAAACATTCATTAAGTTATGTTTACCCATTCAAGAACATCATCATCATCATATGATCATCATCATCATATGATCATCATCTAATCATTTATCATAAATGCAAGTATCGCATTCTTACATATTTATGAACTAACATCAAATTTTTACATGCATGCATATATACATACATATATATATATACATGGCTACATATATACATACATACATGCTTCCAAAACTTAACTTTTCACTTATTCATCTCAATCACAAAAACCTCTTTTTAGAACCTTCTAAAGATTACATGCACTTCACATTTCAACATCTTATCAAACAAGACTACATAAAAATCAAAACATGAACTCCATCATACATATATATACACATCCATTTTTATTTAAAAAACCCATTTGCTATTAGTTTCAAGTTCATACTTAGATTCAAGAACAAGAGAAACTTCCATAACCATCAATCACTATGAATCAAGAACAAGATGGAGTTTTATACCTTCAAGATTCTTAGTGGGTTTTAATAAGAATGATGATATGGAACTTGTTCTAGCTTGAATCATCTTGAAAACACCTTTAAATCTTCAAAAACAATTGAAAACACCTTCAAATGAGCTTGGATCTTCTTGAGCAAGATTGAAATTTGAAAATGTAAGTGTGTGAGGGGGTGTTCGGCCGAGATTTTGTAAGAGAGAGTTGATTGATTTTGAATTGAGTCTTGGATTTAATGGATTTTAGAAGGATTTTGTAAAGGCTAATCATCACTTATGGTTCCAAGAAGCAACAAGTGTCATATATGCAAGGAAAAGGGAGGAGGTGGGCTGCCATGAAGCCGCCAACTAGTCCATCTCTCTCATATATACACGCATACATACACATATATAAGTTTATACAGGTATTTAACTGGATACCGGGTGTTTTATCTAGCGTTTTAATCACGTTTTAACGCGTTTTAAATTATTTTTAACGCTCTACAAAATAAACTCAATAAAATATTACTGATCAATATTTTATTTGGCCGGACCGGCTACGTTGTCGGTATTTAGCAGTTTGTGCGTTGTGTTGAGCAGTACGCACTTAAAACCGCAAAATAGGGATTTTAAGCGTTTTAATTTATTTTTATCATTCTTTAGAAATAAAATCGCCAAATTATTACTGAAATAATTATCAGTTGCCGTGACTGGCTGTAACGACACTATTTTGTCAGATACGCGCAGTACGCACTTAAACTCGAAAGATGGAGTTTCTTAGCGTTTTAAATTATTTTTCCTCACGAATATGATTAAATATATTATCTTAATCGTAACGGACTATTTTTAGGAGTTTAACATTAGTCAGGTGGTTACCAACGTTCGTTTCGCATTTTAACCGTTACGCGATAAGCGTGTATCTTAAAATTGCCAACATAATTTCCAATAAATTTTAAATTTATTAACACATCAAATAACACCAAATTCAATAAAATTTTGCCTTTTATTTAATCATAACACGTGTCACGTTAGTACAGGCTCAAAATAACCGAGTGTCACAGTCTCCCCCTGTTTAAGGAATTTTACCCTCGAAATTCTTACACTATAGGTTTCGTTTTGGCACTAGATTTAAAGAGATGCGGATATTTCTGTTGCATCTGATCATGTCGTTCCTATGTGAACTCGGGTCCACGTTTGGAATTCCAGCGAACCTTGACCAACTTAATCCGACTCCTCCTGAGCTTCTGAATCTTCTCATCTAGAACTTTATCGTCTACTTGAACCTTGTCAGTGGGTATGATTAGTGTCTAATCTGACAAACACTTTCTGAGTTTGGAAACATGAAACACGTCATGAACTCCACACAATTCCTGTGACAGCTTAAGCCTATACGCGACTGATCCAACTCGAGAGAGGACTTCGAAAGGACCTATATAACATGGGCTAAGCTTTCCCCCTTTCCCAAATCTAACAACACCTTTCCAATGTGACACCTTCAGCAGAACACGATCTCCAACTTGAAACTACAACGGTTTCCTTCGGTTGTCTGTATAACTCTTTTGTCGATCGGCGGGAGCTTTCAACCTTTCCTTGATCTGGACAACCTTGTCGGTGGTTTCCTGGATAAGCTTAGGTTTGGTTAGTTGCCTTTCGCCAACTTCAGCCTAATACAAGGGTGATCGACATTTTCTTTCATACAAAGCTTCAAACGGAGCGGCTTTGATACTAGCGTGGTAACTATTGTTGTAAGAAAACTCAGCTGATGGTAGATGAGTATCCCAACTTCCACCGAAATCAATCACACACGCTCTTAACATATCCTCTAACGTCTGAATGGTTCTCTCACTCTGACCATCCGTTTGAGGATGATACGTAGTACTCATGTCCAAACGAGAACCTAGCGACTCTTGAAGAGATCACCAAAATATGGAGTCAAATCATTCATCTCTATCAGAGATAATTGACACAGGCACTCCATGTCGGGCTACAATCTCGTTGAGGTACAACTGCGAATCTTCTTCGTCTTGTCTGTTTCCTTAATGGGCAAGAAATGAGCAGACTTGTCAATCGATCCACAATTACCCATATGGTGTCATGTCCACGTGACGTATGGGGTAATTTGGTGATAAAGTCCATAGCAAGATGCTCCCACTTCCATTTTTTAGGAATCTCTGGTTGTCGCAGAAGCCCAGACGGCTTCTGATGCTCAGCCTTAACCTTCGAGCATGTCAGACATTTACTCATACACACCGCAATATCTTTCTTCATATTCGGCCACCAATACAATTCCTTAATATCCTGTACATTTTGGTAGAACCTGGGTGAATAGAATATCTGGACTTATGAGCCTCGTTCATAACCAGTTCACGTAAGTTACCTCTGAGTGGAACCCAAACCCGGTTCATGAAGTACATCACTTCATCAGTTTTTGGTATCAGTTCACATTCCAAACCTCTCAAACCTTCACTGCTCAGATTCTCATCCTTCAAGGCTTCTCATTGTGCATTGCGAATTCGATCGGTCAAATTCGTCTGTATGGTTAAACCCAAAGCACGAACACGCAGAGGCTCTTCTCGCTCTTTCCTGCTGAGCGCATCAGCAACAACATTGTCCTTCTCTGGGTGATAGCGAATATCACACTCATAATCATTGAGTAATTCCACCCATCGTCGTTGCCTCATGTTGAGTTCCCTCTGATCAAAGATATGCTGGAGACTCTTATGGTCTGTGTAAATCATACACTTCGTGCCATACAAATAATGTCTCCAAATCTTCAAGGCAAACACAATAGCTCCTAACTCCAAATCAGAGTTGTGTAGTTCTTCTCATGCACTTTCAGTTGTCTGGATGCATAGGCTATCACTTTGTCCTTCTGCATAAGCACGCAACCAAGGCCCAAACGTGACGCATCGCAGTATACAACAAAATCGTCATTTCCCTCAGGCAGGGAAAGAATAGGTGCACTACACAACTTCTCCTTTAACATCCGAAAAGCTTTCTCCTGCTTCTCTGTCCAATCAAACTTCTTGTCCTTCTGGGTTAATAGCGTCAATGGCTGTGCTATTCTGGAAAAATTCTCGATGAATCTTCTGTAATACCCAGAAAGTCCTAAAAATTGTCGTACCTCTGACAGAGTCCTTGGCGCTTCCCAGTTCTTATTTGCCTCAATCTTCGACGGATCCACATGTATACCTTTCTCATTTATGACGTGACTGAGGAAATGAACCTCTTGAATCCAAAACTCACATTTAGAGAACTTGGCATGCAGCTTCTCGTTCTTCAACAGCTCCAAAACAATCTTCAGATGTTGCTCATGATCTTCTTTTGTTCGTGAATAGATTAGTATATCATCAATGAATACTATCACGAATTTATCCAAATAGGGTTTGCATACCCTATTCATTAGGTCCATGAGCACTGCAGGCGCATTAGTTAAGCCAAAAGGCATGACTAAGAACTCATAATGGCGATAACGTGTTCTAAAAGCAGTCTTTGGAACATCTTCATCAGCAATCTTCAACTGATAATATCCCGAACGTAAATAATCTTCGAGTAGTAGTTGGATCCTTGCAACTGGTCAAACAGGTCATCTATTCTTGGTAGCGGGTCCCGTTTCTTGATAGTCAGCTTATTCAGCTCCCGATAATCTATGCACATCCTAATGGAACCATCCTTCTTCTTCACAAATAAAACAGGTGCTCCCCAAGGTGAAAAGCTTGGGCGGATGAAACCTTTGTCTAAAAGATCTTGAAGTTGATTCGACAACACTTTTATTTTCGAATGCGCTAATCTATAAGGAGATTTTGCATTTGGTGCAGCACCAAGAACAAGATCAATTCTAAACTTGATCTGCCTCGCAGAGGGCAATCCATGTAAGTCTTCGGGAAAAACTTCCGGATAATCACGAACTACAGGAATCTCTTCGATCTTCCTACCTTCAATCTTCATATCAACTACGTTAACTAAGAAGGCAGGATAACCTTTATGCAACATCTTGTGCATCTTCATAACACTAACGATTCTCGATTTCCGATCTGATCGATCTCTATAAATCACTAACGCTTCACCTCCAGGACGGGGTATACGTACTAATTTCTTTAAACAAACAATCTCAGCTCCGTTCTTGGATAGCCAATCCATCCCAACAACTACATCAAAACTACCCAGCTCCACTGGTAACAAATCGATACTAAAACTATGATCTCATAACCGAATACTACAACCACGAATGACTTCGCTAGTTTCTGTCAGTTTACCATTTGCTAATTCGATTGAATACTTTTTGTCTAGCTTACTTGCTTGAGAACACAAAAATGGTTCAAAGTTTTTCGAAACAAAACTCAAGTCAGCACCAGTATCAAATAGTACGAACGCATAATGGTTATTGATTAAGAACGTACCAATAACCACTGCAGGATCATCATGCGCTTTCCCAGCATTCAGCTCAAAAGCTCTACCTCTGCCACCCTAGCCTTTCAACAAAGGACAATTCCGCTTAAAGTGTTCATGCTCTCCACATTCGAAGCAACCTTCAAGCTTGACTCCATCCGATGTGCTTTTGGCATAGCATTCTCGCGTCGCGTGCCCAGGTTGACCGCATCTGGTACATTTCCCTTGCTCATCACCATGAGTCTTCTTCACTGAACAACTCCTGCCATCCCTGACATTATCCTTTCCTGAACCACTAGTGTTAGCCACAAATGCTTTACCAGAAATGCGCTTCCTATCACGCCTATCATCGGAATCCTTCCTCGAACTCTTAGATTTTTGCTTCCGCGAACCTTCTGACCTACGCTCAGAGCGCTCTTTTCGATCGGACTTCCTGTCTGCAACATCTTTCACCGACGATTTCTCGGTCTCATCCTTCTTGTTAAGATTACTCCTTTGAACGACATCATCGGTTAATGATTTTGCCAAAGAAGTAGCTTCCAGATAGGTAGTGGGTTTCGCTGATGTAACCATACTGCGGATATGTGGCACCAAACCCCAAATGTACCTTTCTATCTTAACATATTCAGGAGTGACCATCCAAGGAACCAACCTAGCCAAATCATTGAACCGAGATGTCCTCGCCCCATCGTCTGGTTAGCCTCACGCTGTTCCATGGCGCTATTGACATGTTGAGCGAGAAGCTGCGCCAACTCCTCAGGTGTGGTAGGCAATCCAGTAACGTCACTAGAGGGACCTTGTCTCGATTTTGGTGGCATATTGTCGTTTCTATTATTGTAATAATAATAACAACATAAGACAATAATTAAATAATCAATCATTAATTAATAGTGGACTAAACAATACACATGCATCCACATAATAATGAGAATAATTTAACCAAAAAACCCTTATCATTGATATTTATCACAGAAATTGCAAAGTTTGTTCTTAGTACAACGACTAATCAAAATTTGGTGTGTCAACATCATCACCAATAACAAGTCTATATGAAATTTCCTCCTAAATATCCAAAAATAATTTGGCATGAAGCCATAATAGGGTTACCAAAAGAGATTAACAACAAACAAAACAATAACACTTCACTTCAACCCACGAACTGTAGAAGCTTCCTAACCAGCTCCTCAAGCTCTACAATCCTCCAGTGCATCTGATCCATAGCACTGTCATCCAAATCCATCTGACCCTCTAAGTCCTTCACCTTCCCCTTGGTCGTCTCCAGCTCTCCGCGCAGGCTTGCAATCTGACGATCGCAATGAGAACACCTATCAACCCATACTCCTTTCCGATTCTTCAGAGCAAACTCCATGGCAGCTCTAGAGGTTGAGGCAATGTCTCCAGCAGGTCGAGTCCTCTTCCTACAACTTTAATAGACTAACATAGGTGCAGTGGAGACTCGTGACTCGGGCGGCTGTACGGACGACTCTGGCGTAACAGGCGGAGAGATCTCGGGTGTAGGCTTAGCAGGGGGAATGGGCGAGACTACCGATAGCTCTAATGGACGAACCATAACAGTAGTGGCATCCACCATTGGAGCTATCCCAAAGGATCCTCCAATCAACGGGGTACCTCTACCCATCTCGTCAATAATAGGCACTGTGCCGGATGACTGTCCGATCTCGAAAACCGAGGGTGGAACAGAGTCATCATTGTCAATCCATCCGTTACTAGTATGTACGTAACTGGGGTGGACCTTGCTGGCGAATGCAGCAGGGCCAACATAAAATAACGAGGCAAATTTGGCCATGTTAACGATCTGAGGGGTCGTGTGGGGTATCTCTTGCAGGACTAAGGTCGGTGAGATCTCATATTCATGCTCGCTATCTAAGTCGTGAATCTCTAGATCTCATGTGAGTGCGACATCTATGACACAAGGTAAGCGTACTAAGTAAGAGTGTGTTCAAATGAAAAAAATAACACATAAGGCCCAAATAATCAGATTAACACATATGCACATAAACTTAAAATAGTTTTCATACATGATCAAAATCCATGTTTATTTTAAATTATTGGCTTCACGAATATTGGGACTTAATCTCAAAATTTCGTCGGTTGAAGTCTAGAGTTTTCCCCCGAAAACATCTAGTTTGCTACAACCATTGGCTCTGATACCAACTTCTATAACACCCCAAAATAGTCGCAGCGGATATATATAAACGTAATGGTGACGGAAGTTGGTGCCCATAAATATCTTAGTGGACGATGCATCGTTAATTTTGGACATATTACTTAATTAAAACATTGTTTAAAAGTTTAAATACAAACCACAACCATAACGTAGTTAAGTTGTCTTGATCCTTATGCATCTTAATACAGTCGGTCCCAAAATAAGTTTTAAAAATGTCCAAAGTTTATTACTAAACAAAACATGCATCACAACCACAAGACACGCCAAAGATTCCCCGAAGCCGAACTCATGTACCTGAAGAACGCATTAAAATCAAGTGTCAATACAAAGGAGAGTGAGTTCACGTATTCAAATTTAAAACAATTTGATCCAAGGAAAACTTTCAAATTATGTGTTTAATTATTAAAACATCCATATAATATTATGAAAGCCACTTACATTTCCTTATAAAAATTCAAGGGTCAGCCATCGCAAGCGTTTTCCTAAAACCTCTGATACACAACATCTTCCCAAGTTTTCCATATTAAATTAATAGCATCAAGTGTTCAGACTCGTATGTTTGCAAGACAATACGAACTATATATTAACAATAAGGATATAATCAATGCTAGACAGTAACAGAATATAAATTCGTCGCTTGACTTGACTCGGAGCTACCGGTCACGACGGGGTGGTCAACCTGATAGATCTATCAACAATTTCACGCATATCGATATTAATGATTAACTGGCTAATTTCACGCTATGTGCCTGCAATGGGTCACTCAAGGTGCCAACCTTATAAACATTATATATATCCTATTAAAATGATAAATTTAATATATAACGAGTTGTACGAATTTCCCCGAAGTCCCCACCGAAACATAAACCATACCCGGTACTTACTCTCTTGAGACCGAGCGGATTCGTCACAACTTTAGATTCAAGCAATTTTAAATCTACACAATCGTTTTCTCTTAAACACCGTAATAACACTTGTTTCTCCCCGGAACATATTTATATCAAAACCATATATTTTCCATGAAAATATATCCATAGTTTAATCAAAGGTATATTTTATACAAAATGTATACTTATCCTTTTAAGGTGTGTTCTTCCCCCAAAACAGTTAATAAAAACAGTAAAAATAGGGGTTTAGTGACACTCACATTTGGGTACGTATATTAAATATCACAATCCCGCGATTGTTTCTACACGTCCTAATATACGTAGGAACGATTCATCAAACAACATATCACAAAATTCTTAATTTTCTCCAAATCTTGGAATTTTCACATAACTTTGAGATTTTCTCGAAAAGTCATTATTTTTTATTATGTTGGCACTTTAATATATATATATATATATATATAATAAGATTTTACGGCTTGAACGATTTTATTGGTGACCCTTAATATGTTATATATCCGTTATCACTCCCATTTATAAGTACTATATATCTACGATTTGAGTGTCGTAATATATATACATAAACGTACACAAATATTCAAGATTTACCTTTAAGCACAATGTACTACATGCAAAGCTAGTAAACTTTATGACAAGTTTCATACCACTTTATTACATCAAATAACCTTATTTTTAAGGTTTATAATCTGATCTAAAACCATTTCATCATAACATAATTTAATCATCATTTCATGGCCATTTTAACTTCATGTATTCTCATATGAAGCACCTAATGTAACCATATCATATCATCATTAACATGCATGAACTCAAATACATCAACATTCATTTAAGTCATGTTTACCCATTCAAGAACATTATCATCATCATATGATCATCATCCAATCATATGATCATAAATGCAAGAATCTCATTCCTACATATTTATGAACTAACATCAAATTTTTACATGCATGCATATATATATATATATATATATATATATATATATATATATATATATATATATATATATATATATATATATATATACGCGGCTACATATATGCATACATACATGCTTCCAAAACTTCACTTTTGACTTATTTATCTCAATCACAAAAACCCCTTTTTAGAACCTTCCAAAGATTACATGCATATCACGTTTCAACATCTTATCAAACAAGACTACATAAAAATCAAAACATGAACTCCATCATACATTTATACATGCGTACGGCCTCACATATATACACATACACATCCATTTTTATTTTCTTTAAAAACCCATTTGTTATTAGTTTCAAGTTTATGCTTAGATTCAAGAACAAGAGAAACTTCCATAGCCATCAATCACTACGAATCAAGAAGAAGATGGAGTTTTATACCTCCAAGATTGTTAGTGGGTTTTAATAAGAATGATGATATGGAACTTGTTCTAGCTTGAATCTTCTTGAAAACACCTTTAAATCTTCAAAATCACTTGAAACACCTTCAAATGAGATTGGATCTTCTTGAACAAGATCGAATTTTGAAAATGTAAGTGTGTGAGGGGGTGTTCGGCCGAGACTTTGCAAGAGAGAGAGAGAGTTGATTTGATTTTGAATTGTCTTGGATTTAATGGATTTTAGAAGGATTTTGTAAAGGCTAATCATCACTTATGGTCCCAAGAAGCAACAAGTGTCATATATTCAAGGAAAGGGAGGAGGTGGGCTGCCATGAAGCCGCCAACATATACAAGCATACATACACATATATAAGTTTATACAGGTATTTAACTGGAAACCAGGTATTTTATCTATCGTTTTAATCACGTTTTAATGCGTTTTAAATTATTTTTAACGCTCTATAAAAATAAACTCACTAAAATATTACTGATCAATGTTTATTTGCCTGGACTGGCTACATTGTCGGTATTTTGTAGTATGAGCGTTGTGTTGTGTAGTACGCGCTTAAATCCGCAAAATAGGATTTTAAGCGCTTTAATTTGTTTTTATCATTCTTTAGAAATAAACTCGCCAAATATTTACTGAACTACTTATCAGTTGCCGTGGCTGGCTGTGTTGACAATATTTTGTCAGATATGCGCGGTATCGCTCAGTACGCACTTAAACTCAAAAGATAGAGTTTCGTAGCATTTTAAATTATTTCTCATGAATATGATTAAATATATTATTTTAATCATAACGTACTATTTTTAGGATTTTAACATTAATCGGGCGGTCACCGACGTTCGTTTCGCATTTTAACCGTTATGCGATAAGCGTTTATCTTAAAATTGCCAACATAATTTCCAATAAATTTTAAATTTATTAACACATCAAATAACACCAAATTCAATAAAATTTTGCCTTTTAGTTATTCATAACACGTGTCATGTTAGTACAGGCTCAAAATAACCGGGTGTCACAAACACAATGGAGTCGATCGCACCACGAACAAATCCATTCTTGAGCAAGTGGCTGGAAAGTGTTGCATAACAAACTTGTAGAGCATGACGTAACCCATACAATGCTTTATCCAACGTATACACTCTGTCAGGAAAATGTGGATCAAAAAACCTGGTGGCTACAAGATATAACAGATTCTTGTAATTTGACATAAAGAAAAGCGCTTTTAACGTCCAACTGATAGACTTTAATACGCATGTAGGAAGCGAAAGCTAAAACAATCGTATTGCTTCAACTCGAGTGTTAGGGCATAAACTTATGTATAATCAATCCCTTCCTCTTGGTTGAAACATCGAACCATTAGACGGGCTTTGTTGCTAACAACCACTCTGTTGTCATCCTTTTTGCATTTAAACACCCACTTTGTGTTGATAACATGTTGTTTCTTTGGAAGGTCAACAAGATTCCACACATGTAGCTTATCGAATTGGGCAAGCTCTTTCTACATCGCTTCACACCACGAATTATACTTAAAAGCCATTTGATAGTTCTTCGGCTCGATTAGTGAGATGAAACATTCATGCAGACTCAAACTGTACATATCTTTCTTCTTAATCTCAGAAAAAACACTGCATTTCGGATAAACTTTTACTTCTTGTTAGAACCCCCGAACTCGGATTGCCGATAATATTGAAAAACTAGATGGTGAATATTCATCCTAGCATTTGGGATACCCAAGACATGTAAATTGGCACCGAGATTGGATTGGACCTCCCCCTCAACATTTGCATTCTTAGACTCCTCTTCATTCCCAATTGAAGTATCAATGGTCAAATTATGAACACCTTCATTGGCTGCTTCAGAATCACTTAAATCTGCTTCATCGGGGATTTAAACTGCAAAATTATCATTCACATTCGAAGTGTTGGCGACAGATCCTCTTGTGTTGACACTCGGGGACACATTAGTAGGAATGCTTGTTCTCCAACTTGCATTTGGGATACCCGAGACATGTAAATTGGCACCGAGATTGGATTGGACCTCCCTCTCAACATTTGCATTCTCATACTCCTCTTCATTCCCAATTGAAGTATCAATGGTCAAATTATGAACACCTTCATTGGCTGCTTCAGAATCACTTGAATCTGCTTCATCGGGGATTTAAACTGCAACATTATCATTCACATTCGAAGTGTTGGTGACAGATCCTACTATGTTGACACTCGAGGACACATTAGTAGGAATGCTTGTTCTCCAACTTGCATCTACTTCATATTTATCAACAAGATTTGTGTACACTAACTCCGAATCTTCATTTGTCATATCAGGAAGATTAAATGAATCAAATATCTTATCATACTGGTATCCAGTCTTGGGACCGAATTCGGATGGTGGTGGATCATAGCTTAAAGGGGTGATATAGAAAACGACTTCCACCATCCGCTTCTTAATGTTATAGACTCTTTTGTTTGGTGAGCCAAGGTCGTAACCAAGAAAGAATACAGTCTCTACAACCTCACAAAACTTAGGAGTGTCCTGAGTTTGTATAATAACACATTTGATCCCAAAGGGCTAGAAACCAGATAAGTTTGGTTTCTTGTGTTCAAGTAGTTCATAGCAAGTTTTATGTTCCTTCTTGAATGTGACAACACGGTTTAGCCCATAGCAAGTCGTGTTCAACTTCAGCCCAAAATAAGACATGCAATTTTAACTCTGAAAGCATAATGTGGGCTGCCTCAATTAGGGTTCGATTCTTCCTTTCAGCCCCTTCGTTCTGTTTGAGGAACGTAGGGAGCGTTGAATTGATGAACGATCCCATATCCTGACATAACTCATCCATTCTTTGATTTTTGAACTATGTTCCATTGTCACTTATAATTCTTTTAATTAGTAAGTGAAAAAGGCAAAATAAGTAGATGCCTCATAAGCCCAAAAAGATTAACTCAATCCAAACACCACTCGAACTGCTACATATGGATCTCTTTGGTCTGATCCATGTGACTAGCATCGGTGGTACGTCTTATTGTGTAGTTGTCACGGATGATTTCTCTCGATATTCATGTGTATTTTTCTAAAAAAGAAAAGATCAAACATTTGGAATTTTAAAGGATTTGTTTAAACAACTTTTGTACTAAAGACTTCTTCCTTTTTTGTTTTTAGTCGTGGGTTCCTTGGGGGGGTTGTTCCCTTTGGTCAACAAGAGCAGTGCTGGTTATGCAGGATTATTGCCTTGCGCAGGCTCAGCTTCTTGTTCAACTACATTTGGCTTATTTTTATCTTTCCCATACTTGTAGATGTTCGAGTCAAAAGAGATTTGATGGGAAGGTTCTCACCCCCTTTGTATACTTCATCGGGCAATTGTATTTCTAGGATTGCCTTGATAAGTCTGGGGTGCATTAAAAATTTTGTTGTAGAATTGACATTTGAAACTAGTTCTTTTAAAATTTGGTTTGACAGTTAAAATTTTGATTCAGTCAAATTGAGTAAGCAATGAATTGTGTTGACTATGGAACTTCATACCAAGAACAAGATTTACCTTTGAAGCATTGCGTGAGGGTATGAAATAAATATTGAAGGCTAGGAGTATACTTGTTCTTCTCATAAGTGGCATACTTGGTTTCACCATAGTACCCTTGTTCAAAGAATTCTAAATCCATATTTAATTTAGAAAAAAAATTAACCCCTTGTGTATTTCAAAGTTGAAGACGGATTGATAAGATTTCTAGAGTGGTTGCAATAATAATGTCTCCCACCTTTGCATTGATAGCCAGCACTTTTCCTTTATCATTGTGAGTTACCTTAGCTGTGGACTAGAAATCATTTAGAGTAATTTTGTAGATTGTTGGGTTAGTTGTAAGTACATGATGGGATGAAGAATTTTCAATGAGCTCGATCATGAGGTGGAATTGAGGATGATCCTTCTCCTTGGTTAGATAAGGAAGAAGGTTATGAGTGGGTCGAAAAGCAAGGTATGCCATGATCAGTATTGTTGAAAAGTGGAAGTTTAGTGAGTGAAATTGAGAGATATGGTTTGTAATTGATCAACAACAATTTTGAAGATGGTAAAAGTAACTTGTAACTCTAAGAGATTAACTATAGGTTTGGTGTAACTGTCTGGTGAAACTACTAGATTAAACCAAACTAATAGGATAAACCAGCAATTTTGTGTAATAATAAAGAAAAGGAATAGTTGTAGATTTTTATATATAATCCTTTTGTAAAAAAAATTTGGAACCCAAGCCTTGTAACATGAAGGCTTGGTTTCACCACAACTTGATTGATCACTTTGACCATCGTTTTGAGCCATTGACAACTTTTGTATCACCCTAATCATTTCATTTTGGTTCTCTTCCAATTCCTTTATTTTAGCACTTTGATCAGACCTCCATTGCTTGTACTGACTAGGGGTATAATGGAGAATCTTTCGTTTAGACCATACATTTGCAAGGGGTGCATCAGTCACTTGTACTGGTCTGGTGAATTTTCTGTGATTCAAGGCTAATGTGACAGGAGTTTCAACAGTTTAAAGACTTCAAGAGAACATGTGGGTTCACGGTAACTGGAATCGCTATATGGATATAATAGTGGCATTTCATGAAAGTTTTCAAGATTATGTATCTTGATTTTCTCAAAAGCTAAGACCATGTACCAATCCTCAGTGTTGTGGTTTGTTTTCTCACACACTGTGCAAGCAATGTTACTTTTGTGTTCTTACCCTTTTAAGCCAGACTTTGATTTGGCTTTGAAGTTTTGGCTGGGCCCAGCAGTTTTGAATGAAAGTACTGGAGGGTTAACAATTGGTGTTGTTTTTCCTTCATAGGTTACAAAGGTCATTGGCATGAAATTTTTATCAAGACATGTTTCATCAAACCATTCAGTGTTGTGTTGATCAAAAGAATTTATGAGAAGAACCATGATCAGTGTTTACACTTCCCTTTCCAATTGAGGGATTGGACTCAATTTCACTAACTTGAGTTTTTAGGGTAATCACTTGGTCCTTGTGAGTGATTTTATCCTAAGCCAAATTTCACATTGCTCTTCGTTTGTTGATTCAACAAAATCTCAAATCCTTTGCATGATTCTACCTAGTTTTGACAATTCACTTGGGTAGATTCAAGTTCATTTTGACATTTTAATATTTTGCATCGGGTGATTTGAACTACACAGAGTGATTTGAGGCTTCATGTTTTAATTCAAAAATGATTTGATCTTTTTCTTTCAAAGCTTGTTTGTGAGAGTTAATGGTTTGTACTAGAATTTTCTCAGAATTTTCAAGAAGCATGATATTCACTACTTTGAAATCCCCAAATACTTTAATGCACTTTTCAGAACAAAGTTTTGATAGTATTTCAGGGGATATATCAACATTCTGAGAGGGTTCAGTGTAACATCTGTCAAAAAACGAATCCTAAAACCCGACCCGTTTTTGTAATCCGGTTCGTTTTCATATTCCATGTATTTTTATTTAATGTTTAAGCAATAAAATGCCTCTGATTCTATGTTTTGTTCATACATGTTATCATATCTGGTGATTTATAGTCTTATACATGTTTTATACAAGTTTTTTTAAATTCATTTCCATGTTTTCAAGCAGGCATCCATCTCTCAATATCTAAGACTAAGGTTTTCCTTAAGTTGATCAAAAACTTTGGAGACTTTGTGAGCACATCTGTGACAACTGTGAAAATCCCGGTAACTTTGATTGGTACAAGTCCGTGGCAACCGGACATGATATGTATATCATGATATTGGTTGTGATTATGTGTAATGATACAAATTCTAGAACATGTGACACCGACTATAATGGGAGTAGATGCACAGTAATTACCAAAAACATTACATTGAGGTTATGCGTCACCTACATGGTAAGACAAAGTCGTGAATGGATTGACGATTCTGAGAACATGTCAGGGTTAACATGACACTACTAAGGACCAACAATGCAAGATTGGTGTCCTTAGTCTTTGACAACGTGTTAAACGGGAACCTTACATTTAACAGCGCATTAAACAGTCGACCATGATTATTAGGCCAACGTTAGGGCCCTTTAAGATTCCGAGTTCACGAAATATCTTAGTTATGTGCCATAGACACTGACATAAGATTTGAAACAAATCGGTGCTCGGGCACGCAAAACGAGGCAGTCCCGGTTAGGGAAACGCCTTTGCGTTAGGAGCAATGAAAGACAAACCAAACATGCAAGGGATGGTCAATCAAGCCTAAAAACACTTAAACTAACCTAAAACGAGGCTTTTATGATTAAAACGTAACCGTGCTCAGGTTTCGAGACGGTTATGCTCGATTTTTAAAACCGAGTCTTTTGACACTAAGAACGCGAAAAACGGAGCCTCTTTCACAAATCGGGTACGCATCTGAGACCCAAAAACGAACCTAAACGCGCCACCGAAGATAAACACCATCTTTTAACACGTTTAACGAAGCACGACAATGCACCAAGTGGGGTAGGGGTACCCCCTTTATATATATATATATATATATATATATATATATATATATATATATATATATATATATAGGTTAAGGTTCATGCGAGAACCACCTTTATTGTGAGAACCGCGAGAACCACCTTCACTGCAAAATAAAATCTAAAAAATCAAAAAAAATCACTCAAATATTTTTTTAATATTTTTTAATAAAAATCGTTATATTTCGTTACCAAAAAAAACTTTTTTTTTCGAGTAACATTTATCCATGCACATGTGCATATGTATCATAACTTCGACAAATTCAGTAATACGTTATCACTAATAGACAATTGCACTTTAATTTACAATAGCATCCATAATACACTCAATTTTACATTAAATGCACATGGGCATCATTATGTATAACAATTATATACCGTGTTTTGGTAAAAAAAATTGTGATTTTGAATGATGAAGTAGGCTCATATATATGTTTTTTGGTTAGTTATACCTAGTGGTTGATGGGTTCATTATAGTTGTCACTTTATGATGTAATATGTTGATTGGATGGTATAAACGGTGATAAAGTGAAAATATTGGTATTGGTATTGTATTATAAATGGTAGGAGGTAATGGTA
Source organism: Scalesia atractyloides (assembly GCA_947069175.1). Classification (NCBI taxonomy): domain Eukaryota; kingdom Viridiplantae; phylum Streptophyta; class Magnoliopsida; order Asterales; family Asteraceae; genus Scalesia; species Scalesia atractyloides. Next base: position 50,884,550 of record CAMTDV010000004.1, on the reverse strand, counting down.
TTGTATTATGGATGGTAGGAGGTAATGGAAGTGTATTATGGATGGTATGATAGATGAGAGAGAAAGTGTATTCAAAGTAGTGTACCAAAACACCTTATTTCATGTTGATACATATAGATGCACATGTGCATTTCTTATATTGGTAACGTAAAAAGTAGTGTATTACACATGGTAGTGTAAATGAAAGTACAATTGTCTAATGTTTGTAATGTATTACGGAATTTGTCAAAGAAATGATGAAAATGCACATGTGCATGGTAGTGTATTATGGATGGTATGATAGATGAAAGAGAATATGTATTCAAATTAGTGTACCAAAACACCTTATTTCATGTTGATATATATAGATACACATGTGCATTGCTAATATTGGTAACGTGAAAAGTAGTGTGTTACACATAGTGTAAATGAAAGTACGATTATCTAATGTTTGCAAAAATGTATTATGGAATTTGTCAAAGAAATGACGAAAATGCACATGTGCATGGATAGTTGGTACTCAAATTTTTTTTTTGAAATTTTTTTTTATTGTTGAGTAATATAGCGACTTTTTCAAAAAAAATATTAAAAAAACCAAAAAAAAAATTTGGTCTTTTTTTTATTTTTTTAGGTATTACAGTTTGTGTTCACACGGTTCTCGCGATTCTCGCAATAAAGGGTGGTTCCTAACGGATCCTTGTCCTATATATATATATATATATATATATATATATATATATATATATATATATATATATATATATTCCTTCTTTTCCTTGAATTCCTTCCATCTTCACAACAAATTCTGCCATAAACCTCTGAAATTTCAGCTGATCATTACCAATATTCCACTAAATCAAGGTAATCTTACAAGTTCTAAGTGGTTTTGATTGTTATTTATTGATTAAACGTGATTTATAACCGAAAAACACATTTTAATCCATGAATTTTGGAAGGTTTAAACAAGTTCTTGGTTTAAACAAGTTCTTGGCTGAATAATCCATGGTGTTATATGATAGCCAAGAACATGAAACTTCAGGTTTTGATACTCTAATCGACACCTATTCAACCAAAAACGCGTAACAAAGTTATTAACCAAAACACTATGAAACAAGGCTTGATTGACATGGGTTATAGCTTGGTTGGATTGTTCTTGGTATATAGGTACTGTATATGGCTCGCACCCACTTCTGGACTCAAGAAAAAAACTTGGAATCGAAGGAATCGCTGGGTATATCACTTGAAACTCGAATCTAGAATAGGTAGAATATTGTTTGAACCATAACTTGGTCCGTGGTATTGGACTTAGCTGAAATTTAGTGTGGTGATGTAGGGTACCGACAGGAAGGTCCACATAAAAGTTTGAATTTTTGGAATTTCTACGAGTTTTGGTGAATGTTTGACTGTCTTACCGAAAGAATTTTGAAAAAATTATCAAACGAATTCAATAAATCACAAATTTTACAGAGACACTAAGGAACATATGGGGAATGTTCTGGGAAAATTCAGAGTCCATTGGTTGTGTTTTGATTTGGGTTAAAAATCCGCGTTTTTTGCGAGTTTTCGGTAGCCGGGAACTCACCGAAACGAAATCTGAAAAATCTTAAATTTTTGTGAGAAGTTCCTGGACATGTAAAGGATATTCTTTTTGGGAATTTTAAGACCACTGGTGATGATTAATGTTAATTATTTGATTAAATATTGTTTAATAAATAATTTATTTATTAAAGGAAAAGCCAAAATAAATTCCCAAATTATTTTTCCCATAATCTAAAGATTTTTGCCAACTTGTAAAAAAAGTTACAAACTTTTATTCAGATTATAGATTAAATGGGAATTTATGGAATTAAAAATGGGTTATTTTAAATCAATTTCGGCAGTTTACCGTATAACGAACCTGCCGGAACTGGGAGCTGACCCAACCCAACAAATACCAAAACTGGAACACCGAGAGTATTCTGGGAGATTCCCGGGCAAATTGGGCGCTATGGGGGTGTTCTAAGACAGTTCGGGAGAATTCCCGACGGTGAAAATGGAAACTCAAATTTGGGCAACCTAGACTCCCCAAACACTCAAACTTCCTTGATGAAAAATTACCATTCTTAAATAACCACGTATTGACACTATTGGTATTCCCATACCATTATCCGAACGTGTCAAACAACCGACTTTGGCTGGCACGCGAACCGGTGCCCATGAGCCAAATGTGAAACTAATCCTACCCTAACATCCATCACCACACCAGGATACTATATGTACAACATGACTGAAAATACCCACTTGGACCTGAGTCATAGGCATTACCGACCTAGCGACTAATATTAGTAATTACTTGCATGAGTGCTGTTAAAGCCGAACCAGCTTACATATACTCCTATTGCTACATGTGATGCTACTATCCTGTGAGTTTCATTCCCCACTCTTAAATTGTTTTACTGTTTCTAGGGACTTGCATGTTAAAACTGTGTTGATTACACCAAATTGGGAGTGAGTTTTCACTTCCCCGCTTTTACATTGTTTTACTGTTTTCTGGGGACTTGCATGTTAAAACTGTGTTGATTACACCAAATTGGAAGTGAGTTTTCAATTCCCCGCTTTTAAATTGTTTTACTATTTTCTGGGGACTTGCATGTTAAAACTGTGTTGATTACACCAAATTGGGAGTGTGTTTCACTTCCCCATTGTTAAACTGGTTTATTGTTCTCTGGAATGATTTGCATATTACAAACTGTGTTAATTGCACCAACTTGTGATGATGTGAATTATCTAACACACGAACTACCTCCCCACTACAAGTGATTAACGTAAGCCTTATGGGGCAGTGGATAGTACTATTGGTCTGACAAACCCAGTTGCTCCGGACCCGTGAGGCCGGTAACAAGGCAACTGCACGTGTCCTAAACTTGGTTATGTTGTTAGGCATAACTACATTCGGGGCGTTGGGCTGCACATGATGCAACTGATGGGCTGACGTGTCGAATGAGATATGGCCCGATGTGCTGACGTGTCGAGTGAGATACGGCACGAGGTGCTGAAGTGTCGAAGGAGACACGGCACAAAAGTCCAGGTTTCACTTGTGTCCTCGTGTAATTCCATCTGTGACTGTGACCAGTGCAATTGAACTTGTGGACCCATATTGTTACACAACTAAACCAGTGGAACTCACGCAGCGTTTAGCTTACCCTTTTTTAGAACTAACATGCATTTCAGGTAACTTGAGATTGGTGTGATCCGTGTATGTTGTTCAAGACGTGTTTACAGCTGAATACTGATATAGATGCATGCAGCTTCGAAGACTTATGTGGTTCATGGGAACACGCTGTAGTAACATACATGTAGTATGTAATCAACATTTCGTAAGTAATAAAATGTAGTGTCTTTATAAACAATGTGCTTGTACCAGAGGTGTCTGTTGCATCCCATATTTTTCCTTCCGCTGCAAGTCGGGGTGTGACAACACCTAACACTCATATCCTTCTTATCCTCTAAACTTCATTATATACATGCCTTAAGATAGGACATTGTGTTTTGGAGGGTTTAGATGTAAATGATAGCAAGTAAAAAGCTCTACATGTTGCATTCTTAGTTTTATCATAAGATTTCGGGTGACTTTCTTGCCAACTTTTCTCCATCCTTGAGCTATCATTCTGGTCCATTCAAAGCCCGAACATATACTTGGTATACTAAGGAGAAAGTAGGTTCAAATGATGCATAAAACTAAGCCCAAGCGTAATGGGAATCACAAACACAAATTTGATAACGTAATCCTTGACCCGCATCAAGATTCAAGGTTTAAGCCCAATTCTCAACACCATGAATGTTGGATTACTTTCTTCCATATTATAGTACTCTGAAAATAATGAACTTAGGGAAAACCGTGCGCGAAATGGAGTTATAACGAAGCGGGAATTGCGTAAACAAGTTTGGTGTTTGATGCTAATTTGCAAGACGTGAAAAACCATTTTAAATTCGTCCCACATCGCCCCAAATATCAATTTGTGCTCCATTTCACACCTATAAATACCCTTGCTTGGTTCCTTATAGCTTGCAACACCTAGTTTGAGTATAAACAAATAGAATAACCAAATTTGTAGGTTCCACAAGTGCAATATCCCTTTGGGTGTTGTGCATAGTAGTTTTTATTTCCGCTCTCGACGAAGAGGTGCTGCCTTCAAGCTCTTCTCATTTTGTATAGTTTTCTTTGAGGTAACTTTCCTTTCTTTTCCCTTATTCATTTATTTATTGCTTTCTTAGTTTAATTAGTTTAGTTTAGGTTCTTAGTTAAGGAGCATTAAGCTCGTTTAGGTAGCCTTGTTTAGGCTCGCCTTTAGCCTTGGCATAGCCTTGTAGAGACTCGTTAGGTCCGACGAGTATAACATATCGTGTTCGTTCATTTAGTTATTCCAAGCATAACGTTTACCCTTTCGTTGTTGTATTCGTTTGTCTACGTTTTAAATTACGCTTGTCGTTTGGATTTGCTTCTTATTCTCGTGCGATTTTTCACTAAGGATTAATGGAACGCAAACTGTGAGTGAATCTTACAACTCCCCTTTTATTACATGTTTTTGGGGTGCATCATGTGTCGCATTTCATTATTACATTTTACAAAATTCAATTATGTGCAATTACCATCTTTTGAAGTATATGTGTTATGTGTTAATTGTTTGTTTGTCACTTGGTGCATTACATTCATTTCAGTTATTACATCATCATAGGCTCGTCTGTTCCCCATTACATATGAGCGAAACTTGACGTTACCAAACATACGAGGTCAGCTCTGTTTGATTGAGCTTAGATCTTGCAACACACCATAATATCGTGCACATTTGTATACAGCTGCTTGGTTTATTGTTTGAGATTTTTTGTTGGGGTTTGACATAGGGACATACAACATATTTACTTACATCGGTTAATGCACGTTTTCTCAATAAGCAAAGTAAACATATTATTTTCCTAATAACAAGGAGATTCACTCACCAACCTTTGTTGACCCAAAAACTACTTTTACACATGATACAGACGATCAAGCATGAAGAGAAGATTGGACATAGGATGGGCCTTAGTTAACAAGAAACGGATTAATGAAGTTGAATTGTTATGAACGATGTCTTATATATAATTTTTTTTATTTGGATTATTTGCTATGTGAAACATTCAATTAATATTAGTGATTATTTAAAACCTCTAATAGCAAGTCATAAGCTTTGGATCAACAAATCATGCCCCGATCACCTATTCCGCTGCGGGTCGGGGTGTGACAGATTGGTATCAGAGCCAATGACTTTAGGGATATAGGATAGGTTATTAGACTCTTAGAACCTATACTTTGGTCAATTAGGACATATGTGCTTATGTGATTTCATGTTTTGTTTAACTTATGATTTGCTATTGCTTACACATTTAAATTCCTTTCATTTCATACACAAACGCATACAAGCACCCTTTATTGCTACTTGGTTATGTGATACCTGCAGTGTGTTATATTTATGTCATAAAGTCTACATATATATATAAATATATATATATATATATATATATATCACTCCACCTGAAATGTACCATACGAAACTTATAAAACCCTTATTTATAAATTCTCGATTTCCTTTAAATTTTCGAAACATTTCCCTCCATTTCCAAATATTTATTCTTATGATATTCAAACTTTTGTGATGTTTTCGTTTTCAAATCTCATCAAAGTGAGTTCATGTGACGGGCATGTAGTAACTGGAAGGGTTCGAGTACCGGTAGTCAGGACGTCCTGTCTAGGATTGGCATTCGTATAAATCCGAATTAACATACCAATTTGCCTACCTGGGGACTAACGTTGAGAGTACGAAGGATCTATTAGGCCAAAGCATGCCACACCAAATGTCGTGTGAACTAACCCCACTTTGAGTTGTCACCGTGCCCACACTAGGATACCCTCCGACTTTCATACATTACATTCATATTTCTCGATTTTCTCCGGTGTACGTTACCAGGCTAACACATGCGAACCATACCAAAGCCCGTAATCATGGGGCCCACATGATTACGAATGTGAAGTGCGTCATGCGAGGCCCAATTACGAGTAAAGCCTAGGAACACTTTAAAAGTGTTGTATGAGTTATTGTTTTCTAATACACCCCAAAAGTTTTCATTTTATCATACGTTAATATTTTTCGCATTTCTGCTAGCAAATCCATCAAAAATATCACAATTTCGGTTGCGTAAATTCCTGTAGATTTCTTTTAGGCACCTTCGCGGAGGAAACAGAACCGGTACTCTGGTAAACGCATGGCTGCCCAAATTACCAATCAAACGGCTGTCGTAATTCCCAACATTGTAATCCAAGTTCAACAATCCCGCGCTGCAAACCAAGTCGAACCTATTGTCAACGCTCCTGCTAATCCATCCAAGTGCTCCTAGAAGCACTTCAAGTTTTAAATCAAGCTTGTCATTTGGATTTGCTTCTTATTCTCGTGCGGTTTTTCACTAAGGATTAATGGAACGCAAACTATGAGTGAATCTTACAACTCCCCTTTTTGTTACACGTTTTTGGAGTGCATCATGTGTCCCATTTCATTATTACATTTTACTAAATTCAATTATGTGCAATTACCATCTTGTGAAATATATGTGTTATGTTATTAATTGTTTGTTTGTCACTTGGTGCATTACATTCATTTCAGTTATTACATCATCATAGGATCGTCCGTTCCCCATTACCTATGAGCGGAACTTGGCGTTGCCAAACATACGAGGTCAGCTCCGTTTGATTGAGCTTAGGTCTTGCAGCACACCATAATAGCGTGCACATTTGTATATAGTTGATTGGTTTATTGTTTGAGATTGTTTGTTGGGGTTTGACATATGACATACTACATATTTATTTACATCGGTTAATGCACGTTTTCTCAATAAGCAAAGTAAACATATTATTTTCCTAATAATACGAATATTCACTCACCAACCTTTGTTGACCCAAAAACTATTTTTACACATGATACAGGTGATCAAGCATGAAGAGAAGATTGGACATGGGATGGGCCTTAGTTAACAAGAAACGGATTAATGAAGTTTAATTGTTATGAACGATGTCTTATATATAATTTTTTTTATTTGATTATTTGCTATGTGAAACATTCAATTTATATTAATGCTATTTAAAACATGTAATAGCAAGTCATAAGCTTTGGATCAACCAATCATGCCTTGATCACCTAGTCCACTGCCGGTCGAGGTGTGACATTCAGTATGTGGAATAATGCATAAACATGTAGTTTCATTAGTGATTTGATACGAAGTATCACTTACGGCTTCTAGGGCAACTAGTGCAATATTCTGGTGACCTTATTTCAAGTGCAATCATGCTAAAATATTCAGTAGATTACTACAATCTACAAAACTTTGAGTGAAAAAGCTTTGTTGAGCAATTTTAGTGCTAGGGAACCAGTAGTTTGAGAAACTACTAGTATATTTGCTTGGATTACGTTTGTGATTGTGAGGATGGTTGACATATGCATGTGGCATATGAACTGTTGCAAATTGATATTGTGGTGGTCCATTAGCATATTGATATGTCATTTGAACGGGTCCATGTGCTAAATGTGAAGTGTAATGTATGGTTGGTCAAGGGGCATTTTTGGAGAAAAAAATTTGAGAGTTGGCCAGTAGTTAAGTTAGGTTGATTTGATTGTTTTGGATAGGTTACATAAGGTGTGAGACTCTGTGAAGAACCTCTACATTCCCTAGCAAAGTGACTAAGCTTGTGACATTTAAAATATTCAACTCTGGATTTATCATTTTAAACTTACCCCAACCCTTCAATCCAGGAAATTTTCTGCCAGTTTTATTGTAAAACTTGTTTGTGTTGATTCTCAAAAGTGCAAGTTCGTGTAGGAGGCCAAACTCTTCCTGGTCTGTTGGATCCATACGCTTTTAATTAATCATCATTAATGCAGAGTTCTAGTCTCCAACATGTGATGTGTTAACTTGAGATTTGAAACCAGTAGTTAGGCCAAAAAAAGTTATTATAACCCAAGTTATTTATATTTTTGGTTAATGATGACCCATCTTGACTCATCAGGGCTATGTTACATATGTGTAAACAACAGCAGTTTGTCCTAAGGACATCAACTTTTGTTTCTAGTCACTCTCTCTCATAAGTGAGAAGTTTGCCATGAAGTTGTGTCAGGGTCATCTCTATTAAACCAGCAGAATTTCTCAACACATATGCAGTTGTATCCCACTTATCAGGAAGAGATCTTGAAAATCTATGACTTAGAGCAGAAATTGTATAAGTTTGATCTGCAAGCCTTACATCACTGATCAGACAGTTAAACCGCTCAAATTGTTGAGTCGGAGATTCTCCCTTGATATGAGTGAACGTTTCATATTGGTGATTCATAATTTCTCTATTATTCTCTTGTACTTCATCTGTACCACCAATTTATTCATTCAAAGCATCCAAAACTCTTTGGCATTTTTCATAACGGAGTAATCCAACATAGATGTTGTTTGGTAAGGCAATGGCTAGTATCCCAAATGCCTTAGCATCGAGCTCCAACATTCGAAAATCCTGCTCAGAGAAATCAGTGGGTTTCTTAGGATCATTGACATCTGGTCTTTCGGTACTCGAACATGAGGACCATATACCACAGATCCCCAGCAACCTGTGTTCTACTGGGATAAGTAGTGACCCATTCTTCATTGCCTTATCTTAAATTCATGACTAATAAGCATTGGAGGCTTATTTGCCAATCCGTTATTGTGAGGATCATGAGTGATTGGCATCTCTCTGATTTCTGTTGAGTGTTTCTCAAAAAAAAAGTATCAAAACAATTGAATGTTTCGACTAGTCTAATTCTTCTCAATCCTTTGATCACTCAATTAGTTATCAATATGTGCTAGTTTATCTTCGGAATTACCGATGAAGTCAATTTAGTGAAACAGGCTCTGATACCAATTGTTGGATCTGAGAGATGATGGCTCCTCCTGCGGGGTAGGTATACCCAGATGGGTCGAGATGACTCACCTGCCTCACATGTGCGTTGTGGAAGAAAGAACCACAGTACAAGCATCAGCACTCTCATACAAGCTGTCTACCGGACTCTCGGTGATGCGGGTATAGGTACACTAGGCGAAGCATGTGTATATGGTGTGGGGGATCTCTAGTCACTACTGAGTGAGTGATAGCTGCTTGTAACGTCTCTAAGACCTGGATCAGTTGGATCTGAGAGATGATGGCTCCTCCTGCGGGATAGGTCTACCCCAATGTTTCTAAAAAAAAGTATCAAAACAATTGAATGTTTCGACTAGTCTAGTTCTTCTCAATCCTTTGACCACTCAATTAGTTATCAATATGTGCTAGTTTATCTTCGGAATTACCGATGAAGTCAATTCAGTGAAACAGGCTCCGATACCAATTGTTGGATCAGAGATATGATGGCTCCTCTTGCGGGGTAGGTAGACCCCAGATGGGTCGAGATGAGTCACCTGCCTCATAGGTGTGTCGTGGAAGAAAGAACCACAGTACAAGCATCGGCACTCTCATACAAGCTGCCTACCGGACTCTCGGTGATGCGGGTATAGGTACACTAGGTGAAGCATGTGTATATGGTGTGGGGGATCTTTGGTCACTACTGAGTGAGTGATAGCTGCTTGTAACGTCTCTAAGACCTGGATCAGTTGGATCTGAGAGATGATGGCTCCTCCTGCGGGATAGGTATACCCAGATGGGTCGAGATGACTCGCCCACCTCATAGGTGGTTGTGGAAGAGAGAACGCCAGTACAGGCATCGGCACCCTCACACAGGCTGTCTACCGGACTCTCGGTGATGCGGGTATAGGTACACTAGGTGAAGTAGGTGTATATGGTGTGGGGGATCTCTGGTCACTACTGAGTGAGGGAAGTAGGTGTATATGGTGTGGGGGATCTCTGGTCACTACTGAGTGACTGATAGCTACTTGTAACGTCTCTAAGACCTGGATCAGGGGAGTGGCTCTACCGTGCCATGGCAGATGATAATACGGGTTAGAGGTATGACTATAACTGGCTACGGCTAGATCATGGTGTGGGTGGTGTGGGGGTAGGGTACCACACGTATAACCAGACAAATTTGGTGAGTATCTCGAGACACGCTGAATCTCCTCCGGCTCTGACTCCGTGTGAATATCGGGGTCCTCTACTGGCTCTATCTCTGGCTCCTCCTCCTCCTCTTCAGGATCTAAGTCCGGCTCCTCCTCGGGTACTCCTGCTACTATCTCTCGACATGCTGTGTGTGAGAAAACAACTTATGACAATAGGTTCTAATTACTGAACAATGTAAATAGAGTACGCACATAATATATATATATATATATTATATATATATATATATATATATATATATATATATGGGACGGTTATCTTGAGAACGCTAAATATTGCGAAAACCGTGAGAACGAATGAAAAAACCAATCAAAACCATTTTTTAATACAAACCTCAATATAATTAAAATACAATCAAAATAAGAATTTACAACATCAAATAATTCATTTCTACCCTCAAAATCACTCTTATTAGATTTTTTACTTATGTGTAAATATGACAAATTTACACATGCGTAAATGACAAACTTACACATGTGTAAAAAAATATTTATTAATTCACGTAAATTTAAACATGTAAATTAAATTCCTAACATTGTATTCGAATAATAATGATAAGCGTAAAAAAAATTGAATTTGAATTGTTTTTGACCAAGTTTTCGTGGTTTTTTCATTCGTTCTCACGGTTCTCGCGATATTTAGCGTTCTCATTTAAACCCTCCCCTATATTATATATATATATATATATATATATATATATATTCATCTGAGAATGGTTTAATAGCCACAATGTGTAGTTTTGGGTAAATGTCTTAATGTCAAAATCAAGTTTGGCTACCATGCACCATTTTGCATGCCAGTCATGATTATTCGTTTTAGGCTTCAGGATAATGGCATGATCATATAAAATATCAACATTCGTTGGCTAACATAAAATGATTTGTTTTATAAAGAAAGTTTAGGCATTAGAGTAGTCTAATTCGCCGAAATAGCAATTCTAGTTTTCTTGTTCGGTGATTAAAACGATGTTAGATTTGGGATTGAATGTCAATTATTCATATATTATTTAATAGTAAATTAGTACTCCCCCTCATCAGGTGATCTCTCTATCTCTCTCTCTCTCTCTCTCTCAGGTTCTTCGGCTTTTCATCTCCTATAGTTGAAAGTTCCCTGAATACATAGTGAACTATTTATAGAGGAGAGAACTGCTAGTGACGTCACCATGAAAATGAACCAAAACAATCCGTTAAACGTGTAACTGCCAGCAGTTGCGCAGAACTGCTGGACAGATAGGAAATAAACAACTAAAATTAAATAGCTGGATTATTACAAGTGAACAACTGGGATTCCAAAATTGCTTGTGGAAACTAGCACTTTTGGAATCCGGTACTTCTGGGTTTTTCTTTGACTTGCTGACTTGGTCTTCAGTCTTTATTGTGTTGACTTTGATTGTTGACTAGTTGACCCAACACTTTTCATTCCATCACTTGTACTTGTTGTCTTGTATCTTTTAAGCAGCATTGTGTGTTCTAGTAGTTTGGGTGATTGTTTTGATAACTTTCAAGGGAAGAAACTTTTGGACAATTACTTGTAAATCAACTTATTCCATCATGCAAGGTGTAGGATCAAATCGAGCTAAAAATCTGATTTTCATAATAATTAAAGATGAACACACATAAAAGTATAACTTTAAAACCCATTGGTTGATTTGCAAATGATAAAAACAACTAGCCCCCAAATCTCTCTAAATTGTGTGTTGGTAAAACCCTTATCTTCTCTATCTATATATATCCTAACCCATTTAGGCTAATTACATTTAGGTCCCTAGAGATAGTAAATCACTAAAACTTTCACTAAACATTAAAACTAGATAACTAAAATGATAAATATATTATGTCCAAACAAAATATATTTATTTAACTCGAATAACATAGTCGACCACATCTTGAGCTTACCTTCAGAACTATTAACATCGTGCGTGCTGTGATCTTTAGTTTGACAAGCTTCATTCCTAATCTTAGACCCAACACAAGGAGATGGTTTTTCATGGGTTTTGGCTTTCATCATCAGCAGATTTTACTTTGAATTTTTTTTTATAGTTTATTTTTCTCTTACAAATTTTAAGAAGCAATGTTTTATAAAATTTCGAGTATGTCGTGATTTGTCTTTATTTTCAAAACTTAATCGAAGCACATATACATATCTTATAAAAGCTATCTCACATTTTGTTTTTTTTTCATATAGTGAAGTTGATTACCATTTTGGGTATTATAATAACATAATGTAATATTTTATAAAATTCCAAATACATACCATTACGATATGCTTGTTTTTTATCTACGTTTTGATAAAAATTTTGTTTTCAGAACCGAACAAGGAAAAAATTATTCAATTTTTTTTGTTCTTTATCGTGACGAATCGAACTAATATCATCTGAATAAGTTGGGTGTTTATACTAGTATTCGTTTTTAAAGTTTTAAGTATAAATATTGTTGAAAACAGAGTTATATTCACAATAAAATATCTATAGTAAACACCCTTATCATATGCTATAACAAATACAACTTTTATTGTGCATAGTACAAGTAACATTTCATGTTTATTGTAAGTAAAAGAAACGATACTGCTAGTGTATGTTCCTTCTTCAGCTTTCTTCACTAACAAAAATAAATAATGAAGTGACATAGGGAAATGAAATGGCATTGGAAGATGAGAGGGCATTGGAAGATGAGAGGTAGGGAAGCACGATAATAAAGTGTGTTTATGAGGGTGTTTTCTCTGATGCATCATCAATAAATTGGTATGCTCTTTTTCTATTGGGTTATGTTACTTTTCTAAACTTTTATATTTATAAATGAATCATCTTTGTTTAGGATTGAACTTAAGACTTTCCACTAAGGTCATGTGTAGCCATAAAACTCTTTTGTGGACGTTATGCGACACGTGTCTTTCCACGTCACACAGGTGCTTTATGGGGCGTTATATCAATAGAGCTCGTAATCATAAAGCCCATATCTCATCATTATCTATTTTTTTAATAACGCCTTAAATTATACATACATATGTATGTATATATGTGTGTGTGAGTGGAGTAAAAGTTTGCAAATCCATAACGCCGCCATCTACATAGCGCTGGCAAGGTTTCTACCCCCTCCCCCCCCCCCCCCCCCCATAACGCCCCCCGTAGTGGTGTTGGGGGCGCTATGGGGCGCCATCTCTCAAAAACCCCACCACAAAACGCCCACTACGGAAGACCTAAGAGGCAAGAGCCTCTATCAAGTGAGCTAGTCCCACTTGGCTGGTATGCTATTATTAAATAGAGTAAATTAGACGGCTTGTCTTTTAACTTTACACAAACTTGTATCGTGTGCCATTTATCTTTAGAAATTACACAGAGTGTCCTTTATTTGAAACTTTTGCACACCGTATTCCTTTATACTAACCTCCATCCGTTTATATGGTTAAAACCAATCATATGTCCTCACATGTGTAGTATTTATTTTTTAATTTTTTTATATAACAAAAATAGCGAAATTTAATAAAATAATTGTAAAAAAGTTGGTATGTTTTTAGGCTATTTTTTGTAGTTTTTTAGTTTTCTCAATTAAACTAACTTTCAAAACTCCTAATAAACAATCATTATATGTGTGTGTGTGATATTTTTATCATTTATTTATGTATTTATATGATTCGATACATGTTAAAAGTAATTTACATATGTGTAATAGCCAAATTATATATACGCGTTATAAATATTTACATATATGTAAAAAAATTAGTTTACATATGGGGAATATAAAATCTCATATAGAAAATGATAAAACGACAGTTTTGCCCATCATGTAAGGGGCACATGATTGGTTTTAACCATGAAAATGGATGGAGGTTAGTATAAAGACATGCGGTGTGCACAAGTTTCAAATAAAGGACACTCGGTGTAGTTTCTAAAGATAACGGACAAACGATACAAGTTAGCGTAAAGTTATAGGACAAACCATGTAATTTACTCTAGTAAATATTTATATACTAGTATTAAGTTTCCGTGTTTAGACGGGGTAAAACCGTGCAAAGTAACACCAATGCTATATCATCATTAGTGATCATTAATTCCATGAAAACTTGTAAAAGAAAAGAAGAAAAAAAAACAAAAAATAAATAAAACTAAACAAAAACTAGAGGTAAAAACGTTGAAACATGCACACTCGTTGCGGTGTGATGCGCCAAAATTGGATTGAAATGTAAAACACATAAATAAATAACGAAATAGATCTAGGATCACAAACGCACGTTGCAGCGTGTTAAGTCGCAAAATTTAGACCGAAACATCTAACAAAAATTTTGTAAAAAACTAAAAGTATACGCGACCAAAATTTAAAATGAAAATGTGTTGGGTTTACTTGTAAAAGATAAAAAAGATAGGGGTTAAAAGTAAAACACAAAATTAGAATATATATATATATATATATATATATATTCACAAAGCATAAAGCATAAAGCATAATGTACAGTACAACCATGAATGGATAAAAAAAAACTTGGTAATTAATATATGTGTTTCGATTTTTATTTTTATAAGAATAAGTGTAGTGGTTGGTGTTAGTGATTGAAAAAGTGTATCTTATCATGTCCCTCCCACATAGGGCTAACAATTTTTGGCACGTCATATCTCTCCCACATAGGCTAACAATTTTTTACATATAATTGTTAACACAACACGGAGTTAACACGTTTCATGCTTGAGCTTGACAGGTTTAATGTCTTCAACATGTCGACTTGTTAATGACCTGATTAGATTTGCGTCTAAACAAGTTAAACACTTATTTAAGCCTGTTTATATTTTTATTTTTACGTAGTTAAGACTTTTAAGGATTTTTGTTCATGAATATGTTTAGGGTTATTATGTTAACAATTATGCATTTATGTATTAGTTGAGACTATTATGAACTTTTGGCAAAAAAAATTACTACATATCATCATCATACTCAGTAAATCTCATCAATAGCAAAGTTAAGGTAGGAATTGAGGAGGGTAAGATGTAGACAGCCTTACATCTACCCCATAGAAATAGAGAAGTTGCTTCCAGTGAGACCCCGTCTCGATAGTAGTTTTGCATCAAGCCTTGAACATAAGGCACATAACACTCAACAATTAAGAAAATATCGACTAGTGCATGTACTCCCTTGTCTTCGGCATATCAACGCCACCACATGATGCATGATTAACCACCATCCTCTTTTAACGTTATTTTCTTGAAATTAGTAAAATAACATATAAATTATGCACTTTCACTTTTGCCCCTAGCGCTCACACATATATAAGAAAAGGCCGATTAGTGCATGTTTCACTACATATTTGATATTTATTGTGTCGCTAAACAAGTTGTGTCATGTTAACCTATTTTTGAACATGTTTGTGTTCGTGTTTAAAAAATGGAACGATTAGTAGTTATGTCGTGTTCGTATCTAGCAACTCAGGTCATCATATCTTATCGTGTCGTGTCTTATTATGACGTGTTTGATCTGTTATGCCATACCTGCTTTCACTTAGGCAACTAGGCTTTCACACACTAACCCATTAAGTTGTATAGTGATTTAGTTATTTGTCAATCATTAAATAGTTATCTTTTAATCATTATTATTCAATTACTTGATAATTTGAGTGACAAATTCATCTTTATGAAAAATAGTTGGAGATAACTATAGGAGTTCTATAAAAGAATGAGGGGGTGTTAAATATAGAAAGGTTTGTATGTGGATATATTTTTTATAAATTTAAAATAATATTTTTAATTTTCCTAACGGCTAGTTCATGCATCAATACTCACACCCTAATGTCTCTCTCGGTTAACGCTCGTGAGTGGGGTGACACTCGTTCGTCTGGAATTAAGTGGTAACGCCCATAGCAATGTTTAGGGGCGCCATTCGAAGAGGTAGCACGTGGGTAACGCTAATTACACTTGGTCTAAGAGTTGTCAATGAACCGAACATCCAACAAACAGTTTATGAAATGTTCGGCGGAAAGTTCTCTTGTGTTCTTTCATTTAATAAATGAACGGCCATGAACAAGGAATTTCGTTCGCTTAGTTAAATGAATGAATATAAACAAATGTCTTGTTCGTTTAATTGTGTTTGCGAACATTCGTTAATGTGTTTGTGAACGAACTTCATTTACAATCATTTACGGTCGTCTGTCTACGCATGTTCATTTATTATTTTTCGTTTATGTTTGTTCACTTACGTTCATTTATGCTCATTCATGCCCGTCTGTTGATGTCGTTCATTGAGGAATTTATATATATTTAAATTACATTCTTCTTATATTTTTATATATTCTGACTTACATTATATTAGTCGATAAACTTGAAAACCTTGGTGTTGTTCCCATTCCTTACTTGATCTTTGTTTAGTTTTTCCTAGATTCCTCACATTGACGATTAGGGCTTCCTACCTCCACCATCCTACGTGTCGTTGTCCTCCACTACCATTTCCATCCTGTGCGAACCTCACGATTAGGGCTTTAATGTTTTTAATCTCAAATATTGTAATAGCTTTTGGAATATAATGGTTTGCCTTAGCTTTGCAATGATTCAAAGTTTGTTTGCATCAAATGGGTCTTTTTTACATGTTAATCGAACATGTGCTTTTGTTTACTAATAATTTCAGGATGGAATAATATAGAATTATTGATAAATAGAAGATCTTGGATGATGAAATGGTGATCGTAAGAAGAATTTGGGGAACTTATACCTTTTAAACATTTTTCTTGGGACAATTACATGCTTATGTAATATGTCAAGTACTTTAGGATAAATATGGCTAAGTACTTTAAATTTGATTTATCTTTTAGATGATTATATCTAATGTTTGAGATTAACAATGTTGATTTTATTTAACATGGGTTCGTTTATGTTCAGTTAGTGTTTGTTTTTCTTTATCTGTGTTTGTATGCATTCACTTAGAAAGTTAACAAACAAACACAAACAATGAACAAACACGAATTTGAATTTTTCTTGGTTAGTGTTTGTGAATCATTCGTGATTCGTGAACAAGCTCAATGCTAAACGAACAAATACGAACAAGGCTTCGTTCATTTCGTTTACAACCCTACTCGAATCATAAGACCGCACATTAAGACCACACGGAGTGGGCATGTAAAAGTGGCGTGGAAGCCTCCCACGCTAGACACACCGGCCTGTGGCTAGCGTGGAAGGTGGCTTAGGGGAGGGGCTGGAGATTTTCCACCAGTGTGGAGGGATTGTGTATGGGTGTGAGGTGGCGGACTTTTGGGTTGTTTTAATTGGTTGATGTTTATTATTTTATTTTTTATTTTCTAATAAAAATGTCCTTTCACGCCCTCCCACTCCATACCTTTTTTGTCATGCCTCCTTACTGACGTGACTGCCGCATGACATTTAATGCCCCTCTTCATACCCTTCTACTCATAATGTAACCTAAGATTACCGTTGTGGCTTGGACACGTGCTCTACATTCTTCGTTTACCACTTTACATTCTCAAACTCGCTTTAAAACCTTCACTTTATAAAATGTACACAATATATAAAAATAGCTTGTTATTAAAATAAAGTCGTAATAAATATTATATATCCTTTTTCGAGTAAAATAGTTATCTTTTATGCTTTCATTTTAAAGAAAAAATGGTTTCTTAATCATCAAGATTGATTGAAATATTGGTAGAAATGTATGTAGTAATAAAGTAGTACTATGTCAAGCAACAATGCTACCGACTATCAACACTAGAAAAAAGTTAGTAAAACAAAAGAAATAAAAAAGGGAAAAATATAAAACCGAACGAAAAGTAGATGTAAAAATGTTGAACTATGCACGCCCATTGCAGCATATTAATGCACAAAAGTTAGACCGAAACATAAAACACAACGCGGTCGTTAAACAGGAAAATAGAGGTAAAAACGTTGAATCACATACGCACGTTGCAGCGTGTTAACTCGAAAAATTTAGAGCAGAACGTAAAACGAAAAAATTTGTGCAGAACGTAAAACGAAAAAAAAATTGTAAAAGATGAAGAATATATGGGACCAAAGTTGAAAGTTAAAAAAGAGTTGAGGTTAAATATAAAAGATGAAAACTATTAGGTTTAAAGTAAAAATATATTAAAAAGAAAAAAGACAAGGATACAAACTACAAAGCATGAGTTACAAACTAATAATACTAGTATTTAACCACCCCGTTGCGGCGAGGATGTAAAACCGTGCTAAGTAGTATCAATGCCACACTACCGCGAGCGACCACCAACACTGAAGTTGCGACGTGTTAAAGTGAAGAAATTAGAGCAAACGCAAAACATAGAAAATAATAACTAATTTGATCTAGGACCCCAACATTATGCTGAACCTGTCAAACAGGAAAAAATAGATGACGTAAAAACGTTGAAGAACACAAGCGCGTTGCGTCATGTTAACTTGCAAAATTTAGAATGATGCATAAAACGAAACATAAAAACGTTAAACCACACACGCAAGTTACTTCGTGTTAACTCACAAAATTTAGAACGAAGTGTAAAAGTAAGTACGATGAACCACACAACGCATGTTGCGCCATGTTAACTCGCAAAATTTAAAACGAAGCGTAAAAAGAAAAATTTGCGAAAAATGAAAAGTATAGGGAACCAAAGTTGAAAGTAAAAAGTTGTGAGGTTAAATTGCAAAAGATAAAAAAATTTAGGTTAAAAAAAAAGAAAAAAAAAAAGAAAACAAGTAATTTTAGGTTAAAAGTAATTTATCAAATACTTTTAGGTTAAAACTAAAAAATCAATTTAAAAAAAAAACTTCGCAAGCATAATGTACAACACATATATGCATAAACAAGTTGCTAATTTATAGTATTTAAATTAAATACGAAATATTAATTAAGTAGATAGAAATATGTGAAAACTATGAAAATAAGTACACCGTGCTTTGCAAATTTGTATTAACTAGTATTAAACAACTTCGCGTTGCAGCTGGGCCATCAGTACTGAACTTGCGGCGTGTTAATGCGAATAACTTAGACTGGAACGTAAGACATAAAAAAGAATAACTAAGTTGATCTAGGACCCGCTCGTTACGACGAACATGTAAAACGGGAAAAATAGACGACGTAAAAACATTGAACCATACACACGTTCCGTCGTGTTAACTTGCAAAATTTAAAACGGAACGTAAAACGAAAAAATTGCATAAGATGAAAAGTATAGGGACCAAAGTTCAAGGTATAAAAGTTTTGAGGTTAAGTTGGAAAAGATGAAGTTTTTTAGTTATAAGTAAAAAACAAATAACTTTGGGCTAAAAGTGATTTTTTCTTTTTTTAAATCTAACAAAGTATAAGTGAAGGGGTATGGTCCCAAAAACCGTGCGCCAAGTAATAGATCATACCCATTATTACTACAAGGCAGACCTTGCGCAAACCGTCTTCCATGCGCCAGGCATCTAAGAGAAGAAACAATTATTTAACTACCCTGCGCGGACTCACACAAGGTAACAATTAAGCTTGGTTCTCTTTCTCTAATCAGATGACACCTGCGCGCAAGAAAGACAAGTAGAATAATAAGGAATCTTTTCTGTTACAACAGAAAAGACACATGGCAACATTTCAGAAGGAAACAGCTGTAAAAAGTTCTAGAAACAATTAAAGCTCAATCGTGCAAGGGCATGAGCGCTTACAACAGAATTGACATGTGGCATGATCTAATGCATTCCTCAAAGTCACGATGATGGCATACTTATAACAAAAAGTATAAAGAGCATCATCTGCCACGTGGCATTTCCTTAATCGTTGATCAACACCATAATCCGTGTGCTTGGATGGTGATCTAACTGATTAACGATGTTAAGGAAGATTCTATTAAAATTTCCTCTCTCACATTTTGACGCCTAAATCCGGTTATAAATAAGTATCTTCGAGTACAAGCAAAAGGTATTCACTCTCTCTCTCTTACTTCACTTAAACTATTTCCGATAACATGTACTTATTTTCACGCCAGAGTGTGGTCACGGAGAGAACCCCCATTCTCCCTGTGGCGAGTCTAACGGTGGTTTGTTTTGCAGAGTTAATCGGAGTTCAGATCCTAAGTGACCAAGCGAAGGATTAACCCTTTTTATGCAGAGACTAAACCCTAGATCTGATTCGAATCTTATCAGTTAGATCAACTTTTTCTTCAATAAGTATAAGATATACACCTCTATACACACAAATGTTATAAATTTAGAACACGTAAATAAGTTAACATCACCGATGATATCATATTCCAACTACTAAATGGCACCAAGAAGTTGGTATAGGTTGATACGGGTCCTTTTTTTAATCGGACTTAGCGCACCAACTATTTATATAAAATAGAAATTGGACAAATGGGTTTACATGTCAAACCCAATCCAGCTCATCTTGTTTTGACCTATCATTAAACATTGTATGGCAACCTAATAAGCAAGGTGCGAAACAGCTCTATTGGAGTTAAAATAAATAAATAAATAGAGAACAATGCAGGTAGGGTATTACTTTTGAAAGGAAAGAACCTAAATATTTAGCAACAAAATCAGTAAGTGGCGGCTGACCTAATTAATTTATACATTCAGTATTTTTAATTGAAAGAATTATCCATGTATCTAAATCTGATGACTCAGCAAAATAAGATACAAAGATGGATGTGAAATTCAACAAGCATCAGAAACACACCAACACCACTTGTGCTTTTATCATCCATAATTTGCCATCAACTTAAAGTGCAAACCAAGATGAAGTCAGCTAAAATGGTTTTGCTTCTACGCAAATTCGAGATACCAAGCACAAGACAATACAATACTCAATAAATTCCATCTCCTCCAATTGGATATTTGATGAATCACTAATCATACTTTATAAACACCAAATATCTAACCAATATACAATAAATGATTGAGATTAGCATAGGTACATGTATAAAGGTACACATCAACCAACGTTGTTCTCCGTCACAACCCTCGACCCTACCCTGGACGGGAGCCGTAAGCAGATACAAATGGTACCAGTGTTTATTAAAATTATCGTAGCGGAATTTTTATCAGGACCGGATAACAGAAAAAATATCAGGTTTTTCAAAACACAGTAGTTTTCATTTCATTAACTGTGTGATGAAACTATATTTACATAAAGGCTTTTTACAGGGATAAACCCTTGATTACAAAACATGTTTATTCAGGTTTACATAGCCACTTATTTAAGCTTGAGTGCTTCATAGCACTTTTCTTCTCTTCACAGTAAATCACCTGAAACGCGATTTAAAAACATTTGATCAGCGAAAAATACTGGTGAGTTCATTCAGATTTATAAAAAGACACATATTGTAATCACAACATTAAGAGTTGTTATATCTGTTTATATCTTCAATTACCCACAGTACATGTCACTCGCCCATTTCGATGACTGTGGTCATATTACTATTGGCTAACCCTTTGTCCAATAGTAAATCTTATAAAGTAATGTATACAAAACCCCGCATACCGGCTGTAATCTCAGAATACAAAGACTTAATACTGTAAATACAACTTGGAAAACATTTATGGTTTTGCAAATTATTTGAGTAAACGAGAATGACTCACTTTGCAGATTTAGGGTTTTCAGTTATAGCCTGCTGGTCTAAGTCCTGGGTTCCTAAGTAACACACAATGCAACACGTATTAGTGTATTAACCCAATTCAAACTTTAACGATGATCACGAGATCAAAAGCCCAACGTAGATGACAAAGTATAGCCTTATTCAGGCAGCACTTAAACATCTGTTGAATTAGTTTCAGATCGATCGAACAGGGTATCGTACCATTGATTAGGATTAGCACGATAGCTACGGAGCAAAGTTTAGGGGTTTAGGGGTTCCGGGTATTCGAACAGCAGAATAAGAGGGAAAGAGTTGTCGATTTTAAATTGAACAAGTGCACCAGAACTCGTCCCACGGCTGCCCTTATATAGCCCACCTGGGTTTCTCCCGCGTGTGGCGGGAGAATCAGGGGTCTCCCCTGCGTGGCACGACGGCTGCCTATTAGGGCTAGGTCAGCCTCGTCAACCACATGGCCTTGCCACGTGTCGTGAAACAGTGCCACGTTGTCTGGTAGTCTCCTACGCATCGCTAGAGAATCAGGGATTCTCTCGCATGGCGCCTGGGATGTCCATTTATTTCTTTCGCAATGTGTCTCATATGCGTGTTCGGGCATCGCGAGAGAATCAGGGATTCTCTCGCATGGCACCTAGGATGTCCATTTATTTCTTTCACAATGGGTCTCATATGCGTGTTCGGGGTTTCGATTATGGTTCTTTCTAGGGTATTTTGGGAGTTGTTACATTATCTCCACCTTGTTTAGAATCCCGTCCTTGAGATTCATTGAAATATGTACGGATATTTTCGTTTCATTTCTGATTCTAATTTCGAAGTATAATTTGGTCCTCGTTTCGAGTCCCACTTTACTTTGACCAGAACTAAACTCTTATGTTTAAGATTCTTAACCTTCCTATCTTTGATTTGGAGATGTTTCCCAACAAATTTTATTTTTCACTTACCTTTATATCCTGAAGAGGTACCATCAAAGAATTATCAGCTAAACATTTCCTCAGATTACATACAAGAAATACATCATGTATACCAGCTATTTCTTCAGTTAACTAGCTGATAGGCTACTGGTCCAATTCGCTTGATAACCTAAAATGATCCAACATATCTTGGGCCTAACTTTCCTTTCTTACCAAAACGGACTACTCCTTTCCAAGGAGAAACTTTTAACAATACTTTGTATCCAACTTGAAATTCCAGTGGCTTACGTCGATTATCTGCGTAACTCTTTTGACGATCTAGTGCTGTCTTTAACATTTCCTTGACTTGAATTATCTCGTCAGTTGTTTCTTGTACAATCTCAGGACTTGATAATTGTTTTTCTTCTATTTCTGCCCAATATACTGGAGTTCGGCACTTTCGTCCATAAAGTGCTTCAAATGGAGCAGCATTAATGCTTGTGCGATAACTTTTGTTATAGGAGAATTCTATTAATGGCAAATGATCGTCCCAACTTCCTCCAAAATCTATTATGCATGCGCTCAGCATGTCTTCCAATGTTTGGAATGTTCTTTCACTCTATCGATCTGTTTGGGGATGATAGGTTGCACTTAAATTTAGTCGTATTCCCATAGGTTTTTGGAAACTTTTCCAAAAATGAGAAGTGAAACGACTATCTCTATCAGACACAATGGATAACAGAATTCCATGTAATGAAACTACTTCATCTACATATATCTTAGCTAATCTTTCCATACTAAAGGTTTCCTTCATTGGTAGAAAATGAACTTACTTTTTTAGTCGATCCACAATCACCCAGATTGTGTCATTACCTTTTCTTGTTTTGGGTAATTTGGTAACATAGTCCATTGTTATCAATTCTCATTTCCATACTGGCATCTAATTGTTAAAGTAAGCCTAAAGGCTTCTAATATTCAGCTTTAACTTACGAACAAGTTAAGCACTTAGAGACGTAACTAGCTATATCCTTTTTCATTCTTATCCACCAAATTTTTTTCTCAAATATTGATACATCTTGTCACTACTAGATGCATCGTATACTTAGACTTATGAGCTTCTTCTAAAATTCTATGTTGTAGGTTTCTATGGATAGGTACCTGAAGAAACCCTAGATCAACCAGACCGGAATCTAAGTGGATCTATGGAATGGGCTCTACATAAAAGGGTTAATCTTTCGTTAAATTTCACAATAAGGATGAATGAAAACAATACTCCGGCTGATCCTGCAAAACAGAACACCGTTAGCTCGCCACGGGGAGAAGGGGGTTCTCTCCGTGACCACCCTCCGGCGTGAGAATAAGTACAGGTAGTCGGAAGTAATGTATAGTATAAGAGAGAGTAGTTGAGAGTGAATACCTTCTACTTGAAGCCCAAATCACTTATTTATAGCCAGAGTTTGGGCACCAAAATGAGAGACGTTAACTTTAACAGAATCTTCTGTTGTTCCGTTAATGTTTATGGTGATCCGTTAGTGCACACGGATCGTGAACTCATCAGCTGTTAGGGA
Organism: Scalesia atractyloides; assembly: GCA_947069175.1. Taxonomy (NCBI): domain Eukaryota; kingdom Viridiplantae; phylum Streptophyta; class Magnoliopsida; order Asterales; family Asteraceae; genus Scalesia; species Scalesia atractyloides. Next base: position 50,860,440 of record CAMTDV010000004.1, on the reverse strand, counting down.
GGTGCCACGTGTCAACATGGGATCATTATATTTTATAAATGTGAGCAAGCCATCATCGTGATCTTCTTCAGCCGTCCAGATGCTGTCATGTGGCAATTGGTTATAACCAAAAATATGCTTGCACGATTGGGTATTAATGGCTTCTAGAAGATTTCACAGCTGTTACCCATCTGTTGCTTGCTACGTGTACATTCTGTTACAACAGAAAAGATTCCCTTTGCTTCTGCACTAAGTCAAAGGTTTTGCTAAGGGAAAGTTTCTCAGGGTTAACTGTTTCCTTGCGCGAGAAGCAAGCTAGTTAACTGATCTTCTTTCTTCTTCCTACTGCTTAGCGCAACGTTTGGTGAATACTTGTTCTGATATAAATATCCGCGCAAGGTTTGTGTGTGAAGAATTATCCAAAGAGATTGTTCAAGTTTAACTTTGAACCTTGCGCGAGCCCGCGCAAGGTAATTAAATGATCTTTTCCTCCTTTGGATATTTGGCGCAGGGTTCTAATGAATCCTACCTTGTCAGGGGAGTCTACGCGAGGTCTCTTTATTAGTTAATAATGAGTATGGTTTCCTTGGCTGGCGCAAGGTTTTTGGGACCATACCCCTTCAGTACCCAATTCTTTTCTTATGGAATTTCCAAATTCCATCTGTTCCTTTTTTCTCTCATCATTCCTTTTAATCTTTCAGCATCTTCCTTGATTGTTGTTTCTTAGGTACTCTTCAATTGTTCTGTTAAATCTACTTGCAGATTTAATCTGAGAGCATGTACTCTTCTTGGCTTTTCATGATACTTACGACTTAAAGCATCAACTACTATATTAGCTTTACATTCATGATATTCGATATCACAATCGTCGTCACTTAGAATTTCCATCCATCGTCTTTGCCTCATGTTCAACTCTTTTTGCCCAAAAATATATCTTAAGTTTTTATGATCTATAAAGAGGGTAAACTTACTACTACATACAAACAGTGTCTCCAAATTTTGAGTTCTAAATCATGAGTTGTATAATTTTACTTCGTGCTTCTTCAGTTGCCTAGATGCGTAAGCAATCACCTTCTCATGTTGCATCAAAACACAACCTAATCCTAATTTTGAAGCATCACAAAAGATTACAAAATCTTCAGTTCCTTCTAGTAAGGCAAGTATCGGTACATTCGTTAACTTTTGCTTTAAGGTTGTAAAAGCTTCTTCCTGCTTGGTTCCCCATTCAAACTTAACCAATTTACACGTTAACTTGGTTAACGGAACGGCTATCCGTGAAAAATCTTGAATAAAACGTCGATGGTATCCAACTAGCCTACGAAACTTCTGACTTCCATAGGTGACTTAGGGACTTTCAATTTGGTAATTGCCTTGATCTTTGTGGGATCCACATGAATTCATTCGTGATTAATCAAATGGCCTAAAAATTACACTTCTTGCAACCAGAATTCACACTTAGAGAATTTAACATAAAGCTTCTCTTTTCTCAATAGTGTTAAAAACAAATGAAGATGTTTGGTATTATCTTCCTCACTCTTGGAATAAATAAGTACATCATCTATAAAAACGATTACAAATTTATCAAGGTATGGTTTACATATCCTATTCATCATGTCTATAGATGCAGCTGGAGCATTTGTTAGACCAAATGGCATGACTGTAAACTCGTAAGGACCATACCTAGTTCTGAAAGCATTTTTAGGAATGTACTCTTCTTGTACTTTCAGTTGATGGCATCCTGAGCGCAAATCGATCTTGGAAAAATATCGAACTCCATGGAGTTGATTGAATAAATCATCAATTCTCGGTAATGGTTAGCGATTCTTGATTGTGACCTTATTCAATTCCATATAATCGATACACATACGTATCGAACCATCTTTCTTCTTGACAAATAACACAGATGCTCCCCAAGGGGATGAGCTTGGTTGTATGAAACCTTTCTCTAGCAATTCATCTAATTGCTTCGTTGATTCCTGCATCTCCGTTGGTGGTAATCGATAAGGTGCTTTAGCAATTGGTGCAGTTCCAGGTATCAAATGAATTCTGAACTCTACTTCTCGGTCAGGTGGCAGTCCAGGTCGATCTTCTGGGAAAATGTCGGGGTACTCTGATACTACCGGAATTTCCTTCAGTTCCTTGCCTTTAGTGTTCATGATCAAAAAGATCATATATACTATGCCTTTCTACCGTGCATAACTTGCAGCTTTCATCACAGAGATGAATTTTGTCGACTTGGTTGGCTTGTCTCCTTGAATGAAGATCATTTCTCCCGTTGGCGTACGGATCTCAACAGTATTTTGATCACATAGGATTCAAGCATGATTGGTCACTAACCAATCCATTCCTAATACTACATCGAATCCAGCTAGATTCATTGGTAGTAGGTTTGCTGTGAACTTATGTCCTAATAATTCTACATTCCCTCCTTGAAGTACTTCGCGTATGTTGGTGGAGTTTACTTTTGTCGTTTCTACCGTATAAGCTTGACTAAGCTCAGTTAACGGTAGATTAAATGCTTGACAGAATGAAGTGTTTATAAAACTTCGATTTGCTCCAGAGTTAAATAATACTTTAAGATAGATGTCATGGACAGGAAACGTACCAGCGATCACGTCGGGGATCATCGCTGCCTCCTGCGTAGTAAGTACGAATGCTCGCGTGATTTTCTTAGCTCCACCTGCTGCTTTTGCCTTGTTGTCAGGTGCCTTTGCTAACTTTGGGCAATCTGGTCGGGAAGTGCCCGGTTTCTCCAAAGATAAAGAAAACACTTGATTTTCTTCTACAATGCTCTTCTTTTTGTCAGGTGCTTTGCAAAAGTTGTAGTACCAAGAACATCTCCCAAAATACTTCTGTTTACAAATCCTACAGAAAGGCGGTGAAGATGATTGCCCAATTCCTCTTCTTCTGTAGGTATTACCCGAGCGAAATTCTTGGGTAATCTTCTAAGCTAATTCCTTATTCTTGTTTTCTTCTCTCGTGCGAATTAATCTGTCAGCCAAGGTATTGGCCAACTTGCCTGTTTCTTCAATAGTCTGGGGTCTAGCTGCCTTAACTATATCACGAATTACACTAATTAATCCCCAAATATAATGAGAAATTAGTACAGGTTCTAGCGAGGCTAGGGTTGGTACCACTCTTGCATATTCAAAGAATTTTGTCGTATACTCACGACAATGCACATCAACCATTCTATGATTTAGGGACTTGTTAGCCATTTGTTCCTTCTCATGCGGAGGACATAATTTCCTTTTTATCCTTAAATTCTCCCCAGTTGTTAAGGTCCGAGTTTGAATTGAATGAATTGTTTTAACTAATTTGATACCAGAGTGATAAATCATAAAGGATTTTGCATCGGAAGAACAGTTAAAACTTTATAACACAAACAACGAGAGAGTAGTCTTCATCATAACATGTTTTTCATTACTCAAAGATTAAAAATAATTAACTGATAACTTACATGTATGAATCACTAGACTCCCCCTCAGACCGAGCTTACACAGAAAAGAATGTACAATAAAGTGAAAGTGTAAAAGCTCAATAGAACAGTACATGCACTGTCTATTTATAGTACTATTCTAACCACTGATAGTCTAAGCTAACATCATCTTGATAATGAAATCTAACAGCAATAACAAACTCTAACCACTGCCTAACCTAAACACTTTTTGCAAAACACGATGACCCTAACCACTGATAGACATAAACTCTGATGAAAGTATTGGCAGATGTTCTTCAAAGGATGATCAGACCTTTGACTTCCAGCAGACCTTTGGCTATTAAGCAGACCTTTGACCCATCAACGGTTTGGTGAATCATCAGACTTTACAACTAGCAGAGCTTTGGCATAGGGCAGTTGTTAGAACTAGCAGTGGTTTGGAAGCCGGTCTTTAGAAGGAGTGAATCTAAACTCTGCTTATTCAGGATCATATAGAGCAGACCTATTTTGGCTTTCTATCATCTGTTCGTTTGCAGGTTTCAATCCCAACAATCTCCCCCTAGAACATATGATGCCAAAACTCTTCTTTATTCATGATCTTTATGTCTCATCAGTTTTTCCCTGATTTGTTCTTTGAATTTTGTTTCAAAGTTCAAGGAATCTTCATCATCCTCATCCCTGCACAGTTGTAGTTCCAAAAGATCTTGAAGGTCAGCTACACCCAGGCTTAGTGCATCCTTCCTTGGCATACTAACAACTTTCCCATTGGACCTGAGCAGAGTCAATACATGGGTCTTTTTATCAGAGAGCCACTTTAGTATTTTTGAGTTCAATGGATTTCTTAGGAAAGGAGTTATTTGTGATGAGAATTGAAAAGGTGAACTTTTTGAAAGCCTTTGAAAAAGATCTTCAGAATTCAGTAAAGGCTTCAATGGTTCTTTATTCAAGTCAGGCAAAGGTTCCTTAGTGATAGTCGCTTACTTTTGTTATCATCCCTTTGCTGATCTTGCATATCCATCTGCAGCTGCCTCTTCCTTTGGTTGAAGGCTTGAATGGTTGTTTCTAAGACCACATCTGCACTTAGGTTCTTAAACACTTTTCCAATCTGGTGCATTCTGCCTTATTTGAGGGTCTTTCTTCATCCTGTAAATTCTATCTGCTTCTTGTTTGAGAGCTTGGATGGACCACTCTTCGAAATGGTTCCCCTCAGCTTGATAGGGTTTTTCTTTCATAATGAATCTGATGAGTTTTACCCTTTGCTTCTTTTGAGGATCATCTTTAGGAGAATTCTCAGTCAACTCTCTTGCATACTCTTCTAATTTCTTTACCTTGTTAAGCTCAAGCTGTTCCCTTTTTGATAAGTAAGCATTTCCCTTTCCTTCACTCTCTTCTTTTGCTATGAGTTTGGCTTGTCTAGTCTTTAGTTTTAGATAATCCTCAATGGTTTTGGGATTTCTATAGCCATGAAGAGAGGGAAAAGTTCTCTTGGATGGATCAGTTTCTGTATAGAATTGTAGCATCTCTCCTTTTACTGCAGCCAACTCTAAAGGATATGATGTCTCCATTGGAATATTTCTTGTTGGATTTTGGCTTTTGAGCGACTTAGCAAACCCGATTTGTAGTGATGGTGAATGGGTGATAACTAGTTTTGGTTTTGGATTTGCTTGGACAACAAGTGAAGATGGTATGTCATCCTTTTTCACTGTAGCCATTCTTCTTCTTTTTCTAGCATAAACCAGTTTTGGTGCAAGGGCATTTGTGCAAACCACTGCTGTCATAACATCTGCTGTACCTTTGGTAGTATCAACATCTGCTACTGTGATAGGTGGTTGCTGAGATGAGGAAGGCAATACAATAGAACCATCAGTGGTTAGCCTTTTAGAACAAGCAGTGGTTTTGAGACCAGCAGTGGCATCCTTCATCTCCTTCTCTTTTATCCTGACATTACTTTGAACTATCCTCATTTGTGTATCTTCATCATCTGCTTGAATTTTTAGGGTTTCATCACCTCCCTTTTCTTTTTCTTTGATAGATGTTTCAGCAGAAGTTACTGAGAGATTTTCCTCAGAGTCATTTTTCTCCCCCTTTTGGCATCATCAGCTCTTTCGAAGATAGGTGCAGAGGTAGTGCCAGGAGTAAGAATTCTATTGATTTCTCTAAGCTCTTCCTGTGTGTCTTTATACCTTGCTTCAACTTCTTCTTTAAATTTCTGCACTTTTGAATCATATAACTGATTAGCATGCTGAATGTGTTGTTGAAGCAGAGGATACATTTGTGTTGCAATTCTAGTGGCTTGAGCAGAGGATTGAGCAGTGTTTTGAGATTTTGCATAATGTAACATCTGTCGTAGCACACTTTTGATATCTCCCACTGATGCCTTAATCTTTGTGACTTTATCCGTCAATTCCTTATGTTTTAGCTCATCTCCTAATTTAATAGGATCATCTCAGCTCCTACCCGAGGTGGTAGTTTTATCTAGGGTATCATGAGCAAGTGATTTATCACTTGCTTCAACCTTAGATGCCCCTTTTTTCTTGGTATTTGGGTCTTCCCACTGCAGCAGAGGTTACCTGTGTAGCCTCAACAGTGGTTGCCTTCAAAGGAGACTTATATATGAAACTATTGTCCAGATGTAAATCAGTGGATTCAACATCTATAGTAGCTGCTCCAGTTGAACTATCAACAAGGATTTCACGAAATCCAAGTGATGTAGCCTCCTCAACTGTCTGTGGGATAACTAGTTGATTTTTGTCAGACACAGCCGTTGTTGAGGTTTTGCTCTCAGTAATGTGTTTGTGAGAGTGGCCTTTTTGTGACTAACTATCAAGAGTTTCAAATAGTGATGTGGTGAATTTGGGATGTGGAGAGTGTTGTAGAAAGCAGATTTGTCCCGGGAGATGGACATTTTAACATACTCTCAAATGAGGGTGATGTTATCAGTTGTGGGTTCCCTGTGCTTTCAACATGTTCATTTTGTGAGGAATCATGAGGAGTCATGGTTTTGGGTGGAGATCTTTCTACCATCTACTATGAGGAAGTAGCAGCAGTGGTTTCATGTGACTTTTATGTTGTCACTGGATTAACTTCTAGGATCTCATCTTCCAGAAGGTCCTTTTTTATAGGTTTGGTGGGTTTTGAAAGTTTTGTTTTGGTCTTTTTAGGAGTTTTTGGTGTGGGTTGCACAGCAATGGTTTTGCTGCTGTGGTCACCAAGAGCAGTGGGCTCAGCAGCTGGAATCTGAGGAGCAGATGTGGACTCATCTAAATTTGCTCAGACTCCCCTGCTTGTGTTTTTTAAACTTTTGACTCTTTATCCATAAGGCGAGTATATAATAGACTATTTATTTGGAAAGGCACACCTTGAACAAGAACATGTGCACTTTCATTCGGAATTTTCTGTTTTAAATAATAACTTAAAAACCTAGGAAATAGCAGAAAAGCATTTTCCCTTTTGTTTTTCATATTTTCTAGGTTTGTTACCAAATCATTAAATAATACTTCGGAGTAATTGTAATCAGATTTAGACAAAATGGCATACCCCAAGTATTGAATTTTCAATGGTATTTCATCAAACCCACTTGTCTTATTTGAGACACATGTGAGCATGGTATGAAACAAAAATTTTATAGGAGGTGGAAATTTTCCCTTTTTCATGGTTAACTTTGATAAGTCTCTTGTATACCCTTTGTTTTTCAAAACAATTTGATACTCACTTTTGGGGAAAGAAGTTTTACCTTCTAGGTCGTTCATCTGAAAACCCTCTGAGATGGTTTGTTGGGTTATTGGAACCAAGATCCCTCCCACTTTTGACGTGATTGCCCAAGGTTTTTGATTCAGACTTTCAATCGCAGCATTTGCCTAGAAGTCTCTAAGGGCATTTTGGTAAATTGGTGCTTTACAGGTTAACAGAGTCTTGTACTTTGAGGAAGATAGAATATCAATGATTTCGTGAAACTCGGTATTCTTCTTCGTCTTCTCAAGAGTACAGAGATAATTATGTGGAATTTTTGATGTTGAGAGTGTGTTTCGGTGATTCCTGTGTTGGTTTCGCTTTGGGTGCCATGATTATCCGATGAGATGATTTTGAGATTTTTGAAATGGCACAGTAAAAATGAAAGCTCTATTTGTGGGTGAAATAGGGTTTTATAGAGTTTTCAAAAAGTGATGATGTCGTGGCATCTGATGCAACAACTGTCAAATAACATCTGTCCACGTGTAACCTCTATTGAACAATGGAAGATAGTTGCTTGGCTAACCACTGATAGAATATCTTATCAGTGGTTGTGACCAAATGTTTAATACTATCACAGGTTTCACATCAGTGGATAGATTTTTCTATCCAACGGTGTTTTTAGGCTATTAGAGCTTTGAGCAGACTTTAAGGATTTATTGACAAGCTCAATTTTAACTATTTTTAAGGATGAACTTTTGATTTTCTAAAAACATTTTATTGCTATTTACACATGGATCACAAGAAAATTTGTTTTTAATCCATGCTTAGCATTCCAAGCCTAGAAATCAAGCTATCAGATATGGAAGCATCAAGTGTTTTTGTCAACACATCTGCTAGTTGATCCTTGGTATGGACATGTTGTAAAGAATTCAGACCTTTTTCATAGCAATCCCTCACACAGTGATGTCTGATGTCAATGTGTTTGATAAAAATTTTGATAGTTTGCAAGGTTAGTTTTGACAGACCATTTCAAATGTCTTTCTGAGATTTTTCAATGACATAAGATTTTAAACTTTTTCAGTCAAAGCTTCATTTACATGCTCGTGCTTGTGTACAAACACTTTACAGGCTTTGGCAGAGGTTGAATATCTCAGATGGTATAACTATTTTGTCTGCTAGGGACAGGTTTTAAAGGACACTTGAATCTGATTTGAACTGATTATCATCCAGAGTACTCTTGATTCACTATCATAGGAAGTATCTTCCCTTACTAAAAATAGGGTTCTACTTCAAGCATGTACTTAAGTTTTGTCTATAAAAAACAAACAAAACTCAAGGTGTATTATCTTCAACAAAAATTCTGAAGAACAATACAAAACCCTGATATAAACAAGAAATTTCTACTATAAAATTCGTAGACAATTTGATAAGTGAATCAAATAGATCTGATAGACTTCCAGCAGTTCTTTTGAAGAATTTATGATTTAAAAGTTCATCTCAGTTATTCATATGAAACTAATATGTATCCTCTACATCAAATAACCCCGAAATCAACATATAGACTCGACCATAATCAATAAAACCACATGAATCGTGAACTTCCATACAATTTCGACTTCGTTTTCAACAATTAAGAATTAGCATAATATCAACTAGATCGAGCCGATCCTTTTTAATTCAAATTGACGGTTAGATCAATTTGACCGACCAGGCATTTATACCAATTGTTAAGATCCGAGTTTGAGTTGAATGTATTGTTTTAACTAATTTGATACCAGAATGATAAATCATAAAGGATTTTGCAGCGGAAGAAAAATTAAAACTTTATAACACAAACAACGAGAGAATAGTTTTCATCATAACATGTTTTTCATTACTCAAAAGACTAAAAATGATTAACAGATAACTTACATGTATGAATCACTAGACTCCCCCTCAGACTGAGCTTACACAGAAAAGAATGTACAATAAAGTGAAAGTGTAAAAGCTCAACAGAACAGTACAGGCACTGTCTATTTATAGTACTATTCTAACCACTGATAGTCTAAGCTGACATCATCTTGATAATGACATCTAACAGTAATAACAAACTCTAACCACTGCCTAACCTAAACATTGTTTGCAAAACACTGATGACCCTAACCACTGATAGACATAAACTCTGATGAAAGTATTGGCAGATAGTCTTCAAAGGATGATAAGACCTTTGACTTCCAACAGACCTTTGGCTTTTAAGCAGACCTTTGACCCATCAGCGGTTTGGTGAATCATCAGACTTTTCAACTAGCAGAGCTTTGGCATAGGGCAGTTGTTAGAACTAGCAGTGGTTTAGAAGCCAGTCTTTAGAAGGAATGAATCTAAACTTTGCTTATTCAGGATCATATAGAGCAGACTTGTTTTGGCTTTCTATCATCTGTTCTTTTACAGGGTTCAATCCTAACACCAGTTCATGGCACAGGCCATGTCACTTCCTTTTGCCTGAAGAATCGTATTCCACCATTCTAATGCCTCATCTCTAAAGAGATTAGAAGCATACATTTCTTCAACAAGCACATTTACTGATCTTAAAAACAACTTCAGTCTTTTCCAACCATCGCAGAGTAGCCACTGCTCCTTCACTGCCCGCGAATTCAGTTGGCTTACAGGCTAGAAAATCTTTCTAAGTACATCTGGAAGTTATCGCCTTCATTTTCTTAGGAAATGAAGCTTTTATAATAAGACCATTATCTCCATTGACACTATGGCTAAAATCATTGCTACGGTTACCTTTGCCACTCACAGCTTTATTGTTTTCTATAGGCACTAGGTTTCTAACAGCTTCGACAATTAAGGGTATCGCGTCAGCTATTCCTATTCCCTGAGCTACTATGTTTTCTATAACACTTTTATCCAAAGAGTTTTTATGATTGTTCTAGACCGACTGATTAACTTCATTTGACATCTGAATAGCAAACATTTTTCAAATATTAATATCACAGAATAAATGATAAAATAATCAAAATATCATGAACACAATTAGTTAGAGCATATTTTCAAAACCGTCAATCATTGTGACTTTTACTCTTTTTATATATTACGCTTCATATATCTTACATACACTACCACATATGTGTGTGTGTGTATATATATTAGTTTTAGTTTTTTTAATCCTGTACATAAAAACACAGAAAATACATTATATATGTGTATATATATATTATGGTTAGTTTCAGTTTCATAAATTGTGTTATCTCTCGTCGTATTTCCAGACGAGATTTTCTCCCATGCTTCGGATCCAATTTCCTATGTCCATCAGTTCTTCTCCATAGTGACGAAGTTCTGCCACATTCTCGGGACTCATTGGGGGGGGGGGGGTATGCTAGTGGTGCAGGTTGATAGTTTTGGTAAAATAGAAAAGGATCATTCATTAGATTTTGAAAAGCCCAGTCGTTGGTCCACCATTCTTCAACTGGATTTTGAAGTGGTACTGGTTGTTGTGGAATGATTGGTTCAAGGTTCATGGGTTCTGCGTTCATTGGTATTGGTGAGTAGGGTGTTAAGGTCAATTTCATAATTGGCCAGGCGTTGGTCTAATTCTTCCCATGATAGTGGCATGGGTGCTGGGTTTGGGCTTTGCCTCCGGTTGGTTTTTCGATTGGTTCTCCGGTTGGTCTTCTTTTTGTTACCATTCATTTATTTTTCTTCCTTTTGTCCCTTTTTATCTTCCCATCCAATCTCCTCTTTTTAGGGGGTGCTCTTTATAATAGTTGAGCTTGGAATATCATAGGGCCATCTTTGTCTACTTCATATCCGGTTTGTGTACCGGCTTGATCATCAGAAATTTCCATATCTGAATTGTTAATAAATATGTTTTTAAAAGCTTCTAACAACTCTCTATCGCTCATATTGTTAGCCAAGAACAATAAAAACAACGAACTCCGAAAATTGTGTATATAATATTTGGTTAGAATCACATTGATCACAAAAGTTATTTCATTTATTTCTTGACTACCAACTGGAAGTAATTTTCACAATACTTAATTAGCTTAAAGCAGTGGCTCTGATGCCAACTTCTGTCACAACCCCCGACCCTACCCTGGGCGGGAGCCGTGAGCAGATACAAGTGGTACCGGTGTTTGTTAAAATTATCGCAGCGGAATTTTTATCAGGACCGGGTGTCAGGAAAAATATCAAAGTTTTCAAAACAACGCAGTTTCATTTCATAAACTGTGGGGGGAACCCATATTTACATAAAGGCTTTTTACAGGGATAAACCCTTGATTACAAAACACGTTTTATTCAGGTTTACATAGCCACTTATTTAAGCTTAAGTGCTTCATAGCATTTTTCTTCTCTTCATAGTAAATCACCTTAAACGCGTTTTAAAATCATTTGATCAGCGAAAAATACTGGTGAGTTCATTCAGATTTATAAAAAGACACGGTATTGTAATCACAACATTAAGAGTTTTTATATCTGTTTATATCTTTCAATTACCCATAGTACATGTGACTCGGCCATTTCGGTGACTGTGGTCATATTACTATTGGCTAACCCTTTTTCCAATAGTAAAGCTTATCAAGTAATGTATACAAAACCCCACATACTGGCTGTAATTTCATAATACAAAGACTTAATACTGTAAATACAACTTGGAAAACATGTAGGGTTTTGCAAATTATTTGAGTAAAAGAGAATGACTCACTTTGCAGATTTAGGGTTTTCAGTAATAGCCGGCTGGTCTAAGTCCTATGTTCCTAATTATGCAACACGTATTAGTGTATTAACCTAATTCAAACTTTAACTATGATCATGAGATCAAAAGCTCAACATAGATGACAAAGTATAGCCTTATTCAGGCAGCACTTAAACATCCGTTGAATTGGTTTCAGATCGATCGGACAAGGTATCGTACCAGTGATTATGGTTAGCACGCTGGCTACGGAGTAGAGTTTAGGGGTTTTGGGTATTCGACCAGTAGAACGAGAGGGAAATAGTTTCCGATTTTAAATCGAACATGTGCATCAGAACTCGTCCCACGGCTACCCTTATATAGCCAAACTGGGTTTCACCCGCGCGTCGCGGAGAATCAGGGGTCTCCCCCGCGTGGCACGACAGCTGCCTATTAGGGCTAGGTCAGCCTCCTCAACCACATAGCCTTGCCACGTGTCGTGAAACGGTGCTACGTGGTCTGGTACTCTCCCGCGCGTCGCGAGAGAATCAGAGATTCTCTCACATGGCGCCTGGGTTGTCCATTTTTTTCTTTCCCGCTAGGTATCGTCGTGCGTGTCCGGAGTTTCAATTATGGTTCTTTCTAGGGTATTTTAGGAGTTGTTACATTGTCCATTAGGTACCAGATGGAAGAAGGCAAACAAAATCAGCCACGAAATATAGGAAATCCGATGACAACAGTGGCAGAGGATAGTTATGAAGGCGTTGGAAATTTCCATACTAATGGGGCGTTGTCGACCAAACTAACCATCATTCATGTAACCCTAGATTAGATGCTATCACAAACTAACCACCATAATCTTCATTTATATTATAACCCGCCATTGTCGTAACTACGCCTTCAGCCACGGGGTGGCTAATACATACATCAAAGAAACTACAACTAAGATTCAAATCAGGGTAAATTACACTTTCCGTCCTTTATGTATCTATCAGATTGCAACGGATACCCTTTAACTTCAGTAATTAGAGTCACAATCCTTTATTTGTAAAACTCATTATACCCTACGTTATTTTCATTAATGGTTGTTAGATTCTCCGGTTAAATCAATGGTACTTTTGTAATTTTATCCATTTATACATATAAAAAAATCAAAAACTCTCTATCTCTCTCAACTCTCTCACAATCTTTCTCTCTCAACTCATCTTTAACAACAACAGAAGTGACAAGTTTCTGATCAAAATATTGGTGTTGATACGGCAATCAAATCGGAACAAAACTTTATCCAATCAAAGCGAAAACTTATTGCAATCGAGAATGTGAAATTCGGAATCAAGATTCAACATCAACATCGGTGTTAATTCAGAATCATAAATCTGAATAAAAATCAAAAATTGTTCTTCAAGCTTGTTCTTTGTAATGATCTTCATCGTTTCTACAAAAGCATAGAGTGAGTGTGTGAGAGAAATTGATCTTTTCCAACAAACCGACTTTAACACCACCCTAACTCACCCACCATTCGAGCACCACACCCCCCATCTACCCACCCCATCTACCCCACACCTATGTCGGACCTGCAGCCACCACCCCCATCGTGTAAAAGTTACACCGCTCAATCCAACCCAAACCACCAGTCACTCAACAACCACCCACACCGCCGGATCTACAACCACCCCCACCACCGCATCTTCTCCCAGCCCCTGACCACCACCACGCTCTCTCTCACCCACCCAAATGATATATGATTTCAAATATTTGATTCAAACGCGATATGAGGCCGATGATTCAAAAGAGATTTTACGAATCTAATTCAAATGTGATTGTACATATCTGATTTAAACGAAGGGGTCCTGGTGGTTATCGGTGAGGTGGAGTTTGGTGGCCGCCAGATTTGAGGAACCGTCCGGAGATGGTGGTTATCAGTGGAGTTTGGTGGCCGCCAGAAATGAGAACCTGATAGAAGTAGTTTCAGGTGGCGGTGATTTTAGGCAGTGGTGGAGATGGCAACACAGTGGTGGTGGTGGCGGTAGATAGAAAAAGAGAGTTCAGGGAGAGAGAGAGAGAGAAAGTTTAAGAGATGGTATTGATTCTAAATTATTAAGTTTGTAAAGTTAGTTTTTGTTTTATATGTTTATTCTGAATTATTAAGTTTTTAAATATAGTCTTTGTTTTATTCTTTCATTTACTAAATACTATAAAAATAATTAGGTAAAAAGACTAAACTGACCCTATATGAATAAACTTAACTGAAATTTTGAACCTAGTTAGTGAAAAAGGTCGTAGGGTGTAATTAATTTTACAAATAAAGGATTGTGACTGTAATAATTGAACTTAAAGGGTATCTATTGCAATCCGATACAAACATAAAGGACGAAAAGTGTAATTTACCCTTCAAATAAACAATACATCAAAGGAATTACTATACAGATTCAAATAATTTTTTTTTTAAAAAAAGGTATCAAACAAAACATAAAAAAGTATAGTGAGTCTAGCAATGCAGTGCAGGTCTTGCTAACAGCACTAGCAACCCCACCTTTTGCATATTCAGTCTAGAGTTAACTTCTGTTTTTCTCCCTATGGTATGGTCGTTTTAACAGTTTTGTCTCAATCCTTTATAAATAGCCATTTTCCTCCTGGATCTTTCTAACTTATCACCATTTCGCTCTCCGCCTCAAACGACATCCATTTCCACTATTAAAACTTGATCACGTGCCCCTCACATGAGGGGCATTTTAGTTTTTTCCTCCAATTTTTTTTCCTTTTCATTTTATTATAAATTCATTTAATCCATTTTTTTATTCTTACTTATGTATATATGCATACACTGTTTTATATATTGTAAACAAATATACATAAAGCCTAACCATCAAATATACATAAAGCCTACCACCTGCCACCATTTTCAACTACCATCAGCCACCGCTACCACCTGCAACTACCTACAACCACCACCACTCTACCTCTCCTTATAATAAACCTACCATCTTCTTAATTGATTTCTTCCCACAAACCGACCACCACCACCACCATGTGTCGCCACCCCCCCCCACCATCTTTCTCTCTCTCTCTTTCTCTCTCTCTCTCTCACACACTCTCTCTCTCTCACACACACGAGCCTAACCATCAAACCACTTCCAGATTTGTTCCGGTCACCACTTCCAGATCTAAAACCTAGATGTGAACATCGAACCCCTAACCATCCAACAACACAAACAACTATATTGATGATAATGGGGGTGTCTAGTGCCTGCAATGACGATGACGGTTAGGGTTTTAGAGTTTTGGCTGCAATGACGACTAGGGTTTTAGTGATGATAATGAAACCCTGAACATCAAACCCCTAACCATCCAACAACAAAATTTTGGATATCACCATATTTGTAGTGAGTTTTAGAGTTTTGTTCAAGCACAAATGGCTCCCACTTGCGTATTTGTCAGCGATGGTTTGGTTTCAGTTTTTTGTGTGTGAACTTTGGATATAACTTGTGTGTGAAGAAGATGATGGGTGGAGGTTTGGTTTAAGATCTGAAAAAGTTCTTGAGATAACGGAAGATCTGAGAGTGTTCTTAATAGAAGGGAAGTTGAGAGATGTAGAGAAAGATAAATGGTGGGTAGTCGTTGGGTGGCTAGAAATCTTGGGTGGCCGGTAGTGGTTGGGTAGTCTTGAAATCTGGGGTGGTTGGTGTCTGATGGCTGATAATTTTTATAGTGGGATGGTAGAGAGAGGATAAAGTTTTTGGTAGGTAGTTTGATATTAAAATAAATAGTTGAATACTTATTTGTAAATTACCAAAATACCCTTATGATTACATGTAAAATTACTAAAATACCTTTACTTTTAACTGAAGTTTTTAACTGAGTTTGAGACGGGGAGCAAAATGGTGATAAGCTAGAAAGATCAGGGAGAAAAATGACTATTTTTAAATGAAAAACCGTTAAAATGACCAAAACAAAGGAAGCAAAACAGAAGTTTACTCTCCAATCTATCTTCTCTCCAATTAATAAAAAAAAGATTATGTTATGGGGAATTGCAAATACAAGACCCTTGCAATCAAGATATGTATAAGAAAACCCTTAAAGATTGAATATGATGATGATGTTGAAGTGACAAATTAGAAGCTTTTGTGGAAGATTGGTGAGGTGGGTATGGAGTTGGGTAATGGCACATGAATGTTATCTTGATAATTGGTATATTGGAGAGCACACCGCTAGATGACTATTGTAAAAAAAATATATACGTGGCTAAAAGGTAGGAGGCCGGATCTGCACATACAGGAAAAAAACGTACAACTTTCTAACCTAAAGTTTCAACTAACCAAACCACATAACATCATTTAAGCAGCAAGTAAAACCAAAACCAAATCCAGTTACTAATTTATACTACTATTACCTATAACTACAAACACAATAAGGGAGAATAGTGCTAGATAGTTGTTTGGCACCCTCTTATTGGGTGTTACTTTGTTCTATTTAGCTTTTAAACCTTCATTTTCGCTAATATACGTGTTTTGCCCCTTTGTTTTTAAAAAAGTTTTTCTTTTTATTGGTTATCTTTGAGTTATATGCGTCTTTAGTCTCTCTGCTTTAACTTTAGCAATGTACATGTTTAGTCTCTCTACTTTTTTTATTTTTAGTAATTGATCGTCGCTTTTTGTATATTCCTTTTAAAATTTCAACCTAGCTAATATAGGTGTTTAGCCTCTCAGCTTTTAGAAAAAAATAACTTTTTTGTTGGTTAACTTTGTTTATATGCGTGTTTAAACTACATGGATGGAAATAGTGCCAGTTGTCTGTCACTTATCCATTGGTCCAGCCAAATTACGATTTTGCCCTATTTAAATTTATAGTTTTGCCATTAGTTTTGTTTTTTTATTCTCCTAGCCAAATTACAATTTTACCCCAGTGTAAATTGCAGTCATGCCATCGGTTTTTTTGTTGACAAAACTATGGTAGTGTTTTGTTTTAATTGGTTGACTAAGTGTAATTTTTTTTTTGTGTCAGTCAGCCGTCTGGCACACGCTCATTTGTCCTGAAAAAATACAATTTTGCGCACAGTTTAAAATTATAGTATTTCAATTGTTTTAGTTATTTTTTGACAAAAGTATGGTAGTGTTTTGTTTTAATTGGTTGACTTGTGTATTTTTTATTTTTTTTTGATATCGTGTTATGAGTAGTATGTACATGTAACCGAAACACAAACACAGACGTACATGTTATGAGAAAGAAATATTCGGCTAAGTGCCACACAACACGAGCGGGCAAAAACTAGTTAATAATATAATGATGTTATACTAAATTCCTTCCTTAAAATAACATTTGCACATATATCATATAAATAACTAAATAGTTTATTATAATTATTAATAAAGTAGTTATATAAATAGATATAAGAATCGGTGATAGTTTGCAAAAATGTTAGTAAGACGGGTGAATTTGTTTTAGGCAAAGTTTATGAAGATATTTACAGTATTTTGTTGAATGTGAGGTCATTAGCCACGTGTTTGGCCGTCCAAATATACTTTAACTAATATTGATAACATATATTCTACTCTTTAACAATCCAAATGTTATACATTTCCCTTGGTTCTTGGCTTCAAATTATTTTTGTATCCAACCCCATTAGAACTTATGGTTTTTAAGCTCGTGTGGATGAGAGAGGAGATGGAGGCTACTGCAGAATGAGGGGCAAGGGGAACTAACACATGATGATGGGCAAGGGTGAAGTGAAGGCGGCTTTGAAGCTTCCCACTATCTATATAGTATTTAGATCCATAAAAAAATTTCAAATTCTTCACGTACAGTGCCTATCTTTTTTGCTTTCATATGAATCTAAATTACATGTTCGTTTTCTCCCTCAACAAATGCCGATTGAAAATATTACAAAAGAATTACCTTAAACTATGACAACCGGACTTTAATACTAATGAAAAACAACAATGCTGATTTTCTCAACAATTCTTGCTGCATGGAATCTGGAGTTATAGTTGCTCCATCTATGTATGTTCCGTTCGACTTCATTGTGCCTGATTGTAAACCATGCTTATACTTATAAGTTGAATGTCTATCAAGTTTTCATTCTAGCGTTAAGGGTGTTCACGCTCCAAATCGGTCGGTTTGGACGAAATGTCTCGACCGAACCACTAACTACGGTTTTCGAAATTGACAATCAAATCCGGCCGGTTTTAGCAATTTGATGGTTTGAACCAATTTTTTTATTTTCAAAATCGTTAGTTTGTATTAAAAATTTAAAACTTTGAAAGTGATAACAATGGTTCATGAAATACATTTAAAAAACTGCATATTCCAAAAACGAAAATTTATATAAATAGTAAACAAAAAGGTTTAAAAGTTCATTTTAGACAGCCCATTCAAAGTTTCAAACAATCAGCTGGCCCGTTAATTAGCCAAAACAGGACCAAATAAACCTCAAACCGGCCAACTTGCTTTGGTCAGTTTCAACGATTAATAAGCACCCCTAGTTAAAGAGGTTGACGGCCCTTTTAGATTCAGTACAACCTGAACACGTCTCGTTTAACTGAACAAGTTATATTGGTCAACCCGAACAGGAGAAAAGCCAAACACAACATGTTTATTAAAGGCGTGTCGGGGAACTGCCACATCTAGAATTGATCCGTACTAGTTTCAAGAATAAAATTGTCTTGAAGGGAAATGGAAAGGTTTACCGATTATTATTGAGGAATCTGAACAACAATGAATGCAATTGTGTACAAACACCCAAAAATTAGTGCACCAGCAATAAAATTGTAAAGCAGCTGTCTGTCGTTTTTCGTGGGTATAAAAACCGATTTCAGTGTGTTTGTCAGCTCAAAAAGCCGGCACGATACCTGCCCAGAATACGCAAAAACCCAATAAAACAACTTACTAATTTTCTGGTAAGTCACCAATTAGAAAAATTGAAAGGAGATGTTGCTCACCAAGACATAAATTGCAGTTGTAAGCATGAAATTAAGCATAGGGCAATTTGGTATAAACGAGAGAAGCCACTTTGGCTGTGCATTTGGGATATCTGATCTGCATATTGCAATCAAATTGGCTTCAGTTATAAATTCTTCAAAAGTAACTATTTAATTATGAAAAATACAAAAATGATAAAATTTCAACCAACGCAGGATTCACTCACCTTAGCCAGATGTGGAACTGAGATATGTACGTCTCCAAAGTGATCTTACCAAGCCACCTATTACGTACAACGAAAAAAAGTATAACTAAACAAATAAATGTAATTTCTTAACCGTAAAACTTTGTATCTCAGAAGTTAAAGGAGCTTACGCGAAGAGAGTTAAAGAGTAATTTCGAAGATGTTGAGTGAAATTCCTCAAGCAAATGTAGACACTGACAGCAGAAGAAAAAAAACAATTTTATTTTAATAGCCAAATAAATATATAAACCATACCAATAAAACAAACATATTACATACGTTATAGGTATCCATGATGTGTAAGGGTGGTATTTATTGTATGTAACCTTGTCCAACTTGTATATGTACTCATACCACATGTAACCAGCCTGAAAAAAAAATAAAATAAAATAAGGTGAGCCCACAAGATCTGGAACAAAGAGAGACATCTCAATATTATGCTGGTGGCAAGATGAGCAGGGTGGGTAGCTATTCAAAACGGGTTCGAATTGAAACAGGTCGATATTTAGGAGTCAACCAGCTGGACCGGGTTTGGTTGACCGGAAACACTTTTTGTCCGATCTTTAATATGGTTACAAATAACAAATCTGTCAGCCATAGTTACAAAACCAATATTATTACAATAATAATCTGAATCTTTGATTTTAACAGTTTAGGAGGTTGTATGACAGGTGGCAAGATGAGCAGATTGGTAACTATTCAAAACAAGCTCAGATTGAAATGGGTCGTTTTTTAGTATGGGTCAAACCAGACAGGACGGGTTGACCCAAATACACTTATTGACCAATACCCGTCCCACTAAACCTGTTTGAAACCAACCTAAACCACTTCTCCCGCCCTAGCTAAATATTATTAATTTGGCCCGTTCGAGACTAACCACAACAGAGACTGAGACAACGGATGCCTTAACGACGTGTCTCCGCTTACTATCAGACTCCTCAAGCTTTTCCATCCACTTTTCAACCTGAGAAAATATCATATAAAATGGTTTTATTAACATTATGCATCTGGAATACAAATAAAAAAGATTTTTTTGAGCTTACATTAGGGTGAAGATAAGCATAAATCATTCCAACAATCCATATATAGCGATCTAGCCCAGATCTGAAATGCCACTCATGCAACCGAGGGAGATCAGGTTTTGCAGGATCAGTATAACCTGCAAATGGAATAAAACTACTTTCAGGGATTATTGTGACATGTTAAATCTGCTTTACCGAGCACAGAAAACCAAACTCATAATACCATATGATGCATATTGTGAAATTAGCAGGCTCATTTATGGTAGACTGGGAGCATGGCAAATGAGCTGGAAAAAAGCCCAAATTCTAAAACCATAAGGAACAACAGGGCCCAAGAGCAGTCCACCATAAGCTCTGGGATAGGCCTGACGTTAGACAAATGGTCCAAATTTATACATCTGGGGCTCCGATATCACATTCATTTCCCAAAAATTTAACGATTTTCGATTAATATACGGTTGCCTTTCTTATTGTAAATAGCACGAGGGGATTTCTTCAGTCACAGAGAATTTTGATTCTTGGAATTTTGGCCTACTCTTTACAAATAAGTAATCTTGCAAATTGGTAACTTATATACCAGCATATGCAAACTTCAATAAGTTAAGATCTAAAGTTCTAAACTATAGAAACTTTGGAATCCAAATCATGGACTCATGCTCTCCTCATTTATCCATTTACTAGAGATTGCAATTAAAATCAACTATTTACAAGGGCAATTCGCGTTATGGTTTATCTCTGACAGGTCAAAGGGAAAAACTAAAAAATTAGTCAAATGCGTAAAACGAGTCACATGTCGTCCACAATCTATTTTGAGTGCAGAAAACAATTGTCCAAGAAATTATATTATCAATAAACGAATAAGACTTTTGTAGCCATAATTGACCCACTAATTACTTACTAAAATTTTGAACTTTAGGAATAAAATTTTCAGGTCAACCCCGACCCGACATGTATAAAAAAATTTATACAGTTTGAACAGATACCAAACCTGCCTGACCCTCAACCCCCTATTTTACCACCTTTGAACCAGTTACATCTGTTTTCTATTTAACATACACTAGAAGGAAGAGAATATGCACCTAATAGGAATGTGAAAGGGCTCCAGATTAAATAAAAAACTCCTGGGATCTCCCAAACCAAGACAACCACAAGAAAGCATGTAACAAGCTTCACAATCATCACTGATCTTATCTCGTTATATTTGCTTCCAATAGCAAGTGCCCCATACACCATAAGAGTAAAAAGAGTGTGCATAGGACAGATATAATAAAGCATATAGTCGTTGTTGAGAACTATACAACAAAATGCCACAAAAAAGTTCAGCCTCCACATCATCTGCAATAAAAAAAAAGTTAAATTAGGTGCATCCATACAACAAATTAAATGTAAAGGTAACTGCGCAAAAGGATATGGAAATTCAAACCCTTTAAATACACAAATAAATAATTAAATTACCATCTTAAACAAAATTCCAACCCTTTAAATACACAAATGTGGCTACCATGCCATGTTTTTCATATCAAAAACAAAACTAACATCACCAAGGACAGCAAGAAACAGGAGGATTAACAGTCAAAAGTAAAAAAAAATATAACCTGAGAAAACCGTGCAACGCTGAAATCCTTTCGAATGTAATAGTAGGAGAAGTTGCCAAAACCAGTCATCCAGACATAGGCAGCAATAAAAACACGAATCGCATTGTATATCTCAGTGGCAGCAAAGTAATGATACATTAAGAAGAGAACCTGTAAAAAATCCAAGAAAAACAAAAGCACTTACAATAAGAAACTATGAATGAAGAGCTAAAATTAAAGTAGTTTAATTCAATATCGCAAAGAGGAAAGTACTGCCACAGTGATAATATTATAAAGTTCTTGCCTGCATCCATCCTTTCCACTCCTCTGTTTGGTGTCGATTGAGGTAAAGTATCCATTTCCCCGAGAATGCTGACTTGTCACTGTGTTTCTTCAGAGAAGTCATTGCTGAAACAATGATAAGAAGAGCGTACAGAAACATGAAAAGATCGCGATTGTAGCTCTGTAAAATAGAAAATACATAGTTAGAAACAAAAAACGAAAAAGAGATGAAAAACACCCAAAGTCTGGAATAGAACTTTAGAAGGGAGAATCATGAAGTAATGACCTTTGTTGATTCAGGAATTAAGCGGGTGCGATCACATATGTAGAAATAGAATAAAATTCCCCCAAATTCTGACCTACACGAAGTAGTAAAGTCATATGTAGTTGTGTCAGATTAGAGAAGAATAGACCCGTCAAAATAACTCAACACCAAGAAAGTACTATGACTTACATTGCTCTAAGGGTTGCTCGATTTTCGATTAAAAAGGACTCCTCCATTGTCACAAATCTAAAACACAAGAGGTGCAGAATGTAACAAAACATTTCACTGAAAACAGAAAGGATAAAAACAAATATGATCAAATCCATCAAATTGTTCACTAACCTAATCAAGTTTGCTTTAATGGAAGCAGCAGGCTGCCTCATTGATGCTGATTTTGTAAGGCCTCCTTCCAGCAAAACAGCCCGATCATCTTCCTTAATTGCTTCACTTTGTAATTCAACCAAGCTATTGTCTGAGTGTCTGCTTCCAAAAGACAAGTAAAAATATAAAAAAGAAGCTATAAAAATATACTTGACCGCATGGTGCAGTCGTTTAGAATTCCAAATTCAACTCTTCTGATCACAATACACAATAAGGTTTATATACTAAAAGGTTTTAAGATGCTTCCCAAATAACTGAACAAATAAGGCTCTCAAATTATTTATGTATGTTTAAAAGTTACAAAAACATCTAAATATATGATGAAACTCCAATTAATCCTACCAAGTGCCAACCTAAACCCAAACCAAGCTCCATAAACTCTCAAGAATCACATACAGAAGATATAACAAGCAATTTTAGTAAATTAGGAAACTTACAGTTTAGATGGGGACGAAGATTTCGTGTATTCCAACCATTCTGAATAAATCCAAGAAACAAATATAGGGATGATACCAAGCAAAAAGGACACCTGCAAAATGAGCATAAATTAATAACAAAAAGAAAAAATAATCACAAAGCTACATATTCCATACGTTTGGAAAGACATACCACCAAGATATATGTTCTAACACTATTACTGGATAAAAGTTAATGCCAAGCCTTTAAACGTGCATGTTTAGTTCATTCAGATGTTCCATTTCCATCAAACTTATATAAAAGTTTGTTTAGATTTCACATTAGAAACAGCAATCTAGAGTATCCAGTCCACTGTGTTTATTTTCTTTTCACGTGTTCCTGTTTCTCGCACGAATTGGTATTTACAGAATTATCCTAGCTCAAGCTCAATGTCAAAAACTTCTGGGGCATGCAAACAAATGAGCACTTACTATGATGCATATAGCATTGTCCATGAAACTAGTGCACGTAAACATATGATATTTGAGTGAAAAGAGATATCATGTGCAAGATCAGTATTTGTTCATCTAAAGTATACTCATTACAAATCAATATGCGGGACAATTATTACAGGATGATCTGCTTGTAGAATAAGAGGATCCCAAACTAAACTTGTAAGGATTCCTTATTCCACCATCAAGGATAACCTGACAACTTCATAGAATAAGATCACAGCCTATGGTCCATGTAATATGATGAATATCATGAATTTGCATTGATGAGATAACAAAGGGAGCTAACAGATTCACCTAATATAATGCTGCAACAAGTATCATAGAAATGAAAACGCAATGCCAATATCAGACACTACATCATCTCTACCTTCAGCATTGAGCAATAACAAGCCCCTTTAAGATCAAATCAAAACCCTAAGATGAGCGCATTCTTCGGTGTACATAAGATCTAAAACGCTAATTGAGAACCAAACAATCTCAAAAACAGTTAATTCTATTGCAGCACATAGGGGAGATCTTACTCATCAAAATCAAGGATCATTCAGGATTCACTAACCATTGCTTATAAAGTGCAAAACACACACATTTTCACATACAATAGATACATTAACTTCCTTTCACAATCAATCATATCAAATTGAGATGAGAATCCAAGCATACACATATCCAAATCGATCACTAAATTCACAATTACTAAAGCTACTAATAACAGATCAAGTGTCGGTTAAGATTCAGAAGTTAATATGTTTACCTGTCCAGGTGTTAGAGGTCCAGAAAGCACCATTTTGATCTGAACAAGTCGATTTCAACAGCAAGAGATAGTAGATGAATCAAATCAAATGAGGAAGAGTGGTTGGCATGGATGATTGGATCTATGGAGTAGGAATGACCTTAAGAGTATGTATATATACAGGAGATAGGAGACAGTGAAACCCTAACTACTAGTGGAGAAGAAGGTAGAGAGAGAGATCTGAAGCAACAAGTGAGTGAGAGAGAGAGAGAGAGAGAGAGAGGAGTTGACGTCGTCGTTTGCTTCAAGAAATGAAGATCGGAGGAGACGTCTTTGTCTTGTTGAGAGAGATTCAATTAACCGTTAATCGGTGGTTGTTTCTGTTTCTCTCTATATGTATATGTGATTATGATTCTATCTAATTATGTGTATTATTAAGATGTTCTTTCACAACTTCTGAACAGTTAAGTGCTGAAGAAGTAAAAAGTTTAAACTATTAAGTGTTGAATCAGTAAGAGATCTGAACCATTAAGAGCCAATACAATGCTTAACTGTTCAGAGGCAAATGTCTGACCAATTCAGATCAGAGGTCTTAACTATGCAGACTCTGTATAATGCTTAAATATTCAGAGCAAATGTCCGAACCATTCAGACATCTTGTTGCGAAACAAACAGTCTAAAAGATTAAGTGCTGAACCATTAAGAGGTCTGAACCAGAAAGAGCCTCATTAAGAGGTAAACAAACAGCCCCTAACTCTCCTTATTGTTTCGGGTTGGGTCCGATTCTGCAGCCTCGGGTTTGGGTCTACCGGACGCCTCATGAAGGCAATGAGGTAGCGTTTGGTACGAAGAAATAGAAGGTGGAACGAAATAGATCATTTTGATGGAATGAAAAGATACATTTTTGGTTTTCATGTTGTAATAGAATGAAGCATTCCAATTGAATGTAACACCTTCCAAATATAACAATTTTCATTACATGGTATGATTGTGTTTTTTTTTCATTCCTTCACGAAATGGAAAGAAATATATTATTATTATTATTATTATTATTATTATATTTATTATTTATTATTATAATCTATAGTCATATTTATATTTGTATTTATATTTACATTTTATTTATATTTATATTTTTTTTGAAAGGCAAATTTGGAAAAATATATATCCAAATATTATTATTAATTTTTTTACCATTAATATATTATAAATAATTGAAGCAATTATATTTTTGTCGTTTTTAGTACAATTGTGTTTCGTTACTTCGTCTTTTTTTGTTTATCAAATTGTACAAAGTAATGATTAATTCTATTCACATATGAGTAAACAAACATCACAACGGAATGGAATGATTCATTTCATTCCGTTGCTCATTCCGTTACCTCGTCCATTTCATTCCTCCTTCCATTCTATTGCCCCATACCAAACAAACCCTTAAGTAATTATTAATAACATTGAAATGTTTGTCCACGAAAACGATGTTTTTTATGAAACTAACATCACATTGGAATGAAGCATGCAAATACAAATCATTAACTGATACATACATAAATCAAAACTAGGGACCATAAAAAAAATAAGTCCGACGGGAATAACCGAAACATATGGTATGGGTATTAGGCATGTGAATAGAATAAAAATATTTTGCGGTTGTGGGACGAATATGAGATTAGGTAATACCTGACCCGTTTATTCGAAACTATATATCCCGTTTACCCAGACCCTCTATCAGAAACTTATACTCGAAAACTATTAATGATACTATTTATTTTCCCATGACCTAAAGTTTGCACGATACATACCCATTACAACTCTAAATGAGCATATAATACACTAGTCTCGAAGATCCATACAAAAATCTTTTTTAATCTATTCAATTTATATCGGATTGTGATTCCCACCTACAATCGAGTATTTCATTCTTAAGATATAGTCCATTCACAGAAATATGACACACTGTACTTTTAAACAACATAGTCATGTTATTATCCGTCAAAATTTGGGTTGTCCATCATTAGGAGGAAAACAACATAGTCATGTTATTATTCATCAAAATTTGGGTTGTCCATCACTAAGAGGAACACAACTACACTGTTAAAATTCTTCGGGTTTTCTTTTTCTTTTTGGGCGGTTAGGTGAACAAAACCGCCCAAAAAACCGTCTAAAAATCAAAATTTTCCAAAAAAACAACTTAGGGCAGTTTTATAAAACGCCAAAAAACAATCTTTAAAAACTATTCATATTCCCGCTCTCTAAAAATTATTTACCGACCCTCCCATTTCCTAACCCCAATTAATCATCTCACATCCATTCTTCTGCTTCTCAACCACTTCCTAATAACTTGAAACCCAAAAATTATTGAAAATGGTAAGTAAACCTACTTCATTGGGTGAAAGAAGGAGAATTGTAACGATTAAACATCATCCGCTCATCTAACCTCTTGATTTTGATTTAATATTACACGAAGAAGAACTGGTTTTTAACCGACAGATTCAAGCATTATGGTTTAGTCATGATTTTAGGGTTGATTTCACGAAGTTTTTTTGTTCATTCTTCACTCTTCTCGTAAGTGCATCATATATTTTGAATGTTCAAAAGTTTTTCTACTATATTTTCAAATCAAAATGTGTTTTTGTTAATGACTTTGTTTTCATGGGTTATTAAATAATATCAACCGATTATTTGTTGTGCTACGATTTTGTGATAGATGTGCATTAATCGTGGTGTACCAGTTATATACCACTAGTTGGAAGAGAGTCATCAAGCAGGAAAATGGGCCACATGGGAACTCGATTCGCCGGTGGTAGCTAAAAAGTTCTATTTATTATTTGGTATGTTTTTATAAGCAGTCATTAAATACTTCTACGCGGTTTTCATAACTGTCAAAAAAAACAAAAATATTTTGCAGCGATATTTGTTTGGTCGGGCATAAAACCGCCCAAGATTCCTTTTTCCAACATCCATGAAAACAGGTTTTCTACTAATGCTATGTGATTTGCACATACACAATCATGTATTTTCATTTGAAACACTAGGGTATGTGATTTAGGCTTAGATGGTAACATCCGCCAAAATGGGTACTAGAAAAATCCGATCCGTTTTGAAAATCGCCATTTTTATTTACAAAAGTTTTAAAAAAGTTGAAAAAGAATTTGTTTCTATAAAACCTAATCTCTAACTTGTTTTCCAAGTTGTTTTAGCCTCAATTCTTAACTATAAATAAAGGTCCTTTCTCCCTTGTTTTTCATATCTAAAATAAGTTAAAGAAGTTATCTATCTAGAATCATTTGAGTTTGTTGTTACAAGTAAGTTATGGTTCTTCGTGTTCTTCGTGTCCATTCCATTCTATATCTGGTTTACTACAGTTCAAACATAACTAGCTTAGATCTATGATTCACTAACATGTTTAGGTTGTAACCATAAATAAACCTAAGGTGAATCAAAACTCAAAAAACCAATGTTAAATCATCGAACATAAACAATTTTTTCAGCAAACTGGTCTACTTTTGTGATGGC
This sequence comes from Scalesia atractyloides, assembly GCA_947069175.1. Lineage (NCBI taxonomy): Eukaryota > Viridiplantae > Streptophyta > Magnoliopsida > Asterales > Asteraceae > Scalesia > Scalesia atractyloides. Next base: position 50,832,859 of record CAMTDV010000004.1, on the reverse strand, counting down.
AAAAACCATGTCCAAACGGGCCCAAATGGGTTGGATTATCTTCTTTATTTGTAGTTCGTCGAGTTAGCTTCGATTTGATATCTAGATCACTTTCTAATTAATCTGAATTAATTTTTGGCAATTTTTACAAGATCAGGGCGAAAAGGTGTCTTTAAGTACGGAAATTTACTTTTAAATCTAATTTTTATTATGAATAAAACCTAGATAAAAACAAGTATTTGTAGAGGTTGATAGGCTAATAATATGCGTTGTTTTAAGTAAAAATTCATAATTTCAACATAATTAATGAACTCATAAAGATCTTCAAATCTCCTTCTATTTCTTATGAAAATTGAAGATGTTCAAGAACAATGAAAACTTCTATACATTGCTCTTTAATCTAACATAGATGTTAGTCATCATCTCTTAGGAACTTACTAGAAATTTATAACTTGGACTTATATGAGAAATTATTTACGAAGGTATATAGGTGGAAAAGCTCTTAACCTTCCAAGTGATTATGTATCTTTGATCTCATCCAGATCTGTCAAGATCTAGGAAACCCTAGCGAAACAAGACGTACCTTGAGAATAATAAAAACTTAGTAAAATTTATATTTACGTTAACAAGAGTCCCCAAAAGCACATGATTCAATTTGGTTGTGTTCTTGTTGGTTGTTTAGTGTTTGTGTTATTTTACAATTTATGGTAACTCGTATCTCTTGACGTTTCTCATTCTCGTGCATTATTTCGCGGATCAAACCTAACACAAACTGTGAGTAAATCTTTACCTCCCTTTTATCACAATTAATCTTTTTGGGGTGTATCATGTGTCACCAAGTTTCTCTATTTTCTCTTAATTCAAATATCAATATGCAAAGTAAATGTGTGGTTACGTGTTACGTGGTCTATTGCTTTATTTAAATTTATGTACAACGGTTTCTCAAGTCGTAAGTGCCTCACTTATTCTTAGGCCCACTTACAACCGCTTGGTTTTTCCTCATGAGTTTGGGATGTAGGCACCGGTATTATTATTTTTTTTGCCACTCAAGTATTATGTGTTATTAATTTTGAGTGTCCAATTGCTATTTGTTACTCACTTTTTGTCGCTAATCATCACGCACGTGGATCCACTGGCTGACCAAGTTCTCCATGGCCATGGGTTGCAGGCTAGTATCGCCACCATCATTTAGATTTGCTCTTCGGGGCTTGGATCTCATAGTGTCGCATTGTATCGCTATTGGTTTATATTTATTTGTGGATGTTGTTGTTTATGGACGTGAATCATGTATCGCTTGTGTCGCAATTGGTTCATATTAATACATTATTTGTATGTTAAACTTTTAAATAATAAGATAAATTATTTTATTGAAAAAACATGTATTTTCTCACCAATATTATTGTCCACCCAAAATCTCTTTTTACGCATGATATAGGAATTCAGGTGTGACAAGATGAGAATGAAGACACATAGGACGTGCCTTAGTCAAATAAACTGGATATTTATTTTATGTTTTACATCTTGAATATTGGTTGTATTATTTGGAATTTATTTGGATATGTGACATATTTAATTTGGTTACGAATAATATTTACACATTTAATAGTTTCCATAAGATATGGACAATCATCATGCCCAGATCATCAAATCCTCTACAAGTCGAAGTATGAGATACGTATGTATATAGTTGTTTAAATTTGACTTTCTTCACTTGTGAGAATCCTGCATTTTTTTCAACTTTAGACAAGAAATCATTTTATTAGCATAAAATAACCAAAGTACTATTAATCAAACAAACAAAAACTATCAAAAATTCCAATACTCATAATTTATATGATTGCAGATTGTCAGAATTGGGGTTCTCATCAATCAAAATTGTGCAAATCATTACTTTCGACACTAATATCAACATTTATTATCCAAGTATTCTCAGTGAATATGTTAGTATTTAATTCACAAATTGTTAAAGTAATTGACTTCAAATGAGACAAAAGGGTTCAAGAATTCACCTGAGGTTCTTGTAAAGATCATATCTTTTAACTTCACATAACACTTTAGTTATGTATGTGAGGTTCATTCAAGTCAAGTGTAAACACACATGCAAATGACACTCATGCCAAACGATCTAGCTTTACACCTAGACCAAATCCATGATACCTGTAACATCTGTGTCTTTTCAACCATTGTAATTCCAAACAATTTCGAATCCAATGAGATCTTGTGTTTCATTCCCGAGAATTGTATTTCAATCTTTCGAATCGCTTCTAGAAGTGAAATCGCAAAATGTTACGCAAACGCAATAAGTTTAACGCGACATACACTTCAGAACAATGGCATAAGCTAAACATACCCTAAATACCCTTTACATAACTTAGAAATAAGTTTTGAGGGCTTCGGTATGGCAAAAACATGTTTATTCAACTTCAGGGGCTATTTGCAAATTCTGCGAAACTATGCCGATTCGCGTATATCGTTATCTGGGACATGTACGCACATCCAAAAATTTTTATAATCATTCAAATCTTGTATTTTAGTGATTGAAATGCAAAAATATCATTCGTTACGCATTTACGATCATTTGCACGTTCGTTACGATTTTCGTCGTAATTAACCAAAAACTGCAACCGTATGACCGAATGAACCGACACCCGGGACATTTTTGGATATATTTCAAGTTCCCTATGCTTTATCATCCTTATAAAGTTTTAAAATGAGGTTAACGGGTGTTAAAAGTGCCAAAATGCGACAAAAACAAGTTCAGGGACCAATTCTGCTAATTCTGAAACTTCTGCCCCTGCAAGGGACTTATGGACCATAAGGAAAAACCCCATACGGTCCATAAGGGGTGCCTAGAGCAGAAGCTTCCTAATTGCAACTTGGCAGCTTCTTGTTTACCCTCTTATACACTAAGCACACGAATTTTCCACACTTCCCCTGGTTGCAACACCTCATTAACACTTGTTATGATCCTAAAACAATCCCCAACACTTGGCATGATCTGTGATCATGTTTCAACTATAAATACCCACATCCTTTTCACTTCAAACTTGCTCATTCACTATTTTCTTCATCTCCTGCTCTACTTGGAGGCTACCACATTGTTAGAGGCTTCCTAACTGAGTTTTCTTCATCCTAGAACACAAGTAAGTATTCTTCCTTAGTCTTGTTCATTATTTTTAGCTATTTTTAGCTAAAAGTCAAACAGTGTTTGACTTTCATTTTGACCATTAATTGGTCAAGTCAAAGTCCAATTGGAATTTGAAACGTGATCGTAATCACGTTGGTTACGATCCATAGCGATCATGCCTACTGATTACCACGTTTACTAGTCGAAGTGACGAGTCAAAGTTTCGGTCAATAATGCGCAAAGTGCGCATTATACGACGAAACTATTTTCGGGTATCAAAACACTTTGTTTTGATACCAAATCAGTTTTATAAACCTTGTTAGACGTGTTTAACATGTCTAACTCGCCACTTTTAGTTTAGTGCTTGTTTAGGGTCGTAAGTCGAGCGGTCTTGACCACCGCTTTGACTTTCGAATCCGACCGTTTGGTCGATCTTAGGATCCGGCCAAACTCATATTAGTGACCATAGTTGTATAGGGAATAACCCTCTGAGGTTATACCTTATGGTCACGTTGTTTGGTTAGTGTTTCGTTAAGTCGCTAGTTATGCCTTTACAAATGACCAAAAAGCCCTTTTTGTGCATAAATCAACTTTAAGCATATGTGACCAAGTTTTGACATATAAACTGATGTTGCAACTATATTAAACTTATTTTGGCATATTAGACTTATCATAACACATATCTAACCATCCGAACACGTATTTACGTAAATGATTCGTTAAAATAGTAAAGTACCTTAACGGGTCATAGCGGGTCAAAAGCACTTAGGAATCTTTCCAAATCAGAATGTTAACTTTATTAAACCATTTCATATGAGTTCCAACACTCCTTTGGTTTATAAGGTTTCATTCTATCCGAATCTTCCGATTAAGTCCCGATATCTACATAGTTATCCGATTCTAGGACACGTTTGACTTCTCAGACATTTGAGCTTGTTTAATCTTTGATTCAAGGATATTTTGCAACCCCAAGTGAGTACATAGTCCCCTCTTTTACATTTTTCAAATGTTTTGGGGTGATTCATATGTGCCTATTCACTATTTTCACGTTTTTCAATGCTATATGATTTCTTATACATAGTACTGTATCCGATAACGATTTGAAACTGTTATCTATGGCTTAAATAAAGATTTCCAAAGTTTGTGAGACTATTGTTGGTGCGTAATTCTTTTATACATTCATTAACAATGATCAAGCCGATTGGTAGTACGATATAGCGCTATAGGATTTGACACCCCATTCCTGTTGTATGGAATGTCAGAAACCAAGTTTAAACCAAATAGATTTTGCTTTCATTGTAAATCTGTAGTCACCGAAGTATAGTTTGATATACTCAGGTTTGAATGTATTGCCAAACGTCCACAGTGTATGTTTTACATAGGCTTTCTAATTAAGCCATAAAAACTTATCTTTTATTGAATTCCCTAAACCAAAGTATATTTTGATATACTACCAAATCACAATTAAGTATATTTCGATATACTTCCATAGCATAGTTTGATATGCTATCAATGTGATATTATTTACCAAAGTATAGTTTGATATACTATCGAATCTCTTGTTCTTAAACAAAAGTATACTTTGATATACTATCGATACTCTTATTGTTTATCAAAGTATATTTTGATATACTACCGATTCACTTGTTCTCAAACCAAAGTACATTTTATATACTACCAAATCTAGCTTTTTAAAAGTATATTTTAATATACTAGTAATTCAACTATTTTCAAAACTAAGGTATATAGTTTGACATACTATCTATATTGTTATTTCAAAACCAAAGTATATTTCGTATATACTACAAACTCTTTTTATCAAAAAGACAAAGTATTTTAAATACTAAACTTTTTGCGAGGATTCATAACTATTTTTGAAAATATATGTTCTTTTCTTAAAAATCCTAAGCCATGAATCTGAATAACAAACATATGTTACTCACAGGCATTTTTATACTGACGTACCTATTTTCACATATGTTCCAGGTTTATTTACATGATAATTGTCGTTGCATGCTACATATAGGATGGACTCGGGCCTTAGCGACTTTAAAATTTGAAAGACAATTTAACTGTATTTCACTTCCGATATTCCAAGACAATGTAATTCGATAATTCAATAAAACAAAACTTTAAATACCATTGTGTTGAGACAATTTGTAACGTGACTCCCCAAGTGTTTCCGCCGCGTGTTGTTTTACGTGATTTGGGGTGTTACAGATTGGTATCAGAGCACTGGTTATAGGGAATTAGGTTATTAGTAATGTTTTGACCTAGTCTATAACCTTCCTAGGACCCCAACGAGAGTTTACTTGCGTTTAGATTCCTAATACACTACCATCACCTATCCTTAGGTGATTACCAAAAACATAACATAATACATCTTTCGAAAGTCAATTTTTTTCTAAAAATTACACAAGAAATCATTTATCCTTGGATGATTTGTTTTGGGCTTTATGCCTTCAATGTTTTCAAAATCTCGTCAAAGTTTGGGCTTTAATAATGTGAACACATACAATCTGGAAGGGTGAATGCATGTACTGTGAGTTTTCTATCTAAGGCTAGAGTGTTCGTACAAATCCGCATTATCGGACCAGTCACTCTTACCTGGGGACTCTTGGGGTGAGTGTTCACTTATAGGCTAAAGCATGTCTTCGCGATACATTATAAAGACCCATTTACTTTGATTTGTCACTGTGTCGTTTGTTTGTTTTAAGTAACGAACAAATGATCATAATCCTTATACTTCATCGATATTTTTAACAATTCATTTTGACTATCCAATATCAATCTCACTTGATTTCTCTCATGACTCCCCTTCTCTTTTAGAATGCCTCCTCGTCGCAACGCTACTCAAGACGCCGAAATGGCGACTTTAATCGTTCAACAAATGGTTGTTGTACTCCCAAACCTTGTGACCCAACTCAATCAAGCTTATCAAAACAATAACAACAACAATGCACCTACTCCGTGCAACTTTAAACAATTCAACTCGGCCAAACCACTCAACTTCACTGGGTCTGAGGGAGCTATTGGGCTCCTACAATGGTTTGAGAGTATCGAAAGCACTTTCCGCCATGTTCAGTGTTCGAACGAGCGAAAAGTAGAGTTTGCTTTGAGTGTTTTGCAAAAGAGAGCACTCACATGGTGGAACGGGATTATGAGGGATAGAGGTGCTGACGTAGCACTGGCTCAGAAATGGGAAGAGCTTAGAGCTCTTATGATGAAAGAGTTCTGCCCACATCATGAACAGAGGGCACTTGAGAACGAATTCCACGATCTGAAACAAGATAGTGGTGAACATCGTGCCTACACTGATCGTTATGAGGAACTAAGTCTGTTATGTCCAACCATGGTTACGCCTTTGGATAAGGCAATTGAAAAGTACATTGATGGCCTCCCTAACCCAATTCAGGACATAGTCACTCGTAGCAATCCCGCTACAGTTAGACAGGCCATTAAGCTATCTGCTACCCTGACTGAATCTCAAATCAAAAAGGGTAAACTTTTCCGTAAAAGCAACAAGAAACCATCGGACAAGACTGCCCAAGAAAAACCAAAGGAAAACCAAACGAAATCCTCTAAGAAGTCAAAAAAGCATAAGGCTTCACAAAACTTCGCTGTAGTTGCTCAGAATGATCAAGTTGCTCCAAACCAACCAGCAAAACCTCGTGCTAGGAAAACTTATGCTGGCACCGCACCTCTGTGCAACAAATGCAATCGTCATCATCTAAATCAAACACCATGTCACAAATGTACCCACTGTGGACGATTGGGACATCTGGTCAATGCATGTCGTTTTGCTACCAACACACAAAATCAAGCAAATGTAAACCCTGCTGCTGCTCAAGCACCATATCCACCTGGATCGTGCTACAACTGTGGTGATCTTACTCACTATCGAAACAATTGCCCGAAGCTTGTTAATGCAAATCCATCCTGTGGATGAGCATTTAACATAAATGCTAACGAGACTCGTGTTATTGATGATGCAGCTGTGAACATTTAAACTTTTACATTTTCACTTTATCCAAAAATCTTGAAACATTTCGGTTGGTTTATAAATAATATTTTTATTTCAATATTTATTTACAAAACCAGTATGATTACGTGTATGTGTGACATACCCCTACAATACCGACACCAAGGATATGATTCCTTGCAAATCAAACTACTCTCGTATTTCTTCTATTTTGTGATCCCTCGCGATCTCCACAAAACTCCTATGTACACGTTTCTTCTAAGAAACAAAGTATAAGGTACACGTCACAACTCTTAACAAATACTCGAAGTACCACTTTAAATCCTTGCTTGGATACCTAAGGGTACTTTTCATAAGTCCTTAATTGGTCTTATGCAATATGTCGATATGCCTATGACTACTTTCGTATTTTCATGACATTACACATACTTTGATTTCATTGTACATCTAGTACATGATTTCCAAAGCATTTTCGCTATACAAATCCCAAATCCTTATAGGATCTTCCTATATTCATAGTTAGATCCTTGTGGATGATTAAAGTGCAATCCGAAGTCCTTGATTGGATTCTTTGTGTGCTTTAATACATATGTACAAGTTAACGGTTATTTGATTCAAAACAATTACTATCTAAATCCTTATAGAACCTTCCATATTTTCATATGCTAGATCCATAGAAGGATATCCAAAGCACTATCTTCAATCCTTAAAGGCTTTTCTATGCAAATAGTTAGACCTTTGGATTCCAAAGTACTATTCTAATTAAAGAGATCATGTGATGATCTAGTTGAAGGACTCTTTAGTGTCTATTTAAAAATATTATTCGTTGATCTAGTTAAAAAGGCACTTTTGTGGTCTAAGACGAGTCATCATATGTTTATTTGTTTGATTTTTCCCCTACACATCACAAAATGAATTGTGCGGACTATGCAAGGAATTGTGTAATTATGGATGCATACATAATTATAAAATTTAGTGCATAGAAACCACAACTAGTTTTGTCATGTGTAAGAACCTATAGTAATAAGAATAACGAAACGGGAACAATGTAATAAAGGCATGGTGGATACGCCACTGGTACTTTCTATATATAAGTGTTCCTTATTACATTGCAAGCGTGGCTTTATTTAAGTTACTAGAAGTTCTGGACCTTCACCAATGTTGTTTTAATCTTTCACTCTCCGACTCCAATTTCGAGCACACACAAGTTTCTTATACTAGTCTTCATGGGAAACCTCTATAAACGTTCTCCCTTTCATTTTTCGGAAATCTGACTCCCTTTCAAGTTCACGCTCTTTTTAGTTCTACTACAAACAAGAATGTCACTTTGACATTTACATAGCCCCCTTCGGAGGCTACACCTACTTATTGGACTGAAGTTTAGAGTTTCGAATCTGAACTCATTCCTACAAACAATAGAAGAGTACAATTAACAAAATTCGCTGAGGATCCAAACGTTGCCTAGAATTTTAATCCAGGAACGAAGGATCATTTGAAAGTGATACCCTCACATCTGTTTTCACGAGTTTCCTCTAATTTAAATTTCCGGACGAAATTTCCTAAAGTAGGGGAGACTGTAACATCTGTGCCTTTTCAACCATCATACAATTCTGAAAAATTTCGAATCCAATGAGATCTTGTGTTTCATTCCAGATAATTGTATAATTACATGTGACATTCACACATTTCAGTCCTTGTACAATTTCGATCTTTCGAATCGCTTCTAGAAGTGAAATCGCAAATTGTTACGCAAACATAATCAATTTAACGCGACATACACTTCAGAACAATGACATAAGCTAAACATACCCTAAATACCTTTATATAACTTAGAAATAAGTTTTGAGGGCTTAGGTATGGCAAAAACATGTTTATTCAACTTCAGGGGCTATTTTGCAAATTCTGCAAAACTATGCCGATTCGCGTATATATCCGGGACATGTACGCACATCCAAAAATTTTTGTAATCATTAAAATCTTGTATTTTAGTGATTGAAATGCAAAAATATCATTCGTTGCGCATTTACGATCATTTGCGCGTTCGTTACGATTTCGTCGTAATTAACCAAAAACCGCAACCGTATGACCGAATGAACCGACACCCGGGACATTTTTGGATATATTTCAAGTTCCCTATGCTTTATCATCCTTATAAAGCTTTAAAATAAGGTTAACGGGTGTTAAAAGTGCTAAAATGCGACAAAAACAAGTTCAGGGACCAATTCTGCCAATTCTGAAACTTCTGCCCCTGCGAGGGCCTTACGGACCGTAAGGCAAAAGCCCATACGGTCCGTAAGGGGTGCCCAGAGCAGAAGCTTCCTAATTTCAACTTGGCAGCTTCTTGTTTAACCTCTTGGACACTAAGCACACGAATTTGCCACACTTCCCCTTGTTGCAACACCTCATTAACACTTGTTATGATCCCAAAACAATCCCCAACACTTGGCATGATTTTGTGATCATGTTTCAACTATAAATACCCACTTCCTTTTCACTTCAAACTTGCTCATTTACTCTTTTCTTCATTTCCTGCTCTACTTGGAGGCTTCCTAACTGAGTTTTCTTCATCCTAGAACACAAGTAAGTGTTCTTCCTTAGTCTTGTTCATTATTTTTAGCTAAAAGTCAAACAGTGTTTGAGTCTCAGTTTTGACCATTAATTGGTCAAGTAAAGGTCCAATTGGACTTTGAAACGTGATTGTAATCAGTTGGTTACGATCCATAGCGATCATGCCTACTGATTACCACGTTTACTAGTCAAAGTGACGAGTCAAAGTTTCGCTCATTAATGCGCAAAGTGCGCATTATATGAGGAACTATTTTCGGGTATCAAAACACTTTGTTTTGATACTAAATCAGTTTTATAAACCTTGTTAGACGTGTTTAACAGGTCTAACTCGTCACTTTTAGTTTAGTGCTTGTTTAGGGTTGTAAGTCGAGCGGTCTTGACCACCGCTTTGACTTTCGAATCCAACCCGTTTGGTCGTTCTTAGGATCCGACCAAACATATTAGTGACCATAGTTGTATAGGAAATAACCCTCTGAGGTTATACCTTATGGTCACGTCGTTTGGTTAGTGTTTCGTTAAGTCGCTAGTTATGCCTTTATAAATGACCAAAAAGCCCTTTTTGCGCATAAATCAACTTTAAGCATATGTGACCAATGTTTTGACATATAAACTGATGTTGTACCTATATTAAACTTATTTTGTCATATTTGACTTATCATAACACATATCTAACCATCTGAACATGTATATACGTTAATGATCCGTTAAAAAGTGTAAAGTACCTTAACGGGTCATAATGGGTCAAAAGCACTTAGGAATCTTTCCAAATCAAAATGTTAACTTTATTAAACCATTTCATATGAGTTCCAACACTTGTTTGGTTTATAAGGTTTCATTCTATCCGAATCTTCCGACTAAGTCCCGATATTTACATAGTTATCCGATTCTAGGACACGTTTGACTTCCCAGACATTTGAGCTTGTTTAATCTCTAATTCAAGGATATTTTGCAATCCCAAGTGATTACATAGTCCCCTCTTTTACGTTTTCAAATGTTTTAGGGTGACGCATATGTGCCTATTCACTATTTTCACGTTTTTCAATGCTATATGATTTCTTATACATAGTACTATATCCGATAACGATTTGAAACTATTATCTATGGCTTAAATAACGATTTTCAAAGTTTGTGAGACTATTTTTGGTGCGTAATTCTTTTATACATTTATTAACAATGATCAAGCCGATTGGTAGTACGATATAGTGCTATAGGATTTGACACCCCATTCCTGTTGTATGGAATGTCAGAGACCAAGTTTAAACCAAATAGATTTTGCATTCGTGGTAAATCTATAGTCACCGTAGTATAGTTTGATATACTAAGGTTTGAATGTATTGCCAAACGACCACAATGTATGTTTTATAAAGGTTTTCTAATTAAGCCATAAAAACTTATCTTTTATTGAATTCCCTAAACCAAAGTATATTTTGATATACTACCAAATCACAATTAAGTATATTTCGATATACTTCCATAGCATAGTTTGATATGCTATCAATGTGATATTATTTACCAAAGTATAGTTTGATATACTACCGAATTTCTTGTTCTTAGACAAAAGTATATTTTGATATACTATCGATACTCTTATTGTTTACCAAAGTATATTTTGATATACTATCGATTCACTTTTTCTCAAACCAAAGTACATTTTATATACTACCAAATCTAGCTTTTCAAAAGTATATTTTAATATACTAGTAATTCAACTATTTTCAAAACTAAGGTATATAGTTTGATATACTATCTATATTGTTATTTCAAAACCAAAGTATATTTCGTATATACTACAAACTCTTTTTATCAAAATAACAAAGTATTTTAAATACTAAACTTTTTGCGAGGATTCATGACTCTTTTTGAAAATATATGTTCTCTTCTTAAAAATCCTAAGCCATGAATCTGAATAACAAAACCTATGTTACTCACAGGCATTTATGTTGACGTACCTATTTTCACATATGTTTCAAGTTTATTTACATGATGATTGTCACTGCATGCTACATATAGGATGGACTCGTGCCTTAGCGGCTTTAAAATTTGTAAGACACTTTAGTTGTATTTCATTTTCGATATTCCAAGACAATGTAATTCGATAATTCAATAAAACAAAACTTTAAATACCACTGTGTTGAGACAATTTGTAACGTGACTCCCCAGGTGTTTCCGCCACGTGTTGTTTTACGTGATTTAGGGTGTTATAATACCAAGCCTTCAACTATGTGTTGTTCATAGATGTAAAGCAATTCCTCCCTCTAGAGTATTAAATGCTTTCTTCTTAGTCAAATCTTGCAAATTATTCAGTTTTTTTCTAAAACATAGATCTAGACCTAATATGTTATATAACAAATCAAAAACATAATTTTTTGCATCCTTCCTTCCTTCTATCAGTTTAAATAGTTAAGTGACTGACTATATATGAAAGAAAATAAGAGTATGCCTCACCCAACATCTATCTAGTATAACAAACATGTGTTAGAAAAATAAAACTGCTACTGATATGAAACTAAAGAGATAATAATCTGAAAGAGAAATAACCAAACATAATTAAACAGTGAACCGGGCTTGTGTTTGACGCAATTCCCTTAAACAGATTTGTCGTCTGTTCCCAGGGTTCGCCGGTTCGAAGCAGTTAAAGTGTACTGCCGGACTTGAACATTTGCCTGAAACGAAACAAGAGGAGTTGCAGAAGATCGAGAGAGAAGAGGAGAAGTATTGTTTTTGGTGTGTCTGAACTGTTTGTGAGGACTGGGTTTTATAGGCAGCATACATAACCGAATTCCTGCTCACTATTGCAGAAAATTAAAACCCACATAATAGTCATCAGTTCCGAAACTGATAACCAAATCAAAACTGAACTGTTTTGAAATTCGAATTCAAAAAACTGAAACTGCTGAATAATGATGATCATTATTATTTCCGTTTTCAAATCAATTCAACCCCAGTTTTTTCGGAACTGCATTCGTGTCCACAGGATGCATGGGCACACACGAGTTCGACTAAATTCTTTTCCAATTTTTGCACAACCCCCCCCCCGCGCGCGCGCGTGCTCGCATGCGGGTAGGACCTTTGGTAAAACTAGACATAAAGTTATATCACGTAGGTAAATGGTTTACCTTATAAATAACTTTCCATTTTGTCTCCAGACCTATGTGGGACAAGTGTTTTACCAAGTGAGACATACATTCACAAACATTAATTTCCAACAACCCCCAAATGAATGGAAGTCGATCTTAAAACAACATAACTCCCATTACATTTCAGCAGTTGAGTTTTGCATACGATAGGTAGGTGTTACCCTTTGAACCTTCGCTCATGACGTGCACTTAGCCACTGGTTCTAAGTAGACATCGATGTATTTGAACTCGTCTGTCGTTTGTGTAGACGACAATACACTTCACACATAACTCTCCCTGAAAAAGTCAAGTCCTAATAGTTATGTTTGTTATGGTCATGAACATGATGCCTGGTTCTGCAAGAGCCATTAAGTATTGTGCCCCAACAATACCTTTCAAAGCGACCCCACTTCCCTCTGACATAGGTGATTCACTAAGTATGGTTACCTTAGTCGAATCATTAAAAGCCATAAGCTAAGCCTCACACTTGTCACTTTTAAGAATGGACTAGGAAGTTTACTTAGTCTTTATAATAAACTCCCTTTAATATACGTAAGGTTATCCCCCACAGTGACCTTGCTAATTCATACAATTTGGTTTTCCTATTGAACTCAATTCTTGGGATCTCAAGTCTATTGAGTTAGGTGTCCATCATATGAACTTAATTCTTTCAAGGGCTTCAGTCCCATTCCTATGGACGACTTCTGAACTAGCTCTCTACTTAGGCCTTTTATTAGCGGATTCGTGATATTATCCTTTAACCTCACGTAGTCAACAGTGATACTTCCAGTTGAGATTAGTTGTCGTACCGTATTATGTCTACGTCTGATATTTCTGTTCCTACCATTATACATTGTGCTACGAGCTCTGCCAAGTGCCGATTGGCTAATGTATACAAATGGCCGATGTCAGCTTAGGCCATCTTGGTATATCCTCAACAAACTTACGTAGCCATTCTACCTCTTCACCTGCTTTATCTAAAGCGATGAACTCTGATTCCATCATAGATCTAGCGATAACCGTTTGTTTCGACAATTTCCATATATAGCAGCACCTCCAAGTGTGAATACATACCCACTTATTGCTCTGGAATCATTCGTGTCAGATATCCAATTTGCATCAGTGTCCTTCTATAACTGCTGGATATCTGTCATAATGCAACCCGTATTCACGGGTGTATCTTAAGTAGTGAAGCAAGATACAGTTCCAATGCATTGAACTTGGGTTGCTCGTGTATCTGCTTAGCTTGTTCACAGCATATGCGATGTCTGGTCTAGTACAACTCATAAGATACATCAAGCTACCAATAATTCTTGAGTATTCCAACTGGTTTACGGGTTCACCTCTATTCTTGGCTAGATGTTGACTCGTATCAAGTGGAGTTCTAGCTTCATTAGAGTCATTTGCATTGAACTTCTAATAATTTTGTCCACATAGTGGGATTGACTTAAAACAAGTCCACTTTGGGTTCACGTGATTTTGACCCCCAAAATCACATCCGCAAGACCCATATCTTTCATGTCAAATCTTGCTTTTAGCATGTTCTTTGTAGATTTTATGATTTTGTCATTACTTCTAGCAATGAGCATATCATCTACATATAGGCACAAAATAACATATCCATCAGATGTGTCCTTCACATACACACACTTGTCATATTCATTGATTGTGAACCCAACATCAAGCATGACATGATCAAACTTTTGGTGCCATTGTTTTGGAGCTTGTTTCAATCCATACAAGGATTTCACAAGTTTACACACTTTCTTTTCTTGCCCCATAGCTGTGAAGCCTTCGGGTTGCTCCATGTAGATTTCTTCCTCTAGATTTCCATTCAAGAAAGTTGTTTTCACATCCATTTGGTGAACTTCCAAATTTCTAATGGCGGCAATGGCAAGCACCAACCTGATGGATGTTATTCGCGTAACTGGTGAATATGTATCATAGTAATCTAAACCTTCTCGTTGTTTATATCCTTTGATAACCAGCCTTGTCTTGTACTTATCAATGGTTCCATCTGGCTTCATCTTCTTCTTAAAGATCCATCGATATCCTAGTGGTTTACATCCTTGAGAAAGGTCCACTAGTTCCCAAGTATGGTTTTGTAAGATAGAGTCTATCTCACTCTTGATTGCCTCCCTCCACTGAGGTCCTTCTGAGGAATGCACCGCTTGTTGGTACGTTTGAGGTTCATTTTCTACCATATGGGTAAGAAACTCAGGGCCAAAGGATTTTCAGTCCTTTGCCGTTTACTTTTCCTGATTTCAACTTCCTCAGTCTTAGATTGTTCTCGAGGTTCATCGTTTTCAACTTCACCCTCGGGAACAATTTCCTCAACCGGTCTAAAAAAACTCGGTTCACTTTTATCTAAGCATGGGAACATATGTTCAAACCATGACACATCCTTAGATTCCATTATGGTGCCTTTGCATATTCCAGGGTTTTTAGAATCATGCACAAGAAAACGATAAGGACCATAAGGACGGGTGTATCCAATAAATACACAATCCACTATTTTGGGTCCTATGAGTAGCCGCTTTGGTGGTGTGACCACCACCTTAGCTAGACACCCCAACACTTTTAAGCATTTATATGGTGGTTGTCACACCCCGACCCGCAGCGGAATAAGAGTCGGGGCATAATTGGGTTATCACCAAAGCTCATGATATTTACTAATATGTTTCATATTTATTAAAGTCAAAATTACATTCCAAATATCCAAACATGTCCATACAATACAAAGAAAATAACCAAACAAAATAAAACCAAGCTCTAAATCATTTTATTCTTCTAGTCCAATCCTATGTCTTTCTGGCTGCAGCTGGTTCACCAAGCTCTAAATCATTTTATTCTTCTAGTCCAACCCTTCCAGTTACTACATGCCCGTCATGAGAAATCACTTTGATGAGATTTGAAAACACAAAAATCATTGTAAAAGCAATCATGAAAATGATGTGGTGTGTGCTTTCATGAATATGATATGTTATGAGATTATGATTCATGATAGGCATTATATGATAATATATACTTATGAACATGCTTGCATAACATTGAATGTAACATTTAACATAAAACATATAAACATCATGAAATTTGGCATGTAACACACAAAAATCCTTAAAAATTTCTAATCAACTATAGTATAGGCTCTAAGGGTCTAATAACCTATCCTATATCCCTATAGTCATGGCTCTAATACCAATCTGTCACACCCCGACCCGCAGCGGAATAAGAGTCGGGGCATAATTGGGTTATCACCAAAGCTCATGATATTTACTAATATATTTCATATTTATTAAAGTCAAAATTACATTCCAAATATCCAAACATGTCCATACAATACAAAGAAAATAACCAAACAAAATAAAACCAAGCTCTAAATCATTTTATTCTTCTAGTCCAATCCTATGTGTTTCTGGCTGCAGCTGGTTCACCTGTATCACGTGTAAAAATGGGGGTTTTTGGGTCAACATAAGTTGGCGAGTGAACCTTGTTAGATAAACATTTATTATTGATTTTCTTGTTAGTTTATCAATGAAAAATTGTGCATAATCATAAATGAGCAAATGTAAATAATCAAGCAGTAGCAATTTCAATCACAACTATAACATACAGAAACATATGATAGCATACATTAACATACCAACATCATACAATAAATAACATGAATGAAACTGTGCGATCAAGGCTCAATCAAACGAAGCCGATCGTATTGCATGTACTGAAAATGATAAATGTCTGTGCGATCAAGGCTCAATCAAACGGAGCCGATCGTATGTTGGCACGCCAGGTTCACGCTCATAATGTAATGGGGAACTTGCTCAACGCTCATAATGTAATGGGGAGCGACGGCCTATGAAATTGCATGTACTGAAAATAATAAATTGAATCTAACAATAACCACACAAACAGTTGAAACAAGCTGAACACACAAGTTCATGATATGATGTATGCACAATGATTTAAATATAATATATAGCAAGACACATGATACACCCCAAAACGTGATTAAAACGGGGAATTTGTAAAGATTCACTCACATTGGGTGCGTTTGATTGGAGATGGTGAGATGCGCACGAGTTGGAAGAGCGGAACAACGAGAATTAACTAACCTAAATAATATCGGAAAATATAGTAAATGAATGGATTTTATTAAGGATTTTAATAGAATTTTTAGATATATTTTTACGAGTTTAAGGCTATTTCCTATCTTTAAAAACATTATTTTTAAGTATTTTTAATTGATTTTTAAATTAAATTAAATAATTTAAAATATAAAAATATGTTGACTATTTGGGTTGACCGTTGACTTTTTGACTTTGACTGTTTGACCGGTTTATTGTGTGACTGAAATGCGCTGGGTGAGGCTCGAACCCGAGACCTCCCGTACGCGTGCACGCAGCTCTACCAACTGAGCTACGTGTCTAACCCGAAATAATTCTGTTTTTAATTATACTTATATATTAATTCAATTTATCCAAAATTCTTTTATTTTCAAAAACATTTTAATTCATCGAACCGGTGCCACTAACAGGTCTCGAACCCGGGACCTGTGCTTTAACGTTACACACAGTCCACCGCTGGACTGTGTGTCTAACTTGGTTAATATACAAATTTTTATTATACTTAACAACTAACGGAGTTAACCAGGGTTCAGTTTTAAACAAAAAGGCATTTTATTACATAGAGGGTGCGTGTATCAGGGATCGAACTCGGGACGTATGCGTGTTTTTGTTCTCACACAGTCCACCGCTGGACTGTGTGTCTAACCCGTTCAAAATACCAATTTTAATTATTTTTATTTTGTTAGCACAGTTCATCTTCTTCGTTAGATTTTACAGGCAGTAGATTACACCGTTATATCTTGTTTAGTTCGATTGATAAACATTGTACAATCTAATATGAAATGGCAGAAACGATAATTAGAAGTAAACATACCGATGAACGGTTTATTTCAGAATTCCGGCAAGGTGTCGGTCTCTGTTTCTGTGCACTTCGACTGAACAAGACAATTAACCGTTTTGATTAGCTAATCGTGGAATTGAAGTGATAAACAAACGTTAACAGAGTGTTTGAATGTCCTTACCGATTCACAGATGAAAATAAAGATTTCCAGAACTTTTCCGGCGAACTGGTATTATCCGATAGTAGCGTCTGAATTCGATTTCAAGTGAAAGGTTTGAGTTAGAAATAGCTTAACAATTGTTAGACTACGACGGTATTGAAGGACTTACCGTTTTGAGGAAGAATACGGTTTTCCGGCGAACTTGCAGAAATTTCCGGCGAGTAAAATAAACTTCTCCGGTGGACTGTAAAGTGTGCGGAAATGTAATTGGAGGTTTGTGGAACGTTTCTGAGTCGTGAGAAGATCTTTGATTGCAGTAATTCAGGTTATGAGATATTTTCGGTTATAAAATCCATCATCATCAGAATTGAAGTCAATTCAAGTCTGAATTGATTAGAATTGTCGGTGCATCGGTTATAAACCTGGATTCGCGATTATTCAAACGTTTAGACGGTTGAATAGCCGATTTCAGTTTTCAGTTGGCGCAACCGGTTCATCTAGGTTTGTATATAAGACTTATTTGTTTCCTAGAGTTGACAGAAAACAAACAAATGGCGGAGTGGTTATGCGTGTGAGTGTTAAATCTTTGGAGTTACAACCCGGCTGACCCGGGTTCGAGTCCCGGCAGCCCCACTTTATTTTTAATTGTTTTATTTATACTTTTTATCAATTATAACTTTTATGGTTTAGATTGTTTATTAATTATGTATCATTAAAAATTAAAATAAGCATAAATAGGCAACGAACATTTATAACTGAACATTCGATTACAAACGGAGCGGGTTTGGTAAAACCCGTTTTCGAAAAATGTTACAGTATCCCCTACTTTTAGGAATTTCGTCCCGAAATTTAAGTAGTAGAAGTAGTAGGAAAAAGATGCGGGTATTTTTCACGCATTGAGTCTTCACGTTCCCAAGTAAACTCAGGTCCCCGTTTCGACTCCCAGCGTACCCTAACAATTGGAATGCGACTCCGTCGTAGACGTTTCTCCCCGAAGTCCATGATCTCTACTGGTCTTTCAATAAAATGCATAGATTCATCAATCTGAATATCTTCTAGAGAAATGTGGAGGTTTTCATCGGCAAGGCACTTCTTTAAGTTTGATACGTGGAATGTGGGATGAATCCTGTTGAGTTCTTCTGGTAGATCAAGCTTGTATGCTACATGTCCTACTCTTTCGAGTATCTTGAAAGGTCCTACGTAGCGTGGTGCTAGGTTGCCTTTTTGGCCAAAACGAACTACTCCCTTCCACGGTGATACTTTTAGAAGTACATGATCACCAATGTTAAACTCTAAAGGCTTCCGCCGTTTATCTGCATAACTCTTTTGACGACTCTGAGCCGCTAGAAGATTGTTTCGAATTTGATGGATCTTGTCTGTGGTTTCTTGAATCAATTCCGGACCAGTGATTTGAGCTTCCCCAATTTCGTGCCAACATACTGGAGATCGGCACTTACGACCATATAAAGCTTCAAAAGGTGCCATGCCGATGCTTGAATGATAGCTGTTGTTGTACGAAAATTCGACTAATGGTAGATGAGCGTCCCAATTTCCCTTGAAGTCTATGACACATGCTCGAAGCATATCTTCAAGGGTTTGAATGGTGCGTTCAGATTGACCATCAGTTTGAGGGTGATAGGCGGTACTGAGATCTAATCACGTACCTATAGCGGCTTGTACTGCTTGCCATGTTCCTGAAGTGAAACGACCATCACGATCAGAAATAATGCTTAACGGTACCCCATGTCGGCTTACGATTTCGCTGATATAAATACGAGCTAGCTTTTCGTTCTTGAAATCTTCACGGATAGGAATAAAGTGAGCTGATTTTGTAAGTCAGTCAATAATTACCCATATAGTGTCATACCCACCAGAAGTGCGAGGTAACCCAGTAATGAAGTCCATGGTTATATTTTCCCACTTCCATACAGGTATTTCAGGTTGGACCAGAAGTCCTGAGGGTCTTTGGTGTTCAGCTTTCACCTTGGAACATGTAAGGCACTTAGAAACAAAAACAGCAATATCCTTTTTCATTCCAGGCCACCAATAGGTATATCATAGGTCTTGATACATCTTATCGGCTCCTGGGTGTATAGAGTATCGCGTTTTGTGAGCTTCATTCATAAGAATTTCACGAAGATTTGTGTGGTTAGGAATCCATATACGATCTAGATAGTACAGAATACCGTCAGACTTAGTTTCAATCTTAAGTTCAGCTCCACAGGACATCTCCTTTCGTACATCATCTTCCGTTACTGAAACATGTTGGGCTTCTCGAATTTGATCTTTAATGTCAGTTATGGTTTGTGAACATAGAAGACGAATGGAGTTCGCATAACCCTTTCGACTAAGTGCATCTGCCACCACATTTGCTTTGCCAGGGTGGTATCGAATTTCACAGTCGTAGTCATTTAGAAGTTCAACCCATCTTCGTTGCCTCATGTTTAACTCCTTTTGATTGAAGATATGTTGAAGACTCTTGTGGTCAGTGTATATTTCACACTTGGTACCATAGAGATAATGTCTCCATATCTTAAGAGCGAACACAACGGCTCCAAGTTCTAGGTCATGGGTGGTGTAGTTCTTCTCATGCGTCTTGAGTTGTCTCGAAGCATAAGCTATAACTTTTCCTCTTTGCATTAGAACGCAGCCTAATCCTTGCCCTGACGCGTCGCAATAGACCACAAAATCATCACAACCTTCAGGAAGTGTGAGGATTGGTGCATCACAGAGTTTTTGTTTAAGGGTTTGGAAGGCTTCTTCTTGCTTGGGTCCCCATATGAAAGGTTTTCCCTTATGAGTTAAAGCCGTGAGTGGTACAGCAATGCGAGAGAAGTTTGAAATGAAACGACGATAATAACCAGCCAAACCAAGAAAAGATCTTACTTCAGTTGGTGTACGTGGAGCTTGCCATTCTTGTACCGCTTTGATCTTTGAGGGGTCGACATGTATTCCCTTGTCATTGACTACATGTCCGAGGAATTGCACCTCTTTTAACCAGAATTCGCATTTGGAGAATTTGGCGTAAAGCTTTTCCTTCTCTAGAAGTGTAAGGATGAGTCGAAGATGACGTTCATGATCAGACTTAGACTTTGAATAAATAAGAATGTCGTCGATGAAGACTATAACAAATCGATCAAGATAAGGTTTGCAGACTCTGTTCATTAGGTCCATGAAGACTGCTGGAGCGTTGGTTAAACCAAATGGCATGACCATGAATTCATAATGGCCATAACGAGTTCGAAATGCGGTCTTTGGGACGTCTTCTTCATGCACCCTAAGTTGATGATAACCAGATCGAAGGTCGATTTTGGAAAAGTAGCTGGCACCTTGAAGTTGGTCAAGAAGATCATCAATGCGAGGTAAAGGATAGCGATTCTTGATTGTTAATTTGTTGAGCTCTCTGTAGTCGATGCATATACGAAATGATCCATCTTTCTTCTTTACAAAAAGGACAGGTGCACCCCAAGGCGAGGAGCTAGGACGTATGAATCCCTTGTCAGTCAACTCTTGCAGTTGACTGGCTAGCTCTTGCATTTCAGAGGGGGCTAACCTATAAGGAGACTTTGCAACTGGTGTAGCACCAGGTATAAGATCAATACGGAATTCGACTTCTCTAACTGGAGGAAGTCCTGAAATGTCGTCAGGAAAAACTTGCGGGAAATCGTTTACTACTGGAATGTCTTCAAGTTTCTTCTCCATGGTTCCCTTTTTGATGATATGAGCTAAAAATGCGACATAATTTTTGCGAAGATATTTTTGGGCTTGAAGACAAGACATTAAGCTGAGCCCTTTCGACGAGGTTTCTCCAAAGATTCGAAGAGTCTGACCGTTTGAAAGAGGAATACGTATAAACTTTTCGCGACATACAACTTCTGCCTGATGTTGACTGAGCCTGTCCATACCAATTATGATATCAAAACTTCCCAGCTTCATAGGAATAAGGTCAACTGAGAAGTCGTGGTCGTTTAAGGTGAGTGTACAGTTGCGTATAATAGAGTCTAATGAGATCGGTTTCCGGTCTGCAACTTCCACTGTTATGGATTCCATGAGCTTAACACGATTTTGGTTTAAGATAGGTTCAAACTCTAAGGACACAAAACTTTTATCCGCGCCAGTATCAAACAACATGGATGCATATCTACCATTTATAAGGAACGTACCGTTAACCACATTGCCGTCAGCTCTAGCCTGATTAGCGTTAATATTGAAAGCTCTTCCTCTCGCAGGTGGAGGAGCTTGGTTCGCTTGATTCACCGGGTTGGCTTGGGCCTGAGCATGAATAATGTTTACCAACCTTGGACACGTGTTTCTGAAATGGCTTGGGTCTCCGAAATTGTAGCAAGCCCGCATAGGTTGAACCATAGGATAATTGGGTTGGTAATATGTTTGGGCTAAATGTTGGGCGGGTGGATATAGTAGGGGTTGTTGGGCTTGACCCATTATTTGCTGGTGGGTTTGGGTTGAAGGCTGGTGGCGGTTCGTTCGCTGAGGCATGCGGCAGGTTTGAACAGTATGACCTGCGCGACCACAGCTGGTGCAATGTTGGCAAGGATAATCAGGAGAATGGTGATATTGGCAACGGTTGCATTTTGGTAACGGGCCAGAGTATGGTCTTTTGTATGGTGCAGGTGAAGGAACGACTTGGGTAATGGGTGCAGTAGGAATAGGGGAGTTGGTTTGTGTAACAGCGAAGTTTCTGGTGTTGCGCTTCCTCTTGTTAGCAAACTTAGAGGAGGAGATGGAATGGTTTGAAGTTTGACCCTCAACAGGGGCTTTCTTTTTCTCTTCTTTAAACTTCCCGTTGCGAATTCGATTCTCGGTCAGTTCAGTCGCTAGCTCCATAGCAGCTTCAAGTGTTACCGGTGAAATGCTGAGAACTGAATCTTGAATTTTCGAGGGAAGTCCTCGAATATAATGCTCGATCAAACGACAAGTTGGGGTAAACAAATTAGGAACCATTTGGTTCAACTCTAAGAACCTCTTGTTATAGGTGGTGTGATCTCCCTCCTTCTGCTTTAAAGAATGAAATTCGTCCTCCAACTTTTTAATTTCACTCCTAGGACAGAAACGCCTAGTCATGATTTCCCTTAATTCCTCCCAAGTTAAGGCCATTGCATCATCAATTCCCCTCTTCCCTTTTTCAGGATTCCACCAGGTGAGAGCGACCCCAAACAGTCTCCCGGTGGCGTATCGAACCTTGCGATCCTCAGGACAATCGCAGTTGAGGAAGGTGTTTTCCATTTCCTCAAACCAATGGAGGAGAGCAGTGACACCTTCGGTCCCTTCAAATTTAGGAGGATCACAAGACTTGAAATGTTTGTATGAGCACTTGCTGGTAGGAGGGTTGTCGATGTTCTGGTCATGTTGTTGGGGAGGATTAGTGGGATTTGTGGCGAGAGCTTGTTGTACTTGGACCACAATGTCAGGCAGTATCGTGGCCATTTGTTTCACGATTTGTGTGGCCAAGCGTTCGTGAGACCTTCTTGATCTTTTACCCCCTCGTTGTTGTCTGGACGACATCTACAGGAACATTCATGAGAAGATTGTGAGTTTATGGAGTCTTTTTAGGTGTCATGTGTCTTTAAGAAAAATGAAAATAACATAAATATCAATAATGCAACTACATCCATAGGATGTCTTGGGTTTGCTCATGTTGGACCTCAAATGTCCCCCATACCCTCACCTGTATAGTCATGTGGGCCCCCATGACTATTGGCTTGGTAGGATTCACATTAGTATTGGCGATTTAACACTCGCTTCACCCGAATGCAAACCACAAAATATGTTTACGAGATGTATGGTCGGAATGTGTCCAGGTGTAGACACAATGACAACTCAAAGTGGGGTTAGCTCACATGATGTTTGGTATAGCATGCTTTGGCCTAATAGGTACTTCGTACTCTCATCGTTAGTCCCCAGGTAGGCAAACTGGTCCTTTATTTTGGATTTATACGAATGCCAGCCTAGACAGGACGTTCTGACTACCGGTACTGGTACCCTTCCAGTTACTACATGCCCGTCATGAGAAATCACTTTGATGAGATTTGAAAACACAAAAATCATTGTAAAAGCAATCATGAAAATGATGTGGTGTGTGCTTTCATGAATATGATATGTTATGAGATTATGATTCATGATAGGCATTATATGATAATATATACTTATGAACATGCTTGCATAACATTGAATGTAACATTTAACATAAAACATATAAACATCATGAAATTTGGCATGTAACACACAAAAATCCTTAAAAATTTCTAATCAACTATAGTATAGGCTCTAAGGGTCTAATAACCTATCCTATATCCCTATAGTCATGGCTCTGATACCAATCTGTCACACCCCGACCCGCAGCGGAATAAGAGTCGGGGCATAATTGGGTTATCACCAAAGCTCATGATATTTACTAATATATTTCATATTTATTAAAGTCAAAATTACATTCCAAATATCCAAACATGTCCATACAATACAAAGAAAATAACCAAACAAAATAAAACCAAGCTCTAAATCATTTTATTCTTCTAGTCCAATCCTATGTGTTTCTGGCTGCAGCTGGTTCACCTGTATCACGTGTAAAAATGGGGGTTTTTGGGTCAACATAAGTTGGCGAGTGAACCTTGTTAGATAAACATTTATTATTGATTTTCTTGTTAGTTTATCAATGAAAAATTGTGCATAATCATAAATGAGCAAATGTAAATAATCAAGCAGTAGCAATTTCAATCACAACTATAACATACAGAAACATATGATAGCATACATTAACATACCAACATCATACAATAAATAACATGAATGAAACTGTGCGATCAAGGCTCAATCAAACGAAGCCGATCGTATTGCATGTACTGAAAATGATAAATGTCTGTGTGATCAAGGCTCAATCAAACGGAGCCGATCGTATGTTGGCACGTCAGGTTCACGCTCATAATGTAATGGGGAACTTGCTCAACGCTCATAATGTAATGGGGAGCGACGGCCTATGAAATTGCATGTACTGAAAATAATAAATTGAATCTAACAATAACCACACAAACAGTTGAAACAAGCTGAATACACAAGTTCATGATATGATGTATGCACAATGATTTAAATATAATATATAGCAAGATACATGATACACCCCAAAACGTGATTAAAACGGGGAATTTGTAAAGATTCACTCACATTGGGTGCGTTTGATTGGAGATGGTGAGATGCGCACGAGTTGGAAGAGCGGAACAACGAGAATTAACTAACCTAAATAATATCGGAAAATATAGTAAATGAATGGATTTTATTAAGGATTTTAATAGAATTTTTAAATATATTTTTACGAGTTTAAGGCTATTTCCTATCTTTAAAAACATTATTTTTAAGTATTTTTAATTGATTTTTAAATTAAATTAAATAATTTAAAATATAAAAATATGTTGACTATTTGGGTTGACCGTTGACTTTTTGACTTTGACTGTTTGACCGGTTTATTGTGTGACTGAAATGCGCTGGGTGAGGCTCGAACCCGAGACCTCCCGTACGCGTGCACGCAGCTCTACCAACTGAGCTACGTGTCTAACCCGAAATAATTCTGTTTTTAATTATACTTATATATTAATTCAATTTATCCAAAATTCTTTTATTTTCAAAAACATTTTAATTCATCGAACCGGTGCCACTAACAGGTCTCGAACCCGGGACCTGTGCTTTAACGTTACACACAGTCCACCGCTGGACTGTGTGTCTAACTTGGTTAATATACAAATTTTTATTATACTTAACAACTAACGGAGTTAACCCGGTTCAGTTTTAAACAAAAAGGCATTTTATTACATAGAGGGTGCGTGTATCAGGGATCGAACTCGGGACGTATGCGTGTTTTTGTTCGCACACAGTCCACCGCTGGACTGTGTGTCTAACCCGTTCAAAATACCAATTTTAATTAATCTAATTTTGTTAGCGCAGTTCATCTTCTTCGTTAGATTTTACAGGCAGTAGATTACACCGTTATATCTTGTTTAGTTCGATTGATAAACATTGTACAATCTAATATGAAATGGCAGAAACGATAATTAGAAGTAAACATACCGATGAACGGTTTATTTCAGAATTCCGGCAAGGTGTCGGTCTCTGTTTCTGTGCACTTCGACTGAACAAGACAATTAACCGTTTTGATTAGCTAATCGTGGAATTGAAGTGATAAACAAACGTTAACAGAGTGTTTGAATGTCCTTACCGATTCACAGATGAAAATAAAGATTTCCAGAACTTTTCCGGCGAACTGGTATTATCCGATAGTAGCGTCTGAATTCGATTTCAAGTGAAAGGTTTGAGTTAGAAATAGCTTAACAATTGTTAGACTACGACGGTATTGAAGGACTTACCATTTTGAGGAAGAATACGGTTTTCCGGCGAACTTGCAGAAATTTCCGGCGAGTAAAATAAACTTCTCCGGTGGACTGTAAAGTGTGCGGAAATGTAATTGGAGGTTTGTGGAACGTTTCTGAGTCGTGAGAAGATCTTTGATTGCAGTAATTCAGGTTATGAGATATTTTCGGTTATAAAACCCATCATCATCAGAATTGAAGTCAATTTAAGTCTGAATTGATTAGAATTGTCGGTGCATCGGTTATAAACCTGGATTCGCGATTATTCAAACGTTTAGACGGTTGAATAGCCGATTTCAGTTTTCAGTTGGAGCAACCGGTTCATCTAGGTTTGTATATAAGACTTATTTGTTTCCTAGAGTTGACAGAAAACAAACAAGTGGCGGAGTGGTTATGCGTGTGAGTGTTAAATCTTTGGAGTTACAACCCGGCTGACCCGGGTTCGAGTCCCGGCAGCCCCACTTTATTTTTAGTTGTTTTATTTATACTTTTTATAAATTATAACTTTTATGGTTTAGTTTGTTTATTAATTATGTATCATTAAAAATTAAAATAAGCATAAATAGGCAACGAACATTTATAACTGAACATTCGATTACAAACGGAGCGGGTTTGGTAAAACCCGTTTTCGACAAATGTTACAGTGGTTTCTTTCCCGTCCACAATTCATATGGCGTTACATCTTTTTTCTTATTGGGTATCATGTTCAACACATAATTTGCTGATAAGATTGCTTCCCCCCACATGTTTTGGTTTACACCAGAACTTATCATCATGGCATTCATCATTTCTTTCAATGTGCGATTTTTGCGTTCGGCTATGCCATTCGATTGAGGGGAGTAAGGAGCCGTGAGTTTGTGTATGATTCCATTTTTCGCACACACATCAATAAAAGGTGAAACATATTCACCTCCTCGGTCGCTTCTTACGATTTTTATTTTTCGATTTAGTTGATTCTCAACTTCGGCTTTGAACAAGATAAACTTATCAATAGCCTCATCCTTACTCTTAAGTAAGTACACATAGCAATACCTTGTACTATCATCAATGAACGTGATGAGGTACTTGTTTCCACCAGGAGTAGGAATTGCTTTTAGATCACACACATCAGTGTGGATCATCTCGAGGGGTTCGGTGATTCGTTCGACCTTTTTGAAGGACGATTTCGTTTGTTTTGCTTCTACGCAAGTTTCACATTTATTATTTGAGTTGTTATCGAATGTTGGTATGCAATTAAATTTAATTAAATGCCGAAGGAATTAAAGTTAACATGACTTAGTCTACCATTCCAAAGATTAGAATATTCAATCAAGTAAGTAGAACTAGTAGCGTTTTCATTCATTGTATTCACAACCATTACATTGAGTTTAAACATTCCATTGAGGGCATAGCCCTTACCAACATGCACATCTTTTTTGGTCAACACGACCTTGTCCGACTCAATCACCATTTTGAACATACAACACATTGGACAAGGTGAGTTCCTTTCCAGAAGTCATCTTCAAAACCACGTTCCCTTTGCCTTTAATTTCGGCCGTGGCAAAGTTTCCCATAAAAACCTTGAAGGTGTTGAAAAGGCTTTTGTGGGAACACACATGACGGGTAGCCCTCGTATCAACCCACCAATCCTTGTTATTTTGCCCAACCAAATTAACTTTGGTCACCAAAATCGAGAGATCCGTGACCATGGCAACAAGGTTGTCGACTTCATGAACCATGTTCACTTGTCGAGCATTTTCCTTCTTGGGAAGCTTGCATTCGCTGGCCTTGTGGCCATGCTTTTGACAATTATAACAAGTTCCTTGGAACTCCTTTTTCCCAACTCCTCCCTTAGGACCTAGGTTTGAGCGTTTCCTGTAACTTTTCTTTCCACCCTTTTCATTGTTTTTTCCCTTTGAAGATTGGCCATGTTCAACGAGATTGGCCTTCACTGTTTTGGGACCATCAATTCGTTTCAAAGCCAATTTGTTATCTTCTTCAATACGAAGACGAACAACAAGATCTTCAACGGTCATCTCTTTTCGCTTGTGCTTGAGATAGTTCTTGAAATCAACCCAACTTGGTGGTAGCTATTCAATCATTGCAGCAACTTGGAAAGTCTCGCTAAGCACCATTCCTTCCGCATGAATATCATGAAGAATAACTTGTAGTTCTTGGACTTGACTTATGACAGTTTTAGAGTCTATCATTTTAAAGTCCAAGAACTTAGCCACCACGAATTTCTTAGTGCCCGCATCTTCCGTTTTATATTTGCGATCCAAAGATTCCCATAGTTCTTTGGCAGTCTTGGCTTTACTATACACATTGTGTAGTGTATCCACCAGACCATTGCGGCACAAGAAATCCGAATGATTCCAAGCATGCATCGCGCTCACAGATTGAGCATCCATATCCCCTTCCTCAACATGAGGTTTGGGTTCAGTCAAGAACCTTGCCACGTTCAACGTGGTCAGATAAAAGAACATCTTTTGCTGCCAGTGTTTGAAATTCTCAGGTTTCTCAGCATGCGATACTGCGGTGCAACCAGACCGGTTGTGACAACAGTAACCAAACATAATTAAACAGTGAACCGGGCTTGTGTTTGACACAATTCCCTTAAACAGATTCGTCGTCTGTTCCCAGGGTACGCCGGTTCGAAGCAGCCAAAGCGTACTGCCGCACTTGAACATTCGTGTCCACAGGATGCGTGGGCACACACGAGTTCGACTAAATCCGGTTCCAATTTTTTGCATCCCCCCTGCGCGCACGCGGGTAGGACCTTTGGTAAAACTAGACATGAAGTTATATCACTTAGGTAAATGGTTTACCTTATAAATAACTTTTCATTTTATCTCCACACCTATGTAGGACAAGTGTTTTACCAAGTGAGACATACATTAACAAACATTAATTTCCAACAACATGTTATGTATTCAAAACTGAAAATGGCACTAATAGGCATTAAGGGTGTAAAATTCAGTTCAAACTACCAAATTAGACAATTAAGTGTTTATATCACACGCAACATGAGGATGTAGGCTTGGCCTTTAATAACTGGAAATAGAATGTTCTGTGCACAATAAAATAGTCAGAATTGTTTTAAACTAGGAAGTCAAATAGTCACATGCACATAATTTCAGATTTGTTCACTGATAACTGTAGTTTATCCATCCTAAAAAGGATAATTTGGTATATAGACCGAAATACATACCTACTAGACATCACATATGATATGAGGTAGTAGGATGATACAAATCACAACTCTAAATTTCATAATTTCACATGAGGGTCCACTTAGAAAGGTTCTAAAATTTGAAAATGAAAGAGCAGAAAGCTAACCAAATGGTTTGTCAGTCTCCATTTTCAATTTTTTTTAAAGAAAATTTCGTTAAAAACAACCTCCGACCCAAACAAGTAAAAGGACAAACAAACAAATCCCCGATCCAAACAGACAAATGGTAGGATTGTAGTGTTTGGTATGCAGGAATGAGATGTGGAATGAAATGGATCATTACAAGGGAAAGAAGAAAAGGGTACTTGGTTGGTTAATGGAATGGAATCACCCATTCCAAAAGGCATTCCTTTCCCTCAAAATCATTCCTTCCACCCCCCATGTTTTTTTTTCATTACATCCCCTCTTGCACCCTTCCCTAACAACACCACAACCCACCACCTTCGCACCACCCACTACCACCACCACCAACCACCAACACCATCGCCACCCCGACAGCCACCGCCGCCGCCACCCACCCGCCACCGTCGCCACAAACCACAACCGCCGCTAACCCCACTCTTCGCTGCCATCATCAACTGTCGTCGCCGCCACCACCACCGATTTTATTCCTTCATTTTTCTTGCCTACCAAACAATACACGATAATAATTCATTCCATTCCCACATGGTAACCAAACGAGACATGAAATAGTAATGATCCATTGCATTCCCTCGTCCATTCCATTCACTCGTCCATTCCATTACCCCATAAGCCCAAGAAGAATTGAATCCCACCTTTTATTCCTTGCACCCTCCTTCAGTTAGACACTTGAGTTGGAACTACTTTTTTCATCGGCTTTTTACTCTAATTTTCATAATTTTGAATAAATTGAACATTTGTTATTACGTCATGAATGTTAATTTATAGTTATTGTATCAGATAAAAGCATTCCTAAGATAAT
This sequence comes from Scalesia atractyloides, assembly GCA_947069175.1. Taxonomy (NCBI): domain Eukaryota; kingdom Viridiplantae; phylum Streptophyta; class Magnoliopsida; order Asterales; family Asteraceae; genus Scalesia; species Scalesia atractyloides. Next base: position 50,802,496 of record CAMTDV010000004.1, on the reverse strand, counting down.
ATATCCAAATTTGGAATGTTACAAAAACTCATTCAGTCCATTATCATTCCTACTTGTGCTTGAGAATAACGAGTTAGATCATAAACTTGCTTTCGTTTTTCTTTCACATTCTATTCTCACATTATATTATTAACGTAAAACAAAATTTACATTCATTTGACTTGGTTCTGGACTGGCTTTTTCAACTTCTTTGTATCTCTAATTTTGCAGCACATAATTTAAAGATCCAATAAGCCTAATAAGTCCAAACTATGTTAGTACCTTAAAAGGTTTAGGCGATTATAGTGTGGGCCGAGTTTGTAACATCATGAGATCAAGTTTATTAGATCTCGAAATGGGCTTAGGGGTTATGAGTTTTTCGGTTTTTGTATGGGCTTAGGGTTTCATATTAGGATAGCCTATATAGTGGCATCTTGTTGGTCATTATTATGTTGGAACATTAGAAGCAATTTTGATATACTTGTATCAGATGATATTCATAAATGTATGCAAGTTGATTTTCATTCATTCGGTGTTCATCTTATTTGTGTTCTTAAATCAATTTTGATTGTGTGATTCCGCCTTAAAATCAATCAAAACCACATTGGCATCATATTGTAGTGATCCAGATGAGGGACTTACAAAATGAAATGAAATTAAACCGTTCATACGTTTAATTGAATCGGTTTCAAAGGTACAATGATTAGGTTCTGATTTAAAGTATAAAACATTAAGTTGTTACACAAATTTTCAAGGTTTCTAAATATAATACTTTTAAGTTTAGAAATACATTTAGTTTCTTTTCATTATCATATTCCTTTATCGTATCTCGTGTTTGCTTGTCGACTTGGGGCTCTTAGGATAACAATGAAGATTGCACCCAAAAGAAATGAGAAGATGGATCTACTTTACATAGGTAGCACGTCAACCAAGCTACTCGAGCTCGATTTGTTAAAAGTGTTGTCACCTAAACGAGAATAAGTCAAGCTCAAGCCAACTTGGTCATCGTTTAACAAATGTGCTCAATCCCAAACATCATACACAGATTAGGCTAAAAACTTATGTTATTCATTTGACTTGTAATCCATATAGATAAAGCCACTCATATATTGATTGATATGGTTACCTCGATATGATCCAGCCAGAAATTATTGTTTTAGATTTGATGGTAAGGTTAATGATATTAATAAGAGTAAATTGCACAAAACATCCTTTATGTTTCCTCAAACTTGCAGGTTCCAGCCTTAATGTTTAAAAGTTGCTAAAAACAGCCTTTAAGTTTATTTTTGTTGCGGGTTCAATCCTTTACAGCTAACCACGTTATTTTCTTCAGTTAAGTTCCCTCACATGCATAACATGTGAGGGTATATTCGTCATTTTGGTTGATCATGTGAGGGAACTTAATTGAAGAAAATAACGTGGTTAGCTGTAAAGGATTGAACCCGCAACAAAAATAAACTTAAAGGTTGTTTTTAGCAACTTTTAAACATTAAGGCTGGAACCTACAAGTTTGAGGAAACATAAAGGATGTTTTGTGCAATTTACTCTATTAATAATGACTGTTTCTCACATATCATCATGGATGGTAAATTTATTTAATAATATTAATAATGATTGTTTCTCACAGATCATTATGAAAATATACGAAGAAAGGAAAAACTTTCAAACCATACCTACATGTGTTTTTTTCTAAGTAACAAAAATTCCTATTTGCATCAGATACAAATGCTAAGTGCAAGCTTGCATGAGTCCATACTCAATTCAATACCAAAATTAAAATAATAAATAAATAGCCTCGTCTCGAGCTGAGTTTTACTTATCTACAACTCTCCAGATCCAATTGCTGCTGCACCCATCGGCTCAGGCCACCGTGTGTGTTTTCACATGATCGGGTTTGTTTCTAGTTATGGTGGCTCTGCATAAGGTCAGCCAGCGTGATCTTGCCACAGCTTCCAGTGTCGAGCCGATCAAATATTTTGCATATTTGTAATATGTCTTTCTCCGAGATCTTTCCCATCTCCTTTAGCTTGTATATCACAAATTCTGACTTGCTGAAACCATGTAAATATTTTAATTTAGAATCTGGTGACCAAAAGGCACGGTAATTAAGACATTCTGAGCAAGACAGTTAAAAAAATAAAGTTATCATCCACTAATATTCTTGTTCTCATAACCTGTGGCATTTAGCCGACCAGGTAATAACGATTCACGTAAACCGGTTGTTATCGGATCTAGATTTGATGCTCCTTACACTTGTTTAATCCATGTATCTTGGTTTTAAAAAGCGTGAGGCGCTCCAAGATGTTTAGGTCACAAAAGCCGAGGCGTGACTGAGAAGTTGCATCTCTCGCATCACTTTACGTATGCCTTTTTATCATCACAATTTCTTCTTCCCTTCGGTTGCTATCAAATATGAGCCTCATAACGTTTTTATCCCTTTGGTTGTATTTACATATAAGCCTCACACATACCCAAATCCAGGCCCAGATGTGCATGAAAAGGTTAATAATTATCATGTTATATATGTCACTACCAGATAGATACATGTTTACTAGCTATTGTTAAACCATTACATATTAGTAATATTACTCTTTACAATTTTTAATTGTTGAGCCATTTTAATATGATGTCATATACATAATATACATCTTGGCCTACAGTTGATCTAACATTCAACAAAACATTAATAAACCCAATGAAAAATAAAATCATAAGGAATTTACCTGACGTAGCCGTTGTTATCAATATCCGCAGCAAGAAACTGAGAAACGGTCAAACCCTGGTCAAGAACCCATTTAGCCATCCTCCTATGCCTCTTATCCACTCTAGCCTCAGCCAAATAGAGAAAGGCCCGAGCCACAGCCAGGGTGGACACAAGCAACCAAACTGAGGCAAAAATGCGCCCCGCCATGGACCTAAAAGCCCGGTCACCATACCCAACAGTAGTCACAGACATAACCGACAGATAAAAGGAATCAAGCCAGTTTAGCCTCTCAACATAATGCATAACAGCAACACCAACCCCAATACAAAGAATCACAACCCCCAAAGCTAACGCCACTTTCATTCGAATCCTCATCCTCCCCTTCTTCACATCAATAATATACGAAGGATGATCATGATCTACATCATGCCCATGCTTTAACGAACGCAACAAATGAGTTTCTTGCAGATCAAGAACATAGCTAACCATCCCACTAAGCAAGATATCAATAAACCCAAACCCAACCAACACAAACATAATCGAAAAGAGCTTGGTGACAACAGTATTAGGCGTTATATCACCATACCCGATGGTACACATAGTAACTATGCAAAAATAAAGGGCATCAACCACGACATGCGTCTCAGAAGCAACAAAATGTTCCCTGTTGTACCAGTAAATGACGACACCAAGTGACAAATACAAAATCAAAAGCAATACCGCTTGCCGAACAATCGAGGATGAACTGGACTGAGGCGGTTTTGCCTCTGCAGGATGCTCAAAATCATTAATCGCAGCCATGGCAGGTGCGGTTTTGGAGCGGTGCAAATTGGTCTTCCCAAATGAATAATTAGGATCTGATAACCATGACGGAGGATCCGGATCACACACTCCTCCACCATTAGGGCTTAATATCGAATTCGAATTCAAATCAGAAGCAAACGGCCTTTGATTAATATTATTATTGAAAGACAAAGCTAAGGCATCAACAATTGGTTCTCTTGGAGAGCCAAAGATAAGCATATCTTTGAGCTCTGAAGGGGTTAGGGTTACAGGTATGGAGATTTCATCGTCTTCGGGTAGAGGACAGAGTACCGATGGTGTAGTCGTCGATAGGAGTGGCTCTTTATCCATCGCCGCTTTAATCGGTGGTGGTTTCCGATAGTATGATATGAAAAGCCCTAATTAATTAAATAAGAAATGAAAGTGAAGATGATTTTACCAGTGAAAGCAGTCAGATCTTTGAGATGAAGAACAAATTGAAGCACAAGATTCGTTGGTGATGATGATGATTGTTTGAATATTCAAACGAGAGAGAGATTGACGGAGAAAAAACGGGAATAATTAACAGGAAGGATACTACTACTACTGCTACGTATTATTATTATTATTATTATTATTATTATTATTATTATTATTTATTGTAATGTAACGTAATGTTATTCAACGTCGTAATAATTGATAGGTGTTTGAACCAACACGTAGAGATGGTGATGGACATCTGTCTCCATGTATTGGGCGAATGAATGATGTATGTCGAGGAAGATGTAGAACGTGAGGTGTGAGTTTACCTAGGGTTCGGGGTTTTTGGTATCATATAGGAACAAGGAATGTATGTCTCTTCTCTTTTGGGTTTTTTTGCAAGTGGGGTAGGCTTGTTTCTTAAAATCCAAAGCAAGGAGACCCCCTAGGAATATTGTATGATCTACATGGACACATCAAGTATACTGACTTGACTCCGTAAAAGGTACAACTAGTCTAATTGATAACCTCAGTGGAAAATATAACATTTGATGTTGTGTGTGAGATGAACAATAAAAGGTTTGTCTGACATCGAATTAACATATAGTTTGGTTTCATTTCCAGACTAAGGGAATATGTCACACGGTTATGTTCAAGTCTAGGTTGTATCAACGCTTCGCAAACGATGCATTTATATCTTCTCACAAAATTGACCCAATAGTCACAATGGTATGTTTGGCACCAATCTTACTAGTGTGAAACATGTGCAATGTCACACCCCAATCAATGGCGGAAACATCGGGATAAGACGAAAACGAGATTGATCATTGCTCACAACATTAATAAGTGACAATTAGGGATGAGATCGGTATCATACTGGTACCGATACCGAAAATACTGTTACCGAAATTGACGAAAAGTGGATACCGAATACCGTACCGAATTTATTAGTTCAGTAACGGTACAGTACCGGTATTGGTACCGGTTTTTTGGTATTTTACCGCATTGGTACCGCTTTGGTATTTTCGATTGTTTTACGTAAAAAATATCGTGTCAATCCATCCATCAGTATAACTGAATTGAAGTAATATATTGTGGGAAAACTAGACAAATGCATGTAGTAAAAAAACAAAAGGAAAACATACATGGGTTCGACTTTTTACATCTAAATTCCAACATGTCTAATAAAAGCATCATAATTTATATCTAATTAAAAAGAACCAAACAAAAAAAAAGTTTATATCGCTAATCGCTTTGCATTTTCCCTTTTCCCTTTTTCGTTTTGTTTGTTTATCGCATCTCAATCTATCTCTGATAGAAAATCAAGAAAGAAAGCTAATACAAATTATTTGACAACTAAACCATTAAATAAATAACAACTACTTTACCTATGACAATACCATCGTCCTTTAAAATATCATCTATTGTAAAGGTCGACACTTCGTAACCCAACCTAAAAATCCATTGGAATTTATTTTTAAATTCGGTATTAATACCGGTATTTACCGAAAAATACCAGTACCGATACCGTTAATTACCGATACCGAAATTTGAAAAATCTATTAACGTTACCGGTACCGTTTATGATCGGTACGGTACGGTACCGGTATTTCGGTAAAAAATCTCATCCCTAGTGACAATAATTAATTAAACCATATTTCATTTCATAAAAATTGTCAAATACATCAATGTAACAAAACAAAGAAACAACATAACATTTGCAAAGTCATAACAAATTGATACATCAACATTAAACCTAACATCTAATTTGTGTGTATCTAGTCATTGATATATTGTTTTCATAGCATCATCTCCTTCAACCTGTAACATATTTTAAAATAATGTCAATGCGAAAGCAAATGCGAGTACACAAGTTTAGGCATAGCATACGTATACGAATAAGTTTAAACAATCCTCATGGCAACTAAATCTATACAAGAGCAATATCAAGGCATGCAATACTAATAATCAAACCTTTAACGCAATCACAATGTTTTAACATGACCTCACGAATAACACGATGGAGGTGGATGCGTGAATTCCTATAGCGCTATGTGTGACACCGGCTATTTAGGCTGTCCCGTACAAATGTAACACGTGTCATGAATGAATAAAAGGCCGTATTTGATTATTTATGATGTTTATATATGGTATTTGATGTGTTGGTAGATCCAAAGTTTGATAAAAATTACGTTGGCAATTTTAAGATAAACGCTTATCGTGTAACGGTTAAAATGCGAAACGAACGTCGGTGACCGCCGAATAATGTTAAAATCTCAAAAATAGTCCGTTATGAGTTAAATAATATATTTAGTCATAATCGTGAGGAAAAATAATTTAAAACGCTAAGAAACTCTATTTTTCGAGTTTAAACGCGTACGGCGCGACACTGGGCGTATCTGACAAAATACTGTCAACACAGCCAGTTCAGGGCAACAAAAAATTATTGTAGTAATAATTTGACAAGTTTATTTTATAGAATGATAAAAATAAATTATAATGCTTAAAATCTCTATTTTGCGAATTAAAGCGCGTACTACGCAACACAGCGCGCATACTGCAAATTACCGACAACGTAACTGGTCGTGGCAAATAAAATATTGACTAATAATATTTTGGTGTGTTTATTTTTATAGAGCACTGAAAATAATTTAAAACGCGTTAAAACGCAGTTAAAATGCTAGATAAAATACCCGGTATCAAGTAAAATACCAGTTTTAAGCATATATATATATATATATATATATATATACATATATATATATATATATATATATGTATACGGATATGTATGTGTGTGAGGAGATATGTGGCAGCCGAAAAGTCTCCTTTCTCTTCTCTCTCCAACACTTGTTGACTTTGGGATTAGGAAGTGATGATTAACCATTTTCATACCTTCCATATCTTTGCAAATCCAAGACAAACAAATTCAAATCAAACTCACTCTCTCTCTAAACCAAAGCTCGGCCAAATACCCCCTATACACACACATTTTCATTTTTTCCAATCAAGTTCTTGAAGATTCAAAGTCCTTCAAGGTGTTTCCAAGTGTTCTTGAAGGATCAAAGGTGTTTCCAAGGAGTTTCAATTAAAAACCAAGCTTCATCTCATCAACTAACTCAAAAACCCACTAGAACTTGAAGGTATAAAATCATGTTCTTAAAATATGTTCTTGATTCTTGTTGATGGAAATGATAGTAAATGAAGTTTCTCATGTTCTTGGGTTTAGTCACTAACTTGAAAACACTATCAAATGGGTTTTTGTATAAAATGAAAATGGTGATGTGTGTGTGTTTATATGGCCGTGAGTATGTATACAAGTGTGTATGAGATTGAGTTTTGATTTTGAATGTTTTTATTGATGATATTCATGAGGATATGATGCATGCATGTTTAGAAGTTTACAAATGAATGTTATGTGATTTCAAAAGATGAATGCATGTATATGAAAAGTTGAACTTTGGAATCTTGTGTATATATGTATGTGAGCGTGTATATATATATGTATATGCACGCATACAAAATTTTGTTGTTAGTTCGTAAATGTGAAGGAGGTGAATACTTGCATTTATGTGAAATGATTAGATGATGATAATAACATGAAGATTTGAATGTAATGGATAATATGAACATGAATTAAAGTCATGTCTAGATGCATATTAGTTCATACAAAATGATGAAGACATGATGTTAGTGCATTAAGTGCTTGTACATGGACATGCATGTGGGTGTATGAACATAGAAAGATGAATAAATGATGATATGATAAAAAAGATTTTAGATCATATTATAAAGCATAAAAATAATGTTATTTGAAGTGTGAAATAGCATGGAACTTTGATATAAAGTTTACTAGCTTTGCATGTTGTACTATGTTCTTAAAAGTGTTGCAAAATACATGAAATCGCATGATTTATGTGACTTACACAAAACTGAACTAATCTGATTATAACCATCATTTTATTCAGTATATAACATGTATTGTGTTAAAATATGAAGTCGTTTCGAGTTCGGATGGTTATGGTAACGTTTGACGCAAAACCATGCGCTAAAAACGGTAAAAATCGCATTTTAAGAGGGTTTCTATGAAACTGTTATAAATCAGTGAATAAACTGATACTTTTAGTATAAACATAAGTATATTAACTTATATTTAGTTTATTTGGTGTTTGGTTGGTCATACGTGACTTCCGGCGCCCGAAAACGTTACCGAATCGCTAAAATACGCATTTTTCAATGTACACTAGAATGGGTTGTTAATGGATGAACCTTATGTGTTTAAATGTGTCATGTGATTTAAATATGTGAATATGATAATATGTTAAGTGTTGACATGATAGCGGGAATTAAGACTATGCATGTACGCTTGTATGTTTAAAACGGGTGAATCGGTGAAATCGCGTTAAAATGTGTAACTTATTTATCGAGCATGAAAATTGATACATAGGTTAACTTAGTGAGTTATTTCATGTATTCATGCTTTAAAAATGATAAAGTGAATAAGTTAATTTGTTTTCACGTGTTATGATATTGTGAATATGTGCACGTTTATGTATATATATTACGACGCGCAAATTGTAGGTATATAGTATTTATAAACGGGAGTGTATCGGATAAAACATTAAGGTCACCAATAAAATCGTTCAAGTCGCAAAATCTTAAAATTATATATATATGAACTCATATATATATTATTAATATGCCAACATAATAAAAAATAATATCTTTTCGAGAAAATCTCAAAGTTATGTGAAAATTCTAAGTATTGGAGAAACTTAGGAATTTTGTAATATATTGATTATTAAATCGTGCCTACGTATATTAGACGTGTAGAATCAAATTGTGGGACCGCGCTAATTTAATTACGCACCCAAAGGTGAGTGTCACTAAACCCCTCTTTTTACTGTTTTAGTATATGTTTTGGGGGAAGAACACGCCTTAAAAGGATTAGTATACGTTTTCGTATAAAATATGCCTTTGATTAAACTTAAAATATATTTTCGTGGAAAATATGATTTGGAAATTATGTGATATGTTTTGGAGAAAAACATGGTTTTGGATAAAAATATGTTTCGGGACGAAATGGATCTTGGAATAATGATATATGCGTTTCGGGGATGAAACGGGGATTTTACGGCGTTATGGGATAGAACGACCGCGTGGATTTAAAATGTTTAAATCTAAAGTTGTAACAAATTGGCCCGGTCTCAAGAGAGTGAGTATCGGGATTAGGCTTACGTTTCGGTGGGGTCATCGGGGATTCGTACAACGTGTTATATTAAATTTTATCATTTTAGTAGGATATATATATTGTTCATAAGGTTGGCACCTTGGGTGACCCATTGCGGGCACTTTGCGCACACTTAGCCATTTAATCATTAATATGGATTGCGTGGAATTGTTGATAGATCTATCGGGTTGACAACCCCGTCGCGACCGGTAGCTCCGTGTCATGTCAAGCGACGAATTTATATTCTGTTATTGTCTAGCGTTGATTATACCCTTAATGTTAATATATAGCTCGTAATGTCTTGCAAACTTACGAATCTTAACAAATGGATGTAAAATAATTTAATATGTGAAACTTGGGAAGATGCTTAGTTCGGAGGTTTCGAGGAAACGCTTGCGACGGCTGACTCATGGATTTTATTAAGGAAATAAATTTTTGAAAATATTATTTGGATGTTTTGATAATAAACACATAATTAGAAAGTTTTTCCTTGGAGCAAATTATTTTAAATTTGAATATGTGAGCTCACCCTCCTTTGTGTTGACACTTGATTTTAACGTATTCTTCAGGTACTTGAGCATGGCTTCGGGAATCTTTGGCGTATCTTGTGGTTGTGATGCATGTTTGTTTATTAATAAACTTTGGACACTTTTAAAACTTATTTGGGACCGACTATATTAAGATCCATAAGGATCAAGACAACCTAACTATGTTATGGTTGTGGTTTATGTTTAATTTGGAAACAATGTTTTAATTAAGTAATATGTCCAAAAATTAACGATGCATGGTCCACCAAGATATTTATGGGCACCAACTTCCGTCACCATTACGTTTGTATTTCCGCTGCAACGTTTTTTAGGTGTTATAGAAGCTGGTATCAGAGCCAACGGTTGTTAGCGAACTAGATGTTTTCAGGGGAAAACTCTAGACTTCAACCAAAGAATTTTGAGATAAAAGTCCAAAATTCGCGAAGCCAAAATTTTTAAATAAACATGGATTTTGATCATATATGAGAACCATTGCGTGTTATTATGCATACGTGTTAATCTGTTTATTTGGGCCTTATGTGTTATTTTTCATTTGAACACACACTTACTTTGTACGGTTATATATATGTCACAGATGTCGCACGAGCACGAGGTCATCGAGATTACTGACTCTGAGAGCGAGCCAGAATTCGAGACTTCACCCAGATCCATTTTGCCAGAGATACCCTTCATTACACCTCAGATCGTTAGTATGGCCGAGTTTGCCTCATCATTCTACGATGGCCCGGCTGCATTTGCTAGCCAGGTCGACCTACGTTACGTGCATACGAGTAACGGTTGGATTGACGATGACGATACTGTTCCACCCTCGATTTGGAAACAATGTTTTAATTAAGTAATATGTCCAAAAATTAACGATGCATCGTCCACCAAGATATTTATGGGCACCAACTTCCGTCACCATTACGTTTGTATTTCTGCTGCAACGTTTTTTAGGTGTTACAGAAGTTGGTATCAGAGCCAACGGTTGTTAGCGAACTAGATGTTTTCAGGGGAAACTCTAGACTTCAACCAAATAATTTTGAGATAAAAGTCCAAAATTCGTGAAGCCAAAATTTTTAAATAAACATGGATTTTGATCATATATGAGAACCATTGCGTGTTATTATGCATACGTGTTAATCTGTTTATTTGGGCCTTATGTGTTATTTTTCATTTGAACACACACTTACTTTGTACGGTTATATATATGTCACAGATGTCGCACGAGCACGAGGTCATCGAGATTACTGACTCTGAGAGCGAGCCAGAATTCGAGACTTCACCCAGATCCATTTTGCCAGAGATACCCTTCACTACACCTCAGATCGTTAGTATGGCCGAGTTTGCCTCATCATTCTACGATGGCCCGGCTGCATTCGCTAGCCAGGTCGACCTACGTTACGTGCATACGAGTAACGGTTGGATTGACGATGACGATACTGTTCCACCCTCGATTTATGAGATCGGACAGTCATCTGGCACAATGCCTACTACTAATGAGCTGAGTAGAGATGCACCTTTCATTGGAGGATCGTTCGGGGTTGCACCAGTGGTGGATGCCACTACTATTATGGTTCTACCTTTAGAGCCCATAGTAGCTCCACCACTGTCACTGTTGAGCCCGTACCTGAGATCCCTCCACCTATTACGTCTGAGTCGTCTGTTCAGTTGCCCGAGTCGTGAGTTTCCACTGCACCTACACTAGTTTATTTCCGATGTAGGAAGAGGATACGACCTGTCGGAGACATTGCTTCAACTTCCCGATCTGAGACTGCATCTGCTTCAAAGAAGCAGAAAGGAGTGTGGATTGACCGATGCTCTCCCTGCGACCATCAGTTGGGGGCCATACACGGAGACTTGAAGGCGACCAAGGAAAAGGTGAAGGATCTAGAAGGGTAAATGGACTGGTTTAATGAATTGAAGGACTTGGATGACAGTGCAATGGATCAGATGCAGATGCACTGGAGGATAGCTGACTTGGAGGAGCTTGTGAGGAGGCTTCTTGAGTTTGCGGGATTGAAGAAGTGATTGTTGGTTGTTTGTTTTGTATGTCTCTTTGATAAACCCTGATGTTGGCTTGCATGCCAAATTTTTGGATATTTAGGAGGAAATTTCATCTAGACTTGTTATTGGTGGTTGATTGTGTCTCACAAAGTTTTGATTAGTCGTTGTACTATGGACAAGCTTTGTAATTTCCGTGATAAATATCAATATTATGGGTTCTCTTTTGGTTAAATTATTCTCAATTTTATGTGGATGCAAGTGTATTGTTTAATCCACTATTATTTAATGATTGAAATATTTAAACAATGTCTTATGTTGATATTATTATTGCAATAATAGAAACGACAAGATGCCGCTAAAAGCGAGACAGGGTACTGGACTACCTACCACCCCAGAAGAGTTGGCAGAACTCATAGCCCAACACATTAATACTGCCTTGGAACAGCGTGAAGCTAACCAGAATATTGGGCAAGGACGTGGACGTGGTGCTCCAGGGCATGGTAGAGGTGGTGTGCAGATTGGAAACGCGCAAGGTAATATAATGATCGGAAAAGTTTTAGTAGTTCCTGTGCAGTGAGTAATCTTGATTTTTTCATTAACCTTGTGAACAGTGCATGGATGTACGTATAAAACATTTCAGGGCTGTAACCCACGATCATTTACCGGTGCTGAAGGGCCTCTTGAAATCACTACATGGATCGAGAAGATGGAATCTATGATGGCCATCAGCGGTTGTGTTGCTGATCAGAGGGTTAGGTATGCTTCGTTTTCGTTTCTCGATGAAGCTTTATCCTGGTGGAACACTCAAGTTCAGATTTTGGGCGAAGATACGACTTACGGTCTTACCTGGAACGAACTAAAAGAGATGCTTCTTAAGGAATACTGCCCGCGTAGTGAAATGCAGAAAATTGAGACTGACTTCTGGAATTTGACCATGGAAGGCCTGAACGTCAGAGCTTATACGTCTCAGTTTAATGATTTGGCTAGATTGGTTCCACGAATGGTCACTCCTGAGTATGTTAAGGTAGAAAGGTATATCTGGGGATTGTCACCACAAATTCATAGTATGGTTACGTCAGCGAAGCCCACTACCTATCTGGAAGCTACTACTCTAGCGAAATCATTAGCGGATGATGCTGTTCGCAAAAGTAGCCTTAACAGGAAAGAGGAGACTGGGAAGTCGTCGGGAAAAGTCAAGGCAGACGAGAAATCTGAACGATCAAAGCATGCTGAGTATAGATCTGGGGATTCGCGGAAGCGAAGATCTGAGAGCTCGAGAAAAGATTCCGAAGTGAAGCGTGAGAGGAAACACGATTCGGGGAAAGCATATGTTGCTAGTGCCAGTGGTTCGAGGAAGGATAATGCCAGGGATGGGGGAAGTGGTTCAGCGAAAAAGACTCACGGTGATGAGCAGGGAAAGTGTGCCAGATGTGGTCGAACTAGTGATATTACTCGCGAGTGCTATGCTAAGAGTACGTCGGAAGGAGTTAAGCTCGAGGGATGCCTTGATGCGGAGAGCAGGGACACTACAAGAGGAACTGTCCGAATGTGAAGGGTCAGAATGCCAGGGGCAGAGCTTTTGAGCTAAATGCTGGGAAAGCACGTGATGATGCTGCAGTTGTTACCGGGACGTTCCTAATCAATGACCATTCTGCATTCGTACTATTTGATACTGGTGCTGACTTGAGTTTTGTTTCGAAAAACTTTGAACTGTTTCTGTGTTCACAAACAAGTAAGCTAAGTAAAAAGTATTCGATAGAATTAGCAAACAGTAAATTGATAGAGACTAGCGAAGTTATTCGTGGTTGTAGAATTAGGTTATGCGATCATAGTTTTAGTATCAATTTATTACTAGTGGAGATGGGTAGTTTTGATGTAGTCGTTGGGATGGATTGGCTATCCAAGAACGGAGCTGAGATCATTTGTTCGGAGAAACAAGTGCGGATACCTCGTCCTAGTGGTGGTGAAGCTTTAGTTATTCACGGTGACCGATCGAGTCGAGTATCAAAAGTGGTTAGTATTATGAAGATGCACAAGATGTTGCGTAAGGGCTATCCTGCGTTCTTGATTAACGTAGTGGATACGAATGCCGAAAGTGGGAAGATTGAAGAATTCCTGTAGTTCGCGATTATCCGGAAGTTTTCCCTGAAGACTTGCCTGGATTACCCCCTGCGAGACAGATCGAGTTTAAGATTGATCTTGTACCTGGTGCTGCACCGATTGCAAAATCTCCTTACAGATTAGCACCGTCAGAAATGAAAGAGTTGTCAAATCAGCTTCAAGAGCTATTAGACAAAGGTTTCATTCGACCAAGCTTTTCGCCTTGGGGAGCGCCTGTGTTTTTTGTGAAGAAAAAAGATGGTTCCTTTAGAATGTGTATTGATTATAGAGAGTTGAACAAGCTGACTATCAAGAATCAGTACCCGTTACCAAGAATCGACGATTTGTTCGACTAGCTTCAAGGATCAAGCTACTATTCGAAGATAGACCTGCGTTCAGGTTATCACCAGTTGAAGATTGCTGAGGAAGATGTTCCGAAGACTGCTTTTAGAACACGTTACGGCCATTATGAGTTCTTAGTCATGCCTTTTGGCTTAACTAATGCGCCTGCAGTGTTCATGGATCTCATGAACAGGGTATGCAAACCCTATTTGGACAAATTCGTGATAGTATTCATTGACGATATACTAATCTATTCGCGAACCAAAGAAGATCATGAGCAACATTTGAAGATGATTCTAGAGCTGTTGAAGAAAGAGAAGTTGTATGCCAAGTTCTCTAAATGTGAATTTTGGATTCGAGAGGTGCATTTCCTTGGTCATGTCATAAATGAGAAAGGTATACATGTGGACCCGTCAAAGATAGAGGCAATTAAGAATTGGGAAGCGCCAAAGACTCCATCAGAGGTGCGACAATTCTTAGGACTTGCTAGGTATTATAGAAGATTCATTGAGAATTGCGCAGCCACTAACGCTATTGACCCAGAAGGATAAGAAGTTTGATTGGACGGAAAAGTAGGAGGAAGCTTTTCGGAAGTTGAAGGAGAAGTTGTGTAGTGCACCTATCCTGTCCCTTCCTGAGGAAAATGACAGTTTTGTTGTATACTGTGATGCGTCACGTTTGGGCCTTGGTTGCGTGCTTATGCAGAAGGGCAAAATGATAGCCTATACATCCAGACAACTGAAAGTGCATGAGAAGAACTACATAACTCATGATTTAGAGTTGGGAGCTTGTGTTCGCCTTGAAGATTTGGAGACATTATCTGTATGGCACGAAGTGTACGATTTTCACAGACCATTAGAGCCTCCAGCATATCTTTGATCAGGAGGAACTCAACATGCGACAACGGCGTTGGGTAGAGTTACTCAATGATTACGAGTGTGATATTCGTTATCACCCAGGAAAAGCAAAAGTTGTTGCTGACGCGCTCAGTAGGAAGGAGCGGGAAAAGCCTCTGCGCGTTAGTGCTTTGGGTTTGACCATACAAACGAATTTGACCGATCTAATTCGTAATGCACAGCGAGAAGCTCTGAAAGATGAGAACCTGAGTAGAGAAGGTTTGAAGGGTTTGGAATGTGAACTGATACCAAAAGCGGATGAAGTAATGTACTTCATGAACCGAGTTTGGGTTCCGCTTAGAGGTAACCTACGTGAACTGGTTATGAACGAGGCTCATAAGTCCAGATATTCGATTCACCTAGGTTCTACCAAGATGTATCAGGATATTAAGGAATTATATAGGTGGCCGAATATGAAGAGAGATATTGCGGGGTATGTAAGTAAATGTCTGACATGCTCAAAGGTTAAGGCTGAACATCAGAGGCCATCTGGGCTTCTGCTGCAACCAGAGATTCCTAAATGGAAGTGGGAGCATCTTGCTATGGACTTTATCACCAAATTACTCCGTACGTCATGTGGACATGACACCATATGTGTAATTGTGGATCGATTGACGAAGTCTGCTCATTTTCTAGCCATTAAAGAAACAGACAAGACGGAAAGATATCGCAGTTGTACCTCAACGAGATTGTAGCCCGACATGGAGTGCCTGTGTCAATTATATCCGATAGAGATGGACGATTTGACTCCAGATTTTGGCGGTCTCTTCAAGAGTCACTAGGCTCTCGTTTGGATATGAGTACTGCGTATCATCCTCAAACGGATGGTCAGAGTGAGAGAACCATTCAGACGTTAGAGGATATGTTGAGAGCGTGTGTGATTGATTTTGGTGGAAGTTGGGATACTCATTTGCCGTTGGCAGAGTTTTCTTACAACAATAGTTACCACACTAGTATCAAAGCCACTCCGTTTGAAGCTTTGTACGGAAGGAAATGTCGATCGCCCTTGTGTTGGGCTGAAGTTCGCGAAAGGCAACTAACCGGACCTGAGCCTATCCAGGAAACCACCGACAAGGTTGTCCAGATCAAGGAAAGGTTGAAAGTTGCCGCAGATCGACAGAAAAGTTATGCAGACAACCGAAGGAAACTGTTGCAGTTTCAAGTCGGAGATCGTGTTCTGTTGAAAGTGTCACCTTGGAAAGGTGTTGTTAGATTTGGGAAAGGGGGAAATCTAAGCCCACGGTATATAGGTCCTTTCGAAATCGCATCTCGAGTTGGATCAGTCGCGTATAGGCTTAAGCTGCCGCATGATTTGAATGGAGTTCATGACATGTTTCATGTTTCCAACCTGAGAAAGTTTTTGTCGGATGAGACACGAATTGTACCCCTGATGAGGTTCAAGTAGACGATAAATTGAGATTTATCGAGGAACCGGTTGAAGTTCTGGATGAGAAGATTCAGAAGCTTAGAAGGAGTCAGATTAAGTTGGTCAAGGTTCGCTGGAATTCTAAACGTGGACCCGAGTTCACATGGGAACGAAAGGACCAGATGCAACGAAAATATCCGCATCTTTTTAAATCTAGTGCGAAAACGAAACATGTAGTGTAAGAATTTCGGGGACGAAATTCCTTAAACAGGGGGAGACTGTGATACCCGGCTATTAGGCGGTCCCGTACAAATGTAACACGTGTCATGAATGAATAAAAGGCCGTATTTGATTATTTATGATGTTTATATATGGTATTTGATGTGTTGGTAAATCCAAAGTTTGATAAAAATTACATTGGCAATTTTAAGATAAACGCTTATCGCGTAACGGTTAAAATGCGAAACGAACGTCGGTGACCGCCGAATAATGTTAAAATCCCAAAAATAGTCCTTTATGAGTTAAATAATATATTTAATCATAATCGTGAGGAAAAATAATTTAAAACACTAAGAAACTCTATTTTTCGAGTTTAAACGCGTACTGCGCGATCCTGTGCGTATCTGACAAAATACTGTCAACAAAGCTAGTTCAGGCAACCAAAAATTATTACAATAATAAGTTTACAAGTTTATTTTTATAGAATGATAAAAATAAATTAAAACGCTTAAAATCTCTATTTTGCGAATTTAAGCGCGTACTACGCAACACAGCGCGCATACTGCCAATTACCGACAACGTAACTGGTCCTGGCAAATAAAATATTGACTAGTAATATTTTGGTGTGTTTATTTTTATAGAGCGCTGAAAATAATTTAAAACGCGTTAAAACGTAGTTAAAATGCTAGATAAAATACCCGGTATCCAGTAAAATATCAGTTTTAAGCATATATATGATATATATATGTATGTATGCGGATATGTATGTGTGTGAGGAGATATGCGGCAGCCCAAAAATCTCCTTTTTCTTCTCTCTCCAACACTTGTTGGCTTTGGGATTAGGAAGTGATGATTAACGCTTTTCATACCTTCCATATCTTTGCAAATCAAAGACAAACAAATTCAAATCAAACTCAGTCTCTCTCTCTCTCTAAACCAAAGCTCGGTCGAACACCCCCATATACACACACATTTTCATTTTTTCCAATCAAGTTCTTGAAGATTCAAAGTCCTTCAAGGTGTTTCCAAGTGTTCTTGAAGGATCAAAGGTGTTTCCAAGGAGTTTCAATTAAAAACCAAGCTTCATCTCATCAACTAACTCAAAAACCCACTAGAACTTGAAGGTATAAAATCATGTTCTTAAAATATGTTCTTGATTCTTGTTGATGGAAATGATAGTAAATGAAGTTTCTCATGTTCTTGGGTTTAGTCACTAACTTGAAAACACTATCAAATCTGTTTTTGTATAAAATGTAAATGGTGATGTGTGTGTGTTCATATGGCCGTGAGTATGTATACATGTGTGTACGAGATTGAGTTTTGATTTAGAATGTTTTTGATTGATGATATTCATGAGTATATGATGCATGCATGTTTAGAAGTTTCCAAATGAATGTATGTGATTTCAAAAGATGAATGCATGCATATGAAAAGTTGAACTTTGGAATCTTGTGTATATATGTATGTGAGCCGTGTATATATATATATGTATATGCATGCATACAAAATTTTGTTGTTAGTTCATAAATGTGAAGGAGGTGATACTTGCATTTATGTGAAATGATTAGATGATGATAATGACATGAAGATTTGAATGTCATGGATAATATGAACACGAAGTAAAGTCATGTCTAGATGCATACAAAATGATGAAGACATGATGTTAGTGCATTAAGTGCTTGTACATGGACATGCATGTGGGTGTATGAACATAGAAAGATGAATAAATGATGATATGATAAAAATGATTTTAGATCAGATTATAAAGCATAATAATAATGTTATTTGAAGTGTGAAATAGCATGGAACTTTGACATAAAGTTTACTAGTTTTGCATGTTGTACTATGTGCTTAAAAGTGTTGTAAAATACATGAAATCGCATGATTTATGTGCCTTACACAAAAACTGCACTAATTTGATTATAACCATAATTTTATTCAGTATATAACATGTATTGTGTTAAAATATGAAGTTGTTTCGAGTTGGATGGTTATGGTAACGTTTGACGCAAAACTATGCGGTAAAAACGGTAAAAATTGCATTTTAAGAGGGTTTCTATGAAACTATTTTAAATCAGTGAATAAACTGATACTTTTAGTATAAATATATGTATATTAACTTATATTTAGTTTATTTGGTGTTTGGTTGGTTATACGTGACTTGCGGCGCCCGAAAACGTGACCGAATCGCTAAATACACTTTTTTCAATGTACACTAGAATGGGTTGTTAATGGATGAACCTTATGTGTTTAAATGTGTCATGTGATTTAAATATGTGAATATGATAATATGTTAAGTGTTGACATGATAGCGGGAATTAAGACTATGCATGTACGCTTGTATGTTTAAACGATAGATCGGTGAAATCGCGTTAAAATGTGTAACTTATTTGTCGAGCATGAAAATTGATACATAGGTTAACTTAGTGAGTTATTTCATGTATACATGCTTTAAAAATGATAAAGTGAATAAGTTAATGAGTTTTCGTGTGTTATGATATTGTGAATATGTGCACGTTTATGTATATATATTACGACGCGCAAATCGTAGATGTATAGTATTTATAACGGCAGTGTATCGGATAAAACATTAAGGTCACCAATAAAATCGTTCAAGTCGCAAAATCTTAATATATATATATATATATATATATATATATATTAATATGCCAACATAATAAAAAATAATAACTTTTCGAGAAAATCTCAAATTTATGTGAAAATTCTAAGTATTAGAGAAACTTAGGAATTTTGTAATACATTGATTATTAAATCATGCCTACGTATATTAGGACGTGTAGAATCAAATTGTGGGACCGCGCTAATTTAATTACGCACCCAAAGGTGAGTGTCACTAAACCCCTCTTTTTACTGTTTTAGTATATGTTTTGGGGGAAGAACACGCCTTAAAAGGATAAGTATACATTTTGTATAAAATATGCCTTTAATTAAACTATAAATTATTTTTGTGGAAAATATGATTTGGAAAATTATGTGATATGGTTTTGGAGAAAAACATGGTTTTGGATATAAATATGTTTCGGGACGAAACGGATTTTGGAATAATGATATATGCATTTCGGGGATGAAACGGGGATTTTACGGCGTTATGAGATAGAACGACCGTGTGGATTTAAAATGTTTAAATCTAAAGTTGTAACGAATTGGCCCGGTCTCAAGAGAGTGAGTATCGGGATTAGGCTTACGTTTCGGTGGGGACGTCGGGGATTCGTACAACGTGTTATATTAAATTTTATCATTTTATTAGGATATATATTGTTCATAAGGTTGGCACCTTGGGTGACCCATTGCGGGCACTTTGCGCAAACTTAGCCATTTAATCATTAATATGGATTACGTGGAATTGTTGATAGATCTATCGGGTTGACAACCCCGTCGCGACCGGTAGCTCCGTGTCATGTCAAGCGACGAATTTATATTCTGTTATTGTCTAGCATTGATTATACCCTTAATGTTAATATATAGCTCGTAATGTCTTGCAAACTTACGAATCTTAACAAATGGATGTAAAATAAATTTAATATGTGAAACTTGGGAAGATGCTTAGTTCGGAGGTTTCGGGGAAACGCTTGCGACGGCTGACTCATGGAATTTATTACGGAAATAAATTTTCGAAAATATTATTTGGATGTTTTGATAATAAACACATAATTAGAAAGTTTTTCATTGGATAAAATTATTTTAAATTTAAATATGTGAGCTCACCCTCCTTTGTGTTTGACACTTGATTTTAACGTGTTCTTTAGGTACTTGAGCATGGCTTCGGGAATCTTTGGCGTATCTTCTGGTTGTGATGCATGTTTGTTTAATAATAAACTTTGGACACTTTTAAAACTTATTTGGGACCGATTGTATTAAGATCCATAAGGTTCAAGACAACTTAAATATGTTATGGTTGTGGTTTATGTTTAGTTTGGAAACAATGTTTTAATTAAGTAATATGACCAAAAATTAACGATGCATCGTCCACCAAGATATTTATGGGCACCAACTTCCATCACCATTACGTTTGTATTTCCGCTGTGACGTTTTTGGGGTGTTACACTATGCATGTCAAACGAAGGCTAAAAATAGTTAATGACTAAAGCATAGCATAACGAATATCCAAGACAAGCAACAAGTATATGATTCAAGTATTCATGGGTATAGGATTGTTTGTATGTTTCATAAAGTATAAGTGTTCGTGATTTTTGTATAAGTAAAAACATGTTACACCCAAGAGTGTTATAAACAAAAGTGGGTCGTGTGTACTCACGGTTTGTTAGTCTTTTCTACACTTGACAATCCGTGAAGACGTTGGTTCGAGGATGACGCCGGATTATCCTACAAGAGGAAACGAGGCGTATGAGTATAGAGTTTAGACGGAAGATGAGGAGTATTCGAGCATGATTAAAAATAAGTTTGATAAAGTATTATGATACGAAAGTATTCACTAAGATGTAACACTCGTTCTTGACATTATAGTAACTCTTACGAGTTGGATGTGATTTCATAGGTTTGGGACCATTAGAATCGTGACAAGGAGTTACATACTTTAGTGTTAAACTTAATAACTTGATAGTTGTTTATAAGTTTATTATCAAGGTTTCGGTTTAGGATTATAATATAGTTCCATATAGTTATATAATCATGTAGGATGAGGGAGGATGAACCATCCACTTTGGAACCTCTTAGTATCATGTAAGTCAAGTAGGAGGTGGGAGGATGAACCATCCACTTTGGACCTCATATGATTGTTCACCACTTCACGAGTCACCAAAGGTAACAAGGAGGGTCTTAGAACAAGATAATAACATACAAGAAAGTATATAACATGAATGTAAAGATGTGTCACCATGATACAAAGTAGCCAAGTGAAATACAACCCGGTGAGCACACTTTGACACACGTCAAAGGCTAGACGGGGTTGTGACACTTTCAAGCTAGCAAACTAACTTGGGATAATGATGAAAATCATCAAGTGATGTGTGGTCTTAGAGTTAGGATAGCCCAAGCTAACCAAGGTAGACACACATGAACAAGTTCAAGACTTGCATCACTTGTGAGCTTAAAGCTCCATGAAAATAGAAAGTTTATGAGGATAAATCCTCTAAATTTGAATGTCACACCCTTTTTTTAAGCCCAACTAACCATACAAGTGATTATGAGCATTAGGACATAAGAATGTTTGAAGAAAACATGAGTTTTCTTCCAAAACATGAAGAATCAAAAAGATGAAAATGAGCAGAATTTTAGGTGCACTTTAGACCTCAAAAAATGGTGAGGTTTCACCTTAGTTTGCCCAAGCAAACTTGTGAGAACCTTCCTAGAGGTTGTACAAGTGTTATAGAAGAAGAAACAAGAATAAAATTGAAGTAGAATTGAGTTAAAACTCACTTTTTATGGCTGGAACTCTAAAAAACGTGGCTGAAACTCAGCTGAGTTTGGGAGAGTTTTTGAAGTGTTCGGAGGCTTGCAAAAGTGGAATAAGGAGTGGGGAAGTGTTTATTATATAGGGAAGGGATTAGGGTTTAAGTGTGTTGGGCTTTGGACAAGATTTGGGGGAGTTTAGACTTGAAACTAGTCCACTAAACCCAGCCCAAAGCTGAAAAATAGGGGCTGCCATTTTTTTTCTTTTCTTTTTTGTTATTTAATGTTATATATTAGGTTAATAGATGTTATGTATTATGTACATAACATGTATTATCATGTGACAAGTTATTTCGGGAGTATGAACTCATAAGTTAGAGTTTTCTTAGCGAAAAAAGCGGGTTTTAAAGTTTTAAAAATTCCTAAGATGGTTACAAGTGTAGATTTCATAATTATACTTTTTGCGATCGAATAATCAAATGTCTCGTGTGAATGAAGCGTGTACGCATTACAAATACACGATAAGGATTTACGATTTAATTCATGTTTAGAAATCATGTAATGAATCAGTGTATATATAATGTCTATCTCGCATAAAATATAAATTTCATTACAACCAAGTCTCGGATTTACAACGATTCGAAAATGAGATACAATTATAAGATGACATATTCCGAAAATAGGATTCCGATTCATCGTTTCTAAAAATAGAAAGTTGCAAAAGGCGAAGCGTTACATGCAAGATAAATGGATATTAGTCTTTCTACATTGTTATATGAATGTGTAGATATTCATATCACAAGGATAGCTAAGGAGATCTGGTTTTGTAAAATTTGCAAGTAAGATAACCATATGCCTTCCATGTGTATGTGATTAATGGCAAGATTCAATTGTCTAAGCACACGCTCCACCGTGGGTGTCAATGGTGTTAGCTTGGAAGATTGACATGTTGAATCGTTCAACCCAAATATGACTCGTAAATTAATTTGTGTCGTGGCGTGTCGAACACACTTTTTAACAACAAAGATGCTTGCCTAAGATTTTGTTTACACAATCACATTAGTGTAACTAACTGTTGTATTCACCTATGGGTCAATACACATGCGAAATGACCCATCCTTCTTCTTGACGAAGAGTACGGGAATGCCCCAAGGTGAAGTGTTAGGGCGTATAAAGCCTTTATCAAGAAGTTCTTGTAGTTGGCTCGATAACTCCTGCATCTCCGAAGGTGCTAAACGATAGGTAGCCTTCGCAACAGGAGTTGCGCCAGGAATGAGGTCAATACGAAAATCAAAGGCTCGAGGAGGCGAAGGACCAGGAAGATCCTCGGGAAAAACAGAAGGAAACTCACAAACGACAGGAACGTCACTTAGGCTTGGACCTTTGTCTTTCTTTTCCACAACGTGGGCCAAAAAGGCAAAGTATTCCTTGCGTAAGTATTTGCGAGCTCAGATACACGACATTAGCTTAAGGCCTTTAGAAGGCTTCTCGCCATAGACATGTAGGGAATCACCTTGAGGTAGGGGAAGACGAATGAACTTCTCGGAACAAACAACTTTGGCACGTACTCGCTTAAGCCAATCCATGCCTACTATGATGTCAAAACTACCCATTTGCATAGGTATGAGGTCGATGGAAAACTTATGATCGTTTAAGATTAGAGAGCAACCAGAAAATATGGAGTCAACAGAGATGGTCTTGCCACTAGCGACTTCGACAGCAAAAGGATTAAGCATTTTAGTTCGTTCGCACTTAAGCAAAGGTTCGAATTCAACAGACACAAAACTTCTATCTGCGTCAGTATCAAACAGACAAGTAGCATAGATATGGTTCACAAGGAATGTACCAGTGATGACATCATTCGAGCTTTGGGCTTGAGCTGAGGTGAGAACGAAAGCTCGTCCTTTTGCAGGCTCAGTCTGCTATTGTTGCTGGTTGTTGGTACGTTTCGGGCAAATGTTGGCAAAATGGTTAGGATCGCCACAATTATAACAAGTTCGGGCGAACTTGTGTGTAAACACACAAGTTCGAGCAAACTTGTAGGGTTTTGGGTGGTTTAGTGTCAAGTTCGGTCGAACCTGATTAGTTTCTTGAGGAACTTGTCAAGTTCGGGCGAACTTATAAGAAGATCTTACTGAAAAGACAAGTTCGGGCGAACTTGTTTAGTTTCCTAAGAAACTTGACAAGTTCGAGCAAACTTGTAAGAAAATTTGGAGAAATTGACCTAAGTTCGGTCGAACTTGACCCATATGGGTGCAAGTTCGGTCGAACTTGACTTGTGAGCTATCGATTCTTGAGCGAACTTGATGTTTCCGGGTCTAAAATCTTGCGTTTTCGCTTCGTTTACTGAGTAAAATCGAGTTATCATCCCTCCAACCCTGTGCTACTGAGAAAACTTAGGTCTGAGAGGTCTTTTAGAGATGTTTTAGCCGTTTTACAAAAGCGTGGTCTAATCAGGGCGAACTCGGGGTTCGTTCGGGTTAGTCCGACTTGTGTAAACCAACTTAAACATCCTTGTGCTTCCAGATCTGGGATCTTGAATTATAAATGCTTCGTTTCATATCAGAAAATGAACAAAACATCATCAAAAGTCCATAATTTTGTGTAAAAATCAATGTTCAAAAGGTTTTACTTAGATCTAAGCATAGATCTGAGTGAAAAACATAAGTTTTATGTGAAAATATGAAGATTTTCGTAAAGAGAGAAGATTTGTCGAAAATCAAGGCTATGCCTTGTGCCAAAATCGTTGTAAACCTTTGTAAATCATTGATAAACGTTGTTGTAGTTGAAATCGGGTTGATTCTTACTTAGAAATCAGAGGGTTTTGAGTTCAGGAGCCCTGGGCGAAGTTGCAGCAAGTTCAAATGAGAGGAATGAGCTGGGTATTTATAGGAGAAGGCAAGAAAGTGAGCTGGTGGAGTCAAGTTCGGCCGAACTTGCATGTTTTCATGCAAGTTCGCGCAAACTTGTGAGATAATTGAAGGATAGGTGCCAAGTTCGACCGAACTTGACCTCCCTGAGGTCATGTTCGAGCGAACTTGAGGCTGTTGAAAGGTTAACTGGGCCAGTCAAGTTCGGCCGAACTTGGTATCACCAAGTTCGAGTGAACTTGACCCAAAAGCTGGGTTTTCTTCGTTTATTTCGCGTTAAGTGTTCGTTTGGCGATTCGGTTGATATTAATTAGTTATATTAAGTGTTATACTTGATATAATAGTGCGATTTAGCGATTCGAGAGTGCGAGAGCGATGCGATAGCGAGCGTAATCATAACCACAACACACATAACACATAAATAACATAAAACCACTTAATTAACTGTGTTTTACGATGCGATGAGCGATGCAATTTAATAAGCGATTAGATGCGATAATAACGTAACCATAAGTAATTTACATAAACTTTATTATTAACCGAATCTCGGGATTACAAAGGTAGATAATCGGGAAAACAAAATGAAAAGATAACAACGAATTTTCGAGTTGTTACAGTCCCCCCTACTTTAGGGAATTTCGTCCCGAACTTCAAGTAGTAGCTGTAACAAATAGATATGGGTACTTGGCCTTCATATCACTTTCCAATTCCCAAGTAAACTCCGCGCAAGTTTACCCTCCCATCGGACTTTCACGATAGGGATGCGAGAGCGTCGTAGTTTCTTAGTCTCTCGGTCCATGATTTCCACAGGCTTTTCAACGAAATGGAGAGTCTCGTTGATTTGCAGATCTTCGAGAGGTACATGTAGATTTTCTTCGGCTATTCACTTTTTGAGATTAGACACGTGGAAAGTCGGATGTACGTTGTTGAGTGCCTCCGATAATTCGAGTCGATAGGTTACTTTACCGATCCTTTCCATAATCTTAAATGGTCCTACGTATCGAGGCGCTAGCTTTCCTTTCTTGCCGAAGCGGACCACTCCCTTCCAAGGTGAAACCTTTAGGAGAACGTGATCTCCCACTTCGAACTGCAGGGGATTGCGGCGTTTATCGGCGTAACTCTTTTGACGACTCTGAGCTTTCAAGAGATTGTCTCTGATCTGAAGGATCTTGTCCATCGTTTCTTGAATTAGCTCGGGACCGGTGATTTGTGCTTCTCCGATCTCGTGCCATGCAATGGCGATCGACATTTTCTTCCATACAGTGCCTCAAAAGAAGCCATTTGAATGTTGGTATGATAACTATTATTGTATGAGAACTCGATTAAAGGTAAATGCGTATCCCAGTTACCACCAAATCTATGATGCACGCACGAAGCATGTCTTCGAGGGTGCGGATCGTTCGTTCAGTCTGACCGTCGGTTTGAGGGTGAAAAGCGGTACTGAGATTGTGAGTAGTACCGAGAGCGGATTAAAAAGTCTCCCAGAGACGCGAGGTAAAGCGACCGTCTCGGTCAGAGATGATGTCACGAGGCGTCCCGTATCGACGTATAACTTCGTCGTATAGATTCGAGCTAACCGTTCGACCTTAAAGTCTTCTCGTATAGAAATAAAGTACGTAGATTTAGTAAGACGATCAACGACAACCCAAATGCTATCGTGACCGGATGAAGTGCGGGGAAGTTTGGTAACGAAGTCCATAGCTATACTCTCCCACTTCCACATCGGGATTTCGGGTTGTTCGAGTAAGCCAGAGGGCCTTTGATGTTCGGCTTTAACTTTCGAACAAGTTAAGCACTTTGAGACGTACAAGGGGATATCCTTTTTCATGCCCGGCCACCAATACTTAGGGCGAAGGTCCTGGTACATCTTGTTGGCACCGGGGTGAATGGAATATCGAGATTTATGAGCTTCAGTCATTAGCAGTTCACGTAGATTATCACGAGTAGGAATCCAAATACGATCGCGATAGTAATAAATACCATTAGGCTTAGATACGATCTTCGGCACCACATTTCATTTCATCTTCCAAAGTTTTCTCGTTAAAACAGGCCAATTGGGCGGAGCGAAACTTGATTTCGAGATCATTCAAAGCTTGAGAGTCACGAACACTATATACATAGCTTCGTCGACTTAGAGCATCGGCGACGACGTTTGCTTTGCCGGGATGGTAGCGTATCTCGCAATTGTAGTCGTTGAGAAGTTCAACCCATCGACGTTGTCGCATGTTTAGTTCTTTTTGATTAAAGATATGCTGTAAGCTCTTATGGTCGGTGAAGACCGTACACTTAGTACCGTAAAGGTAGTGTCGCCATATCTTTAAGGAAAAGACAACTGCACCGAGTTCGAGATCGTGGGTTGTGTAGTTTTTCTCGTGGATTTGAGTTGGCGAGACGCATACGCAATAACCTTGTCTCGTTGCATAAGCACACAACCAAGACCAAGGTTCGAGGCATCGCAGTAAACGACAAAATCGTCATTTCCGTCGGGTAAAGCAAGAACGGGAGCGTTGCATAGCATGCGCTTGAGAGTTTGAAAAGCTTCCTCTTACTTGGTTTCCTAAACGAAGGGTGTGTTTTATGAGTTAAAGCGGTAAGTGGAACGACGATTTTTGAAAAGTCGGCGATGAATCGACGGTAGTAACCTGCCAGTCCAAGAAATGAACGGATTTCGGAAGCATTCTTCGGTGTAATCCAACTCTTGACGGCTTCAATCTTTGCAGGGTCGACGTGAATTCCTTGACTATTAACAATGTGGCGGAGAAATTGGACTTCTTCGAGCCAGAATTCACATTTGGAGAACTTAGGATAAAGGCGATTACCTTGAAGAAGTTCGAGGACTAAACAAAGATGACGCGTGTGTTCGTCTCTCAACTTCGAATAGATAAGGATATCATCGATGAAAACAATGACGAAACGATCTAAGAAAGCTTTACACACACGGTTCATCAAATCCATGAAGACCGCGGGTGCATTGGTAAGATCAAATCCATCAAAAAGTTTTAATCATCGACCCGGAGTGTGCAACAGGTCTCGAACCCTGGACCTGTGGGTTAGTGTTGCACACAGTCCACCGCTGGACTGTGTGTCTAACTTGGTTAATATACCGATTTTTATTATACTTAACATCTACCGTGAGTTAATCCGGTTCAGTTAGAAAAATAAAACATCTTTATTACATAGCATACGTGTGTGTCAAGGATCGAACTCGCGGCGTGTGATATATGTGCGCACACAGTCCACCGCTGGACTGTGTGTCTAACCCGAGATAATATCCAAATTATATTAAACTTATAAACAACCTAACTTCATCTTCTTCGTTACAATATCACAGACTACGATTACTCTACTGTTTCTTGTTTAATTCGATTGACAAACATTCAAAGGACTAAAATGAAATGGCAGAGAAGATTTCGGAAGTAAACATACCGGAGAAACGATCTATCTCAGAATTCCGGCGAAGTCGTCGGCTCTGTTTTATGGATTTCGTCTGAGCGGACAGATTAACAAATTTGATTAGCTAAATGCGGAATTGAAGCACTGAACAAGAATTACCAGAAGGTTTAAAAAGGCTATACCGTTTCACAGCGAGAATTGAGAACTTTCAGAAGTTTTCCGGCGAAAGTCAATTATCCGATATCGTCGTCTGAAACTGATTCTGATTGAAGGGTTTGAGTTAGCAAAA
Source organism: Scalesia atractyloides (assembly GCA_947069175.1). Taxonomy (NCBI): domain Eukaryota; kingdom Viridiplantae; phylum Streptophyta; class Magnoliopsida; order Asterales; family Asteraceae; genus Scalesia; species Scalesia atractyloides. The sequence goes on along the minus strand of CAMTDV010000004.1, from coordinate 50,773,962 downwards.
GCTTAACAACTGATAGACGATGAAAGAATTGAGAGACTTACTGATTTGATGGAAGACACGGTTTTCCGGCGAAAGTCCGGCGAGTTCAAAAAGCAATTCCGACGATCAGAAACGAGAGTAAACGCGAGAATAGAAGTTCTGGGAATGTAATTGAGTCGCGAAATGAAGCTTTTGTTGAAGTAATTCCAGAAGTGAATGTTTTCGGTTATAAAAACCGAACATCACTTGAATTCAAGTCCAATCAAGACTAAACTGATTGAAGGTGTCGGTGTATCGGTTATTGTCAGAAAACCACGAACACTCAAACGTTTTTGGACGTTTGAAAGCCGATTACGGTTACAGTCTGCGTAAACCGGTTGATTCATGGTTGAACATAAGATTTAATTGATTCCTAGAACTAACAGAAAACATCAAGTGGCGGAGTGGTTATATGAGCGCGAGTTAAGTCGTTAGACTCACCCGGCTGACCCGGGTTCGAATCCCGGCAGCCGGTTTTCTTTTTTATTTATTTTATTTTCACTTCTTATTAATTATAGTTTTTAAATTATAATTTGTTTATTAATTATGCAACGTTTAAAATTAAAATAAACAAAAATATGCAACGAAACATTTATAACTTGATATTCGATTACAAACGAAGCGGGTTTGGAAAACCCGTTTTTGACAAATGTTACAATATCCCCTAATTTTAGGAATTTCGTCCCGAATTTAAGTAGTAGTAGTAGGAAAAAGATGCGGGTATTTTTCGCGCATTGAGTCTTCACGTTCCCAAGTAAACTCAGGTCCCCGTTTCGACTCCCAGCGTACCCTAACAATTTGAATGCGACTCCGTCTCAAACGTTTTTCTCCGAAGTCCATGATCTCTACTGGTCTTTCAATAAAATGCATAGATTCATCAATCTGAATATCTTCCAGAGGAATGTGGAGGTTCTCATCAGCGAGGCACTTCTTCAAGTTTGATACGTGGAACGTGGGGTGAATTCTGTTGAGCTCTTCTGGTAGATCAAACTTGTATGCTACAGGTCCTACTCTTTCAAGTATCTTGAAAGGTCCTACGTAGCGTGGTGCTAGCTTGCCTTTTAGCCAAAACGAACTACTCCCTTCCACGGTGATACTTTTAAAAGTACATGATCACCAATGTTAAACTCCAAAGGCTTTCGCCGTTTATCTGCATAACTCTTTTGACGACTTTGAGCCGCTAGAAGATTGTTTCGAATTTGATGGATCTTGTCTGTGGTTTCTTGAATCAATGCTGGACCAGTGATTTGAGCTTCCCCAATTTCGTGCCAACATACAGGAGATCGGCACTTACGACCATATAAAGCCTCAAAAGGTGCCATGCCGATGCTTGAATGATAGCTGTTGTTGTACGAAAATTCAACTAATGGTAGATGAGCGTCCCAATTTCCGTTGAAGTCTATGACACATGCTCGAAGCATATCTTCAAGAGTTTGAATGGTGCGTTCAGATTGTCCATCAGTTTGAGGATGATAAGCGGTACTGAGGTCTAATCGTGTACCCAAAGCGGTTTGTACGGCCTGCCATGTTCGTGAAGTGAAACGACCATCACGATCCGAAATAATGCTTAACGGTACACCATGTCGGCTTACGATTTCGCTGATGTAGATACGAGCTAGCTTCTCGTTCTTGAAATCTTCACGGATTGGAATAAAGTGAGCTGATTTTGTAAGACGATCAATGATTACCCATATAGTGTCATACCCACCAGAAGTGCGAGGTAACCCGGTAATGAAGTCCATGGTTATGTTTTCCCACTTCCATACAGGTATTTCAGGTTGGACCAGAAGTCCTGAGGGTCTTTGATGTTCAGCTTTTACCTTGGAACATGTAAGGCACTTGGAAACAAAAACAGAAATATCCTTTTTCATTCCAGGCCACCAGTTGGTGTATCGAAGGTCTTGATACATCTTGTCAGCTCCTGGGTGTATAGAGTATCGTGTTTTGTGTGTCTCATTCATAAGGAATTCACGGAGGTTGTTGTGGTCAGGAATCCATATGCGAACTAGATGGTACAGAATACCGTCAGCTTTAGTTTCAATTTTAAGTTCAGCTCCACAGGACAGCTCCTTTCGTACGTCGTTTTCTGTTATTGAAACATGTTGGGCTTCTCGAATTTGATCTTTGATGTCGGTTATGATTTGCGAACATAGAAGACGAATGGAGTTCGCATAACCCTTTCCACTGAGTGCATCGGCCACCACATTTGCCTTGCCAGGGTGATATCGAATTTCACAGTCGTAGTCATTTAGAAGTTCGACCCATCTTCGTTGCCTCATGTTTAACTCCTTTTGGTTGAAGATATGTTGAAGATTCTTGTGGTCATGTATATTTCACACTTAGTACCGTAGAGATAATGTCTCCATATCTTAAGAGCGAACACAACGGCTCCAAGTTCTAGGTCGTGGGTGGTGTAGTTCTTCTCATGAGTTTTGAGTTGTCTAGAAGCATAAGCTATCACCTTTCCTCTTTGCATTAGAACACAGCCTAGTCCTTGCCCTGACGCGTCGCAATAAACCACGAAGTCATCACAACCTTCAGGAAGAGTGAGAATTGGTGCATCACAGAGTTTTTGTTTAAGGGTTTGGAAGGCTTCTTCTTGTTTGGGTCCCCACATGAAGGGTTTTCCTTTATGAGTTAAAGCCGTAAGTGGTACAGCAATGCGGGAGAAATTTGAAATGAAACGGCGATAATAACCAGCCAAACCAAGGAATGATCTTACTTCGGTTGGTGTACGTGGCGCTTGCCATTCCTGTACTGCTTTGATCTTTGAGGGGTCGACATGTATTCCCTTGTCATTAACAACATGTCCAAGGAATTGTACCTCTTTTAACCAGAATTCGCATTTGGAGAATTTGGCGTAAAGCTTTTCATTCTCTAAGAGGGTAAGGATGAGTCGAAGGTGCCATTCATGATCAGAATTAGACTTTGAATAAATGAGGATGTCGTCGATGAAGACTATAACAAAACGATCGAGATAGGGTTTGCAGACTCTGTTCATTAGATCCATGAAGACAGCTGGAGCGTTGGTTAAACCAAATGGCATGACCATGAATTCATAATGACCATAACGAGTTCGGAAGGCGGTCTTTGGGACGTCTTCTTCATGTACTCTAAGTTGATGATAACCAGAACGAAGGTCGATTTTTGAAAAACAGCTGGCGCCTTGAAGTTGGTCAAGAAGATCATCAATGCGAGGTAATGGATAGCGATTCTTGATCGTTAACTTGTTGAGTTCTCTGTAGTCGATGCACATGCGAAACGTTCCATCTTTCTTCTTCACAAAAAGGACAGGTGCACCCCAAGGCGAGGAGCTAGGACGTATAAATCCTTTGTCAGTAAACTCTTGCAATTGACTGGCTAGCTCTTACATTTCGGATGGGGCTAACCTATAAGGAGACTTTGCAACTGGTGTAGCACCAGGTATAAGATCGATGCGAAATTCGACTTCTCTCACGGGAGGAAGTCCTGAAATGTCGTCAGGAAAAACTTGCGGAAAATCTTTTACTACTGGGATGTCTTCAAGTTTCTTCTCCATGGTTCCCTTTTTGACGACATGGGTTAAAAATGCGACATAATTCTTGCGTAGATATTTTCGAGCCTGAAGACAGGACATTAATCTGAGCCCTTTCGATGAGGTTTCTCCAAAGATTCGTAGAGTCTGACCGTTTGAAAGAGGAATGCGTATAAACTTTTCGCGGCATACAACTTCAGCCTGATGTTGGCTGAGCCAGTCCATACCAATTATAATGTCAAAGCTTCCCAACTTCATAGGAATGAGGTCAACTAGAAAATTGTGATCGTTTAAAGTGAGAGTACAATTGCGTATAATAGATTTTAATGAGACCGGTTTCCCGTCAGCAACTTCTACTGTTATGGATTCCATGAGCTTATCACGAATTTGGTTTAGGATGGGTTCAAACTCTAAGGACACAAAACTTTTATCCGCGCCAGTATCAAACAACATGGATGCATAACTACCATTGATAAGGAACGTACCGTTAACCACATTGCTGTCAGCTCTAGCCTGATTAGCGTTGATGTTGAAAGCTCTTCCTCTTGCAGGTGGAGGAGCTTGGTTAGCTTGATTCACCGGATTTGCTTGGGCTTGAGCATGTATAATGTTCACCAAACGTGGACAAGTGTTTCTAAAGTGGCTTGGGTCTCCACTATTGTAGCAAGCCCGCATAGGTTGCACCATGGGATAGTTGGGTTGGTAGTATGATTGGGCTAAATGTTGGGTAGGTGGTAGTAGTAGGGGTTGTTGGGCTTAACCCATTATTTGATGGTGGGTTTGGGTTGAGGGCTGGTGGCGGTTCGTTCGCTGAGGTATGTGACAGGTTTGAACAGTGTGACCTGCGCGACCACAGCCGGTGCAATGTTGGCAGGGATGATCAGGAAGGTGATGGTATTGGCAACGGTTGCATTTTGGTAATGGGCCAGAGTATGGCCTTTTATATGGTGCATGTGAGGGGGCAACTTGGGTAATGGGTGCAGCAGGGATAGGGTAATTGGTTTGTGTGACAGCAAAGTTTCTGGTGTTACGTTTCCTCTTGTTAGCGAACTTAGAGGAGGAGGTGGAATGGTTTGAAGTTTGGCCCTCAACGGGGGTTTTCTTTTTCTCCTCTTTAAATTTACCGTTGCGAATTCGATTCTCGGTCAGTTCAGTAGCTAGTTCCATAGCAGCTTCAAGTGTTGCTGGCGAAGTGCTGAGAACTGAATCTTGAATTTTCGAGGGAAGACCTCGAGTATAATGCTCGACTAAACGGTAAACTGAGGTGAACAAGTTAGGGACCATCTGGTTCAACTCTAAAAACCTCTTGTTGTAGGAAGTATGATCTCCCTCCTTTTGCTTCAATGAATGAAATTCGTTCTCTAACTTTTTAATCTCACTTCTAGGACAGAATCATCTCGTCATGATTTCCCTTAACTCCTCCCACGTTAAGGCCATTGCATCTTCGATTCCTCTCTTACCCTTTTCAGTATTCCACCAGGTAAGAGCTACCCCAAATAGTCTCCTGGTTGCGTATCGTACCTTGCGATCCTCGGGACAATCGCAGTTGAGGAAGGCGTTTTCCATTTCCTCAAACCAATGGAGGAGAGCTGTGACACCTTCGGTCCCTTCAAATTTCGGAGGATCGCAAGACTTGAAATGTTTATATGAGCACTTGTTGGTAAGAGGGTTGCCGATGTTCTGGTGTTCTTGCTGGGGAGGATTGGTGGGATTTGTGGCGAGAGCTTGTTGTACTTGAACCACAATGTCGGGAAGTACCGCGACCATTTGTTTTGCGATTTGAGTGGCCAAGCGTTCGTGTGACCTTCCTGATTTTCTACCCCTCGTTGTTGCCTAGCCGACATCTACAGGAACATATATAAGAAGATTGTGAGTTTATGGAGTCTTTTTAGGTGTCATGTGTCTTAAAGAAAATGAAAATAACATAAATATCAATAATGCAACTACATCCATAGGATGTCTTGGGTTTGCTCATGTTGGGCCTCAAATGTCCCCCATACCTTCACCTGTATAGTCATGTGGGCCCCCATGACTATTGGCTTGGTAGGATTCACATTAGTATTGGCGGTTTAACACTTGCATCACCGGAATGAAAACCATGAAATATGTTTACGAGATGTATGGTCGGAATGTGTCCAGGTGTAGACACAATGACAACTCAAAGTGGGGTTAGCTCACACGACGTTTGGTATAGCATGCTTTAGCCTAATGGGTACTTCGTACTCTCATGTTAGTCCCCAGGTAGGCAAACTGGTCCTTTATTTTGGATTTATACGAATGCCAAGCCTAGACAGGACGTTCCGACTACCGGTACTTGTATCCTTCCAGTTACTACATGCCCGCCATGAGAACTCACTTTGATGTGATTTGAAAATACAAAAATCATTGTAAAAACGATCATGAAAATGATGTGGTGTGTGCTCTCATGGATATGATATGTTATGAGAATATGATTCATGATAGGCATTACATAATAGTATGTACTTATGAACATGCTTGCATAACATTGAATGTAACATTAAACATAAAACATATAAACATCAGGAATTTTGCATGTAACACACAAAAAATCTTAGAAATTTCTAATCAACTATAGTATAGGCTCTAAGGGTCTAATAACCTATCCTATATCCCTATAGTCATGGCTCTGATACCAATCTGTCACACCCCGACCCGTAGCGGAATAAGAGTCGGGGCATAATTGGGTTATCACCAAAGCTCATGATATTTACTAATATGTTTCATATTTATTTAAGTCAAAATTACATTCTCAATAATCCAAACATGTTCATACAAATACAAAGAAAAATAATCAACTAAACAATCCAAGCTCTAAACCAGTTTATTCTTCTAAGCCAATCCTATGTGTTTCTTGTTGCAGCTGGATCACCTGTATCATGTGTAAAAATAGGGGTTTTTGGGTCAACATAAGTTGGCGAGTGAACCTTGTTAGATAAACATTTATTATTGATTTCTTATTATCTTTATCATGGAAAAATTGTGCAGTAGTCATATGTGAGCAAATGTAAATAATCAAACAATAACAATAACAACCACAAACAATAACATACAATAACATATCAACTTGCATGAATATATAACATGAATGAAACTGTATATGTTGGCAACGTCACGTTCACACTCATAATGTAATGGGGAACGGACGGCCTATGATGAATGTCTGTGCGATCAAGGCTCAATCAAACGGAGCCGATTGTATGTTGGCAACGCCCGGTTCACGCTCATAATGTAATGGGGAACTGCTCAACGCTCATAATGTAATGGGGAGCGGCGGCCTATGATATTGCATGTACTGAAAATGATAAATTAAATCTAAACAATAACCACACAAACAGTTGATACAAGCTGAATACACATTTGTTCATGGATATGATGTATGCACAATGATTTAAATATAATAAATGGTAAGACACATGATACACCCCAAAAACGTGATTAAAACGGGGAATTTGTAGAGATTCACTCACATTGGGTGCGTTCGGTTGAAGATGATGAAATGCGCACGAGTTTGGAGGATTGATCGACGAGACTTAACTAACCTAAATAATAACGGGAAGTATGGTAAATGAGTGGATTTTATTAATAATTTTAATAAGATTTATATATATATTTTTGTGAGTTTAAGGCTATTATCTATCTTTAAAAACATTATTTTTAAGTATTTTTAATTGATTTTTAAACTAAATAAATAAATAAAAATATATAAAAAAATATGTTGACTTTTGCATTGACCATTGACCGTTGACCGAGATTGTTGACCGTTTGACCGGTTTGCTAAAGTGTAAGTGTGCGCCGGGTGAGGCTCGAACCCGAGACCTCCCGTACACGTGCACGCAGCTCTACCAACTGAGCTACGTGTCTAACCCGAAATAATTCTGTTTTTAATTATATTTATATACTATTTTAGTTTATTCAAAATTCTTTTATTTTCAAAAAAAGTCATCGACCCGGAGTGTGCAACAGGTCTCGAACCCGGGACCTGTGGGTTAGTGTTGCACACAGTCCACCGCTGGACTGTGTGTCTAACTTGGTTAATATACCGATTTTTATTATACTTAACATCTACCGTGAGTTAATCCGGTTCAGTTAGAAAAATAAAACATCTTTATTACAGAGCATACGTGTGTGTCAAGGATCGAACTCGTGGCGTGTGATATATGTGCGCACACAGTCCACCGCTGGACTGTGTGTCTAACCCGAGATAATATCCAAATTATATTAAACTTATAAACAACCTAACTTCATCTTCTTCGTTACAATATCACAGACTACGATTACTCTACTGTTTCTTGTTTAATTCGATTGACAAACATTCAAAGGACTAAAATGAAATGGCAGAGAAGATTTCGGAAGTAAACATACCAGAGAAACGATCTATCTCAGAATTCCGGCGAAGTCGTCGGCTCTGTTTTTATGGATTTCGTCTGAGCGGACAGATTAACAAATTTTATTAGCTAAATGCGGAATTGAAGCACTGAACAAGAATTACCAGAAGGTTTAAAAAGGCTATACCGTTTCACAGCGAGAATTGAGAACTTTCAGAAGTTTTCCGGCGAAAGTCAATTATCCGATATCGTCGTCTGAAACTGATTCTGATTGAAGGGTTTGAGTTAGCAAAAGCTTAACAACTGATAGACGATGAAAGAATTGAGAGACTTACTGATTTGATGGAAGACACGGTTTTCCGGCGAAAGTCCGGCGAGTTCAAAAAGCAATTCCGACGATCAGAAACGAGAGTAAACGCGAGAATAGAAGTTCTGGGAATGTAATTGAGTCGCGAAATGAAGCTTTTGTTGAAGTAATTCCAGAAGTGAATGTTTTTGGTTATAAAAACCGAACATCACTTGAATTCAAGTCCAATCAAGACTAAATTGATTGAAGGTGTCGGTGTATCGGTTATTGTCAGAAAACCGTGAACACTCAAACGTTTTTGGACGTTTGAAAGCCGATTACGGTTACAGTCTGCGTAAACCGGTTGATTCATGGTTGACCATAAGATTTAATTGATTCCTAGAACTACCAGAAAACATCAAGTGGCGGAGTGGTTATATGAGCGCGAGTTAAGTCGTTAGACTCACCCGGCTGACCCGGGTTCGAATCCCGGCAGCTGGTTTTCTTTTTATTTATTTTATTTTCACTTTTTATTAATTATAGTTTTTAAATTCTAATTTGTTTATTAATTATGCAACGTTTAAAATTAAAATAAACAAAAATATGCAACGAAACATTTATAACTTGATATTCGATTACAAACGAAGCGGGTTTGGAAAACCCGTTTTTGACAAATGTTATGGCGAAATGCTCGGGTGTATGAAACCTTTATCAAGAAGCTCTTGAAGTTGGCTTGATAGCTCGGGCATTTCGGATTGTGCGAGGCGATAAGGAGCTTTAGCAACGGGAGTAGCACCTGGAATCAAATCGATACGGAATTCAACATCTCGAGTAGGGGGTAAACCGGGTAAATTGTTGGGAAAGACCTTAGTAATTCACAAACAACGGGAACGTCTTTATAAGTCTTCTTTTCTTTCTCCGGGTTCACAATGTGGGCGAGGAAAGCAACACATCGCTTTTGAAAGCATTTATGTGTTCGAGTACATGACAAAAGCATCAACTTCTTTGAGGGGGTTTCACCATAAACATGGAGTTGATCACCGTTAGGAAGAGGGAAACAAATCATTTTATCGAAGCATACAACTTCAGCATGATTCTCACGAAGAAAATCCATGCCTACTATGATGTCGAAGCTACCTAACTGCATAGGTATGAGGTTGATCGAGAAGATGTGGCTGTTGAGATCGAGAGAACAACACCACGTAAGACGGAATTGACGGTAATGGTTCTTCCGGTGGCGACTTCCACATCGGAAGTCTTTTTGGAAGTTTAGCGCACTTACATTTTAAAACCTTTTCGAATTCTAACGATACAAAACAGTTATCGGCACCAGTATCAAATAAACATGAAGCATAAATACCATTAACGAGAAACATACCATTGATAACATTGTTGTCATTCTGAGCCTGGTGGTGGTTGAGATTGAAGGCGCTGCCATGCGCAGCTTGTGGTTGCTGCTGCTGAGGCTACGGTGCTGGCTGCTCTTGCTTGACAGGACGATTCGGACACACATTGGTGAAATGATTCGGATCACCACACACGTGCTTTTGGAGCTTGCTGCTGATTGGCTTGAGGAGGAGCGGGTAAAGCTGGAGCTGCTGGAGCCTGAGGAGCTGGCTGACGAGGACCTGATCGGCAACTCACAATAAAATGGTCGTAGATATTGCAATTTGTGCAAAAACGGCAGTTGCCACCAACGACATGATAATAAGTGCACTTAGGGCATAGAGGGTGAGGTCCGGCATACGCACGCTTAGCTGGGGGTGCGTTTGGAGCGGCTGACTGAAGCGGCTGTGAGTTTGCTGGAGCGGCGAGAGCATAGTTCCTACTCGGGTTTCCTCTTTTGCGTCCCTGACGCTTTCCCTTTGGTTCACTTGATGATTCGTAGCAGCGGTTGGTTCGACGACGGCTTGATTGGCGACTTTAGCAGAGTTCTTGAAATAACCATCCTGAACTCGCTGATCGTTGATCTCAGTGGCGAGCATATAAGTTTCCTCAATGGTTGTAGTACGAGCAACTTTCATGAAACTTGCAACACACTCGGGTAAACCACGGATGTACTTGTTGATAGCTTTCTCTGTCGTATCAACCTGGATGGGACAGATGATGCTCAAAATCTTAAACCGAGCAGTAAAACCAGCATTGTCGGGACCATCTTGTTTGATACCCCAAAACTCATTCTCGAGCTTTTGCATTTCATGCGGAGGACAGAACTCCTTCATCATTACTTCCTCGAGTTCCTCCCAAGATAGACTGTAGGCTTCATCATTTCCATGCTTGTTTCTTTCAGCTGTCCACCAGTCGAGAGCACGGGACTGGAAGACACCGGTAGCGTTCACGGTGCGGAGGTCATCGGGGCATCCACTTTGCCTAAAAGTGACCTCAATAGCATCGAACCAGTGAAACATAGAAGTCGGTCTGTCATTGCCCGTGAAGGCGAGAGGTGCACAAGCCTTGAAGTTCTTGAAGCTGAATCGCGGCTTGGGATTCTCAGTTTTTGAGTCGACCGATGAGTTACTGCTCACGGCATGAATTTCCGAGACGATTTGCGGGATGACTTTTGCCACTTCCTTGGCGACTAGTGAAGCAATGCGCTTGTTGTCGATGTGGCGTTGAGCAGTACGGCGAGTATGAGATCCGAGTGACGACATCTACACAAAGATTTGGATTAGACGAGATTCGATTATAATAGAGTTATGTTTAAAATATTTATTATAATTATTCATACAAGGCACAAAAACACATAAGCACGTATCCACATAAGCACATAAGCACATAAGCACATCTTTGCACGTATTCACCTTCTAATAGTAACAATGTGTAGCGCGATATGAGATGCGAGATATAAGCGGGATATGCGATATATAGTAGCAAGATAAGCGAGATAATACCGCGTATGAGATACACATGTCCTCATAGGCGTAAGCGAGTTAAGCGATTAGTTTGGTTGGTGTGTTAATTTAGCGTTTTAGATTACGATAGCTGTGCGAGTTGTGCATATATTCGATGGAGCGTAAATGCGATAATTCGAGAAATCGATAATTATGACAAATCATCAAAGCGAGAAATCGAACAAAGCGAAAATTCTCAAAATTTAAACACATAAATAATAATAAACTCGATGATGCGTAAATCGACGATATAGGCTTAAATAAATTGGGAGTGTCCGTGGTTTTGAGACGTTTGACACGCCAAAGTGATTCGACTACCCTTTGCATTTGGACCCAAGCTTTGGCCTAATAGATAAATGCTCTCACTGCGAGCGGCTAACGACGTTTACCCTTCCAGTTAATACGTGTTCCAAATCATCGGTATAACCGAGACTTTGGTGAGATTGAAAATCGAAACACGGAATTAGTTATTAAGGTGCGGATTTCACCCCTAACTTAACAACGTCATTCCTAGTTGTGGCCACGCTCATCGATCACATCAGGCGTTCCACTAGATAGGAAGGGAGATGTTCGTCGAGGTTTGGATGTCACTCCTAACTCAACGAAGATATCTCGTGTGAGAGAATGCATGGAGTGAATGATCTCATCGAGAGTCCTTGGTTTTCACACCTATTCTCGACTTGATCACTCGTTTGTGAGATACGGGCGTTTCATAATCGTGTATATTGTATTAGCCTTAGGAAATGCACATTTAAGCATTTATGGCAAGTAGTTTAACATTTAAGTCAAAGATAGGTCAATCGGGTACTTAAACACGCTACTAGGTCGAACATGGCAATTCTACCTATTATCCTATGGTTATGGTGCTCTGATACCAATCTGTCACACCCCAACCGATGGCGGAATCATCGGGGTAGTGGCACTAGGCGAATCAGATTGATCAAGAAATACCATAACAGCCATTTCAAAGAAAATAATCAACATTCAATATCCCATACTATCAAACTCATAAACCTTCAAAATAACCATTACATTTCAACAAAATCTCTTAACATAAATCCAATTCGATATCCCCTAGATTTTATTATAAACCATTCTAAACAAACTAACAAAACAAACTAAACTATGCATGCAACATCCAAGGCATCCAAGCCAAATCCTCAACCTGTTACATACGTTAAAATACAAGTCAATACAATTAAGTAAAGGTGAGCATACGAGTTTGAATAATACTAGCATAGTCGAGAAAGCGTTTGCGAAACAATCTAATTACATATCATGATACACCAAAACACTTAACATACCATAGGCTCATTTCTCATGCTAATTACCGTGAAAAGGCTTGCGCGACCATCCTAACTGGACCCCGTCGGGTGTTAGCCAAACTATAGTACCATACTAGCTAAGGAGGAAAGTTAACGAAAATAAGTCCTAGTCCCATGTTTCTAGTATCACGTACCGAGCATATACAATCAGATTATTCGCGTGCGATAAACAGTTTTGATTTGTGAAGTGATTTTGATATAGGAACGTATGTAACACCCAAAAAGTGCATTAAATCAAAAATGGGTCAAGTATACTCATAGTGGGTGCGTTTTGGTAAGACTTAAGATTCTGAGGAGAGTTGCGGAGTACGCCGGATCAGCCTGTAAACGAACAGAAGTGCATCAGTCTTCCGAAAAGCCGAAACGGTGGAGTTTGAATTGAGCAGTAGCCAAGTTCGGCGAACTTGTGTGTAAACACACAAGTTCGAGCGAACTTGTAGGGTTTTGGGTGGTTTAGTGTCAAGTTCGGTCGAACTTGATGAGTTCCTTGAGAAACTTGTCAAGTTCGGGCGAACTTATAAGAAGATCTTACTGAAAAGACAAGTTCGGGCGAACTTGTTTAGTTTCCTAAGAAACTAGACAAGTTCGAGCGAACTTGTAAGAAATTTTGGAGAAATTGACCTAAGTTCGGTCGAACTTGACCCATATGGGTGCAAGTTCGGTCGAACTTGACTTGTGAGCTAGGGATTCTTGAGCGAACTTGATGTTTCCGGGTCCAAAATCTTGCGTTTTCGCGTCGTTTACTAAGTAAAATCGAGTGTTCATCCCTCTAACCCTGTGCTATTGAGCAAACTTAGGTTTGAGAGGTCTTTTAGAGCTGTTTTAGCCGTTTTACAAAAGCATGGTCTAATCCAGGCGAACTCGAGGTTCGTTCGGGTTAGTCCGGCTTGTGTAAACCAACTTAAACGTCCTTGTGCTTCCAGATCTGGGATCTAGAATGATAAATGCTTCGTTTCATATCAGAAAATGAACAAAACATCATCAAAAGTCCGTAATTTTGTGTAAAAATCAATGTTCAAAAGGTTTTGCGCAGATCTAAGCATAGATCTGAGTGAAAAACAGAAGTTTTATGTAAAAAGATGAAGATTTTCATAAACTGAGAAGATTTGTTGAAAACGAAGGCTATGCGTTGTGCCAAAATCATTGTAAACCTTTGTAAATCGTTGATAAACATTGTTGTAGTTGAAATCGGGTTGATTCTTACTTAGAAATCAGACGGTTTTGGGTTTCAGGAGCTCTGGGCGAAGTTGCAGCAAGTTCAAATAAGAGAATGAGCTGGGTATTTATAGGAGAAGGAAGAAATAAGCTGGTGGAGTCAAGTTCGGCCGAACTTGCATGTTTTCATGCAAGTTCACGCGAACTTGGGAGATAATTGAAGGAGAGGTGCCAAGTTCGATCTAACTTTACCTCCCTGAGGTCATGTTCGAGTGAACTTGAGGTTGTTGAAAGGTTAACTGGGCCAGTCAAGTTTGGCCGAACTTGGTATCACCAAGTTCGAGCGAACTTGACCCAAAAGTTGGGTTTTCTTTGTTAATTTCGCGTTAAGTGTTTGTTTGGCGATTCGGTTGATATTAATTAGTTATATTAAGCGTTATACCTGATATAATAGTGCGATTTAGCAATTCGAGAGTGCGAGAGCGATGCGATAGCGAGCGTAATCATAACCACAACACACATAACACATAAATAACATAAAACCACATATTTAACTGCGTTTTGCGATGCGATGAGATGAGCGATGTGATTTAATAAGCGATTAGATGCGATAATAACATACAACACCATAAGTAGTTTACATAAACTTTATTATTAACCGAATCTCGAGATTACAAAGGTAGATAAACGGGAAAACAAAATGAAAAGATAACAACGAATTTTCGAGTTGTTACATTCATAAAGTATAAGTGTTCGTGATTTTTGTATAAGCAAAAACATGTTACACCCAAGAGTGTTATAAACGAAAGTGGGTCGAGTGTACTCACGGTTTGTTAGTCTTTTCTACACTTGACAATCCGTGAAGACGTTGGTTTGAGGATGACGCCGAATTATTCTACAAGAGGAAACGAGGCGTATGAATATAGAGTTTAGACGGGAGATGAGGAGTATTCGAGCATGATTAAAAATAAGTTTGATAAAGTATTATGATACGAAAGTATTCACTAAGATGTAACACTCGTTCTTGACACTATAGTAACTCTTACGAGTTGGATGATTTCATAGGTTCGGGAGCTATTAGAATCGTGACAAGGAATAACATACTTTAGTGTTAAACTTAATAACTTGATAGTTGATTATAAGGTTATTACCAAGGTTTCGGTTTTAGGATTATAATATAGTTCCATATAGTTATATAATCATGTAGGAGGTGGGAGGATGAACCATCCACTTTGGAACCTCTTAGTATCATGTAAGTCAAGTAGGAGGTGGGAGGATTAACCATCCACTTTGGACCTCATATGATTGTTCACCACTTCACGAGTCACCAAAGGTAACAAGGAGGGTCTTAGAACAAGATAATAACATACAAGAAAATAAATAACATGAATGTAAAGATGTGTCACCATGATACCGAGTAGCCAAGTGAAATACAACCCGGTGAGCACACTTTGACACACGTCAAAGGCTAGACGGGGTTATGACACTTTCAAGCTAGCAAACTAACTTGGGATAATGATGAAAATCATCAAGTGATGTGTGGTCTTAGAGTTAGGATTGCCCAAGCTAACCAAGGTAGACACACATGAACAAGTTCAAGACTTGCATCACTTGTGAGCTTAAAGCTCCATGAAAATAGAAAGTTTATGAGGATAAATCCTCTAAATATGAATGTCACACCCTTGTCTTTAATCCCAACTAACCATACAAGTGATTATGAGCATTAGGACATAGGAATGTATGAAGTTAACATGAGTTTTTTTCCAAAACATGAAGAATAAAAAAGATGAAAATGAGCAGAATTTTAGGTGCACTTTAGACCTTAAAAATGGTGAGGTTTCACCTTAGTTTGCCAAAGGAAACTTATGAGAACCTTCCTAGAGGTTGTACAAGTGTGATAGAAGAAGAAACAAGAAGAAAATTGAAGTAGAAGTGAGTTAAAACTCACTTTTTATGGCTGGAACTCTAAAAACGTGGCTGAAACTCAGCTGAGTTTGGGAGAGTTTTTGAAGTGTTTGGAGGCTTGCAAAAGTGGAATAAGGAGTGGGGAAGTGTTTATTATATAGGGAAGGGATTAGGGTTTAAGTGGGTTGGGCTTTGGACAAGATTTGGGGGAGTTTAGACTTGAAACTAGTCCACTAAACCCAGCCCAAAGCTGAAAATAGGGGCTGCCATTTTTTATTTTTTTATTTTTTTTGTTATTTAATGTTATATATTAGGTTAATAGATGTTATGTATTATGTACATAACATGTATTATCGTGTGACAAGTTATTTCGGGAGTATGAACCTCATAAGTTAGAGTTTTATTAGCGAAAAGAGCGGGTTTTAAAGTTTTAAAAATTCCTAAGATGGTTACAAGTGTAGATTTCATAATTATACTTTTTGCGATCGAATAACCAAATGTCTCGTGTGAATGAAGCGTGTACTCATTACAAATACACGATAAGGATTTACGATTTAATTCATGTTCAGAAATCATGTAATGAATCAGTGTATATATAATGTCTATCTCGCATAAAATATAAATTTCATTACAATCAAGTCTCGGATTTACAACGATTTGAAAATGATATACAATTATAAGACGACAAATTTCCGAAAATAGGATTCCGATTCGTCCTTTCTAAGATAGAAAGTTGCGAAAGGCGAAGCGTTACATGCAAGATAAAAGGATATTAGTCTTTCTACATTGTTATATGAATGTGTAGATATTCATATCACAAGGATAGATAAGGAGATCTGGTTTTGTAAAATTTGCAAGTAAGATAACCATATGCCTTCCATATGTATGTGATTAATGGCAAGATTCAATTGTCTAAGCACACGCTCCACCGTGGGTGTCAATGGTGTTAGCTTGGAAGATTGACATGTTGAATTGTTCAACCCAAATATGACTCGTAAATTAATTTGTGTGGTGGCGTGTCGAACACACTTTCTAACAACAAATATGCTTGACTAAGATTTTGTTTACACAATCACATTAGTGTAACTAACTATTGTGTTCACCTATGAATATCACTATGTAACGCCTCGTTTTTTGTATTTCTATTTTAGAAAGTTCATATAGGTATTCTATTTTCGAGGCGTTAATCGTAATGAAATTCATATTTTATACACACTTGTTATACTTATAACTTAGTCAATTATACACAATTGATACTTATTATACGTGCAAACACTCGTGCATGCAAGCTCGATACTTAATTTATACTCACATACATGTTATATACTTAGAACATGCCAAAAACACCTTAAAATAACAAGTTTTAGCTTAAAATAGAAGAAATACCAAAGTTCAGGGACTAAAAAAGGCAAATCTGCCCAAAATAGGGCGTGTCGCTACACCTAGCCCTAACCCCTTAGGGCTACGCGCGACACCTAGCCCCCTGATCCGCAGAAAGTTGTTTACCAGCAACGGATTGGCCATCTTTTCCACCTCCCAAACTCACCAATCACCTTATAACTCCATTAAAACTCAAACCCTACTTCACCAATGTAAAACCAAGCCTCCGCACCACCATTTTCATTTTCCAAACTCATTCTCACTCTCAAAACACTCTCAAGTTACCGAAATAACAAGTTATGGGCAGAATCTTTAAGTTGCAAAAAGTGAGTTCTTACTCACTTCCCTTCCAATTTCTTCACTTCTTCTTCCTCTACAAGGTTTGGAACACCTCTAGGAGTGTTACCACAGGTTTTCCATGGAAAACTAAGGTGGAACATCACCATTTTGAGGTCCAAACTTTCTGTTTTGGAAGAAACCTTTATAAACTTTCTTTAAACTTGTGTTTTCTTCAAACAAACCTATGTTCCTATGCCCCTAATCAAATCTATGGTTAGTGAGCTTAAACAAGGTTGTTCCATACAAATTAGGAGATGTTTTATCCCTCCAAACCTTTTGTTTTATAAGGGTTTTAAACCCACAAGTGTTGAAACCATGCAATCTTGTTTATGACGAGATTTGTGCTTGGTATGAGTGTGAATAACTTGGAAGCCTTGGCTATCCTACCTTCATTCCACCACCTCACTTGATGATTTCTATACCACTAAAACATGTTCAACCTTCATTTGAGTAACAAGGCTACGACACGTCCCAAACGTTGCCATGTTCGGGATGCACGCACCTAGCTTGCTTACTTAGTTGATACATTGTTTTAGTGAAGTAAGTTCCTTTCTTGTACCTTTCTTTCATGACCATCCAAATCATCCTTGTGGTAATTTGTGTGTTGGTGAATCACACAATGAGGTTAAATGGATGTTTATCATCCTATCTCCATGCTTGACTTATATGACTTCTATGGATTATATGGCATAAATGTAATGGACATACTATATACTATATATAAATTTATACATAGCCGAACCCTTGACGATAATCGTGTGGTTGTTTATCATTTAGTAGGATATATTATCTAAGTCTTAAACACGCTGTTACGATTCTAATGGGTATCTAACCCATGAAACCACATTCACCCATACGGGTTGTCATAGTGTCAAAAGCGGGTGTATAAGACTAGACAATTATTTTCTTGTATACATACTTTGCATACTCTAAATTCCGAATCCGAATCCTTCGTTAAAATCCGAATACTCATACACCTTCGTTTACCCCGAGGGTAACCTCGGTGATCCATCCTCCAAGCTATCAAACTTTCACGGGATAACAAAGGAAGCTTGCAAAACTGTGAGCATATTCGACTCCTTTTACACTTTGACACATTTTGGGGTGCAACATGTATCAATTAACAAAATCCATATTATACGAAATCAAACGTATTCTCGATATGCTTATGTTAGTCATGCGCGCTAGTTTCATCTTGTACATACATGCTATTTGTTACGCTTATGTTAGTTATACTTGCTAGTTTCAATTTGTATGTCCATGCTATTTCGTTATGCTTAGGTTGTTTAAGTATGCTAATAAATTTAAATATAAAATTGCCATGATGGATTTGTGACAAACTTTATGCTTATACTTATTTTCAAACTTGTATGTTCGTCAATACTTTTGTATTGATCCATGCTTTTAATACATGTTGTAGGAATTCTGATGATGCAAGGAATCTAGTAGGATTGCCTAGAAACGCATTTAAACTTTAATTACTTTTCGTATCGTATCTTATTTCAAACATGTTGTATTTTGTTTCAAAACATTGTATTAAACTGTTATGAAATGGAATGAAATTATATTTCTTTTATACATGTTGTGATTCGAAATTTGTATTATCTGATTCAAGCAACGAAAAAGGTAATTATTAAATACTTGACACAAATAGCGTTATGAAGTCTCTTGCAATCTAGTTTTTGTCTCATCCCGATGTTTCCGCCATCGGTTGGGGTGTGACACACTATTTGTATCTTATGGTGTACTTATCAATAATACACACGTGCTTTCACTAGAAAATGCATGTTTACCGCTAAATAAGTTATTACAAACTATATTATACTCATAAGTAAATCTATTACATGTGTGTGTGTGTTAGCGCAATGAATCACTCATGAATCAAAATTTGACATGACGTGGTTTAAAGTATACAAAAATGTCATTGTGTGAAAATAAATCATTCATATCAAATGGTTCTTAATTTTTGAGTAGTTATCATATGAACTCATCTATATAGACAAGGGTGTATCCACGTAAGAACCACTAAATACTTGGCAACATCGAAGGCTAGTGTTTTTGTGTTGAGAGCGATGGAAGGAAAAATACCCACTGCAACAGCGTTATCAACAAGAGGAATAAGCGTGCAGAATCCATTGTGTGCACCTTGTGGTGTAGAAAGCGAAACAACGAATCATGTGTTGGTGAGTTGCATGACGGATGGGGAAATATGGCAGAATGTTCGAGCTTGGTTAAATTTGGCAGCGGGTTAGCAATTTGGTTCGGTGGAGTAGCTTATTCAAACCATAAATGGAATGGGATTTTTGGTATCTAGGAGGAAGATGATTCATGTGATATTCGTATTAACATTATGGTGTATTTGGAATGCGAGAAATAGGAAAGTATTTAATGGTGCTAATGTGATTCAACACAAAATCATAGAAGAGATAAAAGAGACATTGTTCGATTGGATACTTCATAGATCAAAGTATAAAGAGATTACATGGATGAATGGAAAAGGTTCGATGTGCATGTGTAAGGAGTAACTCATAGGCGAAGTGTAGATGTAACTTGTAATTTTTCTGTTTGATGTAAACTGTCTACAACATCTTATTGCGGGTTTTAAGTTTTGGTTTAGTAAAATTTTGTTGCCTTTCATAAAAGAAAAAAAAAATACCAGCTTTAAACTATGTTATACCATCGTTATATGCACGCAAGGGCGCGCACACACATAAAAAAGCAACGAAAATGTATCTTCCTCATTATCGGAAACCCTAGCAATTGAGAAATCTAAAGTTAAAGGTAGATCTATGCGTAATAAACAAGTAGAACATGTTTCTATTTTGTGAGCTCAAGATTTTTTCCCGCTACTCTTATGTTATTGTTTCGCATTTTATCTCTTGGTTTTTTTAAATATGTCGTATTTCAGAATATAGCTTTATAATGTTAAATGTCCATTACTAACTGTTTATTACTTTCTTTATTTAACTGGTTTAACACACAAGTTTTTAACCTAGTTCAAAATATATGTGATCGATATATTTCTTTTTGCCTAACGATAAATCCCTTGATCCACCAACATATGTGTGTGGAAGGGTTATCATGAGAACTCGCGAGAAACCAAACAAAATCATCATTTATTATGAAAAGTATAAAGATGTCAAATATTAAATGAGTTATCTCTTCAATTAAATATTATATATATATAGGGGGGTTCATTTAAGTTAAATTGAGAAGAAAAAGGAACAAATAGTATAATTATAAAACATTAAATAGATTGTCTCTCATCTCATTTATTATTATCTTTGACTAATTAATTAGTCATAAATACTATCACCTCAACACTAATTTTTTGCCAACACACATCAAAATTTATCCTATACGTTTTGAAATTTATCATACACATATTGAAATTTATCCTACATGGCTCGTAATTCATGCTACACATCTCGTCATTATCCTACACTTTAAATTATTATTTTTTTCTTATTTGAAAATATATTTTTTTTTGAAAATAAGTTATAAATTTAATGTAGTTAGCTATTAAAAAGGAAGACTACCAATTCATGATCTATTTAAGTTTATCAATATACCCTTACACTTATATTAAATACAAGAACTAAATGAAGTAAAATAAAAGATTTTTATTGGTTGAAATTTCTTCTTTTTTATTCTTACAAAAAAGTCTTCTCATTTGAACTTTCCACTATATATATATATATATATATATTATATATATAGAGAGAGAGAGAGAGAGAGAGGATTAGGATCAAGGAAAAACCACCTCGAGTTGTGAGAACTTAGAGAACTCGACTTTCCCGCGCGAGTTTCGACTCCATTTTTCACACCCTAGATTAAAATGTTAAAAAACACTGCCGTAAAATAAGAATAAAAAAATTTCGAAGTGGTGTTTTTTGGCCTCTTACAACGGCTGTAAAAAGGTGATGACATAAGAATGACATCACCCTTTACAGCATTTATGGCTGCCATAAATGAAAAAAAAAAGGTTTTTTTTTGGAAAAGTTGATTTTTTTAAGATTTTTGGTAAAAAATATTTTTGAAAAAACCTTTCGTAAGGCCGAGTTCTCTAAGTTCTCACAACTCGTATGAGTTTACATTTTACCCTAGCCCTATATATATATATATATATATATGATGGAGATCATTACATAACATTAACTATTGCGGGAACGAAAAGAACAACTCTATAACATCATCTTTTGGGATTTAAGGTTCATATTTTTTAAATTTTATGTTTCTTACATTCATACGTGTATTATATATACATAAAAAACCATAAATTTTTATCTACACGTAGCCTACATACAAGTTGGTAATTTAACCTACACATAACCTACATATGTGTAGGTTATACAAAAAGTGAAAATTTTCCATATTTTATTTTAAATTCTAATGTAAGAAGCAATAAATCTTATATTTCTAACATTTTCATTTACATTTTAGGTTTTTAGGATTGAAAAAATGAATGATTCATTGTGTTATGCGTGTTCTCGCAATATTTAGTGTTCCGCATAGAACCTTCCTCTATATATATATATATATATGTATGTATATATATATATAGGGTAGGGTTCTAGAGTGAACAACCTCCCATTAATGAACCGTGTGAACATATCTGGACCCTTGATTTTCATCATCTTGAGATTTTAAAACAGTGGCATGATGGTAAATAATGGTTAAACATACCCATTTAATTAAAAATAAGGGTATTTGTGTAATTAAGTATTGAAAAATTTTCAAATCCTGGAACTAAACAGTTTCCATACTTCCCCAAATCTATCAACTCCTAAAGTATCGCAATTTTGTTTTAAGAATCCCTAATATTCATCCTTTATTCAACTTTCTTTCTCTCTCTCTCTCACAATATCATCTTCAAGAAATCCCCAAGGAGCACCGTCAGATTCTTTGAGACGCCGGGAAAACCTTACGCCATTTATCAACAAAGGTAAACAATGCTCAATTCCGTAAATTTATATGATTCAGTATGTTGCTGAGTAGTTATTCTTATGCTTTTAAATACATCAAATCGGAACTAGGGTTTCTTTCGACAACTGTAATAGTTGTTTATTCATGGAGTTTTTTGTCCGATGATGTAATCTGATCCACCGTTCATCGATTACATGAGTAAATGTTTTATAGAAAAATGTTGATTTAACAATATTGTTGATCTTACTCTGTTTTTTAGGCATTGTATTTATCATAATAAAAAAACATAATTTAACTTTTCTGAATATGTTTGATATGTTGTGTATTTTGATGTTGTAGTTGGGATTAGTACAAAGTACACATGTGTATAATTTCAGATAAATCCGTTGTACACAGGTGTATTCTTGTGTTATACATCTGTGTTTAGGGTGATGTATGGAATATTGAATTTAAAATTATATAAATATACACAAGTGTATTTTTTGTGTTTGTCATATGTGTATCACTTGTGTATTTTTATTTTACACAAGTGTGATTTTCACAAGTTTATTATTATGTCTAAAATGTATAATTTCAGATTTAGCCTTTTGTACACTAGTGTACTTTTATTGTACATAAGTGTATTTTCATCTGACACATGTCCATAGTTATCTTAAACATCTTTGTATCAATATATTAACACAAATGCACTATTAGCTGTTGTAACTGATATAGCTTATACTTTATGGTGCAACGATTTTGTGTTTGAAACAGAATTTGGTGTTGGACTGTATCATTTCCAAATGAAGGATTTACAACCAAGTCAGTGGATTGATGCCGGAGTCGTTAATTGCTTTGCCACCATGCTAAACTACGATGAAAAAAAGCGAACAAAAACTGAAAATATTTTTCAGCTGCTGATAAAATAAAGGGTACAAAGTCGAGCTTGTTTTGCCATACCGATTGTTTTATAAGTACATCCACTATTGTTACATTTTTATTTATGAAATACGCATTCTTAGTTCTTAATATGGCTTAAATATACTGTTTTGATGGTTTTAATTTTTTTTTTGTTATTTTTTTTGGTTCAGTCACATGACCTTTTGCTGAATAAAAGGTACACAGATAGGCAACGTATTGATAAATTTACAAGCGCTTTGTTCTTGGTCGTAGAAAAAAAAAAGAATCACAAATGAGTTTGTCGGAGTACTGTGTGGTATGTTTCCCTATACTTGAGTATGATCATTTTTACTTGGTATGCTTCGATTTTGAGAACATAGCGATAACTGTGATCGACAACATGCCTCGAGCGGAGAGCCCCATCCATCTGAAAAATGATGATGATTTTTTCAAAAAAATGAGAACATAGCGATAACTGTGATCGACAACAAAGTGGTAATCAACATCTATATGAATCTAGTGTTTTTTCATTATTAGACATGCAATTACTGATTATGAACTCGCTATTTGTTTTCAGAAGGATGTTTTCACGAAGTATCTGAAGGAGGTTAATCATCCAAAGTTTTGGGAGATTTCTAATGCAGTCCACTAATGTTGGAATTTGAATGGAAAACTTCGGGAAACACGGTTGACTGTGGTGTATTTGTTATGCGTCACATGGAAACTTGGTCGTTTTTTATTCTAACTAGCAGGGTCTATCTTGGAGTGTTTTTTTTACTATGTTATGGTTGTAGACGATATCGCATATGCTTTTTGGTCGATTGTTTTGGTAAATTTGATAAGGCTATGGAACTTTTGGTTTGCTTGATTCAACACACGTTGATGAACTGTTGAATGTATTTAACTTTAATGTTACGACTTCTAAATGTATTTGGCTTGGATGTATTGTATAGTATTTCCTGCGTAAATATAATATGGATAACTGAAGCGAATCATATTTATATGTTCAAATATTGGCAGGTAGTGCTGGGTGCTCTTGTTTTCTGAGTACACTTGTGCATAGTATATATAAGTACACAGGGTCCTAAGTACACATGTGTATTTGTGCATAGTATATATAAGTACACAGGGTCGTAAGTACACATGTGTATATATATACTTTCAGATATCTCTTTTAATTTTCAAACATTCTATTGGGTATAAGAGAATGTGTCTGTTTTAATTTAATATATAGTCTTACTAATTAGAAAAGCATTAGTAAACATTAAAATATAATCATATTAATTAGAATGTAATCAAATTTAGTAGTAAATCACCATGCATTTGTGTACAATTGTTTACATTCAAGTGTATACATGTATGTGTATTCGTTATGTTATAAGGCTGTTGTTAACGAGCTGTCATGTATACTTAAAGGCGACTGTTAACATTTGTGCTTATGTGTGTACCATTAGTACATGTGTACATATGTAGTTTTAGTTTTTTTAAAAAGAAAAAACAAGAAAAGTGGGAATAAGGAAAAGAAAATATGGTTGTTAAAATTTAAAATTTGCTCAAAAGTAACTCGCAAAAAGCTTTAACAAACATTATGGCTTTAGTAAAAATGATATATTGCAAATCATTAAAACACTGTCAAACAAACAAACGCAAGTGTATCATGTAACAAAAGTGAAAAAAAACATGAAAAACGTGATTGTCCAAATAATATTCTAAATTTTTCTATCGTTGCGTTCGCTTTCTGACCCATCCGATCCTAGCACTATGTCTTCCTGATTCTCTTCTTCCACATCGTCCTCATCGGTAGACGATTCATCCTTAATAGGGTTACCTTTTTTCAAAGGGCAATTCCTTTTATCGTGTGTTCAGACCCTTTTTCCACAAGACCACAATAATTACATTTCCTTCGTGGCTTCTTGGCAGCTTTCGTCGCTTTTTCACGTGGCCCAATTGGTCTTTGTGCTTCCCACAACCTTTGTTTTGAATTTCTTTGGTGCGGTACACGAGATCTCGTCTGGTTGAGAGTGGGACATAATATCCTGTATACTACGCCCCTTTGTTATTTTGGATCGTAAGGGATTCATCGAAAATTTTATCTTTAAGTGTTTGAACCTGAATGTCAAGTTCCTCTAGTTTATTAATTTTACCCCGCACACGATCTCTACACATGTATAAGTTATCTAAGATCCTGCGCCATAATATTGCACTCCTAGATTGATCCACAGATAACCTGTTATCTATACTATGCACTATACTCGGAAGAGCATTTCTTCTCCATCTCGGATGAATGTATTTAGCTGGATCTCTTGAACGTTATGACATCTAAAGACCCAAAAAACATGGCGGCATAGATATCTGTCTCGAGTGTAACCCATGCAAACACACGAAACAGAGAGATCGTCCTTGTTAAAGGTCACCCATGCAAACACTCGTATATGTTGCTAGCTATCGACTCTGAACAATAACAAAATGGAAAACTATAATTATTTATAATGCATAAAACCTTTTTATACACAATATAGTATCTTGAAAATTTAAACTGCTGAATAATACTGTACATAGGTTTACATCGAATCTTTTATATAAAAGTAAAACATTCATCACCCTATGTGCACACAACAAAACTGTGTGTTTCAGTAGAACCAACACAAAAACGTAATTTTCTTAACTTCTAAATCAAATATCATTAGAAAAAAAGGAATGCACATTACGCATGGGTTTGGAAAAAAATTTTAGACGAAGTAATGACTAATCAAATAAAACATGGCGGATTAAAAATAAAAACTAATCGAAGAAAAACCAGCACAACTCATTCGAATTTCTCGAAACAAAGCTTTCAGCAATAAAAAACTGGAAGATTCATGATTGGGTAATCTGATCGTAGTCTTGAATCTTGTGTATTAGTCACTGCTATGATTGTCGTCCATGTATGACATCGTTACTGGATATCTTCTGAATAAAAAAACCGATTAGCTTGCAAGAAATTCGAAATTGTTGATTGAATATATGAAAGAATCTTGAATATTATGAACTGATATCACGTAAATAATCCTAACAAATAGGAGATGTAACTGCCAAACTTATAAAAACGAAATTAAAAAAAAAGAAAATTGTATAATTACCATCTTAACCTTTTCATCAAGTAATAGAATGAATGGTTGAGATTAGTTCACAATGTTCACAAACTATGATGTTGTTCACTCATGAACCTATATATATATATATATATATATATATATATATATATATATAAGGGATGGGTAAAATGAGAACCACCTTGAGTTGTGAGAACCGTAGGAACCAATATAAGCCATTGATCAAAATATATATATATATATATATATTATATATATATATATATATATATTATATATATATAGGGATGGGTAAAATGAGAACCACCTTGAGTTGTGAGAACCGTAAGAACCAATATAAACCATTGATCAAAAGTGTTTTGATGGATAAGATTAAAAAACAATAAAGTAGTTTTAATCATTGTGATTTAATTAATTAGCTTTTGTTTTTAATGAAATAAGATAAAATTTATATTTTTACTAAGCTCTTTAATGATTGGTAATTAAAGTTGTAATCATTATGCTTTAATTAATGTTTGTGATTTAATTAATATTATTTTTGAATCATGCAGTAAGAAAATTATTTTACGTAGGGGTTCAACTTTTTTTACGCGCCGGTTTTAAACATTTTTACGCGCGGGTTCAAACTATTTTTACGCCCGGTTTTAAACTTTTTTTACGCGCTGATTTTAAATTTTTTTACGCGCGGTTTTAAACTTTTTTTACACGTTGGTTTTAAACTCTTTTTACGCACCGGTTTTAAACTTTTTTACGCACGATTTTAAACTTTTTTTACGCGCCGATTTAGAACTTTTTTATGCGACGTTTAGAACTTTTTTTACGCGCGTTTTTAAACTTTTTTAACGTGCCGGTTTAAAATTCTCTTTGCGCGCCAGTTTTCAACTTTTTTTACGTGCGGTTTCAAAATTTTTTACGCGCGGTTTTAAACTTTTTTTACGCATGAGTTCAAACTTTTTTACGCCATTTTAGAAACTTTTTTACGTGCGGTTTTAAAGTTTTTTACGCATCGGTTTTAAATTTTTTTACGCGCCGGTTTTAAACTTTTTTACGCGTCGGTCTTCAATTTTTTTACGCGCGGTTTAAACTTTTTTTACGTG
Organism: Scalesia atractyloides; assembly: GCA_947069175.1. Lineage (NCBI taxonomy): Eukaryota > Viridiplantae > Streptophyta > Magnoliopsida > Asterales > Asteraceae > Scalesia > Scalesia atractyloides. The sequence continues at coordinate 50,746,809 of CAMTDV010000004.1, read as the reverse complement.
ATGGTTTAAAACTTTTTACGCGCCAGTTTAGAACTTTTTTATGCGCCGGTTTTAAACTTTTTTTACACGCGATTCTAAATTTTTTTACGCGCCGATATAAAAGTTCTTTTACGCACCGGTTTTAGACTTTTTTTACGCGCGGGTTTAAACGTTTTTTACACGTGGTTTTAAACTTTAAAACAAATTTTTTTTACGGGTTTAGCTTTTTTACGAAAAACAAAAAATATTTTACGCCAAACAAAAATATTATATTTTTACAAAAAAACTTTTTTACAGAAACTTTTTTTACAATTTTTTTTCAAAAACTTTTTTAGAATTTTTTTATGCCAAACATCTTTTTACACCCACGACACCCCGATTTCGGGTTTACGAAATTTGAGGATCTTACCAAACGAACTCACCCAAAAATCACAACTCAGTAGATGTTTCATATTAAATTTTTAATAGAAGAGAAAAAAAGATGTGACATGTTGAGTTTTAAATAAAAGAGAGAGAAAAAAATGTGAAATGTTGACTTTTAAATAGAAGAGAGAAAAAAAGTGACAGGGGAAGTAAAATACTAAAATACCCTTTTGATTTAATTTGGTTATGGGTGATGTGTAAATATGCTATTACGTGATAGGAATTCTCATGGTTCTCACAACTGGGATTGGTTCTCTCATGAACCGAATCCTATATATATATATATATATATATATATATATATATATATATAATACAATTAACATTATTTTACGCCAAACAAAAATATTTTATTTTTACAAAAAAACATTTTTACAGAAACTTTTTTTACAATTTTTTTTTCAAAAACTTTTTTACAAATTTTTTTTATGCCAAACATCTTTTTACACCCCCGACACCCCGATTTCGGGTTTACGAAATTTGAGGATCTTACCAAACGAACTCACCCAAAAATCACGACTCAGTAGATGCTTCATATTGAATTTTTAATAGAAAAGAGAGAAAAGATGTGAAATGTTGAGTTTTAAATAGAAGAGAGAGAAAAAAATATAAACATGTTGACTTTTAAATAGAAGAGAGAGAAAAGATGTGGCATGGTAAGTAAAATACTAAAATACCCTTTTAATTTAATTTGGTTATGAGTGATGTGTAAATATGCTATTGGGTGATATGAGTTCTCATAGTTCTCACAACTGGGATTGGTTCTCTCTGGAACCGAATCCTATATATATATATATATATATATATATATAATACAATTAACATTAACAAATTGGGTAAATAGTGATTTGAGACTTTATTTTGTCTTTTTGTACTTTTTATATTTTTATCCATCAACTTTCAGTATTAACACTTACAACCCCCTTAACTTTCTGAAGAATTTGATTTACGTTTCGACGTAATTTTTCTTGGAAAAGTCAGGTCAATATAATATGTTCTTATGCTTATTATTATGTACGTTTTCGATTGTTCTACGTTTTGACGTAAGTTTTTTTTGAAAATTAGTCGGATCAAATACAACACGTTTTTATGTTTATTTTTATATACGTTTTTAGTTTGTTTACACTTTGACGTAAAAAAATTCAAAATAACGCAGCGACGTATGGAGTAATTTACTAGTTCAGATCACTTTTCTAAGCTACTCTAGAAAATTGTGCACATGTAAAAAACTTACTCTTATGTAAATAGTAAACTTAAAGATATGTAAATTTTTTCATGTAAGTTTACACATATAAATTCATTTTTGGTGTTTTATAATAATGATAATAATAAATGTAGTAAAAACAAAAAAAAAATAGTTTTTATCAGTTTTTACGTAAGTACTTGTGCTTCTCACAGTCAACCCCTTCCCTCTCTCTCTCTCTATATATATAAAATCGTATGATTTACATGAGAGATTTATTTTCTTGATTATATGAAACGAGTAATTAAATTTTACATGCAACTCGTTATTTTTTAAATTTATACCAGAAGTTAGTTACAAATAATCTCACTGTATCGGTATATCAGGAATTTAGGAAAACATTATGTTATTGTTGAAAAGAATCTAAAAATATATTAGACTCGACCCAGTTCAGTTTTGAATAAAGTTTGTGTCAAAATATGGATAAAAATAAACACATGATAACAATGTATTCAGAATTTTGGAGGGGGGATAAGCTTAGGAACCGTTAGATCTTGTGTTCAATTCCCACAAGAGGTTTTTTTTTCGGATTTATTGGGTTTCCTCTTGAATCGGTGGAACGATGATAGTGCAGTGGCCCGTCAATGATCCAAATTTGCCGTTTAAAAAAATTATGTTAAAAGTTATAGGAGAAAAAGAAAATATATTCAAAATAGTTACAATATTAAAATAATTAAAAATTAAATATGATAACATTAAATACATTTAGTTATGTTGATAGTTAGACATGCACCTTAGCAACATGCACATGAAAATTCCAATTCGTTGAACACTTATTTGAGTGTGCGTCGCCGGTTTGCAAATTGTTGTTTAGATGGATAGTATGGTCCCCAAACATCACCGTGAGAAATGGTTAGCAGTCCTTTTATTAATAAAAGTATTAAACGCTTATCTTTTATGCATATGCGAAAGTCAATAAGCCCTTGATTATGCTGCTGCGGCTCTATGGGCGCATCTTTGTAACTGGTGCAGATCCCAAATTTCTTTATATTTTCATTCAAAGATCTTATCAAGGTTTATGAGTATGTCGGGTTGAGGGAGCAGCAGAAATATGTTTTGAAAGGGATTGTTAGAATAGGTTGTTGGAGTTTATGGAGGGCTAGAAATGGCATCAGGTTCAACAACGATCCTATGAAGATAGATAATATTATAGCCGAGACCAAAGCGGTGGGTTTTTATGGTATAAAAGTAGATCAAAGAATAGGAACATTAATAGGAACATTAATTGGGAGGATTGGTGTAAGTTTGTAAATATGTAGTTGTTTTTTCGGCCGCCTCACTTTAAGGTGTGTTTACGTTTCTAATGAAGTTAACTTTTCAAAAAAAAAGCCCTTGATTCAAATGTGTTTGATCTTGATGGTTCAATAAAAAATTACCACCTCGTAGGTTAAAAATTAATCACTAAACTACATATTCTATGTTGGTTATGTTAAATTATAATAATCAACTTTTTTTTGTGTCATCATAATAAGATTTATACGATACTACTCGGTCATTGAATACAAATCTAACACGGTATTTTTCTTCGGTATCTGACACTAGATCCTTGCCCGCAATCTTTGAAGGACATACACGACAGCACTTAGTGGTTAAGGATGCCTACGAACACCCAATCCATTTCTGGACATCGATGAGAATCTTTGGGTTTGTTCTTCTTTACTTTCTTTTTTTAATGGCGAACACACTAGGGATATCTAACGAGTCGAATAACAATTTTTTTAATTAATCGAATCGAATTTTAATGTCTTTTTCCTGAATTCGTATTCAAATTTTATGCCCAATTCGAAATTCAAATTCAATCCTCATATTTGAAACTCGAATTTGAATGAATTCAATTTAACTCAAATTCACCACAATAAATTTTTCGAATTAGAATCGAATACTGAACACCCTTTGAACACACATTCTCTCTAAATCTACTCATAAAATCCATCTAATGCCCACTTAATAGGAGTCAAACCTGCACCACTTTAATAAAGATAAACACCTAGTGGTACTAGTCCAAGAAACATCACATAACCAGGATAGAGAAGTGGCTCCATTTGTGAAATATAGATGTAGAAAGCAAGACCCAACTAAAATTATATAAACAAATAAATTACATGACATGAGTTAGCCTATGGGTATTCAAGAAACTCATGCGACAGTTGTCCCATTACAAATGCCATATTGTCTATTTTAGTAATTAAATTATTGCATCATATATTAAGCTTATCATTATCACAAAACATTTTTTTTAAAACTTACTTTTGCCACTTCTATGCCAACTATTGTTTTAGGTTAACGAAGCCTAACCGAAACCGAAAAGTACCCACTTTGACCCGATATCTTTACCAATGAGTAAATGGAGGCATGCATGCTCGGAAAGCTATCATATGCAAGAATTGCATGATATCTAAACTTTAAAGTTTAAACCATCACAAACAAAGGTTTTTCAAGTCAAATTAATAATAGCCGCAATCGTATGTAATCAAGTCAATAATAACCTGTCAGATATACCACCAAGTTCACATTAAAACCCTAATCATCATCGTCAAGCACACTTCGACTCCTCTGATCTGAGGAAGAACAATAAATAACAAACAGTTAAATTCATTTTCAGTTAATCAGTCTTATTTAGAAGACATTTGTCTTGTTTGGTTGTAGCACAGCAAGTTTAGGAATGAAACTTCCAGTAACTTTGGCTTGTTTGGTTGTTTGCGTGTTGATTTGTTCCAAGAATGATATGAGCTTCTCTTCAGAAACTTGTATTTAGTTGCATATAATATACCAAAAGAATTAATACACGAAATGATGTTTTCAGTAGGTAAGGTAGCTAACTCGACTCCAAGAGTTCAAGAAATTGTTAGAAAACTGCTACAGATAAGAACAACAAAGATAATCTGGAAACCAAAAATAGAAACAAAAAGAAACAGTTAACGTTGAACCGGGCTTGTGTTTGACACAATTCCCTTAAATAGATTCGTCGTCTGTTCCCAGGGTATGCCGGTTCGAAGCAGCACAGCGTACTGCCGGACTTGATCACTTGCCTGAAATGAAACAGGAGAAGTTGCAGAAGATCGAGAGAAAAGAAGAGAACTGTGTTGCTGGTGTGTCTCAATTGATCAGATGATTATACTGTGCAGAATCATAAGCGAATTTGGTCATCATTGCAGCGAATTAAAGACCCAATAATGATCATCAGTTAATAATGGCCAAAATAATAACTGTTTAAAAGCTGAATAATGATCATCAAATTCTAGAGTGCAAAATTTGCCCCACGCGGGCCCAGGTTCTCGGAAATGCATTCGTGCCCACAGGACGCGCGGGCGCACACGAGTTCGACTAAATTCTGGTTCCAATTTTTGCACCCCCCCTGCACGCGCACGCGTAGGACTTATGGTAAAACATGTCATAAAGCTACATTTGTTAGGTAAACATTTTACCTTAAAAATAAGCTTTCTTTTTGTTCCCACACCAATGTGGGACAAAGTGTTTTCACAATTTGAGACTTCATTCACATACCCAATTTTCCAACAATCCCCCACATGAATGGAGGTCGATCTCAGTCAACATTATTCCCATGAGATTTCAGCAGTTGAGTCTTGCACACGATAGGTAGGTGTTACCCTTTGAACCTTCGCTCATGAAGTGCACTTAGCCCGCTGGCTCTGAGTAGACATTGATGTCTTTGAACTCGTCTGCCGTTTGTGTAGACGACAATACATTTCACACAAGACTCCCCCTGACAAAGTCAAGTACTCATAGTTATGTTCATTATGGTCATGAACATGAGCCTGGTTCTGCGAGAGCCATTAAGTATTGTGCCCCAACAATACCCTTCGAAGCGACCTCATTTCCCTCTCACATAGGTGATTCACTATGTACAGTTTACCTTAGTCGAATCATTAAAAGCCATAGGCTTAGCATCACACTTGTCACTTTTAGGAATGGACTAGGAAGTTTACTATGCTTTACAATAAACTCCCTTTTTATATATGTCGGGTTATCCCCCACAGTGACCTTACTGACGAAACACCAAACTAGATCTGATCGGAATCAGACTAGAACTGTGAACGTGGTCTCCGCATAAAAGGTTAATCTCCGATTTGTTTGCTGAATTGGAATGAGTCGTCGATGATCACTGCAAAACAGAACATCGTTAGGACTCGCCACAGGGAGAATGGGGGTTCTCTCCGGGACCACCCTCCGGCGTGAGAATAAGTACAACTAACAGAAGAGATAAAGTGAAGTAAGAGAGAGTATGTGAAAGTGAATGCGATAGACTAGGTTTAATGTGGGTTTGTAGTTCGTCATACTAGATTCCATGCATCCTTGTCATCATCAATTTCCTGCAATATATATTAAAGTATAGTTTAACACACAAGGCATTGACGAGCATACAAGTTTCAACACTTAGATAATAAAAGTCTAAACATTCGACATAGCATAAACGTTACTTTAAACTATCATACAATGCTAGTAATGCAAGTACATATGTCAACCCAAAGTTTACCGCTAGCGTAATCTAATCATAGCAACGACTAGACCGTTTTGTTTACTTAACATAACCTCATGAATACGGGTGGTGCGTTAATCCTATAGCGCTCTACATGTTAAGGGAGGATTGTATCCAGTTAATGACGTAGCATAAAGCATTCGATTCTAGCATGAATAAGTTGCAAGTATTCGTATTAAGCATGTATGTTTGAATGTTTATAGTGTATTTGAGCATAACGTATAGTGATTTAGTGGGTTGATAAGCATATATGTTGCACCACAAAAGTCTTAAAGATAAAAAAAGGGGGAATCGAGTATGCTCACTGTTTTGCTAAGCTTTCCAAAGAATCCACGAGTTGCAATGATGACGAAAGGAACGCCGAACACCGAAGTCACCCAACACGCGGGAACAAAGGTGTGTGAGTGTTCTGAGTTGACGGAAGTTCAGATTCGGAACCGATATTACAGAAAGTACGAACTAGGGATGAGTTTTTTTACCGAAATACCGGTACCATACCGTACCGATCATAAACGGTACCGGTATGGGTAAAAAACGGTATCGGTACCAGTATTTTCGGTAAATACCGGTATTAATACTGAATTCAATAAAAGAATTCCAAGGGGTTTGGATTATGAAGAGTCGAACAATCTTACTGGCTACTACAATTGCGATATACTGAAATAATAAATAATAAAACCTAAACCTAAAAATTTTAATGAACCGTTTGTCTGCGATTATTCAAGATTTATGAATTCATAATCGAAAATCCATCTTTTCTTCAAAGTTCAAGGTATTCAAACAATTCCATTTGTTCATGCTTCTATTTTCTGCTTTAATTTATTATTTATGATTTGACCGATGCTTGAATTGTTTATGTTTCATGAAGAGTTGAATTTCATGCTTCTATTTTCTGCTTTTAATTTATGCTTTAGTTGGTTGTTCACTTGTTCTGTTCATGCTTCAATTTTCTTTAATTTATTTTTCTATTCTTTTTATTAGCATAAACAGTATGTCTTTATTCTTGTTTATGTTTCACGAACTATTCAATTTCATGCTTCCATATTGGTTGTCATGACTACTTACATAAGTTGTTATCTATTTTATTAATATTGATAAGTTTTTATGTTTTTCATTTTGGATTGGTATTCTTCTAAGTTGTTTATGGCATCTTCTATCATCGGTAAAAACCATGGAATCCATTGAAGTAAGTTAATTTTTAATGGTTTGGTTATAAATTATAAATTTATCTTTTTTATTTTTAGATTTTTTATATCTTTGTGTTTGATTGTATAGGAAGACGATACTATTGTTGAAGAAACCCCTTTTGTCGAACTTGATGTTGACTCGGAATTGGGTAATGTGGAAACAAATTCCAAGAGAAAGAAAGCATCAAATGGGGAAGGACCCCAAAGGAAAGCTCAAAAAAGTGGTAGAGAAAGGGCACCGTATTGGAATTACTTTGATGTGGTTTACCTAGAAGAAAAAGATGGGGTTAAGCGAAAGTATGGAAGGTGTAAGTCTTGCAAATCTCATATAAAAGCCGATCCAAGTAGAAACGGTACGTCCTACTACCGGGCGGTGTGATCAATGTTAATGAATGTATTATGTCCCGTTAAACAAACCAAATGTCATAGTCAATGTAAGCAATGTCATGAAAAATGTTTTTAAACCATGTACAAGTATGCTAAGTCAACATAAAAAGTAGAAATGTCCATAAAATCGATGTGCTAGCATGCTAAGTTAACATACATAGCAAAATGTAATATAAATCAATGTGCTCATATGCTAAGTCAACATATGCCGCAAAAGATGTCTTTGAAATCAATGTGCTAGCATGCTCAATCAACATACATAGCAAAACATAATTGAAATCATGTACTATATATGTACTAGATGAACATAGCAAGTATATGTCATGAAAGCGCGAAAACATGAAAGTATCGAGTAGACACATGTGTTTCACCCCAAAATATTTGAAAAATATAAAAGAGGGGTCAATGTACTCACTTGGGGTTGCAAAAGTATCCTTGTTCAAGAAGAATAATAAAGCTCAAGGGTACGAGGAATCAAATGGTTCCTAAGATCGGATAATTATTTTAATAAGTCGGGACTTTAATCGGCGGATTGAATAGAATGATGTCTTATAAATCAAATGAGTGTTCGAACTCATATGGTATGATTTAATAAACTCAACATTCTGATTTGGAAGTGATCCTAAGTGCTTTTGACCCGTAATGACCCGTTAAGGTAGTTTACGCTACTTTAACGTGTCATTTGCGTAAACGCGTGATCGGATGGTTAAACATGTCCTATGATAAGTGAAGGAACGTCCACGATTAGAACGGAACCTAAATTTGTTATCTATTGTCCAATTAGACGGAAACTAATGACAAGTTAACCAAATAACAAGAATTACTCATTTAAATGTTGTTTTCATTGATCTAAAGTTCAATACATTCGAGAACCGGATCCGACAGAGCTTCGCCGTCTCTGTGCCAAAATCTCTCCATGTTTCAAAATGAATCACCAAGGCACCTATTTATACTATTGCAAGTTCGCTGGTTAGGGTGGAAGTTCGGGCGAACTTGACTTCTCAAGCCCATTCTCAAGCGAACTTGACTCTTATTTTACATAATTACGCCTAGATTCTAACAGATTAAGCTATATTCACTCAGACTCGATACATAATGACGTAGGCAACATACATATGCACCAACAGACTCCCCCTTGGATGTTGCCGTAGTCATTGACTTTTAAAAATCTTCTGAGTCTTCCGATTTTTAGATCTTGCATAAACTTTATCATCCTGATCTTCTTATCCTCTTTCTTTTCTTTTAGCTTTGACTTGATAAAACTTTTAATCAACATGCCCCTAGCTTTAAGCTTTAGTCTCAGACTCCCCTTTGCTCTGATCTTTAAACTTCAAACTCCCCCTAGTTTTGAGCTTTCTGAAATCTTTGGATAATGTTTTATCCAGCTCCCCCTCAAACTTTACTACCTGTCTAAATAAATTTTGACATTTAAATGAACATTTCAGATTCACTGTTTTGAAATTTTGTACCATCAACATTACAAACTTTAATCTTCACTTGAATCTTAAAGAAAAACGTTAATTGATTCAAATTCAAATTAATGACCTTGAATACAATTTACATTAAAGTCCTTCAACTTTCACAATTTTATCATTTGTTTAAATCCACTTAGTTGATCAAGTTCAAGTTAATGACCTTGATTAACCAAATATGTCAAACGAGTCCAAATTAGTGACCTCAGTTTGAAAAACCGTTATGAACAATCTGATTTTAAAGTTTCAAAGTAATGAACTTTTAAACATTCATCAGATTTTCTTACCAGACTTCAAAGATCCGTTCTCCATCATTGGCTCGTTGAAACTAACGAACAAACAAAATCTTTTTGTATTTTAGAAAGTTTATACTAAAACACACTGGAAATCTTTTTGGTTTTATCTTTAAAAAACAAGTAAAGTATTTACAGAAACTTTTAACAAGTAGAGTAAACTATGTACAAACATATTTACAGACATATTTTTGAGAATTTGTGTCTAAGGGTCATATCAGTTTGTTTGAGACATATCACCAGTACCGTTGACCTTTTTTTGAGATGTTAAGTTTCAAACTCGTTTACGTAGATTGTCAATATGTTTGTCCACTTAAACTTTACCACGTTTCTCAATTATTCCAAGATATGTTAAGGTATGAATTATGAAAACTTGACTTAACTGTGGTTCCCACTTCTTGAATATACTCCGGAATCCAGATTTCCTAGATTTCATCTTACAGGTGAATATAGCGTAATTGATATCTATATCTGGGTTAATGTGAGACCTTGAGAGCTCAGGTTAGTACTACCGTACAGACAAAGAGATGAAGGCTCGTCTTTAAGGTGTGTTCCACTTAAGGAATCTTTTAAGCATTGCAAATGATTAGATCTTTCGATTCTTTTCAAATTTTGCATGCTAATTTGGGGTTTTTAGCAAAAGCCTTATAGAAGTTCTAGGCTATTGCTTCCGCAAAATCAGAAGAACTTGTATAATACCCCAGATTTCAATCATCTATAAAGACCTTGTATCTCAGAATCAGGCAACTCTTCAATCGAAATTTCGGAGTACTATGTCCATATATCCAAGATGTGTTAACCCACAAGTTTAAACAGTTGCGAGATTTAGTTTATATCCCAGAAGCAATCTACTGAACGTGTAAAGCCTATCGACTCATCCACAGTAAGACTTGTTTATCACTTTTAAACTTTACATTTCTTTAGCATACTGTGATAGTCCATTGATGTACTATCATTTCCTTTTTGACACCCAAATTCTTTTTTTTTCAATGTTTTTTGTACTTTTTGAATTTTTCAATGTTTTTAGATTTTCAACTTTTTCATATGTTTTTGATTTTTCTAAAAATTTTCAAATTTTCTTACTCTCCCTAAAATCAAAAACGTATTTTTTGGATTTTAGGTTTTAAGAAATTCTTCTAAAAATGTAACAAACCAATGTGGATCCTGAGAAATCGTTGTCCGATCCTTTTGTTTCATCTTCTGCAATATTACCTGTCAGCAGAATAAACCATTAGCAAAACCACTTGTAAGAACCACTTGTAGAAAATCAATTTTTTAAATGATTTTTCAATATAACAATCAGTGTTCTGTTAAACGGTGTGGATTTTCTCAAATTTTTAAACATTCTTTTCAATTTTTCTTTTTCAACCACTTGTAATTTCAAAAACGACAAAGATTATGACTTTCTAGATAAGTTAAATACTTATAGAGCTCCACTATCCTGTATCAACTTTGATATTGTGGATCTTGGGACTCCTGCACAACAAAGCAACTATTTGAAAAATGAAACCCAAACATTTTTGGTTTTGGGTTTGTACTGATAAGCATCATAAACCTCTTCAAATTCATCATCAAAATCAAAATCATCAACAAACATCTCATCCGATGTCAATTTTGAAAACATTTTGACCTTTTCTTTGTTAGTCTGTTTGTTTACTGACTAGGTTGATTTGACATTTTCAGTTTTGTCAACAGACTTTTGTTTTTCAGATGATGAAAGCTTTTTCTTCGCAACCCAAGATTGTAGCTTGCTTCTCGCTTTCTTGATATAGAACCTAGAATCTTTGATTTCATTTAATTTTGAAGATTCATCTTTTTCAAAAGTAGAGTTTTCAAACTTTGAATTCATTTTAGGTTTCACTTCATCTTTAGATTCATAGTTTCTATTTGATTCTGTGACAGATTTTAGAATCTCTAGTTGTTTTTGCTTTTCATCTTTTGACCCAGTTTTTCTTTGTGGAAACACAGGCTTTAAATTCAGACACTTGCGTGTAATATGTCCAACAGTATTGCATTTAAAGCAAGTCCGATTATCATAAGCATTTCCACTAATGGGTTTCAATCCACTTGTGGACTTGGTCTTAGCCTCGTCCCGAAGTTCTTTTTCCTTTTTGAATTCATCATTTGATTTCTTACCAATTATACCTTCTTCTTGAACCGTATTTGTCCCATACACAAACTTCATGTGTTTACCTTTGTATTCATGAAATGGCGACTTCTGGTTCTTTCTCGGTTCTTCTTCACTTTCCTCCAAACCCAATCCTGCTCTCCTGTTCTCAGGAAAATCACCACCAAACATTCGATAATTGTTAGCATTCCTTTTGGGTTTCGAGTAAAATCTTTTCTCTTTTTCTCAAGATCATCTGATGAAACTTCTATAAGTTTGAAAAATTTATCAAGTTGATCCTCTTTCACGTTCCGAATGGGAAACTATCATCGAAGTACAATCTATCAGATTCCTTAATCTTGTACATGACAACATTAGGATCATCACTTAAATCATGTTCTGATGATGTATCGTCATCTTCAGATTGTGATTCTGAGTTTTTCGAACTTGATTTGGCGCTTTCATAGCTGCCGTCATCAGAATCATTTCCCAACACCTTTTTAACCACATTTTTACCACCGCTTTATTGTCATCATTTGATTTTGTAAAGTCTACATCAATGTTCTCAGGCAATTTATTTTTCTTTTCTGACAAAATGAGTAAATTAAATGCCTTTTCAATCCCATCATCTTTCTTGCAGGAATAAGTTGCAAGAAGTGGTGGAGGAACACTTCCGTATTCTTTACGCTTTGATTTATCATCATTTTCCTCCGATTTAATCGTAGGTAAAATGTGATCAATGACATATGCGTTTGTGGTGTAACTTTTCAGCAATTGTCTTACTCTTTCTGTTTCAATCTTTATGTCATGAAGCTCACGCTTTGTTTCCGCAATAGTATTTATGTACATGTTAATTGCCTTTTGTTTTTCAATTACAGTTGCATTTAACATTTTGACATTAGCATTTAGCTCACGACTAGCATTATCAACATATTTATATTTGCTTGATATTTTGTCATAAGCTTCTTTTATGGTTCTGTAATCATAACGAAAATTTTCGTTGTGTACAGTCAATTCTCTTATGACTTTGACTTTATCAAGACATGGTTCACAAGGACTTGCGCACTTTGTGCAAGATTTTTCAACCTCCACAATTTTCACAACCTCCTTTTCAGACATTTTTACCTCATATTTTACTTTTTCTCCCTCTGATTTCAAAGCTTCTTGCCTCTGCATCTCAAGGTAAGCTAATTCTTCTTCCTCAGCTCTCTGCCTATAACCTTCCAGAATGGCACTTTCCAAAGCAGCATCAACATATGATGTATCAGATTCATCCACTAATTCTGCTATCATAGCAACACCAGTTTTCTTTCCAACCATCTTCTTCATGATTGGAAATAAGAGCTTGTTCGGCTTTCTTTGTAGGTTTGTCTTCTACTTCGACTTGTGTTCTCTTTGGATATGGCTTGTATTGAAGAGCTTTCTTGTAGTACTCATTGTTGCTGCCGAAAGGATTTTGATTTCCACTTGCTTCTTGATTGCTGCATTCTCGTTTGAAGTGTCCTTTTTGCCGACACCTGAAGCATGTGACTTTAGACTTGTCAAATCCAAGCTTGTTGCTTGAATTACCATTGTCCCTTCCATTGAGCGCCACAAATTTGGAAACTCTTCTAATAATGGATGCAAGGCTCCATTTTATATCCATTAGCTCCAATTCTTCTTCGTCCATCTGATCATAATCTTCGGCGGTCATCTTTTGATTACCAATCTTTCCAGCAACAAAACTTTCATATGATTCAAGAACGGTAACGAGAAGTGCTATGTGCTGTTTAGCCACCTTTTCTGGAAAAACATTCATCAAATCAACTGCTATGTTGCATTGGAAAACATTTGAATCAGAACTAGCTTGATTTATCTGATTTTAGAATGATGAGCTTGAACTTGCACTTGTATATCCAGCATATGGAGAACTTTGACTTGGAGAAGAATTTGTATTTGCACTAAATGCTGTTTGAATTTTCGGGCTTTGAATCGGAGTATCTGGAATACCTCCTTTGTAATAGACACCAACATCTTGAATCAATTTTCATCAATTCCATTTCATGTCCTTCCAATCTGTCTATGAAGGATGGCAACTTGAAATGTCTCCAAGATGGACTATTCTTTAGAATCGTTAGATATGTTGTCCATTCTCCTTCTGGAAGTGCATCGGCCAACTTCTCGATTTGCTCTTCATTAGATCTTTTGATATCATGTCTCCGCATCTGGACCATGAGGTGACAGTATCTATCGATCATTTGCTTCATTGTTTCACCTTTAATCATCGTGAAGATATCGAATTCTTTCTTGATTAAAGCCTTTTTGCTTTTGATAATTTCATCACTTCCTTTGAATTTTTCGCAAAGAGAATTCCATAATTCTTGCGAAGTATCATATTCTGGTAATAATATCAAGATATCTTCCTTCACTGATTGTTGTATCAAGCTGATCATTTTCTTCTCAGCAACATAATTATCTTTGTCAGTATTTGAAAACTTGTTCAGCGGAAGATCTTGATCATGCTCATCCTTTGGCCATTTGTAACCATCCTCAACTACAACCCAGCTGTTGAATTGATTCGCTTGTATCCAATTCACAAACTTTTCTTTCCATCCTTCAAATTCGTCCATGCTCATAAGCTTTGGCGGTTTCGATGTATTACCCATTTCTTTGTCGATATTCATCTGATTTGCTGCAAGAACATTAGCTTTTGAAGAAGAAGCCAGAGAGACTAACATGTTGTGGAAATCTTCCATTTTGTCAATCTGAAGACTTATCTGAGAATACAATCAAAACACTCGAAAATTGATTAGATACAGACAAGTTCGGTCGAACTTGTGTGAAAACAGTTTTTAATTTCAAGTTTTCACAAGTTCGGTCGAACTTATATGACAAAGTTCAAATTTTATCACAATACCTCAAGTTCGGTCGAACTTGATGTAGATTTTGAGAAAAAGTGCACTTCGAGCGGACTTGTAAGAAAGATCTCAAGAAACAAGTAAGTTCGGTCAAACTTATGTGAATTATCAAGACTATTCTCAAGTTCGGGCGAACTTGTGGAAAAAATTCAATGAAATTTGATCAAGTTCGGTCGAACTTGACCAAAAATATTAGAATTTCTTTCAAGTTTGGTCAAATTTATAACAAAAATCTTGAAAAATCTATCAAGTTCGGTCGAACTTGATTAAAAACACTGAAGTTTTACTCATGTTCGGTCGAACTTGATGTTGAGTTCGGCTGAAACTTGTTTCCAAAACATGGTTTTTTCAATTTTTTGATATCAAAACGTTTGAATTTGATGTCCAAACTCTCAGGGGTTTATCACAACTGTATTTTACATGACATATTCAATTTCTAGCTGATTTTGTCCATGAAATCATCAAGTATGTGAAAATGTTAAGAAAAATTATAGAATGGAGATGAAATAGAGAAATTCTTGTCTTGATTCCAGCAAATTTAGGTATCCAGGCTCTGATACCACTTGAAGGAACGTCCACGATTAGCACAGGGACCTAAATTTGTTATCTATGTCCAATTAGGCGGAAACTAATGACAAGTTAACCAAATAACAAGAATTACTCATTTAAATGTTGTTTTCATTGATCTAAAGTTCAATAAATTCGAGAACTGGATCCGACAGAGCTTCGCCGTCTCTATGCCAAAATCTCTCCACGTTTCAAAATGAATCACCAAGGCGCCTATTTATACTATTGCAAGTTCGCTGGTTAGGGTGGAAGTTCGGGCGAACTTAACTTAGTCAAGTTCGGCCGAACTTGACTTCTCAAGCCCATTCTCAAGCGAACTTGACTCCTATTTTACATAATTACGCCTAGATTCTAACAGATTAAGCCCTATTCACTCAGACTCGATACATAATGACGTAGGCAACAGACATATGCACCAACAATAACTCTTGAATGACCAAACATGTTTAATAATGTTGTAATATCAGTTTATATGTCAAAACTTTAGCCACATATGCTTAAATTGAATTTATGTGCAAAAAGGACATTTTGGTCATTTATAAAGGGCATAATAACGACCTATCATAATACTAACAAAACGACGTGACCATAAGGTATAACCTCAGAGGGTTATTCCCTGTATAGCTATGGTCACAAATATGAGTTTGGTCGGATCCTAAGATCGACCAAACGGGTCGGATTCGAAGTCAAAGCAGTGGTCAAGACCGCTCGACTTACGACCCTAAACAAGCACTAAACTAAAAGTGACGAGTTAGACATGTTTAACATATCTAACTAAGTTTATAAAACTGATTTGGTATCAAAACTGTTTTGATACCTGAAAATAGTTCTGTCGTATAATGCACATTTTGCGCATTATTGACCGAAACTTTGACTCGTCACTACAACTAGTAAACGTGGTAATCCGTAGGCATGATCGTTATGGATCATAACCATCGTGATTACGATCACGTTGCAAAGCTCAATTGAACTTTGCTTTGACCAATTAATGGTCAAAGATGAAAGTCAAACACTGTTTGACTTTTAGCTTAAAATAGCTAAAATAACTAAACAAGACTTGGAAGAGCACTTACTTGTGTTTGAAGAACACTTAAGAGCTCAAGAAAACTCAGATGGGAGACCTCCAACAATGTGGTAGTCTCCACTTAGAGTTATAGAGAGAAAAGAAGGAAATGATCAAAGGAAATGGTTGCAACAATGAGGGTATTATAGATTTCTTGAAGCCACAAGATAATTCCAAGTGTTAGGAGATCTTGTAGGATCATTACAATTGTTTAGTGAGGTGTTGCAACCAGGAGAAGTGTGGCAAAAACGAGTTATAGGTGTCAAGACAATTGAACAAGAAGCTGCCAAGAAACCTGCTGTACGGGCATGGCTTACGGACCGCAAGCCATTGTACATACGGTCCGTAAGGCCTCATGCTGGCAACAAGTTTTGAAAAATGACAGTTTAGTCCCTGCACTTTGTTTTATTGCATTTTGGCACTTTTAACACTCGTTAACATCTTTTTTAAGCTTTATAAAGACGATAAAGCTTAGTAAACTTGGAATGTATCCAAAAATGTCTCAGGTGTCGGTTCGTTCGGTCGCACGGTTGCGGTTTTCGGTTAATTACGACGAAAATCGTAACGAATGCGCAAATGACGGTAAACGCGTAACGAATGATATTTTTGCATTCCAATCATTAAAATACTAGATTTTAATGATTAGAAAAATTTTTGGATGCGCGTACATGTTCCGGATTAGGAAATACGCGTAACGGCATAGTTTCACAGAATTTGCAAAATAGCCCCTAAAGTTGAATAAGCATGTTTTTGCCATACCGAAGCCCTCAAAACTTATTTCTAAGTTATATAGAGGATATTTAGGGTATCTTTAGCTTATTTCATTGTTCCAGAGTGTACGTCGCGTTAAACTTTTTACGTTTACGTAACGGTTTGCAATTTCACTTCTAGAAGTGATTTGAAAGGCCGAATTTGAACAAGGATTGAAAATATGAAATGTCATAAGTATTAAAATAAATCTCGGAATAAAACACAATGTTATAAATTACAAAATTGTTTCAGAATTGTACGATGGTTAAAATACACAGATGTCAAAATGGCTCATTTTAGGCAAACTTGTTCTACTATATATAGGGGTCTTTGCATTTCATTTGTAAGAATCAGAGATTTTGTCATGACAGAGGCGAAGCTCTGTCCAAGTGTTTCCAGGATCTGTAACGTCTACACATTAATGAAACAGTAATTAAACAGTAACAAACTTGTATCCAGTGTCGCCTATGCAAATGGATTCCGCACGTTTACCTTAGGTTTGCTAATTTCATTCTTTTTAAACTTTACTTGGACATTACACGGACAAAATGGACTGATTTTCAAGTATGATATGTAAAATCCATAATAATAAAACACCTGAAAAGATCAGAGCTTAAAACAAACGAATTCATGTCAAACTTTTGAAAAAACCATGTTTGAAAACACATGTTCGCTCGAACTTCCCATCAAGTTCGCTCGAACTTGACTGAAAAACTCACTTTTTGAGTGATTTTCATCAAGTTCGCCTGAACTTGATTAATTTTTCAAGATTTTTTAGTGAAGTTCGCTCGAACTTGACTTAATTTTCATCAGATTTTATCAAGTTCGCCCGAACTTGCTATTTTTCTTGAACTCTTTCACAAGTTCGCTCGAATTTGTTCTTAGGGTGAAATTTTCATAAAATCTTAACAAGTTCGCCCGAACTTGTTTAGTAGCTGTTTTTCAAGCTGTGACAAGTTTGCCCGAACTCGTCCATGGTTTCTGAAAAAACATATTGACGAGACGAGTTTAAAGCTCTAATCTGATAAAAAACAGTTTTCCGAAAAATTTTAAACGTTTTTTAGCAAACCGATACATTAAATTGTCGATTAAAAAGTCAAATTTTACTAAAATTGTCTGTTTGCTAATCATTTTTCAAGCGTTTTTAAACACAGATTCGTTTGGAAAACGAAACGGGGTCCGTGAAGCCGCCAATGTTGATGAGCATAGATGAATATGAAGCCTGGAAAGGAAAATTCGAGAGCTGGGTCCAAATAAGTTTCTTCCATGTTTGGTTTGCCTTTAAAACTGGATTTAAATGGCCAGTTGATAAACATGGAGCTATTCTCGCAGTATCAAAGTTTACACCAGAACAAAATAATGCATATGTCCATGAGAAGAAGATGTTCAATTTGTTACTGCAATCGATAAAGGAAGATATCTTGATTTTGCTACCAGAATGTGATACGACACAAAAGCTGTGGAATGCTCTGCGTGCTAAATATCTGGAGTGTGCTGAGATGATCAAGAGCAAGAAGGCTCTAATCATGAAAGAGTTTAACATCTTCACTATGATCAAAGGCGAATCAATGAAACAAATGATAAAACGCTTCTGAAATTGAAGATTCAGATGACAAAACATGATCTTCTTAAAACAGAAAGAGAGTACATTGACAAGTTGGCTGATGTACTTCCGGATGGTGAATGGACAAAATACTTAATTGTACTAAAGGAAAGTCCAAGTTGGGAACATTTCATGCTTTCTACTTTCATTGACAAGTTAGAGAAATATGAAGTGGAATTGCTAAATAAATCTGAACTTGTCAGTAATCAAAGGAATGATCAGGTGAAGAGAGAATAGAATGTAGTGGTTAAAAACTGTGAAGCTCAACTTTCAAGTCCATCTACAAATGGATTTTCAAGTTCTAAACCAGTCTGCCCAGTTTATGATGTAGATATCTATCGGATAGATAATGACAAACTCTTGAGTGAGATTAAGAGTTTGACATTAGAAAATAAAAAATTAAAAGAAAACGAAAATAATTTTGAAAACAAAATAAAAATTTTAGAAAATGAAAAAAATTTCAAATGGTAGTAGATTTTCAAAATAAAATAAAAATGTTTAAAAATAAAAAAAATTGTTTTTGAAAAATTAAATATAAAAAATCAAAAAGCACTAATTTCTCATATTGAGAAAATTACTCAACTTGAAAAGAAGTTGAGACTGTTAAAAATAAAGTTGTTAATTCAGAAAAGTTATTGAAAGGTTTTGTGATTTCCTCATTAAAGTTAGATTATATATGTCCAAAACCGATCAATGAAAATAGAAAGGAAATTCCAATAAGTGACAATGTCACAAATTATGACAATGTTATAATTGAGGATTGTGATGATGATACCGATGATGAAAGAGCTAAAAGTGATAAAAATCAAATATTTTTAAAACTAAAAGAAAAATTTCAAGAAACTTTTCTACAATCTACTGAATAGGTGAATGCTTAACACAAAAACCTTCTAAGCAGAATGGAGAACGAAAACAAGGAAAAACAAAGTTCTAAAAATTTTCAAAAGAAAAATAAAAGCTCATCGGTACGATCATCCAATTATTATAGAAATTCACAAAAAATTTTAAATCAAAACTCACATAAATTTGTAAATAAGCAATGCAGGTCGGACCAAGTGCTTTAACGCTAAATCAAAGTTACAGACGAAGCAGGAAAGACGGTTACCACACGTCAAATCAGTGTTATACTTTGAGTGTATGGTTTGATAGAAAACGATAAGATAACAGGGTGTGTCATATTTGTGGGGTAACTAGACACGTTGCTAGAAAATGTCTACAAATTAATCCTAAACCTGCTCATATTGATAACAAAAATTCTGGAGTACCAACTCAGGTTTCGAAATAATGTACAGAAACTACAAACAAGGTGAAACCAGTTATTACTAAGTTTTTAAATTTTGAAACTGGTGAATCCTCGAATAGTAATGAACAAATAGTTTCTACATTGTATTTCAAGAAAACTTTAGTGAAAAATCAAACATGGTTGGTAAAAGGAAAGGAAGTGACACAATCAGTGAAAATTGAAAGATTAGAGGACTTTCCAAAACTTGAGAAAGTTCAAAATAAACCTGATTGTGAAAAGAAAGTCAAAATTAAGGTTGAAGAAATAACACCTTAGACTGCAAAGGATTGGGTGTCACTATTCAATTAATTGTTTGAATTTTTGTGCAGGAACTTCTAAGAAGAAAGCAAATTACTGAGAATGAAGTTCCGTGGCACACATTGAAGACGAAGGGCCGAGTTAACAAGTTTTATATAAAGGCCATTTTTACAAAATTTGAATCTCAACTAACGTTTACTTTACAATTTTTGAAAATTTTTGGAGAAAATTTTTCGAAAAACATGTTCCAATAACGTTTACTTTGAAAATTTTACAAATTTTTGAAGAAAATTTGAAACATTTCACAGAACCCTCACTGTTGAACAGACAAAACTCATGGATATAAATGTTTTATTATCATAAAAGTGTAAAGGTTTTTGTCATCATGAGGAAGGGAGGTTTAAAATTAAAATTTGTGAAGAAGTAATGGATGGAGAATTAAAGTGATTCTCATCAGCTGGTCAATATTTTTTTATAAATCAAAAATTCCAAAATATGTTTTTGAATTTTAGGGGGGAGAAAATTTTTTTCATAAAATCCAAAAACATATTAAATGCGAAAAATTCAAAAACATTGAAAAAGGGAAAAAGAGTTTTGTGGATAAAAGGAAATGATACTACATTAGTGGACTATCACAGTACGCTAAAGAATTGTAAAGTTTAAAAAGTGATAAACAAGTCTTACTTTGGATGTGTCGATAGAATTTACACGTTCAGTAAATTGTTTCTGAGATATAAACTAAATTTTACAACTGCTTAATCTTGTGGATTAACATCTCTCGGATATATGAACTTAGTACTCCGAAATTTCGTTTGAGAGATTGCCTGATTATGATATACGAGGGCTTTATAGATGATTGATATCTGGGGTATTATACAAGTTCTTCTGATTTTGCGTAAGCAATGGCCTAGAACTTCTATAATGCTTTTGCAAAAATCCCCTAAAACTGCATTCAATTGAAAATATCGAAAGATACTACAATAGCAGTACAAAAAGAATACATTTTGGAACACTACCTTATAAGTCGAGCCTTCATCTCTCTGTCGGTACGGTGGTACTAACCTGAGCTCTCAAGGTTTCGCATTAACCCAGATACATATATCAATTACGCTATATTCACATGTAAGAAGAAATCTAGGGAATCTTGATGCGGGAGTATATTCTGAGAGGGGAACCATAGTTAAGTCAAGTTTCATAATTCTAACTAAGAAATCTTGGAACAATTGAGAAATGTGTTGAAGTTTAAGAGGACAAACATATCGATAATCTAGGTAAATTTGTTTAAAACTTAGTGTCAGGAAAAGGTCAATGGTACTAGTGATATGTCTTAGAAACTGATATGATCCTTTAACACAAACTCAACAAAAAAATATAGTTGTAAATATGTTTGTACGTACTTAGTGTTTGATATTCATTTCATAAAACAAAAAGATTATACTATCTTTTAGTTTCGACCACTGATGATGAAACGCTGATTTTCAAAGTCTAGAGTTGCTGAACAAAATCTTAAAAACTTTTGAAAATTGATCTGAAAAGTTTAAAAGTTCATTAAGTTGAAACTTACATTTGAATAAATGCGCCAGTTTGGTGTCAAAACGTTTAATCAGGATCATTAAGTTGAACTTGATACATAAATCAGATATTCAAGGTCATTAATTTGGACTTGATTAACTGAGAGAGTTTAAAAACTGATGAGGAGATTAAAATTTGAAATGTTGGTGTTTAGAAATTTCAAAGTTTGAATCTGAAATATTTGTTAGAATGTTTGAAGAACTTTGAAACAGGAAGTTGATTTTAAGGGGGAGCTAGATAAAAACGATGAAGATACCAGAAAGCTCAAAGCAAGGGGAGCATGGTGATTAAAGTTTTATCAAGACAAGCTCAAGAAAAGAGAATAGGATTGTAGAAGCTATGAAGATCATGGATGATAAAGTTATTCAAGAAATAAAAATCAAGAGAATATTAAAGAGTCAGGAACTTAATTGAAGAATGATGACTACGGCAACATCCAAGGGGGAGTCTGTTGATGCATATGTCTGTTGCCTACGTCATCGTATAATATAGAGTCTGTGTTTTGGAGCAAAACATTAAGTTTATGAGTGATATGAGACAAGTTCGCCCGAACTTGTAGAGCTCATGATCAAGTTCGCCCGAACTTGACCCTGGCTAATTTCAGGCGAACTTGTTCTACTATATATAGGAGTCTTTGCATTTCATTTGTAAGAATCAGGGATTTTATCACGACAGAGGCGAAGCTCTGTCCAAGTGTTTCCAGGATCTGTAACGTCTACACATTAATGAAATAGCGATTAAACAGTAACAAACTTGTATCCAATGTCGCCTATGCAAACGGATTCCGCACGTTTACCTTAGGTTTGCTAAATTAGGACCAGAACGATCCGTACAAAGGACCTACAATTATGATCAACAAATTTTTTCCATGGACAAGTTCGGGCGAACTTGTCCACTATGATACAAGTTCGGGCGAACTTGATCAATATGATACAAGTTCGGGCGAACTTGATGTCCAAGATACAAGTTCGGGCGAACTTGGTTGGCCAACACCAAGTTCGGGCGAACTTGAAGCAGCCCATTTTTACATTTTTCGATCCAGAATCCTTATTTCTTCGAATTTCGAGATGATTCCACCATAGATCTGGTCGAAAATGGTTTTCTAACAATCCTATCCGTTCAATTTTACTTTTTATCCGTGGATTGTATGTTTATTTGATGATTTACGTCTAAAACCCTCCTAATGTCCATAAATGTCCAAATTCATGAGCGTAGGTGATAACCGTAGCTCTGATACCAATTGAAGATCCGTGATCAGGCGGTTCTAGATGGAAGTTAGTGCAAAAACGTATATAGCAGTTTCGGTAGAATGTTATTAAGAATGGAGTAGAAACAGAATGCAGCGGAAGTCTTCATTCATACCAAAAGAGTATACATCTTTAAGTCCAACTGCCAGAGTTCCTAGAGAGAATCTGGCAGCACCTCCTCGTAGGGATGCCAAAAACTTAAATGACAAATGAAAAACACACCTATATATAGGGTAACAAGTTCGCCCAGAGTGTGCATGGACAAGTTCGGGCGAACTTGACCATGACATGTCAAGTTCGGGCGAACTTGACCATGACATGTCAAGTTCGGGCGAACTTGACCTTCACAGGTTAAGTTCGGGCGAACTTGTTCCCAATTTCACTATTCACTCTGTATTTTGGTCGTGTGTTTGATTCTAACCTATACAATATTCAACACACGCTCAATCTAGCCTATTCGACAAGTGACGAACACAAAATGCATCAACATCTAAATAAGTTTATAAAAGAGTTTTGATACCAAAACAAACTGTTTTGACACTCGAAAATTGTTCCGTTGCAAATTGCGCAAAAATCGCATTTTTTTGACCAAAACTTTGACTTTTCAAAATGACTAGAAAAGATAGAAATCAGTAGGTATGATCATTAGGGATTATGACCAACATGATTGTGATCATATTAACAAGTTCAATTGGATTTGGTTTTGACCAATTCATGATCAAAACCGAAAGTCAAATAGAAGTCAAACTATTTGATTTTTAGCTCAAATATGCTAAAAAATGGAACAAGACTTGAATGAAATACTTACAAGTACCAAGGATTACCAAAGAATCACAGAGGAAGTTCCAAAGATGGTTGCAAATTCGGATTGTAGCATAATGGATCAAAGAAGATGGTTTCAAAGGTTCAAAAATGAAGAACAACTTGGTATTATAGTTGACTTTGATGTTATAAGAGCATGACAAGTGTCCATGAATCATCACTAAGTTGGATTAGTGTCATAACACATGTTAGAAGCAGGAAATAGGGTGGCAAGTTCGTTTGGTGAGTCAACAAGCAAGATAACCAGCTGCTGCCATGTTTCTGGTGAGCTGGGTACCCCACGCGGACCGCATGGGTTTGTGGATGTGGTCCGCATCCACCTCAGTTGGTCCCAAGTTTCAGAAATTGGCAGAAATGGTCCCTTCACTTGTTTTTGACGTGTTTTGGCACTTTTAACACCAGTTATCCTCATTTTTAAGCTTTATAAGGACAATAAAGTACAGGGAACTTGAAATGTGTCCAAAAATGTTCCAGGGGTTGGTTTGTGTAGCCGTATGGTTGCGGTTTTTGGCTAATTACGACGAAAATCGTAACGAACGCGTGCATAACCGAAAATGCGTGATGAATGATATTTTTGCATTCCAATCACTAAAATATGATATTTAAATGATTACAAAAAATTTTGGATGTTCGTACATGTTCTGGATAGCGATTTACGTGAAAAGGCGTAGTTTCGCATAATTTGCAAAATATTGCATAAGCGGGTTTTTGCCATACCGAACCCTCCAAAACTTATTTCTAAGTTATGTAAAGGTTATTTAAGGTATGTTAAGCTTGTGTCACTGTTCTGGAGCGTACGTTGCGTTAATTTGGTTTCGTTTGCGTATCGATTTACCGGTTTTGCTTATAGAAGCGATTCAAGAGTTCGGAATTGTGCAAGAATCAAATGTGTGCAATAAATCATAATAAATAAACAAAATTCTCAAATAAAACATGATATCCCATTCATTGATAACTTGTTTGATATTGTTATATGCTCGGATTGCCAGAGATATCACAAGGACATGCTTAAATCTTTGATCGTTTGAAGCTTTGATATATCATTTGATCCAAGATTTAGTTTGCAATCCCAAGTGAGTACATAGTCCCCTCTTTTATGTTTTCTAAATGTTTTGGGGTGATGCATGTGTGCTTAAGACTACTTTCATGCTTTCATGACATTATACATGCTTTGATTTCAATTACATTTTACTTCGTATGTTGACTTAGTATACTTAGTACATGGTTTCAAAGACATATTACATGGTATATTGACTTAGTATACCTACACACGATTTCAAAGACATTTTGCTTCGTATGTTGACTTAGCATACCTAGTACACGATTTCAAAGACATTTTTCTTCGTATGTTGACTAAGCATACCTAGTACACGATTTCAAAGACATTTTTCTTCGTATGTTGACTAAGCATACCTAGTACACGATTTCAAATCATTTTCATAATATGCTTGTATTGTTTAAAACATATTGGTGCGTTGAATATACAATGATACATTCATTAACATTGATGCCGACCGGTAGTATGTTATGGTACCATGGGTTTGACACCCCATTCTCGCTTTCTAGTCGCTGAAAGTATCCATTGGGGAATGACAGAATCCGATGAACATTAATAGACCTTTGTTTTTATAAGGGTTTATCCGATAGTCGACAAGGCTTGAATGTATTCGCTAACAATCCTAATATATGTTTTACAATAAAAGCAATGATTTATAAGACATAAGTTTTGGATTTAAACAAAACCTTTGTTTATTCAAAGACATTGTTTATACACTACAAGTTGGTTTACACAAAGGCATTGATTTATACAAAGACATTTGGTTACACAAGACATTCGATTATACATGACATTGTTTTAAACAAGACGTTGGTAACAATAACGATCGGTTTATAATAAGGATGATCGGTTTATAACACAAACGATTGGACGATTGGTTTATCTAAAATACTTCAAACAAAGACAAGACATGACATTTTTTCACAATAGATAACATATTTTGGTTATTAAGTTAACCTTACATTATTTCTTTTATATCATTTGATTTTCATATGATTATATAAAAGAAACATTTCTATAACGATTCATGGCTACTTTTCTATTAGTCAAACTTTTCTCTAAAACATTCAAAGGCATGAATCATCTTTACAAAACCTATGTTACTCACAAGCATTTTTATGCTGACCTACCTATTTTCACATATGTTTTAGGTTTACTTGTGTGATGATTGTTGCCGCATGCTGCACATAGGATGGACCTGGCTTTAGTGACTTTAAAACTTGGAAGAAATTTTTATTGTATTTCATATCCATTTTTTCAAGACAATGTAATTTGATAATTCAATAAAACAAAACTTTAAGTACCATGTGTTGTAAAACAATTTGTAACGTGACTCCCCAAGTGTTTCCGCCGCGTGTGTTGTATTATGCGATTTGGGGTGTTACAGATTGGTATCAGAGCTCATGGTTATAGGGAATTAGGTTATTAGCAATGCTTTAACCTAGTCTATAACCTTCCTAGGACCCTAACGCGAGTTTACTTGCGTTTAGATTCTCAAAACAATACCATCACCTATCTTTAGGTAATTACCAAAAACAAAGCATAATACATTCTCGAAAGTTAAAATTTTTCCAAAACTTCACAAGTAATCATCTATTTTTAGATGATTTTTTTGGGCTTTTTGCCTTCAAAGTTTTCAAAATCTCGTCAAAGTTTGGGCTTTAAAAATATGAACACGTGCAATCTTGAAGGGTGAATACCTGTACCCTGAGTGTTCCGTCTAAGGCTAGAGTATTCGTAAAAATCCGCATTTTCAGACCAGTCACTCTTACCTGGGAACTCTTGGGTGAGTTTCCACTTATAGGCTAAAGCATGTCTTCGGGATACATTATAAAGACCCATTTACTTTGATTAGTCACTGTGTCGTTTGTTTGTTTGTTTTAAATAATGAACAAATGATCACAATCCTTATACTTCGTTGATATTTATATCTTTCATCTTTGGTTATCCTTTATCAATTTAATTTGCTCTCTCACATATTTCCTCTTTCTTTTAGAATGCCTCCTCGTCGCAACACTGCTCAAAACGCCGAATTAGCGGCTTTAATTGCGCAACAAATGGCCGCTATACTTCCGAACCTTGTGACCTAACTAAATCAAGCTTACAATAACAATAACCACAACAATACACCTACTCAGTATAACTATAAACAATTCTGTTCTGCTAAACCACTCATGTTTACTGGGTCTGAGGGAGCTATTGGCACCTACAATGGTTCGAGAGTATCAAAAGCACTTTCCGTTATGTGTAGTGCTCTAACGAACGCAAGGTAGAGTTTGCTTCAAGTTTTTTTCAAAAGAGAGCACTCACGTGGTGGAACGGAGTGATGGGAGACAGGGGTGCTAATGTGGCAATGGCTTAGACATGGGTAGAGCTTAGAGCTCTTATGATGAAAGAGTTATGCCCACGTCACGAGCAAAGGGCACTCAAGAATGAATTCCACGATCTGAAACAAGATAGTGGGGAACATCATGCCTACACCGATCACTATGAGGTGTTGAGTTGTTATGTCTTACAATGGTTACGCCTTTTAAAGGCAATCGAAAAGCACATTGGTGGACTTCCTGACCCAGTTCAGAATATAGTCACTAGTAGCAACCCCGCTACTGTTAGACAAGCTATCGAATTAGCTGCTACCCTGACTGAATCCCAAATCAAGAAAGGGAAATTGTTCCATAAGGACGACAAGGAACAGGCTGCTAAAACTATACAACAAAACCCAAAGAAACCAAAGCTGAACCTTCCAAGAAATCGAGGAAGTGTAAGGCTTCACAAAACTTCACTATAGTTACTCAACCCAACCAAGCCACTCTCAATCAACTAGCACAGCCCCCTGCTAAGAAACCATATAATGGAACTGCACCTTTGTGCAACCAACGTAACCTTCATCATCATGCCAGTGTACGATGCTGCAAATGTTTAAATCATGGGCTTGTTGGTCATACAACTAAAGTATGTTGAGTTTCTACTACACAAAACCAAGTTGTTAACAACCCTGCTTATGGACATGCTCTTAACGCTGGAATTAACGAGCCTCGTGCCAACAACAATTTAGTTATAAACAACTAGGAGTTTACATTTCGATTTATCTTGTTTTCCGAAACTCATCAACACTTTTTCAGATATTGTGTAATGATATTTCATTTGCAAACTAATATGCTTGTGCATGTACGTGTAATGTATATCCAAATAACAAATTACCAAGTTCTTATTCTTTACGAATTGAACTCCTCTCATAATCCATCTCGATTGTGAACGTACATTCTTTACCGAATCTATGAAACTTTCCATCCATGGAACACGTGAAACGCACACGCTATTCCAATTGTTGAAACAATGCATCCTTATTTAACCATGTCCATAATCCACCACTTGGCAAGATAAGCTATGCGGACTATGCAACGAGTTAAGTAATTATGGGTGCACACATAATTATGAAATTCGATGCATAGAAACCATAGTAAGTCCTGTTAGGTGTGATGGCATAAAATCTAGAGTGATTAGATAACGAGGCGATTGTAATATCATAAGAACATGGTGGATACACCGCTGGTACTTCTTAAATATAAGTGTTCTTATTGTATTATCTATCGCAACGTTATCCAAATCACTTGAGGATTTTATGTTACCCCAGACCCATTTGTGTTAACATAAACAAGAAACAAAAGCCATCTACATTCATTTCCATTTCTGATGAAGTATCCATTGAGGAAAAATTAACTAGCAACTCATTTTTCACTTTTGAAGAGATATCCATTTGGAAATGAATAAACCATTCAAAACCCACATTCATTTTCGTTCTGACGAAGTATCCATTGAGGAAAATGAATTATCCATTCATTTTCGCTTCCGAATAAATATCCATCCGGAAATGAATTATCCTTTCGAAATCCTTCATTTCCGTTTCTGACGAGGTATCCATTGAGGAAAATGAATTACCCATTCATTTTCGCTTCTAAAGAAATATCTATCGGGAAATGAATATTCCATTCGTAATCCTTCATTTCCACTTCTGATGAAGTATCCATTGAGGAAAATGAATTATCCATTAATTTTCGCTTCCGAAGAAATATCCATCAGGAAATGAATTATCCATTCGAAAATTCCTCATTTCCGTTTCTGACGAAGTATCCATTGAGGAAAATGAATTACCCATTCATTTTCGCTAGTGAAGAAAAACCCACCGGGAAATGAATAATCTATCAATAATCCTTCATTTCCAGTTCTAATGAAGTATCCATTCAGAAAAAATGCATTATCCATTCATTTTCACTTTTGAAGAATATCCACTGGGAAATGAATAATCTATTCAATAATCCTTCATTTCCACTTCTGAGGAAACACCCACTGAGGTAATAAATAATCCATTTATTTCCATTCCTGGAGAAGCATCCATGGAGAAATGAAACACAAGCTAAATCTTTATAGAATACTTGAAAGTACTGCTTTTAATCCTTGATTTGGATTACTAAGAATACTTTACAAGGACACTGTATCGAAGAGCCCAAATTCTTATAAGATCTTTCTATCTTAATAGTTGGATTCTTAAAAGGATACTCGTATTACTATTGATTTATATGGTTTTATCTCAAATCGATCACTCATTCCCACTTCCAGAAAATTTAGGAAGTATCCACTAGGGAATGAGCGCCATACATATGTGACATTTGTGGTGAATCGATCGTGTAACGATTTATCAATAAATGAAAATTTTGTGTTTTATTTACGAGATTTGTATTTTTATCATGACGCTTGCACGTATTCAATTCTTGCATGACTCCGAACACTTAAACAACTTCTGGAAGTGAAATCGCAAACTGTTACGCAAATGTAATCAGTTTAACGCGACGTACACTCCGGAATGATGAAATAATCTAAACATACACTAAATACCCTTTACATAACTTAGAAATAAGTTTCGAGGGCTTCGGTATGGCAAAATCATGCTTTTGCAACTTCAGGGGCTATTTTGCAAATTCTGCGAAACTATGCTGATTCGCGTATTTCGTTATCCGGAACATGTACGCACATCCAAAAATTTTTTTAATCATTAAAATCTAGTATTTTAATGATTGGAATGCAAAAATATCATTCGTTACGCGCTTACGGTCATTTGCGCGATCGTTACGATTCCCGTCGTAATTAACCGAAAACCGCAACCGTACGACCGAACGAACAACACCCGGGACATTTTTGAACATATCTCAAGTTCCCTAAGTTTATTCATCCTTATGGAGCTTAAAAATGGGATTAACGGGTGTTAAAAGTGCCAAAACGCGATGAAAACAAGTTCAGGGGCCATTTCTGCCACTTTTTGAAACTTCTGCCCCTGCAAGGGCCTTACGGACCGTAAGGCAAAACCCCATACGGTCCGTAAGGGGTCCCCAGCTCAGAACCTTCTTAAAATCAAGGTGGAAGCTTCTTGTTAACTTCCTTGGCCACCAAGTCGCGATCTTTGCCACCTTTAACCTGCATTAGACACCTGGAGGGACACTAATCCATGCCTTAACACCTTGATCAACACTTGGCATGATTTGGGAGCTCCAAAATTAGTATAAATAGGATTGATCTTCACCATTTATCCTTGCCCATTTCCATCTTCTTCCTCCAATACTCTTGGAGCTTGCTTCCATCCTTTTGGAGGCCTCCTACTGAGTTCTTTGAGATCTTGGGTGTTCCTAAACACAAGTAAGATCTCATCCTTAGTCTTTTTAATTGCTTTTAGCTATTTCAAGCTAAAAGTCAAATAGTGTTTGACTTTCATCTTTGACCATTAATTGGTCAAAACAAAGCTCAATTGAACTTTGCAACGTGATCGTAATCACGATGGTTATGGTCCTTCGCGATCATGCCTACTGATTACCACACTTACTAGTTGTAGTGACGAGTCAAAGTTTCGGTCAATAATGCGCAAAATGCACATTATACGACGGAACTATTTTCGGGTATCAAAAGACCTTGTTTTGATACCAATCAGTTTTATAAACTTAATTAGACATGTTTGACATGTCTAACTCGTCACTTTTAGTTTAGTGCTTATTTATGGTCGTAAGTCGAGCGGTCTTGACCACCACTTTGACTTTCGAATCTGACCCGTTTGGTCGATCTTAGGATCCGACCAAACACATATATGTGACCATAGTTGTATAGGGAATAACCCTCTGAGGTTATACCTTATAGTCGCGTCGTTTGGTTAGTATGATGTTAAGTCCCTAGTTATGCCTTTATAAATGACCAAAACGCCCTTTTTGCGCATAAAACAATTTTAAGCCTATGTAACCAATGTTTTGCCATATACACTGATGTTATAACATTGCTAAACTTATTCTGGCATATAAGACTTATCATAACACATATCCAACCATCCGAAAACGTATTTACGTAAATGATCCGTTGAAGTAGCGTAAACTACCTTAACGAATCATAACGGGTCAAAAGCATCTAGGAATCCTTTTCAAATCAGAATGTATACTTTGTTAAACCATTTCATATAAGTACCAACACTCATTTGGTTTACAAGACCTCATTCTATCCGATCCGCCGATTAAAGTCTCGACATTTACATAGTTATCCGATTTTAGGACACGCTTGATTTCTCGGACGTTTGAGCTTGTTTAATCTTTTATTCAAGGTTATTTTGCAACCCCAAGTGAGTACATAGTTCCCCTCTTTTATGTTTTTCAAATATTTTGGGGTGATTCATATGTGCTAAATTGTTTTAAAGTTTTCAAAATTACAAATGCTGTGGTTTATATAAACACGACGATTTCAATAATGTGAATGAACTTGTTGGTGTGTTATACAAATGACACGAATAACATTCATTAGCTTTGGCCAAGCCGACCAGTAGTAAGTCATGGTACCATAGGACTGACAATCCCGTTACCAAGGTTCCCGGTGTTCGTGGGGAAATTTGGGGAACGACCGAAACTGTTTACTTTAACAAACCCTTTGGTGGTTTGTTATTGCAATTTAAAGATACCCTTTGGTGGTATAGATGAGTCAACAAAGGTTTGAATGTATTCACCAAAATGACCAAAAGTTTTCACAATTAAAACAAGGACGATTTATTTACACGAACGATGAACAATTGGTTTATTACACGAACAATGGACGAGTGGTTTATCACACAAACAATGGATGATCGGGTTATGGTAAGTGATTTAGATAACAGTATGTGTGTAATGTGATAAAAGCATGGTGGATACGCCGCTGGTACTTCCTATATATAAGTGCTTTTATCCTTTAACATTCGTGGCGTTTTTTGCATCACTTGAAACAAAGGTTTTCAAACAATGACACGCAATGATTTTCAATTAAAGATATAAACCATACAAAGTTTCTTCAAGATGATTTACTACTCGAATTTACAAAACAAATGTTTTGGTCAAGATTCATGGCTACAAGTCTTTTATAAACTATAACTAACTTGTTTTAGTTGGTTAGTTATCATTGCAATACCAAATACCTTTTAATAACACGGTTTTCAATTAACGACTCTAGTAGTTTGACGAGGTATTGCAAATACATATTCATGGCCATGAATTTGACACACTCACAAAACCTATGTACTCGCCGGCATATTTTTGCTGACTCGTTTTCACATATGTTTCAGGGAACAATGCTTGATGTTGATGCATGCTCACTTAGGATCGAACGTGGACTTAGTGCCTTAAAATATGAAAGACAATAGTTTATTTAGTTTGTTTTAATTTCCAAGACAATGTAACTATGAAACTTCAATATTCAATAAAACATAACTTTAATTACCACGTGTTGTCGAAACAATCTGTTAACGTGACTCCCCGACGTTTCCACCGCGGTTTGTTGTTTTTACGCGGACGGGGTTACAACATATAACAATAAATTCTCACTTCTTACATTACTTGAGGAAGTATCTACTAGGGAAAAGGATAAAGTTATACTTTACATGGAAATCCAAGAGGGGTTATTCTGTGTAATTGGATAAAAGCCCTAGATTCCATACAAGACGAATGTTCGACACAAACTCATGAAAACAGTCTCCTACGAATGCACTCCAGCTTAATGCAAACAGACTCCTACGAATAAATTTTGGGACGAAATTTCCTAAAGGATGGGAGACTGTGAAACTTTATGTTTTCAATCGTTGTTCAATCTCGACCTTTCAAACCACTTCTAGAAGTGAAATCGCAAACTGCTACGCAAACATAACCAGTTTAACGCGACATACACTTCGGAACAATGGCATAAGATAACATACCCCTAATACCCTTTATATAACTTAGAATAAGTTTTGAGGGTTTCGGTATGGCAAAAACATGCTTATTCAACTCTAGGGACTATTTTGCAAAAGTACGCCGATTCGCATATTTCTTAATACGAAACACGTACGTACATCCAAAAAATTATGATCATTAAAATCTTGTATTTTAATGATTGGAATGCAAAACTATCATGCGTTATGCAATTTCGGTCGTTTACGCGTTAATTAAAGTGTTCGTCGTAATTAAGCGAAAAACGCAACCGTACAACCGAACGAACCAACTTCCGTGACATTACCAGGCATATTTCAAGTTCCCTAAGCTTTATCGTCCTTATAAAGCTTAACAATTGTAACATGCCAATCGCGTAATACAACAAGACACGGCGGAATTATCAGGGAGTCACGTTACAAATTGCTCAGCCACAACTGGAACTAAATTGTTTCATTATTATTACATTGTTTTACAATACGAAGAATACAACAAATTGTCTTTTGTTTTAAGAAGTCTAAAGCCTAGATGCATTCCTATGTGTAGCACGCTTGAATAATCATCAACCTGGCAAAAAGTTTGATATTGCAATACGTTGACAACCATGAGAGTTGCTAATTGTAAATCGACTCATTGAAGCCAAAGAATGGCAAAAAGGATTAGCATTGCAATACATTAACTTGATCATTAAACTTGTGACAAAAGAGTTTTGTATATGGCATCACGAATATTACTAAGTAATTTTCATACCTTTGAAAATTGTACTACGTTCTTAGAAACATATTGAAATCGTCCATAAACTTGTGTGAGTATTATTGGAAATCAATGAATGATTTATAATAATACTAAATATCCTTTTAAGAATCTATCATACAAAAAATGAATGACTTCTTCAAGGATTTGGATGTCGAACCTTTGAATCAATTGCACACAAAATCCTAAAGTGACTCGAATAACGCTACAAGAGTAATGCAATAAGAACACTTATATATTGGAAGTACCAGCAGTGTATCCACCATGTTCTTATGGTATTACACTCGTTTCGTTATCCTAATTACAACTAACCACATAAACATATAGACGTCAACCTGTCACATTGTCTCGTCAAATACGTATTAAAGTAAACAGAATCCAAAAAGGACTACCAATTAGTACTTTAAACATTCCACAAATATCTAACTATAAAGATAGGTAGGTGTAATGGGAATTAAGTCTTGTCACATCGTCTTGTCAAATGTCTTGTCAAATACGCATTAAAGTACACAGAATCCAAAAAGGGCTACAAATTAGTACTTTAAACATTCCCCAAATATCTAACTATGAAGATAGGTAGTTGTAATGGGAATTAAGTTTTGTCACATTGTCTTGTCAAATCGTATCACAAATCATAATCCCAATGGTGATTCGGATAAGGCTACGAAGGGTAATACAATGAGCACACTTATATATAGGAAGTACCAGCGGTGTATCCACCATGTTCTTATTGTATTACTCTAGTTTCATCATCTAAATCACCAAAGATTCTACACATAAACCATAACCATTATTCCTCGTAAAGTATTTCTTAGAAATCTCACTATAAAGATAGGAAGATTTAAAAGTGTACTTCAAACATCCTTTGAGAATCTAACTATGAAGATAGAAAGGTCCTACAAGGATAAGGCCCTGAAAGACCTCTTTAACTAGGCCCTGGAAGGCTCTTTAATGATTGTACCAACAATCATCGTGTTGCATAATCGGAATTAATACACAAAAAATACTCAGTAAACACATACATGCCATACATTTGAGAAATATTGGTTACACATATGAATCACCCCAAAAACATTTGAAAAAAGTAAAAGAGGGGAACAATGTACTCACCTGGTATTGCGTATAGATCTTGTTCAATTGATATAACAAAGCTCAAAGGATCAAGAGTTCAAGTGTTGAAGTGGTTCCTAGTGTATCGGATAACTACATGTTAGTGTGTCGAAACTTGAAGATGAGAAATCGGATAGAATGAGGCATATAAAACAAACAAGATTTGGATCTTGTATAATATGATTTATAATATCAAACATTCTGAATTAGAAGTATTTCAAAGTGTTTTGACTTGTTACGGCTCGCTAAAGTGGTTTACGCCACTTTAACGGGTCATAAACGTAACTATGGGTTCGGATGGTTAAATATGTCCTATGAAAAGTATAATATGCCAAAATTAGTTTATATAAGTTGTATAATCATTTTATATGTCAAAACAATGTACTTATATGTTTAAAACTAATTTATGTGCAAAAAGGGCATTTCGGCATTTTAAAGAATACTTAGTCGACTTGTCATTTGACTAACCAAACGGTATGACCATAGGGTATAACCTCAAAGGGTTATTCCTTATAATATTATCGTCATAATAATGGTCTTGGTTGGATCCTAAAGTTGACCTAACGGGTCAGATATGAAAGTCAAAGCGGTGGTCAAAACCGCTAGACTTACGACTCTAAGCAAGCACTAAAACAAAAGTGACGAGTTTTTTGACATGTCTAAATAAGTTTATAAAAGTGTTATGGCACCAAAACAAGCTTTTTTGATACCCGGAAATGGTTCCTTTGCAAATTGCACAAAAATCGCATTATTGACCAAAACTTTGACTTGTCAACATGACTAGAAAAGATAGAAATCAGAAGGTATGATCATTAGGGATTATGATTAACATGATTATGACCATATTAGCAAGTTCAATTGGATTTTATTTTAATCA
This sequence comes from Scalesia atractyloides, assembly GCA_947069175.1. NCBI lineage: Eukaryota > Viridiplantae > Streptophyta > Magnoliopsida > Asterales > Asteraceae > Scalesia > Scalesia atractyloides. Next base: position 50,711,128 of record CAMTDV010000004.1, on the reverse strand, counting down.
ATTTATGATCAAAACTGAAAGTCAAATAGAAAGTCAAACTTTTTGATTTTTAGCTCAAATATGCTACAAGAATTGAACAAGACATGAATGAGAGACTTACAAACACCAAGGATTGCTAAAAATTCACCAAGGAAGCTCCAGAGATGGTTGCAAATTCGGATTGTGGTAGATGAGAGCAAGAAGGGAGGTTGAAAGGTTTCAATGTGAAATCCCCTTGCTATTTATAGAAATTTTGAAGTCATAGGAGCTTAACAAGTGTCCATGAATCATCACCAAGTTGAATTAATGTCAATACACGTGTTAGAAGCAGGTTATAGGGTGGCAAGTTCGTTTGGTGAGTCAAAATAGAAGTTAACCAGCTGCTGCCACCTTTCTGGTGAGCTGGGGGGTCCCTTACGGACCGTATGGACTTTTGTCTTACGGTCCGTAAGACCCCTATCTAGCAGAAACTTTTGAAAATTGGCAGAACAGGCCTCTGAGCACGTTTCATCGCGTTTTGGCACTTCTAACACCCGTTAACCTGATTTTTTAGCTTCATAAGGATGTTAAAGTATAGAGAACTAGAAATGTGTCCAAAATGTTCCAGAGGTCGGTTCGTTTGGTCATACGGTCGCGATTTTCGGTTAATTACGACGAAAATCGTAACGAACGCGTGTGTGACCGAAAATGTGTAACGAATGATGTTTTTGCATACCAATCACTAAAATATAATATTTTAATGATTAAAAAATATTTTTGGATGTCCGTACATGTTCCGGATAGCGAAATACGCGAAAAGGCGTAGTTTCGCAGAATTTGCAAAATAGCCCATGAAGTTACAAATATGTGTTTTTGCCATACAAAAGCCCTCGAAACTTATTTCTAAGTTATGTAAAGGGTACTTAAGGTATGTTAAGCTTATGACCTTGTTCCGAAGTGTGCATCGCTACGAGAATCGGCAGACTTTTGTAGTTTGTCATAAATAGTCCCTGTGATTGAATAGGCTTGTTTTTGACAAACCAAACCCTTCAAAACTTATTTCTAAGTCATGTAAAGGATATTTAGAGTATGTTTAGCTTATGTCCTCATCCCGGTGGGAACATTACGTTAAACGGGTTACGTTTAAGCATTGGCTATCGGAATACCTTCAAAGAACGAGTTTTTTGAAAGCCCAAAATTTTGCACAAGTGTCACAGTCTCCCCTACTTTAGGAAATTTTGTCCCGAAATTTTATATGAAGGAGACCGTAGAGTGTGTTTGACACAATTGAAGGATAACAAGGCTCGAGATTCCAAAGATGCAGAGTATCATTTGGTGTTGGGAATGTTTGGGGAATCCAAAGCGTAAACAAGGATATTCAATGCATCTTAAGGTATTCAACCTTTAGAATTTCTGAATCTTTAAAATGTCATCAAGTGTGTAAAAATGGCATTATGTTATACTAAGTCTTCTAGTTTAAATCCTAGCAACAATGGGGTTTACATTCAAGCCTAGCCATACGTACACGGTTTCTAATGTCCCACGAGGTACATCCTATGTACCATGAGCATCACATGCATAGGAGATGAGTCAACATACCTATTGTGAGATCCCGGTTTTTTAGGTATTTTAAACGCGCTACTTTATCGTCATTTGTTTCTACACTAATTTAATTCAGAGAATGAATTACGTGCTACATGTTATTAGACATTTGTGAATTTATTGCGTCACGCTCCAATTACGTGATTTAATATCTTATAAATTTCGTGTCGTGAATAATTGTCGAGGCGATATAGGTGTAGTTATTTAACGAGTTATAACTATCGGTTAGTAAATTTTAATTGTAAAGCCGAACCGAACCGAGCCTGTGAAACGTTTCGACTTCGTTACAAAGCAAGCCCAACCCACCACCCACACCCCTTGCGAATCAAACCCAACCCGCCACCCTCTCCCTTGCGGCCCAAGAAATAGCCCAAACCCCCCTTGGCCCCCCTTATGTATGTATACGTATGTATGCATGTGGTGTTCTTGAAAATTGGCAAACCCTAAAACCCTCCCCTTGGCGATACTCGACAGCAGCACCAGCCCCCCCTTCGGTTCGCGCAAACAGCCCCCACACCTCTTGGATCGATCTCAAGCTTGTCCCGGTCCGCTAGTTGTCATCGTTTCAAGGTTAGGGTTTAATTGTGTTATGATTCACGTTATGATTTTTTGTAGTCTTGATCATGATCATGTGTTGTATGATAATGTTATGAAAAAGTGTTGTTCTGTATGATTAGTTCGGATGAATATGCGAATCTTGCGTTTGTGATGATATGTTTGAGTATTAGAATCGTAGGCTGCGTTTTCTCTATAAAGATCATGATATATATTTAGGGTTTTGATATTATGAATATGGATACATGATAATTGATGAATAATCTGCTGCAAATCGTTATCATAAGTCGTGGTGATCATTAGGAGGGTTTCGGGTGGAGTTTAAGGGTAAAACAGTAAGTTGATGCGCGAAGACAGCCAATTCAGTTGGCTGTAAATGAACGGTTATAAATCGAAAAATTGATTTTCTGAAGTCTTAAAACATACTTTCGAAATCCGCTTCTAATGGCACTGGAATCACATTTTTCTGAAGTCGTTTACTATTTTAAATTAATGATTTCGTTGCGGCAGCTGAAGCTGCGTTTTTTCTACAGAATATACGTGTTGTTTGCGGGGTCATATCTCGTAGCGTGTGAAGGGTTACATCACGAAATTTGTACATCAACTGGAGATGGGAGTTTGTGAAAATATCCCACTGGAATTTCGTTAATCGGATAGACGGTGATTTTTAAATGATTTTTCTCGTGGATTACAGTTAGAAAGTGACGAATCTGACTGCAGTCTAGTAAATAAATCTTATAAATAATTGGTAAGGAACTAGGACTTGAATATTTTACAAAACATTTTATAGTCTAATTGACACCTTCTATAAAAAAATTGAAATTTTTGGAATGTGGAAACTATTTTATAAAAATTCCCAAAAACAGCCCGGTTCTGAATGTACAAGCTAAAACGTGATAACTTACATTTATGTGCATCTAAGTGTTGTATGTGCTATCCTGTGTCTGTGACAAGTTGTTGGTTGCTATTTCGTATATCGACACTTTGCATGCATGATTATGGTTTTGAACTTGTCATTACGTGTTTCGTACTGTGTGCTAGTTACGCGTAGGGTTTTGTGACAGTGTGCATTCACACACTAACTTTGAACCGGTTGACATGATAGGACGTGATTAGCGGCTCCATCCTTTACTTCTTTTGAACTTATCTAACCGAGCAACTTAAGGTGAGTTCACGGCCCCTATTTTATCCGGTTTTGAACAACAGGGGGAGAAACACGTATACGCTCTACAACCCTATTTTTACGTTATGAGAAATTAACGTCGTTAACTACTCGGTAACTAAGTTAATGTTAATGTATGTTATGGTCACTAAGTAGGTTTTATCACGGAAGTCCTCAACCAACTCTCGGATCGTTAGTATTGGGTTAGATAGCGGGGAAATTATAGTAGTACTACTGGGCCCGACAAGCCCCACCCGAGCTAGTCGCGCTAGCCGACCGGGAATGGTCAACAGGTGATCTATTTGGCCTAACTTTCACCATGGTCAGTGATAGACCTGGAAACACAGAGGCAACAACAGTCAGCTTCGATCGCGAACTCTTAGGTGACATAACTCTAGGCTCGCTACCTGCATGTTAACATTGAACTTAATTACTAAACAACCTTATTATTCCGGGTTAGGGATATGTCGTTATCCCGGGTTAGGGATAGCGGGGGAAACCAACTTTTAAACAGAACTTGCGAACTTATAAAACTTGTGAACTCACTCTTCTATAACGTTGACACTTGTTTCTTTGCATGTTTCTCAGGACGCTAGGAGCGCTAGGTGCACTCACTTTGTATTTGATCAAGACATTTTTATCGAGTCTTTATGAACATTTACCTTTGGATTTTCTGTTGGTTTTGGCGTTTATGTTGGTGCTGATACTTCACATGAATGCTTCCGCTAAACTTTGATACTTAGAAAATGACTATGCTTGTTACAATAACTGTTTTTTGGAAAACGTTTAAAAATATCATATAGAGTCATTCGACAGTGCTAGTGTCTGAGATTATGGTTTGTTCACGCGCCTCACGGTAAAACCCCATAAGTGGAAATAAGGGTGTGACAGATTGGTATCAGAGCCACTATCTATAGAGAACCAGGTTTAAATTTAAAGTAGACCTAAACTATAGCTGTTGCACGACACTAGACTTATCTGGCACCGAACTGTGATATCTTGTTATGTGCTATGCTATATTTACTTTATATGATATAAATTATTATATACGCAGCTCGTAACTAACTTCACCAACCCGACAGGCTATGTCATCATCATCATCCGACAGTTCTCAACGATCAAGGGCACCGGGGAAGGCACCCACGGTCGAACACTCACCACCTCGTCGTGTGGAGACATGCCCAGCTGTCATGAAAAGACTTGCTCTAGGAGGGGAGCCGTCCTCCCGTCCAACCATTGATGTACCAGTCGACCCAGTCAACTCTTTAGGAGTGGGGGACGATCTGCTTAGAGCTGTACTGAGGAAGCATCAGGAGCAGCTGGAGAGAATGCAAGAGACTATTGAAGCTCAGGGATGGCTGATACGCCAGCTCACCGGTAAGACTGAAGAGCTCGAGGAAGAGCAAGTTGAGGTTAGGAGAGTTCAAGGTATTTTAGTTAGGGACGTTCGTGCTGAGCAGTTGAGGGCTGACTGGCTCGAAGATAGAGTCCTTGAGTCCACTTGGAGGATTCGCGAACTGGAGCAGAACCAAGCACCACCAATTCCAGTTCCCGCACCAGCACCGGCCCCTCCAGCGCCGGTAGAAGACAAAGAGGAGGATCCAGAGGAAGACCCGGAGGAGGATCCGGAGGAAGGAGAGCCAGAATAGGACCCGACTGTTGAAGCTGAAAACGCTGGGGAGGATGGCGGCAGTGACAGTGACTTGGGGGATGGAGACATAGACGACTAACTCGTCCCGTTAATCATCTTGGGGGATGGAGACATAGACGACTAACTCGTCCCGTTAATCATCGTTTTGTTTTGCTTAGTTTGTTTGTTCCCATTTATATTTGAACTTGAAAATTTTATAATTAAACTGATATGTTTGGTTGGTATTTTGTGAGACATTACAATTTATTTAATCGAATGTTCCTTTTGATTGTTTAATTTGTTGGGTTGACATAATTTGTGTGAAGATTGAAGTGTGGAATATGATAACTATATTGGATATATACTTATCTGTATGTGTTTGTGTTGTTTTGCGAAGAACTGAAATGGCAACCGGACGTCACGGAAATGACAACATGTCAGCGGAGGAACTGACCGCTTTAATCCAACAACATGTGAACGCTGCTCTGGCAGGTGCTCCTAACGCACGAGCAGGTAACCATTATTAAATTTTCATGGAAAAATCTAATAATTCGGCTAATAGACTTTCGCGCTGACTACCGATCCTCTATTCTCAGGAGGGGGTCTTAACCCCTACAAGATGTTCTTGGATGCAAAACCGAGCAAGTTCACGGGAGCTGAAGGACCCATAGGACTGGTCCGTTGGGTCGAAAAGTCCAAATCAGTTTTCGCAATGTGCAACTGCCTCGAAGCTAATAAGGTCAAGTATGCTGCCTCCACGTTGGAAGATGGAGCATTAACATGGTGGAACGCACAAGTCCAAACGCATGGGTTTGCTGCGGCGAACCCAATGACCTGGACCGCGTTCAAAGCCCTAATAAAGGAGGAATACTGTCCACGGGACAGAGTTCAGCAATTGGAACAAGTGTTGTGGACCCATAAGATGGTCGGGTCAGAAATCGAAGAATACACGGCAAGACATCATGATCTGGTGTTCCTTTGTCCCGATTTGGCTAACACCGTCGCTAAAAGACTCGAGTTTTATCTTGGGGGACTGGTCCCTGAGATCCAGGGCATGGTAATGTCTAGCAACCCTACGACGAAGCAACAAGCAGTTAGGATGGCACATAAGCTCACCGATAAGGCGGTGGAGCAAGGGAAGTTGCCGGCTAGGGGCGCAACTGAAACTGTCCTTGAAAACACATGGAAATTTGAAGACTCATCTGCTCGGCAGTCTTCATCAAACAAGCCACAACAAGGAAACCAGAAGCGGTCCAACAACTTCAACGACAACCGGGGTCACAACAATCAGTCTGCCAACAACACCCAGAAACTCGAACGACTATGCGGGTCGGAAGCCGCAATGTAATCGCTGTAATCTCCATCACCATGGCCCTTGTGACGGAACTCGCTGCCAACGATGTGGCAAAATGGGACACGCGGCAAAGGATTGTCGCGGGGAGATTATGTCATGACAGAATCAGAACCAGCATGAGGCTCAGCAACAACAGTAGCAGGGTAATAACCGGGGATGCTACCAGTGCGGTAGCACTGCCCATTTCAAGCGGGACTACCCGCAACTTCGCAAGAACAACAACAATGGTGGGAACAATAACAACGGCAACAACTGTTGGGAAAACCATCTGCCTTTTGTGGAATTCTCGTATAACAACAGTTATCATACGAGTATTCAGGCAGCACCGTTCGAAGCATTGTACGGTCGCAAGTGCAGGTCACCGGTCTGTTGGGCAGAAGTCGGTGACAGTCAACTCATAGGCCCTGAGTTGATACTCGAGGCTACTGAAAAGATTGTGCAGATCAGAAACCGCATGGCAGCGACACGGGATCTACATAAAAGTTACGCTGATCAACAACGCAAACCGCTCGAATTTCAAGTAGGTGACCGAGTCCTACTGAAAGTGTCACCCTGGAAGGGTGTAATTCGTTTTGGAAAACGAGGCAAACTAAATCCACGGTACGTAGGCCCATTTGTGATTTCGAAGCGTATCGGGCCCGTAGCTTATCAGTTAGACCTTCCTACCGAATTCAGTGGAGTTCACAATGTTTTTCACGTGTCCAATCTGAAGAAGTGTCTATCAGATGAAACCCTGGTCATTCCATTTGATGAGATCCAATTGGATGAACAACTGCATTTTGTGGAACTGCCAATCATATCATGGACCATGAGGTCAAGACTCGAAGGCATAGCAAGATACCGATCGTCAAGGTTTGTTGGAACTCTAAGCATGGACCGGAGTTCACATGGAAAAGAGAGGACCAAATGAATGGAAAATATCCACACCTTTCCACAGCTGAGCAGCAATCTGATGTTACCGCCAACTGAATTTCGGGACGAAATTCTCTCAACATGGGGATGTTGTGATAGCCTGGGATTTCCTGTACCATTCTAACAAACTGAACTTTCATGCGTTGCATTCTTAACCGCGTTTACTCAATTTTTGGGACGAAAATTCTTTCAACTTGGGGATAATGTGACATCCCGGTTTTTCAGGTATTTTAAACGCGCTACTTTATCGTCATTTGTTTCTACGCTAATTTAATTCGGAGAATTAATTACGTGCGACGTCTTATTAGACGTTTGTGAATTTATTGCGTCACGCTCCAATTACGTGATTTAATATTTTATAAATTTCGTGTTGTGAATAATTGTCGAGGCGATATAGGTGTAGTTATTTAACGAGTTATAATTATCGGTTAGTAAATTTTAATTGTAAAGCCGAACCGAGCCTGTGAAACGTTTTGACTTCATGACCAAGCAAGCCCAACCCACCACCCACACCCCTTGTGGACCAAACCCAACCCGCCACCCTCTCCCTTGCGGCCAAAGAAATAGCCCAAACCACCCCCCTTGCCCCCTTATGTATGTATTCGTATGTATGCATGTGGTGTTCTTGAAAATTTGCAAACCCTAAAACCCTCCCCTTGGTGATACTCGACGGCAGCAGCCCCCGCCCCCCCTTGGTTCGCGCAAACAGCCCCCCACACCTCTTGGATCGATTTCAAGCTTGTCCCGGTCTGCTAGTTGTCATCGTTTCAAGGTTAGGATTTAATTGTGTTATGATTCATGTTATGATTTTGTGTAGTCTTGATCATGATCATGTGTTGTATGATAATGTTATGAAAAAGTGTTTTCGTGTATGATTAGTTCGGATTAATATGCGAATCTTTGCGTTTGTGATGATATGTTTGAGTATTAGAATCGTAGGCTGCTTTTTCTCTATAATGATCATCATATATGTTTAGGGTTTTAAAATTATGAATATGGATTCATGATAATTGATGAATAATCTGCTGCAAATCGTTATCGTAAGTCGTGGTGATCATTAGGAGGGTTTCGAGTGGAGTTTAAGGGTAAAACAGTAAGCTGATGCGCAAAGACAGCCAATTCAGTTGGCTGTAAACGAACCGTTATAAATCGTAAAATTGATTTTCTGAAGACTAAAACATACGTTTTCAAAAAACGCTTCTAATGGCACTGGAATCACATTTTTCTGAAGTCGTTTACTATTTCAAAATTAATAATTTCGTGCGGGCAACTGAAGCTGTGTTTTTTCTGCAGAATTTATATGTTGTTTGCGGGGTCATATCTCGTAGCGTGGGTAGGGTTACATCACAAAATTTGTACAGCAACTGGATATGGGAGTTTATGAAAATCTCCCACTGGAATTTTGTCAATCGGATAGACGGTGATTTTTAAATGATTTTTCTCGTGGACTGCAGTCAGAAAGTGACGAATCTGACTACAGCCTAGTAAATAAATTCTTATAAATAATTGGTAAGGTACTAGGACTTGAAAATTTTACACAAATTTTATACTCTAATTGACACCTTCTGTAAAAAAAATTGGAATTTTTAGAACGTGGGAACTATTTTATAAAAATTCCCAAAAACAGTCCGGTTCTGAATGTACAAGCTGAAACATGATAACTTACATTTATGTGCATCTAAGTGTTGTATGTGCTATCCTGTGTTTGTGACAAGTTGTTGGTCGCTATTTCGTATAGCGACACTTTGCATGCATGATTATGGTTTTGAACTTGTCATTACGTGTTTCGTACTGTGTGCTAGTTACGCGTAGGGTTTTGTGACAGTGTGCGTTCACACACTAACTTTGAACCGGTTGACATGATAGGACGTGATTGGCGGCTCCATCCTTTACTTCTTTTGCACTTATCTAACCGAGCAACTTAAGGTCAGTTCACGGCCCCTATTTTATCCGGTTTTGAACAACAGGAGGAGAAACATGTATACGCTTTACAACACTATTTTTACGTTATGAGAAATTAACGTCGTTAACTACTCGGTAACTAAGTTAATGTTAATGTATGTTATGGTCACTAAGTAGGTTTTGTCACGGAAGTCCTCAACCAACTCTTGGATCGTTAGTATTGGGTTAGATAGTGGGGAAATTATAGTAGTACTACTGGTCCCGACAAGCCCCACCCGTGCTAGTCGTGCTAGCCGACCGGGAATGGTCAACAAGTGATTAATTTGGCCTAACTTTCGCCATGGTCAGTGATAGACCTGGCAACACAGAGGCAACAACAGTCAGCTTCAATCGCGAACTCTTAGGTGACATAACTCTAGGCTCGCTACCTGCATGTTAACATTGAACTTAATTACTAAACAACCTTATTATTCCGGGTTAGGGATATGTCATTATCCTGGGTTAGGGATAGCGGGGGAAACCAACTTTTAAACAGAACTTGCGAACTTATAGAACCTGTGAACTCACTCATCTATAATGTTGACACTTGTTTCTTTGCATGTTTCTCGGGACGCTAGGAGCGCTAGGTGCACTCATTTTGTATTTGATCAAGACATTTTTATCGAGTCTTTACGAACATTTACCTTTGGATTTTCTTTTGGTTTTGGCGTTTATGTTGGCGCCCGTTACTTTACAACAATGCTTCCACTAAACTTTGATACTTTGAAAATGACTATGCTTGTTACAATAACTGTTTTTTTGGAAGACGTTTAAATATATCATATAGAGTCGTTCGACAGTGCTAGTGTGTGAGATTCTGGTTTGTTCACGCGCCTCGCGGTAAAACTCCGCAAGTAGAAATTGAGGGTGTGACACCTATGGCATCAAGGTCGTCACCTTTAACACCATAATATACTCCCGATCGGCTCGAGTAGAGTTAATGAATGTACTCGTCAATCGTCCTTGCATTCAATAACCAAATAACAAATAGTAACATAATCACATAATGGTCCAAGATAACATAAAACCCTCAAGTGACTTTGGTAACATTCCGAAGAATAACACAAGAAGAACACTTATATATAGGAAGTACCAACGACGTATCCACCGTGGTCTTATTGCGTCATACCCTTCCCATTACCTAATCACTCTAGATTTTATGCCACCATCTTACCAAGGCTTACTATGATTCTCATGTGTCGATCCCCGTAATTAAGTGTGCACCCATAATTACACGTTTCGTCACATGGTCCACATAGCTCCTCTTGTTAAGTAAAAGGGAAACAAATAATAAAGTCGTTGTAACACCCAAATCAAATAAGCATCGTCATAACCACAAGATCTGTTGAATCAGAACATGTTTCATACTAGCAATGATAACACTACTTGTTTTGCATCCAACAAAAATTTAGTAGCAAGTATTTCATTCTAGTACAAATATTAATATATGTTTCACACTAGCCATACAGATAGCGTGCATCATATACTAAACATGAATTGTTGTAAATAATGTAGGTATGTCGTAAAATTGTTTTGAAGTCGTGTGCTAGGTATGCTAAGTCAACATACTAAGTAATAGTGTATTTGTAATCATGCATAATACATAATAGTTTAACAAACCATGTATGTAATGACATGAAAAACAAAAGAAATAGTAATAGGCACATAGTATTTGTAGTACTTGTTTTGCAGTGATTATAAGAATGCATTAGTGTGCAAATCATGATATGCTATTCTTGCGAGATTTAGTTCCTAACAATAAAGAACATAATCCTCGAAGTTTCGTATGTAGCTGTAATTACACACAATGTAATCATATTGGAATTTGTAACTGAAATACGAATAACAAGAATGAAGAAAAAATTCTTGAAATTTATATTGTCACAACAAATAAAGTTTGAAATATGTACATTGTTCTTAGATAATAAACAAGAATGTAAAAAGTTCAGATGATCATAAGTGCTTGATCATCAGCTTGAACCTCGTTGACATTGTATACTCGTCCATTTTCGTTAGCAAGCTTAGGGCAGTTTCGCTTGAAATGATTCAATTCACCACAATTGAAACATGCTCTAGCTGGATAACGAGGTCGTGTTTGAGTAGGGGCTGTTTGGTTTTGGACGCGACAGGTCGCAGCTAGATGTCCATGAAAATCACAAATTGTACACTGGCGGCACGGAGAATTTGCTGGGTGGTGATAGTTGCAACGATCGCACCGAGGATGTTTCCCACGATAAGACCCCTTAACGGGTACTGAGTTAAGTGGGATTTGTGCAGCGATCGTATAATTCTTTGAAGTCTTATACTTCTTAGAACTTTTGGAAGGTTCACCTCTTGTTTCATTTAGTTTCTCTTGTTTAATTTCAACAGTTCGTTTCTTGTCTCTTTTTCGAAATAGTTTCCCTTTTCTAACTTGGGAGTCAGTTAGGGTAGCAGCTAATTCCTTAGCCTCCCTAAGCGTTGTGGGTTTGCTACCAGTGACAATGTCTTGTATTGGATCAGGTAGGCCATCAATGTATTCTTAATGGCCCGATCCAAAGGTGTGACCATAGTGGGGCAAAGTAGGCTTAACTGTTCAAACCGATCAGTGTAGGCACGCTTTTCCCCACTATCTTGTTTTAGGTAATAGAACTCGTTTCAAGTATCCTTATTTCGTGTCGTGGGCAGAATTCTTTCATCATAAGACTCCTGAATTCTTCCCACGTTTGTGCCATAGCTACTTCTGCACCTCTGTCTCTCATGACCCTGTTCCACCAAGTGAGTGCTCTCTTTTAGAAAACACTCGAGGCGAACTCTACCTTGCATTCATTAGAACACTGAACATGGCGGATAGTGCTTTCTATACTCTCAAACCACTGTAGGAGCCCAGTTGCTCCTTCAGACCCATTAAACTTGAGTGATTTAGCCGAGTTGAAATGTTTGTAGTTACATGGTGTAGGAACATTGTTGTTGTTGTTATTGTTATTGTAGTAGAATTGATTGAGTTGGGCCACAAGGTTCAGGAGTACAGCATCTATTTGCTGAGTTATCATTGCCGCTATTTCAGCGTTCCTCGTGACGTCACGATGAGGAGGCATCTTGAAGGAGTAGCTATAACGAAAACAAAATAAGTTGGATTTTGTAAAATTGTTGTAAATCTAAACACCATAGTGAATTGAAAATCTCAACTTGGTATTCGTTCAAAAATCTTGTTCTTGTATTTAGGAAAATAGTATTGTGGACTTTGTTTCAAAACTTGATTAAAAATGAACTTTTGTTATATTTTTGGATGAGAAAATACAAACCAAGTGAATGGTTTGTGTTGAAAATTTTTTACCTTTTAAAAATTTTTTTTTTAGATACAAATATTTTTAATTGAATTTTTAAAATAAAGAAACTCCGTGTATAAAATTTGAAAACTCTCATCCAAATGAATAAAAATTTTGAAAATTTGAAAGACAAAAGTAGTTATTGAAAATGAATTAGGATTGTAAAGTGTCGTGAGATAAAAATGAAATTTGTTCCAATTGCATTGAATATAGTCGTAACATGTTGCCAAAGGCAACATGTCGGAGTAGTGTCACAAAAGTAGCAGTAAATCGTTCGACTGATCAAGGTAGATGGGTTTTCATAATGTTTCGAGAAGACATGCTTTAGCCTATAAGTGAACACTCACCCTATGAGTTTCCAGGTAAGAGTGACTGGTCCGAAAATGCGGATTTGTACGAACACTCTAGCCTTAGATAGAAAACTCGGGGTACAGGCGTTCACCCTTCCAGATTGCATGAGTTAACATTAATAAAACCCAAGAATTCGACGGAAAATGTTTAAGAGTAAAACCTATTGAGAATATTTTTGATAAGTTGTTTGAGATAAATAAGTTGAGAAACATTTTGTTGAGAGCGTTTGAGAAAATATTTTTGATATAATACTTGAGATGAACATGTCGAGAAATATTTTGACGAAAAAGTTTGTGAAAATAACTGAGAAACATTCCAATGAAAGTATTTTGAAAGAAAAACTTTTTGAGAAATTCCTTAAGGCATAAAGCCTAAGGATTTAGGATAAACCATCTAAGGATAAATGATTTGTGAATCATAGAATAGTTGTGGCACGAGTAAGGATGAGGCTTAGAATAGAAATCCTAAGTCTACACATGTTCGGGTCCCTAGAAGGGTTATAGACTAGGTTAAAGGCATTCTAATAACCTAATTCCTTATAACCAGTGCTCCGATACCAATCTGTAACACCCCAATCGCGCAATACAACAAGACGCGGCGGAAATATCAGGGAGTCACGTTACAAATTGCTCAGCCACAACTGGAACTAAATTGTTTCATTATTATTACATTGTTTTGTAATACGAAGAATACAACAAATTGTCTTTTGTTTTAAGAAGTCTAAAGCCCAGATGCATTCCTATGTGTAGCACGCTTGAATAATCATCAACCTGAAACATATGTGAAAAGAGACGTCAACAAACAATGTTGGCGAGCACATAGTTTTGTTGGCCAAACACATGGCAAAAAGTTTGATATTGCAATACGTTGACAACCACGAGAGTTGCTAATTGTAAATCGACTCATTGAAGCCAAAGAATGGCAAAAACGGTTAGCATTGCAACACATTAACTTGATCATTAAACTTGTGACAAAAGAGTTTTGTATATGGCATCACGAACATTACTAAGTAATTTTCATGCCTTTGAAAACTGTACTTTGTTCTTAGAAACATATTGAAATCGTCCGTAAACTTGTGTGAGTATTATTGGAAATCAATCAATGATTTATAATAATACTAAATATCCTTCTAAGAATCTATCATACAAAATATGAATGAATTCTTCAAGGATTTAGATATCAAACCTTTGAATCAATTGCACACAAAATCTTAAAGTGACTCGAATAACGCTACAAGAGTAATGCAATAAGAACACTTATATATAGAAAGTACTAGCGGTGTATCCACCATATTCTTATGGTATTACACTCATTTTGTTATCCTAATTACAACTAACCACATAAACATGTAGTCGTGAACCTGTCACATTGTCTCGTCAAATACGTATTAAAGTACACAGAATCCAAAAAGGACTACCAATTAGTACTTTAAACATTCCACAAATATCTAACTATAAAGATAGGTAGGTGTAATGGGAATTAAGTCTTGTCACATTGTCTTGTCAAATTGTCTCGTCAAATACGCATTAAAGTACACAGAATCCAAAAAGGACTACCAATTAGTACTTTAAACATTTCCCAAATATCTAACTATGAAGATAGGTAGATGTAATGGGAATTAAGTCTTGTCACATTGTCTTGTCAAATCATATCACAAATCATAATCCTAATGGTGATTCTCATAAGGCTATGAAGGGTAATACAATAAGCACACTTATATATAGGAAGTACCAGCGGCATATCCACCATGTTCTTATTGTATTACTCTAGTGTCGTTATCTAAATCACCAAAGATTCTACACATAAACCATAACCATTGTTCCTCGTAAAGTACTTCTTAGAAATCTCACTATAAGGATAGGAAGATTTAAGAGTGTACTTCAAACATCCTTTGAGAATCTAACTATGAAGATAGAATGGTCCTACAAGGATATTGGCCCTTAAAGACCTCTTTAACTAGGCCCTGAAAGACCTCTTTAACCATCATACCAACAATCGTCGTGTAACATAATCGGAATTAATACACAAAAAGTACTCACTAAACACATACATGCCATACATTTGAGAAATATTGGTTACACATATGAGTCACCCCAAAAACATTTGAAAAATGTAAAAGAGGGGAACAATGTACTCGCTAGGGATTGCGTGTAAATCTTGTTCAAATGATACAACAAAGCTCAAAGGATCAAGAGTTCAAGTGTTGAAGTGGTTCCTAGTGTATCGGATAACTACATGTTAGTGTGTCGAAACTTGAAGATGAGAAATCGGATAGAATGAGGCATATAAACCAAACAAGAGTTGGATCTTGTATAATATGATTTATAATATCAAACATTTTGAATTAGAAGTATTTCAAAGTGTTTTGACGTGTTACGGCTCGCTAAAGTGGTTTACGCCACTTTAACGGGTCATAAATGTAACTACGGGTTCGGATGGTTAAATATGTCCTATGAAAAGTCTAATAGGCCAAAATTAGTTTGTATAAGTTGTATAATCAGTTTAGATGTCAAAACAATGTTCTTATATGTTTAAAACTAATTTATGTGCAAAAACGGCATTTTCGGTATTTTAAAGAATACTTAGTCGACTTGTCATTTGACTAACCAAACGGTATGACCATAGGGTATAACCTCAGAGGGTTATTCATTATAATATTATGGTCACAATAATGGTCTTGGTCGGATCCTAAAGTTGACCAAACAGGTCAGATTTGAAAGTCAAAGCGGTGGTCAAAACCGCTAGACTTACGACTCTAAGCAAGCACTAAAACAAAAGTGACGAGTTAGACGTGTATTGACATGTCTAAATAAGTTTATAAATGTGTTTTGGCACCAAAACAAACTTTTTTGATACCCGGAAATGGTTCCTTTGCAAATTGC
Organism: Scalesia atractyloides; assembly: GCA_947069175.1. Classification (NCBI taxonomy): domain Eukaryota; kingdom Viridiplantae; phylum Streptophyta; class Magnoliopsida; order Asterales; family Asteraceae; genus Scalesia; species Scalesia atractyloides. Next base: position 50,695,473 of record CAMTDV010000004.1, on the reverse strand, counting down.
GCAAAAATCGCATTATTGACCAAAACTTTGACTTGTCAAAATGACTAGAAAGATAGAAATCAGAAGGTATGATCATTGGGGATTATGATCAACATGATTATGACCATATTAGCAAGTTCAATTGGATTTTATTTTAACAAATTCATGATCAAAACTGAAAGTCAAATAGAAAGTCAAACTGTTTGATTTTTAGCTCAAATATGCTACAAGAATTGAACAAGACATGAATGAGAGACTTACAAACACCAAGGATTGCTAATAAAGAGATGGTTGCAAATTCGGATTGTGGTAGATGAGAGCAAGAAGGGACGTTGAAAGGTTTCAATGGTGAAATCCCCTTGCTATTTATAGAAATTTTGAAGTCATAGGAGCTTAACAAGTGTCCATTAATCATCACCAAGTTGGATTAGTGTCAATACACGTGTTAGAAGCAGGTTATAGGGTGGCAAGTTTGTTTGTTGAGTCAAAATAGAAGTTAACCAAATGCTGCCACCTTTTAGGTGAGTTGGGGGTCCCTTACGTACCGTATGGACTTTGGTCTTACGGTCCATAAGACCCCTATCTGGCAGAAAACTTTTGAAAATTGGCAGAAAAGGCCCCTGAGCACGTTTCGTCGCGTTTTGGCACTTCTAACACCCGTTAACCTGATTTTTAAGTTTCATAAGGATGTTAAAGTATAGGGAACTTAAAATGTGTCCAAAATGTTCCAGAGGTCGGTTTGTTTGGTCATACGGTCGTGGTTTTCGGTTAATTACGACGAAAATCGTAACGAACGCGTGTGTGACCGAAAATGCGTAACGAATGATTTTTTTGCATACCAATCACTAAAATATAATATTCTAATGATTATAAAATTTTTATGTCTGTACATGTTCCGGATAGCGAAATACGCGAAAAGGCGTAGTTTCGCAGAATTTGCAAAATAGCCCCTGAAGTTACAATTATGTGTTTTTGCCATACCAAAGCCCTCGAAACTTATTTCTAATTTATGTAAATGGTATTTAAGGTATGTTAAGATTTTGACTATTTTCTGAAGTGTGTGTCGCTACGAGAATCGGTAGACTTTCGTAGTTTGTCATAAATAGTCCCTGTGATCGAATAGGCTTGTTTTTGACATACCAAACCCTTCAAAACTTATTTCTAAGTTATGTAAAGGATATTTAGGGTATGTTTAGCTTATGTCTCATCCCGGTGCATACGTTACGTTAAACAGGTTACGTTTAAGCATTGGCTATCGGAATGCCTTCAAAGAACGAGTTTTTTTGAAAGCCCAAAATTTTGCACAAGTGTCACAAAAATCAGGTTAACGGGCATGGTTGCAAAAGCCGCTAGGCGCTCCCTAGTCGGATTTAAGAGTACTCAGGAGTAATCGGGATGTACTCGGCCTAGGCGAAGATTACTCGGGGAGTAACCAGCCTTGGTGAACAGTACTCGGGCCTCGGCAGCCTACCTTGTAGCGAGTACTCGGGGAGTACTCGTAGCCTAGGAGTGACTTTTACAACCATGTTAACGGGTGTTAAACGCATCCGAAACACCTTAAAAAGTGCAGGGACCTGTTTTACAATTTTTGAAAGTTTCTTATTTTTGGGGGCCTCACGTGGAGCGCCAGCAAAAACTGAACCTGACGCGTGGCGCGAGGGTTACAAGTTTTCAGCTGAAACCTGGCAGCTTCTTGTTTACTCCTTTGGACACCAAGCAAAACGATTTTTGCCCCTTCTCACCTGCAATTTGACACTTGTTAAAGCCCTCCTAGGATCATGACAACACATTAGACATGTGTAATGATTTTGTGGCTTCAAGAACTCTATAAATAGCAAGCAAATTCTTCACTTCAACTTGCTCAATTCTTTTCTTTCTCTCCTTGCTCTAAGTTGGAGTGATACCACCTTTGTGGATGCCTCCAATCTAGCATTCTTCATCCTTGAGCTCTTCAAGTGTTCTTCAACACAAGTAAGTGCTCTCTCCTAGTCTTGTTTACTTATTTTTTTTATCTATTTCAAGCTAAAAGTCAAACAATGTTTGACTTTCAGCTTTGACCATTATTTAGTCAAGACAAAGTTCATTTGAACTTTGAAACATGATCATAACCACGAGGGTTATGATCCATAGCAATCATACCTACTGATTACCACGTTTACTAGTCGAAGTGACCAGTCAAAGTTTCGGTCAAAATGCGCATTATGTGCATTTTGCGACGAAACTATTTTCGGGCATCAAAATACTAAGTTTTGATACCAAAACATTTTTATAACTTAGTTAGACATGTTTTGACATGTCTAACTCGTCACTTTTAGTTTAGTGCTTATTTAGAGTCGTAAGTCGAGCGGTCTTGACCACCGCTTTGACTTTCGAATCTGACCCGTTTGGTCGATCTTAGGATTCAACCAAACACATATTTGTGACCGTAGTTGTATAGGGAATAACCTACTGATTTTATACCTTATGGTCACATCGTTTGGTTAGTATTATGATAAGTCGCTAGTTATGCCCTTTGTAATGACCAAAACGCCCTTTTTGCGCATAAATCCATTTTAAGCATATGTAATCCAACTTTTGACTTATACACTGATGTTATAAAATTTTTAAACATGTTTGGGCAATTAAGACTTATCATAACATATATTTAACCATCTTATCATGCGTTACGCAAATGACCCATTAAAGTAGCGTAAACTACCTTAACGAGTCATAACAGGTCAAAAGTAGGATTATTTCCAAATCAGAATGTTAACTTTATTAAACCATTTCATATGAGTTCCAACACTCATTTGGTTTATAAAGCTTCATTCTATCCAAATCCTCTGACTAAAGTCCCGACATTTACATAGTTATCCGATTCTAGGACACGCTTGAATCTTTGATCTTTTGAAGCTTTGATATATCATTTGATCCAAGATTTACTTTGCAATCCAAGTGAGTACAAAGTCCCCTTTTTTATGTTTTCTAAATGTTTCAGGGTAATACATATGTGCTTAAGACTACTTTCACGCTTTCATGACATTATACATGCTTTGATTACAAATGCACATCTAGTACATGATTTCAATTGCATTTTACTTCGTATGTTGACTTAGCATACTTAGTGCATGGTTCAAAGACATATTACATGGTATATTGACTTAGTATACCTACACACGATTCCAAAGACATTTTGCTTCGTATGTTGACTTAGCATACCTAGTACACGATTTCAAAGACATTGTGCTTCGTATCTTGACTTGGCATACCTAGTACACGATTTCAAATAATTTTCATAATATGCTTGCATTGTTTAAAACATATTGGTGCGTTAATGATACATTCATTAACATTGATGCCGACCGGTAGTATGTTATGGTACCATGGGTTTGACACCCCATTCCCGTTTTCTAGTCGTTGAAAGTATCCATTGGGGAATGACAGAATCCGATGAACATTAATAGACCTTTTTTTATAAGGCTTTATCCGATAGTCAACAAGGCTTGAATGTATTCGCCAACAATCCTAATATATGTTTTACAATAAAAGCAATGATTTATAAGACATAAGTTTTGGATTTAAACAAAACCTTTGTTTATTCAAAGACAATGTTTATAAACTACAAGTTGGTTTACACAAAGGCATTGATTTATACAAAGACATTTGGTTACACAAGACATTCGATTATACATGACATTGTTTTAAACAAGACATTGGTAACAATACGATTGGTTTATAATAAGGACAATCGGTTTATAACACAAACGATTGGTTTATAACACGGACAATTGGTTTATAACACGGAAAATTGGACGATTGGTTATCTAAATTACTTCAAACAAAGACAAGACATGACATTTTTACACAAAACATAACATATTTTGGTTATTAAGTTAACCTTACATTATTTTTTATATCATTTGATTTTCGTATGATTACATAAAAGAAACATTTCTATAACGATTCATTGCTACTTTTCTATTAGTCAAATTTTTCTCTAAAACATTCAAAGCCATGAATCATCTTTACAAAACCTATGTTACTTACAAGCATTTTTATGCTGACCTACCTATTTTCACATATGTTTCAGGTTTACTTGTGTGATGATTGTCGCCACATGCTACACATAGGATGGACCCGGGCTTTAGTGACTTTAAAACTTGAAAGACATTTTTATTGTATTTCATATCTATTATTTCAAGACAATGTAATTTGATAATTCAATAAAACAAAACTTTAAGTACCATGTGTTGTGAAACAATTTGTAACGTGACTCCCTAAGTGTTTTCGCCACGTGTGTTGTATTACGCGATTTGGGGTGTTACTGACAGGCCCAACAAACTGGGGACAAGCCCAACCATATGCAATATAAAAATATTAAACTTGAACTAACGTGAAGACGTTAGAATCCTTAGGATATTGGTGTAGGGCCCATACTGGCGACTAACCAATTTTGAGTGACATGAAAATGCCAAAACCTTAGCTAACGTGAAAACGTTAGAAACCTTAGGAACGAATGTATGGTACATCTACAATTATACTTAGGATCCTACATATAGCCAACAACAATGAAATTGTCAGCCCCTAAAGTGCGTACTGGTCCCATTGCCTCGAACTATACTTGGATAACATTCGCTACAGGCGGGGTGTCTAAACCCAATTCGTGTGAAAGGTGAAAACCTTTATACCTTAGAAGGTAAGAGACACCTTAAGCTCGGGTCAAGCCCTGGAAACTTTGGAGAGGTGGCCAACCTCTAGATTCTTTGTAAAAAATGTTATAAACTCTACAAAAACTCGAAACTTGATAAAATTGGATTTTAGAGATCTAACATCCTTTTCTTGTAATAAATATAATATGAAATGATTAGTTAAACATTACCAAGTTAAGGATCCTTCAACCCAAACTGAATATCATAATCCTTAAGGATCCTTGATCCTTACATAAAGTACTTCTTTAAGTGAATAGCATTCCAAGCTCCTTGCAGGAGATCACCATCCATGGTAATGAACATCGTAATCCTTAAGGTGCTAACTTTCCATCTGCAGGATTCATGGTATTCTGAAATGCTTTCCTTAACACCAAGTCACCAACTTGAAATCTTCTAACCCTGACATTCTTGTTATAAGCACCAGCCATTCTCTGTTGATAGCTAGCCAACCTTATCCTTGCCATGTCTCGAAGGTCTTCCATAATATCCAAGTCTTGAATTAGAATCTCATCATGTGCTTCAGGAACACGGATGCTTGTTCTGGCTGTAGGGACTACCATCTCTACAGGGATCACTGCTTCAGCTCCAAAGACTAGAGAGAAAGGAGTTTGACCCGTAGCATTCTTGGGGGTTGTTCTATCTGCCCATAGGACATATGGTAACTCTTCAGCCCATTTGCCTTTCTTGGATCCAAGCTTATTCTTCAAGTTGTTGATGATGATCTTGTTGGATGATTCTGCTGACCATTAGCTTGTGGGTGGATTGGTGTTGATGTTATCATCCTAATCCCCCAGCTATCACAAAAGTTAGTAGTACGACTACCAATAAACTGGGATCCGTTATCACAAATAATTTCAGAAGGAATTCCAAATCTAGTAAATATATTTCTTTTAATAAAGGATATGACTTCCTTTTCTCTGACTTGTGCAAAGGCTTCTACTTCTATCCATTTAGAAAAATATTATGTCATGACTAGCAAAACCACTTTCCCTCCTGGTGCCTTGGGAAGCTTGCCTACTATATCCATTCCCCATCTCATGAATGGCCAAGAGGAGGATATAGGATGTAGAGGTTCCGCTGGTTGATGAAGAATGTTACTATGTCTTTGGCAAACATCACATTTCCTTGCGTATTCCACAACATCCTTCTCCATAGTAGGCTAGTAATATCTTGTTCTAAGGATTCTTGAAAATGGTGCTCTACCCCTAGTGTGATTTCCACAACCTCCTTAATGAAAATCCTTCAAGACTTCTTGGATCTCAGGATCCTCGATGCATCGTAGATAGGGACCCGCAAGAGATCTTTTATATAACATGTTATTAATTATAGTGAATTGGATACCTTAATCATGAAGGTTCTGGGATTTTCCCCAATGGGAATTTCTCCATTCTGAATATATCTCAGAATTGGAAGGATCTAGGATCTGGATTTGATTGCACTTCATCACCAGGTATAATTGCAACATCTTCCACTATCTCCATAGCTTCATTCTCCTCAATTGCAGGAGCTAGAACATGGATGATAGGTATATTCACGTCCTCTGGCATCTTTAGTGATGATCGAAGGTTGGCTAAGGCATCAACTTCTGCATTTTCTTCCCTAGGTACCTGTGTTAAATTGAAAAAATCAAAAGAATGTGCCAGTTTCCTGACTATCTCTAAGTGTTTGATTAGCTTTTCACCTTTAACAGTGTAGGAACCATTATAATGGTTAGTAATTAATAAAGAATCTACAAATACTTGATGATACCTGATCCTCATATGTTTAGCTAATTGCAAACCTGCGATCAAGGCTTCATATTCTGCCTCATTATTAGTTGTTTGAAATTCACATGCTATGGATTGGGGTATAATGTCCCCCTGTGGCGATTTTAGTAGTAAGCCTAGTCCAGTTCCTTTGACATTTAAAGCTCCATCTGTGAAGAGTGTCCAAGGATCCTTGGTTTCCTCAAGTTGTTGTACTTCCAATTCAGCTTCCCTTTGTAGGTCACTACTAAAATCAGCCCCAAAGTTAGCCAAAGCCTGGGACTTGATGGCAGTCCTTGGTTCATATTTGATGTCATATGCACTAAGTTTAACTCCCCATTTTGCTAACCTGCCAGACATCTCAGGTTTCCTGAGGACATTCTTAATAGGAAAGTTAGTCTTAACAACAATAGTGTGAGTTTCAAAATAATGTCTAAGTTTAGTAGAAGCCATAATTAAAGCAAGAATAAGTTTCTCTAAATGAGAATACATGGCCTCAGCATCAAGTAGACTTTTACTTACATAATATACCGGATGTTGCTGGCCTTCATGATCCTTAACTAGGAGCGCACTTATCGCTTTACCTGAGATAGCTAGGTATAAGGATAATGGTTCTCCATCTTCAGGTTTCATCAAAGCTAGTGCAGAGGATAAGTAATCCTTGAGGGCTTGTAGAGCAGCTTCATGCTTCTTGGTCCATCCATACTTTTTATTCTTTCTGAGAATATCATAAAAATCCTTGCATTTTTCTGAGGATTTTGAGATGAATCTATTCAAGGCTGCAATTCTTCCTGTCAATCTTTGCACATCCTTTGCATTGACAGGAGACTTGATGTTTACAATGGCCTTGATCTGCTCTGGAATTGCCTCGATCCCTCTCTTGGTCACCGTATATCCTAAAAAATTTCCAGCTTTGACTCTGAAATGGTACTTTGAAGGATTCAACTTCATGTTATATTGGTCGAGGATGTTGAATGCTACTTCAAGATCCTCTAGGTGATCCTCTGCTTTTTTGGATTTGACCACCATGTCATCAATGTAAACTACCATTGTGTGTACAAGCTGCTCCTTGAACATCATATTCACCAATCTTTGGTATGTAGCATTTGTATTTCTTAAACCAAAGGGCATAGCAATATAGCAATATATGCCGGTGGGTGTCATGAATGCTGTGTCCTCTTGATCAGATGGTTCCTTCTGAACATGCTGAAATCCAGATGAAGCATCCATAAAAGTTAACAACTCATGACCCGCCATAGCATCCACCATGGAGTCAATGTGGCGTAACAGGAAAGGATCCTTGGAACATGCCTTGTTTAAATCAGTAAAATCAACGCATACCCTCCACTTTCTATTTTTCTTCTGAACAACAACCACATTGGCTAACCATCTTGGATACTTAACCTCTCTAATCATACCTGCCTTTAGTAACTTGTCTACATCTTCTTGGATGATGGCATTTCATTCAGGTGAAAATTCCCTTCTTGTTTGGTGTATTGGCCTGAAAGACTTGTCAATACCAAGTTTATGAGTAATAACATCTTTTGAAATACCTGTCATGTCTTCATGTTCCTAGGAAAAGGTAGATTTTCTTCGTTTCAGGAAGGATACTAAATCCTGCTCTATGCTATCTTGGATCCTGGATCCTATATAAACCTTGGATTCAGGATCCTAAGGGTCTAATAGAATATCCTTGATGTCTTGTTCTCTAGCCTCCATGACTTCTCTCGGAGAATACTTTAATTGCTATGCTTCCCTAGATTTTGAAGCTGGTTTCATTGAAGAAGTGTAGCAGTTCTTTACGTCCTGCTGATCACTCTCTATCTTGACCACTCCCCATGGAGTTGGGAGCTTGACACATTGGTGATATGTTGAGGGGACTGCCGTCATGTCATGTATCCATGGCCTGCCAAGGATAACATTACAACAAGATAAGCAATCTATTACATAGAACTTTTGAATAGAATCACCCCCTCTATATAAATTGGGAGTTTGATGTCCCCTAGTGTATTCTTTGTTTCTCCACTGAATCCCACGAGCACCGATGATCTTGGAATGATTTCTGATTCAGGAATATTCATTTCTTGAGGACATCCGACTGTATTATGTTCACTGAGCTTCCTCCGTTAATGAGGATCCTACAAACAAAATGGTTAGAAATAAACAAAGTAATAACTAAACCGTCGTGATGAGGATCCTGTATGTCTACACGATCATCCTCATCAAAGGATATCACTATCTGTTGAGTTAACGTGGATGTTCGAACTGGTCTTTCTACATTTTCCATCTTGGTTTCTTTGGCATGCCTTTTGCCTCTGGAGATGAAATTAATGATCTGGACATCAGCCGGTAGAGGAGGAACTCTTTCAGGAATTTTCTCAGAATCCTGGTTCCTTGATCGTTTCCTTCCAAGCAACTCCTTCAGGTATCCCTTGCTGAGAAGATAACCAATTTCCTTTCTCAAGGCTATACATTCATCAGTGATGTGACTGAAATCCTCTTGATAAGCACACCATTTGGACTTATCCCTGTTAGTTGTGGGCTTTTCATTCTTTCCCGGCCACCTAGCTTTGTCACCTAAATTCTGCATAACAAGGATTAGTTCACTGTTATCAGCAGAAAAACAATATTCAGAAATAAGGGGATAATTCTCATCATCTTCCTCTTGTTCAACTGCATGCACATTCTGGTTGTCATGCTTAGAGTATTGCTTGGATCGGTTATTCTTGAAGAATGATCCTTGCTTTTCCTGCTTTGAGGATGCTGACTGCATTTCCTGGATCCTTTTGTCATCCTCTAAACGGATGAACCTTAAGGCTCTGTTCCTTACTTCGTCTAAATTCCTGCAAGGTGTCATAACAAGTTCATCATAGAAGGAGGAATCATTTAGCAATCCCATTTTAAATGCCTCCACAGCAGTGGCAATATCTAGGTTAGGGATTTCTAAGGATTCTCTACTAAACTTAGTGATGTAATCTCTTAATGATTCATCATGGCCTTGGGTTATCCTATACAAATCACTAGTTAATCGTTCAAAGGTTCTACTACACGAGAATTGATTATTGAACAAATTAACAAAATGAGAAAATGAAGTAATTGAGTAAGGAGGACTTAGCAGCCATTTGAGCGCTGATCCAGCGAGCGTGGATCCGAAGCCCTTGCGTAGACAGACTTCCTTTAACCATTCAGGAATGGGGTCTCCATTCTTTCCCGGTATTGTGATACATGCTCCTCTGGATCAGTTGTACCATCGTGTAGCTTCATGTTGGGGGTTTTAAAGCGTTTTGGTATCTCAGCATTGCATATAGGAGGTGCAAAACGAGACATCCTGTGACTTCCATCTGGGATCTCAGGAATGGGCTTAACCACTCCTGGGATGCTGGATATCATATCCTTAAGTCACTGGAGCTCCCGGGCCATGGCCTTTGATACCTGTATCCTGCATGGAACCATAATTATTACCAAAAGACGTATTGAAATTGTTACCTCCTGATTGGTTTGGACCCGGTATACCAGAAGTATTTCCAAAACCATGCGCTTTAGGTGTAATAGTTGGACCAGATGAAGCAATAGTTTGCATAGAAATGAAGTCTCCTATATGAACTTCAGAGTTCCTAGGTGGTTAACTCCATAAGGATCCTTGATCCTGGAACAATTTGGATCCTTGAACTTGGGATGAAGATCCATGATCTGGTGCATAGAATCCTCTGGACTGGTACATCCCTTGCGATCCTCTAGGTTCATAGAAGAATCCTTGAGGCTCTGTGATTCCTAGTGATCCATGCTGAAGGATAGATGATCCTTGAGGATGGGAGTAGGATCCTTGAACTTGAGACGAGGATCCTTGAGCTTGTGTCATCGCCAGTGATACTTGCTGATAATTGGAGGATCCTTCAATTTTAACACCCGATCCTCTAGAATGTGGGATCTGTGCCATCCCGGTTTTTCAGGTATCTTAAACGCACTACTTCATGGTTATTCATTCCTACGCTAAATTGATTCGGAGATTTAATTTACACGCTCGAAATAACTACGCTAACTTTGTGAACTTATCAAGTGAATTACGTGCTATGTGTATTAGACGTTTATAAGTTTGGTGAGTTATTATGTCATGTTTTGATTTCGTGACTTTTAGTTATAAAAATATATATATAGTAAATAGATAGACGAACCGAATCGAGCCGCGAAACATGTCGACCTCACTTCATTGCGACTCAAGGAATTAATCAAAACTTGAGGCTCAAGTTAAAGACCCAAACCGCCCCACCCAAACCCTTTGCGGCCGCAAGCACCAAACCGCAAACCCTTGATCCTTTTCTTTCTTTCCTTGCACTATATAAAGACATGTATGCATGGGAGTTGTGTTAACAAAAAAAATAAGGAACCCTAGCTCCAAGAATCAGCCTCCGGCAGCCCTCCTCACCCCTTCTCTCGATCGCGACCTCCTCCAAAACCCGAAGTGATCCCAATCTCGTTCCCGGTTCGTTAATCTTCATTGTTAAAGGTTAGGGTTTTCTATTGTTTCGCAAATCATATTAGGGTTTAGGAACTATTGATCATGCTTGTATGTAATGGTAGAATCATGGTTATGAAAGAGTTATGATGTTTAGTTCGATTAATTGTGCAAGAATTGCGATTATGATGATTAGTTGAATACAAGAATCATAGGCTGCGTTTTGTGATAAAAATCATATTGTATGATTAGGGTTTGCATGAGTATGATGTACATGATGATATGTGACTAATAAATCTGTTCTTGATCATTTATATTTAACGTCTCGATTGTTAAAGCGTGTTCTATTGCGATAAAGGTTGAAAACAGGATGCTGAATGGTGTTTACAGCCAACTTCAATTGGCTGTAACTTGGTTATTATTTATCGAAAAGCAGATTTTCTGAAGCCTAAAACGAATATTTTTGAAAAACGCTTCTAATGGCACTAGATTCATATTTTTCTGAGGTCGTTTAATATTTTTAAGTGGTCAATTAAGTGCAGTAACTGAAGCTGTGTAAATTCTGAAAATTTGTTAGTTGTTTATCGAGTCGGATCTCATAATCTGTAGAGGGTTGGGTCACGAAATTTGTACAGCAACTGGAGATGGAAATTTCCGGGAAACTCCCACTGGAATTTTGTTAATTGGATGAACGATGATTTTTAAATAAATTCTCCCGTGGACTGCAGTCAGAAAGCGACGAATCTGACTGCAGCCTAGTATATAAATGTTTATGAATAATTGGTAAAGTGTTAGGACTTGAAAAATTTATATAAAATTCTACAGTTTAGTTGACACCTTCTGTAAAAAAATTGGAATTTTAGAACGTTGGAACTATTTTATAAAAATCCTCGAAAACAGCCTAGTTATGAGCATACAAGCTGAAACTTGATTACTTGCGAATGTGTGTACCAAAATGTTGTATGAGTTGATTTGTGTTCATGATAAGTTGGTTTGATCATTATGTTGGTATGATAATACTTTGCATGCATGATTGTGTTTTCCAATTTGTTATCATGTGTGCCGCATTGTATGATAGTTATGAGTAGGGTTTGTATCAGTGTGTTCACACACTAACTCTAAATCGATTGACTTGTTAGAACACGATTAGCGGTCCCATCATTTGCTACTTCTGTGTTACACTAACCGAGCAACTAAAGGTGAGTTCACGGCCCCTAATTTTATCCGGTTTTAAACACAGGGGAGAAACATGTATACACTCTACAACTCTATCTCTTTACGTTATACGAAATTAACGTCGTTAAACTATTCGGTAACTAAATTAATGTTAATGTACGTTATGGTCACTAAGCAGCTATATCACGGAAGTCCTCGACAAACTCTCGGATCGTTAGTATTGGGTTAGATAGCGGGGAAACTATAAGTAGTACTACTGCGCCCGACAAGCCCCACCCGAGCTAGTCGCGCTAGCCGACCGGGTATGGTCAACGGGTGAATAATTTAGCCTAACTTTCGCCATGGTCAGTGATAGGCCTGGCAACATGGAGGCACAACAGTCAGCTTCGATCGCGAACACTTATGTGACATAACTTTAGGCTCGCTACCTACATGTTAACATTGAACTTAATTACGAAACAACAATATTATTCCGGGTTAGGAATAATGGAACAAATAACAATATTATTCCGGGTTAGGAATAATGGAACCAACATCATTATTATTCCGGGTTTGGAATAATGGAACTATATCGTTATTCCGGGTCAGGGATAACGGGGGAAAACAAACTTATAACCGAACTAATGAACTTATGAAAACCTGTGAACTCACTCTTCTTTAATGTTGACACTTGTTTCTTTACATGTTTCTCAGGACGCTAGGAGCTCTAGGTTCACTCACTTGCATTGATCAAGACATCTTTTTATCGAGTCTCATTTACGAATATTGTTTGGGTTTTTTCTTTAGTTTTGGCGTTTGTGTTGGCGCCCGTTCCTTTACTTTAATTTAATGCTTCCGCTCAACTTTAAAACTAATGCTTCCGCTAAACATTGAAACCAAACTAAGACAATTTAAAATTAACTATGAATGGTTAAACAAATGATTTTGGAAAACGTGTAAACTAATCATATAGAGTCGTTCGATGCTACTAGTGTCTCGGATTCTGGTTTGTTCACAAGCCTCGCGGTAAAACTCCGCAAGTGGAAATTGAGGGTGTGACAGATTGGTATCAGAGCCTCTAGCTATAGAGAACCAGGTTTGCATTAAAAGGACCTAAACTATAGCTGATTACACGACACTAGACTTAGTTTGGCACAGGACTGTGATATCTTGTTATGTGTTGTACTACAACTATGTTATGTAAAATATAAATGCATATTGTGATAAACGCAACTCGTAACTAACTAAACAACCCAACAGGCAATGTCATCATCATCATCCGACAAACCTTTACAACCAAGGGCGCCGGGGAAGGCACCTATGGTCGAACCCTCACCACCTTATGGCGTGGAGACACGCTTAGCTGCTAGAAAAAGACTCGCTCTAGGAGAGGAGTCTTCCTCACGCCCGACCATCGCTATGCCGGTCGAACCGGTCAACTCGTTAGAAGTAGGGAACGACCTACTTAAAGATATGATAAGAAAACAACAGGAACAACTAGAGAGAATGCAGGAAACCATCCTAGCACAGGGATGGATGATACGACAATTAACGGGTAAGACTGGAGAGCTCGAGGAAGAGCAACATGAGAATAAGATAGCTCGTAACACATCTAGCTAAAGATCTTCGTGCTGAGCAGCTGAGGGTTGACTGGCTCGAAGACAGAGTTCTTGAGTCCAGCTGGAGAATTCAAGAACTAGAACAGAATCAGGCGCCTTTACCAGTACCCGCACCAGCACCGGCCCCTCCAGTGCCGGTAGAGGAAGAAGAGGAGGATCCAGAGGAGGATCCGGAGGAAGACCCGGCCGAAGAAGCTGGAAACGCCGCGGAGGATGACGGCAACGATAGCGATTTGGGAGATGGAGACGTAGAAGACTGATTCGTCTCGCTTATCCCATTTGCTTCCTTCAGTCTATTTATTTCTCTACTTATGTTTGAACTTGAAATTCTATAGTAAACTGATATGTTTGGTTGGCATTTTGTGAGACGTTAAAATTTTATTTAATCGAATATTTCTTTTGATTGTTTAATTTATTTGGGTTGACATAATTTGAGGGATTATTTACGTATGGAATAGGATAACTATATTGGATTTATATACTTATCGGTGTGTGTTTATGATGTCTTGCGAAGATCTAAAATGGCAACTGGACGTCGCGGAAACCTCAACATGACACCCGAAGAACTGACCGCAATGATCCAAGAACACGTGAATGCTGCTCTGGCAGGTGTTCAAAATCCACCAGCAGGTAACCATTATTAAATTTTCATGGGAAAATCTAATAGTTGGGCTAGTAGACTTTCTCGCTGACTACCTATCCTCTGTCAGCAGGAGGGGGTCTTAACCCCTACAAGATGTTCCTCGATGCGAAACCGAGCAAATTCACGGGTGCAGAAGGACCAATAGGACTGGTCCGTTGGATTGAAAAGTCCGAATCAGTGTTCGAGATGTGCAATTGTCTTGAGGCCAACAAGGTCAAGTATGCTGCCTCAACGTTGGAGGATGGGGCACTAACTTGGTGGAATGCACAAGTCCAAACGCGTGGACTTATTGCTTCAAACGCAATGGCCTAGGTCGAGTTTAAGGCCCTAATAAAGGAGGAGTACTGTCCGCGGGACAGGGTTCAGCAGTTAGAGCAAGCTTTATGGAACCACAAGATGGTGGGATCTGAAGTCGAAGCATACACAGCGAAACATCATGACCTGGTATTTCTATGTCCCGATCTGGTCAACACCATGGAGAAACGACTCGAGTTTTACCTTGGGGGTCTGGTCCCCGAGATCTAGGGCATGGTAATGGCTAGCAACCCTGCGACTGAGCATCAAGCGATCAGGCTGGCGCACAAATACACAGCGAAACATCATGACCTGGTATTTCTATGTCCCGATCTGGTCAACACCATGGAGAAACGACTCGAGTTTTACCTTGGGGGTCTGGTCCCCGAGATCTAGGGCATGGTAATGGCTAGCAACCCTGCGACTGAGCATCAAGCGATCAGGCTGGCGCACAAACTCACCGATAAGGCGGTGGAACAAAAGAAGTTGCCATCTCGGGGTGCAACTGAAGTGGTCCCTGATAATAAAAGAAAATTTGAAGACTCGTCTGCTCGACAGTCTTCGACAGCCCAGCCACAACAAGGGAACCAGAAACGGTTCAATAATTTCAACAGCAACCGGGGTCACAATAGTCAGCCCGCCAACAACACCCAGAACACAAGCGGCTATGTGGGTCGAAAGCCACAATGTAATCGTTGTAACCTTCATCATCGCGGCCCTTGTGCCGGAAATCGCTGCCAACGATGTGGCAAAGTGGGACACGCGGCAAAGCATTGTCGCGGGGAAATCATGTCCCGACAAAATCAGAATCAGCAGCAGGGTCAGCAGCAGGGTATTAACCGGGGGTGCTATCAGTGTGGTAGCACTGCCCACTTCAAACGAGACTGCCCACAGCTTCGCAAAAACAACAACGATGGTGGGAACAATAACAACCACAACAACCACAACAACAACAATAGCAACAACAACAATGGAAATGGTGGCATAGGAGGTGCCAAAGGTCGTGCATTTACGCTAGGCCGCGGAGAGACCAGAAACGACTCGAACGTGGTCACCGGTAAGTTTCCCCTTAACGAAGATTTTGCTACTGTACTTTTTGATACAGGTGCGGATAGGAGTTTTATATCTGAGTCTTTTAGGAAGAACCTAAATCTCACGCCTAAACCCCTAGAGACCCCTTACGTCATAGAACTAGCCGATGGTAAATCTGTAGATGTGACCCATTTAGTATCCGGCTGTCAACTCAAACTCGCGGGTCACACCTTTACCATTGATCTGATGACAATTACCGTGGGTAGTTTTGACGTGGTAGCCGGAATGGACTGGCTATCCGACGTCCGAGCTGAAGTTCTCTGTTTCGAGAAAGCTATCCGTATTCCGCTCTCTAACGACGAAATCTTGACGGTACAAGGCGAGAAGGCAGGCGCCGTCACAAACGTCATCTCATACATGCAAGCACAGAAGTATCTTCGGAGGAAGAACTCCTTCGCTTTGCTCGCACTGGTCACCGAACAGCCTAAGGACAAGAAGCGTATAGAAGATATCCCCGTCGTCCGTGATTTTTCTGATGTTTTTCCAGAGGAGTTACCTGGTCTTCCACCACATCGACAAGTAGAATTTGAAATTGAATTGGCGAACCATGCAACTCCCATCGCCAAGGCCCCATACCGCTTAGCTCTAGCCGAGTTGCAAGAGCTGTCTACCCAACTTCAGGAATTGTTAGAAAAAGGATTTATCCGACCCAGTACTTCGCCATGGGAGCTCCGGTCCTTTTTGTCAAGAAGAAGGACGGGACCTTCCGCATGTGCATCGACTACAGGGAACTCAATAAGGTTACTGTCAAGAACCGATACCCATTACCTCGCATCGACGACCTCTTCGACCAACTTCAAGGGTCAAGCTACTACTCCAAGATTGATCTACGGTCCGGTTATCACCAGTTACGCGTCAGGGAGGAGGATATTGCTAAGACGGCATTTCGTACTCGGTATGGCCATTATGAGTTTTTGGTCATGCCCTTCGGTCTCACCAACGCACCCGCGGTGTTCATGGACCTCATGAACCGCGTGTGTAAACCATATCTCGACAAGTTTGTCATTGTGTTCATCAATGACATACTCATCTACTCTAAAGGTGAAGAAGAACATGCTGAACATCTACGACTACTGCTGGAATTACTTCAACAGGAGAAACTATATGCCAAGCTTTCAAAGTGTGATTTCTGGATTCGGGAAGTTCAGTTCCTCGGGCATATTGTGAATAAAAAGGGTATCCACGTCGATCCCGCCAAGATCGATGCTATCAAGAACTGGGAAGCACCCAGGACACCGACAGAGATCCGCCAATTTTTGGGTTTGGCGGGTTACTACAGACGTTTCATAGAGGGATTTTCAAGGATCGCGCAACCGCTTACCACCCTCACCCAGAAAGGCACCAAGTATGCTTGGGGTGACAAGCAGGAAGCGGCATTTCAATTACTGAAGCAGAAACTTTGCAGTGCACCCATTCTGTCCTTGCCGGAAGGGACTGATAATTTTGTGGTATATTGTGATGCTTCCATTCAGGGATTGGGATGCGTACTCATGCAACGTGATAAGGTCATCGCGTATGCGTCCCGACAATTGAAGGTTCACGAGAAAAACTACACAACACATGACCTGGAATTGGGAGCAGTGGTGTTTGCACTTAAGATTTGGAGACACTACCTATATGGAACAAAGTGCACAATCTATACAGATCACAAGAGCCTCCAACACATCTTTGACCAGAAGGAGTTGAACATGCGATAGCGTCGCTGGGTCGAACTCCTGAATGATTATGAATGTGCCATTTGGTATCACTCGGGTAAAGCTAACGTGGTAGCTGATGCCCTCAGTAGGAAGGAACACTTGAAGCCTTGTCAGGAACGAGCACTACAGTTCACCATTCATTCGGGGTTACCCGAACAGGTACGCGACGCGCAGTTAGAAGCAGTTAAAGGAAGAAAAGATTAAGGCCGAATCGGTGGGAAAAATGGAATGCGATTGGGAAGTAAAACCCAATGGAGCCCGGTATTTCATGAATCGCATATGGGTACCTCTCTACGGAGACCTCAGAAAGCTAGTCATGGACGAAGCTCACAAATCCCGATACTCTGTCCATCCTGGTTCGGATAAGATGTATCAAGACCTTAAGCCGCGTACTGGTGGCCCAACATGAAAGCGGATATAGCCACCTACGTGAGCAAGTGTTTGACTTGTGCGAAAGTCAAGGTAGAGTATCAGAAGCCATCGGGGCTACTTCAACAACCTGAGATTCCGGTGTGGAAATGGGATCAGATCTCGATGGACTTCATCACTAAACTCCCGTGAACTTTGGGTGGTTGCGATACCATCTGGGTGATCGTGGATCGTTTAACTAAGTCCGCACACTTCCTAGTGATTAAAGAAACATATAAGATGGATAAGTTGACTCGCATCTACATTAAGGAAGTAGTTTCTCGGCACGGAGTGCCAATGTCCATCATCTCAGACAGAGATGCTCGTTTCACGTCCAACTTTTGGCAGTCACTTCAGAAAGCGTTGGGTACACGCTTAGATATGAGCACAGCTTATCACCCTCAGACTGATGGTCAAAGCGAAAGGACCATTCAGACCCTGGAAGACATGCTTAGGGCATGCGTGGTAGACTTCGGGAATAGTTGGGAAATCCATCTGCCTTTAGTGGAATTCTCGTATAACAACAGTTACCATACGAGTATATCGGCAGCACCGTTTGATGCATTATACAGTCGTAAATGTAGATCACCGGTCTGTTGGGCAGAAGTCGGTGACAGTCAACTCACAGGCCCTGAGTTGATACTTGAGGCTACTGAAAAGATTGTACAAATCAGAAACCGCATGGCAGCGGCATGACATCGACAGAAAAGCTACGCTGATCAACGACGCAAACCGCTCGAATTTCAAGTAGGCGACCGCGTCCTACTGAAGGTGTCACCCTGGAAGGGTGTAACCCGTTTTGGGAAACGAGGCAAACTAAACCCACGGTACGTAGGCCCATTTGTGATCTTGAAACGTATCGGACCCGTAGCTTACCAATTAGACCTTCCTACCGAACTCAGTGGAGTTCACAACGTTTTTCACGTGTCAAATCTGAAGAAGTGTCTATCAGATGAAACCCTAGTCATTCCATTGGATGAGATTCAAGTGGATGAACAACTGCACTTTGTGGAACAACCTATCGAGATCATGGATCGTGAGATCAAGACTCGAAGGCACAGCAAGATACCGATCATCAAGGTTCGTTGGGATTCTAAGCGTGGACCGGAGTTCACGTGGGAAAGAGAGGACCAAATGAAAAGCAAATACCCACACCTCTTTGCAGCTGAGCAGCAAGCTAACGATACCACCAACTAAATTTTCGGGACGAAAATTCTTTCAACATGGGATGATGTGACAACCTGGTAATTTCTTGTACCATTGTTAACGAACTAAATCTTTGTGCGTTGCATTCTAAACATGTGCGTTGCATTCTAAACCACGTTTACTCAATTTTCGGAACGAAAATTCTTTCAACATGGGGATAATGTGACATCCCGGTTTTTCAGGTATCTTAAACGCACTACTTCACGGTTATTCATTCCTACGCTAAATTGATTCGGAGATTTAATTTACACGCTCGAAATAACTACGCTAACTTTGTGAACTTATCAAGTGAATTACGTGCTATGTGTATTAGACGTTTATAAGTTTGGTGAGTTATTATGTCATGTTTTGATTTCGTGACTTTTAGTTATAAAAATATATATATAGTAAATAGATAGTCGAACCGAACCGAGCTGCGAAACATGTCGACCTCACTTCCTTGTGACTCAAGGAATTAATCAAAACTTGAGGCTCAAGTTAAAGACCCAAACCGCCCCACCCAAACCCTTTGCGGCCGCAAGCACCAAACCGCAAACCCTTGATCCTTTTCTTTCTTTCCTTGCACTATATAAAGACATGTATGCATGGGAGTTGTGTGAACAAAAAAAATAAGGAACCCTAGCTCCAAGAATCAGCCTCCGGCAGCCCTCCTCACCCCTTCTCTCGATCGTGACCTCCTCCAAAACCCGAAGTGATCCCAATCTCGTTCCCGGTTCGTTAATTTTCATTGTTAAAGGTTAGGGTTTTCTATTGTTTCGCAAATCATATTAGGGTTTAGGAACTATTGATCATGCTTGTATGTAATGGTAGAATCATGGTTATGAAAGAGTTATGATGTTTAGTTCGATTAATTGTGCAAGAATTGCGATTATGATGATTAGTTGAATACAAGAATCATAGGCTGCGTTTTGTGATAAAAATCATATTGTATGATTAGGGTTTGCATGAGTATGATGTACATGATGATATGTGACTAATAAATCTGTTCTTGATCATTTATATTTAACGTCTCGATTGTTAAAGCGTGTTCTATTGCGATAAAGGTTGAAAACAGGATGCTGAATGGTGTTTACAGCCAACTTCAATTGGCTGTAACTTGGTTATTATTAATCGAAAAGCGGATCTTCTTAAGCCTAAAACGAATACTTTTGAAAAACGCTTCTAATGGCACTGGATTCATATTTTTCTGAGGTCGTTTGATATTTTTAAGTGGTCAATTAAGTGCAGTAACTGAAGCTGTGTAAATTCTGAAAATTTGTTAGTTGTTTATCGAGTAGGATCTCATAATCTGTAGAGGGTTGGGTCACGAAATTTGTACAGCAACTGGAGATGGAAATTTCCGGGAAACTCCCACTGGAATTTTGTTAATTGGATGAACGATGATTTTTAAATAAATTCTCCCGTGGACTGCAGTCAGAAAGCGACGAATCTGACTGCAGCCTAGTATATAAATGTTTATGAATAATTGGTAAAGTGTTAGGACTTGAAAAATTTATATAAAATTCTAAAGTTTAGTTAACACCTTCTGTACCACACTTAGCATTCGATTGTACCACACTTGATCAACATCGGAAGTTGTAATCTTTTTTATTCAATATAGTCGGTAGTGATAGTTTTCACTATTCGAGGTTTGTATGCCGGCGATCTACTAGTGATCAAGGGCTTTTCCTCGTATAAATCATCGCGTTCATCATCGTTTACATTTCGTATTTGTTCACACACTTGTTCATTATTTCAAGCACTCAACCTCACATTCAAAGTTTGGTTACATTATCCTTGTGGTGATTTTTGACCAAAACAGTTTGGCGCCCACCTCGGGGTAATTGGTGCTTCAATTCTAAAAAAATTCGTTCATTTCATTCATATCTATTCATTTCCATCAATCACATTGCTTCTCAAGAAAATCCGCTTCAAGTGCCATGCCGGCGGTTACCTCATCTCAAGCCAGTGCATCGTTGCCTCCTATTCCCCTTGCATTCCAGAAGAATGCGGAAAATTCTTAGAAGAAGACATCATCTGTCTTCATAGGATCAAAAACCTCTGTTTTTTCTTCATCTACAACTACTGAACGTGATGTTTCTACTTTGATTTTGCAGATGAAAGGCTACATGGAACAACAAGAGAAGACCAACCAGAGGATCCTTCGCGAGAGTGATGAAATAAAGAAGCAAAAAAGACCAGTGGAAAATCAGTCTCCGCTGATGCCTAGAGCATTGGATTTTGCTACTCCATCATCAACAATCCAGCAATCCAAAGGATCCACGACTCAACCCCAAGGATCCTATATCCTTCAACAAGGATCACTAACAATGACGCAGCCTCAAGGATCCTCTATCCTTCAGCAAGGATCATTGGAGACAACTCAGAATCAAGGATCCTTCCTCCATTCGGGAGGATATATGGAGACGTTTCCAGCTCAAGGATCCTACTTTCAGAATCAAGGATCCTCGTCTCAGGTTCAAGGATCCATAGATTACCCTCCAAGGCCTTTAGCACCAATGTATCCATGATCCAACATCTTTCAGGATCAAGGATCCTCAAGGAGTCAGCCATTCAGAAGTTCCGAAGTACATGAAAGGGATCTCATTCCTATGCAGACCATAGCTTCGTCGGGTCCTACCATTGCACCAGACATGTCTTACCCTAGACACACTTCTGGGATACCAGTTCCAAATCAATCGTGAGGTAACAATTTCAATACATCTTTTGATACTAACTTTACTTACATGCAGGACGCATGTATCAACCAAGCTATGGCCACGGAGTTACAAAAACTCAAGGATATGATATCTAGTGTTCCCGGAGTGGTCAAACCTATTCCTGAAATCCCGGATGGAAGTCACAGAGTGTCTCGCATTGCACCTCACATAAGCAATGCCGAGATACCAAAACGTTTTCAGACTCCGAATATGAAGCTCTATGATGGTACAAACCGATCGGGAGGAGCATGTGGCACAATACCGTGAAAGAATGGATCAACCCCATTCTAGAAAGGTTAAAGGAAGCCTGTCTTTGCAAGGGCTTCAGATCCACACTCACTGGATCAACACTCAAATGGCTGCTAAGTCTTCCTCCTTACTCAATTACTTTAGTTTCTCATTTAGTTAATTTGTTCAATAATCAATTCTCGTGTAGTAGAACCTTTGAACGATTAACTAGTGATTTGTATAGGATAACCCAAGGCCGTGATGAATCATTAAGAGATTACATCACTAAGTTTAGTAGAGAATCCTTAGAAATCCCTAACCTAGATATTGCCACTGCTGTGGAGGCATTTAAAATGGGATTGCTAAATGATTCCTCCTTCTATGATGAACTTGTTATGACACCTTGCAGGAATCTAGACGAAGTAAGGAACAAGGCCCTAAGGTTCATCCGTTTAGAGGATGATAAGAGGATCAAGGATAGGTTGTCTGGATCCTCAAAACAGGAGAATCAAGGATCCTTTCACAAGAATAATCAATCCAAGAAATACTCCAAGCATGACAATCAGAATGTTCATGCGGATTAACAAGAGGAAGATGATGAAGATTATCCTCATATTTCTGAATATTGTTTTTCTACTGATAACACTGAACTAATCCTTGCTTTGCAGAATTTAGGTGACAAGGCTTATCATAAGGATTTCGGTCACCTCACTGATGAATGTATAGCACTAAGGAAGGAAATAGGCTATCTTTTGAGCAAAGGTTACCGGAAGAAGCTGCTCGGAAGGAAGAAGTCGAGGATCCAGGATACTAAAAAGTTCCTGAAAGAGCTCCTCCACCGCCAGCAAATGCTCAGATCATTAACTTCATCTCTGGAGGCTCTGATATTTGTGGAACCTCATTTTCTGCAGCTAAAAGGCACGCCAAGGAAACAAAGATGGAGAATGGAGAGAGAGCTCTTCGAACGGCCACCATAACCTAGCAAAAAGTGATATCCTTTGATGAGGATGACCGCGTTGACATACATGATCCTCATCACGACGGTTTAGTCATTACGTTGTTTATTTCTAACCATTTTGTTCGCAGGACCATTATTGACGGAGGAAGCTCTGTGAACATAATCAGTTGGATGTCCTCAAAAGATTGAATATTCCTAAATCCAAAATTGTTCGAAGTTCGTCGGTGCTCGTAGGATTCAGTGGAGAAACAAAAAATACATTGGGGGATAATAAACTCCTGATCTACATAGAGGGAGTAAACTCTATTCGGAAATTATGTGTTATTGATTGCTTATCATGTTGCAATGTTACTCTTGGCAGGTCTTGGATACACGACATGAAGGCAGTCCCCTTAACATACCATCAATATGTAAAGCTACCAACCCCATGGGGAGTGGTGAAATAGAAAGTGATCAACAGGAGGCAAAGAATTGTTACACGTCTTCTATAAAGCCAGCTTGGAAACTAAGGGAAGCATAGCAATTAAAGTATCCTCCAAGAGATGTCATAGAGGAAAGGGAGCAAGATGTCAAGGATATACTACTAGACCCTAAGGATCTTGAATCCAAAGTTTTTATATGATCTGAGATCCTGGATAGCATAGAGTGGGATCTGGTATCCTTATTAAATGGAAGAAGGTCTACCTTTGCTTGGAAGCATGAAGCTGCACTCAAAGCTCTCAAGGATTATCTATCCTCTACACCAGCCCTGATGAAATCAGAAGATGGAGAACCATTATCCATATGTTTAGCTGTTTCAGGTAAAGCGGTAAGTGCGGTCCTGGTTAAGGATCATGAAGGCCAACAATATCCGGTATACTATGTAAGTAAAAGTTTACTTGATGCCGAGGCCAGGTATTCTCATTTAGAGAAGCTTATTCTTGCTTTAATCATGACTTCTACTAAACTTAGACATTATTTTGAAACTCATACTATTGTTGTTAAGACTAACTTTCCTATTAAGAATGTCCTCAGGAAGCCTGAGATGTCTGCCAAGTTGGCAAAATGGGCAGTTAAGCTTAGTGCATATGACATTAAGTATGAACCAAGAACTGCCATTAAGTCCCAAGCTTTAGCTGACTTTGTGGCTAATTTTGGTAGTGATATACAAAGAGAAGCTGAATTGGAGGTACAAAAACTTGAGGAGACCAAGGATCCTTGGACACTCTTAACAGATGGAGCTTCAAATATTAAGGGAACTGGACTAGGCTTACTACTAAAATTGCCACAGGGGGGAAATTATACCCCAATCCATTGCATCTGAATTCCAAACTACCAATAATGGATCAGGTATCTTCAAGTGTATTTAGCTAAGCAAAGGATCAGGTATCTTCAAGTGTATATAGATTCATTATTAATTACTAATTATTATAATGCTTCATATATTGTCAAAGGAGAAAAGCTAACAAATATTTAAGATAGTTAGGAAACTGACATATTCTTTTGGGCTTGTCCCTAGTGTATTGGGCTTGTCCCAAGTCTAGTGCTTTTTTTAGTTTGACACGGGTACCTAAAGAAGAGAATGTAGAAGCAGATGCTTAAGCTAACCTTTGATCATCCCTAAAGATGCCAGAGGATGTCAAGATACCTATCATCCATGTTTTGTCTCCTGCAATTGAAGAAAATGAAGCAATGGAGATAGTGGAGGACACTGCAATTGTACCTAGTAATGATGTGCAGTCAAATTCAGGATCTTGGATCCTTCCAATTTTACATCCGGAAAGGGGAAATTCCCACAGGGGAAAAACCTAAAGCCTTCAAGATTAAGGTATCCCAATTCACCATATTAAATAACATGTTATATAAGATATCTCTTGCAGGTCCCTATCTACGATGCATTGAGGATCCTGAGATCTAAGAAGTCTTGAAGGATTTTCATGAAGGAGACTATGGAAATCACACCGGGGGCAGAGCACTATTTTCAGGGATCCTCGGAACAAGATATTACTGGCCTACAATGAAGAAGAATGATGTGGAATCGCAAGGAAATGTGATGCTTGCCAAAGACATAGTAACATTTTTCATCAACCAACGGAACCTCTGCATCCTATATCCTCCTCTTGGCCATTCATGAGATGGGGAATGGATATATTAGGCAAGCTTACCAAGGCACCAGGAGGAAAGGTGCACATGCTAGCCATGATAGACTATTTCTCTAAATGGATAGAAGCATAAGCTTTTACTCAATTCTGAGAAAAGGAAGTTATATCCTTTATTAAGCGAAACATTATTACTAGATTTGGAATTCCTTCTGAAATTATTTGTTATAATGGATCCCAATTTATTGGGAGTAGAATTACTAACTTTTGTGACAGATGGCAAGTTATCAACAAAGAATGGCTGTAGCATATAAGAAGAATGTCAGGATCAGAAGATTTCAAGTTGGTGATTTTGTGCTAAGGAAAGCATTACAGAATACAACGAATCCTGCTGATGGCAAGTTGGCACCAAAGTGGGAAGGTCCCTATCTCATTGAAGCTGAAGCTGGAAAGGGGGCATATCGTTTGCTGACCATGGATGGTGATCTCCTACCAAGAGTGTGGAATGCTGTTCATTTAAAGAAGTACTTTATGTAACAAGGATCAAGGATCCTTAGAGATTCTGATATCTAGTCCGGATCGAAGAATCCTGAAAAGATATATGATCCTTCCTTCGGTAACATTTTGCTAATTCTTTCATATCATACTTATTATTCATCATGAGAAAAGGGTGTTAGATTTTTAACATCCAATTTTATCAAGTTTTAAGTTTTGCAGAATTTTCACAAATATTCAAGTGGTTGGCCAACCCTCCAAAGTTTTTGGGTTTATCCCCAGTTTTTGGGCTTGTCCCCAGCTTAAGGTATCCAATACCTTCTACGGTTTAAAGGTTTTCACCTTTCACATGAATTGGGTTTCGACACCCTGCCAGTAGCGCACGTTATCCAAGTATAGTTCGAGGCAATGGGACCAGTACCCGCTTTAGGGGCTGACAATTTCATTGCTGTTGGCTATATGTAGGATCTCAAGTATAATGGTAGACGTACCATACATCCATTCATAAGGTTTCTAACGTTTTCACGTTAGCTAAGGTTTTGGCATTTTCATGTCACTTACGATGGGCTAGTCGCCAGTTTGGGCCATACACCAGTATCCTAAGGTTTCTAACGTTATCACGTTAGCTTAAGCTTTGGGCTTGCCCTAGTTTGTTGGGCTTGTCCCCAGTTTGTTGGGCTTGTCCCTAGTTTGTTTGGGCTTGTCCCCAGTTTGTTGGGCTTGTCCCAGTTTGTTTGGCTTAGTCCCAAGTTCATTTCAACAGGTTTGGAGCTTCGAAGATTCACAAGTTGATTCAAAAAGGATCATGGATCCTTAAAGTTTATCTAACACTGACTTGTTTGTTTGTACAAAGGTAGTACCTAAGGATACAAAATCCTAACTTTGATTTACTGGTATGCTTTATTCTCATACTTGTTTATCTTATTGACTTCACCCTGAACCTTGCAATTAAGTGTATATGACTTATTTACTTGTATCTAATCAGATTTTATCTATGATTATTATATACAAGAATTGGCAAATTTTTAACAACATGAATTTTTCTAAGTTCTTATAAGGTCAAACTTATGATTTTCACGAATAATACTCTTTAATGTGGAAACACAAGCATATCAAGTATACTTTACCAAATAAATGAACAACACCAAGTATAGTCAAAAGGTCAAAATTTCTATTTAAACCCTACTAAGGTTACCAAAATGCTCAACCCGAGCTTCGCCAGCGCTCCATGGCCCATCTACTCGGGTTGATACAGGGTGTTACTAATTATTTTAAGTGCAGGAAGGTTAAGAACGAAAGGTCTAAAAGGCTTCATCCTCCAAAAAAAGAAGGATTTTATGATCCTTAAAGAAAAGGGAGTTATCTCTAACCCTATATTTCGCAATTGATTATAGCAGGTCTTATCAGTGCGTCAGATAGTGTAGCGGCTAGTTATATGCAGCAACGGCTAGTTCACATCCAACGAAAATATGACAACTGGGAATCCTTATCACAACTGCCATATTGGGGGCAATTGTTAGGGCATTGATTTTTATAGCTATGGATCATGTATCCTGAAGCGTTGCCTGGATCACTTATCCTTAGCGGATGGTGCAGGGACTCGGAGGATCAAGGATCCTTAACATTACTTATGATTTCTAACAATTATCCACGTTTTTAATGCTTGTAAGCAGGTAATGGACGTAGTGGACTAAATCTCAGCTAGAATCTCGGGAATATTCCTTTTAAGATGCTACTTGGTGGCCAAGTAACGGTCATGTGAACATGGGCATGATCTTCCTAGAAAATAGGACTTGTAGTTAGCTTATTTAAATGGGGTTGATCAAGTGTTTTAGGCTGACTATCAACATTCACAAACACACACTTTCGTATAGATTGCAAACTAGAGCTCTCTACACACTTAGCATTCAATTGTACCACACTTGATCAACATCCGAAGTTGTAATCTTTTTTATTCAATATAGTCGATAGTGATAGTTTTCACTATCCGAGGTTTTTATGCCGGCGATCTACTAGTGATCAAGGGCTTTTCCTCGTATAAATCATCGCGTTCATCATCGTTTACATTTCGTATTTGTTAACACACTTGTTCATTATTTCAAGCACTCAACCTCACATTCAAAGTTTGGTTACATTATCCTTGTTGTGATTTTTGACCAAACAACCATAACCACCGATTACCATCTCCGACGTAACCCGACTTTTCGATCACTGTTATACCTCCGTCAACCACCACGTTCATTCACCATGTCACCTTCTTCATCGTCGACCAACCTCCACTGTTATCACCATACCTCCTCCGGTCACCGTCAACCCTTGTTCACCTCCGATCTCCATCGCATCACCATCGTGATATCACCTCCGTTTTGATATTGAGTTCAAGTTCGGGGTTTCGATATCGCGCAACCATTATCAACAACCTGCGTCTTTGTCACTGGTGTGTGTTGTTTGAACAGAGAAGACAACCCATTTGTGACGGTTGTGGTTGTTGGAAAGAGGGTTAGCGACAAAAATTTTTTAATGGACTCAAATTGTCGATTTTAGGTTTTATAATATTATATAATAATAATTATTTGTAATTATTATATAATCATTTAGTTTTATTATAATATATAATTATAATAATCAGTAGGTTTTTATAATTATTAAATATTTAATTATCTTTTTGGGTATATTTTAAAATTTATTATAAAAAGGGAGGTTAGATAAATATTTAAAAAAAATTAAAAAAATGGGGGAAGTTTGTTTGTTCGCTTGCGGTAAACTTTTTGACAGGTTTTTGAGGTGCGGTACACGAAGCGGGTTCATTCATTACAAGGTATTCAGGTTAGCAAGAGCATGGGTTCTTTGACTGTCTTGTATTTCTCGGGTTTTGATCACGAATTATGATTGAATCAAAGATGTCTACACTCCAAACTCAGTACTCGAACATAGTGTTCAACCCAGTTTTCAGCCCAGTCTGCAATTCCAACCCGAATGCCAATTCGAACATCATTTTCAGCCGAGTGTGTGATGCCAAGCAGAATGCAAATCCGCACATCATCTTTAGCCCACTCATCAAAACAACCGTTAACAACACTGCATCCCAGGCACAAAATCAAAACCCTAGCTTGCGAGATGAAGTGAAGGAAAAACTGAACGAGTTTATTGGAGAATATAATGTTGATCCTGTTGCGGACTTTGTGATGCGTTGCTTAAAGGTGGGAGGCGAAAAGAGGAAGTAAGGACGCATATGACTAGTTTTTTGGGTGATGACAAAGATTCCTTTGTATCTTGGTTGTGGGATCATTTGCAATCCAACCAAGATCTATACACACATTCAAATGAATCTCACCCCGAAGAAGTGGCCGAACAAAAACCTCAAACCAGCAAGCAACACCTCAAACTCAGCAAGCCGCAGTCAGTAGCCCAGCAACCCAAGACCATTTTATGCAATCAACTCTTTTTGGCTTTTTCTGTTTTTCAAATGTTTTTGTATTTTTCGGTTTTTCAAATGTTTGTCTTTTTTCTCATTTTCGCCCCCCCCAAACGATGCATATGTACATATATCTCCCTCCCCCCTCCTAAATTTGTGCATCACATTTTATGCGTAAATTTACCTAATAACAAAAAAGTATGTACAAAGTTTTAAACGAAAGAAAAAAGGAAAATCTTTTTGTTGTTTTTGCTTAACCGTTCCGTACCTAGTTAATATTTATAATAATTATTACTAATAATGAAGTAATGATTACCTAATGATTAATATTATTATTATTATTATAATAACAAATATTAAACCTAAAAATAAAGTAAAACTATCAATGTCTTCTTCGTTCGTTAACACAATTGAACCAAAAACCCTAATTCTTAAAATCAGCCGCCAAGGTGATGATGATGATGGTGGTCGCCGGAGGTGGTTAGCGGAGGTCGTTTGGTGATGTTGTGATGAAGGTGGTGTGGAGTTCAGCGCGGAGTTCCGTTGCGTTGGGAACGTGATAAATGTAGAAGACGGAGGTGAAGGTTAACATAGATGTTGTGTGTGGTGTTACAGGTGAAGCACCGGTGGTCGTTAGATGATGGTATTGGAAGATTGTCGACGGAAAACAGTGTTGCAGGTTTGGTTATGAAGGTCACCTTCTCCGACATCACCATAATTCATCTTCTCCTTCAATCTTCTCCGATCTACAAGCTCCGACATTCACGGTCTTCTCCATCGAAAACATCTCGAAACATCATCTTCATTCGAGATTATCATTCTACTTCACCTTCATCGCTAATCATCATCTTCATCCTCTTTTATCCGAGATCGACATCATCTGAGTTTCATCATCAACATCCGAAAAAACCAACTGAATCAAAGTTGAATGGTTAAACTATCGATACTCATTCTTGTGCTGATGATTGTGAGCAGGTTACATCCAAGGCTAAACATGCATCTACGCAATCATCATCAGGTGGGAAGAAGTTACCCAGTCAGCTTCCCGAAATAACACAAGCCGAACTGAAACTCTTTTTCTCAAAAGGACAAACCTGTCTTCATTCTGGAATTCTGGGATACATAGCTCGAAATTGTGTTCATCGTCTCCTCATGCTTTGTCATTCCATGAATAATTATCATCAGAGGGCCTCATAATGTCAACAGACCAGACATAAATACTTGCCATAAAGGCCCTCCGATGGAGACTGGAATCTAGCAAAGAGAATTAATCAGCAGTCTTCCAACACTAATGGTTTTCATAAACAAGATACAAAACCAAATGTTGTTGGAACCGGTATGCCCAAGACACATATAAAATTGATGTGGCTAGTACGTTATGATCCAAGTCGGGTCACATCCAATAACAAGCTAGACAAACACCTATAATATTTATTTATGATATGATCAAACAAATAAATATTAACACTTAGAATATTTAGAAATTGGTTTTCTAAATAATTGCACTTGAGAAACTAATAAATTATATGGATAATTTATTTTGAGAGAATATTTTATTTTGTTACTTAATGGGTTAAATAACATTATATATGGTTGTGAAATGTTGCATAAAGTCTTGTAATATGGTATGTTATATTTTATAAAAGTTATAAAATAATACTAGACTTAATTTAAAAGAAAACTTTGAATTTTTTTATGAAATAGTCCTATATGGCCATCCACTTTGGGGTCTCCCCACGGTGGATTTCTACCAATTGTATTACATGCAATATTCACACAATTCAACATAATATCACACAAGATTATATGGTTGTTTTTGGTGATATGATTTAACTCTGTCACACTCTTACACACACTAAAATCAAGTGCAAGAACTCTCAAATTCTCTCTAGAATTTCTGGCCAAGGGTGGTTCCAATTGAGTTCTTACAAGTGAAAATCCTAGCAATCAAAGGTGTTTAGCTGGAGGCTTGGGGTATGCAAGCTTGAGGTTTTCATTCTTGAAGATTACCATTCAAGAATCATCATCTTCTTCAATCTCCTAGCTCCTTGAAAGGTTGTTTCTTAAAACACCCTATGGTTATGTTTCGATAGCATGCATGTTCATATAATCCGGGTCTTGGGTTTTTACACAAATGAGTTTTGTATCAACATACTAACATGTTTTAAATAATTATTCCGCTGCGTTTTTCATTTTATACGGATAAAATGACTTTGATGAACATGTGAAAACCCCAACAATGGTATTAGAGCCGCTTATATGAATGCATGCTTCAAAGGATTTAAAAATTTTAGATTTTGGGTTTGGTTAAAACCCTATGGCCGGAATTTTTTAGCCATGGTTCTCCTTTTGTTTTTCAAGATACTTTTCTTAGATGCATAAAGGTATCTTTGAAAAATTATATCATATGGATGATATATTTGTTTGGACAAAAACCCACATTTTTCGGTGTTTCTTTCTTGGCTGAAAATATAGGTTATAAAAAAAGGGAACCATTTTGCTCTTGAATCGTATACATATGTGGATGTATATTTTTCGTGTTCATAACCTAGCCATGACCATGTGTTTGGATGTGTTGATTGTTTGTGTTTGTGTTTGTGATTTGTATTTAATTATTCAATGGGTTGTAGTGATTAAATATTTTTTTTGTTCTTCCATTTTAAAGTTATGTTATTTATACAATTTTCATTTGGTATGTAAAAATAAATAGATTAGTTGCATTTTATTTTACTAGAAAAAATGTATTAGGATATATATTTTGTAAAAGAAGATGCACAAAATGTTTTGGTTTGGACCAAATATTTTTGTCCAAAGGACTTCATGCTTCTAAATGGGATTTTAGCCCACTAACCAAAACACATATTGGAGGTCCAAATGAGTTTGGGGCTGAAGTTGGAGTCCATTTGGAAGCCCAAAGAAAGTGGAGAAATCATAACACAAGAAGAACGCTTGAAGCATTTGGATGCTGGATCAAGTGGGAGTTCATCGACACAACACCTGTATCAAATTTTTACCCTTAGAAGAGACCTTTTAGCACACTTCTTTCGGCTAACAAGTGTTGTTAAAACAACCGGCTATGGTTATGCACCTATTGATTTGTGTGTCATGCTTGTATGGTTGCTTAATTATGTTGTTTGGATGATATGACGATATGGATGCTTAACAAACTAATAATCAACAACAAGCTTAAAATTGGTTCTTAACATCGTCATTAAAAGTGGTTAATAAAATGGTTTTATTAAAGGTTAATGATTTTAATAATAAAAATGAGTTTTAATATGAGAACCTTGAAATTTGGCTAAGGTACCATGAATTTGAATGAATGCAAATGTTTGGTACATAAAGTTTTCTAAACTAGAATTTTGAAAACTTAAAACCCCTATTATAAAAATAAGTCAAACACCATCCTTTTATACAACACTCGAATCACTTGCGAACTCTTTGTGGGATAAAGGTCACCTAACCACATTTGAGGGAACTTGTGTGTTTGGGGTAGGGTTATAATATTTGTGGGATAAAGGTCACCTAACTGTTAGGGCTAGGATTTAATGACCTTTGAATCAGTGATCCTTCTATGTATTAAGGATATATTATCCTTGTGCCAAGTAACGGATACTGGAAGGATCAAGGATCTATAGTACTTATAATGATTTCTAAAAATTATCTTTGATATGTTGTTGAAATTTAATACATGTATACGTTTAAGACTAGGTCAAGCTGGAATATTGGAATATACTAAGAATTATGCACATGCATTAAGCTTTATGGACGTTGTGGGTGAACGTGGGTGATCCCCGATATTTCGCATAGGTAGTTGCTAGCTATAAACTCTCTTATTTTAGGGGATATTGAGCTATATTAGTAACACACATTAATTTTTTGTAACTCTATGAAAAACACACTATAAAACTCTAGATTTCGCTTGTAAACGGCTCAATATCTTCCGAAGTTGTAATTTTTGTTTGTCGAATATAGTTGATAGTGATAGTTTTTACTATCCGTGGTTTTTATGTCGGCGATCTACTAATGATCAAGGGCTTTTCCTCTTACAAATCCTGGTGTTGTCTTTTTCTTTACATTATGTACTTCAATATTTACCCATTTGATCTACAAGCGCTCAACCTCACATTCAAAGTTTGGTTATATTATCCTTGATCAGATTTTTGACCAAAACAGTTTGGCACCCACCGTGGGGCAATCGGTGCTTCAATTCTAAAATTCTCATTCATTTCATTCATTTTTGTTCACCTCCAACGACTACATGGCTTCTTAGGGAAAATCTGCTTCAAGTGCCATGCCGGCGGTTACCTCATCCAAGACTAGTGCATCATTGCCTCCTCTACCCCCTGTACCTATTAGGAGTGCAGAGAATCCTCAGAAGAAAACTACTCCTATTTATACAGGATCGAAAACCTCTACTGTTTCTTCGTCTACAACTATTAATAATGATGTTTATACTTTGATTTCGCAGATGAAGAACTACATGGAGCAGCATGACAAAACCAACGAAAGGATCCTCAGGGAGATTGATGAAATCAAGAAGTAGAAGAGATCCGTGGAGGATCACTCTCCACTGATACCCAGATCATTGGATTTCACTTCTCCAGCATCAACAATCCATCATTCCAGGGGATTCGGGGTTCAAATTCAAGGATCATCCAGTTACCAGCAAGGATCACTGGCGATGACACAAGGTCAAGGATCCTCATCTCAAGTTCAGCGATCCTACTTCCAGCCTCAAGGGTCATCTATCCTTTAGCAAGGATCACTGGCGATAACGCAACCTCAAGGATTCTTCTATGAACCTGAAGGATCGCAAGAGATGTACCAGTCCAGAGGATTCTATGCACCACATCAACGATCAACGTCTCAAGTTCAAGGATCCAACTTGTTCCAAGATCAAGGATCCTTAGGGAGCCAACCATCCAGGAACTTTGAAGTTCATATAGAAGACTTCATTCCTATGCAGACTATTGCCTCATCCGGTCCAACTGTTGCACCTGAAATGTCTACTTTTGGACACACTACTGCAATACCGGTTCCAAATCAATCAGGAGGTAACAATTTCAATACTTCTTTTGGTACTAATTATGGTTCCATGCAGGATGCAGGTATCAATCAGGCAATGGCACGAGAACTACAAAAGCTTAAGGATATGATATCCAACGTCCCAGGAGTGGTTAAGCCCATTCCTGAGATCCCAGATGGAAGTCACAGGGTGTCTCGTTTTGCACCTCCTATCTGCAATGTTGAGATTCCAAAACGCTTCCAAACCCCCAATATGAAGCTGTATGATGGTACAACTGATCCAGATGAGCATGTAGCACAATACCGGGAAAGAATGGAGATCAAACCCATTCCAGAAAGGTTAAAGGAAGCCTGTCTTTGCAAGGGCTTCGGATCTACACTCACTAGATCAGCATTAAAATGACTGCTAAGTCTTCCTCCTTACTCAATTACTTAGTTTTCTCATTTAGTTAACTTGTTAAATAATCAATTTTCATGTAGTAGAACTTTTGAACGATTAACTAGTGATCTATATAGGAAAACACAGGCTCGTGATGAATCCTTAAGAGATTACATCACTAAGTTTAGTAGATAATCCTTAGAAATCCCTATCCTAGATATTGCCACTGCTGTGGATGCATTTAAAATGGGATTGCTCAAGGATTCCTCATTCTATGATGACCTTGTTATGACACCTTGCTAGAATTTAGATGAAGTGAGGAATAGGGCATTAAGGTTCATTCGCTTAGAGGATGACAAAAGGGTCCAGGAATGATTTTCAGGATCCTCGAAACTGGAAAAGAAGGATCATTTTTTAAGAATAATCGATCCAAGTTATACTCTAAGCATGAAAACCACAATGTGCATGCAGTTGAACAAGACGAAGATGATGAGGACTATCCTCCAATATCTAAATATTATTTTTCTATTGATAATCATGAACTAATCCTTGCTATGCAGAATCTAGGTGACAAAGCTAGGTGGCCTAGAAAAAATGAGAAGGCCACAGCCAATAAAGACAGGTCTAAATGGTGCGCTTATCATGAGGATTTTGGTCACCTTACTAACGAGTGTATAGCATTGAGGAAGCAGATTGGCTATCTTCTCAGCAAAGGATACCTGAAGGAATTGCTCGGAAGGAAACATTCAAGGACTTAGGATCCTGAAAAGGTTCCTGAGAGGGCCCCTCCTCCACCAGCTGATACCCAAATTATCAACTTCATCTCTGGAGGTTCTGACATATGTGGAACATCATTTTTCGCGGCCAAAAGATATGCCAAAGAAGCGAAGACGGAAAATTGAGAAAGACCAGTTCGAACTTCAACACTGACTCAGCAGAAAGTTATATCCTTTGATGAGGATGATCGTGTGGATATTCAGGATCCTCATCACGCTGGCTTAGTTATCACCTTATTTATTTCTAACCACTATGTTCGCAGGATCCTTATTGATGGAGGGAGTTCAGTGAACATAATTCAGTTGGATGTCCTCAAAAAGATGAACATCCCTGAATCCGAGATCATCCCAAGATCATCGGTGCTCGTGGGATTTAGTGGGGAAACCAAGAATACATTAGGGGACATCAAACTCCCAATTTACATAGAGTGAGTAAATTCTATTCAAAAGTTTTGTATAATAGATTGCTTATCTTGTTGTAATGTTATCCTTGACAGGCCATGGATACATGACATGAAGGCAGTCCCCTCGACATATCACCAATGTGGTAAGCTCTCAAGTCCATGGGGAATAGTCAAGATAGAGAGTGACCAGCAGGAGGCAAAGAACTGCTACACTTCATCGATGAAACCAGCTTCCAAGTCTAGGGAAGCATAGCAATTAAAGTATCCTCCAAGAGACGTCATGGAGGCAAGAGAATAAGACGTCAAGGATATACTTTTAGATTTTGAGGATCCTGAATCCAAGGTGTATATAGGATCCGAGATCTGGGAGAGCATAGAGCAGGATCTAGTATCCTTCCCGAAACATAGAAAATCTACCTTCGCTTGGAAGCACGAAGACATGACAGGTATTTCAAAAGATATCATTACTCATAAGCTTGGTATTGACAGGTCTTTCAGGCCAATTCACCAAAAGAGGAGAAAATTTACACCTGAAAGAAATGCAATTATCCAAGAAGAGGTAGACAACTTACTAAAGGCAGGTATGATAAGAGAAGTCAAGTATCCAAGATGGTTAGCCAATGTGGTTGTTGTTCAGAAGAAAATTGGAAAGTGGGGGGTATGTGTCGATTTTACTGATCTGAACAAGGCATGTCCCAAGGATCCTTTCCCTTTACCCCACATTGACTCCATGGTGGATGCTACGGCGGGTCATGAGTTGTTAACTTTTATGGATGCTTCATCTGGATTTCAGCAAATCCAGATGGAACCATCTGATCAAGAGGATACAACGTTCATGACACCCACCAGCATATATTGTTATATTGCTATGCCCTTTGGTTTAAGAAATGCAGGTGCTACATACCAAAGGCTGGTGAATATGATGTTCAAAGAGCAACTTGGACACACAATGGAAGTATACATAAATGATATGTTGGTCAAATCTAAAAAAGCTGAGGATCGCCTGAAGGACCTTGAAGAAGCATTCAATATCCTTGACCAGTACAACATTAAGTTGAATCCTTCCAAATGCCATTTCGGGGAACGCTGGAAAGTTTTTAGGATATATGGTGACCAAAAGGGGAATCGAAGCAAGTCCGGAACAGATAAAAGCTATAGTAAACATCAAATCTCCTGCCAATGCTAAGGATGTTCAAAGATTGAAAAGGAGAATTGCAGCTTTGAACAGATTCATCTCAAAATCTTCAAAAAAATGCAAGGATTTTTATGATATTCTGAGGAAGAATAAGAAGTTTGAATGGATTGAAAAGCATGAAGCTGCTCTACAAGCCCTCAAGGATTACTTGTCCTCTGCAACAGATTTAATGAAACAAGAAGAAAAGGGAAGCATTATCCTTATACCTAGCTGTCTCAGGTAAAGCGGTAAGCGCGGTCCTAGTTAAGGATCATGAAGGCCAACAACATCCGGTATACTATGTAAGTAAAAGTCTACTTGATGCCGAGGCTAGGTATTCTCATTTAGAGAAGCTTATTCTTGCTTTAATCATAGCTTCTACTAAACTTAGACATTATTTTGAAACTCATACTATTATTGTTAAAACTAACTTTCCTATTAAGAATGTTCTCAGGAAACATTTCTTGAAATGTCAGGGAGAATGGCAAAAAGGGCAGTCAAGCTTAGTGCATATGAGATTAAGTATGAACCCAGGACTGCCATCAAATCCCAAGCCTTGGCTGACTTTGTGGCGGATTTCAGTAGTGACCTACAAAGGGAAGCTGAGTTTGAAGTGCAACAACTTGAGGAAACCAAGGATCCTTGGACACCCTTCACAGATGGAGCCTCAAATGTCAAGGGAACTGGACTTGGCTTACTACTAAAATCACCACAGGGGGACATTATGCCCCAATCCATAGCATGTGAATGTCAGAACACTAATAACGAGGCTGAGTATGACGCCTTGATAGAAGGTTTGCAAAACATATGAGGATCAGGTATCTTCAAGTATTTGTAGATTCGTTACTAATTACTAATCACTATAATGGTTCCTATGTTGTCAAAGGTGAAAAACTAATCAAATATTTGGAGATAGTCAGGAAATTGGCAGATTCTTTTGCTTTTTTCAGTTTAACACAGGTACCCAGGGAAGAAAATGTAGAAGTGGATGCCTTAGCCAATCTAGGTTCCTCACTAAAGATGCCAGAGGATGTGAAGATACCCATCATCCATATTCTGACTCCTGCAATTCAGGAGAATGAAGCAATGGAGATGGCGGAAGATGCTGCGATAGTACCCTAGTGATGATGCACAATCAATTCCAGGATCATGCATCCTTCCAATCCTGAACTATATTAAAAAAGGGGAAGTTCCTATTGGGAAAAATCCTAGAGCCTTCAAGATCAAGGTATCCCAATTCATGATAATTAACAACTTGCTGTAGTAAAGATCCCTTGCAGGTCCCTATCTGCGATGCATTGAGGATCCTGAGATCCAAGAAGTGTTGAAGGATTTTCATGAAGGAGACTGTGGAAATCACACTGGGGGCAGAGCACTATTTTCAAGGATCCACATAACAGGATACTATTGGCCTACGATGAAGAAGGATGTCGTGTTCATGCTAGCTATGACAGACTATTTCTCTATGTGGATAGAAGCAGAAGTCTTTCCTCAAGTCAGAGAAAAGGAAGTCATGTCCTTTACTAAAAGAAATATCATAACTAGATTTGGAATTCCTTCTGAAATTGTTTGTGATAACGGATCTCAGTTATTGGGAGTCGTACTACTAACTTTTGTGACAGCTGGGGGATTAGGATGATAACATCAACACCAGTCTACCCACAAGCTAATGGCCAGGCAGAATCATCCAACAAGATCATTATCAACAACTTGAAGAAGAAGCTTGGATTAAAAAAGGGCAAATGGGCTGAGGAATTACCTTATGTCTTATGGGCAGATAGGACAAATCCTAAGAATGCTATGGGTCAAACTCCTTTCTCCTTAGTCTTTGGAGCTGAAGCAGTGATCCCTACAGAAATGGTAGTACCGAAAGCAAGAACAAGCATTTGTGATCCTAAAGTGAATGTTGAGACTCTAACTCAAGACTTGGATACTGTGGAAGAATTACGAGACATGGCCAGAATAAGAATGGCTAGCTATCAACAAAAGATTGCTGGTGCATGTAACAAGAGTGTCAGAGTAAGAAGATTTCAAGTTGGTGACATGGTATTGAGGAAAGCGTTCCAGAATACCACGAATCCTTCTGATGGCAAATTGGCACTAAAATGGGAGGGCCCCTATCTTATCGAAGCTGAAGCTGGAAAGGGGGTATATCGTTTGCTAACTATGGATGGTGACCTTCTACCAAGAGCTTGGAATACTATCACCTGAAGAATTATTTTATGTAAAAGAATCAAAGATCCTTAATTATCTCAATGTTCAGTTCAGATTGAAGGATCCTCAAAGGATATATGATCAAGCTTTAGGTTTTGCAGAAGTTATTACAAATGTTCAAGAGGTTGGCCACCTCTCCAAGACTTTGGGCATATCCCCAGCTTAAGGTATTCAATACCTTCTAAGGTTTAAAGGTTTTCACCTTTCACATGAATTGGGTTTCGACACCCCGCTAGTAGCGTACGTTATCCAAGTATAGTTCGAGACAATGGGACCAGTACCTTATTTAGGGGCTGACAATTTCATTGTTGTTGGCTATATGTAGGATCCTAAGTATAATGGTAGACATACCAGACATCCGTTCTCAAGGTTTCTAATGTTTTCACGTTAGCTAAGGTTTGGCATTTTCATGTCACTTACGATTGGTTAGTCGCCAATTTGGGCCATACACCAGTATCCTAAGGTTTCTAACGTTTTCACGTTAGCTCAAGTTTATTGGGCTTGTCCCCAGTTTGTTGGGCTTGTCCCCAGTTGTTTGGACTTGTCCCCAATTTTTTTTGTTTGGCTTAGTCCCTAGTTGGTTTCAACAGGTTTTGAAGCTTTGAAGACTCACAAGTTGATTTGAAAAGGATCCTGAATCCTTGAAGTTTATCTAACGGTGACTTGTTTGTTAATACAAAGTTAGTTCCTCAGGGTATAAAATCCTAACTTGGATTTTCCGGTATGCTTTATTCTCATACTTGTTTATCTTATTGACTTCACTCTGAACCTTGCAATTAAGGGTATATGACTTATTTACTTGTATCTAATCAGACTTTATCTACAATAATTATTTATATGAATTGGCAAACTTTTAACAACATGATTTTTTCTAAATCCTTATAAGGTCAAATTTATGATTTTTTCACAAACAATCTATATAAATGTGGAAACACAAGTATATCAAGTAAACTTTACCAAACAAATGAACAACAC
This sequence comes from Scalesia atractyloides, assembly GCA_947069175.1. NCBI lineage: Eukaryota > Viridiplantae > Streptophyta > Magnoliopsida > Asterales > Asteraceae > Scalesia > Scalesia atractyloides. The sequence goes on along the minus strand of CAMTDV010000004.1, from coordinate 50,655,671 downwards.
CGGAGATAGTTGAAAGACTAATATTATTAGGCCCGTTAATATTTACCATAAGTATCTGGCCCGGACTTCACCAGCAAAATGTGAACCATCCATCCAGGTCGGATCGGGTTTGTCTAACAGTTAATGTTCATGCAGAAAAAGTAAAATGCAGGAAATTAAGAGCATGATAACAAAGGTTTCATCCCCCAAACGAAGGATCCGTCCACCTTTGTTATCCTACCTATTGTCTGAAGGATCAGTGATCCTCAAACCTAAGAGCTATTGTTTAAAACAACCAACAAAAATCACAAATCCTAAAAAGTGGGCTCCGGCCTCGTCTACATTATCCATCATCGCCCACATATGTAGCTCACACCGCAGCTGCCTCGCCACCTTCACCTTCAACCACCGTCTCTTCAACCTCCTTATGCACCCCGCTGGATCCTGCCTCACCTGCTGTTGCCACTGCCGTCTCTGGTTCACTGTCACCAAGGTTGCTCAGTGCTACTTCCCAGGAAGTCACGTCCCACGAAGATCTGTCAAAACCAGGATCGCTAGCCTCTTTGGCCATCTTGATCATGGATTGAAGAACTGTTTTGGCAGCACAAACCTTGGCCTCTTCGGTAGCATTCGTAGTAGCTTCATGAGCTCCTACCTCAGCATTCAGCAACAGCTCTTCCAGGACCGCCTTCTCTTTTTCCAGCGCCTTATTCTGCTTCTCAAGTTTGGAGATGTCCTTGTCTTTAGCGACAACAATGTAGCACATCCCAACTAAAGTCTCTTCATATTCAGCCAACTTCTTCTCTTAGAGGATCCATATGGCTAAATTCCTAAGAACAAACAAGATAGGGAAATATCAGAATCAAGGATCCTCACAAACAGGTAAAGTAGGACTTCAGGATCAAGGATCCTTACCTCGGTCAGAATGTTATGAAGGCGTTTCTCAATGGAGGTAAGATCGCTCTCGGGTTCAGAGGGTTTCATCCTTTTCGAGCCGGACTTAGTTCTGGCGGAGACCTGGCGGGGTTCAGCAGCGGGAATGTTCTTCATTGGCTCCTGCTTTACGGCCTTGGAATGTATGTCGTCGAGAGCGAATGATGCAGATTTGGAAGTGGATTTTTGAACACCTGTCATCGTACATCAAAAAGATAATTTTTTTTTAAATTAAATTCATTTATTTATACAATATACGGTACGGTTACTTACTGGACATGCTATAGGATGAGGAGGTCTGTACTTCTTCACCAGGATCCTGGATCCTTACTTTGAATGTCCTGTCTATAGGGTCAAGCTTTAGGAAGGCTTTAGCTCGATCAACAGTTCCCAGTTCCTCAGCTAGGCTTGCGAACTTTTTCACTGCGAAAAAGAAAAGGGGAAAAGTTGGTGAGAAATCAAAATGTGAGTAAATTATACACAATAACCCTATCTCCTACCCTTCGAGATCCATTGAAGAGGCAAAGTGTCCCCCTTGTTGATGCATATGTCTGTTGCCTACGTCATCGTATAATATTGAGTCTGTATTTAGAAGAGAAATGTCGAAGTTTATGTTTGTAAAGGGTCAACTTCGCTTGGAATGATGTGTGGATAGTCAAGTTCGGCCGAACTTGACTAAGCAAGTTTGCCCGAACTTGCATCTCTCCAGCGAACTTGCACTCCTATAAATAGGAGTCTTGACATTTCATTTGTAACTCTCAGAGATTTTGTCACGATAGAGGTGAAGCTCTGTCCAAGTGTTTCCAGGATCTGTACGTTTACACATCAATGAAACAGTGATTAATCAGTAACAAACTTGTCTCCAGTGTCGCCTATGCTAACGGATTCCGCATGTTTACATTACGTTAGCCAAATTAGTACCGGAACGATCCGTACAACGAACCTTTAAGTGGTATCAAAGCTAGAATAGCCTGATTTGATTGATATCAAGACAAGAACACTTCTAATTCTACTCCATTCTTCTATTTTTCTTAACTTTTACACTAAAATGAAGAATTCACGGTCAAATTCTGTCCAATTTTGAATATGACATGTTAAATACATCATAGATAAACCCCTGAGTGTTTGGAGACTAAAATCAAACGAATTGGTGTCAAATTGTTGCAAAAACCATGTTTTCCAAACTCATGTTGATCGAACTTGTAACCTAAGTTCGGCCGAACTTGCCTTAGAAACTCACTTTTTGAGTGAATTTCTATCAAGTTCGCTCGAACTTGAGGAATTTTTGAGAGATTTATAGCTAAGTTCGCTCGAATTTACTAAAGAATCATTGATATTTTATCAAGTTAGACCGAACTTGATAAAAATCAGGAAAGCTTTAGCTAAGTTCGCCCGAACTTACAAGGTTCTTATAAAATCCATATTGCAAGTTCGCTCGAAGTTCAAGGGACATTTTTCAAATCATAATCCATAAGTTCGACCAAACTTGTGGTTAAAAATTTGAAATTCTTCATTCTACTGCAAGTTCGACCGAACATGTAGTAAATCTAATCATTTTCAAAGTTTTAACGTGTTTTCAGTGTACATGTCTCGTTATTCGCAATGGAAGATCTTCAGAGAGCGTTTATGACAGCAGTGGGTACATCTAATGCCAATGTCATACAGCAAGTCAATCTAGACAACGAGATGGGCACGTCCATTAAACCGCCAAAATTAATGAGCATGGACGAATATGAAGGATGGAAGGAGAATTTCAGTTACTGGCTTCAGGCCATGCATTTCCAAAGTTGGATAGCTCTCGAGAGAGGTTATACTTTTACGTTGGACGAAAATCAGCAAGTTCTGGAGAAGTACAAGTATTCCACAATACAGAAAGATGAGTACATTGCTGAGAAAAAGATGATTAGCCTCATTCAATAATCTGTTAAAGAGGATATTCTGGTCTTATTGCCCGAGTACACGACTGCAGGAGAACTCTGGCTATCACTGCAATAGAAATACCAAGGAAGCGCAGAGATGATCAAGAGTAAGAAAGCTCTCATCATGAAGGAGTTCGACATTTTTAATTTGTTGAAAGGCGAGACAATGAAACAGATGATTGAAGCATGCAGATGCGTTACTTGACGGAGAGTGGACTACTTATTTGATGGTTCTGAAAGAAAGTCCGAACTGGGAATTCTTTAAGCTATCAACATTCATCAACAAACTTGAAGGTCATGAAATGGAGCTTCTAAAGATCGCAAAGTCAAAGAATGCTAACATTGTTCAAGATGTTGGTTTGTACTACAAGAACAGGATGCAAGACAACATTTCAAGCCCGAAGATTCAGACAGCGTTCAGTGCAAACATGGATTCTTCTCCACAGAATCAGAACCAATCATATCCACAATATGATCAAAGTCCACAGAGCTCTTCGTTCTCAAGCACAGGGTCAAATGCTTCTTATCAGAGTCAAATAAATCAGAATCAGCAAACGAATTCTGATTCAAACGTGTACAAGTGTAACATTCTTGTTAATCTAAACAATGTTGTTTCTGAGCAAGTTGCAAAACAACACATGGCACTTCTCGCCACTGTTCTAGAACCGTATGAAATTCTTGTAGCTGGAAAGATCGGCAATCCCGAAATGACCGCCGAAGACTACGATCAGGTGGACGAAGAAGAGCTTGAACTGATGGACATTAAGTGGTCACTAGCTTCTATCATTCGAAGGATCACAAAGTTTGTTGCACTCACAGGCCGAGATATCGTAAATTTAAGCAACAAGCTAGGGTTCGACAAAACCAAGGTCACTTGTTTCACATGCCGACAGAAAGGGCATTTTAAGAGAGAATGCAAAAACCCTGAAGCAACGGGAAATCAGAGTACATTTGGTGGAGGCAACGAGTATTATAAGAAATCTCTTCAATACAAGCCTTTCCCAAACAAGACACAAGTTGAGATCCAGGAAAAACCAAACAACAGTAACAATGATAAGGCAATGGTTGCTACCAACGTAGATGATGGTTTTGATTGGATCTCTTATATCGGTAAGAAGACCGGAGTTGCATTGATGGCTGAGATCGTTGAAGATACTTCTGCCGAAGAAGCAGCAGCAATGGAAAATGCTCTACTGGAATAGTATCTGCAACAACAGGAAGAAGAAGAAGAAATGTATCTTCACATGAAGACACATGGTATTTTAACTCCTCATTCATCTTCTAGTTTTGCAGGTAACTTTGATGGAAATTCTCAGGAGCAAGTGGTCGAGGAAAAACCGATTGATGAAGTTATCATTGCTGTTGTTCAAGAAGTGAATGCTGAAAACCTCAAGGATATTGCCAATAAAGCTATGACGGCAAATTTTACCAAGGTATGTCCAGAGGTAAAGGAAGTTGTCAAAGTGCAAGTTGTAGAGGTTGTAAAACCTTGTACAAAATGCACCGAGCCATGTCCTGAATGTGCCAAAAAATCACAAATCATCGCTCAACACAATGTACATGACGAACATTTCAAATACGATTATCGTACAATGAAGGAAGCATATGACAATGAAAGAAGATTATGGCAGACTCGATAGAAATAATATTGAACAACATGATACTGTAAGGATGTTGAAAGGTACAGTAATGGATAAACAAAAAGCAATAAACATCTATATTAACACCATTGTTGAGACCAAACAACAACTCCAGGACATGAAGATTGAAACAGAACGTGTTCAACAACTTTTAAGAAGTTACAAAACTAACGCATATGTCATTGATCACATTCTTCCCACAATTCCATCGGAAGAAAAACCTAAAAAGAAAATTGGTAAAGAATACAGCACTGTTCCTCCACCCCAATGCGAGAAATATTGTCGCAAAACTGTTGATGGGATGGATAAGGCACTCAATATTGAGTTGTTATCTGAAAAGAAAAATGAGTTGCCGGAGAACATTGATGTAGTCTTTACTAAAACAGACGATGACAATGCGATAGTGAAAAAGGTGGTTGAAAATGTTCTGAACGATTCTGATGATGGCAGCTTTCAGAGCGCCAACTCGAGTTTGAACAGTTCTGACACAAATTCTGAAGATGATCTATGTGATGATCCTAACGTTGTCATGTACAAGGTTAAGGAATCTGATAAATTATACTTTGATGACAGTTTTCTGATTCGGAATGTCAAAGAAGATCAATTGGATAAACTATTCAAATTGGTTGAATTTTCATCAGAGGACCTAGAGAAAAATGAAAAGATATTCTATTCTAAGCCCAAAAGAAATTACAATAACTACCAGAGAAAAGGTGGTGATCATCCGGAAAACCGGAGAGCTGGGTTGGGTCTAGATGAGGAAGAAGGACCGGTTAAGAAAATGTCACCATTTCACGAGTACAAAGATAAAAACATGAAATTTGTTTATGGGACAAACACGGTTCATGAGGAGAGTTTGATTGGGAAGCAATCAAACGACGAGTTTAAGAAACAAAAAGAACTTCGAGATAAGGCAAAAGCCACAAGTGGTGTAAAATCCACTAGTGGACATTCACATGATAATCGGATTTGCTTCAAGTGCAACGAAGTTGGTCATATTGCACGGAAGTGTCCGAAGTCTAAGCCGGCCTATCTTCGAAGAAAAGAAAGTTCAGATGTTTTTAAACCAAAGCAACCCGAGTTTGTAAAACCTGTAACAATTTTGAAACGAAACGAATCAAAACCTGAAGTTAAACCTAAAATTGAAAAAAAATTTGAAAACTCAACTTTCGAAAAAGGTGAAACTTCTAGGGCAAATGAAAACAAGTTTTACATCAAAAAAGGCATGAAAATCCCAAAAAACATCTCGAACATTATATATCGTTAGATTCGTATCTACGAGATGAGTTTAAAGCTCTAATCTTGTAAAAAAGTTTTTTGAAAAATTTTAAACGTTTTTTAGCAAACCGATACGTTAATATTGTGGGTTAAAAAGTCAAAGTTTTACTAAAATTGTCTGTTTGCTAATCATTTTTCAAGTGTTTTGAACGACAAATAAGTTTGTAAAACAAAATGGAGTCCGTGAAGTCGCCAATGTTGATGCGTATAGATGAGTATGAAGGCTGGAAAGAAAAATTCGAGGACTGGGTCCGAGCAAATCATCTCTATGGTTGGGTTGCTATTCAAACTGGATTTAAATGGCCAGTTCGTGGAGCTCAGCTTTCAGTATCAAAGTTTACAACTCATCTGAATGCTGTATATGCCCATGAGAGGAAGATCCTAACCTCGTTACAATAATCGATAAAAGAAGATATCTTGGTGTTACCAGAATACAAAACTGCACAGGATTTGTGGAAATCACTAGGCGTTAAATATTTGGAAGGTGCTGACATGATTAAGAACAAAAAGGTGCTAATCAAGAAGAAGTCTGATCGTGTTAGCGATCAGGGAAATGATCGGGAAGCACAAAGTTCAAATAACACCACAAATGAGGTTTCAAGTTCTGAATCTGTGTGCTCAAATTGTCAACAATCCAGATCTGATAATGTCAAATTTTTGAAAGATATGGAAATCTTGAAAATAGAAAATAAAAAGTTAAAAGAAACTGAAAAGAATTTTCAAAGCAAAATAAAAATTTTAGAAAATGAAAATTACAAATGTTAATAGATTTTCAAAATGAAATAAAAATGAAAAAAATGTTTTTGAAAAATTGAATATAGATAATCAAAAAGCAATAAATTCTCATATTGAGAAAATTGTTCAACTTGAAAAAAGAAGTTGAGACTGTTAAAAATAAAGCTGTTAATTCAGAAAAATTATAGAAAGGTTTTGTGACCTCCTCATTAAAGTTAGATCATATATGTCCAAAACCGGTCAATAATAATAAAAAGGAAAATCCAATAAGTAACATTGTTACAAATTATGACGATGTCATAATTGAAGATTGTGACGATAATACCGGTGATGAAAGAACTAAAAATGATAAACATGAAATATTTTTAAAACTAAAAGAAAAATTTCAAGAAACTGTTCTACAATCTACTAAAAATGTGAATGCTCAATGCAAAAACTTTCTAAGCAGAATGAAGAACAAAAACAAAGTTTTTAAAGTTTTCAAAACAAAAATAAAAGCTCATCGATACAATCATCCAATCATTATAAAAAATCAAACAAATTTGAAAAACAAAACTCAAAAAAAATTGAGAATAAGTGTTGCAGGTCGGACCACAGTGCTTCAACGTCAAATCAAAGGAACAAGAGAAGCAGGAAAGATGGCTACCACACATCAAATCAATGTTATGATTTGAGTGTATGGTTTGATATAAAACGATATGAGAACAGGAAGTGTTATAAATGTAGAGTAACTGGACACATTGCTGGAAAATGTTTTCAAATTAATCCTAAACCTGCTCATATTGATAACAAAAATTCTGGAGTACCAACACAAGTTTTGAAACAATGTACAGAAACTACAAACAAGGTGAAACCAGTTATTACTAGATTTTCAAATTTTAAAACTGGTGAATCCTCGAATGGTAATGAACAAAGAGTTTCTACATTGTATTTCAAGAAAGCTTTAACGAAAAATCAATCATGGTTGGTAAAAGAAAAAGAAGTTACACAATCAGTAAAAATTGAAAGTTTAGAGAACTTTCCAAAACATGAGAAAGTTCAAAATAAACCTGATTGTGAAAGGAAAATCAAAATTAAGGTTGAAGAAACAACGCCTAAGACTGCAAAGGCTTGGGTGTCACTATTCAACTAATTGTTTGAATTTTTGTGTAGGAACTTCTGAGATGAACACAAATTACTAAGAATGACATTCTGGAGTACACATTGAAGATGGCCCGGGTTATCATGTTATTTATAAAGGCCATTTTTACAAAACATGGTCCAAAAATGTTTACTTTAAAATTTTGGAGAAAATTTTTCAAAAAACACATTTCAATAACGTTTACTTGAAAATTTTTACAAATTTTTGAAGACAAATTTGAAAAGTTTCACAGAACCCTCACTGTTAAATAGACAAAACCTAGGGGTATAAATTGTTATAAACAGAAAGGTGTCAAGGTTTTTGTCATCATGAGGAGGAGGGGACTTAAAAGAAAATTAGTGAAGTAGTAATGGATGGAGAATTGAAGTGATTCTCATTGGTTGGTCAATGTTTTCTTATAAATCAAAATTCCAAAATATGTTTTTAAATTTTAGGGGGAGAAAAAATTTCGGAAAATCCAAAAACATATTAAAAGAAAAAAGTACAAAAATATGAAAAAGGCAAAAAGAGTTTTGTGTCAAAAAGGAAATGATAGTACATCAGTGGACTACCACAGTATGCTAAGGATTTGTAAAGTTTAAAAAGTATAAACAAGTCTTACTGTGTGTAGGACCGATCCTCAATGCATATGAACGTAGATTTGATCTCTATTGTCCATAATAGCGGAAATATTATGACAAGTTTACCAAATAACAAGAATTAGTCAATTTTATTGATATAACATCGAGTCTTCAAATTGACAGAGCTTCGCCTCAGAAATGCCAAAGTTACAAATGAGGATGACAAGCTAGCTATTTATAGGCTGACAAGTTCGTTGGTGGGGGATGAAGTTCGGGCGAACTTGACTATGTCAAATTTGAAAGCTCATCGGTACAATCATCAAATCATTATAAAAATAAACAAATTTGAAAAACAAAACTCACAAAAATTTGAGAATAAGTGGTGCAGGTCGAACCACAGTGCTTCAACGTGAAATCAAAGGAACAGGAGAAGCAGGAAAGATGGCTACCACACATCAAATCAACGTTATGATTTGAGTGTATAGTTTGATAGAAAACGATATGAGAACAGGAAGTGTCATAAATGTAGAGTAACTGGACACATTGCTAGAAAATGTTTTCAAATTAATCCTAAACCTGCTCATATTGAAAATAAAAATTCTGGAGTACCAACTCAGGTTTTGAAACAATGTACAGAAAGTACAAATAAGGTGAAACCAGTTATTACTAAATTTTCAAATTTTGAAACTGGTGAATCCTCAAATGGTAATGAACAAAGAGTTTCTACATTGTATTTCATTTGTAACTTTCATAGATTTTGTCACGACAGAGGCGAAGCTCTGTCCAAGTGTTTCCAGGATCTGTAATGTTGAATATTAATGAAACGGTGATTAAATAGAAACAAATGAGTGTATCCATTGTCGCCAATGCAAACGGATTCCGCATGTTTACCTTAGGTTTGTCAAATTAGTGCCCGAACGATCCGTATAACGGACCTACATTCTTTTCATTTTTCTCCAGGTCTTCTGATGTGACTTCAACCAGTTTAAACAGTTTATCCAATTGATCTTCATTGACGTTCCGAATTGGAAAACTGTCATCAAAGTATAATCTATCAGATTCCTTAACCTTGTACATGACAACGTTAGGATCGTCACATAGATCATCTTACGATGATGTATCGTCATCTTCGGAATTTGTCTCAGAACTGTTCAAACTCGAGGTGGCGCTCTCAAAGCTGCCATCATCAGAATCATTCAGAACATTTTCAACCACCTTTTTTCACTACCGCTTTGTCATCATCTGATTTAGTATAGAGTACATCAATGTTCTCTGGCAACTCATTTTTCTTTTCAGATAACAACTCAATGTTGAGTGTCTTATCCATCCCATCAACAGTTTTGCGACAATACTTCTCGCATAGGGGTGGAGGAACATTGTTGTATTCTTTACCAGTTTTCTTTTTAGATTTATTAACATTTTCTTCCGACGAGATCGTGGGAAGTATGTGATCGATGACATACGCGTTAGTCGTGTAACTTCTTAAAAGTAGTTGAACACATTCTGTTTCAATTTTCATGTCCTGGAGTTGTTGCTTGGTTTCAGCAATGGTGTTGATATAAATGTTTATTGCTTTTTGTTTATCCATTACTGTACCTTTCAACATCCTTATAGTATCGTTTGTTCAATATTATTTCTATCGAGCCTGCCATAATCATCTTTCATTTTGTCATACGCTTCCTTCATTGTACGATAATCATATTTGAAATGTTCATTATGTACATTGAGTTCAGCGATGATTTGTGATTTTTTGGCGCATTCAGCACATGGCTCGATACATTTTGTGCAAGGTTTTACAACCTCCACAACTTGTACTTTGACTACTTCCTTTACCTCTGAACCTACCTTGGTTAGATTTGCCATCATAGCTTTATCGGCAAAGTCCTTCAGGTTTTCAGCAGTTACTTCTTGAACAACATCAGTAATTTCTTCATTCGATTTCTCCTCGATCACTTGCTCTTAAGAACTTCCATCAAAGTTACCTGCAAAACTATCACAAGAGTTAGAAGATAATATGCCTTGTTTCTTCATGTGAAGATACTCTTCTTCCTTCTGTTGTTGCAGATACTGTTCCAATAAAATATTCTCTATAGCTGCTGCTTCTTCGGCAGAAGTGACTTCAATGATCTCAGCCATCAATGCAACTCCGGTCTTCTTACCGATACAATAATTCCAATTGAAGCCATCATCCTCGTTCGAAGCAACCATAGCCTTCTCAGTGTTGTTACTATTTGGTTTCTCTTGGATCTCAACTTGTGTCTTCTTTGGGAAAGGCTTGTATTGAAGAGATTTCTTGTAATACTCGTTGCCTCCACCGAATGGACTCTGATTTCCCGTTGCTTCAGGATTTTTGCATTCTCTCTTGAAATGCCCTTTCTGTCGGCATCTAAAACAAGTGACTTTCGATTTGTCGAACCCTAGCTTGTTGCTTGAATTTTCGATATCTCGGCCAGTGAGTGCAACAAACTTTGTGACCCTTGAATGATAGAAGCTAGTGACCACTTGATATCCACCAGCTCAAGTTCTTCTTCGTCCACCTGATCGTAGTCTTCAGCGGTCATTTCGGGATTGCCGATCTTTCCAGCTACAAGACTTTCATATGATTCTAGAATAGTGGCGAGAAGTGACATATGTTGTTTTGCAACTTGCTCAGAAACAACATTGTTTAGATTTACAGCAATGTTAGACTTGTACACATTTGGATCAGAATTTGTTTGTTTATTTTGATTTGCTTGACTCTGATAAGAAGCATTTGACCATGTGCTTGAGAAAGAAGAGCTTTGTGGACTTTGATCATATTGAGGATATGATTGGTTCTAATTTTGTGGAGAAGAATTCATGTTTGCACTGAACGCTGTCTGTATCTTTGGGCTTGAAATACTATCTTGCATTCCATTCTTTTAATACAGACAAACATCTTGAACAATGTTAGCATTCTTCGACTTTTCGATCTTTAGAAGTTCCATCTCGTGCCCTTCTAGTTTGTCGATGAATGTAGACAGCTTAAAGAATTCCCAGTTATCGCTTTCTTTCAAGACCATGAGATACGTAGTCCACTCTCCGTCAGGTAAAGCATCTGCCAGCTTATCGATGTACTCTTGTTCCGTCTTCTGGAGACCGTGTCTCCTCATTTAGAATTTCAGATGACAGAAAAGGTCAATCACCTGCTTCCTTGTCTCTCCCTTCAACATGTTAAAGATATCGAACTCCTTCAGGATGACAGCTTTTTTACTCTTGATCATATTTGCGCTTCCTTGGTATTTCTTTTGCAGTGATAGCCAGAGATCTCTTGCAGTCGTATATTCGGGCAACAAAACCAGAATATCCTCTTTAACAGATTGTTGAATGAGGCTTATCATCTTTTTCTCAGCAATGTACTCATCTTTCTGTATTGTAGTATACTTGTACTTCTCCAGAACTTGCTGATGTTCGTCTAACGGAGCAGTATAACCTCTCTCAATCGACACCCATCCTTGGAAATGCATGGCCTGAACCCAATAAGTAAATTTCTCCTTCCATCCTTCATACTCGTCCATGCTCATTAACTTTGGCGGTTTAACGGACGTGCCCATCTCGTTGTCAAGATTGACTTGTTGGATCACGTTAACATTGGATGTACCCATTACTGTCATATACGCTCTCTGTAGATCATCCATTGCGAATATCAAGACACGTACGCTGAAAACACGTTCAAACTTTGAAAATGTTAGATTTACTACAAGTTCGGTCGAACTTGTAGTTAGAATGAAGAATTCTCAGATTTATCACAAGTTCAGTCGAACTTGTGACTTTTGATATAAAAATTTCCCTGAATAACCTCGGTCTAACTTGTACTTGAGTTTTATAAGAAAGATGTGCAAGTACGGGCGAACTTGGCTAAAGTTTTCTATAATTTTATCAAGTTCGGTCGAACTTGACACAATATCAGTGAAATTTTAGTAAGTTTGAGCCAACTTAGCAGAATTCTTTCAAAAAAACACCTCAAGTTCAAGCGAACTTGGTAAAAACTCACTGAAAAAGTGACTTTTTACTTCAAGTTCGGTCGAACTTGGCTAACAAGTTCGATGAAAGAGGGTTTTGAAACATGGTTTTTGCAACAATTTGATACCAATTCGTTTGTTTTTAGTCTCCAAACTTTCAGGGGTTTATCTATGATGTATTTAACATGTCATATTGAAAAATTGGTGTAGGACCGAACCTCGATGCTTAGGAACCTAAATTTGATATCTAACGTCCATAATAGCGGAAATATTACGTCGTGTTTACCATAGACAAGAATTAATCAGTTAAACGTCAGTTTTATAGATCAAACGTTATGGTTACAAACTGACAGAGCTTCGCCTCTGAAATGCCAAAGTTACAAATGAAGTAGGCTAGCTAGGTATATATAGGCTAACAAGTTCGCCCCTAGGGACACAAGTTCGCCCGAACTTGCACAAGCAAGTTCGGCCGAACATGCATTTACATGTTACTTATGGGCGAACTTGGCTAAGCTAAACATAAATATTTCATATACCTAGCCTATTCAGCTCTATACAATACAAACTCGATATAAGACTAAGACATAGACATTATGCACCAACAGACTCCCCCTTAGATATAGTCTTCGTCTTGTATCAGTCTCCAAAACTTTGTCTTCATATAAACGTTAATGCACACGACCGAAGAAGTTCTTGAATGGCTTCCTTCGTCGTTCTTGCTTTGGATCAGGCGTTTGATCAGTTGGGGGTGGTCTTTTAAAGTTAGCCATTCTTAGCAAACTTTGCCTTACCGCCTTTTCCATTCTTTTTGTAATCGCCTCATTTCTGGTTTCTTCTTTTAGAAACTCTACTCTCTCCAGATCCTTCCACTTCGTCTGCCACATCTTTCCAGAATTGACTTCGCGTGCATAGCAAACATAACAACTTTCTGATACTGCATCGCCTGTACCTTTTCTCTTTCTTCAAAAACAATCTTGCTGTAGAAAAGGCATTTTATATCTTCTCTCGAGCAGTTAACCAACCACATAGGATCTAGAATCCTTATCGTCCTCCACAAACCTCTCATACCCTGATGACCCATCACTTCAACTCGTTCCTTAGCAATATCCAGATGATCTTCAAATTTTAACACAATCACCGCTTCTCAAGTAGCTGGATCTATCTGCCACCACTTGAATAAAGGATAGAAGTTATGTTGGATCGGCATAAGTGGCATATTCCTCATGGCTCTAGGACGTTTCATAATTAACGTTATGTCCTTTTCCCCTGTAATCTTATTGATCTTAACTCTTTGTCTTGGAATAAACAGCTTCCAGTGATTCCAACCTTTAACAGCTTCGTACTTAATCATCTTCCACAACAACTGATCTATTGTCTTCATATGATAAGTAACATTCACAGTTTGTACTAACTCTTCCATATCCCAATACGGCAATGTTTTGAAATTAGCAAGATATTTGAATTATTGCACTCCAAATTCCCTTTTGATTGCATATACGTTGAGCTCTTTAAACCATCCCCAACTCAGTATATCTCCCAAAGATACATTTTTATCTTTGGTGAAGAATGCTAGTGGACGTCGAAACTTACGTTAACGTGGCATCTCCCTGAACCAGGACTTTTTCGCTTCAGCTATCTCTTCTTTGGTCATCGGCTTAGGAATCTTTCCTCCTCATAATGCTTCAGCAATCTTATCTTTCAACATATCTTCATTAAGCTGTTTGTACATCTCTTCAAATGTAGGAAAACTTTCTGAATTTTGACCGACGTACTTAGCTTTCTGATCTGATTTATCACCTGAGGACCAATCTTCAACAATCACTCGATTGTACTCATCAGCTTCAAACCTTCTCTCATACTGATGCTCTTTTGGTTCAAAGATGTTAACATTCATAACTTCCTCAAAATCAAACTCTAAGCTCTCAGCTTCAACTTCAACTAGTCTTGCCAAATATTCTTTCGTGTAGTTATGTACAAACTCACCTTCTTCCACATTGTGTTCCAACATTAGCATTAAAGGCTTCGTAGGTACTGCGGTCACAGGCTTCGCAGAACGATCAATATCTAACAAATCAATATCATCATCAGTTGGCCCTTTCTGCCCGGACTCCCCCTGACTTTTATCTTCCATCCTATTCGACTCGTCGTTCATAAGATCAGAAAAATCAAACTCATCAGATACTTTGGCTTCATTGATCTTTAAACCTGTACCTCCCTGATCAAAATCCTCACCACCTTGATCGAAATCATCGTCATCACACCAACATCCCAATCCTCGTAACCTTCTTCCTCTTTATCCTCTTTATTATCTTTTTCAGCTTCTTCGTTGCCTTTTTCTTCGGAAACAATAATAGGATCAGAAGGCTTGACAGATTCGTCAACCTTTTGGATATCAGACTTAGAAGCTTTTGAAATATCTTCAACTGGTTTCTCAGGAACATCATAAAATTTCTCAGCAGTAGATTTAGGGGCTTCACCCTCAACCTGCTTTCCTTTACCACTTTTAGCTAACTCTTTCTTTGCACGCTCTCTTGCTTCCTGACGATCCAGACGATCATATTCAGCAATGAAATCAATGTTCAGATTGTTTGCTAACACTTTCTGCAATTTGTTGAATCTTCGATCGTTCAATGCTTGGATAGTCTTTACATCTGCAATCTCAGTCTGCAATTTCTCATTCGCGTTAGTGCTTTGAAATACTCCCTTTCATTCTCTAATACCTTCACTTTGTCATCAAGCAACTCTTTTTCAACCTCACTTTGATTCACTTTCTTAACAAGCTCGGCCTTTTCAACCTCATTATGTGCAACTTTCTCTTCTAACACCTTCACGCGCTTTTCTAGCATCTCAAAATTAGATTCTGGGAAAAATTCATCCAAGTCTTTGAGACTGATTGGACCATGTGGCATATCACCAAACATATTTCCCCTTGCTGTCTTTGGCGTTGAATCTTTAGGTGTTGCAGCTTTCGGTGTTGACTTCTTTGGAGTAGAACTTTCAGGAACAGAAGTCTTTGGAGCAATAGGAGATTCAGCGATAGGAACTTCAACAAATCCAGACACAGGAGGTTCTTGTGTAACTCCTGGCCTTTCAGTTTCAGCATGAACAATAACAGGAGTTTCTTGTTAAGGAGGTTCTTGTGTGGTTCCTTTCTCCTGAGCACCAGAAGGTTCTTGTGTGGCTTTTGTGCCTTTTGACTTGCTTTTGTACCTCTTACTTACAACCTTCTGAACTTTCTTTGCTTTTCTTTTCCCTTTGGTATGAGGTGATCCTGTAGTCTTCTTAGAGATTTCGATTGCTGGAGACTTTGTACGCTTAGACTTTTTCTTCGGTCTCTCTTCGTCAGATTCTTTTTCAGTGTTAGGATCAAAATCCGCATCCAATTTTCTTTCCTGTTCTGCTCTAATCTCTGCCTTAGTCTTTTCTGGCTCTTTGGCAGGAACTTCTTCATCAGATTCTTCATTTCAAAAGTAGCAGAAATCACATCATCTTGAGTCGTTTTCACAGTTTCTTGACTCTCAATAACCACTGCAGCGCTCGATCCAGCAACTGCTTCAACATTTTCAGGTTCATCCTCATCGACAAACATAGTTTCGACTTTCTTCGCAGCACGTTTCTTTTTAGGCTTATCAGCTTCTGCCTTTAAAAATCATTCGCTCCTTGCCTTTGGTTTGAATTCCTTAAACCATTCTTGCTCAGCTTTAAGCTCTTTCTCGTCATCACTACCATCCTTTCTCCACTTGTTATCAGGTGGCGAAGTATAATTTGAATCTTTTATAGCTCCAAACACTGGTTTCGCAACAGGAGCTGAAGCTTGCTTTTGAAACTTGATTAGCTTCTTTACTGTTGTTTCATCAAGATGAACCAGGTACAACACATCATTCGGATCTCGTGCAATGTTAGGATACTTCGTGTCAATCAACATCTGAACAAATCTCGGATATAGGCATAGCCTTGAATCTTCCATGTTCTTCGACATGTGAGTGAAAACCATCTTAGAAACATTGAACGGCTTCTTCAAAATAAGCGTCGTTGCCATGTTAGCCAAATAGTCTTGAACATCATCTAATCCGGCTTTCCGATGGTTGAATGTGTGAATTAGAGCATGCATCAAAAGCTTGTAGGGGTTTGGCACTTCCCCTTTCTTCAGCGTCGGGTTGTTCACGCTCCGCTTATAACCATACGAAATAAACAACCACGTACCATCTTCTCGTCTAAATGAATCGGATCGTCTTCATTATCTTTGAATTCCAGAATCCGTCTAATATCGTCTTCAGTCACAGAAATTGGTTTAACTTCATTGCCGAATTGCACAGATGAAGTGATCGTCTTTTCATCTTCGCTTAAACTTGCGTTCATCCAGAAGTGAACGATATGTGATCGATATGATACTGTGTGCTCTGTAAAAGCTCGCCGAATATGGCTTTCCTCAAGAAACTTCAATATACTGTCGTACTTCTTCAGTGACGGACAGATAGATTTGTCAAGCATAATGCACGTATTGTGAGTTTTGGAGAACTCAACAGAGATTACACGCGCTGGTACCTGTGCCTGAAAAATGACGCAAAACAATTAGCATGCTTTTCGAGAAAAATTTCACAAAATTTTTCTAACACTTTATCAAGTTCGGGCGAACTTGATATGGTGTTAGAATATTCTATTTTGATCAAGTTCGCCGAACATGCTATATCAAACATGTTCATTATATAAGTTCGGGCGAACTTATACATAAAACAACAATTCAGAATTTCAAACATAAGTTCGGGCGAACTTCCACATGATATTCAAAACTAAATACATGAAGTTTGGTCGAACATATCTCAATTCTCTTTATTCAGTTTTGGACAAGTCTGGTCGAACTTGACAACAAGTTCGGTCGAAGATGTCATTTAAATCAGATTTTATTAACAAGACAATAATGCAAGTTTGGTCGAACTTGACAACAAGTTCGGCCGAACTTGTCGTCTTCTCCAAACTTACAAATCTGTTCAAACATGCAAATGACCATTTCTGTTCAATCAAAAAAATGTTTATACGGTCGATTTTATGTGTAGATTAAAGATTTATGTTCAATTTTAACCAACAACATCTAGATCTATCAGATTTTTAAGTTTTTTATCTAGATTCGTTCATTAATAGTCCAAACATGGTTCAAGTTCAAATCAATACCTCTGCAATAGTAAATTGTGTGCTAATCACCAAATACAAACTAGAATCGGGCAGCATAACAGTATGAAATTGCCAAAATCACTCAAATCTCTCTCAATGTTCAAGTTTCCTTAGAGGGTTTTTAAGTTGTTGAATGAGTTCGGCCGAACTTGATTGGTATTTATACCATGTCAAGTTCGGGCGAACTTGTTAAGCCTATCTTAAAAAGCCCAACTGAAGTTCAAGCGGACTTTGCTTTTATCGTTAACTAACCATCTGGAAGTTCGGTCGAACTTGCTGTTTGTTAAACTTGATTTGTTTAGCAAGTTCGGCCGAACTTGCCAAACCACAATTTTTAACTTTTTCAAATTTTCATTTTTGACCCCTGAACTTTCCAACTTTTTATCAGTTATGAAACTCCACTCAGTTGACCTAGTTCAAGCTAATGACCTTGGTTAACTGATTTGTCTGCCGAGTCCAAGTTAATGACCCCGGTTTGACCCGTTACTAACAAACTGTTAATATTTTCAAAATCAAAGTTTCAAATTAATGAACTTTTCATTGTTTTGACTTTTCAGATTAACAAATTAACTCCTAGCATGTTGTCAAAGAAATTCCCACCAGTTCTAGCACCTTACCAGACTTCGAAGATCCGTTCTCCAACGTTGGTTTGCTGAAAACAATGTAGAAATAAAATCTTTTTGTATTTTTGTAAGTTTATGCTAAAACTCACCGAAAATCTTTTTGATTTTATCTGTAAAGCTGAAATACAATGTGACAAGCAATGTAAACTATGTATAAACATATTTACAGACATATTTTTGTGAATTCGTGTCTAAGGATCATATTAGTTGATTGAGACATATCACAAGTACCATTGACCTTTAAATGACTTTAAGTTTTAAACTCGTGTACCTAGATTGTCGATATGTTTGTCCACTTAAGGGTTACCACATTTTTCAACTGTTTCAAGATATGTTAAGGTAGAATTCATGAAACTTGACTTATCTGTGGTTCCCACTTCTTGAATATACTCCCGTATCTAGATTTCCTAGATTTCATCTTACAGGTTAATATAGCGTAATTGATATCTGTATCAGGGTTATGTGAGACCTTGAGAGCTCAGGTTAGTACTACCATACAGACAAAGAGATGAAGGCTCATCTTTAAGGTGTGTTCCACTTAAGGAATCTTTTTAGCAATGCAAATGATTAGATCTTTCGATTCTTTTCAATATTGCATGCAGTTTGGAGGTTTATAGCGGAAGTATTATAGAAGTTCTAGGCCATTGCTTCCGCAAAATCAGAAGAACTTGTAAATTACCCCAGATATCAACTATCTATAAAGACCTCGTGTCTCAGAATCAGGCAATCTTTCAAACGAAATTTCGGAGTACTAAGTCCATGTATCCAAGATGTGTTAATCCACAAGATTAAGCAGTTGTAAAATTTACTTTATATCTCAAAAAAAAATTACTGAACGTGTTAAGCCTATCGACACATATACAGTAAGACTCGTTTATCACTTTTATAACTTTACATTTCTTTAGCATACTGTGATAGTCCACTGATGTACTATCATTTCCTTTTATGACACTGAACTCTTTTTGTCTTTTTCAATGTTTTTGTACATTTTGAATTTTTATATGTTTTTGGATTTTAAAAGTTTCGAATGTTTTTGTATTTTCTCTAACATTTCTCCCCCTAAAATCAAAAACATCTTTTTGGATTTTAGTTTTTAACAAAATTCTAAAGTAGAAAGATATTTACAAACCAATGTGGATCACACGAACTCGTCGTCCGATCCGTATTCAACCTCAGCGTCCGCACCTGTCAGCAAATTTTTCATACCGTTAATTCTTTGCAAGTATTTAAATCGTGACAAAGAAAATGGTTTGGTATAAAAATCAACCTTTTGTTCGTCGGTGTGGATTTTTTCTATTCGCACCAATTTCTTTTCGTAGCAATCACGAATGAAATGATAACGAATTTCAATGTGTTTTGTGCGTGAGTAATGAACCGGATTTTTAGTTATATCTATGGCTGCCTTGTTATCAACATACAGCGGAGTGTCTAGAAATTGCAGACCATAGTCTCTCATCTGCTGTTGAATCCACAGAATCTGTGAACAACAGCTAGAGGCCGAGATATACTCAGCTTCACAGGTAGAGAAAGCGACCGTAGTCTGTTTCTTACATTGCCAGGTTACCATTCTTGTTCTGAAGAACTGGCATCCCGTTGTAGTTGATTTTGAGTTCAACTTATCTACACCAAAATCGGAATCAGCATAGCCCGTGAGGTCGAAATTGTCGTTCTTCGGGTACCACAAGCCGGTGCTTGGGCATCCTTTCAGGTATCAGAAGATTCGCTTCACGATCTGCATGTGTAAGATCCTTAGGCTTGACTGATATCTGGAGCATAGGCAGGTTGGATACATAATATCTGGGCGCGATGCCGTCAGATACATCAGCGATCCAATCATCGATCTGTATAACGTCTCGTCAACTTTGGCTCCAGTCTCGTCAACGCAAATTCCGTGATTTAGAGCAAGAGGCGTAGATAGAGGCTTCAAGTTTTCCATTCCTAACTTCTTCAAGATGTTGTGAACATTCTTAGTCTGATGAATGAAAGTACCATCCGGAAGCTGATCTACCTGCAAACCAAGAAAGAACTTCATTTCGCCCATCGAGGACACTTCGAATTTCTTTTTCATGATTCCCTCAAACTCCTTGCAGAGACTATCATTTGTAGATCCAAAGATGATGTCGTCAACGTATATTTGAACTATAATCAGATGGCCATCAACTTCTCTGGTGAAAAGAGTACTATCCACAGTTCCTCTGATAAAGCCCTTTCCGACGAGATGTTGCGATAACATCTCGTACCAAGCTCTCGGGGCTTGGTGTAGTCCATAAAGAGCTTTATCCAGTAGGTACGCTTTTTTCTTGTTAAGTGGATCGACAAACCCCGGTGGTTATCCAACGTACACATTTTCGCGTAATTTGCCATACAGAAAAGCCGATTTGACATCCAATTGATAGAACTTAAATCCTTTCCATGATGCGAAAGCTAGAAAAATTCGAATAGATTCCAATCTAGCTACTGGTGCATAAACTTCCGTGTAGTCTATCCCTTCCTGCTGGTGAAATCCCTTGACAATAAGCCTAGCTTTGTTACGAACAATAACCCCTCTATCATCACGTCTACATTTAAAGACCCATTTTGTATCAATTGCTTTCTGATTTTTTGGTAGGTCTTCAAGCTTCCACATACCCAACTTCTCAAACTGCAATAATTCTTCTTGTATTGCTTGTACCCAGTTTTTATCGGCTAAAGCTTCATTAACTGTCTTTGGCTCAATCTGAGAGATGAAACATGAATAGAAACAATAGTTCTATGTTGTAGCAACGCGTGTGTAGAAACAGCTGAGTGCTTTATTAATTTGCCCTCGAGTTCTAACAACAGTTTGAAGTTCTCCGATAATATTTGTTGACGGATGATAGGAATATGATCGCGGCAATTCTTCACTTGGAACATCTACTGAGTTTTGCTGATTCGTGATGTTGAGATCAACAACCAATTCAACGTTTGGAGAGCTTGACGAAGCTTCATTTCTGTTGTTCGGGACTGCAGATTGATTAAGAAGACTTGTTATCTGCTCCACATCTTCATCTGAAGAAGATGATTCCCCATCATCATCAAATGTTGGTGCTTCATCTGAATCAGAATTTTGATTCTGAGGCATACTGGGCTCCGTTGTTGAATTCACTGGTTCAGTAGAGGCATTTGTTGGAGGAGTAGCAGGTGTTGATAATGTTTCAGAAACATTCTCAACCGGAACACCACTATTGCTTGAACTTGCACCAGAAGAAGATGGATCCAACGTGGGTTGATTAACCATAATTGGTCGAACAATTTGTTCTTGATTCCTTGACTGGTGAAGATAGTATAACGCTGCAACTTCTTCGTCAGTCGGTTCTTCGGGCAAGTCAAATGACTTCCAAAGGTCTTGATAGTTAAACAGCCACGCGTCACCTTTCCTTTGAATAGGATCCGTGTAGTTGAAACAATCCACGTGCTGCGCTTCAATAACCTTTCTTAATGAAGGAACATATACTCTTCTTAACGGACTCGCATATCCGACAAAGAAACCTTCAAGAGATTTAGCTCCGAATTTGCCATCTTGGTCTATTACGGTACATGGTGCACCGAATGGTTCTAAGAACTTCAAATTTGGCTTCCGTCGGTTTATCATCTCAAAACATGTTTTCTTTGTTGGTTTGACAGTGAGAACCATGTTTAGTGTTTAGCAAGCCACAGCAACTGCTTCACTCCAAAAGCTGATAGGAAGTTTAGAATCTGCAAGCATGGTTCTCGGAGTTTCAATCAAAGTTCTATTTTTCCGTTCAGCTACTCTGTTTTGCTGTGGAGTATAGGGAGCACTAAACTCGTGCAGAATCCCTTTTGCGTTGTTCATTTTGTTATTCTTAAACTCTGTGCCATTGTCACTTCTAATGCGTCTAACCGGCAGATGATAAAGATTCTCGAGTTTATTGAATAGAATAACCAAGTTCTCGAACGTTTCATCTTTTCATTTTTGAAAGAATACCCACGAATATCTCGAATAGTCATCTGTCACGACAAGCAATATAACTCTCCTGAGATGCTTCGAACATTTACAGGACCAAATAAGTCCATGTGGATACGTTCTAATGGCAACTTGATTGAGTTTAGAATTTTCTTTGGATGAGATTTCTTGATCTGCTTTCCCTTCTTGCATTCCAAGAAATGATCAGACATCTGAAAACTTCGAAGATTTACACCTTCTACCAGATCATTATGAACCAAGAAATTCATTTTTCGCAAATGAAAATGCCCCATCTTACGATGCCAAAGAATAGAATCTTTTTCAGTAGCCTTTGATACAAAACATTGTGTTGATTTTGATGAAGTGGTAGCAACACCCATATCAAGAACATATAAATCATTCTCTCGCGGTGCTCACATCAGAATCCACTCATCTGTTATTTTGAATCCCGGCTTCAAGATAATACACTCTTTGATGTTGTGTAAATTTCTTGTCACAAATCTGCGATATACTCAGAAGATTGTTCTCAAGTTCTGCAATATAGTTCACGTGATCAAATGAAACTACGCCATTGGAGAGTTTTCCCTCGGCGACTATCCTTCCACCTTGATTTCCTGCAAATCCAACATATCCACCATTGATAGCTTTAATGTCGAATAGCAACGCCTTCATTCCCGTCATATGCCTGGACGCTCCACTATCCAAAATCTACTTTGAAAGTACGGATCTCTGGAGTCCCTACACATTTTAACAATCTATTTAAAAAGCGAGACTCAAGCCTTTTTGGTCTTGGGTTGAATTGGATAACCATCATCGAAATCAAATTCACATTCATCAGCATAATTGAATTCTTCATCTGAATTGTCTATGATGTTTATGTTTGAAAACTTTACCGACTTTTTATCTTTTGAATTGTTACCACTTGTATTTTTGACAGTTTCAGATTTCAGATTTTGATTCTTTCTTGCTATCACTAGTCTTAACAGGCTCAGACTTAGTGATTTCAGGCTTAGATTTTTTCGTGTTATCAGTCTTTACCAGCTTAGACTTAATAACACCAGATGTTGTTGATCTTTTCTTGGTAATCCAGGCTTGAGATTTGATATTAGCCTTCTTGATATAAAATTTGTTTTCGTTTGCCCTAGAAGTTTCTCCTTTTTCAAACATACAATTCTCAAACTTCTTTTCTATTTTAGGTTTAACTTCTGGCAAAGATTCATTTCTTTTCAAAATCTTGATTGGTTTTTCAAACTCTGGATACCTTGGTTTTACAACATTTGATTCTCTTCTTCGAGAATAAACCGATTTTGATTTCAGACATTGTCGTGCAATATGACCCATTTCATTGCACTTGAAACATGTCCGATTATCAAGTGGATGTCCTTTAGTGAGTGGTTTTACCCCACTTGATGTTTTGGCACCACTTGTAACCTTGGCTTTATCTCGAATTTCTTTCTCCTTTTTAAACTCATCATTTGATTGTTTACCAATCAAACTCTCTTCATGAACCGTGTTTGTCCCATATATAAAATTCATGTTTTTGTTTTTATATTCATGAAATGGTGACACTTTCTTTACTGGTTCATCTGATTCTTCTAGACCCAACCATGCTCTCCGGTTTTCCGGATGATCACCACCATTCCTTCGGTAGTTGTTTCTTTTAGGTTTGGAATAGAATTTTCGTTCGTTAATTTCCAATTCCTCTGGTGTGACTTCCACAAGTTTAAAGAATTTATCAAGCAATTCTTCCTTCACATTCTGAATCGGGAAGCTATCATCAAAGTATAGTCTATCTGAATCCTTAATTTTGTACATTACAACATTAGGACCGTCACTTAGACCATTCTCTGACGACTTATCGTCATTTTCAGAATGTGAATCGGAATTCTTTGAACTCGAGTCGGCGCTTTGAACTCAGAATCACTTAGAACATTTTCAACTACTTTGTTAACCACAGCACTGTTATCATCATCAGATTTAGCATAGATTATATCATATTCTTTGGCAACTCATTTTTTTTTCAGAAAGTAACTCAACATTGAGTGCCTTATCCATCCCGTCTGCGGTTTTGGGACAGTACTTCTCGCAAAGGGGTGGAGGAAAATTGCTATATTCTTTGCCAGTTTTCTTTTTAGGTTTTTCTTCCGTTGAGATTGTCGGAAGAATGTGACCAATAACATATGCATTTGTGGTATAACTTCTCAACAACTGTTGAACTCTTTCAGTTTAGATTGTCATGTCTTGAAGTTGTTGTTTAGTTTCAGCAATGGTGTTAATATAGGTGTTAATTGCCCTTTGTTTATCCATTACTGTTCCACTCAACATCCTTATATTATCATGTTGTTCGATGTTATTTCTGTCGAGTCTGCGATAATCATTTTTCATTTTATCATACGCTTCTTTCATTGTGCGATAATCGTTCAACAATCCGTTATGCACATTGTTTTCAGCGATGATCTTTGATTTTTCGGCACATTCGACATAAGGTTCAGTACATTTTGTACAAGGTTTCTCAACCTCAACAACTTGTACTTTGACAACTTCTTTCTCGACAATTTTTACCTCTGGACCTACCTTGGTTAGATTCACCATTAAAGCTTTATCTGCCATGTCCTTGAGGTCTTCGACTTTCACTTCTTGAGTGACATCACTTCATCAATCTTTTTCTCCTCAACCACTTGTTCTTTCAAGCTGCCATCAAAATGTCATGCAAAACTGTCACAAGAATTAGAGGATAAATTTCCTTGTCTCTGCATATGGATATATTCCTCTTCTTCTCGTTGTTGATGCAAATATTGTTCCAGAAGAACTTGTTCGATAGCTGCTTCTTCTGCTGCTGCTGCTGCTTCCTCTGCAGAATTGTCTTCAACTATCTCTGCCATCAAAGCAACTCCGGTCTTTTTCCCAATGTAAGAATTCCAATCAAAACCATCATCTTCACTGGATGCCACCATAGCTTTCTTAGTGGTGCTATTGTCAGGTTTTTCTTGAATTTCAACCTGAGTTTTCTTCGGAATGGTTTATATTGAAGTGCCTTTTTGTAATATTCATTTCCTCCTCTAAAAGGACTTTGATTTCCGGTTGCTTCCGTGTTTTTACACTCTCTTTTAAAATGCCCATTTTGACGGCATCTAAAGCACGTGAATTTGGATTTTCCAAAACCTAATTTGTTGTTGGAATTTCCTATGTCACGGCCTGTGAGTGCAACGAACTTTGTCACTCTCCTGATGATCGAAGCTAAGGATCATTTGATGTCCATTAGTTCGAGTTCTTCCTCGTCTACCTGGTCATAATCTTCTGCGGTCATCTCGGGGTTTCCGATCTTACCGGCAACAAGACATTTATAAGATTCTAATACGGTAGCGAGTAGTGACATATGTTGTTTTGCAACTTGTTCTGAAACAACATTGTTCAAATTCACTGCGATGTTGCATTTATATATATTCGGATCAGAACTTTGTTGTTGATTCTGGTTCGCTTGGCTTTGATAAGTTGAATTTGAACTAGTGCTTAAATAAGAACTTTGAGGACACTGATCATACTGAGGCTGTGATTGATTCTGATTTTGTGGAGAGGCAAGCCGTCTGAATTTTAGGACTCGAAACACTATCTAGCATTCCGGCTTTGTAATACAGACCGACGTCTTGAACAACATTAGCGTTTTTGACTTCGCCATCTTCAGAAGTTCCATTTCGTGGCCTTCGAGTTTATCGATAAACGTTGACAACTTGAAAAATTCCCACTTATCACTGTTCTTCAGAACCATCAAATACGTAGTCCATTCACCCTCTGGTAGTGCGTCAGCAAGTTTGTCGATGTATTCTTGTTCTGTCTTTTCGAGACCGTGTCTTCGCATTTGCACTTTAAGATGACAGAAATGCTCGATCATTTGCTTTATGGTCTCATTCTTTAGCATGGTGAAGATATCGAACGCTTTCAGGATAAGTGCCTTTTTGCTTTTGATCATCTCGGCGCTGCCTAGATACTTCTTCTGTAATGACAACCAAAGATCTCTTGCAGTAGTATACTCTGGTAGAAAAATCAGGATATCTTCTTTGACAGACTGTTGGATGAGACTGGTCATCTTTTTCTCGGTGATATATTCTTCTTTCTGAACCGTCGAGTAGTTGTATTTTTCAAGAACTCGTTGATGTTCATCTACCGGAACAGTGTAGCCTCTTTCAATTGACACCCAGCCAGCGAAGTGCATGGCTTGAACCCAGTAAGTAAATTTCTCTTTCCATGCTTTGTACTTGTCCATGCTCATAAGCTTGGGCGGTTTGACAGTTGTTCCCATTTCATTATCAAGATTGACTTGATTGATCACATTGGCATTTGACGAACTAGCTCTAGACATAAAAGCTCTTAGTTAATCCTCCATTGTGAATAACGAAACGTGTACTCTGAAAATTTTCAAAAACTTTGAAAACAATTAGTCCTACTACAAGTTCGGTCGAACTTGTAGCAACAAATGAAGAATTTTCTGATTTTCTAACAAGTTTGGTCGAACTTGTTAGATTTTTTTTTAAAACTTGGCTTATAAGTTCGGTCGAACTTGAGACACAAATCAAACAGAACTTCGGGCGAATTTATCTTCAAGAATTTGATAAAAATCTAGTAAGTTCAGGCGAACTTACTTAAAGTTTCTTTGAAATTTACACAAGTTCGGTCGAACTTGATGTAAAATCAATGAAAAATTGTGTAACTTCGAGCGAACTTAGCTAAAATTTCTTCAAAAAACTACTCAAGTTCGGACGAACTTGCTAAAAATCACTTGAAAAGTGATGTTTTAGTATAAGTTCGGCCGAACATGGCCAATAAGTTCGATCATGGGGGTTTTCAAAAACATGGTTTTTTTCAAAATTTCGACATGAATTCGGTTGAATTTGGTCTCCAATCTTTCAAGGGTTTATCTTTGTTGTATTTTACATGATTTATTCAAAATTCAAAAGATTTTGACCGTGAATTCTTCATTTTATGTTCAAAAGTTAAGAAAACGAGAAGAATGGAGTAGAAATAGAAGTGTTCTTGTCTTGATACTATCAAATCAGGCTGTTCTAGCTCTGATACCACTTGTAGGACCGAACCTCGATGCTTAGGAACCTAAATTTGAAATCTAACGTCCATAATAGCGGAAATATTACGTCGTGTTTACCAATAGACAAGAATTAATCAGTTAAACGTCAGTTTTATAGATCAAACGTTCTGGTAACAAACTGACAAAGCTTCGCCTCTGAAATGCCAAAGTTACAAATGAAGTAGGCTAGCTAGGTATATATAGGCTAACAAGTTCGCCCCTAGGGACACAAGTTCGCCCGAACTTGCATAAGCAAGTTCGGCCGAACATGCATTTACATGTTACTTATGGGCGAACTTGGCTAAGCTAAACATAAATATTTCGTATACCTAGCCTATTCAGATCTATACAATACAGACTCGATATAAGACTAAGACTTAGACATTATGCACCAACACTTGAATAGAATTTGCTCGTCAATTCGTCATTTTTGTGTAAAAGTTAAGAAAAATAGAAGAATGGAGTAGAATTAGAAGTATTCTTGTCTAGATATCAATCAAATCAGGCTATTCTAGCTCTGATACCACTTGTAGGACCGATCCTCAATGCGTAGGAACCTAGATTTGATCTCTATTGTCCATAATAGCGGAAATATTATGACAAGTTTACCAAATAACAAGAATTAGTCAATTAAACGTCAATTTTATTGATATAACGTCGAGTCTCCAAATTAACAGAGCTTCGCCTCAGAAATGCCAAAGTTACAAATGAGGATGACAAGCTAGCTATTTATAGGCTAACAAGTTCGTTGGTGGGGGATGAAGTTCGGGCGAACTTGACTATGTCAAGTTCGACCGAACTTGACTACACATGACCTTCACCAGCGAACTTGACTCCAAAATACATAAATACTTTGTTTCTCTAGCCTATTCAACTCTAATATATACAGACTTGATATAAGACTAAGACATAGACATTCTGCACCAACACTGTGGATGTGTCGATAGGCTTTACACGTTCAGTAAATTGTTTCCGGGATATAAACTAAATTTTACAACTGCTTAAACTTGTGGCTTAACATCTCTCGGAGATATGGATTTATAACTCCGAAATTTCGTTTGAGAGATTTCCTGATTATGAGATACGAGGTCTTTATAGATAGTTGATATCTGGGGTATTATATAAGTTCTTCTGATTTTGCGTAAGCAATGGCCTAGAACTTCTATAATGCTTTTGCAAAAATCCCCTAAAACTGCATTCAATTGAAAATATCAAAAGATACTACAATTGCAGTAGAAAAAGATTCCATTTTGGAACACTACCTTATAAGTCAAGCCTTCATCTCTTTATTGATATGATGGTACTAACCTAAGCTCTCAAGGTCTCGCATAAACCAGATATAGATATCAATTACGCTATATTTACCTGTAAGATGAAATCTAGGAAATCTTGATGCAGGAGTATATTCTGAGATGGGAACCACAGTTAAGTCAAGTTTCTTAATTCTACATAACGTATCTTGGAACAATTGAAAATGTGTCGAAGTTTAAAAGGACAAAACATATCGACAATCTAGGTAAATTTGTTTAAAACTTAAAGTCTCAAAAGGTCAATGGTACTTGTGATTTGTCTCAAAAACTGATATGATCCCTTAACACAAACTCAACAAAAATACGTATGTAAATATGTTTGTACATAGTTAGTGTTTGTTATTCATGTCATAAAAACCACAAAGATTATATTATCTTCTAGTTTCGACCACTGATGATGAAAAGCTGATTTTCAAAGTCTAGAATTGCTGAACAAAATCTAAAAATATTTGAAAATTTTGATCTGAAAAAGTTTAAAAGTTCATTAATTTGAAACTTATGTGACATCTGTGTATTTTAATCATCGTACTATCCTGAACGATTTTGTAATTTTATAACATTGTGTTTTATTCCATGATTTTTGTATTTATATATAGTATTTCATATTTTCAATCCTTGTTCAATTCTGATCTTTCGAATCACTTCTGGAAGTGAAATCTAAAACCGTTACACTACGTAATCAGTTTAACGTGACGTACACTCTGAAACAATGGCATAAGCTAAACATACCTTAAATACCCTTTACATAACTTAGAAATAAGTTTTGAGGGCTTCGGTATGTTTATGCAACTTTAGGGGCTATTTTGCAAATTCTGCGAAACTATGCCGTTACGCGTATTCCCTAATCCGGAACATATACGCACATCCAAAAAATTTTGTAATCATTAAAATATATCATTTTAATGATTGGAATGCAAAAATATCATTCATTACGCGTTTACAGTCATTTGCGCGTTCGTTACGATTTTCATCGTAATTAACCGAAAACCGCAACCGTGCGACCAATCGAACCGACATCCGAAAATTTTCCGAGCATTTGTCAAGTTCTCTATGCATTATCTTCTTTTTAAAGCTTAAAAATGGGGTTAACGGGTGTTAAAAGTGCCAAAACGCGTCGAAAAACAAGTTTTAGGCTGTAGGGACCTGTTCTGCCAACTTTTGAAAGTTGCTGTCAGCTAAGGGGCTTACGGACCATAAGCCCATACCCCTTACGGTCCGTAAGGACCCCCCAGCTCAGCAGAAACATGGCAGCTTCTTGTTTACTTCCTTGGACATTAATCCTTCGAAATTGCCACACTTCTCCTGGTCTTGACACATCCATAGACACTTGTAATGATCCTAAATCAGTGCCTAACACTTGGGATGATCTTGTGAATCACTCACAAGTATAAATAGGCCATCAAACTCACCTTACAAGTTGCTCATTTCATTCTCTTTCTCTCTATAACTCTAAGAGGAGACTCCCACATTGTTGGAGGTCTCCCATCTGAGTTTTCTAAGTCTTTTACTTCATCCTTGGCTACCTTGAGCACAAGTAAGTGTTCTAACTTAGCCTTGTTCATTCATTTTAGCTATTTCTAGCTAAAAGTCAAACAGTGTTTGACTTTCAGTTTTGACCATTAATTGGTCAAGTCAAAGTCCAATCGGACTTTGCAACGTGATCGTAATCACGATGGTTATGATCCTTAGCAATCATACCTACTGATTTACCACGTTACTAGTTGAAGTGACGAGTCAGAGTTTTGGTCAATAATGCGCAAATTGCGCATTATACGACAGAACTATTTTCGGGTATCAAAACCCTTTGTTTTGATACCAAATCAGTTTTATAAACCTTGTTAGACATGTTTAGCATGTCTAACTCGTCACTTTTAGTTTAGTGCTTGTTTAGGATCGTAAGTCGTGCGGTCTTGACCATCGCTTTGACTTTCGAATCCGAACCGTTTGGTCGATCTTAGGATCCGACCAAACTTATATTTGTGACCATAGTTAGATCGTTATTATGCCCTTTATAAATGACCAAAATGCCCTTTTTGCGCATAAATTCATTTTAAGCATATGTGGCTAAAGTTTTGACATATAAACTGATATTACAACATTATTAAACATGTTTGGGCAATTAAGACTTATCATAGGACTTGTTTAACCATCAGATCACGCGTTTACGCAAATGACATGTTAAAGTAGCATAAACTACCTTAACGGGTCATTACGGGTCAAAAGCACATAGGATCACTTCCAAATCAGAATGTTGAGTTTATTAAATCATACCATATGAGTTCCAACACTCATTTGATTTATAAGCCATCATTCTATCCAATCTGGCGATTAAAGTCCCGACTTATTAACATAGTTATCCGATCTTAGGAACCATTTGATTCCTTGGACTCTTGCGCTTTATTATTTTTCTTGAACAAGGATACTTTTGCAACCCCAAGTGAGTACATAGACCCCACTTTTATGTTTTTCGAATATTTTGGGGTGAAACACATGTGCCTACTTGATACTTTCATGTTTTCACGCTTTCATGACATATACTTGCTATGTTCATCTAGTACATATATAGTACATGATTTCAATTATTTTCTTGCTATGTATGTTGACTGAGCATGCTAGCACATTGATTTCAAAGTTATCTTTTGCGGCATATGTTGACTTAGCATATGAGCACATTGATTTAAATTACATTTTGCTATGTATGTTGACTGAGCATGCTAGCACATCGATTTTATGGACATTTCTACTTCGTATGCTGACTTAGCATACTTAGTACATGGTTTAAAGACATTTTTCATGACATTGCTTACATTGAATAAGACATTTGGTTTTAACGGGACATAATACATTCATTAACGTTGATCACGCCGCCCGGTAGTATGTAATGGTACCATAGGACTTGACAAACCCCGTTCCCCGCTTCCTAGGTTTGTTTGGAAGTAGGGAATGACAGAGTCCGAATACATTTTTGATAAACCTTTGACTTGATAAGGGTTTATCCGACAGTCTCAAGGCTTGAATGTATGCGATAAACATAACTACATAAATGTTCATATCAAATAAAGCATTGGTTTTGAAAAACATGACTTTTGATTTAAAACTTTAGTTTATTCAAGACATGGTTTTGTACATGACATTGGTTATACATGACATTATACATATGGTTTGAGTAAAGTCTTTTTACTTGCCATACAATACATTTGTTATACAAGACATGGTTTATAACTAACATTGTGACATATTACATTGTTTACACATGACATTTGACATTTGTTTGACAAGACATTTTTTGTGGTTATTTGATAAGTGAATTAAGTAACGAGATGTGTGTAATATGATAAAAGCATGGTGGATACGCCGCTGGTACTTCCTATATATAAGTGCTTTCATGATATTACATAACGTAGCGTTATTTAAACCACTTCGACAAAGACAAAGACATGACACATTTGGTACAAATAACATATATTTTCACAAGACAATGTTTTACAAATGGCATATTTTATACAATTCATTATCATCCAGTTAATTAGTTAACAATACATCCTTCTTTTATATCATTTGATTTTCATATGATTTATAAAAGAAAACATTTTATAGGGTTCATGACTACTTTTCGTTAAACTATTATTTTAACTTCAAGTCATGAATCCTCATCAACAAAACCTATGTATCTCACAGGCATTTTTATGCTGACGTACCTATTTTCACATGTGTTTCAGGAGCTAATGCTTAAGGATGATTCATACGACACTTAGGACGGACTGGGCTTTAGTGACTTAAAAATTAGCAAGACAACATTTATGTTATGTTTCTCTTAAATTTTAGACAATGTAAACAATTTGAATCAATAATACAAAACTTTAAATTTCCATGGTTGTTGAAACAATACTTCTGTTACGACACTCCCCGACGTTTCCGCCGCGGTTTGTTGGTTTACGCGGTCGGGGTGTGACAGAAAGATTGGTATCAGAGCCATGGTTATAGGGAATTAGGTTATAAGTAATGCTTTGACCTAGACTATAACCTTTCTAGGACCGTAACACAAATTATCATATGTTTAAATCTTAAAACAATACCATCACCTATCCTTAGGTGATTACCAAAAACAAAGTATAATTCATTTTAAAAGCCAAAACAAATCACCGGCGCTTTATGCCTTCCAAAGTTTTCAAAATCTCGTCAGAGTTTGGGTTTTGATAATGTGAACACATGCAATCCGGAAGGGTGGGTGCCTATACTCTGAGTTTTCTGTCTAAGGCTAGAGTGTTCGTACAAATCCACTTAATCGGACCAGTCACTCTTACCTGGGAACTCTTGGGGTGAGTGTCCACCTATAGGCTAAAGTATGTCTTTGCGATACATTATAAAAACCCATTTACTTTGATTAGTCACCGTGTGTCGTTTGTTTGTTGCAAGTAAATGAACGAATGACCACCATCCTTTCATTTCGTCGATTTTTATGACATCTCATATTGTATACCCGAACATTCATCTCACTCGCTTTCTCTCATGTTTTCCTCTTTTAGAATGCCTCCTCGACGAAATGTACCGCCACCTAACACCAAACTGGCGACTATCATAGCACAATAGATGGCTGATATGCTACCAAATCTCATTACTTAAATCAACCAAGCCAACAATAACAATGCACCTGCTGCGTGCAACTTCAAACCGTTTAACTCGGCTAAACCACTCAAGTTTAGTGGTTCTGAAAGAGCAACTGGGCTCCTACAGTGGTTTGAGAGTCTTGAGAATGGTTTTCGCCATGTTCAGTGTCCTGATAATCGTAAGGTCGAGTTTGCTTCGAGCGTGTCCCAAAAGAGGGCGCTCATGTGGTAGAATGGAGTAGTGCGAGATCGGGGTGCTGATGTTGCAATGGGTCAAACTTGGGAGGAACTTAGAGCTCTAATGATGAAAGAGTTCTGCCCCTGTCATGAAAAGAGGGCGCTTGAGAATGAGTTCCATGACCTAAAGCAAGACAGCGGTGAGCACCGTGCGTATACCAATCGGTATGAGGAGTTGAGCCTATTATGTCCTGAGATGGTGACGCCTTTGGATAAGGCGATTGAAAAGTACATAGATGGTCTACCGGATCCTATCCAGGACATCGTCACTGGCAGTAACCCTACATCTGTCCGTCAAGCCATTGAGCTAGCTGCAACCCTTACTGAATCACAAGTTAAAAAGGGTAAGCTTCATCGAAAGGGTGACAAGAAACCGGCTGTTAAATCTGAGAAGCAAAAAGGAAACAAAGCTGAAACCGCCAAGAAGTCGAGGAAGCGCAAGGCTTCTAAGAACTTCGCTCTCACTACACAACCTAACCAAACTGCTCCCGATCAGCCTGCTCAGCCACCGGCCAAGAAACAATATGTTGGCAATGCACCTTTGTGCAACAAGTGTAACAGTCACCATCAACCACATTTACAGTGCAGCATTTGCACTAACTGTGGGAAATCTGGTCATCTTGCCAACACTTGTCGTTTCGTTCCTACCCAGAATCCAGTAGCCCAAAACCCTGCTTAGCAGCCTGTACGACCTCACTATCCACCTGGGTCTTGCAACAATTGTGGGGATCTCACCCACTACAGAAATAACTGCCCAAAGTTGGCAAACGCAAACCCGGCTCGTGGACGAGCATTTAACCTCAATGCTAATGAGGCCCAGGCTGACAATGAAGTGGTGAACGGTACGTTCTTTGTTAATGACCATCCTGCTTCAATTCTTTTCGATTCGGGTGCCGATAAGAGTTTGTATCTCTAGCTTTTGAATCTTTGCTTTCCATGCCTAGAACCAAACTAGGAAAGCCCTTGACAGTCGAAATAGCTAGTGGTGAACCCCTTGTTCTTGATTCTGTCATCCGTGATTTCCAATTGAACCTTAACAACTACCTTTTTGCCATTGACCTCATGCCAATGCAACTTAGGAGCTTTGATGTCATAGTAGGGATGAACTGGTTATCTAAACATCATGCTGAGGTGGTTTGCTTTGATAAGATTGTTCGTATACCTCTCCCGTCTGGCGAAATCCTAGAGGTTCGAGGAGAAAAGCCCGTTAGTAGCCTTAAATTCATGACATGCACCCAAGCCCATAAATACCTACGAAAGAACTATGTTGCTTTCTTGGCACATATCATAGAGGAAAAAGGCAAAGGCAACACTATTAAAGATGTTCCCGTTGTTCGGGATTATCCTGAGGTGTTTCCTAATGAGCTACTTGGTTTATCCCCAGCACGACAAGTCGAGTTTCGTATAGATCTTGTACATGGTGCCAACCCTATAGCCAAATCCCCATACCGTCTTGCACCATCCGAGATGCAAGAGTTATCTAAACAGCTTCAGGTGTTGTCAGACAAAGGATTCATTCGTCCGAGCTTTTCACCTTGGGGCGCTCCAGTCCTATTTATGAAAAAGAAGGATGGATCATTCCGTATGTGTATCGATTACCATGAGCTCAACAAACTCACAATCAAAAATCGATATCCCCTACCCCGTATTGATGATCTCTTTAACCAGCTACACGGTGCTACTTGCTTCTCAAAGATTGATCTACGTTCTGGGTATCATCAGCTTCGTGTTCTCGAAGAAGATATTCCCAAAACTGCCTTCCGCACTCGATATGGTCCTTACGAGTTCACTGTTATGTCGTTTGGTCTGACAAATGCTCCTGCTGTTTTCATGGACTTAATGAATAGGGTTTGTAAGCATTGTTTGGACAAGTTCATCGTTGTCTTCATTGATGACATTTTGATCTATTCAAAGTCTCGAGCCGATCACCAGAAACATCTCCGTTTAACGAAGGAACTCCTAAAGAAAGAACAACTGTATGCCAAATTCTCCAAGTGCGAATTTCGGCTTAAGGAAGTTCAATTCTTGGGACATATTGTCAACGAACAAGGTGTTCATGTGGATCCCGCCAAAATCAGCGCGATTAAGGAATGGGATACGCCTACTACTCCTACCGAAGTTTGTTCATTTCTTGGTCTCGCGGGTTATTACCGTCGCTTAATCGCAAACTTCTCAAAGATTGCGGTTCCCCTCACTTCTTTGACTCAAAAGAATAAACCTTTTGAGTGGGGACCCAAACAAGAAGAAGCTTTTCAGACCTTGAAACAGAAGCTTTGTAATGCTCCTATTTAACCTTACCTGAAGGTAACGATGACTTTATCATATATTGTGATGCATCGAACTTAGGCCTTGGCTGCGTTCTCATGCAAAGGAACAAAGTTATAGCTTATGCATCATGACAATTGAAGGTTCACGAAAAGAACTACACCACTCATGATCTTGAGTTGGGTGCTGTCGTTTTTGCTCTGAAAATTTGGAGACATTATCTATACGGTACAAAATGTGTGGTTTTCACGGACCACAAAAGTCTCTAGCACATTTTCAATCAGAAAGAACTAAACATGAGACAGCGACGATGGGTTGAACTTCTAAACGACTATGACGGAGAGATTCGCTACCATCCTGGTAAGGCGAATGTCGTAGCCGATGCTCTTAGTCGTAAAGAACGAATCAAGCTACATTGTGTTCAAGTTCGATCTGATATTCAATACCGTATCTCCCAAGCTCAACGAACTTGTATTACACAAGGCATGATGAGTGATGAATTACCACATCATCTTGAGCTTCAACTTGAAACGAAAGACAATAGGTTATCCTATTATCTGAACCGTTTGTGGGTTCCAAGTCAAGACAATCTCCGCACCTTGATAATGGATGAAGCTCATAAGTCTCGTTATTCAATTCATCCAGGTGCAGACAAAATGTGTAAGGATCTTTGTACCGAGTATCAGTGGCCGGGTATGAAGAAAGACATTGCCTTATACGTATCTAAATGTCTTACTTGTCTTAAAGTTAAGGCAGAACATCAATGCCCTTCTGGTTGGCTTGAACAACCAGAAATTCCGGTTTGGAAATGGGAAAGCATTGCAATGGATCTCATTACCAAATTACCGCGTACATCTAGAGGTCATGATGCCATTTGGGTAATCATTGATCGTCTAACCAAGTCAGCACACTTTATAGCAATCCGTGAGGATTTCCCTGCTGACAAACTTGCTAAAATCTATGTGGATGAAATTGTATCTCGTCATGGTGTTCCTTTGGACATCATATTTGATCGTGATGCTCAATTTTCATCACTGCTTATTATCCTCAAACGGATGGACAATCCGAAAGGACAATCCAGACACTGGAGGATATGCTTAGAGCTTGTGTGATCGACTTTGGTGGTAGTTGGGATTCGCATCTACCTTTGATCGAATTCTCCTACAACAACAGTTATCACACCATCATTAACATGGCTCCTTTCGAAGCTCTTTATGGTCGAAAATGTCGTTCACCTGTCTGTTGGAATGAAATCAGTGAATCTCAATTCACTGGACCTGAACTCATTCAAGACACAACAGACAAAGTCAAAACAATTCGCGATAATCTCTTGACAGCTAGAAGCCGTCAAAAGAGTTACGCGGACAAACGACGCAACCCTTGGAATTCCAAGTCAGTGATCATGTCCTACTCAAGGTATCCCCTTGGAAAGGCATGGTTAGATTTGGGAAGAAAGGAAAACTTACACCTAGATATGTTGGACCATTCAAGATCGTTGTGAAAATCGGAAAGGTGGCCTATAAACTTGAGCTACCTCCTTAACTTGGAAATGTTCATCAAACTTTCCACGTGTCCAATCTTAAAAAGTGTTTGGCTGATGAAAACCTCCACATCCCTCTTGATGAAATTCGTGTTGATAACACGATGCACTTTGTTGAGAAACCTGTGGAAATATTGGACCGTGATGTCAAAAAGCTCAAGCGCAGACGAATACCAATTGTAAAAGTTCGCTGGGAGTCCAAACGTGGCCCAGAGTTTACCTGGGAACGAGAGAACCAGATGAAGGCGAAATATCCACATCTTTTCTCATAAGTTTCCTCTAGTTAAATTTCGGGACGAAATTTCCAAAAGTAGGGGAGACTGTGACATCTGTGTATTTTAATCATCGTACTATCCCGAACAATTTTGTAATTTTATAACATTGTGTTTTATTCCAAGATTTGTGTATTTATATATAGTATTTCATATTTTCAAACCTTGTTCAATTCTGATCTTTCGAACCACTTCTGGAAGTGAAATCGCAAACCGTTACGCAAACGTAATCAGTTTAATGCGACGTACACTCCGGAACAATGGCATAAGCTAAACATACCTCAAATACCCTTTACATAACTTAGAAATAAGTTTTGAGGGCTTCGGTATGGCAAAAGCATGCTTATGCAACTTAAGGGGCTATTTTGCAAATTCTGTGAAACTATGTCGTTACGTGTATTCCCTAATCCGGAACATATACGCGCATCCAAAAATTTTTATAATCATTAAAATATAGCATTTTAATGATTGGAATGCAAAAATATCATTCGTTACACGTTTACGGTCATTTGCGTGTTCGTTATGTTTTGTCATAATTAACCGAAAACCGCAACCGTACGACCAATCGAACCAACATCCGAAAATTTTCCGAGCATTTTTCAAGTTCCTTATGCTTTATCTTCTTTGTAAAGCTTAAAATGGAGTTAATGGGTGTTAAAAGTGTCAAAACGCGTTGAAAAACAAGTTTTAGGCTGCAAGGACCTGTTCTGCCAACTTTTGAAAGTTGCTGTCTAGCTGAGGGGCTTATGGACCGTAAGCCCATACCCCTTATGGTCCGTAAGGACCCCCTAGCTCAGTAAAAACATGGTAGCTTCTTGTTTACTTCCTTGGACACTAATCCTTCAAAATTGCCACACTTCTCCTTGTCTTGACACATCCATAGACACTTGTAATGATCCTAAATCAGTGCCTAACACTTGGGATGATCTTGTGCATCATCCACAAGTATAAATAGGCCATCAAACTCACCGCACAACTTGCTCATTTCATTTTCTTTCTCTCTATAACTCTAAGAGGAGACTCCCAGATTGTTGGTTGTCTCCCATCTGAGTTTTCTAAGTCTTTTTCTTCATTCTTGGCTACCTTGAGCACAAGTAAGTGTTATAACTAAGCCTTGTTCATTCATTTTAGCTATTTCTAGCTAAAAGTCAAACAATGTTTGACTTTCAGTTTTGACCATTAATTGGTCTAGTCAAAGTCCAATCGGACTTTGCAACGTGATCGTAATCACGATGGTTATGATCCTTAGCAATCATACCTACTGATTTACCACGTTACTAGTTGAAGTGACGAGTCAAAGTTTCGTTCAATAATGCGCAAATTGCGCATTATACGATAGAACTATTTTCGGGTATCAAAACCCTTTGTTTTGATACCAAATCAGTTTTATAAACCTTGTCAGACATGTTTAACATGTCTAATTCGTCACTTTTAGTTTAGTGCTTATTTAGGATCGTAAGTCGAGCGGTCTTGACCACCGCTTTGACTTTCGAATCCGACCCGTTTGGTCGATCTTAGGATCCGACCAAACTCATATTTGTGACCATAGTTATATAGGGAATAACCCTCTGAGGTTATAACTTATGGTCACGTCGTTTGGTTAGTATTATGATAGGTCGTTATTATGCCCTTTATAAATGACCAAAATGCCCTTTTTGTGCATAAATTCATTTTAAGCATATGTGGCTAAATTTTTGACATATAAACTGATATTACAACATTATTAACATGTTTGGGCAATTAAGACTTATCATAGGACATGTTTAACCATCCGATCACGCGTTTACACAAATGACACGTTAAAGTAGCATAAACTACCTTAACGGGTCATTACGGGTCAAAAGCACATAGGATCACTTCCAAATCAGAATGTTGAGTTTATTAAATCATACCATATGAGTTCCAACACTCATTTGATTTGTAAGCCATCATTCTATCCAATCCGCCGATTAAAGTCCCGCCTTATTAACATAGTTATCCGATCTTTGGAACCATTTGATTCATCCGACTCTTGCGCTTTATTATTTTTCTTGAACAAGGATACTTTTGCAACCCCAAGTGAGTACATAGACCCCTCTTTTATGTTTTTCTGAATATTTTGGGGTGAAACACATGTGCCTACTTGATACTTTCATGTTTTCACGCTTTCATGACATATACTTGCTATGTTCATCTAGTACATATATAGTACATGATTTCAATTATGTTTTGCTATGTATGTTGACTGAGCATGCTAGTACATTGATTTCAAAGTCATCTTTTGCGGCATATGTTGACTTAGAATATGAGCACATTGATTTACATTACGTTTTGCTATGTATGTTGACTGAGCATGATAGCACATCGATTTTATGGACATTTCTACTTCGTATGTTGACTTAGCATTGTACATGGTTTAAAGACATTTTTCATGACATTGCTTACATTGACTAAGACATTTGGTTTGTTTAACGGGACATAATACATTCATTAACATTTATCACGCCGCCCGGTAGTATGTAATGGTACCATAGGACTTGACAAATCCCGTTCCCCGCTTCCTAGGTTTGTTTGGAAGTAGGGAATGACAGAATCCGAATACATTTTTGATAAACCTTTGACTTGATAAGGGTTTATCCGACAGTCTCAAGGCTTGAATGTATGCGATAAACATAACTACATAAATGTTCATATCAAATAAAGCATTGGTTTTGAAAAACATGACTTTTGATTCAAAACTTCGGTTTATTCAAGACATTGTTTTGTACATGACATTGGTTATACACGACATTATACATATGGTTTGAGTAAAGTCTTTTTACTTGCTATACAATACATTTGTTATGCAAGACATGGTTTATAGCTAACATTGTGACATATTACATTGTTTACACATGACATTTGACATTTGTTTGACAAGACATTTTTGGTTGTTATTTGATAAGTGATTTAAATAACGAGATGTGTGTAATATGATAAAAGCATGGTGGATACGCCGATGGTACTTCCTATATATAAGTGATTTCATGATATTACATAACGTAGCGTTATTTAAACCACTTCGACAAAGACAAAGACATGACACATTTGGTACAAATAACATATATTTTTCACAAGACATTGTTTTACAAATGGCATATTTTATACAATTCATTATCATCCGGTTAATTAGTTAGCATACATCCTTCTTTTATATCATTTGATTTTCATATTGCTTTTCATATGATTTTATAAAAGAAAACATTTTATAGGGTTCACAACTACTTTTCGTTAAACTATTATTTTAACTTCAAGTCATGAATCCTCATCAACAAAACCTATGTATCTCATAGGCATTTTTATGCTGACGTACCTATTTTCACATTTGTTTCAGGAGCTAATGCTTAGGGATGATTCGTGCAACACTTAGGACGGACTGGGCTTTAGTGACTTAAAAATTAGCAAGACAAATAAATGTATGTTATGTTTCTGTTAAATTTCAGACAATGTAAACAATTTGAATCAATAATACAAAACTTTAAATTTCCATGGTTGTTGAAACAATACTTCTGTTACGACACTCCCCGATGTTTCCGCCGCGGTTTGTTGTTTTACGCGCTTGGCGGATGACAACTTACATTTGGGTGAATGCATCAGTTTAGTGTCTAAATGTTCAATCAAGGTCATTAAGTTGAACTTGATACATAAATCAGATATTCAAGGTCATTAAATTGGAATTGAATAACTGAGAGGGGTTAGAACTGATAAAAAGATTAAAATTTGAAATGGTTGTGTTTAAAAGTTTCAAAGTTTGAATTTGAAATGTTTCTTTAAGTGTTTGAAGAAGTTTGAAACAGTAAGTATATTTGAAGGAGGAGTTAGATAAAAACGTTGATTGAAGATTCTAGAAAGCTCAAAGCAAGGGGGAGCATGGTGGTTCAATATTTTATCAAGACAAGCTCAAGAAAAGAAAAAAGGATTGTAGAAGTTATGAAGATCATGGATACTAAAGTTATTCAAGAAATAGAGTTCGAGAAAATGATAAAGACTCAGGAATTCAATTGAACATTGATGACTACGGCAACATCCAAGGGGGAGTTTGTTGATGCATATGTTTGTTGCCTACGTCATCGTATAATATTGAATCTGTATTTAGAAGCGAAATGTTGAAGTTTATGTTTGTAAAGGTCAAGCTCACTTGGAATGATGTGTGGATAGTCAAGTTCGGCCGAACTTGACTAAGCAAGTTCACCCGAACTTGCATCTCTCCAGCGAACTTGCACTCCTATAAATAGGAGTCTTGACATTTCATTTGTGACTTTTAGAGATTTTGTCACGACAGAGGCGAAGCTCTGTCCAAGTGTTTCTGGGATCTGTAACGTTTACACATCAATGAAACATTGATTAATCAGTAACAAACTTGTCTCCAATGTCGCCTATGCTAACGGATTCCGCACATTTACATTAGGTTAGCAAAATTAGGACCGGAACGATCCGTACAACAGACCTTCACCCCTCAGGAATGGATCTCTACTTATGAAGAAAAATTGATTCTTCCAAAGAGAATCATTTCTGGTGGTTTTAAGAACAAGAATAGGTTGTCGTGGTCTGGATTTAAATACAAAACGGTTGGAACCATGGGTGGTGAGCGTATAAAGATAAGCAAGTTCATTGAGGCCAAACTGCAAACCCTTCTCTTCTATGACATGTTCGATGGTAAAGAGAGTCCTCCATAACATCGGCATTGCTTGACTAAAACTAATACCGGTGTATTTGAAGTACTCATTCGTCAAAGCAGGGAAAGGGTATGAAAACCCTAGTAAAAAGGGAAGTGCAGGAAAACATATCCAGGTTGTCGACACAGCATCGCTCAACACGGAGGGGTCAAACGGTCGGAAAACGGCAGTGGAAGGAAAAGAGGATTTCAAATTCTGAACTTCCGAATCTGTGAATTTGTAGATCTCGGAGGAGGGATCTTTGATCAGGTTTTGAGATTCGCGAGACTCATCGGGGTTCTTGGGGTCGGACTTGGGTGAGGATCTAGTATGCATCTTCGCCGGAGAAAGATAAGAACGAGAAGAGAAAAGAAAGAGAAATATCTGGTGAAGGGATTGTGTGAAGGATTTAAAAAGGCAGATATGCAGATTTAAATAAAACAGGGAGTTATCTTTTCCCCAGAAATCTTAATGATGGTTTTATAGACTGTGTGAGTCCTATCAGTCATCCTAACGGCTACTTTTGAATTAAAGATAATATGACAGCTGTGATCTATTATCACAACCGCCATATTGGGGGAAATTGTTAGGACTAGGTTTTAATGACCTTTGAATTATTGATCCTTCTATGTATTAAGGATATATTATCCTTGTGCCATGTAACGGATACTGGAAGGGTCAAGGATCCATAGTACTTATAACGATTTCTAACAATTGTCTTCGATATGTCTTTGAAATTTAATGCAGGTACTCGTTGAAGACTAGGTCAAGCTAGAATATTGGAATATACTGAAAATTATGCACGTGCATTAAGCTTTATGGACGTTGTGGGTGTATGTGGGTGATCCCCGATATTTCGCGTAGTTAGTTGCTAGCTATAAACTCTCTTATTTTAGGGGATATTGAGCTATATTAGAAACACACATTTCTTTTTTGTAACTCTCTGAAAAACACACTACAACACTCTAGATTTCGCTTGTAAACGGCTCAATATCTTCCGAACTTGTAATTTTTGTTTGTCGAATATAGTTGATAGTGATAGTTTTCACTATCCGAGGTTTTTGTGCTGGCGATCTACTAGTGGTCAAGGGCTTTTCCTCGTACAAATCCTGGTGTTTGTCGCTGTCTTTACATTCTATACTTGAATATTTACTCATTTGATCTATAAGCACTCAACCTCACATTTAAAGTTTGGTTACATTATCCTTGATCAGATTTTTGACCAAAACACTAACCACTTGTATGTGTAAACTTACATGTGTGTGTAAGTAGGACAACTTGATTTGGAAACCATGTGATTAGGGTCACCGAAGCATGGCGTACAAAGGTGTTGATGAGATTAAACATGCCAACTAAACATAAAGATGTTTAAGTGATCCCATACGACTAGAAGTTGCAAAGGGTTGCATTTGTCAAACGTTGACTACCTTATTAATTTAAATAATGGGATAAAGGTTACCTAACCAATATTTAAATGTAACGTTGGATTCTAGATTTTAATTATCAATTGTCTATGAGACATAAAAGGGTATTAATGATTAAAATTCAATAATATCGAAAATACTAAAATTGAAATTTCTTAAATTTTGTAGATGGCCGCTAACAATGCAAACACAATTACGCAAACCGTCTGTAACCTATCACTAAGAACAATCCTTGAAAAGGATCGTCTCAACCATAACAACTTCATGGATTGGTATCGAAACCTGAGAATCGTTCTCAAACAAGAGAAGATATCCTATGTGTTATACGATCCTATTCCCGATGAACTTAATGTGGAAGATGAGGATGCCTATAACAATTGGGTTAAGTATACCGAGGACTCCATGCAAGCTTCTTGCCTCATGTTGGGAACTATGATTCCCGAAATTTAAAAGGATTTTGAACAACACGGGGCATACGACATGATTACCCAATTAAAGGAAATGTTCCTACAACAAGCAAGGGTAGAACGCTTCAAAACGATTCGGGCACTTCATGCATGTCGAATGTAGGAAACCCAATCGGTCT
This sequence comes from Scalesia atractyloides, assembly GCA_947069175.1. NCBI lineage: Eukaryota > Viridiplantae > Streptophyta > Magnoliopsida > Asterales > Asteraceae > Scalesia > Scalesia atractyloides. The sequence continues at coordinate 50,611,780 of CAMTDV010000004.1, read as the reverse complement.
CATCTTATGTCCTTAAGATCAAAGCTACATTGATCGCCTCGAAAGGCTCAATAGTCCCATCTCTAAACAGTTGGCTACGAATTTGATCCTCAACTCTTTAACAAAGAAATTTGAGACTTTTGTTATGAACTATAACATGAACCGATGGGATAAGAGCATTGGTGAACTTCATGCAATGCTCAAAACTGCCAAGGCGGGCATGGGTAAAAAGGCTTTACCCGTTCTAACAATCAATGAGGGAGGCAACAAGAAGAGGCCCCACCCCGACTCCAAGGCAAATTTTGCCAAAAGGAAGGGGCACGTCAAAGGGAAAGGCTAAAGCGGAACCCATGAAACCTAAGGAAAAGAAGCAAAAGGTTGCCTCGAATAACCCATGCTTTGAGTGTGGAAAGATGGGACATTGGAAAAGAAATTGTCCAACCTATCTCAAGTAGTTGAAAAATAAGAGGGATGTTGGGCAAACCTCAGGTACAATCTTTATGATACATGTTGAGCTTAATATTATATCTTCTAACACATGGGTACTAGATACCGGATGTGGAACTTATATTTGCAATTTGTTGCAGGGGTTCAAAAGAAATAACCATTATAAGAAGGGAGATGCTAGTCTCTTCATGGGCAATAAAGCAAAAGTTTAACTTGAAGCCCAAGGAGATTATGTGTTGAAGCTTCCAAGTGGTTTGGAAGTGATTTTGAAAAATGTTTTGTATGCTCCTAGTTTGACTAGGAACATTATTTTAGTTTCCCTTTTGAGACAATGTGGTTTTAATTTCGAATTCGTTAACCATGACATTTATATTTCTATGCATGATGTGTTTTACTTTAAAGCTATGCCTTTATGGTATTTATGAATTAGTTCAAGATGACACATCATATGATAGCTCAATGTACCAAGTAACCACCAAGAAACTCAAAAGAGATTTGAGTGATTCCTATCTTTGGCATTGTCGCCTTGGACATATAAACAAAAATCGCATGCAAACAATTCGAAAGAATGGTCTTTTGGAAACAAATGAAGATGATTCATTTGATGTATGTGAATCTTGTTTACAAGGCAAAATGAGTAAGGCACCCTTTAGTGGAACCTTAAAAAGGGCAAAATACTTATTAAGTATCATACATTCAGATGTGTGTGGTCCTTTTAAGCCAATGACAAGGAATTGTGAAAGATACTTCATTAATTTTACCAACGACTATAGTCGATATGGTTATGTATACTTACTAAGACACAAGGATGAAGCATTTGAAATGTTCAAAAATTTCAAAAGTGAAGTAGAAAATCAACTCAAGAAAACAATCAAAGTCCTTCGCACCAATAGAGGATGTGAATACCTTACTGATGCTTTTGAAGATCATCTTAGGAGTTGTGGAATTATCTCACAACTTACTCCACCTAGAACACCACAACATAATGGTGTGTCTGAAAGGAGGAATCGAACTCTATTGGATATTGTTTGATCTATGATGGCTAGGAGCACATTACCTCTATAGTTTTGGGGATACGCTTTGCTCTCCGCGGTTCGTATATTAAATTTGGCCCCAACCAAGAAAGTGGAAAGGACACCTTTTGAAATATGGTATGGAATGCCTCTATCATTTTCATTCTTAAGGGTGTGGGGTTGTGAAGTTTATGTCAAGCAATACACCCCAAATAAATTGGAAGTTCGATCCACTAAGTGTATCTTTGTAGGATATCCTAAAGATAATATAGGATATTACTTCTACGATCCAACCGAGCAAAAGGTATTTGTTGCTCGAAAGGGTAAGTTCTTAGAAGCTAAGTTCCTTATGGAAGGGACTACTGGTAGAACCATGGAACTTGAGGAGGATCAAGAACCGATACACGTTTGGTTGATACTAGCACTCAACAAGAGGATGTTGAAAGTGATCAAGTGGTTGATCAATACACACAAAACGTTCGCAGATCCGGTAGAATTAGTAATCCAACTGAAAGATATGGATTTTTCTTGAATGGATGATATGTGGTAGATTCCGATGAACCAACCACATACCATGATGCAATGTCACAATCCTATTGTGACAAGTGGCTTGAAGTCATGAACGTAGAGATGCAATCCATGTATGACAACCAAGTATGGGAATTGGTTGTGCCACCTCTTAACTCCAAAGTAGTTGGAAGTAATGGGTTTTCAAGAAGAAAACCGACATGCATGGTAACTTGGATACTTATAAAGCGAGACTTGTAGCAAAAAGGTTTCACTCAAACTCACGGGGTTGATTATGATGAGACCTTCTCGCCTGTGGTGATGCTAAAGTCAATTAGGATATTATTTGTTATAGCTGCACATTATGATTATGAGATTTGGCAAATGGATGTCAAAACGGCTTTCCTCAATGTATATCTTGATGAAGATGTCTATATGGTTCAGCCTGAAGGTTTTGTCGATCCAACATATCCTAACAAAGTATGCAAGTTGTAGAAATCAATCTATGGATTGAAACAAGCATCTAGAAGTTGGAATCATCGTTTTGATGATGAGATCAAGAAATTTGGCTTTATAAAAAAACGGTGATGAAGCTTGTGTGTATAAGAAGGCTAGTGGGGGCATCATCACTTTCCTAGTATTGTATGTCGATGAGATTCTACTATTTGGAAATGACATTCCAACCATGGAAGGTGTAAAAACTTGGCTTGGAAGTTGTTTTTCCATTAAGGATCTTGGTGAAGCTGCCTATATTTTGGGAATAAAGATCAATAGGGATAGATCAAGGCGCTTGATAGGTTTAAACCAAAGTGCATACATTGACAAAATCTTGAAAAGGTTCAAGATGGAAAACTCTAAGAAAGGTTTGGTACCTATTCAAAAGGGGACAATATTGAATGCGTCTCAATGTCCAAGTTCAGAGGATGAACAAGAAAGAATGAAAGGAGTCCCATATGCATCTGCTATAGGATCCATCATGTATGCAATGATATGCACTATGCCGGACGTGTCATACGCTTTAAGCATGACGAGTAGATATCAGCAAAATCCAGGTGACAATCATTAGATGGCTGTTATATTGAAATACATTAGAAGGACTAAGGATCTGGTGAAGAGGAATTCGTTGTAAAGGGTTACACAGATGCAAGTTTCCAAACTGATCGTGATGGTTCTAGATCACAATCTGGGTATGTCTTCATTTTGAATGGAGCAGCAGTCTCTTGGAAGAGCTCGAAGCAAGATGTTGTAGCAATGTCCACTACAGAATCAGAATACATCGCCGCTTCATTGGCAGCGCAAGAAGCTGCATGGTTGAAGAAATTCATTACCGACCTAGGGGTAGTCCCTACCATTCAAGACCCCCTAGAAATCTTTTGTGATAACGAAGGTGCGATTGCTCAAATAGAGGAACCTCGTGCACATCAAAAGACTAGGCACATTGAGCGGAGATTCACTACATAAGGGATGAAGTTGAGAAGGGAAAGATATGTATTCGCAAAGTTCACACCAATCAAAACATTGTGGATCCACTCACGAAGCTCCTTGAAAGTCCAAAACATGAGAATCATACTTGTGCCTCGGGACTTCGATATTCTAGTGATTAGATTTGATCTACTTTGTATTTGGATATTGGAACGATTGTCATTTGACTCATTTAATGATTATGGCATTTTGAGTTATGTTCCATTTTAGCAAGTTTAAATCCATGAATAAGTTAATTATTCTAAATGTCCGTAGTCGATCATATTTGTGGGAACAAATATGAAGGTAAGCCTATTTTGAACTTGGATTGGTGGATATTTATCAGATATGAATATAGAGCAAAGTGTTGCTGCCAAAGTTCATAGATATTTGTGGGATACAAATATTGGACTGACCCGGTCTCAAATATTACTACATGGAGTCTTTGTGATTGATCATAAGTAATTTTGAGTAAAGGTGATTATCATAGTATCCTCTGACCTGAGATACATATTGGGTCTTGATATTCACCAAATATTATACTTTGACTTGGTACATCGCTGTTCTGAAACATGGCAGTACATAAGACTAAGTTCAAATATGGTACGAGGTGATTGTGAGAGACGTATGGAGTCAAGAAGGGATTTGTTCCTCTTATTCATTGAGAGTAAGATGTCTAAGGCCTGCTAAAGTTAAATCAACAGAGAATGATCACTCTATGTCTTTGGATTCAACATCACATCTGAAACAAAAGGATAAATGATCAATTCACCTAAATCATGTTCAAGTAAGGGACTTGAAGGAGATGATGTTATTGAGTGGCACTTCATCATACGTATTAGGTGTAACCCTTGTACCAAGATTTCAGGCTTTCAAAAAAAATCTCTTTGAAGGCATTCCGATAACCAGTACTTAAACGCAACACGTTTAACACAACGTACACACCGAGATGAGGAAATAAGCTACACATGTCCTAAATATCCTTTACATAACTAGAAATAAGTTTTGAAGGATTTGGTATGGCAAAAATACGCTATTCTAATTCGAGGGACTATTTTGCAAATTCTACTAAAGTATGCCGATTTGTGTATTTCTTAATACGGAACACGTACATACATCCAAAAAAAATTTTCCATCACTAAAATCTTGCATTTTAATGATTAGAATGCAAAAATATAATTCGTTGCGCATTTACGGTCATTTGCGCGTTCATTACGATTTTCATCGTAATTAACTGAAAACCGCAACCGTACGACCGAACGAGCCGACATCCGAGACATTTCCAAGCATATTTCAAGTTTCATAAGGTTGATTAACCTTATATGTCTTAGAAATTAAGTTAACGGATGTTAGAAACGACGAAACGCGACGAAACAAGTCCAGGGACCAAAGCTGCCAAAAAGGCAAACTTTGGCCCCCGACTGCCTTGCGGATGGCAGCCTCTTGTTTCAAGCCTTGCACACCAAGCATTCGGTTTTGCCACACTCTCTCTTGTTGCAACACATCACTACACTTGTTTTGATCCTAATACACCTCCTAACACTTGGAATGATCTTGTGCATCTTCCACAACTATAAATAGGTGCATAATTCTTCCTTCCAACTTGCACCTTTCTTCTTTCTTTCTCCTACTCTCTTGGAGCTTGTTTCTAGCATTATGGAGACCTCCTACTGAGTTTTCTGAGCTCTTCAAGTGTTCTTCAACACAAGTTAGTGCTCTCTTCTAGTCTTGTTCATTTCTTTTAGCTATTTTGAGCTAAATGTCAAACAGTTTGACTTTCTATTTGACTTTCGGTTTTGACCATAAATTGGTCAAAGCAAAGTTCAATTGAACTTTGCAACATGATCGTAATCACGATGGTTATGATCCGTAGCGATCATGCCTACTGATTACCACGTTTACTAGTCGAAGTGACGAGTCAAAGTTTCGTTCAAAAGTGCGCATTATGTGCATTTTATGACGAAACTATTTTTAGGTATCAAAACACAAAGTTTTGATATCAAAACATTTTAATAACTTAGTTAGACATGTTTTGACATGTCTAACTCGTCACTTTTAGTTTAGCGCTTGTTTAGGGTCGTAAGTCGAGCGGTCTTGACCACCGCTTTAACTTTCGAATCTGACCCGTTTGGTCGATCTTTGGATCCGACCAAACCATATTAGTGACCATAGTTGTATAGGGAATAACCCCCTGAGGTTATACCTTATGGTCACTTCGTTTGGTTAGTATTAAGATAAGTTGCTTATTATGCCTTCATAAATGACCAAAATGCCCTTTTTGCGCATAAATCCATCTTAAGCATATGAAACCAACTTTTTGACATAAAATTGATTTTGCAACTTTGTTAAACTTATTTTGGCATATAAGACTTATCATAAGGCTAGTTTGACCACCCGAATGCGTTTTTACGTAAATGACACATTAAAGTAGCGTAAACTACCTTAACGGGTCATAACGGGTCAAAAGCACTTAGGATTCATTCCAAATCAGAATGCTAAGTCTATTAAAGCATTTCATATGAGTTCCACCACTCGTTTGGTTTATAAGACTTCGTTCTATCCGATCTCTTGTTTTCAAGTTTCGACACTAACACAGAGTATCTGATACGCTAGGAACCATTTCAACTTTTGAACTCTTGATCCATTGAGCCTTGTTATATCATTTGAACAAGACCTATATGCAATCCAAAGTGAGTACATAGCTCCCCTCTTTTACGTTTTTCAAATGTTTTGGGGTGATTCATATAACCGAATTTCTCAAATGTATGGCATGTATTGTTTACTAAGTACTTTTTGTGTGTTATTCCAATTATGCAAAACACGGCGAATGGGGACACGAACCAAGTCCTTGCAGGATCTTTCTATTTTCATACCAAGATTCTTGTAGGATACTTGAAGTACAGTCTTAAATCTTCTATCTTCATAGTAAGATTTCTAAGAAGTGCTTTACACGCCGATGACGATGTTTATTGTTTATGTGTAGAGATTATGGTGATTTAGATAACGAAACTAGAGTAACATAATAAGGACATGGTGGATACGCCGCTGGTACTTCCTATATATAAGTGTGCTTATTGTATTACCCTTCGTAGCCTTATCCGAATCACCATTAGGATTTAGGATTTTGTGAAACAATGAGACAAGACAAGTGACTAAACTAAATCCGTAAAGTATCTATCTATCTTTATAGTAAGATTCTTGTAGGATGTTTAAAGTACTAAATGGTAGTCCTGATTGGATTCTTTGTGTACTTTAATGCGTATGAGACAAGACAATGAGACAAGACAAGTGACTAAACTAAATCCGTAAAGTATCTATCTATCCTTATAGTTAGATTCTTGTAGGATGTTTAAAGTACTAAATGGTAGTCCTTGAATGGATTATTTGTGAACTTTAATGCGTATGAGACAAGACAAGTGACTAAACTAAATCCATAAAGTATTTATCTATCTTCATAGCTAGATTCTTGTAGGATGTTTAAAGTACTAAATGGTAGTCCTTGAATGGATTCTTTGTGTACTTTAATGCGTATGAGACAAGACAAGTGACTAAACTAAATCCGTAAAGTATCTATCTATCTTTCTAGCTAGATTCTTGTAGGATGTTTTAAGTACAAATTGATGTCCTTGATTGGATTCTTTACGTACTTTAATGCGTATGTGACAAGACGATGGGATGAGCCGATGATTATGTGGTTATTGTGATTAGTTGTGATTTAGATAACGAAACGAGTGTAATACCATAAAAACATGGTGGATACGCCTCTGATACTTCCAATATATAAGTGTTCTTATTGTATTACCCTTGTAGCGTTATCCGAATCACATTAGGATTTTGTGTTCGATTATTTCAGAGTACAATATCCATATCCTTATAGAATTCTTTCATATTTTTATATTTTAGATTCTTAGAAGGATATCCATAGTATTATTTTAAATCATTGATTTGATTTCTAATAATACTCACGCAAGTTATGACAAATTTCAATATTGTTGTTATTAATCCTTAACTGGATTACTAATAACATACTCACAAGTTTTATGACCGATTTCGAGGTGATTACAATGAACTAAGTAAAATTATCAATGGCATAAAAATTACTTAGTATTAATCATGATGCCATATACAAAACTATTTTGTCAGAAGTTTCATAATCAAGTTAATGTATTGCAATACTAAATCTTTTTGCCATTCCTTGGCTTTAAAGAGTCCATTTTAGACGACTCTTGTAGTTGTCGATGTATTGCAAAACTAATCTTTTTGCCATTAACTTGGCTAACAAAACTATGTACTCGCCAACATTGTTTGTTGATGTCTCTTTTTCACATATGTTTCAGGTTTCGATTATTCAAGCATGCTGCACATAGGAATACATCCGGGCTTTAGACTACTTTAAATCAAAAGACAACTTCATGTATTCTTTGTATTGTAAAACAATGTTCACAATAATGAAACAATTTAGTACCAGTAGTTGTGAGCAATTTGTAACGTGACTCCTTGATATTTTTGCCGCGTCTTTTTTTGAGTTTTCAAAATGGAAAGTTGAGGATTTGAGTTTTAAAAGCAATGGTAAAAACAGAAAGATTGAGGTTTCTCAAATGGAACAGACAAGTATGTTTCACACAAAAAAATATCTTTTTAGCTGCCATATTCCCTGTGTCTCTACTAATTTTAGTGCTCTGCCAAAGTATTACGCGATTGGGTGTTACAGATTGGTATCAGAGCACTGGTTATAGGGAATTAGGTTATAAGAATTCCTTTAACCTATTCTATAACCTTCCTAGGGAGCCGAACATGAGTAGCCTTAGGATCTCTATCCTAATCCTCATCCTTACTCGTGCTACAACTACTCTATGATTTACAAATCATCAAACCTTAGATGATTTATCTTAAATCCTTAGGCTTATTGCCTCAAAGTATTCCTCAAAATATTTTTCTCAAAAACATTTTCATTGGAATATGTCTCAAAATGTTTTCTCAAATGCTCTCAACAAAATGTTCTCAACCTATTTATCTCAAACATTTTATCAAAAGGTTTCTCGAAATGCTTTCTCAATGGTTTTCTTCAAAATGTTTCTCGATTTATATATCTCAAACAATTATCAAAAATATTTCTCAAAATGTTTTACTCTCAATATTTTCATCGAAATCTTAGGTTATAATAAGGTGAACTCATGCAATCTGGATGGGTGAATGCCTGTACCACGAGTTTTCTGTCTAAGGCTAGAGTGTTCGTACAAATCCGCATTATAGAACCAGTCACTCTTACCTTGGAACTCTTAGGGTGAGTGTTCACTTATAGGCTAAAGCATGTCTTCTCGAAAAGAGTATGAAAACCCATCTACCTTGATCAGTCAAACGAATTCCTAAACACTACTACCTTTGTGACATTACTCCGACATGTTACCTTTGCTAATATGTTACGACTATGTCCAATGCATTTGAAACAAATTCCATTTCATTTCACGACACTTTATATTCTAACCTCATTTTCAAATACTAATTTTTGCCTTTCAAATTTTCAAAATTTTTATTCGTTTGGATGAGAGTTTTCAAATTTCATACACGAAGTTTGTTTATTTAAAAAAAATTCTGTTAAAATATTTCTATCTTAAAAATTAATTTAAAAAAAAAGGTAAATAATTTTCAACATAAACCATTAACTTGGTTTGTATTTTCTCATCCAAAAATATAACAAAGGTTTATTTTCAAACTTGTTTCGAAACAAAATCCACAATACTATTTTTCTAAATACAAGAAAAAGATTTTTGAACGAATACCAAGTTGAGGTTTTCAATTCACTATGGTGTTTAAATTTATAACAATTCTACAAAATCTAACTTATTTTGTTTTCATTACAGCTACTTCTTCAAGATTCCTCCTCACTGTGACGCCACATGGAACGTTGAAATGGTAACATTGATCGCTCAGCATCTGGTTGTTGTACTCCCAGACATTGTGAATAAATTAATCAAAATTACAACAACAACAATGTTCCTATGACATGTAACTACAAACAATTCAACTCGGCTAAACCACTCAAGTTTTATGGGTCTGAAGGAGCAACTGGGCTCCTAAAATGGTTTGAGAGTAAAGAAAGCACATTCCGCCATGTTCAGTGTCTAGTGAGCACAAGGTAGAGTTCGCCTTGAGTGTTTTTGAAAATAGAGCGCTCACTTGGTGGAACGAAATTATGAGGGAGAGGTGCAGAAGTAGCTATGGCACAAACGTGGGAAGAATTCAGGAGTCTTATGACGAAAGAATTCTGTCCACGACATGAAATAAGGATACTTGAAACCGAATTCTATTACCTTAAACAAGATAGTGTTGAAAACCGTGCTTCTACAGATCGGTTTGAAGAGTTGAGCCTACTATGCCCCACTATGGTCACACCTTTGGATCGGGCCATTGAGAAATACATTGATGGCCTACCTGATCCGATCCAAGATATTTTCACTGGCAGCAAACCTACAACGCTTAGGGAGGCTAAGGAGTTAGCCACTACCCTAACCGACTCCCAGGTTAGAAAAAGGGAACTTTTTTGAAAGGGAGACAAGAAACGAACTATTGAAACTACACAAGAAAAACTAAATGAAACAAAGGGTGAACCTTCCAAAAATTCTAAGAAGCGTAAGACTTCAAAGAATCATACGATCGCTGCACCAATCCCACTTAACTTAGTACCCATTAGGGGGTCTTATCATGGGAAACATCCTCGTTGCAATCGTTCCAACTATCACCACCCAATAAATTATACGTGCCACCAGTGTACAATCTGTGGTCTTTTTGGACATCTAGCTGCGACCAGTCGCGTCCAAAACCAAATAGCCCCTACTCAAACACGTCGTCGCTATCCAGCTAGAGCATGTTTCAATTGCGCTGATTTAAATCATTTCAAACGAAACTTCCCCAAGCTTGCTAACGCAAATGGACAAGTATACAATGTCAATAAGGCTCAAGCTGATGGTCAAGCACTTATGATCATTTGAGTCTTTACATTCCTGTTTTATTTTCCAAAGATAATGTACGTATTTCAACTATGTTTGTAATGACAATATAAATTTTCAAGAAGTTTTTCTTCCTTCTTGTTATTCGTATTTCAGTTACAAATTCCAATGTGATTACACTGTGTGTAATTTACAACTACATACCAACTTCGAGGATTTTGTTCTTTATTGTTAGGAATTAAATCTCACAAGAATAGCATATTATGACTTGCACACTAGTGCATTCATACACTCGTTGCAAAACAAACACTACAAATACTATGTGCCTATTACCACTTCTTTGTTTTCAGGTCATTTACATACATGGTTAGTTAATCTATTATGTATAGTACATGATTACAAATGCACTATTGCTTAGTATGTTGACTTAGCATACCTAGCACATGATTTCAAAATATTTTTTCACGACATACTTACATTGTTTATGACAATCCATACTTAGTATATGATACACGCTATCTGTATGGCTAGTGTGAAACATATATTTGTATTTGTACTAGAATGAAATACCTGCTACTAATTTTGTTGAATGCAAAACAAGTATTGTTAACATTTCTAGTATGAAACACGTACGATTCAATAGATATTGTGTTTTGACGATGTTTGTAGGATTTAGATGTTACTTCGACCTTATTATCTATCTCCCTTTACTTAACAAGAGGAGCTATGTGGACCATGTGATGAAACGCGTAATTATGGGTGCACACTTAATTACGGGGATCGACACATGAGAATCATAGTAAGCCTTGTTAAGATGGTGGCAAAAAATCTAGAGTGATTAGGTAACGGGAAGGGTATGAAGCAATAAGACCATGGTGGATACGGCGCTGGTACTTCCTATATATAAGTGTTCTTTGTAACATCCGTCAAAAACCGGGTTAACCAAACCCGCTTCGTTTATCAACCGAACATCCAGTTAAAAATTTCGTTGAGTATTTAATGCTCTAATTAATTTTACACAATACATAATTAATAAATATATTAGAATATAAAATTTATAATTGAAAATTTATTAAAAATAACGAAATAAAAATATTATGCTGATGCCGGGTTTCGAACCCGGGTCAGCCGGGTAACCTCAAAGACTTAACACACCAACATTCCACCACTCCGCCACTAGTGTTACTTGTTAATTTATTGAAACAAATAATACATAAAATAAATCTGGAAATCAAACCCAGTCAACAGCGCGCCCAAATCCGCAGACGCCGGAAAATCCGACGATTTCGCCAATTATCGTCGGTTACTTCTGACTTAACGTAAGTATTAACGTCGCCATCGGTTATAACCGATGTCCAGTTCCGCGACATCAGTCGTAACCGCCGGAGAACGGCTGACCAATGAATCGAGACTAGAAACAGACCCAATTCAACTTGATTCTTCCCTATAAATGCACACCCTAGCCTCTGGTAAACTTTTCGCTCAAATCGCACCGATTCTCGAATCAATTTCACTCGCCGGAATTCTCTGCAAGTCGCCGGAAAACCGAGACTTTCATCAACACGGTAAATACCTCGACTCTTTCTGTTCCATTCCATTGTTAGACCAGTACTAACATCAATCCATCACCCAGAATCGATCCTAGACGTCGTTGCCGTATTTCTGTACTCGCCGGAAAAATCGCTGGAATTTCCGAACTCACGCTGTGTGTCGGTATAATCACCTAAACTTTTTGCTAATCGTTGTTCAGTAATTCAATTTCACATTTAATCAATCAAAACTGTTAAACGATCCGAACAGAGGGAGTTCACAAAACAGAGCCGACGATCTTTGCCGGAGTTCTGAAGAAGACAATCTGTTCGGTACATTCTTTCCTCAAACCCTTTCTGTTCAATACCTTTCAATTGCTCATAATATTCGTTAACCGAATTAAACAAGAAACAGTTGGTTTAACCGTTGTCTGTGTTTTGAACGAAGAAGATGAAGTTTATTATGATTATAAGATTAATTAAAATCGGTATTATAAACGGGTTAGACACACAGTCCAGCGGTGGACTGTGTGCAAACAATACGCATACGTCCCGAGTTCGATCCTTGACACACGCACATTCTCTGTAATAAAAATGTTCCTTTTTAAACTGAACCGGATCCACTCGCATTTAGCTATTAAGTATAATAAAAACCGGAATATTTACCAAGTTAGACACACAGTCCAGCGGTGGACTGTGTGCCAAACTAAACCACAGGTCCCGGGTTCGAGACCTGTGGAGAACACCGAGTCGGTACAATTAAATCCTTTTTAAAATAAATGATTTTCGGATTAACTTAAATAGTGTATAAATATAATTAAAAACAGAAATATTTCGGGTTAGACACGTAACTCAGTTGGTAGAGCTGCGTGCACGCGTACGGGAGGTCACGAGTTCGAGTCTCACTCAGTGCAATAATATTCACAACCGAACCGGTCAACGGTCAACGGTCAACAGTTATGGTCAACGGTCAAAAGTCAACATTTTTTATTATTTTTATTTATTTCTTTAATTTAAAAATCAATTAAAAATACTTAAAATAAATGTTTTTAAAGTTAGAAAATAGCCTTAAACTCACAAAAATATATCCAAAAATCCTATTAAAATTGTTAATAAAATCCATTTATTTACCTTACTTTTTCGTTATTAATTAGGTTAGTTATTCCTCGTCGATGAATCCTCTAAACTCGTGCGCATTCAACATCATCCACCGAACGCACCCAAGGTGAGTGAATCTTTACAAATTCCCCGTTTTAATCACGTTTTGGGGTGTATCATGTGTCTTATTATTTATTACATTTAAACTATTGTGCACCCATCATATTCATGATTAAATGTAAATTCAACATGTATCATCTGTTTGTGTGATTATTGTTTAGATTAAATTTATCATTTTCAGTACATACATTATCATAGGCCGCCGCTCCCCATTACCTATGAGCGTTGAGCTGTTCCCCATTACCTATGAGCGTGAACGAGGCGTTGCCAACATACGATCGGCTCCGTTTGATTGAGCCTTGATCGCACATACATTTCATCATAGGCCGTCTGCTGCCCATTACCTATGAGCGTGAGCCGTTCCCCATTACCTATGAGCGTGAACGAGACGTTGCCAATATTTACATTATCATTCATGTTACATATTCATGCAAGGTGGTTTGTTATTGTATGCTATTTGTTTGTTATTGTATGCTATTTGTTTGTTATTGTATGTTTATTTACGTTTGTTCATATATGATTATTGCACAATTTTTCCATATTAAATACAACAAGAAATAAATAATAAATGTTTTCTAACAAGGTTCACTCGCCAACTTTTGTTGATCCAAAAACCATTTTTACACATGATACAGTTGGACAGGATGAAGCAAGGAACACATAGGAAAGTGCCTTAGAAGAAAAATAATGAAGTTTAGAAAGATGTATAGAACATGTTGTATTTGTATGATTTGATTGTATGATCTCCTTTAAATTGTAATAATAAATATGAAACATTATAATAAATGTCATGAGCTTTGATGAAAACCCAATCATGCCCCGATCACCTTTTCCGCTGCGGGTCGGGGTGTGACAGATTGGTATCAGAGCTTTTGACTATAGGGATATAGGATAGGTTATTAGACCCTTGAGCCTATACTATAGTTGATTAGATTTTAATTGTTTATGTGGTTATATGCAAACTCATGATGTTTATTTCTTTCATATTTATTACATACACAAATGCATGCAAACACTTCCAATATTACATTTTGTGATACATAGTGAATTATACTTACAGTCAAACATACATACTTACATACATATTCATCATACATATTTCAATGTTCACATATTCAATTCATCTTCATACTTCCGTTATTCAAGATTTTGTCGCATTTTTTCATTTTTCAAATCTCATCAAAGTGAGTTCTCCGACGGGCATGTAGTAACTGTAAGGGTACAAGTACCGGTAGTCGGAACGTCCTGTCTAGGTTGTCATTCGTATAAATCCAATATAACGGACCAGTTTGCCTACCTGGGGACTAACGATGAGAGTACGAAGGACCTATTAGGCCAAAGCATGCCACACCAAACGTCGTTCGAACTAACCCCACTTTGAGGTGTCACCGTGTCCACACCTGGATACATTCCGAATATCATACGTTACATACATATTTCTTGATTTTCTCCGGGTTTTAGTGTACGTAACCAGGCTAACACATGCAAACCATATGAAAAACCCGGTAATCATGGGGGCCCACATGATTACGAAGGTGAAGTATGGTGGCATGCAAGGCCCAATTACGAGCAAAGCCCAAGACATCCTAGGGTAGATTTATTATTCTATATTTATTTTATTAATGTTTATTCCTAAATACGACACATGATCCCAAAAACATCCAACTCATACTCTTGTTATGTATTCCTTGTAGATGTCTTCTAATTCCGCTCGTAGGAAGATGAGAGCAGGAAAAGCCCGCGAGCGCATGGATGCCCAAATCGCTCAACAAATGGCTGCCGTAATACCCAACATTGTAGTTCAAGTTCAACAAGCCCTCACTGCTAATCCCGTCAATCAAGAAGATCAAAATGTCGTCAACCCTCCCCCAATTACCACTAAATGCACCTTCAAGCATTTCAAATCCTGCGACCCTCCAAAATACGAAGGGACTGAAGGTGTCACCGCTCTCCTCCATTGGTTTGAAGAAATGGAAAACACTTTTCTAAATTGTGATTGCCCCGATTATCGCAAAGTGCGATATGCTACTGGTCGTTTACTTGGAATAGCACTTACATGGTGGAATACAGAGAAGGCCAAACGAGGTGTTGAAGATGCTATGACTTTGACTTGGGAAGAGTTGAAGGAAATCATGACAAGACGGTTTTGCCCAAGAAGCGAAATCAAGAAATTGGAGGATGAGTTCTATTCTTTGAAACAAAAGGAAGGCGACCACACCACATACAACAAGAGATTCCTCGAGTTAAATCAAATGGTTCCCAACTTGTTCACTCCTCTTTACCGTTTGATCGAGCACTACATTCGAGGTCTTCCTTCAAAAATTCAAGACTCTGTAATAAGTACCACACCTGCAACTTTGGAAGCAGCTATGGAGTTAGCTACAGAACTCACCGAGAACCGCATAAGAAATAAGGACTTCAAGGAGGAGAAGAAGAAGGATAAAGCATCAACTGAAACCTCAAACTCCACCTAAACCGAATCCCCTTTTTAACCCATTTCTAAGAGAAAACGAGATGGGCAACTTTTCGCTGTCACCCAACACAATCAACCAACGTCACAAGCCATACCCCTCCAAGCTATCCCAATCACTCAAGTAGCACCCAACTCAACTTACCCAAATAAGAAACCTTACTTTGGACCTCACCTTCAATGCAATACCTGTTCTTATCACCATCCATTTACCTTACCTTGTCGACTATGTGCGAATTGTGGATGCTATGGTCATTCGAGCAAGGTTTTCCGCACCTCTCAAAACCAAACCTTACCCCCTACTCAAAACATGATCCAAACATATCAACAACCTCAATACCCCATGTTTCCATATGTTCGAGCTTGTTTTAATTGTGGCGACCCTACTCACTTTAGAAACACGTGCCCTCGATTGGTTAACATCATACACGCCCAAGCTCAAGCAAACCCAGTTAACCAAGCAAATCAAGAAAACCTAACCACTAGGCCACCAGCAAGAGGAAGAGTTTATAACATCAACGCAAATCCTGTTGAAGATAATGACGTCCCAAACGAACCACCCAACTAGTCTCTTTCACCAAAAATCAAGATTAAACTCCAACCGCTTAGTTTTTATGTTTTTTTCTTTATGATATCTCAATTTTCATGTATCTCAATTACAAATTGGAAATTTATCCAAGAATCTTAATGCGAATTACTATTTCAGTTTTGTTTTATACTCATTGATTGAACATTCCTATCATCATACCTCACGATGTATCTCAGTCTCATCATTTAAAGAAGTTGAGCTGTGTCTCGCTTCTACATGGACTAACCTCTCCATCATAACAAACGAGAGAGGTACTGTCATCATTCAAACATGTATACTATCGGAATTAAGACGCAAGCTTTGGTTGTTGTGTTTGTTATGTTTTAGAGTCACATAGGACTAATCATAACTTACTAATAAAGCCAATGAAAATTTGACAAGAATATGGTGGATACGCCGCTGGTACTTCCTATATATAAGTATTCTTGCCAAAGGATCAGAGGCATTGTCAGGCGGTTATGAGAAGTTCCAAATAGGATTTAGTAATGTCATGGTAGAAGTTTGTTTTATACTCACTGTTTTAACATTCATATCATTTCAATCTCATCATTTAAAGAAGTTGGGCTGTGTCTCACTTCTACATAGACTAACCTCTCCATCATACAAATGAGAGAGGTACTGTCTTTATTCAAGCATGTATACTATCAGAATTAAAACTCAAGCTTTGGTTGTTGTGTTTGTTTATGTTCTAGAGTTACATCATAGAACTAATCATAACTTACTGATAAAACCAATGGAAATTTGACAAGAATATGGTGGATACGCCGCTGGTACTTCCTATATATAAGTATTCTTGCCAAAGGATCAGAGGCATTGTCAGGCGGTTATGAGAAGTTCCATGTAGGTTTTAGTAGTAGAAGTTTTGTTTTAGGATATAACCCTATCTTTTCAAGCGTATCAAAACTCTTGCGCATGAAATCATACTTAGTCAATCAACTCTGTTTATCAATATCCATTATCTTAGGCATCAAAAAGCGATTCCTGTAGCACGGTACTCAACCCTTATAAGGAACGTTACCGCCTCAAGCAAAATTTAAACTCTTACTCCCTTCTAAGTATGTAATTGTCAACTTAAAAAACACCACCCTTTTGAGTCAAACATGCCACTACTTAAATTTCGGGACGAAATTTATAAAAGTAGGGGATACTGTAACATCCGTCAAAAACCGGGTTAACCAAACCCGCTTCTTTTATCAACCGAACATCCAGTTAAAAATTTCGTTGCGTATTTAATGCTCAAATTAATTTTAAACAATACATAATTAATAAATATATTAGAATATAAAATTTATAATTGAAAATTTATTAAAAATAACGAAATAAAAATATTATGCTGATGCCAGGTTTCGAACCCGGGTCAGCCGGGTAACCTCAAAGACTTAACACACCAACATTCCACCACTCCGCCACTAGTGTTACTTGTTAATTTATTGAAACAAATAATACATAAAATAAATCTGGAAATCAAACCCAGTCAACAGCGCGCCCAAATCCGCAGACGCCGGAAAATCCGACGATTTCGCCAATTATCGTCGGTTACTTCTGACTTAACGTAAGTATTAACGTCGCCATCGGTTATAACCGATGTCCAGTTCCGCGACATCAGTCGTAACCGCCGGAGAACGGCTGACCAATGAATCGAGACTAGAAACAGACCCAATTCAACTTGATTCTTCCTATAAATGCACACCCTAGCCTCTGGTAAACTTTTCGCTCAAAATCGCACCGATTCTCGAATCAATTTCACTCGCCGGAATTCTCTGCAAGTCGCCGGAAAACCGAGACTTTCATCAACACGGTAAATACCTCGACTCTTTCTGTTCCATTCCATTGTTAGACCAGTACTAACATCAATCCATCACCCAGAATCGATCCTAGACGACGTTGCCGGATTTCTGTACTCGCCGGAAAAATCGCTGGAATTTCCGAACTCACGCTGTGTGTCGGTATAATCACCTAAACTTTTTGCTAATCATTGTTCAGTAATTCAATTTCACATTTAATCAATCAAAACTGTTAAACGATCCGAACAGAGGGAGTTCACAAAACAGAGCCGACGATCTTTGCCGGAGTTCTGAAGAAGACAATCTGTTCGGTACATTCTTTCCCCAAACCCTTTCCGTTCAATACCTTTCAATTGCTCATAATATTCGTTAACCGAATTAAACAAGAAACAGTTGGTTTAACCGTTGTCTGTGTTTTGAACGAAGAAGATGAAGTTTATTATGATTATAAGATTAATTAAAATCGGTATTATAAACGGGTTAGACACACAGTCCAGCGGTGGACTGTGTGCAAACAATACGCATACGTCCCGAGTTCGATCCTTGACACACGCACATTCTCTGTAATAAAAATGTTCCTTTTTAAACTGAACCGGATCCACTCGCATTTAGCTGTTAAGTATAATAAAAACCGAAATATTTACCAAGTTAGACACACAGTCCAGCGGTGGACTGTGTGCCAAACTAAACCACAGGTCCCGGGTTCGAGACCTGTGGAGAACACCGAGTCGATACAATTAAATCCTTTTTAAAATAAATGATTTTCGGATTAACTTAAATAGTGTATAAATATAACTAAAAACAGAAATATTTCGGGTTAGACACGTAGCTCAGTTGGTAGAGCTGCGTGCACGCGTACGGGAGGTCATGAGTTCGAGTCTCACTCAGTGCAATAATATTCACAACCGAACCAGTCAACGGTCAACAGTTATGGTCAACGGTCAAAAGTCAACATTTTTTTATTATTTTTATTTATTTATTTAATTTAAAAATCAATTAAAAATACTTAAAATCAATGTTTTTAAAGATAGAAAATAGCCTTAAACTCACAAAAATATATCCAAAAATCCTATTAAAATTGTTAATAAAATCCATTTATTTACCTTACTTTTTTGTTATTAATTAGGTTAGTTATTCCTCATCGATCAATCCTCTAAACTCGTGCGCATTCAACATCATCCACCGAACGCACCCAAGGTGAGTGAATCTCTACAAATTCCCCGTTTTAATCACGTTTTTGGGGTGTATCATGTGTCTTATTATTTATTACATTTAAACTATTGTGCACCCATCATATTCATGATTAAATGTAAATTCAACATGTATCATCTGTTTGTGTGATTATTGTTTAGATTAAATTTATCAGTTTCAGTACATACATTATCATAGGCCACCGCTCCCCATTACCTATGAGCGTGAACGAGGCGTTGCCAACATACGATCGACTCCGTTTGATTGAGCCTTGATCGCACATACATTTCATCATAGGCCGTCTGCTGCCCATTACCTATGAGCGTGAGCCGTTCCCCATTACCTATGAGCGTGAACGAGACGTTGCCAACATTTACATTATCATTCATGTTACATATTCATGCAAGGTGGTTTGTTATTGTATGCTATTTGTTTGTTATTATTTGTTTGTTATTGTATGCTATTTGTTTGTTATTGTATGTTTATTTACGTTTGTTCATATATGATTATTGCACAATTTTTCCATATTAAATACAACAAGAAATAAATAATAAATGTTTTCTAAGGTTCACTCGCCAACTTTTGTTGATCCAAAAACCATTTTTACACATGATACAGGTGGACAGGATGAAGCAAGGAACACATAGGAAAGTGCCTTAGAAGAAAAATAATGAAGTTTAGAAAGATGTATAGAACATGTTGTATTTGTATGATTTGATTGTATGATCTCCTTTAAATTGTAATAATAAATATGAAACATTATAATAAATGTCATGAGCTTTGATGAAAACCCAATCATGCCCCGATCACCTTTTCCGCTGCGGGTCGGGGTGTGACATTCTTATTGTGTTATTCTTTGGAACGTTACCAGGATCGCTTGAAGGTTTTATGTTATCTTGGACCATTATGTGATTATGTGTTATTTGTTGAGTACATTCATTAACTCTTTTTGAGCCGACCCGGAGTATATAATGGTATTAAAGATGTCGATCTTGATGCCATAGGTATGTCGACCCGTCTCCTATGCAAGAGATGCTTATGGTACATGGGATGTACCTCGTGGGACGTTAGAAACCGTGTACGTATGGCTAGGCTTGAATGTGCACCCCTTTGTTTGCTATGGATTTACACTAAGTGCGAAAGTATAACATAGTGTCGTACAAAACAATTTTTATACACTCGACGATGCTTTATAAACTCAAAAGTTCTAAAGGTTTGTATACCTTGAAGTTAATTGAATATCTTTGATTACGCTTTGAATCCCCCAAAAATTCCCAACACCAAATGAGGCTCCGCCTCCTTGGAATCTCGAACTTTGTTATCTTTCAGTTATTCCAACTCACTCTACGGTCTCCTTCGAATAAATTTTGGGACGAAATTTCCTAAAGTAGTGGAGACTGTAACCCTTATGCCAAAATTTCGGGCTTTCAAAAACTTTTTCTTTGAAGGCATTCTGATAACCAATACCTAAACGCAACCCGTTTAACGTAACGTACACAATGAGACGAGGAAATAAGCTACACATACCTTTACATAACTTAGAAATAAGTTTTGAAGGGTTTGGTATGGCAAAAATACGCTATTCTAACTCCAGGGACTATTTTGCAAGTTTTGCGAAAGTACGTCGATTCGCGTATTTCTTAATACGGAACACGTACGTACATCCAAAAAAAATTTTCCATCATTAAAATCTTGCATTTTAATGATTAGAATGCAAAAATATCATTCGTTGCACATTTACGGTCATTTGCGCGTTCATTACGATTTTCGTCGTAATTAACCGAAAACCCGCAACCATACAACCGAATGAGCCGACATCCGAGACATTTCCAAGCATATATCAAGTTTCCTAAGCTTGATTAACCTTATAGATGTCACACCCCCAAATTTCCACCGCAGAGTTTTACCGCAAGGCGTGTGACGTGCCAGGATCTAGCCACTAATCATGTCGAACTAACAATAGGTAATATAAAACAAAGCCATCATAACAAAGTCATCGCACCTCCGTAGGAGACTTAGGTGTCACCTAATTCCTGATAAAATCGATTTTTTTTGCTGGATCAACATGTATTCCCGATTTGTTGGCCACGTGACCAAGAAAATGTACTTCCCGTATCCAGAAGTCACACTTAGATGATTTCGCAGAGAGCTGCTCCTTTCTCAGGAGTTCCAAGATAAGACGCAAGTGTTATTCATGTTCCTCCTTGCTCTTTGAAAAGATTAAGATGTCATTGATAAACATGATGATGAATTCATCAAGATACGGTTTGCACACACGGTTCATAAGGTGCATGAAGATCGCTGGTGTGTTGGTTAACTCGAATGGCATGACCAAAACTTGTAGTGGTTGTACCATGTTCGGAAAGTTGTCTTGGGGTCCAATCCCGAGTCGATTTTTGAGTAGGAGCTTGACCCTTGCAACTGGTCAAACAGATCGTCAATACGAGAAAGAGGATAATGATTCTTGACCGTTACCTTGTTGAGTTCATGATAGGCGATACACAATCAGAGTTGCTACAGTGGTAAATTTGATTTGGAGTTCCACCTGTCGAGGTGGGGGTAGTCCAGGAAGTTCCTTGGGAAAAGCATCAGAAAAGTCAGGAATGACTGGAATGTCTTCGATCTTCTTCCCCTCGAGTTAACTGCCGGTAGTAGGGCTAGAATAGCCGGATGCCCCTTCCGTAAGCAATTCAAGGTTTTCATAGCCGAAATGACGCCAACCGTAGCACCACTCCGGTGACTTTGAACAGACGGCGAAATCTCTACTAGGGAGCAGAGTGCGAACGATTTTCTATTTACAGAAAAAAATTCAGCTCGGTGTTCGGACAACCAGCCCGTACCGATGACTACGTCGAAGCTACCAAGAGCAATGGGAAGGAGGTCAATATCGAACACTTGATCTAGAAGATCGAGTTTGCACCCAACATAAATATGGAATGTTTCACTTGGCTGACTGTCAGCCAATTCTACAATATACTTGATTTCAAGAGATGTCGAGGTCGATCCTAATAGTCTACTGAATTTCAAAGACATGAAACTCTAATCGGCACTAGAATCGAATAAAACTTAAACAAAAAGATTGTACACAAGGAACATATGGGTCATTACATTGTTATCGTTCCTGGTGCCACCCGCGCCAATAGTGAATGCCCTCCCGCGAGCACCATTTCCACAGTTGTTATTGTTGCTGTTGTTGTTGCTTTGAGAATGGAACTCTGTAATCTTTTGCCTAAAGACCCACCTTATCGCATCTCTGGCTTGTTCTAGCGCACCGCCCTTGGTGATGATAGCTATACTTGTTATACCTCGGTTATTTACCAGCGTACGAGCCCTGATTCTGATTAGTGCCTTGGTTTTGATTCGTAGAGGAAGAGCGGTTGAAGGTGCGGTAAGGAAAAGAACTTACGACGCACGAATGTGAGTTCGGATACACGAAATGAGGACAAGAATCATCTTGTTGTAAGCGTCATACCAACTTGTTGTTTGACTAAAGCCTCTGCCACTCACGTGTTGACGAGATCCGTCAACTCCGCCTAAGTCTTGACAATGTTGCCACGTCCACCGCGCAAGCTACTTCCATGTACAGTACAAGTAGTCGAGAAAAGTAGAAAGAGTAAGGATAAAGATCGAGTAGGAGTCAATCATCGTTATGGCTCCTATGAATAACTGAGTCCCCACTGATTTCGGATAATGGGTCAGAATCCCTTACACACGCTTGGTCTCATTGGGACTCGTATGCACGCCCAATTATTATTACGTGTGCACCCGTAATGATAATTCAATTTGCATGTTTACCCCAATTCCTCCTAACTTGTGTCAAATGATCCTCAGATTTGAATGTCAAGAGAGAGCGTGGTCAAGACGATCAAGATCATAAGAGGTCTAAAAGTAAAATCATATGTATGATCCGTCATAGTATAAATATATAACACATAAATTCATACTGTAATGTTGTGTGTGTGACTATATGCAATACAATGCATATGTATATGCTAGATGTGTAATGTATACGATAATAGAATATGAACCTTACAATCTGGAGCGTAGTGGCATGGTCACTTTCGGAACTAATTCGGTTATAGTCTGGTTTTACAAAAAACTTTTTAAAACCTAGTTCACTATAACCAGTGGCTCTGATACCAAACTGTCACACCCCCAAATTTCCACCGCGGAGTTTTATCGCGAGGCGTGTGATGTACCAGGATCTAGCCACTAATCATGTCGAAGTAACAATAGGTAATATAAAATAAAGTCATCATAACAAACATGAGAAGTGACTTTTAAATTAAACAATTGAAAATAATATATGTTCTGCGGAAGCAAGTGTAAATATCTCAAACAATTGGAATCAAAATATTTTAAAGCATAAAGTATTATTGTTTGCAATCACGTAACACGCCCCATGACACTTCCAGCTCCCCAGACTACAAGTTCCCATGCATGAATCATCTAACAACCTGCAAGCATGCAGAAAAAGTGTATCAGCGATTAAGCCGGCGAGTTCACAGTTTAATTTATCGAAAACCAGTTGGTGTTTAGTTTAAGACATGTTGATGATAACTCGTTACCACAGTGACGTCCGTATGTTTGCCCTTCCCCAATGCCTATCAACATTGGTCATGTGGTTAAGGTCATTAGTTCACGCCCGTCCTCCCAGGTACGGGGTGAGGTTGTCAAGCCTAATAACGCTATCAACTAATACTCCGTTGCCTTCCAAGCAACTAGTTCGGTAGTAAGATGGGACTTAAAGTGATAGATTTGAGTGTATTATCCAACATTGAAATTAAACAACAGTTATAACGCATCCCCTCCAGGGATATAAGTTTGTTTGTTTGTCCCCACCGGACGCATGCTTGTAAAAGAGTAGTGAACTCACCTTAGTTTGCTCGGTAAATGTTATCGTGCCTTTAAGCGTTAAGTAAGTGTTAGGTCCGTTACATGCGACCTAGTGTATAGTAAATGTAAGTATGTATTCAAGTAAGGTTTTATAATACCCGATGTGACCAAACAACCAAGTGCTCATGTGATCAGGTTAACATGTTTATCATGCAGTAATACACATTGGATTCTCTATAGTTGGTGATATCAGTTAGTGACATTTAATGTGATTCATGAAATCCGGTTATAAAGTTCATTAATAAACACGGAGCAAGTGAATAGAAACCTGAACTCCTAACAAAACCCGGAACTCATCATGTAAATACGTTAACTCAAATAACATGTATGACTTCGGACAATATGTGAACATATAAATTCGGATCATTATATCAACTTATAAACTAGGTACACATGTGTATATAAACTCGGACTCAGTACACAGGTGTATATAAACTCGGAATCAGTACATAGGTGTATATAAACTCGGGATCAGTACACAGTTGTATATAAACTCGGACTCATCATTCTCAACTAAATTCGGAACCATCATACCTAACAAATATGGACCCTTTAACCATCTAAGCGAATCTGGAACATCATATAACCTAGAATCCCTTAAATTTGGCCCCTTAAACTCGGACACATATATGTTACATATATAAACCCGGATTCCTATACATGTTTAACCTCGATCCATGACAAACTCGGACATCATGTGTAAAGTCGGACAAGCATATACATACTCACTTAAACTCGGAACCAATGTACGTCTACTAAACTCGGATATTTATTCAACTAAACAAACTCGGAACTTTATCCATTTATTCAAAACTCGGAACCCTTTCTTTTATAACAATTCTGGAGGCCCCTTTCTATTGTAATAAATCCGGACTTTAATTATCAGTTTCAATATCCCGGACTTTGTGACTTCACAAAGTCGGAAAATTACAAATGCACAGTGACATGGAAACAAGCAAAATCACAACAATTCCTCAATGTAACAATTACAGTTCATCGATTCAAACCCTAATCTCAAAACCAAAACAACAGATTAACAGTTCTTGTATGTCAATAACATCACTAACATCTAGCAAGCATTACACATTCAGTCAGTCTAATCACAATTATTATTCATCAGGCATGATCAATGAAACAAAGATTAATTGTTTGGATCTCTAGGGTTTGTATGAAATCAAGAGAACAATAACATCGGCGTATAACATAAAGCGTTACCTTAGATTGATTTAGAGTTTGTTCTTGAAGGATTGAAAGGTCAGAGAGTAGATGATTGTGTGGAATTATATAGCTAAGAATGATCAGAGAAAACTCAACTGCCGTATGATAAGATTTGAGAGGTTTAGGGTTATGTAAAGATTTTCTTAGAGTTTCACTATTAACTCTAAACACCCCCTAATTATATAACTTCTACACAAAACAGATATTCATCATGAAGTTTGCAGTTTAGGCACATAATTCACATATTTGTCATGCAACATATAAGTTTCACATAAACCGTACGTTTATAACTATTATTCGTGTTAGCCACCAACGTTTGATAGTTATCATGTGTGTGTTCCGGTAATTCCCCGAATTACCAAAGTAACCCTAGTTAAATGTAGTGCTATGAATGTATGTCTAAATTAAATGTGGTCAGGTTAAAGCATTAACCTAAAGTTGCGGGTTGTCACAATAGAACTTAGAAATTAGGTTAACGGATGATAGAAACGACGAAACGTGACGAAACAAGTCCAGGGACCAAAGCTGCCAAAAAGGCAAACTTTGGCCCCAGGACTGCCTTGCGGACCGTATGGCCATACCCTTACGGTCCGTAAGGGGTGCATGGCAGCCTCTTGTTTCAAGCCTTGCACACCAAGCATTCGGTTTTGCCACACTCTCTCTGGTTGCAACACATCACTAGACACTTGTTTTGATCCTAATACACGTCCTAACACTTGGAATGATCTTGTGCATCTTCCACAACTATAAATAGGTGAATAATTTTTCCTTCCAACTTGCACCGTTCTTCTTTCTTTCTCCTACTCTCTTGGAGCTTGTTTCTAGCATTATGGAGACCTCCTACTGAGTTTTCTGAGCTCTTCAAGTGTTCTTCAACACAAGTAAGTGCTCTCTTCTAGTCTTGTTCATTTCTTTTAGCTATTTTGAGCTAAAAGTCAAACAGTTTGACTTTCTGTTTGACTTTCAGTTTTGACCATAAATTGGTCAAAGCAAAGTTCAATTGAACTTTGCGACGTGATCGTAATCATGATGGTTATAATCCATACCGATCATGCCTACTGATTACCACGTTTACTAGTCGAACTGACGAGTCAACGTTTCGGTCAAAAGTGCGCATTATGTGCATTTTACGATGAAACTATTTTCAGGTATCAAAACACCAAGTTTTGATATAAAAACATTTTAATAACTTAGTTAGACATGTTTTGACATGTCTAACTCGTCACTTTTAGTTTAGCGCTTGTTTAGGGTGGTAAGTCGAACGGTCTTGACCACCGCTTTGACATTCGAATCCGACCCGTTCGGTCGATCTTAGGATCCGACAAAACACATATTAGTGAACATAGTTGTATAGGGAATAACCCTCTTAGGTTATACCTTATGGTCACTTCGTTTGGTTAGTATTATGATAAGTTGCTTATTATGCCTTCATAAATGACCAAAATGCCCTTTTTGCGCATGAATCCATCTTAAGCATATGAAACCAACTTTTTGACATACAAACTGATGTTGCCACTTTGTTAAACTTATTTTGGCATATAAGACTTATCATAAGGCTAGTTTGACCGTCCGAATGCGTTTTTACGCAAATGACACATTAAAGTAGCGTAAACTACCTTAACGGGTCATAAAGGGTCAAAAGCACTTAGGATTCATTCCAAATCAGAATGCGAATTCTATAAAACCATTTCATATGAGTTCCAACACTCGTTTGTTTTATAAGACTTCATTCTATCCGATCTCTTGTTTTCAAGTTTCGACACTAACACATACTATCCGATACGCTAGGAACCATTTCAACTTTTGAACTCTTGATCCATTGAGCCTTGTTACATCATTTGAACAAGACCTGTACGCAATCCTAAGTGAGTACATAGCTCCCCTCTTTTACGTTTTTCAAATATTTTGGGGTGATTCATATGTGTAACCGAATTTTCTCAAATGTATGGCATGTATTGTTTACTAAGTACTTTTTGTGTGTTATTCCAATTATGCAAAACATGACGAATGGGGATACGAACCAAATCCTTGCATGATCTTTCTATTTTCCTACCAAGATTCTTGTAGGATGCTTGAAGTACAGTCTTAAATCTTCAATCTTCATAGTAAGATTTCTAAGAAGTGCTTTACACGACGATGACGATGGTTATTGTTTATGTGTAGAGATTATTGGTGATTTAGATAACGAAACTAAAGTAATATAATAAGGACATGGTGGATAAACCGATGGTACTTCCTATATATAAGTGTGCTTATTGTATTACCCTTCGTAGCCTTATCCGAATCACCATTAGGATTTAGGATTTTGTGATACAATGAGACAAGACAAGTGACTAAACTAAATCCGTAAAGTATCTATCTATCTTTATAGTTAGATTCTTGTAGTATGTTTAAAGTACTAAATGGTAGTCCTTGATTGGATTCTTTGTGTACTTTAATGTGTATGAGACAAGACAAGAGACTAAACTAAATCCATAAAGTATCTATCTATCCCTATAGTTAGATTCTTGTAGGATGTTTAAAGTACTAAATAGTAGTCCTTGAATGGATTCTTTGTGAACTTTAATGCGTGTGAGACAAGACAAGTGACTAAACTAAATCTGTAAAGTATCTATCTATCTTCATAGCTAGATTCTTGTAGGATGTTTAAAGTACTAAATGGTAGTCCTTGAATGGATTATTTGTGTACTTTAATGCGTATGAGACAAGAAAAGTGACTAAACTAAATCCGTAAAGTATCTATCTATCTTCATAGCTAGATTCTTGTAGGATGTTTGAAGTACAAATTGATGTCCTTGATTGGATTCTTTGTGTACTTTAATGCGTATGTGACAAGACGATGTGACGAGATGATGATTATGTGGTTATTGTGATTAGTTGTGATTTAGATAACGAAACGAGTGTAATACCATAAGAACATGGTGGATACGCCGCTGGTACTTCCTATATATAAGTGTTCTTATTGTATTACCCTTGTAGCGTTATCCGAATCACATTAGGATTTTGTGTTCGATTATTTAGAGTACAATATCCATATCCTTATAGAATTCTTTCATATTTTTATATGTTAGATTCTTAGAAGGATAACCATAGTATTATTTTAAATCATTGATTTGATTTCTAATAACACTCACACAAGTTATGACAAATTTTCAATATTGTTGTTATTAATCCTTGACTGGATTTCTAATAACATACTCACAAGTTTTATGACCGATTTCAAGGTGATTACAATGAACAAAGTACAATTATCAATGGCATAAAAATTACCTAGTATTAATCATGATGCCATATACAAAACTATTTTGTCACAAGTTTCATAATCAAGTTAAAGTATTGCAATACTAAATCTTTCTTTAAAGAGTCCATTTTAAATTGACGACTCTTGTAGTTGTCGAAGTATTGCAACACTAATCTTTTTGCCATTAACTTGGCTAACAAAACTATGTACTCGACAACATTGTTTGTTGATGTCTCTTTTTCACATATGTTTCAGGTTTCGATTATTAAAGCATGCTGAACATACGTATACATCCGGGCTTTAGACTTCTTTAAATCAAAAGACAACTTCATGTATTCTTTGTATTGTAAAACAATGTTAACAATAATGAAACAATTTAGTACCAGTAGTTGGGAACAATTTGTAACGTGACTCTCCGATATTTCCGCCGCGTCTTGTTGTATTACGCGATTGGGGTGTTACAGATTGGTATCAGAGCACTGGTTATAGGGAATTAGTTTATTAGAATGCCTTTAACCTAGTCTATAACCTTCCTATGGACCCGAACATGAGTAGACTTAGGATCTCAATCCTAATCCTCATCCTTACTCGTGCTACAACTACTCTATGCTTACAAGTCATCTAACCATAGATGATTTATCTTAAATCCTTAGTCTTATTGCCTCAAAGTATTCCTCAAAATATTTCTCTGAAAAACATTTTCATTGGAATACTTCTCAAAATGCTTTCTTAAACGCTCTCAACAAAATGTTCTCAACCTATTTATCTCAAACATTTTATCAAAAGGTTTCTCGAAATGCTTTCCCAATGGTTTTCATCAAAATGTTTCTCGATATATTTATCTCAAACAATTATCAAAAAGATTACTCAAAATGTTTTACTCTCAAACATTTTTATCGAAATCTTGGGTTTTAATAATGTGAACTCATGCAATCTGGAAGGGTGAATGCATGTACCCCGAGTTTTCTGTCTAGGGCTAGAGTGTTCGTACAAATCCGCATTATCGGACCAGTCACTCTTACCTGGGAACTCTTAGGGTGAGTGTTCACTTATAGGCTAAAGCATGTCTTCACGAAAACATTATGAAAACCCATCTACCTTGATCAGTCGAACGAATCCCTAGACACTACTAGCTTTCTGACATTACTCCGACATGTTACATTTGGTAATATGTTACGACTATGTCCAATGCATTTGAAACAAATTCCATTTCATTGCATGACACTTTATATTGCAACCTCATTTTCAAATACTATTTTTCGCCTTTCCAAATTTCAAAATTTTTATTCATTTGGATGAGATTTTCAAATTTCATACACGAAGTTTCTTTATTTTAAAAAAAAATCGATTAAAAATATTTCTATCTTAAAAATTAATTTTAAAAACAAAGGTAAAGAATTTCAACACAAACCATTAACTGTTTGTATTTTCTCAACCAAAAATATATCAAAAGTTTATTTTCAAACTAGTTTCGAAACAAAATCCACAATACTATTTTTCTAAATACAAGATTTTTGAATGAATACCAAGTTGAGATTTTCAATTCACTATGGTGTTTAAAATATATACCAATTCTACAAAATCTAACTTATTTTGTTTTCATTATAGCTACTTCTTCAAGATGTCTCCTCACCGTGACGCCACATGGAATGCTGAAATGGAAGCATTGATGGCTCAGCATCTAGCTGCTATACTCCCAGACATTGTGACCCAAATTAATCAAAATTACAACAACAACAATGTTCCTATGCCATGTAACTACAAACAATTCAACCCGGCTAAACCACTCAAGTTTTATGGGTCTGAAGGAGCAACTGGGCTCCTAAAATGGTTTGAGAGTATAGAAAGCACATTCCGCCATGTTCAGTGTCCAAGTGAGCGCAAGGTAGAGTTCGCCTCGAGTGTTTTCGAATTTAGAGCGCTCACTTGGTGGAACGGAATTATGATGGACAGAGGTGCAGAAGTAGCTATGGCACAAATGTGGGAAGAATTCGGGTGTCTTATGGTGAAAGAATTCTGTCCACGACATGAAATAAGGATACTTGAAACCGAATTATATTACCTTAAACAAAATAGTGGTGAAAACCGCGCTTATACAAATCGGTTTGAAGAGTTGAGCCTACCCTTCCCCACTATGGTCACACCTTTGGATCGGGACATTGAGAAATACATTAATGGCCTACCTGATCTGATCCAAGATATTGTCACTGGCAGCAAACCTACAATGCTTAGGGAGGCTAAGGAATTAGCCCTACCCTAACCGACTCCCAGGTTAGAAAAAGGAAACTTTTTCGAATGGGAGACAAGAAACAAACTATTGAAACTACACAAGAAAAACTAAATTAAACAAAGGGTAACCTTCCAAAAATTCTATGAAGCATTAGAATTCAAAGAGTCATACGATCGCTGCACCAATCCCACTTAACTCAGTACCCATTAGGGGGTCTTTTCATGGGAAACATCCTCTGTGCAATCGTTGCGACTATCACCACCCAGTAAATCTTCGTGCCACCAGTGTACAATCTGTGATGTTTTTGGACATCTAGCTGCGACCTGTCGCGTCCAAAACCAAACAGCCCCTACTCAGACACGCCCTCGCTATCCAGTTGGAGCATGTTTCAATTGTGGTGATTTAAATCATTTCAAACGAAACTGCTCCAAGCTTGCTAACGCAAATGGACAAGTATACAATGTCAATGAGGCTCAAGCTGATGGTCAAGCACTTATGATCATTTGAGTCTTTACATTCCTATTTTATTATCCAAAGACAATGTACATATTACAACTAGGTTTATAATGACAATATAAATTTTCAAGAAGTTTTTCTTCATTCTTGTTATTAGTATTTCAATTACAAATTCCAATGTGATTACACTGTGTGTAATTTACAACTACATACCAACTTCGAGGATTCTGTTCTTTGTTGTTAGGAATTAAATCTCGCAAAAATAGCATATTATGACTTGCACATTAGTGCATTCATGTGACATTTGTGGTGAATCGATCGTGTAACGATTCCGAACAAATTATCAATCAATGAAATTTTTGTGTTTTATTTACGAGATTTGTATTTTTATCATGACGCTTGCACGTATTCAATTCTTGCACGATTCCGAACTCTTAAACAACTTTTGGAAGTGAAATCACAAACTGTTACGCAAACGTAATCAGTTTAACGCGACGTACACTCCAGAATGATGAAATAAGCTAAACATAACCTAAATACCCTTTACATAACTTAGAAATAAGTTTCGAGGGCTTCGGTATGGCAAAATCATGCTTTTGCAACTTCAGGGGCTATTTTGCAAATTCTGCGCAACTATGCCGATTCGCGTATATCGTTATCCGGAACATGTATGCACATCCAAAAACTTTTGTAATCATTAAAATCTAGTATTTTAATGATTGGAATGCAAAAATATCAGTGGTTACGCATTTACGGTCATTTGCGCGATCGTTACGATTCACGTCGTAATTAACCGAAAACCGCAACCGTACGACTGAACGAACCGACACCCGGACATTTTTAAACATATTTCAAGTTCCCTATGTTTATTCATCCTTATGGAGCTTAAAATGGGGTTAACGGGTGTTAAAAGTGCCAAAACGCGACGAAAACAAGTTTAGGGCCATTTCTGCCAATTTTTGAAACTTCTGCCCCTGCAAGGGCCTTACGGACCGTAAGGCAAAACCCCATACAGTCCTTAAGGGGTCCCCATCTCAGAGCCTTCTTAAAATCAAGGTGGCAGATTCTTGTTAACTTCCTTGGCCACCGAGTCGCGATCTATGCCACCTTTAACCTGCATTAGACACCTGGAGGGACACTAATCCATGCCTTAACACCTGGATCAACACTTGTCATGATTTGGGAGCTCCAAGATTAGTATAAATAGGCTTGATCTTCACCATTTCTCCTTGCTCATTTCCATCTTCGTCCTCCCATACTCTTGGAGCTTCCTTCCATCCTTTTGGAGGCCTCCTACTGAATTCTTTGAGATCCTGGGTGTTCCTAAACACAAGTAAGATCTCATCCTTAGTCTTTTTCATTGCTTTTAGCTATTTCAAGCTAAAAGTCAAACAGTTTTTGACTTCCGGCTTTGACCATTAATTGGTCAAAACAAAGTTCAATTGAACTTTGCAACGTGATCGTAATCACGATGGTTAGGGTCCTTAGCGATCATGCCTACTGATTACCACGTTTACTAGTTGTAGTGACGAGTCAAAGTTTTGGTCAATAATGCGCAAATGCGCATTATACGATGGAATTATTTTCGGGTATCAAAACACCTTGTTTTGATACCAAATCAGTTTTATAAACTTAAATAGATATGTTTGACATGTCTAACTCATCACTTTTAGTTTAGTGCTTATTTATGGTCGTAAGTCGAGTGGTCTTGACCACCGCTTTAACTTTCAAATCCGACCCGTTTGGTCAATCTTAGGATCTGACCAACACATATATGTGACCATAGTTGTATAGGGAATAACCCTTTGAGGTTATACCTTATGGTCGCGTCGTTTGGTTAGTAAGATGTTAATTCGCTAGTTATGCATTTATAAATGACCAAAACGCCCTTTTTGCGCATAAAACAATTTTAAGCCTATGTAACCAATGTTTTGCCATATACACTGATGTTATAACATTACTAAGCTTATTTTGGCATATAAGACTTATCATAACACATATCCAACCATCCGAACACGTATTTACGTAAATGATCCGTTAAAGTAGCGTAAACTACCTTAACAAATCATAACGGGTCAAAAGCAGTTAGGAATCCTTTTCAAATCAGAATGTAGACTTTGTTAAACTATTTCATATGAGTACCAACACTCATTTGGTTTACAAGACCTCATTCTATCCGATCCGCCGATTAAAGTTCCGACATTTACATAGTTATCCGATTTTATGACACGCTTGATTTCTCGGATGTTTGAGCTTGTTTAATCTTTGATTCAAGGTTATTTTGCAACCCCAAGTGAGTACATAGCTCCCCTCTTTTATGTTTTTCAAATATTTTGGGGTGATTCATATGTGTTAAATTGTTTTCAAGTTTTCAAAATTACAAATGTGTATGGTTTATATAAACACGACGATTTCAATAATGTGAACGAACTTGTTGGTGCTTTACAAAATGATAGGAATAACATTCATTAGCTTTAGCCAAGCCAACCAGTAGTAAGTTATGGTACCATAGGACTGACAATCCCGTTACCAAGGTTCCCGGTGTTTGTGAGGAAATTTGGGGAACGACCGAAACTGTTTACTTTAACAAACCCTTTGGTGGTTTGTTATTGCAATTTAAAGATACCCTTTGGTGGTATGTATTCACCAAAACGACCAAAAGTTTTCACAATTAAAACAAGGACGATTTGTTTACACGGACGATGAACAATTGGTTTATGACACGAACAATGGACGAGTGGTTTATGACACAAACAATGGACGATCGGGTTATGGTAAGTGATTTAGATAACGGTATGTGTGTAATGTGATAAAAGCATGGTGCATACGCCGCTGGTACTTCCTATGTATAAGTGCTTTTATCGTATTACATTCGTGGAGTTATTTGCATCACTTGAAACAAAGGTTTTCAAATAATGACACGCAACGATTTTCAATTAAAGATATAAACCATACAAAGTTTCTTCAAGACGATTTACTACTCGAATTTACAAAACAAATGTTTTGGTCAGGATTCATGGCTACAAGTCTTTTATAAACTATAACTAACTTGTTTTAGTTGGTTAGTTATCATTGCAATACCAAATACCTTTTAATAACACGGTTTTCAATTAACAACTCTAGTAGTCTGACGAGGTGTTGTAAATACATATTCATGGCCATGAATTTGACACACTCACAAAACCTATGTACTCGCCGGCATATTTTTGCTGACTTGTTTTCACATATGTTTTAGGGAACAATGCTTGATGTTGATGCATGCTCACTTAGGATCGGACGTGGACTTAGTGCCTTAAAATCCCCAGAACAATATATTTTTGTTACCGCGAGATATATTGGCAGCCGCGGATCGTTTGATTCGAAAAAAATTTGGAATGTGTACACTTGACTATATGAATCATTTGCAAAATAAACGTATTCGTTCTGTAGCAGATCTTTTACAAGAGCAATTTGGAATAGTTTATTTAGTTTGTTTTAATTTCCAAGACAATGTAACTATGAAACTTCAATATTCAATAAACATAACTTTAATTACCACATGTTGTTGAAACAATCTGTTAACGTGACTCCCCGATGTTTCCGCCGCGGTTTGTTGTTTTTACGCGGTCGGGGTGTTACAGATTGGTATCAGAGCACTGGTTATAGGGAATTAGGTTATTAGTAATGCTTTGACCTAGACTATAACCTTCCTAGGACCCTAACGCGAGTTTACTTGCGTTTAGATTCATAAAATACAATACTACCACCTATCCTTAGGTGGTTACCAAAACAAATTCACAAGTTACAAACTCATTTAGAAAATCAATCATCTATCCTTAAATGATTTGTTTTTGGCTTTAAGCCTTCTAAGTTTTCAAAATCTCGTCAAAGTTTGGGTTTTATTAATGTGAACACATGCAATCTAGAAGGGTGGGTGCCTGTACCCCGAGTTTTCTGTCCAAGGTTAGAGTATTCGTACAAATCCACTTAATCGGACCAGTCACTCTTACCTGGGAACTCTTGTGGTGAGTATCCACTTATAGGCTAAAGCATGTCTTCGCAATGCATTATAAAGACCCATTGACTTTGATTAGTCAGCGTGTGTCATTTGTTTGTTTTGAGAAACGAACAAATGACCACCATCCTTATTTCGTCGATATTTTCAACACCTCTCTTGATTTATTTCAATCTCACATATCTTCCTTCATGTTTTCTTTTAGAATGCCTCCTACACCTGATACAACTCAAAATGCCGAAATGGCAGCCATTATCGCTCAGCAAATTGCTGCTGTACTCCCAAATCTCGTGACCCAACTTAATCAAGCGAACAACAATAACAATGTACCAGCTCCGTGCAACTATAAACAATTTTGTTCGGCTAAACCACTCTTGTTTTCTGGGTCTGAGGGAGCTACTGGGCTATTGCAATGGTTTGAAAGCCTCGAAAGTACTTTCCGTCATGTGCAATGCCCAAACGAGCGAAAACTTGAGTTTGCGTCGAGCGTATTCAAAAAAAGAGCTCTTACATGGTGGAATGATATTATGAGAGACAGGGGTGCTAATGTAGCCTTAGCTCAAACATGGGAAGAGCTTAGGGCTCTGATGATGAAAGAATTATGTCCTGGTCATGAGTAGAGGGCGCTCGAAAACGAATTCCATGACCTCAGACAAAATAGTGGTGAGCATCGTGCTTATACTGACCGGTACGAGGAGTTGAGTTTACTCTGTCCATCGATGGTGACGCCTTTGGATAAGGCGATCGAGAAATATCTCAATGGTTTGCCTGATCCTGTTCAGGACATTGTTACCGGAAGTAACCCAACCACTGTCCGACAGGACATTGAGCTAGCTGCAACTTTAACCGAGTCTCAGGTCAAAAAGGGTAACCTTCATCGCAAAGGCGATAAGAAATCATCCACCAAAACCACTCAAGAGAAACAAAAGGGAAACAAAGCCGAGCCTTCCAAATGATCAAAGAAGCGTAAGGCTTCTCAGAACTTTGTTGTTTGATTCTCATCACACTTTTGGAAGACTATGCAAACTGCTATCAGAACCAAACTCAATCTGAGCACTGCTTATCATCCTCAAACGGATGGACAAACCGAAAGAACGCTTCAAACACTAGAGGATATGCTTAGAGCTTGTGTGATTGACTTTGGTGGTAATTGGGATTTGCATCTACCGTTGATCGAATTCTCTTACAACAATAGTTATCACGCCAGCATTAACATGACGCCTTTTGAAGCTTTAAACGGTCGAAATGTCGTTCACCTGTCTGTTGGAATGAAGTTGGAGAGTCTCAGTTTACTGGACCTGAACTTATTCATGACACAACAGACAAAGTCAAGAAAATACGCGATAACCTTCTGACAGCTAGAAGCCGTCAAAAGAGTTATGCATACAAGCGGCAAGCCCTTGGAATTCCAAGTTGGTGATCACATCCTACTCAAGGTATCCCCTTGGAAAGGAGTGGTCAGATTTGGGAAGAAAGGAAAACTTCAACACGATACATTGGACCATTCAAGATCGTCGAAAGAATCGGAAGGTGGCCTACCGACTTGAGCTACCTCCTAAACTTGGGAACGTTCACCCAACATTCCAGGTGTCCAATCTCAAGAAATGTTTAGCCAACGCAAATCTTCACACCCCCCTCGACGAAATTCACGTTGATGATACTATGCACTTTGTCGAGAAACCTGTGGAGATCTTGGACCGTGAAGTCAAGAAACTTAAACAAAGACGAATACCGATAGTCAAAGTTCGCTAGGAATCCAAAAGTGGCCCAGAATTTACTTGGTAACGAGAGGATCAAATGAAAGTGAAATACCCACATCTGTTTCCACAAGTTTCCTCTAATTAAATTTCGGGATGAAAGTTCCTAAAGTAGGGGAGACTATGACATTTGTGGTATTACGAATCTCTAACGATTATGAACAAGTTATGAATTAATGAAATTTTGTGGCCTTCTTGGCACATATCATAGAGGAGAAAGGCAAGAGCAAAACTATTCAAGACATTCCTGTTGTTTGGGATTATCCTGAGGTCTTTCCTGAAGAATTACCTGGCTTACCTCCTGTACGACAAGTTGAGTTCCGTATTGATCTTGTACCTGGTGCCAACCCAATAGCCAAATCTCCTTACCGTCTTGCACCATCTGAGATGCAATAGTTGTCAAAACAGCTTCAGGAATTATCAGATAAAGGATTCATTCATCCGAGATATTCACCTCGGGGCGCTCCTATCCTATTTGTGAAAAAGAACGATAGATCCTTCCGAATGTGCATCGATTATCGTGAGCTCAACAAACTCACGATCAAGAATCGATATCCCCTACCTTGAATTGACGACCTATTTGATCAACTACAAGGTGCTACATGTTTTTCGAAGATCGATTTGCGTTCTGGGTATCATCAGCTTCATGTACTCGAGTAAGATATTCCCAAGACTGCTTTCCGCACAAGATACGAACACTATGAGTTCGCTGTTATGCCATTCGGCTTGACAAATGCACCTGCCGTATTTATGGACTTGATGAATCGGGTTTATAAACCTTATTTGGACAAGTTCATCATTGTTTTCATCGACGACATTCTCATTTATTCCAAGTCTCGAGCCGAGCACGAACAACATCTCCGATTAACAATAGAATTACTGAAGAAAGAACAATTATATGCTTAATTCTCCAAATGCGAGTTTTGGTTGAAAGAAGTTCAGTTCTCGGGACATATAGTCAATGAGCAAGGTATACATGTGGATCCTTCCAAAATCGCAGCGATTAAGTATTGGAACACACCCACTACTCGCACAGAAGTTCGCTCAATTCTTAGTCTTGCTGGATATTACCGTCGATTCATCTCAAACTTCTCAAAGATCGCGGTTCTCCTCACTGCTTTAACTCAAAAGAATAAGCCTTTTGAGTGGGGACCCAAACAAGAGGAAGCTTTTCATATATTGAAACAAAAGCTCTGTGATGCTCCTATCTTATCTTTACCCAATGGCAATGATGATTTTGTTGTCTATTGTGATGCATCGAATTTAGCCTTGGTTGTGTTCTCATGCAACGAGATATAGTCATAGCCTATGCTTCAAGACAACTAAAAATTCACGAGAAGAACTACACGACTCATGATCTTAAGTTAGGTGCTGTAGTCTTTGCTCTCAAGATTTGGAGACACTACCTATACGATACTTAATGTGTGGTTTTCATGGACCACAAAAGTCTTCAACATATATTCAACCAAAAGGAGGTAAACACGAGACAACGATGTTGGGTCGAACTTTTAAACGATTACGACCGCGAGATTCGCTACCATCCTGGTAAGGCGAATGTTGTGGCCGATGCGCTTAGTAGCAAGGAACATGTCAAACTCCATTGTGTTCGAATTCAATCTGATATCAAACACGTATCCTTCAAGCTCAGCGTACTTGTGCTACACAAGGCATGATGGTAGTGAATTACCACATCAACTTGAGCTTCAACTCGAGACGAAAGACAATTGGTTACTCTATTTTTTGAATCGTTTGTGGATTCCTAGTCAAACAATATTCGCACTTATTGATGGAAGAAGCTCATAAGTCTCATTATTCAATCCATCCTGCTGCAGACAAAATGTACAAGGATCTCCGTACCCAGTATTGGTAGCCGGGTATGAAATCGGATATTGCCTTGTATGTGTCGAAATGCCTAACTTGTCTTAACGTCAAGGCTGAACATCAACATCCATCTGGTTTGCTTGAACAACCAGAAATACCGGTATGGAAGTCGGAGAACATTGCGGTGGATCTCATTACTAAACTACCGCGCACATCTAGAGGTCATTGTAACACCCCAAAAACATCGCAGCGGAAATACAAACATAATGGTGACGGAAGTTGGTGCCCATAAATATCTTAGTGGATGATACATCGTTAATTTTGGACATATTACCTAATTAAAGCATTGTTTTGATGTTTAAACATAAACCACAACCATAGAGTAGTTATGTTGTCTCGATCCTTATGGATCTTAATACAGTCGGTCCCAAATAAGTTTTAAAAGTTGTCCAAAGTTTATTATTAAACAAAACATGCATCACAACCATAGGACACGCCAAAGATTCCCGAAGCCATGCTCAAGTACCTGAAGAACACGTTAAAATCAAGTGTCAACATAAAGGAGGGTGAGCTCACATATTCAAATTTAAAACAAGGAAATCTTTCTAATTATGTGTTTATTATCAAAACATCCAAATGATATTTTCGAAAGTTAATTTATTTCCTTAATAAAATCCATGGGTCAGCCGTCGCAAGCGTTTCCCCGAAACCTTCGATCTAAAGCATCTTCCCAAGTTTTGCATATTAAATTTATAGCATCATTATTCAGACTCGTATGTTGGCAAGGCAATACGAACTATATACTAACAATAAGGGTATAATCAAGACTAGACTATAATAGAATATCAATTCGTCATTTGACTTGACCGAAGCGACCGATCACGACGGGGTAGTCAACCCGATAGATCTACCAACAATTCCACGTGTTCAATACTTAAATGATTAAACAGCAATACTTGCGCATGCGCCCATATCAGGCCATCTATATCTCTTGCCTCATGAACAATATATATATATACTACTAAAATGATAAATTTAATATTTCATGTTGTACAAATTCCCCGAAGTCCCCACCGAAACGTAAACCATACCCGGTACTTACTCTCTTGAGACAGAGCCAATTCGTCACAACTTTAGATTTAAGCATTTTTAAAATCTACACGGTCGTTTTCTCTAAAACATCGTAAAATCCCCGTTTCATCCACGAAACATATTCATTCACAAAACCGTTTCCACCCGAAACATATTGATATCCTCAAAATCATATATTTTCCATGAAAATATACATTTTATATAAGCAAAGGTATGTTTTATTCAAAAACATCTTTAATCTTTTTTAAGGCGTGTTCTTCCCCCAAAACATATACAAAACAGTAAAAAGGGGGTTTAGTGACACTCACCTTTGGGTGCGTAATTAAATTAGCACGATCCACAAAATTTGATTCTACACGTCCTAATATATGTAGAAACGATTTATCAAACAATATTTTACAAAATTCTTAAGTTTCTCCAATACTTAGAATTTTCACATAACTTTGAGATTTTCTCGAAAAGTCATTATTTTTATTATGTTGGTATATATATATATATATATATATATATATATATATATATATATATATATATATATATATATATTAATATTTCGTGACTTGAATGATTTTATTGGTGACCTTAATGTTATATCCGTTAACACTCCCGTATATAAGTACTATATATCTACGATTTGCGTGTCGTAATATATATACATAAACATGCACAGATGCATAATATCATAACACGTGAAATCTCGTTAACTCATACACTTTATCGTTTTTAAAGCATGCATACATGAAATAACTTATTAAATTAACCTATGTATCAATTTTCGTGCTCGACAACTAAGTTACACATTTAACGCGATTTTTACTAATTCTACCGCTTTAAGCGTACAAGTGTACATGCATAGACTTAATTCTCACTATCATGTCAACACTTAACATATTATCATATAAACATATTTAAATCACATAACACTTTTAAACACATAAGGTTCACTTCTGAACAACCCATTCTAGTGTACATTGAAAAATGCGTATTTTAACGATTCAGTAACGTTTTCGGGCGTCGGAAGTCACGTATAACTAACCAAACACCAAATAAACTTAATATAAGTTAAAATACTTATATTTATATCAAAAATATCAATTTAGTTACTGATATAAAACAGTTTCGTAAAAACCTCGTAAAAAGGTGATTTTTACCGTTTTTTACCGCATAGTTTTGCGTCAAACGTTACCATAACCACCCGAACTCGAAACGACATGATATTTTAACATAATACATGTTATTTACTGATTAAAATGATGGTTATAATCAGATTAGTGCATTTTTGTGTAGGTCATATAAATCATGCAATTTCACACATTTTGCAACACTTTTAAACACAAAGTACAACATGCAAGCTAGCAAACTTTATGGCAAAGTTCCATGCTATTTCTGTTGGTACATAATGTCTATGTCTTAGTCTTATATCGAGTTTGTATAGAATAGAGTTGATTAGGCTAGCAGAAAGTTGTATTTATGCATTGTTGAGTCAAGTTCGCCGATTTGTGACATGTTAAGTCAAGTTCGGCCGAACTTGCTATGGCAAGTTCGGGCGAACTTAGCTCTTACATTGGCAAACTTGGACTTCTATAAATAGCTAGCTTGTTGTCCTCATTTGTAACTTTGGCATCTCTAAGGCGAAGCTCGGTCAATTTGGATTCTTGACGTTTAATCAATAAAGTTGACGTTTAACTGATTAATTCTTGTCTATTGGTAAACTTGTCGTAATATTTCCGCTATTTTGGACAATAGATATCAAATCTAGGTTCCTAAGCATCGAGGATCGGTCCTACAATTTCAACACTTCAAATATTATTATTTTTAGTGTTTAGGGCCTGATTAAAAGTCATCTTTTCATTCCATGCATTAATCATCATTTCATGATCATACATACACATGCATGCCTAAGTACAAGTGTCACACCCCAACCGATGGCGAAAACATCAGGGTAGTGACACTAGGCGAATCAGATTGATCAAGAGATTCCATAACGATTAATTCAAAGACAATAATCAATATGTAATACCCCATACTATTAAAATCATACAATCTTAAAACAACCATTACATATCAAACAAATCCCTTAAACATAAAATCTGATCCGATCTTCCCTAGATTTATTACATGGTTTCTAAAGATAAAGAAACCTAAACTAGGCATCCGTAGCTAATCCTCAACCTGCCACATATGTTAAAATAAAAACGTCAATACAATTAAGTAAAGGTGAGCATACGAGTTTTGCAAACAATATAGATATAAAAGTGTTTAGCATACACCGCATGACATACGTAATAGTTGTGAATGATGTAACTACTTAGATTCATGCAAACCATCAAACCGCGATTGATCGAGGCATGCGAACAAGCGTTCACATCCTAAAAGAGAAGATAAATGTGAAATAAAAATGAGAGCCTTGACAACCCTGGGCCTCCGGGTGGCGGGTCAACCTCTAGTATATTATCATGTTAAGGGTGGCGTACAAGCAATCAAGCAATACATACAATTCAGCAAATTTCACGTATAGTCATGTAACAGCGGGTTGCGAATAAACATTTGAGATTTGTGTGATGTGAGATATAGGAACATATGTGACACCCAAAAGTGTGTTTAAGCGAAAAAGGGTTCAAGTATACTCACTTTTGGTGCGTTTTGGGAGAGATGGGGGATCTGGGAGGAGTTGCGGAAAGTGCCGGATCATCCTGTAAGCGAATAGAAGTGCATCAGTCTTCCGAATTGCTGAAACGGTCGAAATGTGAAGGAGCAGTAGACAAATTCGGGCGAACTTGTACTGGAAAGTACAAGTTCGAGCGAACTTGTATAGCTAACTTACTGAGTGAACAAGTTCAGGCAAACTTGTCTGGCTTCCTAGGAAAACAGGCAAGTCCGAGCGAACTTGTCCCTTTTGTTGAGGGAAAGTACAAGTTCGGGCGAACTTGTCTGTCTTCCTTGGAAATCAGGACAAGTTCGGGAGAACTTGTGGTGTTGTTGAAGGATGGTGCAAGTTCGGGCGGACTTGCCTAATTCTCTTGAGAATTGGGCAGAGTACAGGCGAACTTGTGTCATTTTTGTAGTTTTGTAAAGTTCGGGCGAACTTGATCACCATTATGGTGACAAGTTCGAGCGAACCTGATGTAATCCGAGCGAACTTGATCGTTTTGGCATGCAAATCATGCGTTTTTTGCGCCGTTTGCTGAGGAAATCGAGTGTTCATCCCTCCAACCTTAAGCCACTGAGTAAAACTTAGGCTGGACAGGTCTTTTTGGAGTGAGTTTAGCCATTTTACAGAAACTCGGGCTAATCCGGGCGAACTTGAAGGTTCGTACGGGTTAGTCCAGCTTGTGTAAAGTGACGATTTCGTGCTTGTGCTTCCGGAACTGAGATCTAGCTCGACAACGCCTTGTTCCACTTCAAAGTGAACAAAACATACGTCGTTTAGTCTGAATATCGTGTAAAAATCGATATTTTAAAGGTTTTACTCAGATCTAAGAGTAGATCTGAGTGAAAAAGAGAAGTTTTGTATAAAAAGATGAAGATTTCGAAAAATAGAAGAGATTTCATGAAAACGAATGCAGAGCCTTGTGCAAAATCGTTGTTGAACGTTGTTGTAGTTGAAAACGGGTTGAATCTTACTTAGAAAACAAAGGGTTTCGGGTTTTGAGAGCTCCGGGCGAACTTGCAGCAAGTTCAAATGAGAGAATGGAGCTGAGCATTTATAGGTGAGAGGAGAAATGAGGGGGCAGACATCAAGTTCGGGCGAACTTGGTACAAGTTCGAGCGGACTTGCTGTTTTCTGGTGTTTTGAGAACAAGTCTGGGCG
Organism: Scalesia atractyloides; assembly: GCA_947069175.1. Classification (NCBI taxonomy): domain Eukaryota; kingdom Viridiplantae; phylum Streptophyta; class Magnoliopsida; order Asterales; family Asteraceae; genus Scalesia; species Scalesia atractyloides. The sequence goes on along the minus strand of CAMTDV010000004.1, from coordinate 50,568,129 downwards.
GACTTGGTGAATTAGTGGGGTAATCATGGCTTAGGTAAGTTCGGACGAACTTGTGATATACAAGTTCGGCCGAACTTGACCAATGGGCCAAGTTTCGTTTGATTATTTCGCGTTACGAGTTCATTTGGCGATCCGGTTCGTATTAGATAGTTATATTAAGCGTTATAAGTGATCTAATAGTGCGATTTAGCGATTCGAGCGTGTGAGAGCGTTGCGATAGCGATTATAAACATAACATAAACATACATAACACACATAAAACATAGTTCCACATAATTAACTGCGTTTTGCGATGCAATAAGCGTTGCGATGGCACATGTGTTTATTAAACAATAACATACTCGGCTCATATAATAGCGTAGTTGGTTGTGATTGCGATTAGATTAACGATGCGTTTAATAATCGATTAGATGCGATACAGATGTGATATAACTGTAATTCAACATAATTTAATTAACATAACTTTCTTATAACGAATCTCGGAATTACAAAAGATAGATACAACGAAAATAAAATAAAAAGATAACAACGAAAATTCGGAGTTGTTTGTGACATCCCGGCTTTTCAGGTATCTTAAACGCGCTACTTCATGGTTATTCATTCCTACGCTAATTTAATTCGGAGAATTAAATTACACGCTCGCAATAACTACGCTAACTTTGTGAATTCATTGGGTGAATTATGTGCTAAGCGTTATTAGATGTTTGTAGATTTGGTGGATTATTATATCACGCTTTGATTTCGCGATTATTAGTTATATAAAAAATATAATAAATAAATAGCCGAACCGAGCCGCGAAACGTGTCGACCTCACCTCCTTGCGGCCCAAGGAACTAACCTAAACTTGAGGCCCAAGCTACTTACCCAACCCCCCCCCCTTGGCGGTCCCCCCCCCCCCCCTTTCCCCTTCTTTTCCCTTGTGCTATATATGTACATGTATGCATGAGTTGTGTTTAAAAAAAAAACAAGAAACCCTAGTCCTAAGAGAACCGACGGCAGCCCCCCCCTCTCTCACGATCGCAAGCCTCCAACCTTCCGGATTGATTCCAATCTTGTCCCGGTTCGCTAATCATCATCGTTTCAAGGTTAGGGTTTAATTGTTTTGCAAATCACATTAGGGTTTTGTGTAATCTTGATCATGATTATGGTAATGGTAGGATCATTGGTTTGAAAAGTGTTATGATTTATGATTAGTTCGGATAATTGTGCGAGTTTTTGCGATTGTGATGTTATGATGAATACAAAAATCATAGGCTGCGTTTTAGCGATAAAGATCATGTTATATGATTAGGGTTTGCATGAATATTGATATACATGATGATATTTCACAAATAAACCTGTTCTTGATCATTATTATTAAGCGTCTTGATCGTTTAAGCATGTTCTAATGCGATAAAAGCCGAAAACAGGTTGCTGAATGGCATTTACAGCCAACTTCAGTTGGCTGTAACCTGATCATTATTTATTGAAAAGTGAATTTTCTAAAGCCTAAAACGTGTATTTTTGAAAAACGCTTCTAATGGCGCTGGATTCATATTTTTCTGAGGTCATTTACTATTTTTAAGTGGTCATTGAGTGCAGCAGCTGAAGCTGCGTAAATTCTGCAAAATTTGCTAGTTGTTTATCGAGTAGGATCTCATTGTCTGTAGAGGGTTGGGTCACGAAATTTGTACAGTAACTGGAGACGGGAATTTCCGGAAAACTCCCACTGGAATTTTGTTAATTGAATGAACGATGATTTTTAAATAATTTTTCCCGTGGACTGCAGTCAGAAAGCGACGAATCTGACTACAGCCTAGTATATAAATGTTTATAAATAATTGGTAAAGCGTTAGGACTTGGAAAGTTTACATAAAATTCTACAGTTTAGTTGACGCCTCCTGTAAAAAAATTGGAATTTTTGGAATGTTGGAACTATTTTATAAAAATCCTCGAAAACAGCCCAGTTATGAGCGTACAAGCTGAAACATGATAATTTGCGTTTGTGTGTACCAAAGTGTTGTATGAGTTAATCTGTGTTTATGACAAGTTGGTTTGATCATTATTTTGGTATGATGATACTTTGCATGCATGATTGTGTTTTCGAATTGGTTATTGCGTGTGCCGCACTGTGTGTTAGTTATGCGTAGGGTTTTGTATCAGTGTGTTCACACACTAACTATAAATCGGTTGACATGTTAGGACGCGATTAGCGGTCCCATCATTTGCTACTTTTGTGTTACTCTAACCGAGCAATTAAAGGTGAGTTCACGGCCCCTATTTTATCTGGTTTTAAACAACAGGGGGAGAAACATGTATACACTCTATAACTCTATCTTTTTACGTTATGCGAAATTAACGTCGTTAAACTACTCGGTAACTAAGTTAATGTTAATGTACGTTATGGTCACTAAGCAGCTATATCACGGAAGTCCTCAACAAACTCTCGGATCGTTAGTATTGGGTTAGATAGCAGGGAAATTATAAGTAGTACTACTGGGCCCGACAAGCCCCACCCGAGCTAGTCGCGCTAGCCGATCGGGAATGGTCAACGGGTGATTAATTTGGCCTAACTTTCGCCATGGTCAGTGATAGGCCTGGCAACACTGAGGCACAACAGTCAGCTTCGATCGCGAACTCTTATGTGACTTAACTTTAGGCTCGCTACCTACATGTTAACATTGAACTTAATTACGAACCAACATTATTATTCCGGGTTAGGAATAATGGAACCAACATTATTATTCCGGGTTAGGAATAATGGAACTATATCGTTATCCCGGGTTAGGGATAACGGGGAAAACAAAACTTTTAACCGAACTTGTGAACTTATAAAAACCTGTGAACTCACTCTTCTTTAATGTTGACACTTGTTTCTTTACATGTTTCTCAGGACGCTAGGAGCGCTAGGTGCACTCACTTGCATTGATCAAGACATTTTTATCGAGTCTTATTTACGAATATTGCTTGGGATTTTTGGTTTTGGCGTTTATGTTGGCGCCCGTTACTTTACCTTACTCTAATGCTTCCGCTAAACTTTGAAACTAATGCTTCCGCTTAACTTTGAAACTAAGATAATTTGGAAATAACTATGAATGGTTAAACAAATGTTTTTGGAAAACGTTTAAATAAATCATATAGAGTCGTTCGATATTACTAGTGTCTCAGATTCTGGTTTGATCACACGCCTCGCGGTAAAACTCCGCAAGTGGAATTGAGGGTGTGACAGATTGGTATCTGAGCCTCTAGCTATAGAGAACCAGGTTTGCATTAAAAGTAGACCTAAACTATAGCTGTTACACAACACTAGACTTAGTTGGCACCGAACTGTGATATCTTGTTATGTGTTATACTACAACTGTTTTATGTAAGATATATATGTATATTGTGATGCACGCAACTCGTAACTAACTACATAACCCAACAGGCAATGTCATCATCATCATCATCCGACAAATCTTGACAACCAAGGGCGCCGGGGAAGGCACCCATGGTCGAACCCTCACCACCTCATGGCGTGGAGACACGCTCAGCTGCTAGGAAAGACTCGCTCTAGGAGGGGAGTTTGCCTTCCCATCGGACTTTCATGATAGGGATGCGAGAGCGCCGTAGCTTCTTGGTTTCTCGGTCCATGATTTCGACAGGCTTTTCCACAAAATAGAGAGTCTCGTTTATTTGCAAGTCCTCGAGGGGGACGTGGAGATTTTCTTCAGCTAGGCATTTCTTGAGGTTAGACACGTGGAAAGTCAGATGAATGTTATTAAGTTCCGCCGGTAGTTCGAGACGATAGGCTACTTTACCGAGCCTTTCCAGAATCTTAAAGGGACCTACGTATCTTGGCACTTGCTTACCTTTCTTCCCGAAGCAGATCACTCCCTTCCAAGGTGCAACCTTTAGGAGAATGTGATCTCCCACTTCGAATTGCAGGGGCTTGCGGCGTTTATCGGCATAACTCTTTTGACGACTCCGAGCTTTTAAGAGATTGTCTATGATTTGGAGGATTTTGTCTGCCGTTTCTTGAATCAGCTCGGGGCCCGTGATTTGTGCTTCTCCGATCTCGTGCCATGCAATAGGCGATCGGCATTTTCTTCCATACAGCGCCTCAAAAGGAGCCATTTAAATGCTGGTGTGATAACTATTATTGTACGAGAATTCAATTAAAGGTAAATGGGTATCCCAATTACCACCGAATTCTATAATGCACGCACGAAGCATGTCTTCGAGGGTGCGGATCGTGCGCTCGGTCTGACCATCGGTTTGAGGGTGGAAAGCGGTACTGAGATTGAGAGTAGTACCGAGAGCGGATAGAAAAGTCTCCCAGAGACGTGAAGTAAAGCGACCGTCTCGGTCAGAGATGATGTCGCGAGGCGTCCCGTGTCGACAAATGACTTCGTTAGTATAGATTCGGGCTAATCGTTCGACCTTAAAGTCTTCTGGTATAGCAATAAAGTGCGCGAGTTTGGTAAGACGATCAAGGATAACCCAAATGCTATCGTGACTAGAGGATGTGCAAGAGAGTTTTGTAATGAAATCCACAGCTATACTCTCCCACTTCCACATCGGGATTTCAGGTTGTTCGAGTAAAGCCAGAGGGTCTTTGATGCTCGGCCTTAACCTTCGAGCAGGTTAAGCACTTTGAGACGTATACGGCGATATCCTTTTTCATGCTCGGCCACCAGTACTTAGGACGAAGGTCCTGGTACATTTTGTCGGCACCGGAGTGAATGGAATATCGAGATTTATGAGCTTCGGTCATTAGCAGCTCACGAAGATTGTCACGGATTGAATCCAAATGCGATCGAGATAATAGTAGATGTCGTTAGGTTTAACAACAAGCTGAGTTTCGGAACCACATTTCATTTCTTCCCCCAAAGTATTCTCGTTAAAGCAAGCGAATTGAGCGGAGCGAATCATGATTTCGAGATCATTCAAAGCTTGAGAGTCACGAACACTATATAAATAGCTTCGTCGACTAAGAGCATCGACAACGACGTTTGCTTAGCCAGGAGGTAGCGTATTTCACAATCGTAATCGTTGAGAAGTTCAACCCATCGGCGTTGGCGCATATTTAGTTCCTTTTGATTGAAGATATGTTGTAAGCTCTTATGGTCGGTGAAGACCATACACTTAGTACCGTAAAGGTAGTGTCGCCATATCTTCAATGCAAAAACAACTGCACCGAGTTCGAGATAGTGGGTTGTGTAGTTTTTCTCGTGGATTTTGAGTTGTCGAGACGCATACGTGATAACCTTGTCTCATTGCATGAGAACACAACCAAGACAAGGTTAGAGGCATCGCAGTAAACAACGAAATCGTCGTTTCCGTAGGGTAAAGCGAGTACAGGGGCATTGCATAGCATATGCTTGAGAGTTTGAAAAGCTTCCTCTTGTTGGGATCCCAAACAAAAGGCTTGTCTTTATGAGTTAAAGCGGTAAGCGAAACGACGATTTTCGAGAAGTCGGCGATGAATCGACGGTAGTAACCCGCCAATCCAAGAAATGAACGGATTTCGGAAGCATTCTTCGGTGTAATCCAACTCTTGAAAGCTTCAATCTTTGCAGGGTCGATGTGAATTCCTTGACTATTAATGATGTGGCCGAGAAATTGGACTTCTTCGAGCCAGAATTCACATTTAGAGAACTTAGCATAAAGGCGATTGCCTTGGAGAAGTTCGAGGACTAAACGGAGAAGGCGTGCGTGTTCGTCTCTCGACTTCGAATAGATAAGGATGTCATCGATAAACACAATGACGAAACGATCTAGGAAAGCTTTACACACACGGTTTATCAAATCCATGAAGACCGCAGGTGCATTGGTAAGACCAAAAGGCATGACCACGAATTCGAAATGGCCATAACGGGTACGAAAGGCGGTTTTCGGAATATCTTCTCGAGTACACGCAACTTATGATAACCATACATAAATCGTCTTAGAAAAACAAGTAGCCCCTTGAAGCTGATCAAATAAGTCGTCGATTCGAGGAAGAGGGTAACAGTTCTTTATCGTGAGTTTGTTAAGTTCACGATAATCGATGCACATTTGGAACATCCCATCTTTCTTTTTCATGAAAAATATGGGTGCGCCCCAAGGCGAAGTGCTTGGGCGTATGAAACCTTTATCAAGAAGCTCTTGAAGTTGGCTTGATAGCTCGCGCATTTCTGATGGTGCGAGACGATAAGTAGCTTTAGCAACGGGAGTAGCACCGGGAATCAAATCGATACGGAATTCAACATCTCGAGTAGGGGGTAAACCAGGTAAGTCGTCGGGAAAGACTTTAGGAAATTCACGAACAACAGGAACGTCTTTAAAAGTCTTCTTTTCTTTCTCCGGGTTCATGATATGGGCTAGAAAAGCAACACATTGCTTTCGTAAACATTTGTGTGCTCGAGTACATGACAAAAGCATCAACTTCTTTGAGGGAGTCTCACCGTAAACATGGAGTTGATTACCGTTAGCGAGAGGGAAACGAATCATCTTATCGAAACAAACAACTTCAGCATGATTTTCACAAAGAAAATCCATGCCTACTATGATATCGAAGCTACCTAACTGCATAGGTATGAGATTGATCGAGAAGACATGGTTGTTGAGATCGAGAGAACAACTACGTAGGACGGAGGTAACGGTAACGGATTTTCTGGTGGCGACTTCCACATCGAAAGTCTTTGGGAGTTTAGCGCGTTTACATTTTAAAACCTTTTCGAATTCTAACGATACAAAACAATTATCGGCACCAGTATCAAATAAACATGAAGCATAAATACCATTGATGAGGAACGTACCGTTGACAACATTGTTGTCGTTCTGAGCCTGGCGATGATTGAGATTAAAGGCTCGTCCACGTGCAGACTGTTGTTGCTGCTGCTGAGGCTGTGGTGGTTGTGGCTGCTGTTGCTGCTGTTCCTGCTTCACAGGTTTGTTTGGGCAGACGTTACTGAAATGATTCGGATCACCGCACGTGTAACAGGCACGTGCCCTTGGAGCTGGCTGCTGATTGGCCTGGGTAGGAGCTGGTAAAGCTGGAGCTGCTGGAGCTTGAGGAGCTGGCTGACGAGGGCCTGAACGGCAACTGACAGTAAAATGGTCGTAGATGTTACAGTTGGTGTAGAAGCGACAGTTGCCTCCAACTGCATGGTGGTAGGTGCATTTTGAGCACAAAAGATGCGGGCCAGTATACGCACACTTAGCCTGTGGTGCGTTGGGTGCTGCAGATTGGAGTGGCTGAGGGTTTGCTGGAGCAGTAACAGCAAAGTTCTTGCTCGGGTTTTCTCTCTTGCGACCATGGCGACTGTTCTTTGCCTCTCGAGACTGGTCGGCAGGAGCTGCTAATTCGGTAATGGCCTGATTGCTGTTCTTGAAATAACCAGACTGAACCCGTTTGTCATTGATTTCTGCGGCTAGCTGGTAGGTTTCCTCGATAGTAGTAGTGTGTGCTGCTTGAACGAAGTCAGCGACGCAATCGGGCAGAGCGTTGATGTACTTCTTGATTGCTTTCTCGGTCGTGTCCACTTGACTGGGACAGATGATGCTTAGTTGTTTGAATCGAGCCGTTAAACCAGCGTTGTCGGACACATGATTTGGCCTAATAGACAAATGCTCTCGCCGTACAACGGTTAACGACATTTATCCTTCCAGTTACGTCGTGTTTCGAGTCATCAAAATAATCGAGACTTTGGTGGGATTGAAAATCGAAGAGAGGAATTAGCTATAAAAGATGCGGGTTTCACCCCTAACTTAACAACATCACTCCTACTTATGGTTATGCTCACCGATCAAATCGGGAGTTCCACTAGATAGAGATGGAGATTTTCGTCGAGGTTTGGATATCACTCCTAACTCAACGAAGGTATCTCGTGCGATAGAGATTGCGTGGAGTGAATGATCTTATCGAGAGTTCTTGGTTTTCACACCTATTCTCGACTTGATCACTCGTTTTGCATGATACGAGCATTCTTCAGCGTGTGTTGTGGCTGCTTTAGGAAAAGCAATGTTTACAAGTTCGTGCCGAAGATTCTAGTCAAGTTCGGGCAAACTTGGCATCAAACTGATGTCAAGTTCGAGCGGACTTGACTAATCCTGGCGAACTTGTTTGAGTGTTGAGGGACAGGCAAGTTCGAGCGAACTTGGTCAAGTCCGGGCGAACTTGATAAATTTCGAGCGAACTTGTCACCCCAAGTTCGGGTGGACTTGCTGTGCGTAACAGTCTGATTTGGTATCCTAAGTATAGTCTAAGGGAAACATGGCGGTTCTACCTAAATTTTCCCTTTAGTTATGGCTCTGATACCAATCTGTCACACCCCAACCGACGGTGGAAACATCGGGGTAGTGGCACTAGGCGAATCAGATTGATCAAGAGATTCCATAACGATTAATTCAAAGACAATAATCAATATTTAATATCCCATACTATTAAACTCATATAATCTTAAAACAACCATTACATATCAAACAAATCCCTTAAACATAAAATATGATCCGATCTTCCCTAGATTTATTACATGATTTCTAAAGATAAAGAAACCTAAACTAGGCATCCATAGCTAATCCTCAACCTGCCACATAGGTTAAAATAAAAACGTCAATACAATTAAGTAAAGGTGAGCATACGAGTTTTTCATACAATATAGATATAAAAGCGTTTAGCATACACCGCATGACATACGTAATAGTTGTGAATGATGTAACTACTTCGATTCATGCAAACCATCAAACCGCGATTGATCGAGGCATGCGAACAAGCGTTCACATCCTAAAAGAGAAAATAAATGCGAAATAAAAATGAGAGCCTTAACAACCCCGGGCCTCCGGGTGGCAGGTCAACCTCTAGTATCCTATCATGTTAAGGGTGGCGTACAAGCATTCAAGCAATACATACAATTCAGCAGATTTCACGTATAATCATGTAACAGCGGGTTGCGAATAAACATTTGAGATTTGTGTGATGTGATTTGATATAGGAACATATGTGACACCCAAAAGTGCGTTTAAGCGAAAAGGGGTTTAAGTATACTTACTGTTGGTGCTTTTTGGGAGAGATGAGGCATCTGGAGGAGTTGCGGAGAGTGCCGGATCAGCCTGTAAGCGAACAGAAGAGCATCAGTCTTCCGAATCGCTAAAATGGTCGAAATATGAAGGAGCAGTAGACAAGTTCGGGCGAACTTGTACTGGAAAGTACAAGTTCGAGTGAACTTGTATAGCTAACTTACAGATTGAACAAGTTCGGGCGAACTTGTCTGGCTTCCTAGGAAAACAGGCAAGTTCGAGCGAACTTGTCCCTTTTGTTGAGGGAAAGTACAAGTTCGGGCGAACTTGTTGTGTTGTTGAAGGATGGTGCTAGTTCGGGCGAACTTGCCTAATTCTCTTGAGAATTGGGCAGAGTTCGGGTGAACTTGTGTCATTTTTGTAGTTTTGTCAAGTTCGGGCGAACTTGATCACCATTCTAGTGACAAGTTCTGTGACATTTGTGCTTTTCGATCTTTGTACTTTATCCGACAATGTTATATTTAATGAAATTTTGTGTTACATTTATGAGTTTTGTATATTTACTTATGACGTGTGTGTATTTTTAATCTTTGTTCAAATCTGATCTTCGAAACATTTTCTAGAAGTGAAATCGCAAACTGTTATGTAAACTTAATCAGTTTAACGCAACGTACGTTCTGGAACATTGACATAAACTAACATACCCTAAATACCCTTGAAATAACTTAGAAATAAGTTTTTAGGGCTTCCGTATGGCAAAGACATGCTTTTGCAACTTCAGAGGCTATTTTGCAAATTCTGCGAAACTATGCCTTTTCGCGTATTTCGCTATCCGGAACATGTACGGGCATCCAAAAATTTTTGTAATCATTATGCAAAAATATCATTCTTTGCGCAATTACGGTCATTTACGCGTTCGTTACGATTTTCGTCGTAATTAACCGAAAACCGCAACCGTACGACCGAACGAACCGACACCCAGAATATTTTTGGACATATTTTAAGTCCCTATACTTTAACGACCTTATGGAGCCTAAATATTGGGTTAACGGGTGTTAGAAATGCCAAAACGCGTCGAAAACATGTGTAGGGACCTGTTTGCAGTTTTTCAAAACTTCAGTCAGGGGGGCCGTGGCGCTACGCGACGCCCGAAGGGGGTACCTTAGCGTACGGCGAGGCCCCTGTTTTGACAGAAAGTTAGTTGGCAGCTTCCCAGCTCATTTCCTTGCCACCAATTCACAATTTTTAACACCTAGCTCGAAATTTGTCACACTTAACCTGCTTCTAACACCTCAATAACACTTGTTAACATCCTAGAACATTGGCTAAACACTTGGCATGATCTTGATCACTTCTTGATCATTATAAATACCATGATCATCCCCACATTTAAATTTTTCATTCCCTTCTTGCTCTCATCTGCTACAAATCTGAAGTTTGCAACCATCTTGAAAACTCCTCTGTGATTCCTTGATCATCCTTGGTATTTGTAAGTGTTACATTCAAGTATTGTTCAATTCTTGTAGTTTAAATGAACTAAAAGTCACAAAATTTGACTTTTGTTTGACTTCCAGATTTGATCATGAATTGATCAACATAAAATCAAATTGAACCTTTCAATATGATGGTAATCAAGGTAGTTATGATCCTTAATGATCATGCCTACTGATTTCCACCTTTTCTAGTCATTTTGACAAGTCAAAGTTTCGGTCAAAATGTGATTTTTGAGCATTTTGCAACAGATCTGTTTTCAGGTGTCAAAACAGGTTGTTTTGATGCCAAAATACTTTTATAAACTTATCAAGACATGTCAAGTTATGTCAAATTCGTCACCTTTGTTAAAAGTGCTCATTTGGGTTCAAAAGTCTAGCAGTTTGACCAACGCTTTGACTTTCGAATCTAACCCGTTTGGTCAACTTTTAGACATGACCAAATACATATTTATGACCATAAATATATAAGGAATAACCCTCTGAGGTTATACCTCATGATCATGTCGTTCGGATAACGTTATGATAATCAATGGTAACATCCCTTAAAAATGACCAAAATGCCCTTTTCACAAGAAAACCAATTAAACACATATGTAACATAAATTTTGACATATAATCTAATCAAATAACATTTTAAAAATGTTTAAGCATTTAAAACTTAGCATGAGACGTATCTAGCCCTCCGAATGCGTAGTTACACTAATGACGCGCTACAGTAGCTTCAACTACCTTAACGGGTCATAACGGGTCAAAAGCACTTAAAAATCTTTCCACCTCAAGATGTAAACTTATTAAACCATATCATATGAGATCCAACACTCATTTGGTTTATAAGATCTCATTCTATCCAAATCCTCCAATTTCAAGTTCCAATATTTACATAGTTATCCTTTTTCAGGTCACACTTGAAATCTCGGACTCTTGAGCTTTTATTATTTTCTTATTTTCTTGAACAAGGACTTTATTGCAATTCCATGTCTGTACATAGTCCCCTCTTTTACGTTTTCAAATGTTTTGGGGTGAAACATATTGTGCCTGTGATTACTTTCGTGTTTTTCATAACTTTATATATGCTTTGATTACATAATACATATACTACATGACTTTCATTGCATTTTGAGTCACATGTTGATTTGCATAATTAACACATTGGTTTTACAAAGACATTTTTTTTACTATGTATGTTGACCGAGCATAGTAGTACATGGTTTTCAAAACATTTACAAGACATTTTCAAGATATTTTCAAGACATGCTTACATTGTTATTGACATTTTGGTGCGTTGAACTCGACAATGATACATTCATTAACATTGATCACGCCGACCGGTAGTATGTAATGGTACCATAGGATTGACAATCCCGTTCCCACTTCCTAGGTATGTTTGGAAACGACCTTAGGGAATGACAGAATCCGATGAACAATGATAAACCCTTTACCGGATAGGGGTTTATCCGACAGTCAACAAGGCTTGAATGTGTTCGCCAACAACCCATAATATATGTTTTAACAATAAAGGCAAATGGTTTATAAAACTCGACATTGTTTACGTGGGAATTTTTATGTCTACGTGATAGTAGCGTTCTAGAGGTAGTGTTTCTTGAATTAAAACCGCATTGGGTACACACTCTACCATTCCCGGTATATGGGAATTTTTATACAAAAATCACATCGATGTTATCAAAGCTACTAAGTTTTTTTTCCTTCTGGAGAAGACATAAACAGTTGTACAACAGCTGGAGCCAAGCTCCTGAAACTTAACGCAAACTGGAAATATTATTATAGATATTTCATATCCTTATGACGTAATCCGACTACTGGTGAGTAGTGCGAGCACACCACTAAGGTAAGTGTGCAGATTCGTTATTACTCGTGTACATGCTCGCCTTATGACAGCCTTAGACTCTTAAAAGCCTTTCTCTTTCTTATTCTCTACCATAGAGCAGGGACTCTCATGGTCGGTTAGTATTAGCCGAAGATATTCACGTACACGACAACAAGGGAAGATTGTCGCGCACCACTAAGTGAGACCAAATTTATTCCCTTAACACAAACATGCAGAGCATGATGCTCACCATTGCGACATTCGCAATGAACCCTGGGAGGGTACCCATACTCCTCCTTTATAGGAGGTGTTCAATAACTATTAAACGAAATCGTAAACGAAACTTATGGTGTATGAATGGTGAAGGCAATGAATGCGAAGGAAATGTAATAATTGCAGTCAATTATAAGCTGAATATGAGACTCCTATTCTACTATGAGTCCAACAACACTCTCACTTTCAGATTGGAAGTAATGACAAACGTTACTCTAACCATACGTAGGACTTGTGGATGGACAAATTACACAGCTACTACGTAGCATAATTATCATCCCGTACGATGATGATACTCATCAAAAAGCAAAAAACATACTTGTCTGTCGAATGACTGACTCAACTGTAAAGACTGAGCTTTCCAACGAATTACTAAACGGAATTTCGAGGACGAAATTCTTTTAACCGGGGGAGACTGTGATAATTATGAAAAATCCCGGTAAACTTTGATTGGTACAAGTCCGTGGTAACCGGACGCGACATGTATATCATGATATTGTTGTGATTATGTGTAATGATACGAATTCTGGAACATGTGACACCGACTATAATGGGAGTATATGCACACTAATTACCAAAAACATTACATTGACGCTATGCGTCACCTACATGACAAGATAAAGCGTGAATGAATTGACGACTCTGGGAATACGTATTAGTCAACATCCATGACTTGTGTGATATGCTAAACGATATCTGTTATGCCTCGGAGGAATCCGAGAGCACGTCATGGTTAACATGACACTATTAAGGACCAACGAGGTGAGGTTGGTGTCCTTAGCCTTTAACAGCGTGTTAAACGGGGACTTGACGTTTAACAGCGCATTAAACATTTGACGATGATTATTAATTAGGCCAATGGTAGGGCTATTTAAGATTCTGAGTTCACGAAACATCTTAGTTATGTGCCATAGACTCTGACATAAGATTGGAAACAAATCGGTGCTCGGGCACGCAAAACGAGGCAGTCCCGGTTAGGGAAACGCCTTTGCGTTAGGAGCAATGAAAGACAAACCGAATATGCAAGGAACGTCAATCAAGCCTAAAAACACTTAAACTAACCTAAAACGAGGCTTTTATGATTAAAACGTAATCGTGCTCGGGTTTCGAGACGGTCATGCTCGATTTTTAAAACGGAGTCTTTTGACACTAAGAACGCGAAAAACGGAGTCCGTTTCGCAAATCGGGTACGCGTCTGAGACCCGAAAACGAACCTAAACGTGCCGCCGAAGATAAACATCATCTTTTAACACAAAAAGACGAAGCACGACAAAGCGCGGGTGGGATAGGGGCACCCCACCTATGCCCCCCCCCCTTATTTAAATGTTCTTTTTTCCTTTTTTCATTGTTTATTCACCATTTTCTTCAAAATCTGCTCAAGAACACTTCAAAACACAGCTGATTACTTCTTCAATTCAGCAAAATTAAAGGTAAAATTCAAGTTTTAAGTGGTTTTGATGATGAATTCTTGGTTAACACGATTTAGAACCGAAAACCCCTTTTTAATCCCTGATTTGGAAGGTTTAAACAAGGTTCTTGGCTGAATAAGAACACCCCATGAATTCCCTGGTGTTATATGGTAGCCAAGACCACAAAAATCCAGCTTTGGATATCCTAATCAACCCTTTATCGACCGAAATTGATTAACAAAGTTATTAACCGAAAAACTATGAAATGAGGCTTGATTGACAAGGGTTATGGCATGGTTGGATTGTTCTTGGTATATAGGTACTGAATATGGCTCACAACACTTGGAATCGAAGGAATCGCTAGGTATATTACCCGAAACTCAAATCTAGAATAGGCATAATATTGTTTGGACCATAACTTGGTCCGTGGATATTGGATTGAGCTGAAATTTGGTGTGGTGATGTAGGTATTGACAGGAAGGTCCACGTAAAATTTTAGAATTTTTGGAATTTTCTACGATTTTTGGTGAATTTCTGACTGTTTTACCAAATGAAATTCGGAAAAAAAAATACCAAACGGGGTCAATAAATCACCAACATTTACATGATCAATAAGGAACATATGAGAAAGGTTCTGGGAAGTTTTGGAGTCTATTGGTTAGGTTTTGATTTGTGTTAAAAATCCGCGTTTTTATGAGTTTTCGGTAGCGGAAAACGCACTGAAATGAAATCAAAAAAATCCCAAATTTTTACAGGGAGTTCCTGGACATATAAGGAAGCTCCAGGAATATTTTGGAATATTTCGGACATCGTATAATAAACAAAGTGAATTATTTGGTTAAATACTGTTTTACAAATGATTTATTTGAGAAGTTAAAACAACTTTATAAATTCCCAAATTATTTTTTGTTGAATCTATATATTTTTACTAAGTTCTACAAAAATTTACAGGATTTTATGAACTATGTAGATTAAATGGGATTTTTCGACTTTTAAAACGCTTATTTTAAGTAAATTCGGCAGTTTACCCGACAACGAACCTCCCGAAACTGGGAACAGACCAAAACCTATTTTGACTATAATTGGAACACTGGGAGTATTTTGGGAGGTTCCAGGGTAAGCGGAACACTCTGGGTGTGTTCCACCACCGTTCGGGAGAATCCCTGACGGCGAGAATAGAAACTCAAATTTGGGCAACCTAAACTCCCCAAATACCCAAACTCCCTTAATGAAAAGTTAATCTTTCTTAAATCACAACACGTTAGCAATATTGGTATTCCCGTACCATTATCCGAATGTGTCAAACAACCAACTTTGGCTGGCACGTGAACTGGTGACCGGGAGCCAGATGTGAAACTAATCCTACCCTAACATGCATCACCATACCAGGATACTTATGTACAACATGGACTGAAAATACCCACTTGGACGCGAGTTATAGACATTACCGACCTAGCGACTGATATTAGTAATTACTTGCATGAGTGTTGTTAAAGCCGAACCAACTTACATATACTCCTATTGCTACCTGTGATGCTACTATCCTGTGAGTTTCAATCCCCCACTTTTAAATTGTTTTACTGTTTTTCTGGGGTGATTTGCATGTTACAAACTGTGTTAATTGCACCAACTTGTGATGATGTTAATTATCCAACACACGAACACCCTCCCTTATACAAGTGATTAGCGTAAGCCATGGACAGTGGATAGTACTATTGGTCTGACAAGCCCAGTGCCACCATGCTATGTCGGTGTGACACAGTGTGTAGGCAACCAGGCACTGCACGCGTCCTAACCTGGTTATGTGGCTAGGCATAACTGTAGGGGAACATTGAACTGCATGTGATGCAGTTGGTGGGAAGTGTCTGTGGTGACATGACCCGGTGCGATGATGTGTCTGTGTGACACGGAGCGGTTATGACAGTCAAGGTTTCACTTGTGTTCTCGTGTCCATCTGTGACTATGACCAGTGCAATTAAACTTGTTAACACATATTGTTCCACAACAACTAAACCAGTGGAACTCACCAGCAGCATTTAGCTGACCCTTTTTAAAACTAACATGCATTTCAGGTAACTTGAGACTGGTGTGATCCGTGTATGTTGTTCAAGACATGTTTATAGGAGAAACCTGATATAGATGCATGTGGCTAAGAAGACTTATGTGGTTCATGGGAACACGCAGTTGTAACATACATGTAGTATGTAATCAACCTTTTGTAAGTAATAAAATGTAGTGTCTATATAAACAATGTGCTTGTACCAGAGGTGTCTGTTGTATCCCGTATTTTTTCTTCCGCTGCAAGTCAGGGTGTGACATTAACTCGTACACTTTAACATTTTTAAAGCATGCATACATGAAATAATTTATTAAGTTAACCTGTGCATCAATTTTCATGCTCGACAACTAAGTTACACATTTAACGGGATTTTTACCGATTCTACCGCTTTAAGCATACAAGTGTACATGCATAGACTTAATTCCCGCTATCATGTCAACACTTCACATATTATCATATACACATATTTAAATCACATAACACATTTAAACACATAAGGTTCACTCATTAACAACCCATTCTAGTGTACATTGAAAAATGCGTATTTAGCGATTCGGTAACGTTTTCGGGCGGCGGAAGTCACGTATGACTAACCAAACGCCAGATAAACTTAGTATAAGTTAAAATACTTATATTTATATCAAAAATATCAGTTTAGTTACTGATCTAAAACAATTTCGTAAAAACCTCGTAAAAAGACTATTTTTACCGTTTTTACCGCATAGTTTTGCGTCAAACGTTACCATAACCATCCGAACTCGAAACGACATGATATTTTAACACAATACATGTTATTTACTGATTAAAATGATGGTTATAATCAGGTTAGTGCAGTTTTTGTGTAGGTCATATAAATCATGCGATTTCACACATTTTACAACACTTTTAAGCACAAAGTACAACATGCAATCTAGCAAACTTTATGGCAAAGTTCCATGCTATTTTAACACTTCAAATATTATTATTTTAGGTGTTTAGGGCCTGATTAAAAGTCATCTTTTCATTCCATGCATTAATCATCATTTCATGATCATACATACACATGCATGCCTAAGTACAAGCACTTAATGCACACATATCACATCTTCATCAACATGCATGTACTCATATGCATCAAACATTCATTTATTCATGTTCACTCATCCAAGAACATACGGCCATATATATATACACCTCCACTTTCATTTTCATTAAAAACCCATTTGTTATTGTTTTTAAGTTAGTGAATCATCCAAGAACAAGGGAAACCCCATTCACTATCATATTTACCAACAAGAATCAAGAACATTTTTAAAAGACATGAGTTTATACCTTCAAGATTCTCGTGGGTTTTGAATAAAAAGATGAGGTGAAGCTTGGTTCTTGCTTGAAACTCCTTGGAATCACCCTTAAACCTTCAAATGGACTTGAAATCACCTTGAAATGCTTATTGATCTTCAAGAACTCAACTAAAATGAAAATGGTGGTGTTGTGGGGTGGTTTCGGCTGAGAGCAAGCAAGGAGGGAGAGAGAGTGAGTTGATTTGAAATGGTGACTTGGAATTGTGGAGATCATGGAAGATATGCAAAAGATTTAATCCTTACTTCCATTTTCCCATGCTCACAAGCGTCAAGATAGAGGAGAGAGAGGCCCTAAATTGTAACATCCGTCAAAAACGGATTTACCAAACCCGCTCCGTTTATCAACCGAACAGTCAGTCAAAATTTTCGTTGCGAATTAAATGCCCAAAATATTTTTAAACGATCCGTAATCAATTATTATACGGGGATATATATTTAGTTTTTGAAAAACTGTCAAAAATCGCAAAATAAAAATGAAATGCTTCTGCCGGGTTTCGAACCCGGGTCTGTACCGAATCAGTTCAACACTTAACACATAACACTGAACCACTGCGCCAACTACTTTATTTGTGATATAATAGAATCATTTAATTGATAAAGTGTCGTTACGAATTCAAAATCGGCGCCCAAACGATTCAGTCGTCGGAATCCCGGAAATCCCGCGAATCTTAATTACAATTCACGTTATAACGTAAACCATTAACCAGATATCGGTTATAACCGATGTTTGAAGTCCGCGACCAAAATCAAAACCGCCGGAAAATTTAAATAACGAACACAGTCCGAAATCAGACCAAATACATTTCGATTATTCCCTATAAATTCACCCACAACCGACGACAAACACTTTCGCTCAAAAATCACACCTTTTCTCGGCGTAATTCCACTCGCCGGAATAAACCTGTTCGTCGCCGGAAAACCGGTTTCCCCACTGCCGAGTTTTTCTGAACCTCCTAAGTTTATACCGAAGTCACCCTTACTCTTTCCAAGATTTCCGGAGACTTGCTGCTGCAAGACACCTGACGCCGGAGTTGAATTCTGTCGCCGGAGTTCTGCCGGAAAACAGAGGATCCAGTCGGTATATTTCTCCGCCTAGTTCCTTTTCCTTTTCACTTTTATCTTACCTTAATCGACTGCAAAACGCTAATAAACTGATAAGAATCTTAAACCAGTCGATTTTCGATTCTGGTTTAAACTGGATGAAGAAGACGACGTAATGCTGTATCATATAAGTATAATATAAATCATGAAATTAATCGGGTTAGACACACAGTCCAGCGGTGGACTGTGTGCACATAAAACGTTATACATGCAAAGGTCTCGAGTTCGATTCCCGTCTCACACACGCTGCCTTAATAAAAATCAAATTTTTGTTTAACTGAACCGGAGTCGATATAGTTATATGTTAAGTGTATTGATAACCGGAATAATAACCAAGTTAGACACACAGTCCAGCGGTGGACTGTGTGTTTGTTTATATCGCTGGTCACGAGTTCGAGTCCGGTCTTCAGCACCGACTCGGACAATTATCTATTCTTTTTAAATAAGGCAGAAAAAGGAAATAACTAAATTGTCTTTAAGTATAATAAAAATCAAGTTATATAACATGTTGAACACACAGTCCAGCGGTGGACTGTGTGTTAGATTAACCCACAGGTCCCGGGTTCGAGACCTGTGGAGTGCAAGGCCGGTTCGTTTAAACTGTTTTTAAAATAAAAATGATTTTCTGTTAATTCTAATTAATGTATATATGAAATTAAAATCGGATATATAACGGGTTAGACACGTAGCTCAGTTGGTAGAGCTGCGTGCACGCGTACGGGAGGTCTCGGGTTCGAGCCTCACTCAGCGCACAATAATCTGCCATCGAACCGGTCAACGGTCAGGTCAACGGTCAAAGGGTCAGTCAACGGTCAGAAAAAAATAAAATTTTTTTTATTATTTTTATTTAATTATTTTAATTAAAAATCAATTATAAATACTTAAAAATAACATTTTTAAGATTAGAAAATAGCCTCAAACTCACAAAAATGCACCCAACCATCCTACTAAAATAGTTTAATAAAATCCGTTTACTTACCAAACCATAATGCAATTTATCTAGGTTAAACCTCACTCGTGGTTAAAACCACTTCGCGTGCATTCAACGTCATCAACCGAACGCACCCACTGTGAGTGAATCTTACAATTCCCCCTTTTAAATTACACGTTTTGGGGTGTGTCATGTGTTATGAAATTAATTAATTTATTTATTTAAACTTGTGCCATACCACATCATGACTTAAACTTAGATTGTTTTTATTGTTGTGATTTACTTATTGCCATTTGTCAAGTCATATGAAACTCATACATTAAGCCCATCAGTTCCTCGTGGGAGACGAGTAGAACATCGCGTGCTACATACCAATTTCATTATTGTTCATGTGTGTATCATTGAGTTTATATTGTTTGTAGTTGTGTTATTCATATTATCATGTTTATGCAATTCATTCATCAGGCCCCTCAGTTCCTCGTGAGAGACGAGTTGAGCATCGCGTGCCTTTAATTGTTCCATTATTGTTCACGGGTGTTTTCATTTAACATCTTATGATTATTGATCAAGTTACATCAAATTTTACTCATGTTTGGTTGTGCACATATTTCATAATCAATTTAAATAAATTGTTCAAATGTTTTCCATAGGATTCACTCACCAACATTATGTTGATCCAAAAACCTTTTTACACATGATACAGGTGAACAGGTTGATGCAAGGATAACATAGGATATGCCTTAGAAGAGAACAAAGAAGTTAGATTGTTAGTTAGATCATGCTGTAACATTATTGTAAATTTCCATTTAATTTGTATTAATGAATATGAAACGTTTAATAAATGTCATGAGCTATGATGATAACCCAATCATGCCCCGATCACCTTATCCGCTGCGGGTCGGGGTGTGACAGATTGGTATCAGAGCCATGACTATAGGGATATAGGATAGGTTATTAGACCCTTAGAGTCTATACTATAGTCTGCCTAAATTTTAAATTGATTAGGTGGTTACATACAAACTTGTGATATTTATTTGTTTCATGTTTGTTTACATTTCAGTCAAACATACATGCTCATATACATATTCATTATACATATATACATATTCATTATACATATATCGATGTTCATGAATTCAATTTATTTTCATATTCTCATTATCCAAAGATTTTGTGCAATTTTCAAATCTCATCAAAGTAAGTTCTGCGACGGGCATGTAGTAACTGGAAGGGTACGAGTACCGGTAGTCGGAACGTCCTGTCTAGGCTGGCATTCGTATAAATCCAATATAACGGACCAGTTTGCCTACCTGGGGACCAACGATGAGAGTACGAAGGACCTATTAGGCCAAAGCATGCCACACCAAACGTCGTTCGAACTAACCCTACTTTGAGGTGTCACCGTGTCTACACCTGGACACATTCCGAACATCACACGTTGTATACATATTTCTCGATTTTCTCCGGGTTTTTGTGTACGCAACCAGGCAGAAACCGTGCGAACCATATGAAAAACCGGTATTCATGGGGGCCCACATGATTACACAGGTAAAGTATGGCGGCATGACGGCCTAACAGCGAGCAAAGCCCAAGACATCCTATGGATGTAGTATTTTTGTATAATTATTTTATAAATGATCATTCTTGAATGCGACCCATGATCCCAAAAGCATCCAACTCATACTCTTGTCATGTATTCATTGTAGATGTCTTCTAACCTCGCCCGTAGGAAGACGAGAGCAAGAAAAGCCCGCGAACGCATGGCTACCTTAATCGCTCAACAAATGGCTGCCGTAATACCCAACATTGTAATCCAAGTTCAACAAGCACTTACCGTTAATCCTGTCAATCAAGCAAACCAAAACATTTTCAACTCTTCCCCAAATACCACTAAATGTACCTACAAGCATTTCAAATCATGCGACCCTCCGAAATACAAAGGGACTGAAGGTGTCACCGCACTCCTCCATTGGTTTGAAGAAATGGAGAATACTTTTCTAAATTGCGATTGCCCTGATGATCGCAAAGTGCGTTATGCTACCGGTCGACTATATGGGATAGCACTTACTTGGTGGAATACAGAGAAGGCAAAGCGAGGTGTTGAAGATGCTATGACCCTAACTTGGAACGAATTGAAGGAAATCATGACCAGACGATTTTGCCCAAGGAGCGAAATCAAGAAGCTAGAAGATGAATTTTATTCATTGAAGCAAATGGAAGGAGACCACACCACCTACAACAAAAGGTTCCTCGAATTACATCAAATGGTTCCCAACATGTTTACTCCCCTCTATCGTTTGATCGAGCACTACATTCGTGGTCTTCCGTCAAAGATTCAAGACCCTGTGATAAGTACCAAGCCTGCAACTTTGGAAGCAGCAATGGAGCTAGCAACAGAGCTCACCGAGAACCGAATCCGAAACAAAGACTTCAAGGAGGAGAAAAAGAAGGATAAAGAATCGACTGAAACCTCCGACTCCACTCAAACTGAATCCCCTTCTCAACCCAATCCTAAGAGAAGAAGAGTCGGGCGACTTTTCGCTGCTACTCAACGAAATCAACCCGTTTTTCATGCCATACCCATCCGAGCTATCCCAATCACCCAAGTGGCACCCAACTCAGCTTACCCAAATAAGAAACCATATCTTGGACCTCACCCTCGATGCAACAACTGTTTTTATCACCATCCCCTTACTTTACCTTGCCGGCTATGTACAACTTGTGGACGCTATGGTCATTTGAGCAATGTTTGTCGCACCTTTCAAGACCAAACCTTTTCCCCTACTCAAAACATGGCCCAAACTTATCACCAACCCCAATACCCCATGTTCCCATATGCGCGAGCCTGTTTCAATTGTGGCGACCCTACCCACCTTAGAAACACATGCCCTCAATTGGTTAACGTTATCAACACTCAAGCCCAATCAAACCCAGTTAACCAAGTAAACCAAGAAAACCCAACCACTATGCCACCAGCAAGAGGAAGAGTCTGCAATATCAACGCCAATCCTGTCGAAGATAATGACGGCCCAAACGAAGATACTCAGCTAGTCCTCTTCGCCGAAGATCCAGATTCAACTCCTATTGTTTAGTCTTATGTTTTTCTTTATCACATGTGTAGACTGTTAGAGAAATTATTGGATATTATATATTATATATTGTTTTCAGTATATGCTTTTGCCGAGGCCGTAGCTCCCCATCCATCGAGGTTGAGTTTGATCCCCATTTTATTATGGGTTGATCAGGGCGTGCCCGCACGATCGGCTCCGTTTGTTTGAGCCTTGATCGGTTATTTCATTTTACATTTCAATACATGCAATACGCTCGGCTCCGTTTGATTGAGCCTTGAGCGCACATTTCAATTTACATTTCCAGTTCATGCAATACGTTCGGCTCCGTTTGATTGAGCCTTGAGCGCACAGACAATTTCATTATCAGTATCTTGTGGTTGTGGTGTTTGTAGTAGAGTCGCATCGAACTAACCATAACTTACGGATAAAGTCAATGAAAATTTGACAAGGATATGGTGGATACGCCGATGGTACTTCCTATATATAAGTATTCTTGTCAAATGATCGGAGGCATTATCAGGTGGTTATGAGAGGTTCCATGCATAGGCTGTTTGTGTGGTTAAGTTATTCATATTCAGTACATGCAATACGCTCGGCTCCGTTTGATTGAGCCTTGAGCACACAATTTCAATTTCAGTACATTCAATACGTTCGGCTCCGTTTGATTGAGCCTTGAGCGCACATCCATTTCATTTTCAGTACATGCAATACGATCGGCTCCGTTCGATTGAGCCTTGATTCGCACAGATATATTTCATTTCAGTATTTTATGTTTGTTGTATTGATTGTAGAGTTATAGGACTAATCATAATTCACTGATAAAACCAATGAAAATTTGACAAGAATATGGTGGATACGCCGCTGGTACTTCCTATATATAAGTATTCTTGTCAAAGGATCAGAGGCATTATCGGACGGTTATGAGAAGTTCTATGTAGGATTTATTAGTTTCTTGGTAACCAATCATAACTTGTGGATAAAACTAATGAAAATTTGGCAAGAATATGGTGGATACGCCGCTGGTACTTCCTATATATAAGTATTCTTGCCAAAGGATCAGAGGCATTATCAGGCGGTTATGAGAAGTTCCATGTAGGATTTAGTATTGCCTTGGTTGGAATTTGTGTTACATTTATATCATCATGTTATTTAAAGAGATTGGATTGTGTTCCATTTCTACATAAACTAACCTCTCCATCATAATAAACGAGAGAGGAACTTCCATCATTCAAACATATATGTTATCAGAATGTGGATTCAAATATTTGCTGTTGTGTTTATTCATGTTCAAATATTCGCTGATGTGTCTATTCATGTTCGAATATTTGCTGTTGTGTTTATTCATGATCAAATATTTGCTGATGTGTTCATTCATGTTCGAATATTTGCTGTTATGTTTATTCATGTTCAAATATTTGCTGATGTGTTCATTCATGTTCGAATATTTGCTATTATGTTTATTCATGTTCAAATATTTGCTGATGTGTTCATTCATGTTTGGATATTAGCTGTTGTGCTTACTTATGTTCAAATATCAGCTGTTGCGTTTTTATTTATGTTCCATGTAGATTGTAGTGTTAAAGGTTTTGCCTTAGGATATAACCATATTTTCCCAAACGTATCTAAACTCTTATGCATGATATCATTTTTTTTTAGCAAATCATTCCTGTTTATCAATACTTATACAGTAGGCAACAAAAAGCGATTCCTGAATAGGGTACTTAACCCTTACAAGGAACGTTACCGCCTCGAGCAAAAACTTAAGCCTTTATTTTGCTAAGCGTACAACTGTCAAACAAAACATCACCATCCTTTTTGTCAAAATATATCATTATTTAAATTTCGGGACGAAATTTCTAAAAAGCAGGGGATACTGTAACATCCGTCAAAAACGGATTTACCAAACCCGCTCCGTTTATCAACCGAACAGTCAGTCAAAATTTTCGTTGCGAATTAAATGCCCAAAATATTTTTAAACGATCCGTAATCAATTATTATACGGGGATATATATTTAGTTTTTGAAAAAACTGTCAAAAATCGCAAAATAAAAATGAAATGCTTCTGCCGGGTTTCGAACCCGGGTCTGTACCGAATCAGTTCAACACTTAACACATAACACTGAACCACTGCGCCAACTACTTTATTTGTGATATAATAGAATCATTTAATTGATAAAGTGTCGTTACGAATTCAAAATCGGCGCCCAAACGATTCAGTCGTCGGAATCCCTGAAATCCCGCGAATCTTAACTACAATTCACGTTATAACGTAAACCATTAACCAGATATCGGTTATAACCGATGTTTGAAGTCCGCGACCAAAATCAAAACCGCCGGAAAATTTAAATAACGAACACAGTCCGAAATCAGACCAAATACATTTCGATTATTCCCTATAAATTCACCCACAACCGACGACAAACACTTTCGCTCAAAAATCACACCTTTTCTCGGCGTAATTCCACTCGCCGGAATAAACCTGTTCGTCGCCGGAAAACCGGTTTCCCCACTGCCGAGTTTTTCTGAACCTCCTTTTATACCGAAGTCACCCTTACTCTTTCCAAGATTTCCGGAGACTTGCTGCTGCAAGACACCTGACGCCGGAGTTGAATTCTGTCGCCGGAGTTCTGCCGGAAAACAGAGGATCCAGTCGGTATATTTCTCCGCCTAGTTCCTTTTCCTTTTCACTTTTATCTTACCTTAATCGACTGCAAAACGCTAATAAACTGATAAGAATCTTAAACCAGTCGATTTCCGATTCTGGTTCAAACTGGATGAAGAAGACGACGTAATGCTGTATCATATAAGTATAATATAAATCATGAAATTAATCGGGTTAGACACACAGTCCAGCGGTGGACTGTGTGCACATAAAACGTTATACATGCAAAGGTCTCGAGTTCGATTCCCGTCTCACACACGCTGCCTTAATAAAAATCAAATTTTTGTTTAACTGAACCGGAGTCAATATAGTTATATGTTAAGTGTATTGATAACCGGAATAATAACCAAGTTAGACACACAGTCCAGCGGTGGACTGTGTGTTTGTTTATATCGCTGGTCACGAGTTCGAGTCCGGTCTTCAGCACCGACTCGGACAATTATCTATTCTTTTTAAATAAGGCAGAAAAAGGAAATTACTAAATTGTCTTTAAGTATAATAAAAATCAAGTTATATAACATGTTGAACACACAGTCCAGCGGTGGACTGTGTGTTAGATTAACCCACAGGTCCCGGGTTCGAGACCTGTGGAGTGCAAGGCCGGTTCGTTTAAACTGTTTTTAAAATAAAAATGATTTTCTGTTAATTCTAATTAATGTATATATGAAATTAAAATCGGATATATAACGGGTTAGACACGTAGCTCAGTTGGTAGAGCTGCGTGCACGCGTACGGGAGGTCTCGGGTTCAAGCCTCACTCAGCGCACAATAATCTGCCATCGAACCGGTCAACGGTCAGGTCAACGGTCAAAGGGTCAGTCAACGGTCAGAAAAAAATAAAATATTTTTATTATTTTTATTTAATTATTTTAATTAAAAATCAATTATAAATACTTAAAAATAACATTTTTAAGATTAGAAAATAGCCTCAAACTCACAAAAATGCACCCAACCATCCTACTAAAATAGTTTAATAAAATCCGTTTACTTACCAAACCATAATGCAATTTATCTAGGTTAAACCTCACTCGTGGTTAAAACCACTTCGCGTGCATTCAACGTCATCAACCGAACGCACCCACTGTGAGTGAATCTTACAATTCCCCCTTTTAAATTACACGTTTTGGGGTGTGTCATGTGTTATGAAATTAATTAATTTATTTATTTAAACTTGTGCCATACCACATCATGACTTAAACTTAGATTGTTTTTATTGTTGTGATTTACTTATTGCCATTTGTCAAGTCATATGAAACTCATACATTAAGCCCATCAGTTCCTCGTGGGAGACGAGTAGAACATCGCGTGCTACATACCAATTTCATTATTGTTCATGTGTGTATCATTGAGTTTATATTGTTTGTAGTTGTGTTATTCATATTATCATGTTTATGCAATTCATTCATCAGGCCCCTCAGTTCCTCGTGAGAGACGAGTTGAGCATCGCGTGCCTTTAATTGTTCCATTATTGTTCACGGGTGTTTTCATTTAACATCTTATGATTATTGATCAAGTTACATCTAATTTTACTCATGTTTGGTTGTGCACATATTTCATAATCAATTTAAATAAATTGTTCAAATGTTTTCCATAGGATTCACTCGCCAACATTATGTTGATCCAAAAACCTTTTTACACATGATACAGGTGAACAGGTTGATGCAAGGATAACATAGGATATGCCTTAGAAGAGAACAAAGAAGTTAGATTGTTAGTTAGATCATGCTGTAACATTATTGTAAATTTCCATTTAATTTGTATTAATGAATATGAAACGTTTAATAAATGTCATGAGCTTTGATGATAACCCAATCATGCCCCGATCACCTTATCCGCTGCGGGTCGGGGCTGGCTCTGATACCAATCTGTCACACCCCGACCCGCAGCGGATAAGGTGATCGGGGCATGATTGGGTTATCATCAAAGCTCATGACATTTATTAAACATTTCATATTCATTAATACAAATTAAATGGAAATTTACAATAATGTTACAGCATGATCTAACTAACAATCTAACTTCTTTGTTCTCTTCTAAGGCATATCCTATGTTATCCTTGCATCAACCTGTTCACCTGTATCATGTGTAAAAAGGTTTTTGGATCAATATAATGTTGGCGAGTGAATCCTATGGAAAACATTTGAACAATTTATTTAAATTGATTATGAAATATGTGCACAACCAAACATGAGTAAAATTAGATGTAACTTGATCAATAATCATAAGATGTTAAATGAAAACACCCGTGAACAATAATGGAACAATTAAAGGCACGCGATGCTCAACTCGTCTCTCACGAGGAACTGAGGGGCCTGATGAATGAATTGCATAAACATGATAATATGAATAACACAACTACAAACAATATAAACTCAATGATACACACATGAACAATAATGAAATTGGTATGTAGCACGCGATGTTCTACTCGTCTCCCACGAGGAACTGATGGGCTTAATGTATGAGTTTCATATGACTTGACAAATGGCAATAAGTAAATCACAACAATAAAAACAATCTAAGTTTAAGTCATGATGTGGTATGGCACAAGTTTAAATAAATAAATTAATTAATTTCATAACACATGACACACCCCAAAACGTGTAATTTAAAAGGGGGAATTGTAAGATTCACTCACAGTGGGTGCGTTCGGTTGATGACGTTGAATGCACGCGAAGTGGTTTTAACCACGAGTGAGGTTTAACCTAGATAAATTGCATTATGGTTTGGTAAGTAAACGGATTTTATTAAACTATTTTAGTAGGATGGTTGGGTGCATTTTTGTGAGTTTGAGGCTATTTTCTAATCTTAAAAATGTTATTTTTAAGTATTTATAATTGATTTTTAATTAAAATAATTAAATAAAAATAATAAAAATATTTTATTTTTTTCTGACCGTTGACTGACCCTTTGACCGTTGACCTGACCGTTGACCGGTTCGATGGCAGATTATTGTGCGCTGAGTGAGGCTCGAACCCGAGACCTCCCGTACGCGTGCACGCAGCTCTACCAACTGAGCTACGTGTCTAACCCGTTATATATCCGATTTTAATTTCATATATACATTAATTAGAATTAACAGAAAATCATTTTTATTTTAAAAACAGTTTAAACGAACCGGCCTTGCACTCCACAGGTCTCGAACCCGGGACCTGTGGGTTAATCTAACACACAGTCCACCGCTGGACTGTGTGTTCAACATGTTATATAACTTGATTTTTATTATACTTAAAGACAATTTAGTTATTTCCTTTTTCTGCCTTATTTAAAAAGAATAGATAATTGTCCGAGTCGGTGCTGAAGACCGGACTCGAACTCGTGACCAGTGATATAAACAAACACACAGTCCACCGCTGGACTGTGTGTCTAACTTGGTTATTATTCCGGTTATCAATACACTTAACATATAACTATATCGACTCCGGTTCAGTTAAACAAAAATTTGATTTTTATTAAGGCAGCGTGTGTGAGACGGGAATCGAACTCGAGACCTTTGCATGTATAACGTTTTATGTGCACACAGTCCACCGCTGGACTGTGTGTCTAACCCGATTAATTTCATGATTTATATTATACTTATATGATACAGCATTACGTCGTCTTCTTCATCCAGTTTGAACCAGAATCGGAAATCGACTGGTTTAAGATTCTTATCAGTTTATTAGCGTTTTGCAGTCGATTAAGGTAAGATAAAAGTGAAAAGGAAAAGGAACTAGGCGGAGAAATATACCGACTGGATCCTCTGTTTTCCGGCAGAACTCCGGCGACAGAATTCAACTCCGGCGTCAGGTGTCTTGCAGCAGCAAGTCTCCGGAAATCTTGGAAAGAGTAAGGGTGACTTCGGTATAAACTTAGGAGGTTCAGAAAAACTCGGCAGTGGGGAAACCGGTTTTCCGGCGACGAACAGGTTTATTCCGGCGAGTGGAATTACGCCGAGAAAAGGTGTGATTTTTGAGCGAAAGTGTTTGTCGTCGGTTGTGGGTGAATTTATAGGGAATAATCGAAATGTATTTGGTCTGATTTCGGACTGTGTTCGTTATTTAAATTTTCCGGCGGTTTTGATTTTGGTCGCGGACTTCAAACATCGGTTATAACCGATATCTGGTTAATGGTTTACGTTATAACGTGAATTGTAGTTAAGATTCGCGGGATTCCGGGATTCCGACGACTGAATCGTTTGGGCGCCGATTTTGAATTCGTAACGACACTTTATCAATTAAATGATTCTATTATATCACAAATAAAGTAGTTGGCGCAGTGGTTCAGTGTTATGTGTTAAGTGTTGAACTGATTCGGTACAGACCCGGGTTCGAAACCCGGCAGAAGCATTTCATTTTTATTTTGCGATTTTTGACAGTTTTTCAAAAACTAAATATATATCCCCGTATAATAATTGATTACGGATCGTTTAAAAATATTTTGGGCATTTAATTCGCAACGAAAATTTTGACTGACTGTTCGGTTGATAAACGGAGCGGGTTTGGTAAATCCGTTTTAAATGGCTGCCACCATTCTCCACACACACATACTTACACGCATATATACATATATATGTCATATAAGTGCTCAAAACTGGTATTTAACTTGGTACCGGGTGTTTTATCTAACGTTTTAATCACGTTTAACGCGTTTTAAATTATTTTTAACGCCCTATAAAAATAAACACACCAAAATATTACTGATCAATATTTTATTTGGCTGGGCCGGCTACGTTGTCGGTATTTGGCAGTATGCGCTCTGTGTTGCGCAGTACGCGCTTAAATTCGCAAAATAGGGATTTTAGCGTTTTAAATTATTTTTCCTCACGAATATGATTAAATATATTATTTCAATCACAACGGACTACTTTTAGGATTTTAACATTAATCGGGCAGTCACCGGCATTCGTTTCGCATTTTATCCGTTACGCGATAAGCGATTATCTTAATATTGCCAACATAATTTTTATCAAACTCTGAATTTACCAACACATCAAATACCATATATAAACATCATAAATAATCAAATACGGCATGTTATTCATTCATGACACGCGTTACATTTGTACGGTACAACCTAAATAGCCGGGGTCGCTATCATAATGTTATTTGGGTAGTTATTGATCGTCTAACGAAGTCAGCACACCTTTTGGCAATTTGTGAGGATTACTCTACTGACAAACCGCCAAGATCTATGTCGATGAGATTGTATCTCGTCATGGTGTTCCTTTGGACATCATATCTGACAGGTTCTCATCTCACTTTTGGAAGACTATGTAAACTGCTATGGGAACCGAACTCAATCTGAGCACTGCTTATCATCCTCAAACGGATGGAAAACCCGAAAGAACGATTCAAACACTGGAGGATATGCTTAGAGCTTGTGTGATCGACTTTGGTGGTAAGTGGGATTCGCATCTACCGTTGATCGAATTCTCTTACAACAATAGTTATCACGCCAGCATTAACATGGCGCGTTTCGAAGCTTTATACGGTCAAAAATGTCGTTCACATATCCGTTGGAATGAAGTTGGAGAGTCTCAGTTTAACTGGACCTGAACTTATTCATGACACAACAGACAAAGTCAAGAAAATACGCGATAACCTTCTAATAGCTAGAAGCCGTCAAAAGATTTATACGGACAAGCGACGCAAGCCCTTGGAATTCCAAGTTGGTGATCATGTCCTACTCAAGGTATCCCCTTGGAAAGGAGTGGTCAGATTTGAGAAGAAAGGAAAACTTGCACCACGATACATTGGACCATTCAAGATCCTTGAAAGAATCGGAAAGGTGGCCTACCGACTTGAGCTACCTCCTAAACTTGGGAACGTTCACCCAACATTCCACGTGTCCAATCTCAAGAAATGTTTAGCCGACGCAAATCTTCACATCCCCCTCGACGAAATTAACACTGATGATACTATGCACTTTGTCGAGAAACATGTGGAGATCTCGGACCGTGAAGTTAAGAAACTTAAACGAAGACGAATACCGATAGTCAAAGTTTGCTGGGAATCCAAATGTTGCCCAGAATTTACTTCGAAACGAGAGGATCAAATGAAAGCGAAAAACCCTCATCTATTTCCACAAGTTTCCTCTAGTTAAATTTCGGGACGAAATTTCCTAAAGTAGGGGAGACTGTGACATTTGTGGTATTACGAATCTGGAACGATTATGAAAAATTTATCAATTAATTAAATTTTTTGTTTTATTTATGAGTTTTGTTTATTTATCATGACAATTGCACATATTCGATTATTACACGATAACAAACTTTCAAACGACTTCTGGAAGTGAAAGCGCAAACTGTTACGTAAATGTAATCAGTTTAATGCGACATACACTCCGGAACAATGACACAAGCTTAACATACCTTAAATAACCTTTACATAACTTAGAAATAAGTTTTGAAGGGTTCGGTATGGCAAAAACACGCTTTTGTAACTTCAGGGGCTATTTTGCGAATTCTACGAAATTATGCCGTTACGGTTATTTCTTAATCCGCGACATGTATGCACATCCAAAAATTTTTGTAATCATTAAATCTAGTATAATAATGACCGGAATGCAAAAATATCATTCGTTGCGCATTTACGGTCATTTGCGCGTTCGTTACGATTTTCGTCGTAATTAAGCGAAAAACGCAACCATGCAACCGAATGAACCAACATCCATGACATTTTTGGTCATATTTCAAGTTCCCTATGCTTTAAAATCCTTGTGAAGCCTTAAAATTGGGTTAACGGGGGTTAAATGCATCGAAAAACAAGTTTAAGGGATGCAGGGACTAAAACTGACTTTTTTTGTAAGTTTGTCTCTAGCGGGGCATGAGAGACTTCTCCATTTCTCTCGCGGGGTGCGAGAGGATGTCAGACAACAGAAACTTAGCTGGCAGCTTCCAGCTGCATTCCTTGGCACCCAAGTCGCGATTTTTGACACCTATCACCTGCATTGGGCACCTAAGGGGACAGTAATCAGTTCCTTGATGACTCATGAACACTTGGCTTGATTTGGTGAGTCTAAACTCACTATAAATAGCCAAGATCATCACCATTTCAACTTGCACCTTTCTTCTTTCTTTTTCCTACTCTCTTGGAGATTGTTTCCAGCATTTTGGAGACCTCCTACTGAGTAATTCTGAGCTCTTGAGTGTTCTTCAACACAAGTAAGTGCTAACTCCTTAGTCTCTTTCATTATTTTAGCTTATTTTGAGCTAAAAGTCAAATAGTTGACTTTCTGTTTGACTTTCGGTTCTGACCATTTTGGTCAAAGTCAAAGTTCAATTGAACTTTGCAACGTGATCGTAATCACGAGGGTTATGATCCATAGCGATCATGCCTACTGATTACCACGTTTACTAGTCGAAGTGACGAGTCAAGTTTCGGTCAAAATGCGCAATAAGTGCATTTTACGACGGAACTACTTCCGGGTATCAAAACACTTTTATAACTTAATTAGACATGTCAAAACATGTCTAACTCGTCACTTTTAGATTAGTGCTTGTTTAGGGTCGTAAGTCGGCGGTCTTGACCAGCGCTTTGACTTTTGAATCCCACCCATTTGGTTGATCTTAGGATCCGACCAAACACATATTTGTGACCATAGTTGTATAGGGAATAACCCTCTGAGGT
The DNA here is from genome assembly GCA_947069175.1 of Scalesia atractyloides. Taxonomy (NCBI): domain Eukaryota; kingdom Viridiplantae; phylum Streptophyta; class Magnoliopsida; order Asterales; family Asteraceae; genus Scalesia; species Scalesia atractyloides. The sequence continues at coordinate 50,535,394 of CAMTDV010000004.1, read as the reverse complement.
TATACCTTATGGTGACATCGTCTGGTTAGTGTTATGCTATGTCGCTTATTATGCCTTTATAAATGACCAAAATGCCCTTTTTGCGCATAAATCAATTTTAAGCATATGTAACTAATGTTTTGCCATATACACTGATATTATAACATTATTAAACATGTTTAGCATATAAGACTCATCGTAACACATATCTAACCATCCGAACTCATATTTACGCAAATAACTCGTTAAAGTAACGTAAACTACCTTAACGAGCCATTATGGGTCAAAAGCACTTAGGAATCGTTTCAAATTAGAATGTTGATTAAACTATTTCATATGAATTCCATCACTCATTTGGTTTACAAGATCTCATTCTATCAGATCTTCCGATTAAGTCTCGATATTTACATAGTTATCCGATTATAGGACACGCTTGAATTCTCGAACTCTTGAGCTTTGTTGATATTTGATTCAAGAATATTTCACAATCCCAAGAGTACATAGTTCCCCTCTTTACGTTTTCAAATGTTTTGGGGTGATTCATATGTGCTAAATTCTTTTCAAGTTTTCAAGTTACAAATGCTATGGTTTATATTAACACGACGATTTCAATAATGTGAACGAATTTGTTGGTGCGTTGTATTGAGGACAAGAATAACACTCATTAACTTTGGCCAAGCTGACCAGTAGTAAGTTATGGTACCATAGGACTGACAATCCCGTTACCAAGGTTGTTTGTGGGGAAGTTTGGGGAACGACCGAAACTGTTTACTTTAACAAACCCTTTGGTGTTTTGTTATTGCAATTTAAAGATACCATTTGGTGGTATAGACGAGTCAACAAAGGTTTGAATGTATTCAACGAAACGACCAAAAGTTTTTTTTCACAACTAAAACAAGGACGGTTTGTTTATGACAATGACGATTGGTTTATGACAATGACGACTGGTTTATAAAAATGACGATTTGGTTTATAACAATGATGATATGGTTTATAAAAAGGACGATTTGGACGATTGGTTATAACAAAGACGATTGGACGATTGGTTTATGATAAGTGATAGGACCGTCCTCGATTAGCATAGGGACCTAGATTTGTATCTAACGTCCATTATGCGGAAACTAATGACGTGTTAACCAAATAACAAGAATTACTCATTTAACTGTTTGTTTATTGATCAATGTTCATAAACGTTCAAGTTCCGGATCCGACAGAGCTTCGCCGTCTGTGTGCCAAAATCTTTGATTGATACAAATGAAATCCTAAGGCACCTATTTATAGAGTTTCAAGTTCGCTTGGGATGACTACAAGTTCGGGCGAACTTGTCTTGAACAAGTTCGGCTGAACTTGTTCTCACATCTTGATTCCGGGCGAACTTGATCCCTAACATACATAAATACGCCTTTTTCTAACGCGATCTCACCTATTCTAAACAAACTCGATACAAGACTAAGACATAGACATACTGTACTAACAGACTCCCCCTTGGATATTGTCTTCGTCTTGATTAGTCATCAGAAGCTCTTGTTCATTCCAGACTCGTTCTAGTATAATGACGTAGGCAGCAGACATATGCATCAACAGACTCCCCCTTGGATGTTGCCGTAGTCATATGACTTCAAATAAGCTCCAGAGTCTTTACCAAACTCTTGATCTTTAGACTTGAATAAACTTTAACGTCCTCAATCTTCAAACCTTTTTCAAACCTTTAAGCTTATCTTGATAAAACTTTAATCACCATGCTCCCCTTAGCTTTAAGCTATAATCTTCAAACTCCCCCTTGCTTTGAGCTTTCTGGTATCTTTAATCAATGTTTTATCCAGCTCCTCTAAAACTTTACTTCCTGTTTCAAAGTTCTTAGACATTCAAATAAACATTTCAGATTCAAACTTTGAAATTTTATAACATCAACATTTCAAATTTTAATCCCCACTTTAAACTTTTTGATATCCAAGTTCAAATTAATGACCTTGAACACTTTTAACATTTAAGACCTTGACCATTCACATGATTATCAATTATGAAATCCACTTAGTTGACCAAGTCCAAGTTAATGACCTTGGTTAACCAATTTCATTTATCGAGTCCAAATTAATGACCTCGATTTATTTTTCTTCAATTTTAAAGTTTCAAATTAATGAACTTTTCAACACTTTTGATCATTTTACTTTTTAACAAATGTCACCAAGATTTTCACCATTATCGCATCTTACTAGACTTCGAAAAACAGTTCTCCATCATTGGCTTGTAAAAACTAATGAAGAAACAAAATCTTTTATATTTTTGTAAGTTTATGCTAAAACACACTGAAAATCTTTTTGGTTTTAAATTTGTAAAGCAGATAAACTATGTACAGAACTTTTTAACAAGTAAACTATGTACAAACATATTTACAGACATTTTTTTTGTGAATTCGTGTCTAAGGATCATATCAGTTGTTTGAGACATATCACCAGTACCGTTGACCTTTTGAGACTTTAAGTTCTAAACTTGTTTACCTAGATTGTCGATATGTTTGTCCATTTAAACTTCTGTAATTGCAGCTTTTATGTAATATGTGCAGAGTCTTATGTTGTTCAGGGTCTGTTTTGTAAAATTGTTAAACAATTTAGTGTCTCTGATTTTGTTTTGTCCGGAGATGGTTATGTGTAACCATGCTCCGAGTTTAGATGACAAAAACTATGTATCCGGACTTCCCAGATATATGGGAGTCCGAGTTTTGCCTTGTTTATGTCCGGGGTTCCCTAGATGTTGAGGGAGCCCGAGTTTTGTTCTTAGTGTGCCTTTGGGCCTTTCTATGTGATCTCCAGATATGTTTGTTGTCCGGAGATGGTCTTGTATATATATGCCTTTAATGAAATAGACAAGACAACGTTTTCTTTGTGGAAATCTGTGCCCTAATCATTGTGTGTGTATCTTGTCTGGCAACTGCCTTTGTGAGTGACGTCATTCACCATCTACATCAAGAATACTATGTGTATTCTTGATTTCTCCATCAAAACCTTGCATTCTTTGTTTCATTTGCAGTAGTAGATCATCAGGTGGATTCCGCACACCTGTTGGTAGCTTTAGCTGAGTGAGATCTTGGTTTAGGTGACCTTACAAGTGGTATCAGAGCAGTGTGCTCATACTACTGTGAGTGTTCATTAGTTGAAGGTTTTGTAAGAAAAGTTCACACTTTTGATTACGATTAGTGACTTTCTAGTGTGTTTCTTTGATCTACTCTTGTTTCTTTATTCATTTTTAGTGAGAGCTGATGGATTTTGAGGATGTTCCTATAATTCAAGACCCTGTGGTTGTTCAACCTCAGGTTGATCTTCAACAACCACCGGTCGATGAACCGCATGATGATGAGCCTGTTATGGCTGAGCCTTTGAGAGAAATGCATGTTGTTACGATTTCAACCTCCAGTACTTTGGAGGAAACTGATCCCCTCTTGTTAGAGATTGATGCAGCTCTTCAAGCTGATCCGTCTTCTAGAGAAACAGATAAAGGAAAACAAATTGTCGATGAATCTGGAGAAGATATGTTATCTGAGCAGAGTTACTTGAAGTTGGTTTTTAAAGGATTGCATAATTGTATTTCTCCGTTAGAACAGGAAAATCTTGACTTGTTTCGCGCAAAAGTTACCTCTTTCGGTCCCTCTTCCTACTGGGCCACTAAGTTAGATGCATGGAACTCGAAGGTACATGATCTGGACTATCTTCCAGGTCTCCCCTCGTCTTCGTCGTCATCCTCTGATGATGAAGATCGACGTCCACCAGATACTGAGCGTATTAATATTGGTCCTCCACTGAAAACTTACCAACGTCGAAGAGTTCGTGGAACTTCTGAATCGCCAGTCTCAGGGGTTGAAGTGTGTCTACCATCTCTTACTGCAGCGATTCCCTCTTTGACTTGTGTTGAGTTGGTAAGTGTTGCTACCTCTATGGGATCATCTATGGTATTTACGTCTTCTGGAGTACCGATAATACCTTTGTTTGGATCTGCATCTTCTTCCCGTAGTGAAAGAAATGTGTTTGCTCGATCTGATTTGTCTTCTATGCCTCCGTTACCTCCAGTTTTCCTAGGTATGCCTCCTGGTTCATCTCAAACTTTTGTTCTTCTAGATCCTCAGGTGTCTCCAATTCCCTCTAGCAAAAAGAGGTCAAAGCCTTCTTCCTCTAAGTCTGCTGGTACGACATCTCGTCAAGTTCGTCCGAAAATAGCTTACGGTCCCAGTCCATCTGTTTCTCACTCCACAGGTTCAAGACCTTCAGCACCTCGTCCTTCTGCTCCAGGATCGTCATTTCCTCGCCCCTCTGGTCTAAGCACTACTAGTAGTGGTTCAAAAGTGTCATTTCCTACCTTTGTGCAAAATCAGTTCAAAGATGTTGCCTCTGTACTGCGAGAGCATAGAGAACAGATCCAAAGTCAGGAAAGGGAACTAAATTATCTCAAGCAAAAGGATGCTAGGAGGGAGAAGCAAATGTTATTCTTGTTTTCTCTGTGTAAAGAGCAAGGTGTTCAGCTGGGAAGGTAACTAAACGCAGGTAACCATGTCTACTGCAGCTGATCAACTCATCCAGATAGTTTCGGATCTTATGACTCTCCTTGCTGCTCAGGGGGAGAACTCGAATTCTGAATTCCAGGTTCAAGCTCAATGCAAGCTTGATGAGTTGAAGAAAATCAGAGATGATCTCGACAAGGATCCCGATGTAGCAACTCAGGGGGAGCAGCCAAGGAGTACACATGCTCCTGAAACTGCAACTCAAGTTCACACTAAACGGGAATCCTCGGGGGCTGCAGCCAAAGATAAAGGTTCGGGGAATACAGATTCTGATGCTATATCGGATTCTGAATTGGATCCAGTTGTGGATCTAGAGCTGGACGAAGGTGATGTAGTTGAAGAGTTGTTGGAGGACTGGAAGACGGATGATGATCTGACAAAGTTTCAGTTTATCGAAACAGGCAAAGGTGGAAAAACTGAGTATGAATCCCTGAATTCAGAATTTGATGCCTTGAGAAGCTTTGTCTTCGGAGACGTCCCTCCAGATAAGATTGAAAATCCTATACGTATTCCGGAAAATATTCGAGGCCTGGCTCATAAATGGTTTAGACCTATCCCCGATGAAACTCAACGAAAGAGGTACTTGAATACACGAGGTGAATACTCCGGGAAAAGACGGAGTTGGGATTTTGATGAACGACACAGTTTAGTGATGATAAAACGCACTGACGGGGTTCAGTACTTCCGTCCATGGCCAAAGTTCCTTCGAACTTTTCCTGCCAGAGATCTTCATCATCTAGCTTCCTTGGATTTAAACAATCACACCAATGTCGGGAGTATTAGAGGATTAATCCCTCATCTGATTGCTGAAAGCAGGGATAGCAAGTGGAAAATCTTCAAACCTGCAGTCGGGCGAGGAGTCAAGTCGTTGAACAAATTCACTGGAAAAGAAGAATGGAAGGTTGTGTACCCTCCAGCAAGATGTGTTCACAAGATTCCTCTGAGGAAGTTTGACCTTGATAAGATTAAAGAGATTGGCTTCTGGTATTTAGATGGAAAGACAGGTGAAGCGGTCATCACTCAAAAGGACTCATCAAAAGAAATTCTAAGGATTATTGATCCAGTCTGGTTGGTAAATTTAAAGGAGGAGCATCTGACGAAGCTTAGACGTCTAGCTTTTCAGTACTGTAAGGAAGATCGGGAACTTGTAGTTCAGTTCATCAAAGTGGTTCAGTTCTGTGTAAAGAACCAAGTATGGGCTGGAAGTGAGTACTCAAAGGATGGATGAAAGATCAAGTCAAAAGATCTGCACACATTAAGGGGGAGTTTGTAATTGCAGCTTTTGTGTAATATGTGCAGACTCTTATGTTGTTCAGGGTCTGTTTTGTAACACTGTTAAACAATTTAGTGTCTCTGATTTTGTTTTGTCCGGAGATGGTTATGTGTAACCATGCTCCGAGTTTAGATGACAGAAACTATGTATCCGGACTTCCCATATATATGGGAGTCCGAGTTTTGCCTTGTTTATGTATGGGGTTCCCTAGAAATCTCTTATCATCACAAAATTGATGATTTTGCACAAGAACTCAAGTAGAGATGCATACCTTTCAAGTTTAGAAGCAAGATCTTACAAGATGAAGTAACATAAACTATTGTCTCTGATCTTTAAAGGGTTTCTTCAAGTGTGTTTTTTGTGAGAAAGAAACAGAGGAGAGGATGCAGAGAATAGGTTACTGACCGTTTGAAGGGCTTATAAAGAAACAAAAATCCGGAAAAGCGTGAACTCATAACCCGGACCCTAAATAACCCTACCAAACCAGGGAAATATGAACTCCATAAAATCCGGAAAACATGACCACCATAACTCGGACCCTAAATATCTCTACCAAAACCCGGAACAATCCCTTAAACAAGAGAGAAACCTGGACACGCCTCTTAAATCAGAACTCACAACAAAACCCGGAAAAAAATTAAAAATATATACTTTGTGAAAAAAAAATTTGAATCCTCTGATATTCCAAAGATGTCACAACCCAACTTGTTTTATCAAACCTACCCCCACATTTGATGAAATTAACTAGACACAAGACACAGCCTTGGATAAACCGTGCACGACCAAAATTTATTATAAAAGACTTAACGACGAATTACCTGACCTGATGAAATTTTCACCTTATTTAATGAATCCCCACAACCCGACAGAGTGTCTAAATTATCAGAATATATTTCTCAAATGTTCCAAGATATGTAAGGTAGACTTATGAAACTTGACTTAACTATAGTTCTCATCTCAGAATATACTCTCGTATCAAGATTCCCTAGATTTCATCTTACAGGTGAGTATAGCGTAATTGATATCTGTATCTGGGTTGTGCGATACCTTGAGAGCTCAGGTTAATACCACCATATTGACAAAGAGATGAAGGCTCGCCTTTAAGGTAGTGTTCCACTTAAGGAATCTTTTAAGCACTGCAAATGATTAGTTTCGATTCTTTTCAGCTTTGCATGCAGTTTTGGGGTTTTTAGCAAAAACATTATAGAAGTTCTAGGCTATTGCTTCCACAAAATCAGAAGAACTTGTATAATACCCCATATATCAACTATCTATAAAGACCTCATATCTCATAATCAGGCAATCTCTCAAACGAAATTTCGAAGTACTAAGTCCATATATCCGAGAGATGTTAATCCACAAGTTTAAGCAGTTGTAAAATTTAATTTATATCTCAGAAACAATTTACTGAATGTATAAAGTCTATCGACACATCCATAGTAAGACTTGTTTATCACTTTTAAACTTTACAATTCTTTAGCATACTGTGATAGTCCACTGATGTACTATCATTTCCTTTTTGACACAAAATTCTTTTTGTCTTTTTCAATGTTTTTGTACTTTTTATTTTTCAAATGTTTTTGAATTTTCAACTTTTTCATATATTTTTATTTTTCAAATGTTTTTTTTCTTACTCCCCCTAAAATCAAAAACATATTTTTGGATTTTTCAAATGTTTTTTTTTTCTTACTCCCCCTAAAATCGAAAACATATTTTTGGATTTTAGTTTTAAGAAATTCTATCTTAAAAAGATAACAAACCAAAGAGGATCCTGAGAACTCGTCGTATGATCCCATTTTCAACATCTGCATCTGCATCTGCACCTGTTCAACAAATAAAACATTAAACTCATTTATGTGAAAGAAAAATGGTTTTGATATAAAATCAGCTTTCTGACAACGGTGTGGATTTTCACAATTTGTTCTTTTATGAATTTTCTTTTCAATTTCTCTCCCTCAAAATGACAAAGATATGACATTTTCAGAATAAGTTAAGATGCATGAAGCTCAGCTATCCAGATACTACTTCGGCAATGTGGATCTTTAGAGCTCCTACACATGAAAAGTAATTACTTGAATAGGGAAACCCAAACCTTTTTGGTTTTGGGTTTAACTTGATAAAGATCATCATAATCACTTTCTAATTCATCATCATAGTAATCAAAATTATCATCAAACATTTCGTCCGATGTTGACTTTGAAAACTTATCGACCTTTTCTTTCTTTGTTTGTTTTGAAAACATTAACGTTGAAAGATCATTTTTGGTTACTGACTCTTTTGGTTTGACATTTTTTATTTTTTCAGAAACAGACTTTTCACTTCAGATGAAGACGTGTTCTTTTTAGCAACCCAAGACTGTGACCTGCTTCTTGCTTTCTTGATATAAAACCTAGAATCTTTGTTTTCATTAAATGATTTAATGTTTTATTGGCGCTTTCAAAGCTGCGTTTAAGATATCTGAAAAACCGGGATGTCACACAAGATTCAGATTTGTTCGAACTTGAATTGGCGCTTTCAAAGCTGCCGTCATCAGAATCATTTCCTAAAACATTCTTTACCACATTTTTTGCAACCGCTTCACTGTCATCATTTAATTTCGTATAGACTACGTCAATGTTCTCAGGCAACTGATCTTTAGTTTCTGATAAAAGCGTTATATTTTTTGCCTTTTCAATACCATCCTCTTTCTTGCGGCAGTAACTCGCAAGTAGTGGCGGTGGAACATTTCCGTACTCTTTACGTTTTGTACTTTTTGGTTTATCATCATTTTCCTCCGACTTAATCGTAGGAAGAATGTGATCAATGACATAAGCATTTGTGGTGTAACTTTTTTACAATTGCCTTACCCTCTCAGTTTCAATCTTCATGTCTTGAAGCTCTCGCCTTGTTTCAGCAATAGTGTCAATATACATGTTAATTGCTTTTTGTTTCTTAATGATAGTTGCACTTAACATTGTTACATTAGCACTTAATTCTCGATTAGCTTTTTTGACATTACAATAAGTTCCTTTCATTTTTTCATACGCTTCTTTCATTACTCTGTAATCATAGCGAAAATTTTCATTATACACAATCATTTCGCTTATGATTTTAGACTTCTCAGCACATTGCTCACAATGATTTGTGCACTTTGTGCAAGGTTTTTCAACCTCCACAACTTTCACAATTCCTTCTCAATAATTCTTACCTCAGCACCTACCTTCTCCTCTTCTGAATTCTTTTCTTCAATCACCAACTCAGAAGATACTGCATTAGAACAACCTGCAAAACTAGAAACATTATTAGGAGAAGTAGCATTTTGCATCATCGTGTGATGATAGATCTCCTCTTCTTCTCTTTGTTGCATGTACTTTTCTATAATTGCGTTTTCCAGAGCTGCATTCTCAGCAGACATATCTTGTGTGACATCCCGGTTTTTCAGATATCTTAAACGCACTACTTCACGGTTATTCATTCCTACGCTACATTGATTCGGAGTTTTAATTTACACGCTCGAAATAATTATGAAAACTTTGTGAACTTATCAAGTGAATTACGTGCTATGTGTATTAAACATTTATAAGTTCGGTGAGTTATTATGCCATGTTTCGAATTCGTGATTTTTAGTTATAAAAATATATATATGGTAAATAGATAGACGAATCAAACCGAGCCGCGAAACGAGTCGACCTCATTTCCTTGCAACTCAAGGAGTTAAGCAAAACTTGAGGCTCAAGTTAAAGACCCAAACCAACCCACCCAAACCCTTTGCGGCCGTAAGCTTAATCGCCCAAACCCTTCTTCTTTTTCCTTCCTTCCTCATACTATATATAGATGTGTATGCATGAGGATTGTTTTAACAAAAAAAAAAGAGAGAAACCCTAGCACTAGACCAGCCGACGGCAGCCTTCTCCCCATTCTTTTTCTCGGTCGCGATCCTCTTTCAAACCCGAATTAACTACCATCTCGTTCCCGGTTCGTTAATCTCCATTGTTAAAGGTTAGGGTTTTCTATTGTTTCGCAAATCATGTAGGATTTATGAACTATTGATCATGCTTGTATGTAATGGTAGAATCATGGTTTATGAAAGTGTTATGATGTTAGTTCGATTGATTGTGCAAGTTTGGCGATTATGATGATTAGTTGGAATCAAGAATCATTAGGCTGCGTTTTGTGATACAAACCATATAATATGATTAGGGTTTGCATGAGTATGATGTACATGATGATATATGATTGATAAATCTGTTCTTGATCGTTTATATTTAACGTCTCGATTGTTTAAGCGTGTTATATTGCGATAAAAAGTTGAAATCAGGATGCTGAATGGTGTTTACAGCCAACTTCAATTGGCTGTAACTTGGTTATTATTTATCGAAAAACGGATTTTCTGAAGCCTAAAACGTATATTTTTGAAAAATGCTTCTAATGGCGCTGGATTCATATTTTTCTGAGGTCGTTTGATATTTTTAAGTAGTCAATTAAGTGCAGTAACTGAAGCTGTGTAAATTCTGAAAATTTGTTAGTTGTTTATCGAGTCGGATCTCATAATCTGTAGAGAGTTGAATCACGAAATTTGTACAGAAAATGGAGATGGAAATTTCCGGAAACTCCCACTAGAATTTTGTTAATTGGATGAACGGTGATTTTTAAATAAATTCTCCCGTGGACTGCAGTCAGAAAGCGACAAATCTGACTGCAGCCTAGTATATTAATATTTATGAATAATTAGTAAAGTGTTAGGACTTGAAAAATTTACATAAAATTCTACAGCTTAGTTGATACCATCTGTAAAACAATTGGAATTTTTGGATCGTTAGAACTATTTTATAAAAATCCTCGAAAACAGCCTAATTATGAGTATTCAAGCTGAAACTTTATAACTTGCGAATGTGTGTACCAAAGTGTTGTAGAGATTGAATTATGTTCATGATAGGTTGGTTTGATCACTATGTTGGTATGATAATACTTTGCATGCATGATTGTGTTTTAGAATTTGTTATTGTGTGTGCCGCATTGTGTGCTAGTTATGTGTAGGGTTTGTATCGGTGTGTCCACACACTAACTTTAAATCAATTGACTTGTTAGGACGCAATTATGGTCCCATCATTTGCTACATCTGTGTTACACTAACCGAGCAATTAAAGGTGAGTTCACGGCCCCTAATTTTATCCGGTTTTAAACAACAGGGGGAGAAACATGTATACACTCTACAACTCTATCTCTTTACGTTATACGAAACTAACGTCATTAAACTATTCGGTAACTAAGTTAATGTTAATGTACGTTATGGTCACTAAGCAGCTATATCACACAAGTCCTCGACAAACTCTCGGATCGTTAGTATTGGGTTAGATAGCGGGGAAATTATAAGTAGTACTACTAGGCCCGACAAGCCCCACCCGAGCTAGTCGCGCTAGCCGACCGGGTATGGTCAACGGGTGAATAATTTGGCCTAACTTCGCCATGGTCAGTGATAGGCCTGGCAACACGGAGGCACAACAGTCAGCTTCGATCACGAACACTTACGTGACATAACTTTAGGCTCGCTACCTACATGTTAACATTGAACTTAATTACGAATCAACAATATTATTCCGGGTTAGGGATAATGGAACCAACAACATTATTATTCCGGGTTAGGAATAATGGAACATCATTATTATTCCGGGTAAGGAATAATGGAACCATTAGTATTATTCCGGGTTGGGAATAATGGAACTAAATCGTTATCCCGGGTTAGGGATAACGGGGGAAACAAACTTTTAACCGAACTAATGAACTTATAAAAACCTGTGAACTCACTCTTCTTTAATGTTGACACTTGTTTCTTTACATGTTTCTCAGGACGCTAGGAGCTCTAGGTGCACTCACTTGCATTGATCAAGACATCTTTTTATCGAGTCTCATTTACGAATATTGTTTGGGTTTTTCTTTAGTTTTGGCGTTTGTGTTGGCGCCCGTTCCTTTACTTTACTTTAATGCTTCCGCTCAACTTTAAAACTAATGCTTCCGCTAAACATTGAAACCAAACTAAAACAATTTAAAAATAACTATGAATGGTTAAACAAATGATTTTGGAAAACGTATAAACAAATCATATAGAGTCGTTCGATGTTACTAGTGTCTCGGATTCTGGTTTGTTCACACGCTTCGCGGTAAAACTCCGCAAGTGGAAATTGAGGGTGTGACAGATTGGTATCAGAGCCTCTAGCTATAGAGAACCAGGTTTGCATTAAAAGTAGACCTAAACTATAGCTGATTTCACGACACTAGACTTAGTTTGGCAGTGAACTGTTATATCTTGTTATGTGTTGTACCATAACTATGTTATGTAAAATATAAATACAAATTGAAATAAACGCAACTCGTAACTAACTACACAACCAACAGGCAATGTCATCATCATCATCATCCGACAAACTTTTGCAACCAAGGGCGCCGGGGGAAGGCACCTATGGTGGAACCCTCACCACCTCATGGCATGGGGACACGCTCGCTTTAGGGGAGGGGTCGTCCTCACGCCCGACCATCGCTATGCCGGTCGAACCGGTTAACTCGTTAGAAGTAGGGAACGACCTACTTAGAGATATGATAAGAAAACAACAAGAACAACTAGAGGAATGCATGAAACTATCCTAGCACAGGGATGGATGATACGACAATTAACGGGTAAGACTGGAGAGCTCGAGGGAGAGCAACATGAGAATAAGATAGCTCCTAACACCTTAGCTAAAGATCTTCGTGCTGAGCAGCTGAGGGCTGACTGGCTCGAAGACAGAGTTCTTGAGTCTAGCTGGAGAATTCAAGAACTAGAACAGAATCAGGCACCTTTACCAGTACCCGCACCAGCACCGGCCCCTCCAGTGCCGGTAGAGGAAGAGGAGGATCCAGAGGAGGATCCAGAGGAGGATCCGGAGGAAGACCCAGCAGTAGAAGCTGGAAACGTCGCGGAGGATGACGGCAACGATAGCGCTTTGGGAGATGGAGACATAGAAGACTGACACGTCTCGCTTATTCCATTTGCTTCCTTCAGTCTATTTATTTTCCTACTTATGTTTAAACTTGAGATTTTATAGTAAACTGATATGTTTGGTTGGCATTTTGTAAGACGTTGAAATTTTATCTAATCGAATATTTCTTTTGATTGTTTAATTTATTTGGGTTAACATAATTTGAGGAATTATTTAAGTATGGAGTAGGATAACTATATTGGATATATATACTTATCAGTGTGTCTTTATGTTGTCTTGCGAAGATCTAAAATGGCAACTGGACGTCGAGGAAACCTCAACATGACACCCGAAGAATTGGCCGCAATGATCCAAGAACACGTGAATGCTGCTCTAGCAGGTGTTCAAAACCAACCAGCAGGTAACCATTATTAAATTTTCATGGGAAAATCTAATAGTTGGGCTAGTAGACTTTCCCACTGACTACCTGTCCTCTGTCAGCAGGAGGGGGTCTTAACCCCTACAAGATGTATCTCGATGCGAAGCCGAGCAAATTCACGGGTGCAGAAGGACCCATAGGACTGGTCCGCTGGATTGAAAAGTCCGCATCAATGTTCGAAATGTGCAATTGTCTGGAGGCCAACAAGGTCAAGTATGCTGCCTCAACGTTGGAGGATGGGCACTAACTTGGTGGAATGCACAAGTCCAAACGCGTGGACTTATTGCTGCAAACGCAATGGCCTGGGCCGAGTTTAAGGCCCTAATCAAAGAGGAGTACTGTCCGCGAGACAGGGTTCAACAGTTGGAGCAAACATTATGGAACCACAAGATGGTGGGATCTGAAATTGAAGCATACACAGCGAAACATCATGACCTGGTATTTCTATGTCCCGATCTGGCCAACACCGTGGAGAAACGACTCGAGTTTTACCTTGGGGTCTGGTCCCCGAGATCCAGGGTATGGTAATGGCTAGCAACCCTGCGACTGAGCATCAAGCAATCAGGTTGGCGCACAAACTCACCGATAAGGCGGTGGAACAAAAGAAGTTGCCATCTCGGGGTACAACTGAAGTTGCCCCTGATAATAAAAGAAAGTTTGAAGACTCGTCTGCTCGACAGTCTTTGTCAGCCCAGCCACAACAAGGGAACCAGAAACGGTTCAATAATTTCAACAGCCACCGGGGTCACAATAATCAGCCCGCCAACAACACCCAGAACACAAGCGGCTATGTAGGTCGAAAGCTGCAGTGTAATCGCTGTAACCTTCATCATCACGGCCCTTGTGCCGAAATCGCTGCCAACGATGTGGCAAAGTGGGACACGCGGCAAAGGATTGTCGCGGGGAAATCATGTCCCGACAAAATCAAAATCAACACCAGGGTCAGCAGCAGGGTATTAACCGGGGGTGCTATCAGTGTGGTAGCACTGCCCACTTCAAACGAGACTGCCCGCAGCTTCGTAACAACAACAACAATGGTGGGAACAACAATAACCACAACCACAATAACCACAACAACAACAACAATGGAAATGGTGGTACAGGAGGTGCCAAAGGGCGTGCATTTACTCTGGGCCGCGGAGAGGCCAGAAACGACTCAAACGTGGTCACCGGTAAGTTTCCCCTTAATGAACATTTTGCTACTGTACTTTTTGATACGGGTGCGGATAGGAGTTTTATATCTGAGTCTTTTAGGAAGAACCTAAATCTCACGCCTAAACCCCTAGAGACCCCTTACGTCATATAACTAGCCGATGGTAAATCTGTAGATGTGACCCATATAGTATCCGGCTGTCAACTTAAACTCGCGGGTCACACCTTTACCATTGATCTGATGACAACTACCCTGGGTAGTTTTGACGTGGTAGCCGGAATGGACTGGCTATCCGACGTCCGAGCTGAAGTTCTCTGTTTCGAGAAAGCTATCCGTATTCCGCTCTCTAACGACGAAATCTTGACGGTACAAGGCGAGAAGGCAGGCGCCGTCACAAACATCATCTCTTACATGCAAGCACAGAAGTATCTTCAGAGGAAGAACTCCTTCGCTTTGCTCGCACTGGTTACCGCACATCCTAAGGACGAGAAACGTATAGAAGATATCCCCGTCGACCGTGATTTTTCAGATGTATTTCCAGAGGAGTTACCTGGTCTTCCACCACATCGACAAGTAGAGTTTGAAATCGAATTGGCGAACCATGCAACTCCTATCGCCAAGGCCCCATACCGCCTGGCTCCAGCAGAGCTGCAAGAGCTATCTACCCAACTTCAGGAATTGTTAGAAAAAGGATTTATCCGACCCAGTACTTTGCCATGGGGAGCTCCAGTCCTTTTTGTCAAGAAGAAGGACGGGACCTTCCGCATGTGCATCGACTACAGGGAACTCAATAAGGTTACTGTCAAGAACCGATACCCATTACCTCGCATCGACGATCTTTTCGACCAACTTCAAGGGTCAAGCTACTACTCCAAGATTGATCTACGGTCCGGTTATCACCAGTTACGCGTCAGGGAGGAGGATATTGCTAAGACAGGATTTCGTACACGGTATGGCCATTATGAGTTTTTGGTCATGCCCTTCGGTCTCACCAACGCACCCGCGGTGTTCATGGACCTCATGAACCGCGTGTGTAAACCGTATCTCGACAAGTTTGTCATCGTGTTCATCGATGACATACTCATCTACTCTAAAGGTGAAGCAGAACATGCTGAACATCTACGATTATTGCTGGAATTACTTCAACAGGAGAAACTATATGTAAAGCTTTCAAAGTGTGATTTCTGGATTCGGGAAGTTCAGTTCCTCGGGCATATCGTGAATGAAAAGGGTATCCACGTCGACCCTGCCAAGATTGAAGCTATCAAAAACTGGGAAGCACCCAGGACACCGACGGAGATCCGCCAATTTTTGGGTTTGGCTGGTTACTACAGACGTTTCATCGATGGATTTTCAAAGATCGCGCAACTGCTTACCACCCTCACCCAGAAAGGCACCAAGTATGCTTGGGGTGACAAGCAGGAAGCGGCATTTCAATTGCTGAATCAGAAGCTTTGCAGTGCACCCATTATGTCCTTGCCGGAAGGGACTGATGATTTTGTAGTATATTGTGATGCTTCCATTCAGGGATTGGGATGCGTACTCATGCAACGTGATAAGGTCATCGCGTATGCGTCCCGACAATTGAAGGTTCACGAGAAAAACTACACAACACATGACCTGGAATTGGGAGCAGTGGTGTTTGCGCGTAAGATTTGGAGACACTACCTATATGGAACAAAGTGCACAATCTATACAGATCACAAGAGCCTCCAACACATCTTTGACCAGAAGGAGTTGTACATGCGACAGCGTCGCTGGGTCGAACTCTTGAACGATTATGAATGTGCCATTCGGTATCACCCGGGTAAAGCTAACTTGGTAGCTGATGCCCTCAGTAGGAAGGAGCACTTGAAACCTCGTCGGGTACGAGCACTACAATTCACCATTCATTCGGGGTTACCCGAACAGATACGCGACGCGCAGTTAGAAGCAGTTAAGGAAGAAAACATCAAGGTCGAATCGGTGGGAAAAATGGAACGCGATTGGGAAGTAAAACCCAATGGAGCCCGGTATTTCATGAATCGTATATGGGTACCTCTCTACGGAGACCTCAGAAAGCTAGTCATGGACGAAGCTCACAAATCCCGATACTCTGTCCATCCTGGTTCGGATAAGATGTATCAAGACCTTAAAGCTGCGTACTGGTGGCCCAACATGAAAGCTGATATAGCCACCTACGTGAGCAAGTGTTTGACTTGTGCAAAAGTCAAGGTAGAGTATCAGAAGCCATCGGGGCTACTTCAACAACCTGAGATCCCAGTGTGGAAATGGGATCAGATCTCGATGGACTTCATCACTAAACTCCCGCGAACTTTGGGTGGTTGCGATACCATCTGGGTGATCGTGGATCGTTTAACTAAGTCCGCACACTTCCTAGCGATTAAAGAAACAGATAAGATGGATAAGTTGACTCGCATCTACATTAAGGAAGTAGTTTCTCGGCACGGAGTGCCAACGTCCATCATCTCAGACAGAGATGCTCGTTTCACGTCCAACTTTTGGCAGTCACTTCAGAAAGCGTTGGGTACACGCTTAGATATGAGCACAGCTTATCACCCTCAGACTGATGGTCAAAGCGAAAGGACCATACAGACCTTGGAAGACATGCTTAGGGCATGCGTGGTAGACTTCGGGAATAGTTGGGAAATCCATCTGCCTTTAGTGGAATTCTCGTATAACAACAGTTACCATACGAGTATATCGGCAGCACCGTTTGAAGCATTATACGGTCGTAAATGTAGATCACCGGTCTGTTGGGCAGAAGTCGATGACAGTCAACTCACCGGCCCTGAGTTGATACTTGAGGCTACTGAAAAGATTGTACAAATCAGAAACCGCATGGCAGCGGCACGAGATCGACAGAAAAGCTACGCTGATCAGGGACGCAAACCACTCGAATTTCAAGTAGGCGACCGCGTCCTACTGAAGGTGTCACCCTGGAAGGGTGTAATCCGTTTTGGGAAACGAGGAAAACTAAACCCACGGTACGTAGGCCCGTTTGTGATCTTGAAACGTATCGGACCCGTAGCTTATCAATTAGACCTTCCTGCCGAACTCAGTGGAGTTCACAACGTTTTTCACGTGTCAAATCTGAAGAAGTGTCTATCAGATGAAACCCTAGTCATTCCATTGGATGAGATTCAAGTGGATGAACAACTGCAAGATACCGATCGTCAAGGTTCGTTGGGATTCTAAGCGTGGACCGGAGTTCACGTGGGAAAGAGAGGACCTAATGAAAAGCACATACCCACACCTTTTTGCAGCTGAGCAGCAGGCTAACGTTACCATCAACTAAATTTTCGGGACGAAAATTCTTTCAACATGGGGATGATGTGACAACCTGGGAATTTCTTGTAATTTCGTGTACCATTGTTAACGAACTAAATCTTTGTGCGTGGCATTCTAAACCTGTGCGTTGCATTCTAAACACTAAATCTTTGTGCGTGGCATTCTAAACCTGTGCGTTGCATTCTAAACCGCGTTTACTCAATTTTCGGGACGAAATTCTTTCAACATGGGGATAATGTGACATCCCGGTTTTTCAGATATCTTAAACGCACTACTTCACGGTTATTCATTCCTACGCTAAATTGATTCGGAGATTTAATTTACACGCTCGAAATAATTACGATAACTTTGTGAACTTATCAAGTGAATTACGTGCTATGTGTATTAAACGTTTATAAGTTCGGTGAGTTATTATGCCATGTTTCGAATTCGTGATTTTTAGTTATAAAAATATATATATGGTAAATAGATAGACGAATCGAACTGAGCCGCGAAACGAGTCGACCTCATTTCCTTGCGACTCAAGGAGTTAAGCAAAACTTGAGGCTCAAGTTAAAGACCCAAACCACCCAACCCAAACCCTTTGCGGCCGCAAGCTTAATCGCCCAAACCCTTCTTCTTTTTCCTTCCTTCCTCATACTATATATAGATGTGTATGCATGAGGATTGTTTTAAAAAAAAAAAGAGAGAAACCCTAGCACTAGACCAGCTGACGGTAGCCTTCTCCCCATTCTTTCTCTCGGTCGCGATCCTCTTTCAAACCCGAATCAACTACCATCTCGTTCCCGGTTCGTTAATCTCCATTGTTAAAGGTTAGGGTTTTCTATTGTTTCGCAAATCATGTAGGATTTATGAACTATTGATCATGCTTGTATGTAGTGGTAGAATCATGGTTTATGAAAGTGTTATGATGTTAGTTCGATTGATTGTGCAAGTTTGGCGATTATGATGATTAGTTGGAATCAAGAATCATTAGGCTGCGTTTTGTGATAAAAACCATATAATATGATTAGGGTTTGCATGAGTATGATGTACATGATGATATATGATTGATAAATCTGTTCTTGATCGTTTATATTTAACGTCTCGATTGTTTAAGCGTGTTATATTGCGATAAAAAGTTGAAATCAGGATGCTGAATGGTGTTTACAGCCAACTTCAATTGGCTGTAACTTGGTTATTATTTATCGAAAAACGGATTTTATGAAGCCTAAAACGTATATTTTTGAAAAACGCTTCTAATGGCGCTGGATTCATATTTTTCTGAGGTCGTTTGATATTTTTAAGTAGTCAATTAAGTGCAGTAACTGAAGCTGTGTAAATTCTGAAAATTTGTTAGTTGTTTATCGAGTCGGATCTCATAATCTGTAGAGAGTTGAATCACGAAATTTGTACAGAAACTGGAGATGGAAATTTCCGGGAAACTCCCACTAGAATTTTGTTAATTGGATGAACGGTGATTTTTAAATAAATTCTCCCGTGGACTGCAGTCAGAAAGCGACAAATCTGACTGCAGCCTAGTATATTAATATTTATGAATAATTAGTAAAGTGTTAGGACTTGAAAAATTTACATAAAATTCTACAGCTTAGTTGATACCATCTGTAAAACAATTGGAATTTTTGGAACGTTAGAACTATTTTATAAAAATCCTCGAAAACAGCCTAATTATGAGTATACAAGCTGAAACTTTATAACTTGCGAATGTGTGTACCAAAGTGTTGTAGAGATTGAATTGTGTTCATGATAGGTTGGTTTGATCACTATGTTGGTATGATAATACTTTGCATGCATGATTGTGTTTTAGAATTTGTTATTTTGTGTGCCGCATTGTGTGTTAGTTATGTGTAGGGTTTGTATCGGTGTGTCCACACACTAACTTTAAATCAATTGACTTGTTAGGACGCAATTATGGTCCCATCATTTGCTACATCTGTGTTACACTAACCGAGCAATTAAAGGTGAGTTCACGGCCCCTAATTTTATCCGGTTTTAAACAACAGGGGGAGAAACATGTATACACTCTACAACTCTATCTCTTTACGTTATACGAAACTAACGTCATTAAACTATTCGGTAACTAAGTTAATGTTAATGTACGTTATGGTCACTAAGCAGCTATATCACACAAGTCCTCGACAAACTCTCGGATCGTTAGTATTGGGTTAGATAGCGGGGAAATTATAAGTAGTACTACTAGGCCCGACAAGCCCCACCCGAGCTAGTCGCGCTAGCCGACCGGGTATGGTCAACGGGTGAATAATTTCGCCTAACTTCGCCATGGTCAGTGATAGGCCTGGCAACACGGAGGCACAACAGTCAGCTTCGATCGCGAACACTTACGTGACATAACTTTAGGCTCGCTACCTACATGTTAACATTGAACTTAATTACGAATCAACAATATTATTCCGGGTTAGGGATAATGGAACCAACAACATTATTATTCCGGGTTAGGAATAATGGAACATCATTATTATTCCGGGTAAGGAATAATGGAACCATCAGTATTATTCCAGGTTGGGAATAATGGAACTAAATCGTTATCCTGGGTTAGGGATAACGGGGGAAACAAACTTTTAACCGAACTAATGAACTTATAAAAACCTGTGAACTCACTCTTCTTTAATGTTGACACTTGTTTCTTTACATGTTTCTCAGGACGCTAGGAGCTCTAGGTGCACTCACTTGCATTGATCAAGACATCTTCTTATCGAGTCTCATTTACGAATATTGTTTGGGTTTTTCTTTAGTTTTGGCGTTTGTGTTGGCGCCCGTTCCTTTACTTTACTTTAATGCTTCCGCTCAACTTTAAAACTAATGCTTCCGCTAAACATTGAAACCAAACTAAAACAATTTAAAAATAACTATGAATGGTTAAACAAATGATTTTGGAAAACGTATAAACAAATCATATAGAGTCGTTCGATGTTACTAGTGTCTCGGATTCTGGTTTGTTCACACGTCTCGCGGTAAAACTCCGCAAGTGGAAATTGAGGGTGTGACATCTTGCTCTTCCACAATCTTAGCCATAAAATCCACTCCAGTTTTTTTGTTAATATACTTGTTCCAATCAAAACCTTCATTTTCATTTGAAGCAACCATTGCCTTTTCTGCAGTGTTAGACGTTTGATCTTGGATTTCAACTTTCCTCGGTAATGGCTTGTATTGCAATGCTTTCTTGTAGTAATCATTACCACCTCCGAATGGAATTTGATTGCCACTTACTTCTTGGTTTGGACACTCACGTTTGAAATGTCCTTTTTGTCGGCATTTGAAGCATGTGACTTTTGACTTGTCAAATCCAAGCTTGTTACTTGAATTACCAATATCTCTGTCAGTTAATGCTATAAACTTGGTAACTCTTCTGATGATTGAAGCCAGACTCCACTTTATGTCCATCAGTTCCAATCTTCTTCATCCACCTGATCGTAATCCTCAGCAGTCATTTCAGGATTTCCGATATTTCCAGCAACTAAACATTCGTAAGATTCTAGAATTGTAGCAAGAAGTGCTATGTGCTGTTTAGCCACTTTTTCAGGAAAGACATTCTTGAGATTCACTGCTATGTTGCATTGGAAAACATTTGGATCAGAACTGGATTGGTTTGTTGATGTGACTGATTGTTCTGATTTTGAAATGAAGAATTTGAACCCATGCTTGAATATCCAGTGTTTGGAGAACTCTGATTCTATGACGAATAATTCATGGAATTCATATTAGCACTGAAAGTTGTTTGAATTTTCGGACTCTGAATCGGAATATCTTGAACACCTCCTTTATAAAATACACCGACATCTTGAACAACATTTGCATTTTTTGATTTTGCAATCTTTAACAACTCTATCTCATGACCTTCTAGTTTGTCGATGAAAGATGACAACTTTAAATGCATCCATGCCGGACTGTTCTTTAAAACCATCAGATAAATTGACCACTCTCCCTCAGGAAGTGCATCAGCCAACTTTTCTATCTGTTCTTTGGTAGTTCTCTTGATGTCGGGCCTTCGCATCTGAACCATTAGATGACAATATCTGTCAATCATTTGCTTCATAGTCTCACCTTTTATCATTGTGAAGATCTCGAATTCTTTCTTGATTAACGCCTTTTTGCTCTTTATCATCTCATCGCTTCCTTTGAATTTGTCACAAAGAGCTTGCCACAAATCTTGTGATGTTTCACATACAGGTAGTAATATCAAAATATCTTCCATCACAGACTATTGTATTAGGCTAATCATTTTCTTTTCAGCCACATATGCATCTTTATCAGCAGGTGTAAACTTAACTAAAGGCAGATCTTGTTCGCGTTCATCTTTTGGCCACTTGTATCCATTTTCTACCGCAACCCAACTACGGAACTGATTGGCTTGTACCCAGTTTACAAACTTTTCTTTCCATCCCTCAAACTCGTCCATACTCATTAGCTTCGGCGGTTTCGTAGTAGTACCCATCTCATTGTCGAGATTCATCTGATTAACCGCAATAGCATTAGACGTTGAAGCTTGAGCTACTCCCACAGCAAACGCGTTATGGAGATCTTCCATTTTGAAAAGCAGGCAATTTATCTGAAAAACACACGTCACAAACTTCGTAAAATACTCAGTACACTGACAAGTTCGGGCAAACTTGCAGTTTTGAGAAAAAACGGGATTTGCTTAAACACAAGTTCGGGCGAACTTGTAGTTTTGAAAATCAGATTTTGTCTTTACACAAGTTCGGGCGAACTTGTGTTGAGAAACTTTGAAAATTTCACCCTGATGCAAGTTCGGGCGAACTTATGTTGACTTTCAATTGAATTCTTAAGTTCGGGCGAACTTATAGTAAATTTTCAACAAAAATTCAATCAAGTTCGGGCGAACTTGATAAGAATTTGAAGAAAAATTGAATAAGTTCGAGCGGACTTGTATGAGAAACCCTTGAAATATCAGTCAAGTTCGGGCGAACATGATTAAAATCAAAGAATTTTAATCAAGTCAGGGCGAACTTGATGTTAAGTTCGACAAAAATCAGTTCGCCAAACATGGTTTTTCAACTTTTTGATATCAATTCTTGTGAATTTGATGTTCAAACTCTCAGGGGTCTATCACAAGTGTATTTTACATGACATATTCAATTTTTAGCCATTTTTAACCATGAATTCTTTAAATGTGTGAAAAAGTTAAGAAAAATGGTAGAAAGAGGTAGAATAAGAGTGATTCTTGTGAAGATTCCACCAAATCTAGGTATCCAGGCTCTGATACCACTTGATAGGACCATCCTCGATTAGCATAGGAACCTAGATTTGTATCTAACGTCCAATTAGGCGGAAACTAATGACGTGTTAATCAAATAACCAGAATTACTCATTTAACTGTTTGTTTATTGATCAATGTTCATAAACGTTCAAGTTCCGGATCCGACAGAGCTTCACCGTCTGTGTGCCAAAATCTCTGCTTGTTACAAATGAAATCCTAAGGCACCTATTTATAGAGTTTCAAGTTAGCATGGGATGACTACAAGTTCGGGCGAACTTGTCTTGATCAAGTTCGGCCGAACTTGTTCTCACATCTTGATTCCGGGCGAACTTGATCCCTAACATACATAAATACGCCTTTTCTAACGCGATCTCACCTATTCTAAACAGACTTGATACAAAACTAAGACATAGACATACTGTACTAACAATAAGTAATTTAGATAACGTGACGGGTGTAATGTAATAAAAGCATGATGGATACGCCGCTGGTACTTCCTATATATAAGTGCTTTCATTGTATTACATACCGTGGCCTTATCTAAATTTCTTGGAACAATGTTTTCGAACGATGTCATGTAACAATTTTCACTTAAAGATATAAACCATACGAAGTTTTCTTTTAAATCAATTTATTTCTTCGTTTTACAAAAGAAACATTTTAGTCAAGATTCTTGGTTACAAGATTTTTCACAACTTTAACCAACTAGCTGTGGTTGGTTAACTATATTGCAATATTAAACACATTTGATACAAGTTTTCATTCAACGACTCGAGTAGTCTGACGAGGTATTGCAATATGTATACGAGACCATGAATTTGACACACTCACAAAACCTATGTACTCGTCGGCATTCTTTTATGCTGACTCGTTTTCACATATGTTTCAGGGAACAATACTTGATGGTTTGATGCTTGCTCACATAGGAACGGACGTGGACTTTAGTGGCTTAAAATAAGCAAGACAATAACTATGTTTGTTTAGTTTGTTTTTAATTCCAAAGGAAAATGTAACAATGTTAACTTTTAAATAAAACAAAACTTCAAATACCATGGTTGTGTAACAATTTGTAACGTGACTCCTCGACATTTCCGCCGCGGTTTGTTGTTTTTACGCGGTCGGGGTGTTACAAAAGTACTAAATGGTACTCTTTGAATGGATTCTTTGTGTACTTTAATGCGTATGAGACAAGACAAGTGACTAAACTAAATCAGTAAAGTATCTATCTATATTCATAGCTAGATTCTTGTAGGATTCTGAAGTACAAATTGATGTCCTTGATTGGATTCTTTGTGTATTTTAATGCGTATGTGACAAGACGATGTGACGAGACGATGATTATGTGGTTATTGTGATTAGTTGTAATTTAGATAATGAAACAAGTGTAATACCATAAGAACATGGTGGATACGCCGCTGGTACTTCCTATATATAAGTGTTCTTATTGTATTACCCTTATAGTGTTATCCGAATCACATTAGGATTTTGTGTTCGATTATTTCAGAGTACAATATCCATATCCTTATAGAATTCTTTCATATTTTTATATGTTAGATTCTTAGAAGGATAACCATAGTATTATTTCAAATCATTGATTTGATTTCTAATAATACTCACGCAAGTTATGACAAATTTTCAATATTGTTGTCATTAATCCTTGAATGGATTTCTAATAACATACTCACAAGTTTTACGACCAATTTCAGGGTGATTACAATGAACAAAGTACAATTATCAATGGCATAAAAATTACTTAGTATTAATCAAATTATTTTGTATTGCAATACTAAATCTTTTTGCCCTCCTTGGCTTTAAATAGTCCATTTTGAATAGATAACTATTGTAGTTGTCAAAGTATTGCAACACTAATCTTTTTGCCATTAACTTGGCTAACAAAACTATGTACTCGCCAACATTGTTTGTTGATATCTCTTTTTCACATATGTTTCAGGTTTCGATTATTCAAGCATGTTGCACATAAGAATACATCCGGGCTTTAGACTTCTGTAAATCAAAAGACAACTTCATGTATTCTTTGTATTGTAAAACAATGTTAACAATAATGAAACAATTTAGTACCAGTAGTTGTGAGCAATTTGTAACGTGACTCCCCGATATTTCCGTCGCGTCTTGTTGTATTATGCGATTGGGGTGTTACATTAGGGGTAGTAAACCGTTGTTAGGCAGTATTTGCTACTTGCATCAATCTTCTATGTATCTTGTGCATGTGAGAGATTGTTGGAATCGGTATGCCCAAGACACATATTAAATTGATGTGGCTAGTACGTTATGATCCAAGTCGGGTCATACCCAATAACAAGCTAGACAAACACCAATAATATTTATTAATGATATGACCAAACAAATAAATATTAACTCTTAGAATATTTAGAAATTGGTTTTCTAAATAATTGCACTTGAGAAACTAATAAATTATATGGATAATTTATTTTGAGAGAATATTTTATCTTGTTATTTAATGGGTTAAATAACATTATAAATGGTTGTGAAATGTTGCATAAAATCTTGTAATATGGTATGTTATATTTTATAAAAGTTATAAAATAATACAAGACTTAATTTAAAAGAAAATTTTGAATTTTTTTGTGAAATAGGCCTATAT
The DNA here is from genome assembly GCA_947069175.1 of Scalesia atractyloides. Classification (NCBI taxonomy): domain Eukaryota; kingdom Viridiplantae; phylum Streptophyta; class Magnoliopsida; order Asterales; family Asteraceae; genus Scalesia; species Scalesia atractyloides. The sequence goes on along the minus strand of CAMTDV010000004.1, from coordinate 50,509,919 downwards.
GGCCGTCCACTTTGGGGTCTTCCCAAGGTGGATTTCCACCAATTGTATTACATGCAATATTCACACAATCCAACATAAGATACACAAGATTATATGGTTGTTTTAGGTGATATGATTTGACTCTCTCACACACTTACACACACTAAAATAAAGTGCAAGAACTCTCAAATTCTCTCTAGAATTTTCGGCCAAGGGTGGTTCCAAGTGAGTTCTTACAAGTGAAAATCCTAGCAACCAAAGGTATTTTGTTGGAGGCTTGGGGTATGCAAGCTTGAGGTCTTCATCTTTGAAGATTACCATTCAAGAATCATCATCTTCTTCAATGCCTAGCTCCTTGAAAGGTTGTTTCTTAAAACACCCTATGGTTGTGTTTCGATAGCATGCATGTTCATATATGGATCCAGGTCTTGGGTTTTTGCACAAAATGAGTTTTGTATCAACATACTAACATGTTTTAAATAATTATTCCGCTGCGTTTTTCATTTTATACGGATAAAATGACTTTGATGAACATGTGAAAAACCCCAACAAATGTCACATCTCACGAAAGTTTTCTTACCAAAACAGTGAAAAAGATCTGGAAACCAAAAACTCTTGCTGATCTACAGTCTCAGTGTTCTACATCATCATCCTAAACCTCGAATCACACTAAACATCATCCAATCTTTCGTGAGGTTTGGAGAATAAAGAAAGATATTAAACCCAGATCAACAATGGTCTGGGTTCCAGTTTCTCACTAATTCCGACATGTGCACAGGAATGACTATGGAGGGCTATCGTGCAACTTTGGTTTTATCGATAGTGGTTGTTCCAAGCATATGGAAGGAGACATCTCCAAGTTGAACGACATCAAAATCTTCGACGGTGGACTTGTCAACTTTGCAGGAGGAGAAACTGGTCGAATAAAATGAAGGGTACAGTCAAGAATGGTGTTCTCAGCTTCTCTGATGTTAACTATGTTCCTGAACTCAAACACAATCTTCTCAGCATCTCACAGATGGGCAACAACGGTTTAGAGTCTTGTTTACAAAAAGTGGATGCGTGGTTCCAAAGACCGGGATTGTCATACCCGAGGATTGGTATTTGATTGAAGCTGAGCACCGGGGATACATCTACGTAATTGATATGCAGAAAGCCCCCACTGATCAATAACCTTGGAGATACGGACATGGATATGAAGTCTACGTCAGCTGGATGTCAATATTTGGGAGACAGGCTCATTTCTTGGTAGTGCAAGAAGCAACAAACGGTTTCCTTATCAAACGCAGAAGCAGACTATGTTGCAGCATCTGCATGCTGCTCCGAGGTTATTTGGATGCAACATCAGCTCGAGGATTATGGTTGGTTTATCTTGACACTTCTATCTATTGTGATAATGATGCCGCTATACAAATCATCAAAAACCATGCTTTCACTCCAAAACCAAGTGCATCAACATTAAAGTTCACTTCATTCGAGATTGCTATGACAGAGGATTGATTAAACTTGAACAGATCCATACTGATGCTAATACAACAGATCTTTTTATAAAAAAAACTTGTCAGCAACTCGAGATTCAAGGTGCTTGTGGACCTTTTGAAAATGATGCGATTCACCGACTGAGCAACTAAAAAATTTGCGCATAAAGTATTCAACTTTTGCACAAATTTTGGGGGAGAAATTTTTAGTTGAGGGGAGTATAGCATATTTGGGAAGTGAAATAAATTTCCGTACTAATGAATTTGGCTAACACATGTAAGGTACCGAAGCAGAAAAGGCAAGGATCCACTGTGATGTGCTGATAGGCTTATCGTTCAAAAAGCAAAAAGAATAAATACCAAGTACCGCAAGCTATACGTCATGTGGATAACATATCATCATCATATGATTTCATGGTCTTAAATCCTGTGTTGAAAGATAGCCAACGTCTGAAGTTCCGGGTCTTTATGCTGACGATTCATCTGAAGATATTCGTTCAGCCCTTCTATTGTATCCTGACATATGCAGACCTAGGCACAGTCCGTATATCCTTAAAAGAGCCAAAATTGAAGGCCAAAACCTTAACGAGAGAAAGGATACCTCATTATGAGACAACTCCTTGTGCTTAAAAATAAGTACGATGTACTGAACTGTTCACCAACTACACTTGCGTTGTAAAATCAAAGGATGATCCCAGTATACTCGCCTGTTACGATGATCAGACCTTGATCGCGGGGGTATGTCATGTTATGGGATACACGGACATTATAGATTGCTACAAGGTTAAAATTAAAGGTTAATGCAATAAGTTTAAAAGGACAAACATATTGGCAATCGCATAGACCTATCTGAATAGGTAAAGTGCTGAAAAATGTTCCTTGGTCAGTTCGTCAAACGGTTTGATTCCATGGCTAATCTCCTCATTTGACAATTTATTATTGTTTATTATTATATTATTTAAAAATATAGATGCAAGGATTGCTCGGTTGGTTGGATCGTGGATTTGCTCAAAGGTATTGTTAATTCTAAAAGGGAAAGTGGGTCTCACATGATAAATGATTTAATAAAATATTGATTTGGTGGGCCACCATCTCGGTCAGTCAAAGTCAATGGTTTGAAATGGGCTAGGTATAACTATCTCGGATCACTGTTCCGAGATAGGCCGGGCCCATTCCAGGGCATTAAATACTTGTCTCGAATTGTTTCAAACCATTTCGAACTCATAATCTATCTCGGATCGTTCTCTGATTGCATCTCGAACTAATAGAAAATGGTGCAAAAGATGATAGAAAAGTGCAGGCATGAAGTTGAAGCCTTTCACAATCAAGCTTTTATTCTTTCCGATCCTCCTGCCGAATATTTCCAGACGTTTCACTCGCTAATGTTTGGCTTGAATTCATGTCATCTCTCTTACGCATTGAGGACAAATCCAGTGATTGATGAAGACCTAATTCAAGAATTCTGGACAAATCCTAAAGTTAGAAGGGGTAGACGGTCATCGAGTTGAGTATTCAATGAAAGAACACGGTGTCCAAATTGTTGGAGCACCCAATGTGACATTTGCAAAATTTCAACCGTTGTTCCTTTCGATTGGTTACTTTTTTAATAATTTTTTTACAAAGTACTTAATCTTACAAGAACCTTAATCGGAACATGACGTCGAGAGCAAAAAAATGGACATCCCAGGCGCCATGCGCCAGAAACCCTGTCACCTCCTGCGACACGCGGGAGAGTGCCAGGATACGTGTCTCCGTTTTGCGACAAGTGTCCAGCCTATATCTTTGACGAGGCTAGCCTAGCCCTAGGGGTCACCTGCCGCGCCACGCGCAGGACTCCCCTGTTTATGTCGCGACTCGCGGGAGAAACCCAGTTTGGGTATATAAAGGCCGGCCTGGGACGAGTTCAAATCGCTCATTTCGATCGAAAATCCCTAAACCAGCGAAGCTCTACTCTGTTGTAAGTATTCTAACCCCCGATACCTAATTCGTTACCCTACCCGACTGATTTAGGACCCACCAACGCATGTTAAGGCGCTGCCTGACTAAGTTTGTTAGGGTTCTGTCTCGTGTAATATGGCCACCCTAACCGATTGATCTAAACCCACCAACACATGTCAAGGCTCAGCCCGACTAAGTCCGTTGGGGTTCTGTCTCGTGTTATATGGCTAAAGTGACTTGGTTTATTAACACGTGTGCATTGTATATTATTAGGAAACACTTTAGCTTTGCTAAACACAATTAAGCAAGTCATCCACAATCCAAGTGAGTACATAGACCCCGCTTTTACGTTTTCTAAATGTTTTGGGGTGAACATATGTGCCTATTACTATTGCCAAACTTCCACTACAATATATATATGGTTTATATATACAAAAATGATTTTCCATGTGAGTACATAGTTCCTCTTTTCTTAATTCATATGTGCTAAACTATTTTCAAAATTTCACAACAATGCATATGGTGTATATATACACAATATGTTTTCAATAAAGTGTGAAACTTGGTGGTGCGTTATTTATAACACAAGTACATTCATTAACTTTGATCACGCCTACCGGTAGTATGTTATGGTACCATAGGACCGACAATCTCGTTACCAAATTTCCTGGGGTTTGTGGGGAAATTTGGGGAACGACAGAAACTACACAATTAATAAACCCTTTGGTGGTTTGTTACACAAAGTCAACACAGGCTTGAATGTATTCACACACGACCACACTTGTTTACACAAATTCGATTAAAACACAAACAATTTATTTACACAAAACCATTGAAACACTTTTGTCAAGATTCATGGCTACAAGATTTTCTTAATCATACCAACTTTTATAGTGGGATAAACATGTTTCAATACCAACCCCATTTACTACAAGTTTGGTTACAAGATTTTCACTTATCGACTCTCGTAGTCGAACGAGGTATTGCAATACAAATACAAAGCCATGAATTTGACTTACAAAACCTATGTTATGTAACATCCGTCAAAAGCCGGATTTACCAAACCCGCTTCGTTTATTAACCGAACAATCAGTTAAAAATTTCGTTGCGTATTTAATGCTCAAATTAATTTTAAACGATACATAATTAACAAGTATATTAGAATATTAAATTTATATTTGAAAATGTATTAAAAATAGTGAAATAAAAATAAAACAAGGCTGCCGGGTTTCGAACCCGGGTCAGCCGGGTAACTTCAAAGCCTTAACTTCCATCCATCCAACCACTCCGCCACTTGTGTTCTTTAGTAATATATCAAAACAATTAATTCAAATATCACAATCTCGAATTCAAACTGACGCGCCCAATCGCAGTCGTCGGAAATCCCGACGATTTCGCCGATAATGGACGGTTTCTTCTGATTTAACCGAAGCATTAACCTCAACATCGGTTATAACCGATGTCCAGTCCGCGACATCAGTCATAACCGCCGGAGAAATTATTGACCGACGAATCAAGACGGTAAACGGACCCAATTCATCGATGTTCTTCCCTATAAATACACCCACAAGCCTCTGTTAACCTTTTCGCTCACAATCACACAAATTCTCGACGTAATTTCACTCGCCGGAAAATCTCTGCAAGTCGCCGGAAAACCGAGATTTCATCTACACGGTAAATACCTCGACTCTTTCCGTTTCAATCCGATGTTAGACTGTTACTAACTTCAATCCAACCATCAGAATCTATCCCAGACGACGTAGCCGGAATATTCAGCTCTTGCCGGAAAACCTCTGAAACTTCTGATCTCACACTGTGAATCGGTATAACCCTTCAAATTTCTGTTAATCCTTGTTTAAGTACCTCAATTTCATAACTAATCGAACAAGGCTGTTAATTGATTCTAACAGCCGAAGTTCACAAACAGAGCCGAAGAACCTTTACCGGAGTTCTGAGAACGACGACCTGTTCCGGTACTTTCTTTCCCCAGACCCTCTCCGTTCATCACTTTTCAATTGCTCATAATATTCGTTGAACGAATTAAACAAGAAACAGTTGCTTTGACCGATGTCAGTGTTTTGAACGAAGAAGACGAAGTTAGTTATGTTATAAGATTAATTAAAATCAGTTTTACGGACGGGTTAGACACACAGTCCAGCGGTGGACTGTGTGCAAACAAATACATACACGTCGCGAGTTCGATTCTGTCCCAACCTCACTCTCTTGAAATAAAAATGCCTTTTTTTTTTTTTTACCGAACCGGGTTAACTCAGTAAGATGTTAAGTATAATAAAAACTAGAATATTTACCAAGTTAGACACACAGTCCAGCGGTGGACTGTGTGCCAAACTAAACCACAGGTCCCGGGTTCGAGACCTGTGGCGAGCACCGAGTCGATACATTAAATCCTTTTTAAAATAAATGATTTTCGGATTGATTTAATTAGTATATAAATGTAATTAAAAACAGAAATATTTCAGGTTAGACACGTAGCTCAGTTGGTAGAGCTGCGTGCACGCGTACGAGAGGTCACGGGTTCGAGTCTCACCCAGCGCACACATATAACCGACCGAACCGGTCAACAAGTCAACGGTCAACAAGTCAATGGTCAACAGTCAAAAATCAACATTTTTTTAATACTTTTATTTATTTATTTATATTAAAAATACTTAAAACTAACATTTTTAAAGTTAGAAAATAGCCTTAAACTCACAAAAATTATATCCAATAATCCTACTAAAAATTGATTAATAAAATCCGCTTATTTACCGAACCATTATGTTATTATCTAGGTTAGTTTCACTCGTGGTTAAATCCAACTTCGTGCGCATTCAACATCATCAACCGAACGCACCCGCTGTGAGTGAATCTTACAACTCCCCTTTTTAATTACACGTTTTGGGGTGTATCATGTGTCACTTAAACTAATTCGTTTATTCAAACTCGTGCCATACCATATTATGATTTAAACTTAGAATGTAAATATTGTTTGTAGTGATGTATTACATATTGTCTAGTTGTATGCAAATCATTCATTAGGCCCATCAGTTCATAGAACAACACGTGCCTCAAAACTCATTCATTAGGCCCATCAGTTCCTCGTGGGAGACGGGTTGAGCAACGCGTGCCTCAAAACAATCTATTATTGTATGTGTGTGCATTATTTAATAATTAAGTGTTTTGTGAATAAGTTTACATCTATATTTACTCATATGTGATTATGCACTTTATTTATAATCAATTCAATAAACTTGTTTAAATGTTTTTCATAGGATTCACTCGCCAACTTTTGTTGATCCAAAAACCATTTTTACACATGATACAGGTGAACAGGATGAAGCAAGGAAAACATAGGAAATGCCTTAGAAGAAAATAATGAAGTCTAGAAAGATGTGTAGAACATGTTGTAATTATGATTGTATGATTCCCTTTAAATTGTAATAATAAATATGAAACGTTATAATAAATGTCATGAGCTTTAATGAAAACCCAATCATGCCCCGATCACCTTTTCCGCTGCGGGTCGGGGTGTGACAGATTGGTATCAGAGCCATGACTATAGGGATATAGGATAGGTTATTAGACCCTTAGAGCCTATACTATAGTTGATTAGATTTTAATTGTTTATGTGGTTATATGCAAACTCATGATGTTTATTTCTTTCATATTTATTACATACACAAATGCATGCAAATACTTCCGATACTACATTTTGTGATACATAGTGAATTATACTTACAGTCAGACATACACAATTACATATACATTCATCATACATATTTCAATGCTCACATATTCAAATCATCTTCATACTTCCGTTATTCAAGATTTTGTCGCATTTTTCATTTTTTTTCAAATCTCATCAAAGTGAGTTCTGCGACGGGCATGTAGTAACTGTAAGGGTACAAGTACCGGTAGTCGGAACGTCCTGTCTAGGTTGGCATTCGTATAAATCCAATATAACGGACCAGTTTGCCTACCTGGGGACTAACGATGAGAGTACGAAGGACCTATTAGGCCAAAGCATGCCACACCAAACGTCATTCGAACTAACCCCACTTTGAGGTGTCACCGTGTCCACACCTGGATACATTCCGAATATCATACGTTACATACATATTTCTCGATTTTCTCTGGGTTTTAGTGTACGTAACCAGGCTAACACATGCGAACCATATGAAAAACCCGTAATCATGGGGGCCCACATGATTACGAAGGTGAAGTATGGCGGCATGCAAGGCCCAATTACGAGCAAAGCCCAAGACATCCTATGGATGTAGTAGATTTATTATTTTATATTTATTTTATAAATGTTCATTCCTAAATACGACCCATGATCCCTAAAGCATCCAACTCATACTCTTGATATGTATTCCTTGTAGATGTCTTCTAGCTTCGCTCGTAGGAAGATGAGATCAGGAAAAGCCCGTGAGCGCATGGCTGCCCAAATCGCTCAACAAATGGCTGCCGTAATACCCAACATTATAATTCAAGTCCAACAAGCCCTTACCGCTAATCCCGTCAATCAAGAAGATCAAAACCTTGTCAATCCTCCCCCAATTACCACCAAATGCACCTACAAGCATTTCAAATCCTGCGACCCTCCAAAATACGAAGGGACTGAAGGTGTCACCGCTCTCCTCGATTGGTTTGAAGAAATAGAGAACACTTTTCTAAATTGCGATTGCCCCGATGATCGCAAAGTGCGATATGCTACTGGTCGTTTATTTGGAATAGCACTTACTTGGTGGAATACAGAGAAGGCCAAACGAGGTGTTGAAGATGCTATGACTTGGACTTGGGAAGAGTTGAAGGAAATCATGACAAGACGGTTTTGCCCAAGGAGCGAAATCAAGAAATTAGAGGATGAGTTCTATTCGTTGAAGCAAAAGGAAGGCGACCACACCACATACAACAAAAGATTCCTCGAGTTAAATCAAATGGTTCACAACTTGTTCACTCCTCTCTACCGTTTGATCGAGCACTACATTCGAGGTCTTCCTTCAAAAATCCAAGACTCTGTAATAAGTACCACACCTGCAACTTTGGAAGCAGCAATGGAGTTAGCTACAGAGCTCACCGAGAACCGCATCCGGAATAAAGACTTCAAGGAGGAGAAGAAGAAGGATAAAGCATCAACTGAAACTTCAAACTCCACCCAAACCGAATCCCCTTCTCAACCCATTTTTAAGAGAAAACGAGATGGGCAACTTTTCGCTGTCACCCAACGTAATCAACCAATTTCACAAGCCATACCCATCCAAGCTATCCCAATCACTCAAGTAGCACCCAACCCAACTTACCCAAATAAGAAACCATACCTTGGACCTCACCCTCGATGTAACACCTGTTTTTATCACCATCCATCTACCTTACCTTGTCGACTATGTGCGAATTGTGGACGCTATGATCATTTGAGCAAGGCTTGCCGCACCTCTCAAAACCAAATCTCTCCCCCTACTCAAAACATGATCCAAACCTATCAACAACCCCAATACCCCATGTTCCCATATGTTCGAGCTTGTTTTAATTGTGGCGACCCTACCCACTTTAGAAACACGTGCCCTCGATTGGTTAACATCATAAACGCTCATGCTCAATCAAACCCAGTTAACCAAGCAAATCAAGGAAACCCAATCACTAGGCCACCAGCAAGAGGAAGAGTTTTCAACATCAACGCCAATCCTGTTGAAGATAATGGCGGCCCAAACGAAACAACCCAACTAGTCCCCTTCACCAAAAATCAAGATTCAACTCCAACCGTTTAGTTTTTATGTTTTTCTTTATGTTATCTCAACTTTCACGTATCTCAATTATAAATTGGAAATTTATCCAAGAATCTTAATGCGAATTACTATTTCAGTTTTGTTTTATACTCATTGATTTAACAATCATATCATCATACATCTCAACGTATTGCAATCTCAACATTTAAAGAAGTTGAGCTGTGTCTCATTTCTACATAGACTAACCTCTCCATCATAACAAACGAGAGAGGTACTGTCATCATTCAAACATGTATACTATCAGAATTAAGACTCAAGCTTTGGTTGTTGTGTTTGTTTATGTTTTAGAGTCACATAGGACTAATCATAACTTACTGATAAAACCAATGAAAATTTGACGAGAATATGGTGGATACGCCGCTGGTACTTCCTATATATAAGTATTCTTGTCAAAGGATCAGAGGCATTATCAGGCGGTTATGAGAAGTTCCATGTAGGATTTAGTATTGTCTTGATTGAAGTTTGTTTTGTACTCACTGATTTAGCATTTATAGCATCTCATCATTTAAAGAAATTGGATTGTGTTCCATTTCTACATAGACTAACCTCTCCATCATAACAAACGAGAGAGGTATTGTCATCATTCAAACATGTATACTATCATAATTAAGACTCAAGCTTTGGTTGTTGTGTTTGTTTATGTTTTAGAGTCACATAGAACCAATCATAACTTACTGATAAAACCAATGAAAATTTGACAAGAATATGGTGGATACGCCGCTAGTACTTCCTATATATAAGTATCTTGCCAAAGGATCAGAGGCATTGTCAGGCGGTTATGAGAAGTTCCATGTAGGTTGTAGTATTAGAAGTTTTGTTTTAGGATATAACCTTATCTTTCCAAACATATCAAAACTCTTGCGCATGAAATCATACTTAGTGAATCAACTCTGCTTATCAATATTTTTACCGTAGGCAACAAAAAAAGCGATTCCTGTAGCAGGGTACTCAACCCTTACAAGGAACGTTACCTCCTCAAACAAAATTTAAACTCTTACTCCTTTCTAAGTATGTAACTGTCAAACTAAACACCATCCTTTTTAGACAAATATGTCACTACTTAAATTTCTGGACGAAATTTCTAAAAAGTAGGGGATACTGTAACATCCGTCAAAAACCGGATTTACCAAACCCGCTTCGTTTATTAACCGAACAATCAGTTAAAAATTTCGTTGCGTATTTAATGCTCAAATTAATTTTAAACGATACATAATTAATAAGTATATTAGAATATAAAATTTATATTTGAAAATGTATTAAAAATAGTGAAATAAAAATAACACAAGGCTGCCGGGTTTCGAACCCGGGTCAGCCGGGTAACTTCAAAGCCTTAACTTCCATCCATCCAACCACTCCGCCACTTTTGTTCTTTAGTAATATATCAAAACAATTAAGTCAAATATCACAATCTCGAATTCAAACTGACGCGCCCAATCGCAGTCGTCGGAAATCCCGACAATTTCGCCGATAATGGACGGTTTCTTCTGATTTAACCGAAGCATTAACCTCAACTTCGATTATAACCGATGTCCAGTTCGCGACATCAGACATAACCGCCGGAGAAATTATTGACCGACGAATCAAGACGGTAAACGGACCCAATTCATCGATGTTCTTCCCTATAAATACACCCACAAGCCTCTGTTAACCTTTTCGCTCACAATCACACACAAATTCTTGACGTAATTTCACTCGCCGGAAAATCTCTGCAAGTCGCCGGAAAACCGAGATTTCATCTACACGGTAAATACCTCGACTCTTTCCGTTTCAATCCGATGTTAGACTGTTACTAACTTCAATCCAACCATCAGAATCTATCCCAGACGACGTAGCCGGAATATTCAGCTCTCGCCGGAAAACCTCTGAAACTTCTGATCTCACACTGTGAATCGGTATAACCCTTCAAATTTCTGTTAATCCTTGTTTAAGTACCTCAATTTCATAACTAATCGAACAAGACTGTTAATTGATTCTAACAGCCGAAGTTCACAAACAGAGCCGACGAACCTTTGCCGAAGTTCTGAGAACGACGACCTGTTCCAGTACTTTCTTTCCCCAAACCCTCTCCGTTCATCACTTTTCAATTGCTCATAATATTCGTTAAACGAATTAAACAAGAAACAGTTGCTTTGGCCGATGTCAGTGTTTTGAACGAAGAAGACGAAGTTAGTTATGTTATAAGATTAATTAAAATCAGTTTTTATGGACGGGTTAGACACACAGTCCAGCGGTGGACTGTGTGCAAACAAATACATACACGTCGCGAGTTCGATTCCTGTCCCAACCTCACTCTCTTGAAATAAAAATGCCTTTGTTTTTACCGAACCGGGTTAACTCAGTAAGATGTTAAGTATAATAAAAACTAGAATATTTACCAAGTTAGACACACAGTCCAGCGGTGGACTGTGTGCCAAACTAAACCACAGGTCCCGGGTTCGAGACCTGTGGCGAGCACCGAGTCGATACATTAAATCCTTTTTAAAATAAATGATTTTCGGATTGATTTAATTAGTATATAAATGTAATTAAAAACAGAAATATTTCAGGTTAGACACGTAGCTCAGTTGGTAGAGCTGCGTGCACGCGTACGAGAGGGCACGGGTTCGAGTCTCACCCAGCGCACACATATAACCGACCGAACCGGTCAACAAGTCAATGGTCAACAGTCAAAAATCAACATTTTTTTAATACTCTTATTTATTTATTTAAATTAAAAATACTTAAAAATAACATTTTTAAAGTTAGAAAATAGCCTTAAACTCACAAAAATTATATCCAATAATCCTACTAAAAATTGATTAATAAAATCCGCTTATTTACCGAACCATTATGTTATTATCTAGGTTAGTTTCACTCGTGGTTAAATCCAACTTCGTGCGCATTCAACATCATCAACCGAACGCACCCACTGTGAGTGAATCTTACAACTCCCCTTTTTAATTACACGTTTTGGGGTGTATCATATGTCACTTAAACTAATTCGTTTATTCAAACTCGTGCCATACCATATTATGATTTAAACTTAGAATGTAAATATTGTTTGTAGTTATGTATTACATATTGTCTAGTTGTATGCAAATCATTCATTAGGCCCATCAGTTCGTAGAACAACGCGTGCCTCAAAACTCATTCATTAGGCCCATCAGTTCCTCGTGGGAGACGGGTTGAGCAACGCGTGCCTCAAAACAATCTATTATTGTATGTGTGTGCATTATTTAATAATTAAGTGTTTTGTGAATAAGTTTACATCTATATTTACTCATATGTGGTTATGCACTTTATTTATAATCAATTCAATAAACTTGTTTAAATGTTTTTCATAGGATTCACTCGCCAACTTTTGTTGATCCAAAAACCATTTTTACACATGATACAGGTGAACAGGATGAAGCAAGGAAAACATAGGAAATGCCTTAGAAGAAAATAATGAAGTCTAGAAAGATGTGTAGAACATGTTGTAATTATGATTGTATGATTCTCTTTAAATTGTAATAATAAATATGAAACGTTATAATAAATGTCATGAGCTTTGATGAAAACCCAATCATGCCCCGATCACCTTTTCCGCTGCGGGTCGGGGTGTGACATGTTACTTGCCAGCATTCAATGTTGACTTTATTTTTTTACTTATGTTTCAAGTACTAATACATGATCAAGTATGCTACACATAGGATGGACGCTGGCCTTAGCTTGATTAAAAATAAACTTAGTTGTTGTATTTGTTTTGAATTCCCAAAGACGATGATAAGTTCAATAAAACCAAAATTTATTACCATGTGTTTGAATCAATTTGTAACGTGACCCCCTGACGTTTCCGCCGCGGGTTGTTTTTACGTGGTCGGGGTGTTACAGGTTGGTATCAGAGCCATGGTTATAGGGAATTAGGGTATTAGTAACTCTTTTGACCTAGACTATAACCTTCCTAGGACCCTAACGCAAGTTATATTGCATCTAGATTTTTAATACAATACCATCACCTATCCTTAGGTGATTACAAAACAATACAAAATCTCACATTCATTCTTAAAAGTCAAGATCTCCAAATATTTTACAAGAAATCATCTATCCTTAGATGATTTGTTTTTAGGCTTTTAAGCCTTAAAAGTTTTCAAAATCTAATCAAAATTTGGGTTTTAATAATGTGAACACGATCAATCTGGAGAGTTTTCTGTCTAAGGATAGAGTGTTCGTACAAATCCACTTAATCGGACCAGTCACTCTTACCTGGGAAAGAGTTGGGGTGAGTGTCCACTTATAGGCTAAAGCATGTCTTCGCTATACATTATAAAGACCCACTTACTTTGATTAGTCACTATGTCATTTATTCGTTTTAAGTAATGAATAAATGGATACACTCCTTATGCTCCATCGACATTTTTAATGTTTCTTTTTAACTATACTTTATCAATCTCACTCGTTTCCTCTCATATTTCTTTCTCTTTTAGAATGCCTCCTCATCGCGACACTACTCAAAACGCCGAAATGGCAGCTATGATCGCTCAGCAAATGGCTGCAATACTTCCAAATTTTGTGACCCAACTCAATCAAGCCAACAATAACAATAACAACAACAATGTACCCCCACTATGTAATTTCAAACAGTTCAATTTGGCTAAACCACCCAAGTTCAATGGGTCTGAAGGAGCTATTGGTCTCCTACAATGGTTTGAAAGTATTGAGAGCACTTTCCGCCATTGTCAGTGTCCCGATGAGCGCAAAGTAGAGTTTGCTTCAAGCGTATTCCAAAAGAGAGCACTCACATGGTGGAATGGGATCATGAGAGATTGAGGTGCGGATGTAGCTATGGCACAAACTTGGGAGGAACTTAGAGCTCTTATGATGAAAGAGTTCTGCCCACGCAATGAAATAAGGGCACTAGAGAACGAATTCCACGATCTTAAGCAAGATAGTGGAGAAAATCGTGTGTATACCGTCCGTTACGAAGAGTTAAGTTTACTCTATCCCACCATGGTCACGCCTTTAGATCGGGCCATTGAGAAATATATTGATGGCCTACCTGATCCCGTTCAAGACATAGTCACTAGTAGCCAGCCAGCCACCGTTAGGGAGGCTATTGAACTAGCCGCAACCCTAACCAATTCCCAAGTCAAGAAAGGGAAACTTTTCCGTAAGGGAAACAAGAAAACAATCTGATAAGTCTACCCCAGAGAAACCAAAAGAAACCAAAACCGAACCCTCCAAAAATTCAAGGAAGCGTAAGGCTTCAAGGAATTTTGCTATTACCACTGCAACCAATCAAGCTACCCTCAACCAACCAGCCCAACCTCCTGCTAAGAAACCTTATGTTGGTACTGCACCTCTGTGCAATCGATGCAATGGCCACCACCAAAATCAAATACCCTGTCGTCAATGTACCTCATGTGGACGATTCGGTCACTTGGCCAATGTATGTCGATCTGTTCCTGACCAAGCTATCCTGAATCTGGTTCAAACCCAAGCAAATCCTGCTCGACCTCACTTTCCACCTGGGTCTTGTTACAATTGTGGCGAGATGGGCCATTTCAAGAACAACTGCCCAAGGCTTGTTAATGCTTACCCAGCCCGTGGACGTGCGTTTAACATAAATGCTAACGAGGCTCATGCTAATCAAGAAGTGGTGAACGGTAAGTTCCTTGTTAACAACCATCCTGCTTCTGTTCTTTTTGATTCAGGTGCCGATAGAAGTTTTGTATCCATAGCATTTGAACCTTTTCTTTCAACGCCCCGAACTAAGCTAGGAAAACCTTTAACGGTATAAATAGCTAATGGCAAACCCCTTTTACTTGATTCCCATTATTTTCAATTGTCAACTAAACCTCAATAACCATCTTTTTCCCATTGACCTCACGCCAATGCAACTTGGGAGTTTTGACGTCATAATCGGAATGGACTGGTTAACCAAACACCATGCGGAAGTAATCTGTTTAGATAAAATTGTTCGTATACCTCTTCCATATGGCGAAATTTTAGAAATTCATGGAGAGGAACCTTGTAGTAAACTCAAACTTATGACGTGTACCCAAGCCCAGAAATACCTACGAAAGAACGATGTAGCCTTCTTGGCGCATATCATGGAAAAGAAAGACAAAAGCAATAGTATTCAAGACATCCCCATTGTTCGGGATTTTCCTGAGGTATTTCCCGAAGATCTACCTAGCTTACCTCCCGCCAAGTGGAATTTCGCATCGATCTTATACCTGGTGCCAATCCAATTGCCAAATCCTCTTACCGTCTTGCACCATCTGAAATGCAAGAATTGTCAAAAAAACTCCAAGAACTTTTAGACAAAGGTTTCATTCACCCGAGTTTTTCCCCTTGGGGCGCTCCTGTGCTTTTTTTAAAAAGAAGGACGGATCCTTTCGCATGTGCATCGATTATCGTGAGCTCAACAAACTCATGATTAAAAATAGGTATCCCTACCTCGTATTGATGATATTTTTGATCAACAACAAGGCGCTACATGTTTTTCAAAGATCGACCTCTGTTCAGGGTATCATCAACTTCGTGTGCAAGAAGAAGATATTCCCAAAACTGCTTTTCGAACCCGCTACGGCCATTACGAGTTCACTGTCATGCCTTTTGGGTTAACAAATGCTCCTGCCGTTTTCATGGACTTAATGAATAGGGTTTGTAAACCGTATTTAGATAAGTTCATCATTGTTTTTATCGATGACATCTTGATATATTCAAAATCTTGAACTGACCACGAACATCATCTTCGTCTAACGATCGAACCTCTAAAGAAAGAACAACTTTATGCCAAATTCTCCAAGTGTGAATTTTGGCTAAATGAAGTTCAATTCTTGGGTCACATTGTCAATGGACAGGCATACATGTGGATCCCGCCAAAATCACAGCGATAAAGGATTGGAGTACACCCACTACTGCTACCGAAGTTCGTTCTTTTCTTGGTCTAGCCGGTTACTACCGTCATTTTATCGCAAACTTTTCCAAAATTGCGGTTCCACTCACTTCTTTAACTCAAAAGAATAAACCATTTGAATGGGGACCCAAACAAAAGGAAGCTTTCCAAACCTTGAAACAAAAGCTTTGTGATGCTCCTATTCTATCCTTGCCTGGTGGCAATAACGATTTCGTTGTATATTGTGATGCCTCAAATCTAGGCCTTGGTTGTGTTCTCATGCAAAGAGACAAAGTCATAGCATATGCATCAAGGCAATTGAAAATCCACGAAAAGAATTACACCACTCTTGATCTTGAGTTAGGTGCTGTTGTTTTCACTCTCAAAATTTGGAGACATTACCTCTACGGTACTAAATGTGTGGTTTTAACTGACCACAAAAGTCTCCAACACATTTTTAATCAAAAGGTACTAAACATGAGACAACGACGTTGGGTCAAACTTCTAAACGACTATGACTGCGAAATTCGTTACCATCCTGGCAAGGCGAATGTCGTAGCAGACGCACTTAGTCGCAAGGAATAAGTCAAACTTCATTGTGTTCGTGTCCAATCAGATATCCACTCTCGAATTTTCCAAGCCCAACGTACTTGCATAACCCAAGGCTTGATGAATAATGAATTATCACATAATCTTGAGCTTCAGCTTGAAAATAAAGATGATGGGTTACTCTATTTCTTGAATCTTTTATGGATTCCAAACCAAGATAACCTTCATACCTTACTGATGGACGAAACACACAAGTCATGTTATTCTATCCATCCTGGTACGGACAAAATGTACATGGACCTTCGTACCCAGTATTGGTGGCCGGGTATGAAGAAGGATATGGCTTTGTACGTGTCCAAATGCCTTACTTGTCTTAAAGTCAAGGCAGAACATCAACGTCCCTCTGGTTTGCTCGAACAACCAGAAGTTCCGGTATGGAAATGGGAGAACATCGCTATGGATCTCATCACTAAGTTACCACGTACTTCTAGAGGCCATGATGCCATTTGGGTAGTCATTGACCGTCTGACTAAGTCCGCACACTTTCTGCCAATTCGTGAGGACTTCTCTACTGACAAACTTGCTATGATCTATATCAATCAGATTGTATCTCGTCGTGGTGTTCCTTTGAATATCATTTCAGATCGTGATGTTCGTTTCTGGAAGACCATGCAATCAGCCATGGGAACCAAATTAAATCTAAGCACTGCATATCATCCTCAAACGGATGGACAAACCGAAAGGACAATCCAAACACTTGAGGACATGCTTAGAGCTTGTGTGATTGACTTTCGTGGTAGTTGGGATTCGCATCTACCTTTGATCGAATTCTCTTACAACAACAGTTATCACTCCAGCATCAACATGGCTCCATTCGAGGCTCTTTATGGTTGAAAATGTCGTTCACCTGTCTGTTGGAATGAAGTTGGTGAAGCTCAAATCACCGGACCTGAACTCATTCAAGAAACAACAGACAAAATCATGAAAATCCGCAATAACCTTTTGATAGCAAGAAGTCGTCAAAAGAGTTATGCTGACAAACGACTCAAACCTTTGGAATTCCAAATTGGTGACCATGTTCTACTCAAGGTATCCCCTTGGAAGGGTATGGTCAGATTTGGAAAGAAAGGTAAACTAGCTCCTCGGTATGTGGGACCTTTTAAGATCATTGAAAAGATCAGAAAGGTGGCCTACAAACTCGAACTACCTCCTAAACTTGGAAATGTTCATCCAACCACGTGTCCAACTTGAAAAAGTGTTTAGCCAATGAAAACCTCCACATTCCTCTTGATGAAATTCGTATTGACGACACCATGCATTTTGTCGAGAAACCTGTGGAAATTATGGACCGTGAAGTCAAGAACTCAAGCGTAGTCGAATACCAATGGTGAAAGTTCACTGGGAATCCAAACGTGGCCCAGTATTTACCTGGGAACGAGATGATCAAATGAAAGCGAAATATCCACACATTTTCTCACAAGTCTCCTCTGATTAAATTTTGGGAAGAAATTTCCCGAAGTAGGGGAGACTGTGACATTTGCAAAATTCAACCGTTGTTCCTTTCGATCGGTTACGTTTTTAATAAAAAAATTTACAAAGTACTTAATCTTACAAGGACCTTAATCGAAACACGTTGTCGAGAGCAAAAAATAAATGGACATCCCAGGCGCCATGCCTAGAAACCCTGTCACCTCCCGCGACGCGCGGGAGAGTGCCACGACACGTGTCTCCGTTTTGCGACAAGTGTCCAGCCTATACCTTTGACGAGGCTAGCCTAGCCCTAGGGGTCACCTGCCGCGGCGCGCGGGAGAAACCCAGTTTGGGTATATAAAGGCCGGCCTGGGACAAGTTCAAATTGCTTAGTTCGATCGAAAATCGACATCTCTTACTCTCTCTAAAGTCTGTTCGAATTCCGAACCCCCTAAACCCCTAAACCTGCGAAGCTCTGCTCCGTTGTAAGTATTCTAACCCCCGATCCCTAATTCGTCACCCTACCCGATTGATTTAGGACCCACCAACGCATGTCAAGGCGCTGCCTGACTAAGTTCGTTGGGGTTCTGTCTCGTGTAAAATGGCCACCCTAACCGATTGATTTAGGACCCACCAACGCATGTCAAGGCTCTGCCCGACTAAGTCCGTTGGGATACTGTCTCGTGTTATATGGCTAAAGTGACTTGGTTTATTAACACGTGTGCATTGTATGTTATTAGGAAACACTTGAGCTTTGCTAAACACAAATAAGCAAGTCATCCACAATCCAAGTGAGTACATAGACCCCACTTTTACGTTTTCTAAATGTCTTGGGGTGAAACATATGTGCCTATTACCATTGCCAAAATTTCACTACAATATATATATATGGTTTACATATACAAAAATGATTTTTCAATGTGAGTACATAGTTCTCCTTTTCTTAAATCTTTGGGGTGATTCTATGTGCTAAACTACTTTCAAAATTTCAAAACAATGCATATGGTATATATATATATACACAATATGTTTTCAATAAGGTGTGAAACTTGGTGGTGCGTTATTCATAACACGAGTACATTCATTAACTTTGATCACACCGACCGGTAGTATGTTATGGTACCATAGGACCGACAATCCCGTTACCAAATTTCCCAGGGTTTGTGGGGAAGTTTGGGGAACGACAGAAACTGCGCAATTAATAAACCCTTTGGTGGTTTGTTACACAAAGTCAACACAGGCTTGAATGTATTCACACACGACCACACTTGTTTACACAAATACGATTAAAACACGAACAACTGATTTACACAAAACAAAGGAAACACTTTTGTCAAGATTCATGGCTACAAGATTTTCTTAATCATACCAACTTTTATAGTGGGTTAAACATGTTGCAATACCAACCCCATTTACTACAAGTTTGGTTACAAGATTTTCACTTATCGACTCTCGTAGTCGAACGAGGTATTGCAATACAAACACAAAGCCATGAATTTGACTTACAAAACCTATGTCACTCACCAACATTCAATGTTGACTTTATTTTTTTACATATGTTTCAGGTACTAATACATGATCAAGTATGCTACACATAGGATGGACGCTGGCCTTAGCTTGGTTAAAAATAAACTTAGTTGTTGTATTTGTTTTGAATTCCCAAAGACGATGTAATTTATAAGTTCAATAAAACCAAACTTTATTTACCATGTGTTTGAATCAATTTGTAACGTGACCCCCCGACGTTTCCGCCGCGGGTTGTTTTTACGCGGTCGAGGTGTTACACCCAAAGGACCAGAGCCTGAGATAGAAGATTTAGTATCTGATAACGAAGACAAAAGGCGCGTTGAAGCAGAGAGAGTTGAGGCACCTATCAAGGAATTAAATGAAATATCTGAAGAGAATCTCACTGCCTTTCTTGCATCACCTCAGAGCGATTCAGGGATCCCTCCTCCCAACATCGTGTCTGATAGTGTAACACATACTAAAGCATCTGTTAATCCTAAGTCTACAAGCACAAGAGTTACTCCCGATCCTACTACACCTAAAGCCCCAATTACTGATATGCCAGGAAGTTCAAGTGGTATTCGGTTTGAAGCTGGAAGTTCTGGAGCCGGTTTATCTGAATATGAATCTGGATTAAATTCTTATCTTGCAACTGAACAACCAAAGAAAAGAAAGCACAACCAGCAAAGAATCCTCAAGCAAAAAGATGTTCATCATGAAGAATCAGGATGTTCATTCTCTTGACGAAAACTTCCAGCTCAAAGATCCATCGAAAGTGTCTGATCGATATATGATGGAATTGGGATCAAGCTTCTATGACAAAGTGGCAAATAAATCTGAAGTCAAGTGTTTGAAGTATGATTATGACAGGAAGATTTGGTTGGTGACTAAAGAAAGTGGACACAAAGAATATTATTCCAAGCAGCCACAGTTCGAGTCTCGGACAAAAACTGATCTGAAGAGTTTGCTACGTGCTCCATATACAGACTCTGATCTATTGAAACGTGGTCCAGGATGGGCATTTGACAAAAAGCTTGAATATGAAGTGACTCATAATTTCCCCACAATGAAAACTCCTGAGACGTATTTGAAGAAGAATCCAGGAATCAGTGATCCTCACACTCACAAACGCATGAAAACAGTCATTCGGCCACCGACCGACAAAGAAAAGGTCATTCATGCTGCTCCAAAGTTTCCAAAAGGAATGCTCAAGAACTTCTGTTATTGGGCTTATCATCCAAAGATGGCAGAGGCTGTGATTGTGACAAAAGAAAAGGCGTTTAGACTGTCAGGCGTACTAGAGCTTATTAGCTTTCACGAGGACGATATCAAGGTTTTGAGTCAGCACCAAATTCATACCAATGATCAATACGAGAAGTATGCTAAGTCTTGGACCAGTGCTGTTGCTGCAGTGATCAAGAACAAGTTGTATGTGGATCCAGGACCACTATTCGGAGGCACTGAACAATAGATTGTGGAGCTTGAAAACAAACTAATGTAGTAAACCTAGGGGGAGATTGTTAGATCATGATTAGGTTTATGCATTAGTTATGTGTTAGAATAGGCTTTGTGGTTGTAAAATGGGCTTGTAGGATAACATTTGGGCCTAAGGGCTTTGGCTTAGAAGCACTAACCCTAGTAGTATAAATAGTAAATTATGTAAATAGGGTAGGGGCTTTTTGGTGGTTTTGGTGAAAACAACTTGTATTAGACAATCATTTAATTGTATGCAAGTTGGATCTTTCTATCTTCATATTTTTCGGTTTACTTGAATCACACCGAGTTTGGATTCCGCCCATCCTTGGTGTGTGTTTGATATCGTTGTTAGATCCGGATTTTTGGGACTTTCAGCAACGATGCACTAGTCTGGGATGAGGTAACCGCCGGCATGGCACTTGAAGCAGATTTTCCATGAGAAGCCGTGTGGTTGATGGAGATGAACATAAATGAATAAAATGAACGAAATTTTTAGAATTGAAGCACCAATTGCCCCATGGTGGGCGCCAAACTGTTTTGATCAAAATCTGATCAAGGATAATGTAACCAAACTTTGAATGTGAGGTTGAGTGCTTAATATGTTGAACAATTACGTTGACAAATTAGAAATATAAACAACGATGGACACCTGGATTTATACGAGGAAAAAGCCCTTGATCTATGATAGATATCCGACACAAAAAATCTCGTGTGATGAAAACTACTGATCACCAACTATATTGCACAAAAAGATTACAACTTTTAATGATATAGAGCTCGATACAATATGTTCTAAGGTGTGCGTTCTTGAGAGTTAATAGCGAGAATAGCAGTAGTGTGTGTATGTGAATTGTGTAACTAATGAGCTATATATCTCTAAAAATAACAAGTCAATAGAACATCAACTAACTATCCGCAATATTAGGAATCTTCCACGTTCGTCCATAACGTCCACATAACCTCATGCACGTGCGTTATTCCTAGCATATTCCCTAAATCTTTAGCTTGACTAAGTCCACCTTCCATACCTGCATCAAATTCAAATAATATATCGAAGACAATTGTTAGAAAATGCTATAAGTAATAAGGATCCTTGATCCTTCCAGCATTCGCTGATTGATTAAGGATCAAATATCCTCAATACACAGAAGGATCACCGATTCACAAGTAATAATAAACCAACCCTAACAGTAGTGTACATGTTTAGTACCTCTACCTTTATTCTCCCTAGTATTTTATCTTTTAACATTTTCTCCTTGCTACTATGACGAACCAAACCGAGGGAATAATGGTCGTATGCTATTGGTGGACAATCGCTACTACTCCTGGACTTAATAAAGTTACTCTATAATTTCTGAATTGACATATTTTTATCTATGTCGCAATGTAATTTTTATTGAGATCGTGTTGTAAATAATATGTACAAGTAATCGAAATATAGACGTGAATGTTATCAAACTGGCTTACAATACAAGAGCGGCATAAAACTAGTTTTTTACATTCATTAAACTTTTTATCTAAAAAATGTGAAAACAAAACACGCGAAGGGAAGAGGAAAAGGGGGAATTAACTTGTGGACGATAAAGAAATGTGAAATATTGGTGACCACAATCATTCTGCTGATTTGCAAATATAAATCCCACAATTCCAAATTTGTCTCACCAGCAGCCAAAATCGCCGGCCCCTTTCGTTTGTCGTACTATAGATTCTCGAGCATGCCCTCATTGGAATTGTTCGTCAGCAATGACGAACACATCGCTAATCATTGTTTCATATCCCTACTTAATAATCACTGGACTCCTTTGAGATCACTCTGGTGGCTGTGCAAACGGTCACATAACTGTTTGCTCTGTAAGTCAACTCATTTCATCGTAAGTTTGTAGCAATTATTTAAATCACAATCCTTAAGTTTATGGTTTCAAACTGTAAATTTACTTTGCCACAAAAGGTTACTTTTGAGTTATGAATCATATAACCTATGATGTGTGCTTGAATGATAGTTTTTGGTAAAATTTACACTTTGAGGGCCCCAACTAAGATCCTCCCTTACATGACAAAATCCAGACTATTGTACTCTTTAATAATGATCAACAAAATGTTTCAGGTGGGGAATTCAGTGGAATATTCACTTCTGAGCAGTTATAGTCATGGGTCTAGAGCCATTGGCCTGGTTTTGCCGGCCCGAAGAAAACGGCATTTGGGCAAAGACAACAGCTAGTGCTCTTGGTGCATATACACCATGTGGCATTGAATTTGTTGTGGGTGATATATCAAATGTGGTTTTGATGGGCTTGTGCTTATATAGAATATGGCTGATCATGAAAGACTTTAGAGTCAAGAGGTTTTGCTTACGCTCAAAGTACTATAATTATATGTTGGCCTTTTTAGCAGGCTATTGTGCCGTGGAGTCCTTGTGCAGATTACTTCTCAATGTTTCCATGTTTGACTTTAGTTTGCAAAGTAGCCTTGCTCCATTTGAGGTATATCTTTCATTCTTGTTCTAGTAGTCGTAGTAGTGACACTTACACAGTGCCAAAGTAACAAAAAAATAAAGTCAACTTGGTCAAAGTTACTAACACGTCATCAGTTTGACTGGTAACTATATATTCAAACAAAAAAAAGAAAGAAAAAGGTAGCAGGGAATGTTTGTGATGTTTAGTTCTATGGCTTCATGCAGGTAGTTTCACTTATGATTGAGACCCTATGTTGGAGCTCTTTGGTGATCATGACACTTTTGGAAACTAAAGTGTATGTGAGAGAGTTCCGTTGGTATGTCCGATTTGGTGTACTTTACGTCTTGGTTGGGGATATTGTCAAACTTAGTGTCATTCTTTCCGTAAAAGATCTATACCCAAGGTTGGTTGGTATATACTTATTTTCTTGTTCCTAGTAAATTTGCGATATTTAAATTTTAAACTATCATTAAGCAGTAACTGTTGTGGATAATAACTTTATTACAGAGTACATTACTTTTATACATGTGCTTGTGAAGTTAATTATTAAAGAACAAGTTAGAAGGATGTAACGATGATGATGCGAACTGAAACTCCAAATAGAAGCATACCATTAAGTCGCTTTCATGTATTTGATATGGGTTCTTCATTGAACCACTTTATTCAATTTGTTTAGATCACAAATGCTAGGGCTGGAAAATTGGAGGGTTGGGTTGACCCAAAACATTATCTGTCTAAATTTTTCGTATGTATCTTATAGAGTGTCAAATATGATTTCTGAAGTCTTTTCACTAGTACTAATCTTATTTATTAAACAAAAATGATTTGGGATGTTCTAGGCATAAAAATACACACTCTGGGTGACTTACGACCTGTAGGACCCACTTAGCCAATCTGTCTTGTTTCCTTTTTAGCCAGTCTTCTTAATTTTACCCCTTTGACTTGCTGGTGAAAACCATGATCCTAGTCAACCCACTCATAATCATAAGTAAATGAGTCAAAGTTGTCACCTCTAGGCTCTAATATAATGCTATAGAATATGATTTAATATATGTTGTTGGATAGAAGCTAAAGATTCTATTGAAGCAAACAGAAATAATGATGGGGAACAAAGAAATCTAAAACAAGTGGTACCCAGAGTTAGATATATAAAAGTTTTATATAATAATAATAAAACATCCCTCCCAGTTAAATTATATCTTGTTCTCCTGGATGATGAAGGATGTGGTGACTTAATTTAGTTTATTTTAAAGATACAACTATATCTTTTTATGCAGATACGTACTCTATGTGTACATCAGTTCGTTGTTCTGCCAGGTTTGTTTTATATTCCGTTATTTTAAAGGATTTATTATTCTAATACAGTACGTGCAAAGTTTTTGTAATTTCTCATCTCAAGTAGGAAACGAAAAAGGAAATAGGAAAAGCATCCAACTATAATTGCTTTTGGCGTGATGCAGGCTTTATTTGGAGTATTTCTTCTTGGTTATATACCCAATTTGGATGGCTACATGGATCATATCCCACTTCAAACTGATCCTGATGATGACATCAAGTATGAAGTGCTTCGTGGAGGAGAACATATATGTCCAGAGAGGCGTGCTAACATATGGTCAAGTAAATAGCTTTATTTCTAATCTTTATGGCAGGAGTATATTGAGTTAAACTACTACTTACTAATAATGTGGTGGTAGGAATATATTTTGGATGGATGACTCCCCTTATGCAGGAGGGCTACCGAAAGCCTATAACAGAAAAAGATGTTTGGATGTTAGACACATGGGACCAGACTGAGACATTGAGTAAAAAGTTTGTGAAATCATGTAATTTAAATATTTTTTTAATTCACTCACTAGAAGGTTAACTAAAATGACCAATTGTAGGTTCCAGAAATGTTGGGCTGAAGGAGCTCAAAAGTCAAATCCATTTCTTTTACGCTGTCTGAATAACACTGTTGGAGGAAGGTACTTTGCCCATGATATGATTCATGATGAGTTATACCTTTATTTGATACTTAACTATTGGTTGTTTGTTGTTCTTTGCAGATTCTGGTTTGGAGGCCTTTTCAAAGTAATGATTTCATTATCCTAATTACAGGTGGCAAAAAAATTGCGGGTCAGATGGGTTGGCAAAACCTATTTATCTAAATTATTATTTTTTTTCCAAAAATCAAATGGTGTGATTGCAAGAATTATCTTATTGGAACTGTTATCTTATTTCCTGAACAGAATGATTTTTAGTGGAAATATGCACTTAAAATACAATTCCAGCAACTTTCAACCTTTTTGACCTGTTTCCTTACAAGTTTTGGGATTTTACCCATTTTACCTGTTAAGAGTTTAAACATAACCTAAGTGGGGTTGAAAATGTGACATCTAACCCTAGTACATCATTTACGCTTCAAATGTTGATTTCCGATACAGTGAACTAAGACAAGATCCAACCTCGTTTCACTTGTAGGTAGGCAATGATCTTTCTCAGTTTGTGGGACCAGTTATATTAAGCTATCTTCTTCAGGCAAGTTCCATATTGAGACTCCATGAGTAGCTAAATGATGCATTCATTATGTGACTTATACTTGTGCATGGGTACAATTTTCTGTCAGTAGTATTTTTTTTCTGTTGTTTTTAGCTTTTGTTATTACTTTCTACAGAGATGAACTTATGAAGTTGCAAGGTGTACTTATTATATGAACATCTTCTATTAGTATGGATAATTCTTTGTTCATAATACGCTTGATAAAGAAACTCCCTGTGTACTCTAGACATGTGAATTCTGCAATCCTTGTGGAAATTGACTTATTGACGTTTGTTTTTTTAATCCAGAGAGTTCATATTTTTTTACAAAGACATACATGTGATAAATACAGAAAGGGGCCTTTATCTATGTGAATCTATAAGCATGTTATCACTTTCTTCTTTTTACCCTTTGGTTTTAAAAAGCGCGCCTTAAGCGCGCCTAGGCATGAGGCGACCCAAGGCGCAAATCATATCGCTTTGCGCTTCAAAGCGGGGTGGGTGTACAAGAAGCGCAGATGAGGCGCGCTTTTTAGGGGAAAATCGACCTAAGGCGCAGGCTGAGGCGCGCGCTTTTTGTACATGGGGTGTTTCTATGCAGCCGAGTGTTGTACAACAGGCTTTTTATGCTGTACATTTATGTTTTTTTCATTTTAAAACATATATAAAGCTTAATTATAGCTAAATCATGGGTATTGGATGCTAAACACTTATGGGATATATAAAATAAATTATATAATCACTTTGCGCTTTGCGTACGAAAAGCTCACCGCTATTGCGCTTCGCTTTAAAAAAATCGGTTTTAGACCTCATCGCTTTTGTGCGCTTCCCGCTTTTTTAAACCAAGCTTTAGATGCATGTGACAACACACGATGATGGTCCTTCTCATTGTAGAATGAAATGGCTGGAGTTTACTAGATTTTCTAGTATTCTGTAGAATGTAAAGTTATAGGGAAACGTCCAGGGTGAACTTATTTATTACTGTATGTGCTTTTAGAATAAGTGTACCTGCCTACTTGGCAATTTGTTGTTGACATGTTTTCATTATTTTATATCTGTTTTTTGCAGGCTTTGCAACGAGGTGATCCTTCATGGATTGGCTACGTCTACGCCTTCTCAATATTTGTTGGTGTGGTATGTTGCAAGTTGTTCATTGGCTTTTAACTTTATATATTTAAAATAATCATGGGAGAAAGAGTGGTTGTTAGAAAAAAAAGGATGTATGAAATTCAGTCATGATGTTGATATCTCTGCTAACGAATATTTTATAAAATCCAGTCATTAGGAGTTCTTTGTGAAGCACAATACTTTCAGAATGTTGCAAGGGTTGGATTCAGGATAAGGTCAATTTTGGTAAGTTAACATTCCCTGGCGATTAGTTAACTTGTTTTAATCATATAATTAATATTAAGTCATGGTGATGAACTCAATAGGTTTCTGCTGTATTTCGAAAATCCTTGAGGCTAACCCATGAAGCACGGAAGAATTTCCCATATGGGAAAACTATGAATATGATAACGACCGATGCTAATGCACTCCAGGTACAAAAACGTTGCTAGCCACCTGCTTTATTTTTCTTGCTACTATGAAAGAATGAATGATTGCTATGCGCAGCAAGTATGCAATCAACTCCATGGCTTGTGGTCAGCTCCATTCAGAATTGTGCTTTCCATGATTCTTCTTTATCAACAATTAGGGATTGCTTCACTTGTGGGTTCTCTCGTTTTGATTCTCATGTTTCCTATACAGGTAATTTCAATTATTTAATTTGCTGAAAAGTCGTCTCAGGAAATGGATTATTATATAAAAGAATTGTGGCAAGTTTGATCATAAATTTGTTGGTGGTTGACCTTGTTCTTACCATTTTTGTACAATCTGTTGATAATAGACGGTGATTGTCAGCAAAATGAGGAAACTATCCAAGGAAGGATTGCAGTACACTGACAAAAGAGTTGGACTAATGAGTGAAATTTTGGCTGCAATACAGACCGTAAAGTATGTCTTTCCTTACAATAATTATTTCGGGATTTTAGCCTGCAAAATGATTATTATTATTCTGTGACACTGCCTCAATTTACAGATGTTATGCATGGGAGGAAAGTTTCCAATTTAAAATTCAAACTATTAGGAAAGATGAGCTTCTATGGTTATGGAAATCACAATTTTTGGGAGCGGTGAGCACCACTATTTTACAATTATACTCCAAATTTTTGTATGTTCATAGCTACGATATCTGTATCCCTTGCACATTAATGTGTGTATAAATTCAAGTCCTTAATTATATAGAGCTTATGTTGGATATTGGGGTGTATAAGCGATATAATAGTAAGAGAAGGTTTTACCACACAACTTATAGATGTTTCATGGGTTACAATTTACAAGGTTAATTCATGTTATAATTCTCTTGGTTGTTTCTTTACAATGTTATCTTTGTTGCAGTGCAACAACTTCATACTGAACAGTCTTCCGGTTCTTGTGGCGGTGATTTCATTTGGTTTTTTCACATTGCTGGGTGGAGACTTGACACCATCAAGGGCTTTCACATCACTTTCCTTATTTACAGTGCTGCGAACTCCTTTAAACACGCTTCCTAATTTAATTACTCAGGTTCTCTCTTTTCACCAATTCATGTCACTAGAAGTGGCGAAATAGGTGGGTCGGGCGGTTTCATGGTTTTGATTTTCAATGAAATAATCTTCTTAAAAGGTTGTTGTTTAGCATGGCATCTTAATTTTTCCTCATGGCTATTTGTAGGCGGTGAATGCATACGTTTCATTACAGCGTTTGGAGGAACTGTTTTTAGCTGAAGAGAGAATTCTATTACCCAACCCACCTCTTGAAGCAGGGCTTCCTGCAATTTCAATAAAAAATGGCTACTTTTCATGGGATCCAAACGCCCCAAAACCAACATTGTCCGATATAAACATAGATATACAAGTTGGCAGCTTAGTTGCAATTGTGGGTGGTACAGGAGAAGGAAAAACGTCCCTTATTTCAGCAATGCTTGGGGAGATTCCTCCTTGGGAAAATTCAACTGCTATCATCAGAGGAACAGCTGCTTATGTCCCTCAAATTTCATGGATATTCAATGCTACAGTAAGTTCTTTTGTGCATATTCAAATTCATGTAGTCAAGGTTGAAACAGGTATTTTGCCCCAGCTTTGACCCGTAAACACTAATTTGTGCATTTGGTCTTTTATAAGCAAGAAATGTGTAAATTATGTTATCATAAACAATTTAGGTTCCACTAATCTAAATCTTTGAACAAAACGTTGTATGTATTAAAAAATAAACTTTAGGTGACTTTCCAACATTTGATCCTTTCACCGTTTAGCTATTGTTTTTTATTTATTTATTTTCCTATTATCGATAGCCCAGCCTAATTTTAGTACTCTGTGTTTTTCTGAAGTGGGATACCTTTTGAGTAGCACCCTCCCCAGTCCCCACCAATGGCTTAGCTTACTATGGGTGAGATTATACTGGGTGTGATCATTGTTGTTGTTGTTTTCATTTATTTGACCCACCCGTTTGAGATAAAACACAACCCAAATTGACCAATTCATAAATGAGTCGAAATTTTCACATCTAGTCTAAACACGCAAACATCATATTAAAACTTATGTTAGCCTCTAATCAATTTTCCATGCCTGGCCTTTCCAATGGAATGTTTGCAGGTACGTGAAAACATATTATTTGGATCAAAATTTGAAGCATCAAGATATTGGAAAACTGTAGAAGTAACTGCATTGCAGCATGATCTTGACATTCTTCCAGTTAAGTGTCCCAAGGGTATTCAAATTGTAATATCCTATTGTTTCTTGATGGTTTGAGGTTATATTTGTGTTCTTTTCTCTTGCTGATTGTTAGGGTCATGATCTAACTGAGATTGGTGAAAGAGGGGTGAATATTAGTGGTGGTCAAAAGCAAAGAGTCTCAATGGCTAGAGCAGTGTACTCAAACTCAGATGTCTACATATTTGATGATCCCTTGAGTGCTCTAGATACTCATGTTGGCAGAGAGGTATATTTGGTCAAAATTCTGTTATTTACATAGTACTAGAATACTTTTGAACAGCCCATCTTTTTCTGATGAGTGTCACAATCGCCCTTGTATCTTTTAGTTAGAGGTGGAAGGATAGATTGGGTAACATGTCATCAGTATGGGTATGGGTCAAAATGGGTTTTTTATTGGTTCCGGCAAAACTAACAAGTTTTTTACTGTTTAGTAATCTACGAATATTTATTGTGTGTTACGATTAGAATACTAATGTTAAACTATTAATCTAACGTTTTTTAATAAAGTGGTTTAGGTGGTTTTGTGCTTTCAAAATACTTACTTTCAACCCTTCCTTTTCAGTTTAACTGTTTGTATTTGTATCCATATAACCCTTTGAGAGATAAAACCATAACCCAAACTAATCCGTTCATAAGTAAATATGTCAAATTTTCACCTCTAGTTCTAGTATCTTACGATAATATAACCCACAGCGCGTTCCATCTTCAGGTTTTTGAAAAATGCATCAAGGAAGAGTTGAGAGGGAAAACAAGAGTGCTTGTGACAAATCAGCTACATTTTCTTCCTCAAGTGGATAAAATTATTTTGGTCTCAGAAGGCATGGTTAAAGAGGAAGGAACTTTTGAAGAGCTCTCAGAAAAAGGGTTGCTGTTTAAAACATTAATGGAAAAAGTGGGTGGAATGGATGATCACGTGGAAGGAAGTGAATGCGGGACCAATATCGATTATGGATCCTCAAAACATTATGCTGATGAGGTTGTAGGTGAGTCGACTGATGGTCAAAGCATCACAAAAAAGAACCGTAAATCTGTTCTTATTAGGCAAGAAGATAGGCAAACCGGCATTGTTAGCTGGAAAGTATTAGCAAGGTAAGCATTAGAGCATGTATCTTCTCTCGCTTTTTACTGTTCTACTGTCCCCTAGAATAATACGGTGATGCCAAAGAGATCAGACTAGAATATAGCTTTCTTTCTTAGATGGCTTTGCTTGGTAGTTGAGGGGGAAATTACGACCCACTTACCTATAATTGGGTTCATCTGGGTTACTCTAAAATATTTATTTAAAGGGATATGTGTCAAAGTTATCCACAGGTATTTGATCAAACAGGTTAATCCGTCATGTGTTTAATCCATTTATTACCACCCGCCAAACCATTTATGACACATTTACAACTTGATTGCAACCTGTTTACAACCCCCAACCCATACTCGTTTAGATGTATAGGTTAATTGGGTCGGCTTACACGTTTTAAGCGTGCACGGGTTAGGGTTTGGTGTCTTTGACACAAATAAGTGTATGGGTTGTGTTTGGGTCCAATGATTCAACGTACCAACTTTCGTTAGGGTAGAATTTCAAATGCATTAAAGCTCCAAAATGCTTTATATATATATATATATATATATATATATATATAGAGAGGGGAGAGAGAGAGAGAGAGAATTAAAAAATTGGGTTTAGAAAGTGGCTGTGTGTTGCTGAATTCATCACTCTAAAAGATTACATGTTTCACCCATCATCCAACCTGCACATTTTTCCACCTCTACTTGGTACATATTTTTCTTTGGTTCTTTATGATGATAAAAAGATCATAGATCATGGTTTCGATTAACTGGAACAATTAGGAGTGAGGATAACATGTGCTACATATTTTATAACTTGGAGAAAGTTAAGCAACTATTTGACATATTTGGACTATTTACTCCCTGTAACTATGTGAGAGCCGAATATATTTACAGGTACAAGGATGCTTTAGGAGGCCTATGGGTTGTCCTGATATTATTCATTTGTTATATTTCAACTGAAGTGCTTCGAATATTAAGTAGCACGTGGTTAAGTTACTGGACAGAACAAAGCAGTACAACAAATCGTGGGCCTGGTTTCTTTCTTATCATCTATTCCTTCTTGTCCCTTGGACAGGTATGTGGACACTGGTCAATTTGGATTGTATTCGGTGTTTATGGGTCAAATCTAAAAGAAAGGTAAACTTAAATCGGTCAAAAGTCATTAAACGTGTATTCAAATGCGTACAATAGCCTAAATTACGCTACTTAAAAGAAATCTGTATTGTTATTTTACTCATATAGCTTTCTTAAGCATATTTAATACTTTACTTAAAAAATTTCTAAAACCTGACACAGCCAATTTTGACATGTGCATAATATTACTCATTTTGACTCATTACCGAACTTGACCGTTTTTTCACTCCAATTGCTGCATGCAGGTACTGGTAACTTTTGCAAATTCTTTCTGGTTAATCACATCAAGCCTTTATGCAGCTAAAAGACTTCATGATACAATGCTGCATTCGGTTCTTAGAGCTCCGACAACATTTTTTCAAACTAATCCATTAGGACGGATCATTAATAGGTTTGCAAATGATCTTGGTGATATTGACCGTAATGTTGCTAGTATTGCTAATCAATTTCTGAATCAACTTTGGCCATTACTTTCAACTTTCGTGCTTATTGCCATTGTGAGCACGATATCTTTATGGGGCATAATGCCTCTGCTTTTCTTGTTTTACACAGCCTACCTCTACTATCAGGTTAGCATCCTTCTCTCCTACCCTTTATGTTTATTTTCCCATTATGTTTGTGAGGTATAACAAGTTCAAATTCAAAAATGCTTTGTAGAGCACATCACGGGAAGTCAAGCGTCTGGACTCCATAACCAGATCCCCTGTGTATGCACAGTTTGGCGAAGCATTGAATGGTTTATCAAGTATTCGTGCTTACAAAGCATACGATCGTATGGCCACCATTAACGGCAAATCAATGGATAATAATATCAGATTTACCCTTATAAACTTCAGTGCCAACCGTTGGCTCACCATAAGATTGGAAACATTAGGAGGTTTAATGATTTGGTTAACCGCCACCTTTGCTGTCATGCAATTTTCAAGAACAAGTGATCAAGTAGCTTTTGCATCTACAATCGGTTTACTACTCAGTTATTCTCTAAATATCACAAATCTTATGAGTAATTGTTTGAGACAAGCGAGTAGAGCAGAAAATAGTTTTAATGCTGTTGAGCGTGTGGGCACGTATATAGATTTACCATCTGAGGCTCCATCTGTAATTGAGGAAAACCGCCCGCCACCTGGCTGGCCCTTATTGGGTCTAGTGGAATTTGAAAATGTGGGATTTCGTTATAGACCGGGTCTTCCTTCGGTTTTGCATGGTTTATCTTTTCGCATATCTCCTACTGAGAAAGTAGGAATAGTTGGAAGGACGGGTGCAGGGAAGTCTACCATGATTAATGCCTTGTTTCGGTTGGTTGAGCTTGAAAAGGGAAGAATTTTGATTGATAATTATGATATCTCGAGTTTTGGATTGACAGATTTGCGTAAAGTTCTTGGTATCATACCACAATCACCTGTTCTCTTTTCAGGTATGATTTAATTTTGAGCGTGATTCTCAATACAAGTTTATCCCATTCTGTACTTTGCATTCTCAAGTTTGAATATAATTGAAGTGAGAGAAAAGAAATGGAATGGTAAAATAAAACTTTGCGTGTTCGGGACACAGAAAGAAAGGAAAAAAAATAAGTGTAATGTTTCTATAGTAACTGGTTTGGGTTGTCCCGCTAATCTTTCCGTAAATAACTAATGTGATCCTTCTGATTACATAAACAATGTTTTTTCACATAATAGTCTAAACCTTCAAATAAAACGATCTAGGAGATTAGAATTACAAAATTAAGATAATATAATTTGTGTTCAGCCTGTTTACAACCGACCAACACGTCTGTCGTTTATATAAACGGGTAAAATGGGCCAGGGTTGATGTCTTTGACACAAGCACATATATGGGTCTTGTTAGGGTTCATTAATTTCAACCCACCAACCTGACACATTTGCCACCCCTAAATACCAACCTAAGTATAAGTTTGTCTCATCTTAACATTCTTCAAGCCAAAGAGATATATGATTTTCTAACTGGAGATAATTATTGCCAAATAGAGGAATATGGGGAGCTTATACACCTTTAATAAATGTACAAAATACAAGATGTAGCCAGTTTGTGTTCTTCTGAAAATAAGATAATAACTAAAATTCAAAATTTACTTTCATTGCCTTCTAGGTATGGTGCGTTTTAATCTTGATCCATTTAATGAACATAGTGATCTTGAGCTTTGGGAGGCTCTTGAAAGGTCATATTTAAAAAACGCGATTGCCAGAAATCGCTTTGGTTTGGATGCTGAGGTATGACTTCATAATAAACTTTTTGATGCTTTGGTATTTAGTACTTCACATATTTGGGACAATATGAAGATATTTGTATTTGACTGATGGTTTTTTTTTTTTTTTTTTTGTAACGAAGGTGTCCGAGGGAGGCGAGAATTTTAGCGTTGGACAAAGACAGCTGCTGAGTCTTGCAAGGGCATTACTAAGAAAATCAAAGATTCTTGTTCTTGATGAGGCAACTGCAGCAGTTGATGTCAGAACCGATGATTTAATACAAAAAACAATCAGAAAAGAATTCAAATCATGCACAATGCTCATTATTGCTCATCGACTCAACACCATCATTGACTGCAATAGAATTCTTGTGCTTGAAAGTGGTCAGGTATTTCTTCATAGTAGTTACATTGAACTCGAGGTAGCAGGTTGTGTGGATCACTTGTTATTTTCCCTATTCTTTTTATAAATGATTGATGCAATAAATAAAAACAATGTTATCTACTAAAATAATCTTGAATCTTTGAATAAACACATTTTTATATTTGTCCTATGTGACCCATTTGAGATAAACACAACGCAAGTCAACCAATTGAGAAGCAAATGGGTCACTTGTATTTAATACTACATTCCATGATGCATTTTACAGAAAAGTTTTGTATCCATTTCAGATTGTGGAATATGATACCCCAGAAAGACTAATATCACGTGAAGGACCGTTCTTGAAGATGGTTCAAAGTACAGGGGCTGCAAATGCTCAGTATTTACAGGATATTGTACTTGGTGGAGAAGGAATAAACAAGTTCAGTGGAGAAGAAGAGCCTGCAGCACAAATTACTGTTATATAAGCCTTGAAGATGACATTTGACAAGGTTTTTTTTTTTTTTCCCTGAAGAAGAAGACAAAAATATGAAGATCATGCAAACCCATTCAAGTGAAGAAAGGAAATTTCAAAAGAATTATATACAACGTGTAGTGAAGAAAACAAATTACAAAGTGTAAAAGAATCCCACCCTTGAAGGTATAGGATAGATATGGTTCTAAGTATTTTTTTGATAAAAATACTACTTGCAGTGACAATGTTGTCACACTTGTAACCACACACGACATTTTAATCTTCATGCCTTTGCCTTGATGTTACTACCATCTATATTGACAACTCTGGCCTTTCTAAAACTATCAAAAAATCTCACATAATTGTAAAAAAAAAATATAATTAAGTGACCTAAATGGAATAGTATGAAACTTGGTTACTATTTATTGATATTTTTTAAGTTTGACCTGAGGTAGGAGGCAATTGTTATGAAAAAAACAATGGAACAACTTTATTAGAGTTTGGTCGTGATTTCGCAACAGGATTAAGTTGTCACTGTTCGGTAGCAGGGCAGGGTTAGGTCCATATGCTATTTCTCTCACAAGTGTTGCAAATTCATGTCACACCACCAAAGTATACCCTCATGTGAAATTTAGGTGTTTTAACTTATAGCACCTCTATATTTCACTAGTTCACATTTAATCTCTAAAACTTGTGAAATTTGTATAAAAAGTATAAAATTAGTTTATTTATTTTAACATTTAACCCTCTCTATCTTCACTACTTTACATTTTATACTTAAACTTATAAATTTATAAAATAACACAATGTTTCACCGGTACATCGTACCAGAGTGGTCCGAAATGAGCCTACCCCCGGTCGTACCAAATTTTAGGGACCTAACGAATTGCGACCCCTTCCATATTGCCATACCAGAGTGTACCACGAACCATGTGACTATGCATTATATAACTTATTTAATATATGTAACTGACCTCACAATCATATTAGACATAGCACAATAAATAGAATCTAAATATAAATACCTAAAACTTTCACATTTCAATCAAGTAATATCAGATGAAGTTCATGAGCTCAAAACGAACGTTATGAAATTACAGGAGTTAATACAATCACTTAGGGTGTACAAGGTGGGTACGAGGAAAAGGTGGGGTGAGCGGAGTCCCCGCGCGCGCACACCGTTGCCGAGTGTCACACCCCCAAAACCTGGGTTAAACTGATTGGTATCTTCATTGCACAGCAGAAGTATTAAATGTAAAATAATACTTAATAAAGCAAAGTACTTAAATGTCACACCCCTAATACCACGTATCATCATAACCAATAAACACAGAGCAACACAGCGGAAATCTTGGAGTAAAATTAAACTATTACAAACCATAAGTGTCCAAAATCCAACACAAATAAATACATATACAGCTTGTAATAAGATCCACGGGCGGATCGGAAAATACAAAAAAATGATAACAGACTTAAAGGCACAACTACAGGGTCGCAAATCCTCAGTATTAGTGCCACGCAGCTTCCAGTCAATTTCGTGTCGTACCAGTAACTTAATCTTTTGAAAATACGTCAGTTTTCACTGGTAAATACAATCAACCGACACATTTTAAAAATCTTTCAAAATATGTTTTAGGGGGCACTTGGCACCCAATTTTATAAAATAACTTGGGATAGTACAAAGGACCTTGTATACAGTTTTACAAACCTGTCTATACATATGGGCCCAATGCAAAAACCGAGATATGATCGACTGACAAAGCACTTCTGAACTATCACACAGAAAGCAGATAATAAATTGCACTAACGGGTGTATGCCTACACCCGGTGCTTAGGTCGTGGCCATTAGCATTTTAATGAGCCTAAGATATCCCAGACATGGTCAAGCTAACCCCCAATGTTTAAGTTATCAGACAATACAGATTAAAACGGGTTATGTGATTTAGTTAAGCCACTATTCGACCACATGACCCCATACCCGACCAAGCGATAATAAATTACCGTATCCCAAGCCCGTATAGGGAAAATAGGTTAAAAGTATTTACCTGAGCTAAATCTTCAGAAAAATCACAACTCAGCCGTAGATCAAGAGGTAAGCACATGCACGATCTACTGGAATGCATTTAATCTGGAGTCATGGTGTTATTAACCAATTAGAGTGCTAACGGGTCCTTAGTTAAGTCATAGACTTGAACCGGCTAGTCTTTCGTTTAAATAAATACGGTACATTATGCTAGATTAAGCGGTGACCGGAGTAGAATGTTATTTGGACCCAACAAGTATCTAAACTTGTATAATATGGGCATACCCATAACATTCTGGATTTTGATAAGGAAATGACAAAGTTAAATCCGTTTCGGTTGGATTACTTAAACTAGTCACGTATTCTTAACCATAAGCGTATAAGCGAAACTGGGTAACCGAATGAGTCATATACAAGTTCCATATGCTAATATGTTTAAAAATACATTATTGTTTCAGTAGGTTTTTAATAAGTATGCCCGTTTTGGTTTTAAACTCATATTATGCCTTATAAGGGCATTTCGGTCATTTTATAACTTATAAAAGAGACTTATGTATAAACTGATGTCAAAGTCATATTTATTCAGTAAAAACATAATTTTTTTTGATGTTATATCATAGTAGGGTATCAAATATATGTGTGGTTGATAGTTTTAGACCAAACTATGTCCCGTAAGGGCATTTTGGTCATTTCACACATAGCTTTGATATCGTATTTGAGATTCTGAGTTTGGGACTTGTACCTATTGTAAAAATATTTAAAATAATTTTACAATTCAATAGGTAACAAGTTTTGGTTCATAGCTATGGTTTTAAACCATACTATGCACCAAAAAGGCGATAAAGTCGATAAATGCCGATTATTTTGGTGTTTAAGGTACACTGAGGTTATGACCTGTTTTATATAACCAAAATATGTTATTAATCATATTATAACAATAGGTAAGAGTTTTGATTATAAAAAGCTTGATTAAAGTCACTTTATGCGAAAAAGGGTAATTTGGTCATTTATCGGCATTATACGAATATTAAGCCTTAATTCAGTTTATAATCTGAATTAACAACCCAAGTAGTCCATACTCTGATATACGTCAGTAGGCATTAAATCTTGGTGATGAAATTATGTTTAACCTTTCGAAAATGCCGGAAAGGGCATTATAGTCAGTTAAAAGCATCCTTTACGTCTTTTCATCAAAACTTAGTTTATGACCAGGTTCTTGACATCGAAATAATCTCATTATGTTTACAAATAAGTTCATAATTTATGTGTATGTTTATAAATGTATGAAACCTTGTTTTACACCAAAAGGGCCTTTTTGCAAAGTTGAAGTATAATTACCGGAACTTGTATATAAACTCAGATTACTAATGGACCATGTAGTATAACTTTAGGAGATTATACTATACAATAACATGGTCCTAAAATAACTTTTAATCAGTAGCCTAAGTTGCTAATTCGGGTCAGAACTGGAAGTCAAAGCAGAAGTCAAACTTCGCGACTTTCGGTTGCGAACCGACCCTAGACCTGGACTTGACGGGCCGAACATGTTTATACATGTTCTAATTATTACTACCAAGTTATTAATGTTACAAAACATATTTTACAACACCTAGATTACTAATTATGATTTATTTTCAAAAACTGACATGTTGACTTTTATTGACTTTAACTTTGACCCGTCAATTGGTCAAGAAAACGTGGTAATTAGGAGGTGCCCTTTTAAGGGATTAACACCTACCTAATTACGATCACGTAGCCACGTTCATAACAAAACATGGATGGACCATAACGGTCTAAGCCTAAGGACAAAGAGTTTTTACGTCAACGCTTTGACTTTGGCTTTTAAGCCTAATGAAAACAACTAGAATGAAATGGAACACTTACTAGTGATCCAGATGAAGCTTAGAACTCAGGGGAATGCTCCAAGAATACCAGGAACTTTCCAAGAGAGCTTGAGAGAAGAAGATGGATGAATGAGCATGTAATGAGGCAACCAATTGCCCCTTTTATAGTTGAGGAGGAGCTACGAGGGCATGCCAGGTGTTTGAGAGTGTCCTTGGACGTAAACAAGTGTCCTAAGTCGGGGCAACAGGTGACAAAGGGTGGCAATGGCGACAAAGGTGGCAGCACATGAGACTGCCACACTTTCAGTCGCTGGCAGGTCCTTGCGGACCGTATGGGTTTAGCCATGCGGTCCGTAAGGACCTTAGGCGCCCACTGTTTTCAAATGGCTTACAGACCGTAACCAATAATGCTTGCAGTCCGTAACCGACTTTCAAAAATGAAAATTTTGGCATTTCTCATATTTAGTCCTCCAGCTTTTATTATCTACGCATAGTGGATATAACTTATCATTTCAACGACTTTAGTCCCTCTCGTTTTATCATATGACATCCGAGAATAGTCGGGACATGTGTCGGAACTTTATTGGACGTAAAAACAAGTGGTGTTACATCCTCACCCCCTTAAAATAAATCTCGCCCTCGAGATTTAATCAAACAAATGTGGGTACTTCTGTCGCATAACGCACTCGACCTCCACGTATATTCAGGACCTCTACGGGCATCCCATTTAACTTTTACAATCGGTACATGCTTTTTACGAAGCTTCTTAACCTGCCGATCTTCAATCGCTACAGGTTTTTCAACGAACCTCAAGTTTTTATCAATTTGCACGTCTTCGGGTGGCATAGCCAACGATTCATTAGCCAAGCATTTCTTCAAATTTGAAATGTGGAAGACATCATGGATTCCACTAAGCTTCTCTGGCAGTTTCAGCTTATATGCTACAGACGCGAGTCGCTCGATAATCTCGAACGGTCCAATGTATCTTGAGCTCAACTTGCCCTTTTTGCCAAACCGCATAACGCCTTTCCAAGGCCACACTTTCAATGGCACTTTGTCCCCTATTGGAACTGAAGAGGTTTACGCCTCTTATCTGCATAACGTTTCTGCCGATCCTTGGCAGCTTTGAGACGGTCGCGGATTTGCATAATCTTATATGTGTCTCAAGGACTATCTCTGGTCCTGTCAATTGGGCCTCCCCAACTTCTACCCAGCAAACGGGCGTCCTACACTTTATCCCGTAGAGATAATGTCTCCATAGTTTGAGCGCAAAAACCACAACACCTAACTCCAAATCGTGTGTGGTGTAATTTCTTTCGTGTATCTTCAACTGTCATCATGCATTGGCGATTACTTTACCTCTTTGCATAAGCACACATACCATGCCCGTGTGTGATGCATCACAATAGACCACAAAGTCTTCGATACCTTCTGGTAATGTCAACACTTGAGCATTACTCAACTTCTGTTTCAGTGTCTCGAAAGCTTCTTGCTGTTTAGGACCCCAATTAAATTTAACATCCTTGCGGGTCAACGTGATCAACGGTGTGGCAATCCTCAAAAGGTTTTCTATAAATCTTCTGTAATAGCCAGCTAATCCCAAGAAGCTGCGGATTTCTGACGGAGTCTTAGGAGCTTGCCAGTTCATTATGGCCTCGATCTTGGCGGGATCTACCTGGATTCCGCGTTCACTGACAACATGTCCTAGGAACTGGACTTCACGGAGCCAAAACTCACACTTTGAAAACTTGGCATACAGTTTCTCTTGTCTCAGCAATACTAATATGCACCTCAAATGTTTCTCGTGATCAGCTTGATTACGAGAATAGATAAGTATGTCGTCTATGAAGACAATGACAAACTTATCCAAGTATGGTTTGCAGACCCTGTTCATCAAATCCATAAAGGCTGCAGGTGCATTTGTGAGCCCAAAAGGCATCACTAAGAACTCGTAGTGACCATACCTTGTTCTGAATGCCGTCTTCGGAATATCTTACGTTCGAACTTTAAGCTGATGGTATCCCGACCTCAAGTCGATCTTGGAGAAAAAGCTTGCTCCTTGGAGTTGGTCGAAAAGATCACCGATCCTGGGTAATGGGTAACGGTTCTTGATCGTCAACTTATTTAGCTCATGGTAATCGATACACATCCGCATCGAACCGTCCTTTTTCTTTACAAACAAAATTGGAGCTCCCAAAGGCGATGAGCTAGGTTGTATAAAACCTTTTTCCAAGAATTCATCAACTTGAGTTCTTAATTGCTTCATTTCCGTAGGTGCTAAATGATATGGAGCTCTTGCAACAGGTGCAGCACCAGGTATGATATCTATTTTGAACTCCACTTGCCTATCTGGAGGCAGACTAGGCAAGTCTCCGGGAAAAAATCTGAGAACTCTGAAATCATGGCAAGTCTTCAATCTTAGGCTTTGGGGTATCAACAGTAACCTGTGCCATATAAATGACACAACTTCTTTATACATCTTGATGCCTTGAGTAATGTTGCTTTTTCTGGTAATCCGTATTGTAGGTCTCCTTGGATAGTGAGTACGTCACCAGTCGAGGAATTAATTTCAATGAGTTTCTTGTTACAGACTATATGGGCTTGATTATGAGACAACCAATCCATACCAAGAACTACATCAAATCCTGCCAATTTCATTGGCAAAAGCGAGATAGGAATAGAATGATTCTTGATGGATATAGAACATCCATCCAGAATTGTTGAAGCAGTTTCTATTGTACCATCGGCGAGTTCTACATCGTATGTTATGTCTAGAGTTCTTATGGGCAAATTTAGTAAGGCACTAAACTTATGGTCTATAAACGACTTATCCGAAACATCATTAATTAGAAGCGTACCTGTTATCACATTATCATCATTGACAGCTTCCTTTGCGTTCATCTGAAACGCCCGTGCGTTTCCTTTCTTTGCCCCTCCGGGCTTCCCAGCGTTTTCCTTCTTGTACGTCAGGCATTTTGACTTGATATGCCCCTTCTCGTTGCAGTTATAGCAAGTGGCATCCTTCAAATTTTTACACTCTAAAGTCTTGTGCCCAGTATCCTTGCATATTCCGAAAGGTCTAACTTGCGTCTCAAATCAACACTGACCGTTATGCGTTTTTTTGCACGTCTTACACAATGGCTTATGACCTGACTTGTTATGGTTCTTATTAAATCCAAACTTCCCTTTCTTATTCGAGTGGTTGGGTTTATTATCCTCTCTCTTCCTCTTTCCATCACTTTCAGACTTGATGGACCTTTGTCTTTTCAGGTCCTGAGTTAAAGTCATAGCTAGGTCCACAGACCTATAATCTCTGGCCTTGAAGCCCTAACGTTCCCTTTAATCTCCGGTTCCAAACCTCCAATGAAACGCGCAATGCGTTTCGGTTCCGGTGAAATCAAATATGGTACCAATCGAGACAATGAATTGAAGTCCGAAACATACTTCCTACAATCCAGATTTCGCATAACCAATCCAAGAAAATCTGATTCAATATTTTCCACCTCGTGAGGCGACAATATGCATCCTTCACCATTTC
Organism: Scalesia atractyloides; assembly: GCA_947069175.1. NCBI lineage: Eukaryota > Viridiplantae > Streptophyta > Magnoliopsida > Asterales > Asteraceae > Scalesia > Scalesia atractyloides. Next base: position 50,467,472 of record CAMTDV010000004.1, on the reverse strand, counting down.
CACAAATTTATCCCAACTGAGATTGTACAAATACACTTTCCCTGCAGACTGTATCATGGATTTCCACCATATCAGGGCATCGCCCTTGAACGACTGAGCTACATACTTAACCACGTCTTTCTAACACACCCACTAATCTGCACTATAGTCTCAATTTCGTCTAACCACCTCAATGTTTCAACCGCCCCTTTCTCGACCAGTGAAATCACGGGGCTTACAAGACACAAAGTACCTGTACGGACAACCTTCTTTCGAAAACTAAGTCTTTTTCTTATACTCTTGCATTTCCTTCCTCACGTTTGAGGAGTGTTCAGAGTTATCCTTTTTATTCAAAGAAGGATGTTTAGAATGTTGCTGAGTGGTATGCTTCGAAGTATGCTTAGAGGTGTGTTTATAGTGAGAAGCACTCGACTCACGTTGCTTTTCATCATAAGCTTTAATCGCCTTGCCAATCTCTGTGGCTACCAAAGCTTGCAGATCACCTTTGGTTATAACAATATTTTCATTTGCGTCATCATCCTTTCTTCGGCTATTAACTTCATTAGAGTTTGCCATCTTGTCCGTTTGAAGCTAAAATAATAATATATAAGGAATTAGGCATACACGCTTGATGACTTATAACGTATGGCATGGTATAATAAAACCATATAAACTTGTAAAGTTTATGGGGGTGAATAAATATGGCACAAAAGGCCTGTCACAAAGGACAAAGTAAGAATAACACCAAAGGCTTGTTATAGTGATTCAAATTATATGGCCAAGATCACAAAAGGATCATAAGGCTCTGAGGTTTGAACGAAATCTATTACCTCAAGACAGGGAGTCATAGACCACACGAGCCGTCAAAGTTACTAGTGATCCAGATCAAGCTTAGAACTCAAGGGAATGCTCCAAGAATACTAGGAACTTTCCAAGAGAGCTTGAGAGGAGAAGATGGATGAATGAGCATGTAATGAGGCAACCAAGTGCCCCTTTTATAGTTGAGGAGGAGCTAGGAGGGCATGCTAGGTGTTTGAGAGTGTCCTTGGACGTAAGCAAGTGTCCCAAGTCGTGGCAACAGGTGACAAAAGGTGGCAATGGCGACAAAGGTGGCAGCACATGAGGCTGCCACACTTTCAGTCGCTGGCAGGTCCTTGCGGACCTTAGGCGCCCACTGTTTTCAAATGGCTTACGAACCGTAACCAATAATGCTTGCGGTCCGTAACCGCCTTTCAAAATGAAAAATTTGGCATTTCTTATATTTAGTCCTCCAACTTTTATTATCTACACATAGTGGATATGATTTATCATTTCAACGACTTTCGTCCCTCTCGTTTTATCATATGACATCCGAGAATAGTCGGGACACGTGTCGGAACTTTATTGGACGTAAAAACACGTGGTGAACACCCTAACCTGGAACGGGTTGACGTGTCACTATTACGATTCAGATATAAACATAATTCCATTAATATTTAAAAGTGTTACAACGCTTAACAAAATTGAAAATGGGACGTCTAATTCAATACAATTATTTCTACTATGGTCTCTTTTCATACACTCGAACACTCTTCCGTGTCCCGTCCCAGTTGTCATGATAACCTGACGTAAAGAATAAAACACAAAAACGTACGTCTGAGCAAAATTTGAAAGTTTTGCCCAGTGCGCGGATAGAGGGCACAGAAAGACTATTTTAATTCCTTTTTAAAAGGATTCACTTCAAAAATGTTCATATATCAAGTTCGAATCATAATGTTTTAAATTAGCAAATCGGGTTTTAGATAGTGTACCCAAAGCCCAACAAATTTCAATTAATATCAGATTGATGCAGGGTAGCAAGCCCAAAGCATCCAGATAGAATAGAGTGTGGGCAAATCACACTTACCTATTCCCAAACTATATTTACTTTTTCCTAGGATTGATCCATACGCCTTCAGACTGTACATAAAGTACCAGAATGCTCATAGAGCTAACAGATTGAGACGCCGAGATCGTACCGTCACGGATAGTACTACACCGTTCTATGCCACAACGATGTACAGCTCCCCAGGTGGTGACAGACTTGGGTACCATATTTCATATAACAAAATTATATAATTATTAACTTGTTAGCTTTCAAAACTTATAAAATTCAGATTTCATAAATCATTTTTTCCAAATATCCGATATAAAATAAAACCTTTTCAAAACGTTGTAACTTCCAAAACATTTGTCATAACTTAATTCTAATACGGAATTTAAAAATCAGAAATGAGATGCCCGTAGGCCAAACAACATGTATCAAAATAAGAGATTCTATCCATAACTTAAGACATGATCACGAGACTGAATAATAGATTTCTTCTACACGATCATAAATCCTACGATATTATTGTATTTAAAAATTATAAACAATAGACTGGGAAGGTTATCATGTTCGTTTATAATATTCCGTCAAACCTTGATACTTAGAAAATTTTGTAAAGTCCTTTCAAAAATCTTTATTGTTGTAATATAATTTAATATTATATATATAGGTTATTATTGATCAGAAATTAATAAACTATAGTTTATTATTTATATTATTAGTTATAACAAATTTTGACGTTACAATAATTTGTAATATACGTACACACCTGCACTTGTCTTAACAAAAGTTTTTAGTATATTATTATATTTAATTTTATTTATTAGTTTGATACTAAAAAGTTTAATAATATTAAGTTAATACGTTTCGATAGTTTGTTTGTAATAACTAAAATCTCTTTTAAATTATTAGTATAACTATTGAACAGAATAAAGCATTTATTTTTCTGAAATACTATAGAATATGTGTAGGTTTAATTTTATATCTTTTCATAATATTTAGAAAATATAACTAGAAATATAGTTTATTATATATTTGGCATAAGCAAACCCAATTAGTTTTCAAATAAAATAGACCAAATAAAAGAAAATTATTTGTTACATCTACAGATATATAATACAAAGATAATACCTCACTGTGTTCGCCTTCTGTGATTGGTTCATCAGAAAATTATAAATATTATCGGAAAAGAAAACGAGGTGGAAAGAAAATCTGATTTATTTTTAAGATAGTAATTTGATAGGTGCTTATTGGTTTTTATACACAAATTACTTTCCCTGTGATTATGACACCTATTTAGTAAAAATGGTGACTCAAAGGGACACGTGTGGCTTTTATGAGAGTAGCCAATTGGATTAAGATATGCATAGAAAATGCTTGGAGGTTAAGTTACAAACTTTTCATTTTTTATTTATTTATTTATATTAACATTTCATTCAATTTCATGTATACACAACCGTTTACAACATTTTAAACGACATCTATTTTAACTAGTTTTATATAGTAATTATTATTTTTATGTAAAACATAGGTATATTTATATAAGACTTTAAATAATAATCATTTCATTTGTTAAAATCTTATTTGATTAGACTAAAACAAAAAAGTTTCTAACAAAATTTAAAACATGTTATTTACTATAATATATATATATATGTATGTATAATTATTTACGATTATTACACGTGGTGTTACATCCTCACCCCCTTAAAATAAATCGCGACCTCAAGATTTAATCAAACAAATGTGGGTACTTCTGTCGCATAACGCACTCGACCTTCCACGTATATTCAGGACCTATACGAGCATCCCATTTAACTTTTACAATCGGTACATGCTTTTTACGAAGCTTCTTAACCTGTCGATCTTCAACCGCTACAGGTTTTTCAACGAACCCCGGGTTATTATCAATTTGCACGTCTTCGTGTGGCATAGCCAATGATTCACCAGCCAAGCATTTCTTCAATTTTGAAATGTGGAATACATCATGGATTCCACTAAGCTTCTCTGGCATTTTCAGCTTATATGCTACAGACTCGACTCGCTCGATAATCTCGAACGATCCAATGTATCTCTGGCTCAACTTGCCCTACCGCATAACGCCTTTCCAAGGCGACACTTTCAATAGCACTTTGTCCCCTATTTGGAACTGAAGAGGTTTACGCCTCTTATCTGCATAACTTTTCTGCCGATCTTTAGCGGCTTTGAGACGGTCACGAATTTGCATAATCTTATCCGTCTTCTCAAGGACTATCTCCGGTCCTGTAAATTGGGCCTCCCCAATTTCTGCCCAGCAAACGGGCGTCCTACACTTTCTCCCGTAGAGATAATGTCTCCATAGTTTAAGCGCAAACACCACAACACCTAACTCCAAATCGTGTGTGGTGTAATTTCTTTCGTGTATCTTCAACTGTCGTGATGCATAGTCGATTAATTTACCTCTTTGCATAAGCACACATCCCATGCCCGTGTGCGATGCATCACAATAGACCACAAAGTCTTCGATGCCTTCTGGTAATGTCAACACTTGAGCATTACTCAACTTCTGTTTCAGTGTCTCGAAAGCTTCTTGCTGTTTAGGACCCCAATTAAATTTAACATCCTTGCGGGTCAACGTGGTCAACGGTGTGGCAATCCTCAAAAAGTTTTCTATAAACTGCTTCACCTTAATTGTTATTTGAACAAGTAAAAGTTCTGTCTTGGTCCGAGTGGGGATAACATTTCTCTCCTGGAATCTTCTGTATAGCCAGCTAATCCCAAGAAGCTGCGGATTTCTGACGGAGTCTTAGGAGCTTGCCAGTTCATTATGGGCTCGATCTTGGCGGGATCTACCTGGATTCCGCGTTCACTGACAATATGTCCTAGGAACTGGACTTCACGGAGCCAAAACTCTGACTTTGAAAACTTGGCATAAAGTTTCTCTTGTCTCAACAATTCTAATATGCACCTCAATTCTAATATGCACCTCAAATGTTTCTCCCGATAGATCTACCAATACAATCTGAGGTCTAACGATTAATGATTATGGATGCAAATGGGCCACCGTGTATTGAATCCACGAGTATAAACTACAATTACTCAAGGTCATCACAAGGTCACAATTGACAGTACTATCTAAATGTCATACTTAAATAAGCAGTATATAACTTCTCTTAAATGGAAAACATCATTTAAAAGGGGTCATGAAACCACAAGAAAGATTGTAAAGTTTGTAAAGCAAGCATGTTTCTCCTTCGAATATGTATAAAACAAGTAAAGTAAAAAGGCTTTTGTGACTCACCTGGATTCCAGGAAAATGCTAGCAATTAAAATTATGTCCGAGAAGGATATTCAACCTACAAGTTCCCTCACTAATTGTCTAATAACGTGTCTACGTGGCAAGTTGATAACCCGCCTTGTTAGACTCAATGAGATGCTTATCCTTACGAAAAAAACATTTAACTCAATGACCCGTTGGTGAAGAATTATTCGAGTATTTACCGTTAGATATATTAACATACAATATATATATATATATATATATATATATATATATATATATATATATATAGGGAAAGGTTCATGCGAGAACCACCTTTATTGTGAGAATCGCGAGAACCAATGTGAACACAAAAGTAACCCACTACATCACCACCCAAAGCCTAAAAATACCTAACCCCCCCCCCCCAAAAAAAAAAATACCTAACCCCCCCCCCCCACCACCCACCCCCACCCCCAAGCTAAATTCTAAAAACTAACCCCCCCCCCCCCAAAAAAAAAAAAAAAAAAAAAAAAACCTAAAAAAATCTAAAAGACACAAAAAGAAAAAAATCTAACATTTTTTACAAAAAAATCTAACATTTTTTACAAAAAAAAAAATCTAACATTTTTACAAAAAATCTTGTACGTCGACATTTTTTTGTGACGAAAATTAGCGATTTTTTGTAAAAAGTGTTAAAAAAATATTTTTGGTGTTTTTTAGATTTTTAGGTATTTTTGTTTGTGTTCACATTGGTTCTCGCGGTTCTCGCAATAAAAGGTGGTTCCTAACGGATCATTCTCCTATATATATATAATAACACATAATACTGGGATCTCACCCCAAAACCTTATTTACCAGTCCATATTAATGTACAAGAATATCATCCATCACATAAACCATTGTAACATCCCATGTTTTCATGTCAATAAAAAAATCCCAAAGTACGCAGAAAACTTAGCGGTTAAGAAATCTTGTGATTGGTGAACCAATTCTCACAAAGATACCCTTACCAAACTCACAATTAAAACCCGGCCCAATTGGGATCAAGACCCGAGCATACGCGATAAGTATCCGCACGAAAATCGAGAAAAACACATGATTGGACGAAAAAGGCGGCGGAGGACGCGTGTCACGAAGTGGTGACACGTGGCAGACATAGGTGGATACGTGGCAGCCTATGCCAGACTGACCTCCCTGGTGCCACGCGAGAGATGCCCCATCTCCTCTCGCGACGCGCTGGAGAGGTCCACCTGGCCTATATAAGGGCAGGCCTGGGACAGTTTCATTTGCACATTTCGATCTCTGAAATCGATCCTCTAAAATCTCTCGTATCTCTGTTTCTTCCTATTCTCGTATATGAAACCCTAATCGCTAAAATGATACCCTATCCGGTCGATCGGAAACCAAATAAACGGATGTTTAAGTGCTGCCTGAATAAGGCTATATTGTCATCTACGTTGAGGTTTTGATCTCGTGATTATCGTTAAAGTTTGAGTTGGGTTTATACATTAATACAGATTACCTTTTGTGAAACTAGATGACTTAGTGAATAGAAGGCTTAGAACCAGGAGGCTTGTTAAAATCAGAACAATAGACTTACAAGAAGCTTAATTAAGTGAAGGCTCAAGAACTACACCTAGTAAGGTGAGTTCCTCTGAACCGTTTCTAAAACGGGATGAAACACCCCAATCGCGTAATATACAACAACACGCGACGGAATCATTGGGGAGTCACGTTACAAATTGTTTCATAACACATGGTGCATAAAGTTTTGTTTTATTGAGTTAGATTTTACATTGTCTTGGAAATAACACAACAAAGTACTATAATTGTCTTGCAATTTTTTTATGGTCACTAAGGCCCAAGTCCGCCATATGTGAAGCATGCTCAAAGTCAAACATAAGTTCCTGAAACATATGTGAAAATAAAACGTAAGCATAAAAATGCCTGTGAGTAACATATGTTTTTGATGAAGATTCATGGCTTTGATTGTTTAAGAAATGTTTGACTATATCACGATATAAAAGTGTTTCTTTTATGAAATCATATGAAAATCGAATGATTTAAAAGAAGTAATGCAAGGTTAACTTAATAACCAAAATATGCCATGTCTTGTATAAAATGTCATGTCTTGTATAAAATATGTCATGTATAAAACAATGTCTTGCGTAAACCAAATGTTATGTGTAAAACAATGTCTTGTGTAAACCGTAGTCATGTATAAACCAATGTCTTTGTGTAAACAAAAATGTCTTGTATAAGATAATGTTTTTGAATGAACAATAGTCTTGTTTAATCAAAGGTTTTGTTTTATAAATCAATGCTTTTATTTTGTAAACATAGATATTGATTGTTGGCGAATACATTCAAGCCTTGTTGACTGTCGGATTAACCCTTATAAGGACAAAGGTTTATCAATTGTTCATCGGATTTTGTCATTCCCTATGGATACTTCCAAACAAAACTAGGAAGCGGGAATGGGGTTGTCAAACCTATGGTACCATAACATACTACCGGTCGGCGGGATTAATGTTAATGAATGTATCATTGTAGAGTTCAACGCACCAAAATGTCTTAAACAATGTAAGCATGTCGTGAAAATGTTATGAAACCATGTGTTAGGTATACTAAGTCAATATACCATATAAAATGTCTTTGAAACCATGTGTAAGTATACTAAGTCAATATACCATGTAAAATGTCTTTGAAACCATGTGCAATATGTACAAGATAAACAAGCCATGTATAATATCATGAAAACAAGAAAGTAGTGATAGGCACATATGAATCACCCCAAAACATTTGAAAAACTTAAAAGAGGGGGCTATGTATTCACTTGGGATTGCGTATAAGTCTTGTATAAAAGATCAAACAAAGCTTGGAGGATCAAGGATTCAAGTGGCTCCTAATATCGAATAACTATGTTAATAATTCGGGACTTTAATCGGCGGATCGGATAGAATGAAGTTTTTAAATCAAATGAGTGTTGGAACTCATATGGCATGATTTAATAAACTTAAGATTCTGATTTGAAAGTGATCCTAAGTGCTTTTGACCCGTTATGACTCGTTAAGATAGTTTACGCTACTTTAGCGGGTCATTTGCGTAAATATATTATCGGATGGTCAAATATGTCCTATGATAATTCTTATATGCCAAAACATGTTTGATAATATTGTAACACCAGTTTATATGTAAAAACTTTGGTTACATATGCTTAAAATTGATTTATGCGCAAAAAGGGTATTTTGGTCATTTTAGGCATAAGGTATAACCTCAGTAGGTTATTCCCTATGCAACTATGGTCACATATGTATGTTTGGTTGGATCCTAAGATCAACCAAACAGGTTGGATTCGAAAGTCAAAGCGGTGGTCAAGACCGCTCGACTTACGACCCTAAATAAGCACTAAACTAGAAGTGACGAGTTAGACATGTCAAAATATGTCTAACTAAATTGAAAAAAAAAGATTTGGTATCAAAACTTGGTGTTTTGATACCCGAAAATAAGTCTGTCGTAAAATGCACATAATGCGCATCTTTGACCGAAATTTTGACTCGTCACTTCGACTAGTAAACGTGGTAATCAGAAGGTGCAATCGCTAGGGATTACAACCTTTGTGATTACGATCACGTTGCAAAGTTCAATTGAACTTTGACTTGACCAAATATGGTCAGAACCGAAAATCAAATTGTTTGACTTTTGGCTCAAAATGCCAAAATAATGAAATAACTAAGGAGAGCACTTACTCGTGTTGAAGAACACTTTCAGAACTCAGAGTTGGAGGCCTCCAAAAGCTAGAAGCAAGCTCCAAGAGAGTGGGAGAAAGATATGAGAAATGAGCAAGTTGGAATGGCAAGACTCTTGGCTATTTATAGTGAGTTTGAGCTCACAAGATCAAGCCAAGTGTCTTTCCACGTGTTAGGATATGCTTAGTGTCATTACACTTGTCCAAAGGAGGTGAAATGGTGGCAAAATCGCAAACTTAGAGGCCTAGGAAAGAGCAAGAAGCTGCCAGCTGCAAACTGACTATCTGGGAGGTCCTTATGGACCGTACGGACTACATGCTTACGGTCCGTCAGCCTTTGATCTGGCAAAAAGTTTGCAATAATGACAGTTTTAGTCCGTGGACTTATTTCGTCGCGTTTTGTCATTTTTAACCCTTTTAACCTAATTTTTAGGCTCTATAAAGGCGTTAAGGCATATGTAACTTGAATTTTTCCGGGAAATGTCATGGATGTTGGTTCGTTCCATTGTACGGTTACGCGTTTCGCAAAATTACGAAAAGCTTTAACGAATACGAAAATGATCGAAATTACGCCACGATTGACATTTTTGCATTCTCATCAATAAAATACAAGATTTTATTGATTACAAAACGTTTGGATGTGTAAATATGGTTCGTATTCAAAATACGAGAATTGGCAGACTTCCGCAGTTTGTCGCAAATAATCCTTGGACTCGAATAAGCATGTTTTTGCCATACCTAACCCTTCAAAACTTATATCTAAGTTATATAAAGGGTATTTAGGGTATGTTTAGCTTATTCCCTTGTTCCGTAGTGAACGTCGCGTTAAATTTTGCACAAGGGTTACACGGGTGTGTTGTTCTATTTGATCGATAATAATTATGGAATCGACTATTTATAGCATATGTGATATGTAGCAATGATGGATAGGATGATTGAGGGATGATTGTATGTATCTGATTTAGCCAGTAGAGTTTGTATACATAGCCTAATTATGTGAACATACTGTGCCTACTCTGTTCTTATTGATAGGATGATTGAGGGCTAATTGTATGTATCTGATTTAGCCAGTAGATTTTGTATACATAACCTGGTTATGTGAACATAGTGTGCTTACTCTGTTCCTATCTGCCATGATTATATCTGATTGATGTTATAGTCGATAAATATATGTTTTGAATAAAACCATTTATGTTCATGAACCCGCCAATAAAAAACTGAGTCCCAAGTATTTTTCGGGCACACATCCTAGGTGCCATGTGATTGCAGGAGTCGAGGTTGATTAGACTAGCATATGAAGAGGTAGAGGTCTAGAGGGCTGCTGAAGATTTAGATTGCTAGTCTAGTTTAACTAATGAAAGTGTTATTGTATAATAATACATATGTATAATACTCTTTAATGTTTAATAAAATTCAAAAGCTTCTGTTGTGAATTCTCTAATTACTATGTGTTCTGTAAATTCGACGCGTAACACCCCAGAGCTTATCATGGGATGCGGGTGTTACAACCATATAAGTATATTTTACCAACTTACACATATCAATATGTATATTCATACAATCGTCTAGGGATGAGCACGGTACCTGTTCGAACCGAACCAGTACCATTATCGAAAAATGGGAAAAGTGGCTACTGGTACCGGTATCGAAAAACGGGGAAAGTGGTTACCGGTACCGAATTTACTTGGTACCAAATGCACCTCTCTACAATCGTCTATAAATCTATTGTTTTCGAATACGTTTACTGAATAGTCGTATATTTGACTTTCTGAAATTTGTTATTAATAAAATATTTATTCTAAGACTTTACTACATACATATATATATATATATATATATATATATATATATATATATATATATATATATATATCGTCAAAATATTTTTTAAATCTAGTATGTATAAAATTATATAAGTTTCCATAATTTTTATCGGTTTTTAAGTAAACTTACTGAATAGTCGTTTATTCGACTTTTTGGATTCTTTGACACCAAGACTTTGAAAACACATGTTTTATATTAAAATACATTGTAAGTCCATAATGTTAAAAATTTTATTTCAAAACTTCAAGACTTGGATTTCGATGAAAATACCATTTATCACATAAAATGATAGATTTTTCAATAAGCTATATTTATATGTTTGGAATCTTTAGTGTATGAAAATAATGTTTTTGAACACTAAATAACCAAGTCTTGTTATTAACATCATAACATAAACAATTAACACAAATTCAACACGTAACATATTCATGTCCTAAAATCACCAAAACTAGCACATTTCATGCAATTTTACACACTTTAACTTATCAACTTTGCTGATTTTAAAGTGTTATCATATCTATCATTCCATGTAATAAAAAATAAGCATTTAAGGCCTGTTTGTTTATCATAAAATGACCTTAAATTTGCTGCTCTAAACAGGTTTATAAAATCATCTAGTTAGACACCGAAATCTAGCCGAAAAGCACCAAAACAAGCATACAACACCGACTAAATCACCCATTCAAAGTTGTAAACACAATATACATTCTAATCCACATATTTTCCACACAAAATATGGTGTATAATTATGTTTCAAAATAGTTTTCAAAATCACACTTTCATTTGTCAAAAACTTAGCCGAAAAGCACACGTTTATACACCGAAAGTTATACAATCACCCAATTAATTTACTAAATAATCATGTACTTTAAATAATAAATTTCCCACATAAAATATGTTAAAATTTTCTGTTCTTGACCAGATTTAAACATGTACTCATTTTGCATGTCAAAAACTTCCATTTTTCTACTTTTAAACCTACCAAATCATCAATTAAAAACACCCAAGTGTCATGAACACTTAGACACTTTAAGACCTGAGTTTTAGGCTTTTTATATCATCATTAAACTACTATATTTACAGACCTATGTTCTTCATCCTAAATTTTGCATAAAATCACATTTCTAACAGCATATTGAAACCTAAACAACACCCGATCTTTATGAAAACTCCAAAATTCGTGTAGAACTTATATTATCAGATTATATCACTCATAAAACTTTATCTAAACTTCCTAAGTTCAATTTGTAAACCATACTTTACTTTCATGCATAAATCCCTAATTTCTACCCACGTTTAGGGCACCATAATGCATCAAATACATCATCAAACAACACATATCTGATCATCAACTTTTATGAACTATTTTGGTACCAAAAATATGAGTAAAATACAGCTTATATTATGCTTATGTCCGTGGAACATGGTTATGTTGATGAATTTGGTAAGTAACTAACAATTATGTATTAGGAGCCTTAGATGGCCATTTTGGTATGAATATGTTATGTGTTTTGTTCATTTTGGTGTTAGATATGCTATGTGTGGCCTGCATATTAGCTGCATGTTATGTTTTAGTAATTTTGGTATGGGATATGTTATTGTCGCAGTATGGCACCACATTGGTCATTTTGAATATCTTGCATATTAGTTGCATGTTATGTTTTAGTCGATTTTGGTATTGGATACCTTATTGTTGCATTATGGCACCATATCAGTCATCTGGAGTAGCTTGAATTAGCTTGCATATAAACGAAACAAAAGTCAGAATTTTCCATTCACATTTAAAACCAAGTCCATACATTTTAGCTACAATACATAGTCTACAACATCATGTTCATGGACAAAAAATAAATACATAGACAACAAACAAGATCTAACTGAAAATCAGTAAATTCTTCTAAGTTCTTGCATTGTCTTCAAGAATTCTTCTTTGTTCTTGACTCATTTGCAACTTATCTTCATACTCGTTCTTGCCCTTCAACAAATTAGGTATGATGTCCATGCAACTTTGACACATTTTTGTTGGTTCAATCCACATAAAAACCCACATTTTTGTTTTAAAACACCCAAAAAAAATTGATTTTTAAATAACCGGTGATTTTAAGAAAAAAAATTAAAAACTTACCTTGTCATGGCATCCATAGAACTTTTGGCCTAGATTCTGAGATGTTTTGATGTTCGAATCGCTGCTTCCTTTCCACACCAACAAAGCACCATTTTTTTGCAACCTTGAAACCCTGATTTTTTTGCAGTTGGGGAAGAAGATGCGAAGCTTATAAAGGGCGCCTCCAAAAATTAAATCAGTAACACCAGAAATACCTTTGCCATAAATAACCCTAACTGAGGAATTTAACTTAGTTTGGTGAAAAAGGATGTAAATTGTTATATAACATTGGACATAAAAATGAAATTATGAAATGAAATCTTTTGAAGGGTACGTTTCTGAATTCCTAACATACATAAAGGACACAAAGTGTAATTTTCTCTTGTTATTATTAAAGGGGAGGTTTAATTATTGGTGGGACCCACTTGAGTTTAAATGATGAATTAAATTTATCTTTATGTTTTAATTTTTATTTTTAATAGTAAGGCCATTTTAGTCAATTTACATTCATTTTTAATAATAAAACTAAACTTCATCCATGTCAGGGATACTATCTGAGCAACAAGTTGTCAGACCAAAGAAAACACACACGTAATTTTGAAAATGTGGAGACTAAAGGTGAAGCTTGGACAAACCATAAGACTAATCGTGCATTTTACTCTATTTAATTTAAAAGCCGACTTAGCTTCTAGTGTTTTTTTTATTAAAAATGTAAAATGTAACTAATTAAAAATGGAAAAGTTTAAAATTATTGAATTAAGCTTAACATGGTTAAAAAAATAATAAGACACAACCATAGCATACAATAAAGGTTATCAAAACTAGAATACTTTATCTATATACCTTTAAAACTACCTTCAAAAAAATATAACTATAAAATTATGTAACTTTGATAAATATGTCAAGTCAGCCTAATAACCTATTTAACACTATAAGTTAATCATGCCATAAACGAGTTGAACCCATTTAGAAAAATTCATTATCAAGTCAAGTCATGTAGTATAAGAAATTATAGACCAAACTATAAGGAGAGGATTTATTTCAAATTCCCGAAACATAGAATAATGATTATGAACAAAATTACACATTGGAAACATGGTTTATTCAATAAAAGCACATCAAACACACATAAATGTAGTCAATTTACAAAACTCCGATTAAATTTTTCTGTTTCTCGTTAACTCGAGCTAAACTTGTAAAAGATGCTTGTTGCAATTGAGGAAAGCTAGTATGAGTTGATTCATGTGGTCGGAGAATTGCTCATGAACAAAATGGCATCCATTAGGCACATATATTGTTTCATGGTTCGGCACATACTTTTTCACTGCCCCACTTCTTATGTATTCCTCCGTTCCTGGAAGTTTCATTACGTAATCTTTCTCACCCATGATCACCAATGTTGGAACTTGTATTCTAGTATGTTTAACATCTGATCCAACCGTGTGCATTGTCCTAAAAAAGATTAATGAGTGTATAGTGATATTACCGAAGACTGAACTATGCATCAAATAAAATGTACGTAGTGATTTTCAATCGTATGAGAAGATTGCATGTTACGGTTATAACCCATTATTTTGATAAAAGAATTTACTTTTGGGTTGATTTAGACAAAAAAAATAAACTACTTATTTGGTCAATTCATCATCATTAGTAAATCCCACCAATAGCAAAGCTAAGGTAGGGTCTAAGGAGGGTAACATGTAGACAACCTTACATCTACCCCATATAAATAGAGAGATTGATTCCAATGAGATCCCCGACTCAAAATTTGGTCAATTCAAATTATACAAATAAAACTTGTCAACTTATAATAGGTTCAAATAAAATGGGTGAGTATCATCCACTACCACTGTGTATTGCCAACACCTACAATGGCCACTGTCATCACCGCCACCTAACCCACATCTGTCGTCATTAACCACCTAGGGGTTGGTCACATTTTGAAGCTCTCAAAATTGGCTCAAATTTAGCATTTAATAGCCTAAATGAAAACATTTAATCTTTTAAGCCCAACCCTATACATATTTGCTCCACAATCCACATTGGCCCTTATTTGATATGTTGTAACCATTAGACGTTATTAGATTTGTATAGATTTGAAGTGCTAGATAAGTTCTTCCCCGCACGAGTTGCCCTTCATTGTGCCCAGGCTGCAGCTTCGGCAACTGCCAGTTTTACTGTATTTGGGCGGCCAAAAAAGAAACAACTTATAAACAATATTTAAGGAGTGATTCTTTCCATTTCCAAACATCCACACAAACCTAACTTCTTGTTTGTGTCCTTACAGCACCTGGGACTAGCTCTTCTTTCCATTTCCAAACATCCACACAAGCCTATTCGTTTTTGTGTCCTTTAACACATCACCTATAATCAATTTAATTCAAAATGGTATTTTAGTCTTTTTCTCTCAATGTCACATCCCTTCTCTCTTATCTCTAAAACACATCACGTCATTATTTATATGTCTGACATGACAATGTCTCTCTACTTTCATCTCTTTTTTACTTTTTACATATAAAATTTGGAATAAATATTTTAGGTTTTAAATTCAAACACCAAAAGTATAACATAATTTAGAAAATACAACAATATCGAAAATGATATCTGTTTCTTTTTGCTCTATTTTCCCTAATTCTGACATAATGTTCTTTATAAAATACAAGCTATATTTGTCTTATATGTTTACTGAGATTTTCTATTTCAAACGTTTGATGACTTTGCACTACCACTTATTAAAAAAAAAACATTCGACAACATGCATAAAAAAAGTTTTAACATCATGCGTAAAAAAAGTTTAGACAACGTGCGTAAAAAAGTTTGACAACATGCGTTAACATTTACACGAACTAAGTATGAGAATACCAGTATGTAAAAAAAAAGTTTTGACAACCTGCGTAAAAAAGTTTTTTTTACGCCCCTGGTCGCCGACCACCCGAGCTCCTCTAAACGTCACTCGTAAATCTAATTTTTAAACGTATGTAAAAATGGAAGGCGTAAAATAGTTTTTAAGTACGTTTGAATTTTTTATGTAAGTTGTCGAATGTAAAATATTTTATTGCGCACGGTGTTGAATGTAAAATAGTTTTTCTTTGATTTTCGTAAGTGTTGGGGCTTTTACGTTTAAATGACGAGGATAACGAAAAAAAGATATTGAAGACGTTTTCTTTTTATACATATAGTGTAATTTTTTCTGTATAAAAAATCATGTGTTATAATTAATTCTTTTTTAGTAGATAAACGTAATTAATGTTGACATCAAGAGTGATGTAGTCTATAATGTTTGATTGTCAGTTTGACAAGTTGACATGAATAGTACACAATTCAAATTTTCTAAAATACCCTTCTTGTACTATTTATTCTTTTCAATTAATAAAATTTACTACAAGACAAATCTAACTTAAACAATTCAATCTCAACATACATGAGAGATCTAGGGTGGATAATGGTTCCTACGGTTCTCGCATCTAAAGGTGGTTCCTATTTACTCCATCCCTATATATATATATACACACACAACGACAAAAGGAAAGAAAATATACACTCATAAATCGTAGACCCCTCGCCTACCTCATGTCATTTAGTTCAGTCAAGTTCATGTGTTTTCCAACGTGGGAGTGTGTTTATATATAGGGATGGGGTAAAATAAGAACCACCTTGAATTGTAAAATTTATCATCCTTGGTGTGAATCATTGTTACACGCTATTGTGTTTATAATATTTTCATCTATGTTTGTGCAAAAAATTTTCGACCCAACTCGCACGGGATGAAAAAGTTCTCACGGTTCTCACAACCCGTGGTCTTTCTTATTTGAACCGAGGCCTATACATATAGCATGGGTGCAAGAGAAAACTCCTTTTATTAGGAGAACTCGAACACTTCCAAAAAAACATAAAAAAACACAAAAAATTTTTTTTAACAGTTTTTGGCTGTAGATCGTGTATTTTTAAGATACAAAAAAATTAGTATTACACATGTGCAACACTACGGAAAACTTAATCCGGCACCCCCCAAAAACCTAACCCTAAAAGCTAAATTAAACCCAAAACTTAAAACCTAAGGCTAATTAGTATTGCATATGTGCAATTATATAATGGGAAAAGTGAACATAGGGCTGTTAGGCATCTAACTTAGATACGAAACCCATCAAAACTACGTAGTTTTGATACAATTCTTCAAATCATTTATTTTCCTATTTTATCTCCTTATCAATCTCCATTTTCTTAATAACATCAAATACCTGCTGTTGATTTCTCTCAAAATCAATTTCAGCAAGCCACTCCCATATGCATTATCGTTCTCCAAAATTCATTTCAGAGGACACTCCAAATAATTGTTGCTGACTTTTATAATTAATCGATACTTTGTTCCTATTTTTGGTAATTATTCTATTAGTGAGATTATTTATTAATCGGTTTATTGATCGTGCCTCGCTTGTGGTATGCGCATATAATGTATATGTGTGGGCGTTCGGGGGAGGGGGAGTGAAAGTGCACTAATTTTAACATTATTTTACTAATTTCATGAAAAATAACGTTAAAAGGGAGGATGGTTAATCATGCATCATGTGGTGGCGTTGATAGCCGAAAGACAAGGGGGTACATGCACTAATCGGCATTTGTCTCATTGCTGATATTATGTCCTTATACCCAAGGTTTGATGCAATTACTATCGAGCCGGGGTCTCATGGAAGCAGAAGCAGCCTCTCTATTGTACGGGTAGGGTAAGGCTGTCTACATCTTGCCCTCCTTCCAGACTTACTAGCTTTGCTATTGTGAGATTCATGCGTATGATGATGAGATGATGATGATGATGATGATGTGATGATGGGTTTATGATCATGAATTTGTGGTATAAGGTTGGAAGGAGATGATATGAATGAATTGAAATCCATCTCAATCATTATTTTTTGAATATAATATATTAATTCCTGAAAAAAAAGTGAAGTCTCTGTTCTATATGTGTCTTCCTATTCTTATTAATTTGAGTTTGACTGAGATGGTGGCAAGAATGTGGTGAGTTCTGAGGAAAAAAAAGATATGCAATCAAGGCTTGAATTTCCAAGAAGTAATATAAGTTTGATGTATGATTTTTGTCATCAGGGACTTAAAGTTTGGGAGGTGATGAATACGATGATGGATGATTGAGAGCAAATGACAGTGCAGTAGTCATACGACGGTGGTGATTACGAATACAAAATCGATTCTGACGTGATTTAGGTGGAAAAGTGGCTTGCAAATTTGGTAGGTGGCAATATCGGAACAGGAAGACGAATTTGATTTCTTTCCCATTGATCATTTCAATATTTTGATATGGAGAAAGAAGAAGAAGTTGGACAATTGATGGACAATAGAATTAGGTTTTATTGTTTTTAATAAAAACACGTAGTTTTGATGGTTCACATATAAAGTTAGTTTAATCATAACAACCCGTATGATATTAACTTTTCCCTTGTATAATAGTAGTATTTAAAAAGGTACACACAATAAATTTTTCTTTTAATGTAAAAAAAAATATGTCGTAGACAAAGATTAAAAAAAATAATCTTATTGGTATACATTTTTTTTTAGAAAAATAATATACAAATTGTTTGAAAAGTTAAATAATATATTTTTTTTTCATAACTTTGCCCTCCATTAAAAGTCACTTTCCTTTCATTTGGTGAGGAGTTTTTAGCTTTCCCAGTATATATATATATATTTATAACTGAAGGACCCTCTCCAGTATATAATACAGTAAATGAAATTTATCATCCTTGGTGTGAATGATTTGTTACACACTGTTGTGATTGTTTGGAGTTAGGAGTCCATGGTTGTAGTGATTCTGGTTTGTAATTTTTTTTATTTTTTTTTTATAAAAACGGAGTTTTGATCGAGGTCTCAAAACCAAGGCAAGGCAAGGGTTGGCTGGAAGAGGATACCTACCTATATGGAACTTGGAGTGCAGTTTGGAATCCGTTCTTCTCATACAATGTCCCATAAGTTGCAATTTCCTCCTCAGTCATCCACGATGGTAAAGGAGTCGACGGTTTCACCAAATCCATTATCTCTTGGTTTTCACCCGCGGTCGGGACATCACTTTGACAAAACATGATGTAGATGTTTCTCACCACCCTTTTAACATCGAAGCGCCCGAAATCAGCTTCAGCCCTTCCAGGTGTCTGTTCAAAATTATTCCCAGGTGTAGTTTTTAGACAAAATTAAATAAATTTGAATTTCGTTTTACCTGCCATCTACTAACATAGAAGCCTTCCGGGAAGACAAAGTGATGAGTGAATGCAGCAGGAGGCATAAACAGCACATTTGCTGTTATAACTTTCTCTGGTTGGCGAAGGGCGAGTGCATAGGCGATCCATCCTCCAAAAGATTTAGCAATCACAAATGCCTATTATTAATTTAAACAAACAAAATATGATTGCTTTCAAATATTAACATCCTTATTGATTTGGCTACAAACAAAACAGCTAGCGTGTTTGTTTGTTTGTGTTATGATACCTTAGAAATGGCCAGATAATCGAGGATCGATGCAGTATCATCTATAAAATCATCGAACGAGGCCTTCTCAGGTTCCGCCAGTGCATCGGACAACCCGTATCCTCTGAAATCAGGTGCAATGACTCTGAAACCGGAGTTTGCAACAGCTATATCTGATGGCGCCAAGTGTACCATACATCCGGGAATCCGTGAAGAAAAAGAACCGCGGGGGAGGACTCCGACCCGACCTCTGCGACATGAAGCTTTAGCCCGTTCACTTGTAAGAATTTGTGTGTAATTTGATCCATCTCCAGGGAGCAGATCGAGGTATGTTTGGCTCTGCGTGTTGTAACTGACATAGTTATAGTGTGATGCTTGCTTATTATATATAACAAACCGTTTGCTGGTATGATATTATTTGAACATAGCATGATAAATCTGATTGGGATAGATTAGTTAAGTTCTCTTGAGCTCCAGCTGTTTTTTTTTTTTTATAACTAAGAGAGCTCGAGTTTGAGATTGTATTGTTTAAGGCTTTATTTCTAAAGCTCGAGCTCTATTGCAAGTAGTATTTCACTTTCAAGCTCGATCATGTATTATTTATTAAATACAAGATATATTATATAATTATTTTCATAATAACTTATTATGTATATATGTAATTTATATATTGAATAAAACATTATACAAATAAAGGATTTGTTTATTTATTAACGAGCCCCATTATAAGTTTGGGCTCGTTTAACCTTGGCTCGAGTCAAGGTTGAAGGGTATCAATCGGGGAAAAATTCACAAGCAGAGCTTATTTACTATTCTCACATAAATATATCAAGAAGAGTTGTAATATAAAGCTTATGATAGAGTATTTGTCATTCGTGTAACATCCAATAGCTAAATATACACTCATTTGAATTAAACTCATCTTATAAATACAAACTTAAGCCACATGTTACAGGGCATTATATTACGTATGAACTTTTATTCACGTAATCCTATGTTACATTCGGGTAGCATCATCAAACATCAATTTGGTTCAAACATTGTTGCGAGACTTATTATTTGTTAGAAATAGTTATACCTTTAAAGGTATATGTAATTTGCTTGTTTAACCATTTAGGTTGATGATAAAAGGTATAAGTTATACATTAGGCGACAATTTGGATAAACATTATTCATATAGCTTTGTGTATTTAACCAACTCTATTGCAAATATTTGGTCAATGATAAATTAACATGTTTAATAGTGTGTGTGTCTACTACACACATGCGAGATTAATACAAATGTATATATACACACCAAATCTTTTGGACGATATTTAAAGCAAAATCATATGGCTTTGATTTGGTTAATATTTTTTGGGTCAACCGAATGGCTAAGAAAAAAAAAGTACACCAAATATTATATATTGCTATTTGCTATCTTCTACTTCAACTGAAAAAGGCATGGGCCCACAAAATGAAGTAAACATGGCAACAAAATTAAAATATTGTTTCTGTTAAAATCAAATGGATAACAAGAGATAATGGTTTTTCATGAGAAACGAATTCATAACTTTTATGTTAATATATATTGCGCGCTTTTGGTGGTAACCTCCTTTTACGCAGATGGAAAATGTTCTCTAACTAGTAAATCTTCCACGTATGCGCCGGGTCTAAATGTAAAGTAACTCGAATTTATGCATTAAAGACTTGAACTGTTTCTAAACAAGAGTTACCTCAAAACGTAAATAAACTGAATATGTTTATAAAAATAAGCACGGAAACGTATTATACATGGGTTGACTTTTTTGCAAAACAAATTTACATCGAACACCAACCTGATCTTATACCGATACGTACATAAAATAAGTAAAAAAATTATGTTTTTTAAGTTAAAAATGGTACGCGCGTTGCGGTGGGACCGAAACGCAAAGTAAGCCGAATTTATATAGTCTAATGAAAGCATATTATATTTGACCCGACTTGTTTTAAAACCAAATTTATACCAAAACGTAGATTAACTGAAACTTACCAAAAAAAAGCGAAAAAATATGTTATATCTGAGCTTACCCATTGTAAAAGAAACGTAATCAACTTGAATTTATACCAACACGTACATAAATATAACACGTAAATGATAATTATAAACTTTTTAGAAAATTGAAGGGTTGTAACAGTCAATACTTAATGTTGAAGGGTAAAGGCTAAAATAAAAAAAAACTTACTAAAAGATTAAAAAAACCGTAATCAGCCTAAATTTATATCAACACATACATAAATATAAGCACAGAAAAAATATTATATAAATTTTAGAAAGTTGAAGGGTTGTGAGGGCAAATACTAAATGCTGAAGGCTAAAATCTTAAATAATCAAAAACTTAAACAAAAAAAAACTAACCAATAGCAAGCTGTCATGCAGCAGCAGCTTGCTAATCACAGACAAACTAAAAACGTACATAAAATAAGTATAAAAACGTGTTATATCTAAGCCTACTCATTTTCAAAAAAAATTACGTCGAAACCTACCGACACGTAAAAAAATATACAAAGTCTCAAAAAATTGAGGGATTATAAGTGTCAAAACTAAGTGTTAAAGGGTAAAGCCTACTCATTTTCAAAAACAATTACGACGAAACCTAAATCAACTAAAATTTATACCGACACATATATAAAAAAATAAAGCTTTTATAAAATTGAGAGGCTATAAATGTCAATATTATATATTAAAGGATAAAAGTAAAAGATAAAACAAAAAAAGACAAAAAAACACCTATTACCAGCTTTATGATTGTTATACTATATAACTAGAAAAAAAAAGTAATTTTACAAATATGTTAATCTTGGTTTCTCCGTAGTATAGTAGTGAAGAAACCATAGATCAACTAGACCGAAATCAAAGTAGATCTATGGAATAGGCTCTGCATAAAAGGATTAACCCTCCGTTTGGTTTCGCGATGGATGATGAATAGAACAATATTCCGGCTGATCCTGCAAAACAGAACACCGTTAGCACGCCACGGGGAGAAGGGGGTTCTCTCCGTGACCACCCTCCGGCGTGAGAATAAGTACAGGTAGTCGGAAGTAAGTATTGTAAGTGAGAGAGTAGTTGAGAGTGAATACCTTTCCTTGAACTCCAAGTTACTTATTTATAGCCGGTGTTTGGCTGTTAACTTTAACGGAATCTTTTGTTATTCCGTTAACGTTTGTTGGCAATCCGTTAGTTCACACGGATCGTGAGCTCGTCAGCGGTTAGGGAGGTGCCACGTGTCAACATGAGATCACAACATCTTATAAATGTGAGCATGCCATCACCGTGATCTTCCTCAGCCGCCCAGATGCTGCCATGTGACAATTGGTTATAACCGAAAAGATGCTTGCACGATTGGGTGTTAATGGCTTCTAGAAGGTTTCACAGCTGTTACCCATCTATTATTCGCCACGTGTACATTCTGTTACAACAGAAAAGATTCCCTTTGCTTCTGCACCAAGTCAATGATTTTGCTAAGGGAAAGTTTCTTAGGATTTACTGTTTCCTTGCGCGAGAAGCGCAAGTTAGTTAACTGATCTTCCTTCTTCTCCTTGCTGCTTAGCGCAACGTTTGGTGGATGCTTGCTTTGATATAAATATCTGTGCAAGGTTTGTGCATGGAGCATTATCAAACAAGAATGTTCAAGGTTAACTTTGAACCTTGCGCGAGCCCGCGCAAGGTAGTTAAATGAAGCATTTATCCAAAGAGAGTGTTCAAGGTTAACTTTGAACCTTGCGCGAGCCCGCGCAAGGTAGTTAAATGAAGCATTTATCCAAAGAGAGTGTTCAAGGTTAACTTTGAACCTTGCGCGAGCCCGCGCAAGGTAGTTAAATGACGCTTTCTCTCTTGGATATTTGGCGCAGAGTTCTAATAAATCTTATTTTGGCAAAGAAGTCTGCGCGCAGTTTTCTTATAAGTTATTAATGGGTATGGTTTCCTTGATTGGCGCAAGGTTTTTGGGACCATACCCCTTCAAGTCCCCCAGTCCATTGTTGCTCCTATGTAAGAATAAAAAGTAGGTGGAGCACTAGACTTAAGATAAATGTGTTGCACTAGGTAAGGACTAGCTTTTTGTTGCTTTATGCATCTTGATGACGCGTCGTAAGTGAATTTTGAAAAAGTATTTGAATTTCAAATATACTTAGACACGTGTCACCTATCTGGATGGTGTAGTTGGTGACGACGCACGTTCTTGAGACGTGGTGGTACTGTTGACATGCTGTCAACAGTACATGTCTTACCGTATTTAATGCTTTTCGGCGACACTCGCGCGCGTGGGGCTGTTACTGTTCCCCACTCGCCCCTGCGGTTACTTGGGGATACGGGACGGTCGCAAAAGTCGCTGAAGTCAAATCGTGCATTAATTGCGGTTAGTATAAAAAGGGATCAACGATCCATTTGCTTCCTCACCCAATTATAACTTGAGAGAAATTTGTGTTCAAAAATTCCAGCGACCTTCAAAGTTTTCTAAGTTTTCTTCAAAGTTGAGTTATGGCCACCGGTGCAAGTTCTGCTGAGATGTCGTCGTCAAGTTTGCCACCGCTAAAGTGGTCGAAGAAAGATTTCGATAATCTTGCCACCAACTTCCTTTTCGCTCCGTCCTGGAAAGCGTTTTTTTCGGTGGCGAATGCCACGGCGGCTGATGCGCCGGCCGGCTACATTACATTATTTTACGATTATTTTGCCGAAGGGAACTTCCGGCTGCCGGTGACCCATTTCTTGCTGGAAATTCTTGGTTTTTACAAGATTCACATTTCTCAGTTGAGCCCGATGGGAATGGTAAGGATCCGGCATTTTGAGTTCGTTTGCCGATCGATGCAGATCGTGCCGTCGGTCGAGAAGTTAGAGTTTTTTTACCAGCTGCACTGCTCGTTGGGTTTTTATTTGTTCCAACAGCGTGTGCAAGCCAAACGATTGCTGTTGGTGCCACCGAAGTCCTACCATGACCGGAAGTAGAAGTTCTTCTTTATCAAGGCGGCGGTGATCCCGATGAAGATGACATGCTGGTGATGAGATCGAGCTGGAGACCCTTCCCATACCTGCCGACGAGGTATGGTATCAAGATATTAGAGATGTGTCCAATATTGTTTTGCCGGAGAGGGCCCTCATCGCTGCCGGGATGAGTATTTTCTGGAAGAAGGAACGCCGCGAAAAACCGGTGTATACAGAAGATGGAACTGGTATGTAAGCCTTTAACTTCCTAGAAATATCTTTCAATAGATATATACAGATGCAAAAATGTTTGTTATGTAGCTGCGCCTCTCTACTTAGTCTCTTTCAAGAGAGAGAAAGGAAAAATGGCCGTCGTGCCTATTGCTGATGGTGAGGAAACTTGGTTCTCACAAATCTTGGGGAACTTTGAGTTGCCCAAGAAGGAGGATCTGGAGGCGCAACCATATTCGAAGACTGGTAAATAAGTCCTTACAAAGCCTAAGTTGATATTGCAATATTACTTTTGAACATTTTTTCTAAGTAATATTGCAATATAACTAATGGCGCAACATTTGCTCAATATGATTGATTATGTAGGTGATTTGCTAAACTTGGGCGTAGGCCCTGATTCGAAGAAGAAGAAGAAACCAACTGCTGCTGCGCCTCCCCCTTCCAACCCAGAGCAAAAAACCAAGCCATCAGCTTCTGCGAAAGCTGAGGGCAAGAAAGGTACGCTTCCCGTATCTGACTCTTGGTGCAATTATGTGGTGGTGTCGGACTCACTGGAGGGTCTTGCGCCTGTAGGTTTGAAGAAACCGAAGCCAGAACCCGTTGACACCTCATCTCTTCCTGCTGCGAACCCAGATGATCCTTTGGAAGTACCTTCTAGCCCGGAAGAGGCGTTGAAGCGCACTTCTAAGAAGAGGAAGGAGGCGGAGACTAAAACTCTACGCCAACCCAAGTTGCGCGCCCGCACATTGGTAAGAAGGGTAATCTGGATGCCTTTGCAAAGAAGTTCTCACCTGGTACTTTAACGTTTGTTGGCAATCCGTTAGTGCACACGGATCGTGAGCTCGTCAGCGGTTAGGGAGGTGCCACGTGTCAACATGAGATCACTACATCTTATAAATGTGAGCATGCCATCATCGTGATCTTCCTCAACCATCCAGATGCTGCCATGTGGCAATTGGTTATAACCGAAAAGATGCTTGCACGATTGGGTGTTAATGGCTTCTAGAAGGTTTCACAGCTATTACCCATCTATTATTCGCCACGTGTACATTCTGTTACAATAGAAAAGATTCCCATTGCTTCTGCACCAAGTCAAGGATTTTGCTAAGGGAAAGTTTCTCAGGATTTACTGTTTCCTTGCGCGAGAAGCGCAAGTTAGTTAACTGATCTTCCTTCTTCTCCTTGTTGCTTAGCGCAACGTTTGGTGGATGTTTGCTTTGATATAAATATCTGCGCAAGGTTTGTGCATGGAGCATTATCAAACAAGAATGTTCAAGGTTAACTTTGAACCTTGCGCGAGCCCGCGCAAGGTAGTTAAATGAAGCATTATCAAACAAGAATGTTCAAGGTTAACTTTGAACCTTGCGCGAGCCCGCGCAAGGTAGTTAAATGAAGCATTTATCCAAAGAGAGTGTTCAAGGTTAACTTTGAACCTTGCGCGAACCCGCGCAAGGTAGTTAAATGAAGCATTTATCCAAAGAGAGTGTTCAAGGTTAACTTTGAACCTTGCGCGAGCCCGCGCAAGGTAGTTAAATGACGCTTTCGGCGCAAAGTTCTTATAAATCTTATTTTGGCAAAGAAGTCTGCGCGTAGTTTTCTTAGAAGTTATTAATGGGTATGGTTTCCTTGATTGGCGCAAGGTTTTTGGGACCATACCCCTTCAAGTATTATGGGTTTTGTTTGGTTCGGTTTGGTTTTGAGGTCTCTCAAAACTTAAATTTGGCTAATTGTAATATGCAGTTTAAAGGTACAATCTATTTTATGAGTTCTTGAATTCATTATGTTATTTTTAGTATTTTGGATTGGTTATATAAATTGGTAAATGCTCAGTATAGAGGAACCACCCGGTTCCTTAAGGCTTAATGCACTTGATGGTTGATACATGGCATAAACTAGTACAGGTTGGAGATGGCCCATGGTGTGGTCGGTGTGAAATAACATTATGTTATTTTTAGTATTTTGGATTGGTTATATAAATTGGTAAATGTTTGATGTGTGCTAAACAGACTATAAAAACTAACTACTTTAGACTCTCTAAGCTAGACACTAAAAAGCTTTAAAATCTAGACTCGACTTAAACCTAAACCACACAATCGGCAAGTGTACCGATCAATGTAGTATAAGCTAAGTAAGTCCGGATAACGAACCCATAGGACTCTACTAATTACGCTAATTAGACTTAGAAAGACTAAGACAGACACGACTAAAACTGTTTTAATTGTTTGGGGGTTGCGGAAATCTATATTAAAACTAATTAAAGACCAGGTAACTAACACAAACGAAGGATGGAAATTGTTCTCAAGTGATGATGAAGACTACCTAGACTAGAATCCTGGATTGATTTTAAGCGTTTACCAATTAAGTTAATTACTCGTTTTCTGGAACCGGGATCTTATGATACTAAACCTATTAAACACCAGCTAAGCCCCTCAACCCTTCTCGAGGTGAAACTTATGGCGTTACCTCGGCCGTTAATCCTACCGGTTGATTAGACGTCTTTCCAGTTGTCCAATATTGTGTGAGTACCCTAATGATGACCTACTCTTTCCAATTATAGATCTAGGGTAGTTTGAGTATCTAAACTTGACTTGATAGACTAATAAAACCGACGGGTCAACAAAGGCATGATCTTTTTCCAAAGACCGACAATAGCAATTCGCCGGGTAAGACCTATCAATAGCCCCTCACTTTCCAGGTATTAGGACTAGTAGAACACTAAAATCTAGTAACCTGCTAACAATCACTTCTAAGGTTTACTGGGCCCTTCAACCTCAAAAACTATGAACTTATTCTATGATATAGACACTCACCAAAGTTCACAACCTAATATAACTCTATTCCGTGATACAGACAGTCACCAAGAATCATATGAAGCAATGGAAAGCAGAAAACCAGATCAAAGCATGCACACACACCAAGCCAGATAAACAAACTGCTTACAGAGCACAATTAATCCATAACAAACATGTAATTAACGAAAAAGGTTTAAACTTTATATCAATCTATTCATCAAAGTCTAGGTAGTTAATCCGTTTAGCCTAGCATAGTCAATAACAAAAATAAAACAAGAAAAGTCAAACTAGAATTCATCATTACAAGTTCAAAAAGAGAAAACAAGACAAACAAGGATCGTGTAAACCCGAGAAAGTCTCTAATCTTCAATCCTCACTTGATCCAATGATTCCCGAGCTTCGCAAATCTTCAAACTTGGCTTAAACGGCTCCAGAACGGCTGCAAGAACTCCCAAAATTCGTAACTAGGGTTTCGTTATGATAAAAATCGCTTAAATACCCCCAAATCTTAGCTAAAATCCGATCCGTTTGCAGATACCACCTTCTTGCGGGGTGCGAGAAGGTTGGCTTAAACGGCTCGCGGCCCGCGACCGTGTAATATATGTCAGCTGAAATCAGCTTCTCGCCAGGCGCGAGAAGCAACAGTTCTAGCCATTCGCGGCCCGCGAGATGGCAATTTTCTCAGAATTAGATCTTGTTTCAGCTCCCAAATTCTCCAACTCGTTCCAGGACTTTACCAATTCGTATTTCCACTCAATCATCACGCTTTTCAGCTACTTTAAGCTCGTACGTCCTGCAAAACCCAATTGGATCAAAAAACTAACTATTCTACGGAAAACGAAACAAAAAACTACTAAAGATTGTACAAACTAGACACGAATAAAGGATGTATTTTACAATACATCAAATATCCCCACACTTACTCTTTTTTCGTCCTCGAAAATGAATCTATGCAAACGGAATCAGAGACAAGCAACTACTCGAGACAAAAATTATCCATACTTATTAAAATCAAAACATGTGTTAGCTGCGATTGCAAATATGTTTGTCCTTTAAAACCCGAACCCCGGTTCCAAGCCCTTATCATGCAAATTTAGTTTAAGTGCAACCAGTCTACCTAGGGTCTCACACTAAAAGCCATAGTCCATCTAATCCCGCCTCAAGCTTATAGAACAAAAGGAACGATCACTGGACCAATTCCTAACCGTTTTATATCAAAATCAAAAGAATTTAAAACCAATTTTTCTCTTTTTTTTCTCATTGAGCTTAGACAATGTTTTACCTAAACCAGAGGCATTCCGGCTGTAGAGTCGCTATCCCCAACTCGGATTACAATAGGCTTCGGTAAATTTTCTTTACTATACAACTTAATTTCACATATCCCAAAGGCATTCTAAGTCAGAGTCACCATCCCCAACGAAGATTACATAGGCCTGCGCTACTTTCTTAGTTTCTAGCTATTTTAACTTATAACGGCATTCTTTATACTATTTTTGGCGGTTTCAATTTCCCGTTTTTCCTAGATGAGAACTCACTAGCAAACCGGCAATTAGGTACATTAAATCAAAGGAACCTAGAACCAGACCCGGGCTTATTCACATAACCCTGTGCTTTGACCATGAGGGACTCCCTCGCCCCTATAATCCACTTCCCTATAGTGGACATACTCTCTCTGTTGCACTGGCTGGTCCGGAGCACCTCGGGGACGAGTCGGTGGACCTCTTTTCCTTCCTCTCTTGGTTGATGATCCTTCACCTGACATCTGCAAAACAATTATTTTTGACAAAAAACAAAGCAAAGCAGATCATTAGAAGTCACAAACTATTATATATATATATACCAACCGTATAGCATTTCATTCGCGGTTGAAACCGACACTAAACAATGAAAAGAAAAAAAAACTGGGCTACCGTTTACAAAAGCAAAAGTTATAAACAACCTTGCACGAATGGAGATTGAGTACGGGCGAGGCGTTTTGTACTTGTACGTGCATATAAGTAAACCCACGACCGACTAACACTAAAGCTACTAGACTCAAAATACATGACTCAATGTACACTACCCCCTCCCGACACTTTAATTGTCCTCAATTAAAACGCAAGTGCCAAACAACCGAACATTGAGTGAAAAAGTTTCCGGCTTGAACATCATAACTAGCGAATGGGGTCAAAACTGAAGTTATAAACACAAGTTTAACTTGAAGAAATAATCAACCCGAATCCCCACACTCAATGTTACTACACCTCGAACCTATGGCAATCACAAAATCAAGGCAATCAACCAAACCAACCATTCCGCAACCTACATTACACTAAAATACTCATACTGAAACACCCGCAACCTCAAACAAGCACTAACCATACCCAAACACAAGACTAGAGCAAGACCGACACTAAATCGAAACCTAAATGAACTAAAAACTGAAATAAACGACGCATAATACAAAGATTAGAAGAAACATACCTTGGAGTTGAGTTAGACAAGAAAAACTAAGAAAAATCCGGTTGTGACCTAAAACCCTTGTGAAAACCCCGTGTTTGTGGTGAAAGGATGAAGTTTGATGGTTAAAATCGTGGGATAATGTGTGTAAACGTAGTGGGGTTGCAGATTAGGTGGTTAAGTGGTGAAATTCGGTGGTTTATGGTGGTGATAGTGGGTGTCGGCGATGGTTTTGGAGAAGAAAGATAGCAAAAATGGTTGGAATCTTGGGTTTTCACGAGTGAGGTCTGCAGAGAAGGCCGCTCGCGGGCCGCGAGTCCCAAAGGGGATCCGCTCGCGTCCCGCGACCGTGAATGTGACGTCAGCTTAAAAAGTTGCTCGCGGGCCGCGAGTTCCATGGGAGATCCACTCGCGCCTCGCGAGAAGGCAGAATTTATAGAAAGTTTCGAAATTTTCAGCTATTCATGCCTTGGAAAAAAACTTCAGCACTCAACCAAACCCTCCTAAAACACAACCCAAAATTTTTCTAACTCTGGAACTTACCTGGAACCATTTTTCTCCTCATTCTCTGCACATCCTTGGTATAGAATTCCTGCAAAATGACTCAAAACACAAAAGAAGAACCACAAACTACCCAAGAAAACCGTTAGCTACGAAAAATACATAAAAACGACTCGAATACAAAAGGTACAAACGGTACACTTGGGTTTTTCACCCAAAACACTAAGTGGTGGTGTTCGGTGGAATTTCGAGAGGAATGTCCTCCCTCTCATTCCTATCAAGGGGTCCGCCAATGTAGTGCTTCAAACGATGGCCATTCACCTTCCAACTTCTGCCATCGGACTCGTCCACAATCTCAACCGCCCATACAGAGAAACATCATTCACTATGTAAGGACCCGACCACTTCGACTTTAACTTCCCTGCAAACAACTTCAACCTCAAATTGTAAAGTAGGACCCTGTCACCCTTATTAAACTCCTTAATCTTCTTCAACGTACGATCATGTAGAGCTTTGGTTTTCTCTTTTATGCTCCACGATCGAGCATACGCCGCATCCCTAAGCTCCTCTAGCTCATGAATTTGGAAGAAATGTTTTCTAGCGGCTTCGGTCATGTCGAGGTTGACGGTTTTTAAAGCCCAAAGGGCACGATGCTCTAACTCTACGGGAAGATGACACGCTTTGCCGTAAACAATCATGAACGGAGTGGTACCTAAAGGTGTTTTGTAGGCGGTTCTAAACGCCCACAATGCGTCGTCAAGCTTATCGGACCAATCCTTCCTATTCTTCCCCACGGTTTTCTCTAAAATGCGTTTGACACCCCGATTTGCGTTCTCCACTTGTCCGCTCATTTGCGGATGATAAGCGGTGTACAAACGATGAGTGACCCCGTAGCGTGCAAGCAACTTCTCCATCAATGCATTGCAAAAGTGAGTGCCACGGTCACTAATTAGAGCTTTAGGTGTACCGAAATAACAAAAAAAGTTTCTTTAAGAAGTTCAACACTACTCGGGCTTCATTCGTGGGAAGAACTTGAGCCTCAACCCACTTTGACACATAGTCAATCGCCACGAGAATATACCGATTCTTTTCAAGGTGGGGAGCGGTCCCATGAAGTCTATTCCCCAAACATCAAATACTTCTACCACCTGGATTGGGTTTTGAGGCATCTCATCTTTGGCCGAAATGTTGTCGGTTCGTTGGCAAGCATCACATGCTTTCACAAACCTCTCGGCATCACGAAGTACGATGGGCCAATAAAAACCACAATCGAACACCTTTTGTGCGGTCGTATGAGCCCCATGGTGGCCTCCCGTTAGACCCTCATGCACATGTTTAAGGATGTTCATTCCCTCTTCTCTAGACACACAACGCCTAAGGATCCTATCTCCTCCTATCCTATAAAGGAAAGGGTCATCCCACAAATACTTCCTAGCTTCACTAAGAAATTTCCTATGTTGTTGTGTGTTCATTCCTCTAACAAGATTGCCACTAGAAAGATAATTCGCTAGATCACAAAACCACGGCAATCCTTCCTCCTCGTCATCAACAAACTCTATCGACTCGTGAGGGAATGTGTCCCCTATCTCCTCCTCACGAATCTCCTATCTCTTGGGATCCTCTACGAAAGGTGATTGGCGGCCACGTTCTCGGCCCCGCTCTTATCTCTAATCTCGATATCGAATTCGGAAAGTAAGAGGATCCAACGGATAAGTCTAGGTTTCGCGTCTTTCTTTTGGAAAAGAAAACGCAACGCGGAGTGATCGGTGAAGACTATGGTTTTGGAGAGAACGAGGTATGAGCGGAATTTGTCGAAAGCGAAAACCACGGCTAAGAGCTCCTTTTCCGTCGTTGTGTAATTCTCTTGAGCATCATTCAATGTTTTACTCGCATAGTAGATCGGGTGGAAGTGCTTTTCCCTTCTTTGTCCTAAAACTGCTCCTACGGCATAGTCACTCGCATCGCACATGAGCTCAAACGGCAAGCTCCAGTCGGGCGAGATAAGAATGGGTGCACTAACAAGCTGTTCCTTCAAAAAGTTGAAGGCTTTGAGACACCCGTTGTCAAAGACGAATGGAACATCCTTCTCTAACAAACGGGTCATGGGTCGTGTGATCTTAGAGAAATCCCTAATGAAATGTCTATAGAACCCTGCATGACATAAGAAACTACGAATCGACTTCACACTCGTGGGTGGTGGCAACCTACTAATAGTATCGATCTTTGCCCTATCTACCTCAATACCATCCCTCGAAATCTTGTGACCTAGGACTATCCCCTCGGTCACCATGAAGTGACACTTTTCCCAATTAAGCATCAACTTCGTTTCAACACACCTCTTCAATATCCTCTCGAGATTCACTAAACACTGATCGAACGAATCGCCATACACTGAAAAATCGTCCATGAACACTTCCATGGAACTCCCTATCATATCCTGAAAGATGGCGACCATACACCGCTGAAAGGTAGCTGGAGCGTTACACAACCCAAATGGCATGCGTCAGTACGCGAAAGTGCCGTAGGGGCATGTGAATGTGGTTTTATCCTGATCCTCTAGTGCGATAGGGATCTGGAAATAACCGGAAAAACCATCGAGAAAACAGTAAAGCTGCTGACCCGCGAGACGCTCCAACATCTGATCGATAAAAGGCAAAGGGAAGTGGTCTTTTCGGGTGGCATCGTTCAATTTGCAATAATCGATGCATACGCACCACCCCATGACTGTGCGAGAAGGGATAAGCTCATTCTTCGAATTCATGACAACTGTCATCCCTCCCTTCTTAGGGACAACCTGAGTGGGACTTACCCATGGTGAATCGGAAATGGGATAAATCATCCCGGCTTCTAAAAGTTTCATCACCTCCTTCTTCACTACATCTTTCATGTTGGGATTGAGGCATCGCTGAGGTTGCACCACCGGTTTAAAATTGTCCTCCATGAGAATCCGGTAGGTGCAATAAGAAGGGCTTATACCCTTAATGTCGGACAACCTCCATGCAATGGCCTCTTTGTTGGCCCTCAACACCTCTAACAGCTTCAACTTCTCACCATCCCCTAATTTCGATGATATGATAACGGGTAGCTCAGATCCCTCTCCTAAATAGGCATACTCTAGGTGGGAAGGGAGGACCTTAAGCTCTAAGGGTGGTGGCTGGGTGTTATCACTAACCTCTAACACTTCGGGAATTATCGAAATCCCCTCATCTCCTATCTCTTCTACCTCTAACACTTTCTCCTCTACTACCTCTCCTCCTACCAAGTCTGCACCACTAATGAACTCTAGACAATGGTCAACACATGAGATGAAAGAATTCAAGAAATAGACGGAATGACATGGACCACTATAATCATCGGAACCACTCGGGTGGCTCATGGAACGATCAATTTCGAAAGTAACTCTCTCCTCACCAACTCTAACAGTGATTTGCCCATCATAGACATCTATGAGAGCTTTGGCGGTATGCAAGAAAGGACGACCTAAGATGATAGGAACTCGCTCATCTGCTTCCATATCAAGAATAACGAAATCGACGGGGAAGACGAATTTGTCAAACTTGACTAGCAGATTCTCGACAACACCTCTAGGGTACTTCACGGACCGATCGGCTAAGGATAATGTCATACGGGTGGGTTAGAGCTCGCCTAAGTCTAGCTTCTCGTAAAGAGAAAAGGGCATCAAGTTGATGCTAGCACCTAGGTTGGCTAAGGCTCGTGTCTTGTTGTTACTACCGAACAACATAGGATGGTAAAGATACCGGGATCGGTGAGCTTCTCGGGAAGCTTGTTCAAAACAACGGCGGAGCACCCTCCATTCAACGGAACATTCGACAACTCCCCTAATTTCTCCTTATTTCTAAGAAGGTCCTTTAAGAACTTGGCATACTTAAGCATGGACTGGAGTGCCTCTATGAAGGGTAGATTGATCTTTAACTGCTTGAAGATATCTAAGAAGTGCCCGTATTCCTTAGAGTATTTTTTATTCCTAAGACGTGAAGGAAACGGGACACGTGAATGATCTACGAGTGGAGACGGTCTAACGTCAACGGGTGGTCTCTCTACTTTCTTCTCTCCTACAGGCTCACCGGGCGGTGCGGTACTTGCTGGGACTAGCCTAGGTTGCACATTGCCCAGCACCTCCATCTCAATCTCTTCATCAACTAACTCTTCCTCCTCACTCTCAAATCTCTCCTCTACTCTCGGGTTCTCTACGGTCTTGCCACTATGGGTAGTAATGGCCTTGGCTTGAGCATTAGGGTTCTGTTGGGTCGTACCTAAAAACTGACCGGGTGATCTCTCCTCGAGTTTCCTAGACATATCACCCATGACCCTCTCTATGTTGTGGAGTGAAGATTGGTGGTTCTTAAGCAAAAGATCATGTTCGGAGAGGACCTTTTGGGTGGCTTGGTCTTTGACGAGTATTTGACTCATCATGGTTTCTAAACGCTGAAGATGACCCCCTACATCACTATTTGACCCCTGATTTGGTTGAACCTGACTATTCGAACCCTCACCCCCAGTCTGACTATTGAACCCCTTATTGAACTGCCCATTTAACCCCCCACTAAAGAACGAACCCTGCCCCCTGTTTGGATTTTGAGCTACTTGGAAACCAGGGGGGTTACCGGTGAAACGAAAGTTATTATTATTATTATAGAAATTATTATTATTATTACGCCACCCCGAGTTAAAATTGCTACCAAACCCACTACCCTGGCCTCTACCTAGACCCCCCCTACAAAATCGTCCTGTTCCTCACCGATCAATAATGGGCACGCACTAGTATCATGACCCCCTCGACAGTATTCACACTTATCAACTTTTTGCTTGATCTCTTTAAGCTCTCGAGTGAGGTTTTCCAACACGGCGGCAACACTAGGATCCAGGTTAACCTGGTTCACCCCGTGAGTGGTTGCACTAGTGGTGGTATTTGAATTACCACTTGCATACCGTCGGTCAGATTGCGACTGAGCTTGAGACTGGGCAAAGCTTTCGAAACGCTCTAAACACTCGGCGACAGTAAGTATTCCCATCATGTGACCTCCCTCATTAGTGTCAAAATGATCACGAGTCTCCGGGGTGAGACCGTTTTAGAATTTCTCACAAAGAGCCCAATCAGAGAGACCGTGTTGAGAGCAACGAGCAACTAAGTTTCGAAAATGCTCCCAAGCAAGGTAATAGGGCTCGTCGGGCTCCATGCGGAATGAGTGAATTTGATCGCGAAGACGTGAAGCTTTAGCGGGCGGGAAATACTTATTCAGAAAGGCTTGACGAAGGGTCGCCCAAGTAGTGAAGGTACCGGTTGGATGGGAGTCCAACCATGTAGTTGCACGGCCCGCGAGTGAAAATGGAAAAAGCTGAAGATAGGTGTCCTCTTCGGGTGCTCCATGGAGGCTAAAGGTGGCGAGCATGCGAGAGAAATGATTTATATGAGCGGGTGCATCCTCGTCATCGCGACCATGAAACTGAATGGTATTGGTGATGGCTGTCATGGCATATGATGGAATTTTCCATGAGTTTTGGTTTACTATGGGTGGGACAGTGGTGGGTGATGCAAGACCAGTAAAATTCTGGGTGGCTTGTTGGTGGACGGTTTGTCTACGTTCGGCCATTTGGACGATGGGTGGGCTTTCAGGACGGGAAGGTGGTGGGGAATTATGGGGTGAGGACTTCGGAGTGAAGTCAAAGTTCGGTAGTTTAGATTGGAGGATAGAGTCAGAATGGGTGGAAGATGAAGGAAGTGGTGTACTTACCTGGGAAGATGAAGAAGATGAGGTTGATTTGTCCGTCGGTGGCTTCGGTGGAGGTCCCTAAGAGCGTAGATGTGGCATCCACTGCAAGCAAAGAACACCTACCAAAGAAAAACAGACAATAGATTACTAAGATCCAAACAAGAAGGAAAAACTAAAACAAAATAAAACACACAACACGTATATGTCAATGCAGTCAATCAAAGCTAATAACGCAATTGCCAAGAGTCCCCGGCAACGGCGCCAAAAACTTGATGTGTGCTAAACAGACTATAAAAACTAACTACTTTAGACTCCCTAAGCTAGACACTAAAAAGCTTTAAAATCTAGACTCGACTTAAACCTAAACCACACAATCGGCAAGTGTACCGATCAATGTAGTATAAGCTATGTAAGTCCGGATAACGAACCCATAGGACTCTACTAATTACGCTAATTAGACTCTGAAAGACTAAGACAGACACGACTAAAACTGTTTTAATTGTTTGGGGGGTTACGGAAAATCTGCGGAAATCTATATTAAAACTAATTAAAGACCAGGTAACTAACACAAACGAAGGATGGAAATTGTTCTCAAGTGATGATGAAGACTATCTAGACTAGAATCCTGGATTGATTTTAAACGTTTACCAATTAAGTTAATTACTCGTTTTCTGGAACCGGGATCTTATGATACTAAACCTATTAAACACCAGCTAAGCCCCTCAACCCTTCTCGAGGTGAAACTTATGGCGTTACCTCGGCCGTTAATCCTACGGTTGATTAGACGTCTTTCCAGTTGTCCAATATTGTGTGAGTACCCTAATGATGACCTACTCTTTTCCAATTATAGATCTAGGGTAGTTTGAGTATCTAAACTTGACTTGATAGACTAATAAAACCGACGGGTCAACAAAGGCATGATCTTTTTCCAAAGACCGACAATAGCAATTCGCCGGGTAAGACCTATCAATAGCCCCTCACTTTCCAGGTATTAGGACTAGTAGAACACTAAAATCTAGTAACCTGCTAACAATCACTTCTAAGGTTTACTGGGCCCTTCAACCTCAAAGACTATGAACTTATTCTATGATATAGACAGTCACCAAAGTTCTCAACCTAATATAACTCAATTCCGTGATACAAACAGTCACCAAGAATCATATGAAGCAATGGAAATCAGAAAACCAGATCAAAGCATGCACACACACCAAGCCAGATAAACAAACTGCTTACAGAGCACAATTAATCCATAACAAACATGTAATTAACGAAAAAGGTTTAAACTTTATATCAATCCATTCATCAAAGTCTAGGTAGTTAATGCGTTTAGCCTAGCTAGTCAATAACGAAAACAAAACAAGAAAAGTCAAACTAGAATTCACCATTACAAGTTCAAAAAGAGAAAACAAGACAAACAAGGATCGTGTAAACCCGAGAAAGTCTCTAATCTTCAATCCTCACTTGATCCAATGATTCTAGAGCTTCGAAAATCTTCAAACTTGGCTTAAACGTCTCCAGAACGGCTGCAAGAACTCCCAAAATTCGTAACTAGGGTTTCGTTATGATAAAAATCGCTTAAATACCCCCAAATCTTATCTAAAATCCGATCCGTCTGCAGATACCACCTTCTCGCGGGGTGCGAGAAGGTTGGCTTAAACGGCTCGCGGCCCGCGACCGCGTAATATATGTCAGCTGAAATCAGCTTCTCGCCAGGCGCGATCTAGCCATTCACGGCCTGCGAGATGGCAATTTTCTCAGAATTACATCTTGTTTCAGCTCCCAAATTCTCCAACTCGTTCCAGGACTTTACCAATTCGTAATTCATTCAATCATCACGCGTTTCAGCTACTTTAAGCTCATACGTCCTGCAAAACGCAATTGGATCAAAAGACTAACTATTCTACTGAAAACGAAACAAAAAACTACTAAAATTGTACAAACTAGACACGAATAAAGGATGTATTTTACAATACATCAATGTTCAGTATAGAGGAACCACCAGGTTCCTTAAGGCTTAATGCACTTGATGGTTGATACATGGCATAAACCAGTACAGGTTGGAGATGGCCCATGGTGTGGTCGGTGTGAAATAACAAGGGAACTTGTTGTGATCGGTTTAAATGTTTTATTTTTTCTAATTCTGTTTATTTTGTTTTTGGGAGGTTTATTGTTGAAGGATGTTGGGCTTGACATGTTGTGCTGGACTTTGGATCTATCTCGTAGGCTTATGTGATCAGGTAATCTATTTAAAAAAAAGGGGGTTGATATCTATGCTGATCATATACGCAAACTTCATACTCTCTTATACACACAATCTACATTCTTCCAAAAACTTTCTCTCATATGTTGTTCATGAGATTTTAGGGTTTTGATTTCTTGTATTGTCTTGTTGATGATCATCGTGTTGACGATCATCCTCTGATTATTGGAATAGT
The DNA here is from genome assembly GCA_947069175.1 of Scalesia atractyloides. Taxonomy (NCBI): domain Eukaryota; kingdom Viridiplantae; phylum Streptophyta; class Magnoliopsida; order Asterales; family Asteraceae; genus Scalesia; species Scalesia atractyloides. Next base: position 50,429,190 of record CAMTDV010000004.1, on the reverse strand, counting down.
CAATCTGTGATGACTGGTTAAGTTCTTGTTCTTATTTCGATCTAGGGTTTCATACAAAGTTGTGATTTACATCAATCTTGAGTTCTTGATATGGTACCAGAGCTCCAAGGTTGATTTGGCGCTCTGGTGATCTTCCGTTGCGTATTATAGGAGTCAATATTAATAAACATTGTTAATCTATTAGATTTGGTTTAGATCTAGGTTTTTGGTGGTTCGTGGATCAGATCTGGTTCAAGAATTGTTCTATCTTCGATTTGGAGTGCATCATCTGGTTTCTCTTTGCCTCACAGTTCAATAACCCTAAGTGAAGGTTGTTGACTGTGAGTTGTTGTAGGCAAACCCTAACTTGGGAACCCCTCTTGGTCTTGTTACTCTGTGTCTCTAGATCTTGGTAGCTTCTTCACTAAGACCTGCGTTGGTACCTTGAGTGACAAACCAATGATCTGGATCACTGGTGTAGTTTCGTCGTGTGTCTCTACAATTTTATTTTTGTCTTTTTAATATTAGTCAAGTGATTCTGTGATATTTTGTTTTTTCTTATTTGCTAAGTGATTATGTGATATTGTATTCTCCTTGTTACTTGCTACTTTTGACATCATTTACTATGAGTTCACTTGTTTGTTTGTTATTTTTTCATCATGACTGGTAAATCTGAGTCTTATATTACCTTAATAAGCAAGTTAGATGCAAGTGATCATTCGTATTTGCATGCTAGTGATTCTAGTAGTCTTTCTATTGTTAATGTCAAGTTGAAAGGGACTGAAAATTATGTGGTTCGGTCAAATGCTATAAAACTTGCATTGATGACTAAAAACAAGTTAGATTTTGTTGGTTAAACATGTGCTAAATCTGAGTCTAATGATGTTTTGGCAACAAATCAGTGGGATAGATGCAATTCTATAGTGTTAACCTAGATTCGGAATTCTATTTCTGATGAGTTGTATGTTGGCCAAGTTTATTCCAAGCTTACCTCTGAGGTCTGGAATGATTTAAAAGAAACATACGATAAAGTTGATGGTTCTGTGGTATTTGGTTTGTATCAGAAAATTAATTCATGAATCAAAAATGGTTCTAGTGTGTCTGAATATTATCATAGGATCAATACTATGTGGAAACAATTTGATGATATGCTTCAGTTTCCATCTTGTACTTGTGATGCTTCTACAATGAGTTTAACCAATTGATAAAGCTTATGCAATTCTTGCTGGGATAGATGATGTTTATCAACTTGTTAGCCAGGGACCCTCTTCCTTGTGTGAAAACTGCTTTTTCAATAATATCTAGGGAAGAGTCGCTTAGGAGTTCAAACAATATTTCTAAAGTTCCTAATGTTGGATTTGTTGCTAAAGCTAATCAGTCTATTGATAACAATAAAAGGTTTAACAAAGGTCCTTAACCCAACTTGAAATGAACTCATTGTAACAAAGTTGGTCATGTGATTGATAAGTGTTTTGAGCTTCATGGATATCCCTCAAATTACAGATACAGACCTGGTTAGTCTACTTGTCAATGGTCAAGGTCTACTAACACTTCTAACATTTCTATGAATAGTTATGTGAATGATAAATCTGTTGTTGCTTTATTGAATTCTTTAACTTCTGATCAGTTTTCTAGGTTGTTAGGGTTGCTGGGTGAAAATAAATTGGAAGATGATCCTAATTCTTGTTAGGATCCGAGGACCGTTGCGTCCTACGCGTTTAGACGGAAGTTTGGATAAGATAAAGCTAGTTCGGCAGAAATTTGGGCATCATGTTTAGATTAAAATGATTGTAGAAGCTTCCATTAATACCGAAAGAGCATACATTATTTTACAAGCTGGAGAGAAATCTGAAGTCTTTCCAGCCGTTCCCAAAACTTATGAACTTCAAACACATGACTTCCTATTTATAGATATGAACTTTAGTGCGGATGACTATTTGGAGCGGATGACTCATTCGTGTGGATCAACACTCGTCTTCTCCAAAAATTTCGTCCTCTCGAAAAGTGTCGTCCTCTCCAAAGTATCATATGTTCGTATCTCACTCTCAACTATACAATATTCAACACACGTACTATCTAGCGTATTTGTACAATGGTGTACACACACAATATGCATTAACAGTCTCCCTCTTGTACGTCACTATCGAATCTTAATCTTCAAATATGTTAGTACATAATGTCTATGTCTTAGTCTTGGATCGAGTCTGTTTAAATTGGGCTAGATTATGTCAGAAATGAGGGATATTTATGTAATTAGACAACAAGTTTGCCCGGAATCATAATGTGAGAACAAGTTCGGCCGAACTTGTTCAAGACAAGTTCGCCCGAACTTTAGTCATCCCAGCGAACTTGTTGGTCTATAAATAGTGTGCCTTAGTTCTCATTTGTAACTTCTACAACTTTGTCACAACAGAGGCGAAGCTGTGTCCGATCCGGATCTTACATATAATTTGACTTAGTGATCAATAAACAACAGTTTAACGAGTAATATTTGCGTATTTGATTAACACGTCACATAGTTTCCGCCTATATGAACGTTAGATACCAAATTAGGTTCCTGTGCTAATCAAGGAGCGATCTAACAAGTGGTTTCAGAGCCACGAATACCTGATTTGGTGAAATCATTGCAAGATCTACTCTTATTCTACTCATTTCTACCATTTTTCTTAATTTTTTCAAGAAAAATAATGAACCTACGTAAAAGTTGCTAAATTTTGTAAAATACACTAATGATAAATCCCTGAGAGTTTCAACATCAAATTCAAATGAATTAATGTCAAAAAGTTGAAAAAACCATGTTTTGCAAACTGATTTTGATCGAACTTGTAATCAAGTTCGCCCGAACTTGATTGATTTTCAAGGCTATTAGTACAAGTCTGCTCGAACTTGCTAAGTTTTTCCTTAACGTTAATCAAGTTCGCCCGAACTTGATCAAAGTTTATTGAAAGCTTCTTACAAGTTCGCACGAACTTGCTTGTTCAATTGAAATTCTTACAAGTCCGCTCGAAGTTGTTTCAGGGTGAAAATTTTCAATATCTAAACACAAGTTCGCCCGAACTTGTGTAAAACAAAACCTGATTTTAACAACTGCACAAGTTTGCCCGAACTTGTCAGTGGGCTAATCAATTTTCAAAGTTTGTGAACGTGTTTTCAGCTATTCTCGTCAGTTTTTCCATGATGGAAGATATTCACAGTGCTTTTATGACGGCTTCAGCATCGAATGCTCAAATGGTGAATCAAGTTAACATTGATAACTAGATGGGTACGTCTGTGAAGCCACCAAAAACTCATGTGTATTGATGAATACGAGGGGTGGAAAGAAAAGTTTACAAACTGGATTCAGTCTACGTTCTTCCACAGCTGGGTTGCAGTTGAGACTGGCTACACATAGCCAAGGGATGAAAATGATAATGTTATCGATATAAGCAAGTTTTCTACTGCACAGAAAGATGCTTACTTTTCAAAAAGAAGATGATTCGTCTAATTCAGCAGTCTGTGGAGGAAGATATCTTAGTGTTATTTCGAGAATACAAAACAGCACAAGATCTTTGGAAGTTTCTAAAGGCAAAATATCAAGGAAGTGCAGAAATGGTCAAGAGCAAAAAGGCCTTAATTATGAAAGAATTTGATATATTCACAATGATAAAAGGCGAAACGATGAAACAAATGATTGAACATTTATGTCATCTGAAAGTGATTATGAGGAGACATGGTCTTGAGAAGACGGAAGAAGAATACATTGATAAATTGGCTGACGCATTACCAGAAGGTGAACGGACGACATATCTCATGGTGCTCAAAGAAAGTCCAAGTTGGGAATTCTTCAAGTTATCCACCTTTATCGATAAGTTGGAGGGGCACGAGATGGAGTTATTAAAGATTGCCAAGTCAAAGAATTCAAATGTTGCTCAAGATGTAGGGCTTTACTACAAGACAGGAGCTCAAGAGAATATCTCAAGCCTGAAGATCCAAACCGCTTTTAGCGCGAATCTGAATTCCTCGAATCATTCGACACAGAGCCAAACTCAATCATATCCAAAATATGATCAGAGTCCTCAGAATTCTTCATATTCAAGCACGGGTTCAAATCAGAATAATCAATCGAATTCTGATCCAAATGTGTATAGGTGCAACATTGTAGTCAACCTAAACAACGTTGTTTCTGAACAAGTGGCCAAACAACATATGGCACTACTTGCCACAGTGTTGGAATCTTACGAGAGTTTAGTGGCCGGGAAGATTGGTAATCCTGAGATGACTCCCGAGGATTAAATGGTCCTTAGCCTCAATTATTCGGAGGGTTACTAAATTTGTTGCTCTAACCGGCAGAGACATCGAGAATTCAAGCAACAAATTGGGATTCGACAAAACAAAAGTTACTTGCTTCAGATGCCGACAAAAAGGCATTTCAAAAGAGAATGCAAGAATCCAGAAGTGAGTGGCAATCAAACTCCATTTGGAGGTGGCAATGATTATTACAAGAAGTCACTACAATACAAGCCATTCCCAAAGAAGACTCAAGTTGAAGTTCAAGAGAAATCATCCAACAATACAGAAAAAGCAATGGTTGCTGCGAATGAAGATGAAGGTTTTGACTGGAATTCATATATTGCCAAAAAGAGCGGAGTTGCTCTAATGGCTGAGATTATGGAAGATACATCTGTTGAGGATGCAGCTATGGAAAGCGCAATGCTAGAAGAATACTTACAACAAGCAGAAGAGGAGGAAATCTATCATCATACAAAGATGCAGGGTATCCTTTCTCCTAACATGACTTCTAGTTTTGCAGGTTGTTTTGGTGATACAACATCTTCGGAGCATGTTGCTGAGGAGAAAACTGTGGTTGAAGAAGTCATTAACGTGACTAAAGAGATGAATAAGGAAAACCTCATGGAGATCGCCAACAAAGCTATGATGGCAAATTTAACGAAGGTAGGTCCGGAGGTAAAAGTTGTAGAAAAGGAAGTTGTTAAAGTGCAAATCGTTGAGGTTGAGAAACCTTGTACGAAGTGTACCGAGCCTTGTCTGCAATGTGCTGAAAAGACTCAAATCATAAGTGAACTCAATGTGCATAACAAAAATTTCAGATATGATTATCGCACAATGAAAGAAGCTTATGTTAAAATGAAAGATGATTACCACAGGCTTGATAAAAACAATGTTGAACAAGTTGACACTGTAAGAATGTTAAAAGCAACAGTAATAGAAAAACAAAATGCAATTAACGTTTATATCAATACCATTGTTGAAGTAAAACAAGAGCTTCAAGATATGAAAATCGAAACTGAAAAAGTGAGACGGCTTTTGAAAAGCTATACCACGAATGCTTATGTCATCGATCATATTCTTCCAATGATTCCGTCGGAAGGAGATGATAAGAAAATAAAAGGTAAGAAACGTGGAGATTATAGCAATGTTCCACCACCCTTGTGCTAAAAATATTGTCGCATGAAAGCTGAAGGGATGGAAAAGGCGCTTAACATTGAACTTTTAACCGAAAAGAAATATGAGCTGCCTGAAAACATTGATATAACCTACACAAGTGATGATGGCGAAGCAGTGGTAAAAAATGTTGTTGATAATGTTCTGAATGAATCTGATGATGGCAGCTTTGAGAGCGCCAACTCGAGTTCGAATAATTCTGAATCACAATCCGAAGATGACGATACATCATCGGAAGATGGTCAAGGTGATGATCCTAACATTGTCATGTACAAGGTTAAGGAATCTGATAGACTATATTTTGACGATAGCTTTCCGATTCAGAATATGAAAGAAGATCAGCTTGATAAATTCTTCAAACTCGTTGAAGTATCATCAGAAGATTTGGAGAAAAATGAAAAGAAATTTTATTCTAAACCCAAAAAGAATTTTAACAACTACCGAATGAACGATGGTGATTTTCCTGAACATAGGAGAGCAGGGTTGGGTTTGGATGTAGAAGATGAACCGAAAAAGAAAAAGTCACCATTCCGCGAATATAAGATAAAAACATGGCTTTCGTGTATGGGACTAGTACGGTTCAAGAAGAGAGTTTGATTGGAAAACAATCAAATGATGAATTCAAAAAGGAAAAAGAGCTTCGGGATAAGGCTAAATCCGCAAGTGGAGTAAAACCTACTAGTGGACATTCTCATGATAATTGGACTTTCTTTAAATGCAATAAAGTTGGTCACATTGCACGCAAGTGTCCGAAGTCAAAGCCTATTTATCCTCGAAGAAAAACAAGTTCAGATGTGGAAAAGCCTAAGCAACTAGAGATTGTAAAACCTATCAAAATTCTAAAACGAAACAATGAATCTAAACTTGAAGTTAAACCTAAAACTGAATCAAAGTTTGAAAATTCAACTTTTGAGAAAGGTGAAACTCCCAAATCGAACGAAAACAAAGATTCAAGGTTTTACATTAAGAAGGCAAGAGTTAAATCACAATCCTGGGTTGTAAAGAAGAAATCAACAACATCTGAAGTTGCTAAGTCTGAGTCAGTTAAGATTGATAATAACAATATGTGTGAATCTGAGATTAAAACTGAAACTGTCAAACTTTCAAAAGATAAGAAAAGGTCAAGTTTGAAAACGATAGTGTCGATGAAGTCTTAGATGGTGAATTTGAGGATGATTATGAATTTTACTATCCCAAACCCAAGACCAAAAAGGCTTGGGTTGCACTTTTTCACTCAGTTGTTAATGTGTGCAGGGGCTCCAGAGATCCATATTATCGAAGTGGATTCTGGATAGTGGAGCTTCGAGGCACATGACCGGGATGAAACACTACTCTTTGACATCAAAGCGATTAATGGAGGATATGTAGGCTTCGCTGGAAATCAAGGAGGTAGGATCGTTGCTGAAGGAAAGCTTCGAATGGTGTGGTATCTTTTGATCAAGTGAATTACATCGCTGAGCTAGAGAACAATCGTCTCAGTATATCACAGATTTGCGATAAGCAGTTCACTGTTCATTTCAATGATAAGGAGTGCATGATTCTAAATCCGGGCTTCAAGATTCCTGATGAATGGATTCTAATGCGTGCTCCACGCGAAAACGATCTCTACGTGCTAGACATGGGTGTTGGTACTACATCGTCAAAGACGGCTCAATGTTTTGTCACAAAAGCCACGGAGAAGGATTCGATTCTATGGCACAGAAAAATGGGGCATATACATCTGAGGAAATGAATTTTCTAGTTCATAACAACTTGGTCGAAGGAGTAAATCTTCGAAGCTTCCACATGACGGATCATTGTTTTGAATGCAAGAAGGGGAAGCAGATCAAAATGTCACATCCTAAGAAGATTCTGAACTCCATATAGTTGCCACTTGAACGTCTACATATGGATCTTTTCGGTCCGGTGAACGTCCGAAGTATTTCAGGAGATCTGTATTGCTTAGTCGTCACAGATGATTATTCTCGATATTCATGGGTTTTCTTTCAAGAGTCAAAAGATGAAACGTTCGACAATTTGCTGATTCTCTTCAAGAAGCTCGAAAATCTATATCATCTCCCTGTCAGACGTATTCGAAGTGACAGTGGCACGGAGTTCAAAAATAACAAGATGAAAGAGTTTTGCAACGCTAAAGGAATTTTACACGAATTCAGTGCACCTTACACTCCACAACAAAATGGCGTAGCAGAGAGGAAGAATAGAACGTTGATCGAAACAGCAAGAACAATGCTTGCAGACTCGAAACTTCCTGTTAGCTTCTGGAGTGAGGAGGTTGCAGCGGCGTGTTACACACTGAATAGGGTCTTAACTGTCAAACCGGCTAAAAAGACTTGCTTCGAGATGATCAACCGAAGGAAACCAAATTTGAAATATCTAGAACCGTTTGGTGCACTGTGTACAGTGATTGATCAAGATGGAAAGTTCGGTGCTAAAACGCTTGAAGGTTTCTTCGTTGGTTACGCTAGTCCACTAAGGAGAGTTTATATTCCTGCTTTCAAAAGAGTGATCGAAGAGCAACACGTTGATTGCTTTCGGTACACAACTCCTATTTAGAGGAAAGGCGATGCGTGGTTGTTCAATTACCAAGATTTGTGGAAGTCATTCGACTTGCCAGAAGAACCGTCTGAAGAAGAACTTGCAGCTCTTTATTATCTTCAACAGTCGGCATATCAAGAACAGATTCTAAGGCCAATTATGGTTAATCAACCCACTGTTGGTACATCGTCTTCTGGTGCAGGTCCGAGTAATAGTGGTGTTCCGGTTGAACAAGTTTCTGAAGCAGAAGTAGAACCTACTACATCTCCAGCAAATGTTTCCACTGAACCAGGAAATACAATCTCAGAGCCCAATATTTCTCAGAATCAGAATTCCGACTCTGATGAAGCTCCTACTTTCGATGATGATGGAGAATCTTCCTCTGATGAAGAATCCGAGCAGATATCCAATATGTTGAATCAATCTGTTGGCCCGAGCAATCAAAATGAAGCTACATCTACTGCTCCTGAAGTTGATTTCCTGAAGTTGATTTGATCGTTGATCTGAATATTTCAAATCAGAATAGTACGGTTGATGTTCCTAGTGAGGAGATGCCACGATCTTATTCATATCACCCTTCAACAAACATTATTGGAGAGTTACAGACTGGTGTGAGAACGAGAAGCCAGATCAACAAAGCATTAAGTTGTTTCTATACTCGAGTGGCTCCGACTCAAGATTACTGCTATTATTCATGTTTCATATCTCAAATAGAGCCGAAGATTGTGAATGAAGCTTTGGGTGACGAGAATTGGGTGATAGCGATACAAGAGGAATTGCTACAGTTTGAAAAACTGGGAGTTTGGAGACTTGTAGACTTACCACCTAAGCAAAAAGCGATAGACACAAAGTGGGTCTTCAAGTGCCAGAGGGATGATCGAGGTGTGATTGTAAGAAACAAAGCTCAGTTGGTTGTCAAAGGTATCCAGCAGCAAGAAGGAATTGACTATACGGAAGTCTATGCACCGGTTGCACGCTTAGAGTCAATTCGCATTTTCCTTGCATTCGCAGCTTGGAAAGGTTTTAAGGTGTACCAGTTAGATGTGAAATTCGCATTTCTCTATGGTAAGCTATGTGAACAAGTGTACGTCGGCCAACCGCCGGGGTTCGTCGATCCGCTGAACAAGAACAAATCTTATCTCCTAGACAAAGCCTTATACGGATTACATCAAGCCCCGAGAGCTTGGTACGAGACGTTATCTCAACATATTTTTGGAAACGGCTTTACTAGAGGCACAGTGGATAGTACATTATTTACCAAAGAAGTCGGAAGTCATCTGATCATCGTACAAATCTATGTGGATGATATCATCATTGGTTCAACAGATGATAGTCTTTGCAAAGAATTCGAAAAGATTATGAAGAAGAAGTTCGAAATATCTTCTATGGGCGAAATTAAATTCTTCCACGAGTTACACGTTGATCAGTTACCAGACGGCATATTCATTCATCAAACCAAATATGTTCATGATATTCTGAAGAAGTTTGAAATGGATAGCTTGAAGCCGCTTTCGACTCCTCTGGCGCTGAACCATGGGATTTGCATTGAAGAAACATGAACCAAAGTGGATGATACGCTCTATCGGTCGATGATAGGATCTCTTATGTATCTGATGGCATCTTGCCCACATATCATGTATCCTACCTGCCTTTGCGCAAGATATCAGTCCAGTCCCCAAGTGTCTCACATGCAGATAGTCAAGCGAATATTCCGTTACCTGAAGGATGTCCAAGCACCGGCTTGTGGTATCTAAAGAATGATATTTTGATCTTACAGGAGACGCTGATTCTGACTTTGGGGTGGACAAGCTGAATTCAAAGTCAACGACGGCTGGTTGCCAGTTTCTCGGAACTCGATTAGTAACATGGCAATGCAAGAAACAAACCACGGTCTCTCTCTCTACTTGTGAGGCAGAATACATTTCTGCTTCCAGCTGTTGTTCACAAATCCTGTGGATTCAACAACAGATGAGGGACTTTGGATTGCAATTTCTTGATACGCCTTTATATGTAGATAATAAGGCAGCAATCGACATCACTAAAAATCCTGTTCATCACTCTCGAACTAAACACATTGAAATTCGTTATCACTTCATTCGTGACTGCTGCGAAAAGAAGTTGGTGCGAATAGAAAAAATCAACACCGATGAACAAAAAGCTGATTTTTATACCAAAGCTTTTCCTTTAACAAAATTTAAATATCTAATTAGGCTATCACAGTATGCTAAAGATTTGTAAAGTTTAAAAGTAATAAACAAGTCTTACTGTGGATGTGTCGATAGGCTTTACACGTTCAGTAAATTGTTTACGAGATATAAACTAAATTTTACAACTTCTTAAACTTGTGGCTTAACATCTCTCGGATATATGGACTTAGTACTCCGAAATTTCGTTTGAGAGATTGCCTGATTCTGAGATACGAGGTCTTTACAGACAATTGATATCTGGGGTATTATACAAGTTCTTCTAATTTTGCGGAAGCAATAGCCTAGAACTTCTATAATGCTTTTGCTATAAACCCCTTGCATGCAAAACTGAAAAGAATCGAAAGATCTAATCATTTGCAGTGCTTAAAAGATTCCTTAAGTGGAACACACCTTTAAGTCGAGCCTTCATCTCTCTATCGATACGGTGGTATTAACCTGAGCTCTCAATGCTTCGTGTTAACCCACATACAGATATCAATTACGCTATATTCACCTGTAAGATGAAATCTAGCAATCTTGATACGGTAGTATATTCTGAGATGGGAACCATAGTTGAGTCAAGTTTCATAATTCTATCTTAAGATATCTTGGAACAATTGAGAAATGTGTCAAAGTTGAAGAGGACAAACATATCGACAATCTAGGTGAACAAGTTTAGAAATTAAACTCATCAAAAGATCAACGGTACTAGTGATATGTCTCAAACAACTCGAATTCACAAAAATACGTCTGTAAATATGTTTGTACATAGTTTACTTGTTATAAATCTGTACATAGTTCTGTACATAGTTTATCTGCTTTACAGATTAAAACCAAAAAGATTTTCAGTGTGTTTTAGCATAAACTTTCTAAAATACAAAAAGATTTTGTTTCTACGTTAGTTTCAATAAGCCAATGTTGGAGAACGGATCTTCGAAATCTGCTAAGGTGCTAAACTGGTGGAAATCTGATTAACAACGAGCTGGGAGCTAATCTGTAAAATCTGATAAGCTAAAATGATTAAAAGTTCATTAACTTGAAACTTGATTTTGAGAAAAACCAACAATTTGTTCATAACGGGTCAAACCGAGGTCATTGACTTGGACTCGGTAGACAAATCGGTTAACCAAGGTCATTAGCTTGGACTTGGTCAACTGAGTGGATTGTTAAAACTGGTAAAAAATGAAAAGTTCAGGGTCTAATTTGAAAAATTTGCAAAAACTTGATTTTGAGTTGATCAGGTTCGACCGGACTTGTCTGTGCTTCAAAGGCATTATGAAATGACAAGTTCGCCCGAACTTATACTGATCTTAGTGATTGGTATTTCAAGTTCGCCCGGATTTGTTCAGTATAAATAGATCACAAGTTCGCCCGAACTTCATTATTGTCTTTCCTGAATTTAGAGCGAACTTAAGGCGATTTAGAGCGAACATCAATATTACACACAATACGTCGAATTGCTGCCCGATTTTCAAGTGATTTTTAGTGATTAGCACACTAATTATCATGGCTATGGTGAGTAATTCAAGATTAAACTGTGAATTGATAGATATTGAACATTATAGATATGATATGGACAATAGGACTTAAATAAGGCTGTTTGAGAACGAATTGGACTGTAAAACATGTTAAATAACTATAATCGATCAACAAGTCATCAATTTGGATCAAAATGACTGGAACATAGTGTTGTAGGTTTAAATGGAAAAGATGACAAGTTCGCCCGAACTTGTCAATTGGTACATTGAACCAAGTTCGGTCGAACTTGTCCTAAAAGGTTAAATTGTTATGATTCTTACAAGTTCGCCCGGACTTGTCTGATATAATTCAAAAATTCATGATCTGTGACAAGTTCGCCCGGACTTGTCTAAAACTGTTTCAAAGTCATAAGTCTTAACAAGTTCGCCCGAACTTGTCTAAGAATTGGTCAAAAAGACTTGATAAGTTTGCCCGGACTTGATACTTTTGTAATGTTTTAAGTGTCTAATCAAGTCCGCCCGAACTTGATATTAGAGTTTGTAAAAATTGTAAAAAAAAACTTGCTAATTTTGTCTCGAATTTCGTGTTTGTAGAATATTCAGCTCCCGTTTAATAAATTCCACAACACGTGCATCACGCTCGACAAAACTGTATGTCCATCTCTTGAAGCATGTGACAATATTCTTTCTTTCATGGAGCGTATTCCAATTCACAAGGCGACTACGAAAAAGATAGTGGTTTATAGGTCGCACGTTTACAGATTTGGAGCGCATCATCACTTAACGAGGATGGCACAATGATTAAATCAGTGGTTCATGAAGGGAATGAAGATAAGGAGATTACAGTAACTGAAGCAGACATTCGGAAAGTGTTGAATTTCAACGACGATAAGAATGATCCAATGATGCTCGATGAAAGAATGGTTAGAGGTTGTTTTTGCCGCATGGGCTACAAAGGGCACGTTAATGAATGGACCTTGAAGAAAGGGGGAGTTCCAAATCCTTACAAGTTCTTGATGCATGTTATAATTCATGTGTTTAGCCATGGTAAAGCAGGATTGGATGATGTACAAGATTATATGGCTTGTATGGCCACAGCGCTCGTTCTAAACAAGAAGTTCAACTTTTCAAAGCTTGTATTCACGCATATGAAGAACAACATGGGATCCAACAGGCTGGTTATGTATCCAAGGTTTATACAGATGCTGATCGATGATAAATTCAAGAAAATCGTGAAAGATCCGAACGATATCATATATCTTAGTCACATGGATGAAGTTACAGTAAAGAAGCTGATACTTTCCAGAAACAAGCTTCAGCACCGATCGCAAAGCCTTTATTTGGTGCTATAGCTTCTGCTGATTATATCGCACCACCGAAATACATATGGCGTAAAGACGATAGTGGTGACGAAAATGAGAAGAACGCTGAATTAGAATGGTTATCTATATTCAAAAAGAAACATAGCGACTGGTTCTTGAAGAAAGTCGCTGAAGAGAAGAAGAAAGTTTCTCGATAGGCAAAGAAAGTCGATACAATGTTGATTGACGAAGAGGAACCTGAAAACGTTCAACCTGAAGCTGGTTCGAGTGTTGCAGTTATTATTGAAAATCAAGAGGCAGAAAAGACTACTCAGGAAGATGACGTTATTTCCGCAACATCAGATAATGACAAAGATAGTGATGATTCTCTTGAAAGAGCAACAAAGAAAGCAATTGCCGAAACAAAAGCAGAGAAGGTTAAAGAAATTGATGTTGATTACAAATCAGAGTTAGAAAAGGCTTCAGATGAGGAGAGACCAAAGAAGAAAGCAAAACGCGTTAAGTCTTATGCGAAAGATTCAACTTTGAAGGCTACTGGATCTCCTAGCACTAAAGGAAAGTTAAAGCCGAAAAGCCGTCGACATATTGGAAAAAAGAAAGGCACAGAAGTTACACGAGAACCTTCTGTTGTAAAAGATACAGGAGTTACACACAAGAACCTCCTGCGGCTGCAATCGTTCAAACTTCCACTATTCAAGAGACGATTGTACAGACAGGAGTCACACAAGAACCTCCTGAGTCTGAATTGCTCGAAATTCCTATCATACAGTCTCAAGATCCACCTACAGCTTCTCAACCTGAAAGCTCTATTCCGAAAGATGTTCATACACCAAAGAGTACTCCGAAGTCTACACCGAAGAGTACTCCGAAGTCAAAGTTGTTTGGAAACATTCCTTATGATCCTGTTAATATTCAAGATTTAAATAATTTCTTCCCAGAGTCTGATGTTGAACTTGAAAAGAGGGTTAAAGTTATGAAAGACAAAGTTTCAAAGACCGAAGCCGAGAAAGCTGTTTTAGAGCAAATGATAAAGCAAAGCGAGGTTGAAAAGGAGATCTTAAATGACAAAGTGAAATTTTAGAAGGTGATCAAGGTTATCTAAAAGCCCTAATTGAAAGTCTGCAGGATGCAAACGAAGGATTACAAAAAGAGATTGCAGAACTACAATCAGAAAGAGAATTGAATGATAGAAGATTCAGCAGGCTTTAGAAAGTATTATCAAATAGCTTAGGGATTGATTTTGCTGCTGAATATGCAAGGTTAGATTTGCAAGAAGCGAAGGATAAAGCAGAAAAAGAAATTGCTGAACAGGGGAAACGCAAGCATGTGATAGAGGGTATGCCTGAGTCAACAGAGCAAGTGATTGAATCTGTTAAAGCTTTAGAGTCTGTTATTATTCCAGAGAAAGAAACAGAGCAAAAAGACGATGAAGAAGCTGAAGATAAAGATGATGATGAACATGTTGATGATACAAAAGACGACTCTGATAATGATGATGGAAATGACGATGATCAGGGTGGAGTTGGTATGAAAGTTGAGGATGCTAAAGTTTCTGATGAATTTGATTTTTCTTCGTTGCTGAATGATGATACAAACAGAATGGAAGATCAAAGTCAGGGGGAGCAGACAGGGCAAACAGGGCAAACAAATGTTGATATGACAGATGCGATTACTGCAATGCCTGTTGCTGCTAGACCGACAAAGCCTATGATATTAATGCTAGAGCATAACATTGAGGAAGGTGAAGTTATTCACAATTATTCAAAGGAAGATCTAGCAAAGCTACTGAACATTGATGCTGAAACGTTTGATTTTGATTTCGAAGAAGATGTGGTGAACATAGATACATTCGAACCAAACGAGTACTGTTATAAAAGAAGGTCTGATGCTGACGATTACAACAAAGTTATTATTGAAGATTGGTCGTCAGATGATGAAAAAGATGAAGCAGAAAAGTATGTTGGTGTGAATACAGACAACTTTCCTACATTTGAAGAGATGTATGGTCAACTGAATGAAGATCTAATGGAAGAAATGATAGCTGAGTCTGTGCGAGAAGGTAAAGTTCCTAAACCAATGACTAAAGCTGAAGCTAAGAAATCCTGGTTCAAAGAGATGCCGAGAGAAAGAAAATTCAGACGTCCATTAGCATTCTTTACCAGAGATGCAGATGTGTCATTGGGTGACATTCTTAGTTGGGGTTGGTTGAAAGAACTGAATGTTTATGCCATCAAAAGAGAATTTGGGGTTCAATACTTCAAATACTTGGCAGATTTCAAAACATTACCGTATTGGGATGTAGAAGAATTGGTGCAGATAAGGAACGTAAGCTACCACATGAAGTTTATTGATCAACTATTGTGGAAAATGATTAAGTCTGAAGCGACGTGGGGATTTAAATACTGGAAACCGTTTATACCGAAGCGCAGAATCAAAACATATAAGAAAACGGGAGAAAAAGACATAACGTTGATTATGAAGCGTTCGCGAGCGATGAAGAACATGCCTCTAATGCCGATCGAACAAGATTTCTATCCATTGTTTAAGTGGTGGCAGGTTGATCCTACAACGTGTGAAGCAGTGATAGTGTTGAGATTTGAAGAACATCTGGATATCACTAAAGAAAGAGTTGAAATGTTTCATAATGAAGGATTGAGAGGGTTATGGAGGACAATACGTATACTAGACCCGATGTGGCTAGTGAACTGCTCGAAGGAGGATATTCGATGTTTATTTTTCAATAAGATATGTTACGAGAAGCGTGAAGAGACTCAACGATGCAGTATCAAAGAATAGTGAATGTTTGTTACGCGCATGGAATGAATTCAGGAAGATTGTGGGAATCCAGTTGGAGAGAGTTAGAGCGCAAAGAGTTTTTGAAGGAAGAAAAGCGTTTGGAACGTTTTCAAGAAAAGACAAAGGAGGCAAGACTTAGACGTTTCCAATTTATGACTAAAGTGCCACCTACAGATCAAACGCCGATTCCGTCGCAAGAACGTAGGAAAAAGCCGATCAAGAACTTCTTTGGACGATGTAGATAAAGACAGAGCTTTGAAGACTGATCAAGACGAAGATGATATCCAAGGGGGAGTCTGTTAGTACATAATGTCTATGTCTTAGTCTTGGATCGAGTCTGTTTAGATTGGGCTAGATTATGTCAGAAATGTGGGGTATTTATGTAATTAGACAACAAGTTCGCCCGGAATCATAATGTGAGAACAAGTTCGGCCGAACTTGTTCAAGACAAGTTCGCCCGAACTTGTAGTCATCCCAGCGAACTTGTTGGTCTATAAGTAGTGTGCCCTAGTTTCTCATTTGTAACTTTTGCAACTTTGTCACAACAGAGGCGAAGCTCTGTCCGATCCGGATCTTACATGTAATTTGACTTAGTGATCAATAAACAACAGTTTAACGAGTAATCTTTGCATATTTGATTAACATGTCACATAGTTTCCGCCTATATGAACGTTAGATACCAAATTAGGTTCCTGTGCTAATCAAGGAGTAATATGAAAGCCGTGTTTAGATATTCTACAACTTCAATCAAGCATTTATTGATGTTGTAGATAATTCCCCTTGATTGATGTTCGGGCTAGCATTTTGCAATAGCACATTCCCCCTGAAATGATTCTTCAGTTCTTTGTTTGCACAGTTCCTGACCCAACCCTCAAATTTACAAGCATGCAATCTTCACGAACATTCACCAACATGAAATGACATAATGTAGCTTGTAAGTGCAATTCCTGTCGGGTAACTGTGCTTTATCAGTTCTGGTAAACCAAGTCAAAGGTCCAAGTTAGCATTCCGAATTTGTATTGTAAGTGTCCGAATTTATCAATTAAATTCAGGTAGGGATATGTGTTGTCCGAGTTTATGTATCCTGGACATATGTTTGTCCGGGTTTAGTCTCTAGCCTATATATATATATATATGTATATGTGTGTGTGTATAGAGTAGATTAGGGCAAGCTTTGTGCAACTCTCACAAACTCCAGTCATCCTTCATTAGTGTGTGCATATTCTAGAGAGAGAGACTATGTGTTAGTTAGTGAGAGAAAGCTAGGTTTAGATCTTTGTGATCTAAACCAGCTTGTAGATGATGATGTATACTCTTACGGTTTGTAAATATGTGATGATTGTTTTAATATTAAAGAGATTCATCTTCTACATCTATCTATCTTTTATGTTTTGATGTTTCACGTCTTGTTTGAGGGCAGTGGATGTTGTTCGTCATCGATCCATGGGTCCCGCGACTTTCATAGCTTCTCCATTTCAACTTTCACCACATCCGCGTTCGGTTTTTTATTTATCTCTCAAAGCTCGATTTCTTAATCTTCAACACCCATAGTTCAATCTGTTAATCTTCAAAAACTCAACCGGAAATTGATAGAAACTTCGAAAACCACACTAGTAAACTTCAAGTCTGTGAATACCCACGAAAATTTGAAATCCCATCTTACGTAATCAACTTTATGCTCAACTTGAATGACTGATCAGTGTAAACGGTAATCTTCACAATCAGCAAATCTTCATCGGATAACAAATCATCTGGTAACACACTTTGATCTAAAAAACATTCTTCCACAATCAAATTCACATTTTTCCTCTTTAGTCACGATAGCAAATATATAGCCTTCTCCGTTAGTCCCGACAGCAACTTAATCAACAAACATCATCATTCCCCGCGGTTAGTCCGGAAAATAACTCATTTGCTCGACGCTAATCCTGCTAACCGGCTTGTACGAAGACTCGGACATCAAGCTCTCAGGCATCAATCTGATCACGATCTAAAGAATCTAAACTTCCTATGATCACGGACTAACAAATCCAAGATCCTATGCAACTCCATACAATTAGCGTTTGAACCACCCGAATACTGTTGCACGTTTTTCCCGTCTGAATTTCCAAAAATGTACTAATATTTGAAAAAAATTATTTCCCCTCATTTTTGGCAAATTTTGGCTTCTCTAAACTATCACTGAATTTCCCCCTCAAAATAGGCAAATTCAGGTTTCTTGCGGATTTAACAATTTCGGCCCAATTAATAGTCACTTCACCAGATGATAATTATTATGAATAGGTCTCCGTGAGTACCCACTCTCTATCAACATTTTTTCTGTGAATTCATCATCCTTTTATTCTCTTCGAAAATTCCGACGTGTCCCCGAACAACCCATATTTAATGTTAAAATCCCCGAAAAAAATTCATCACCATTTTTTTCTAGACACTTTCCCCCTCAAATCGATCCTAAAAACAAATTTTCATGAGTTGGAATTTTTGAATTTCTTTTAGCCTCAAACAGTCTCTTTCATGCGATTGACTGATTTGATTTGGAACGAATGAAACAGGATTCTGTGCATGAGAGACTGATACGTGCGAATGACTACTTGATCCGTGTGAATGACGGTCTGATTCATTCAGATGAGTCCTCATTCGTTTGAAAATGACTCCTTCGCTCGAAACTGACTCATTCGCTCGAACACTGTTGTTCAAGTTTTTTCGATCCAAATACTTCATTTCTTCGAATCTGATGATGAATACTTCACAAACATGAACAAAAAACAATTCTGAATGTAATGATGTCTTCAGTTTCATATTCCATCCATGAATTCAGGGGCCCAGCTTAAGAGGGACCGGGGGGTGCCCGACCCCCCGAACTTTTCGCTTAGTAGTGTTATATATGTAGTTTTCGTATAGAAATTTTTGGGTATATACGTTTTTGACCCCCCGGTTCTATATATTTTTCTGGGTATATACGTATTTCGACCCCGCGTCGAAAACGTCAAGCTTCGCCACTGCATGAATTGACCTTCAATTTGATGTTTTAAGTCTATAAACCCATAAATTATGAGCGTATGTGATTCAATCAACGGTTAGATCAATTGAATCGGTACCGTAGCTTTGATACCACTGTTAGGATCCGAGGACCGTTGCATCCTACGCGTTTAGATGGAAGTTTGGATAATATAAAGCAAGTTCGGTAAGAAATTTCGGCGTCATAGTGTTTATATTAACATGATTGTAGAAACTTCCATTAATACCGAAAGAGCGTACATCATTTTACAAGCTAGAGAAAAATCTAAAGTCTCTCCAGCCACTCCCAAAATTTATGAACTTCGAACACATGACTTCCTATTTATAGACATGAACTTTGGTGCGGATGACTCATCCGTGCGGATCAGTACTCGTCCTCTCCAAAGTGTCGTCCTCTCGAAAGGTGTTGTCCTCTCGAAAGGGTCGTCCTCTCCAAAGTGTCGTATGTTCGTATCTCACTCTCAACTATATAATATTCAACACACGCTCTATTTAGCCTATTCGTACAGTGACGAACACACATAATATGCACTAACAAGTCTAATATGGGTGGTAATTGTTATAGTGCTTTCTTTTCTTTAGGCTGGTATAAAAATCTTTATTGTTCTAATACTTCTCTGTTTTACAAAAAGAAACTTAAATGGATTACATATTCTGGTGCAAATCAACACATGGTTATGAAAAGTGATAACATGTTTAATTTGATTGATGTGTCTGATTATAACGTAACAGTTAAACACCCTAATGAAACTGATGCTAAGGTTACTCAAATAGGATGTTTTAAACTGTTTGAAAATGTGATTCTAAAAGATGTGTTTGTTGTGCCTGAGTATTGTGTTAATCTCATTTCTGTTCACAAGCTTGCTAAAGATAATAAGCTTAGGGTTGTGTTTGATGAAAATAATTGTTACATTCAGGATGTGTGCTTAAAGAAAAACCTGGTGACTGGTAGACAAAATGATGGTCTTCATTTTTGTGGCAACTCTTTTGATTCTGATATTATGTATTACAATAAGACTGAAACAATAAAGCTCTAGCACTCAAGACTTGGTTATCCTTCAGACCAAGTCTTACATGTGTTAAATTTTAAAACAAAAGATAATGATGTTGAACCTTGTGATACTTGTCACAGGGCTAAGCAACATAGAGTACCATTTCCTCTTAGTGAACATAAATCTATCAGAATTGGTGATTTAGTTTATTTGATGTTTGGGGATCTTATAAAAGGTCAGGTCTAGAAAGTTATACATATTTCTCACCATTGTAGATGATTTTTTTCAGATCTATTTGGGTTTACCTGATGAAGTCTAAGTCAGAAGTTTATGATAACATTAAAACAAAATTCTATTTAGTTAAAACACAGTTTGAAACTAATGTCAAAAATTTTAGGAGTGTTAATGGTACTGAATTTGCGAATGCCCAGACGGATACTTTTGTTAAAATCATGGTATTATACACCAAACCTCTTGCACTTATACACCCCAACAAAATGGAATAGTTGAGAGAAAACATAGACACCTGTTAAATGTTGCTAGAGCTTTGTTGTTTCAATCAGGAGTTCCTTTAATATTTTGGTCTGATTGCGTGATTACTACCTCATATTTGATTAACAGGACTCTCTCTTCTGTGCTTGATGGTAGAACTCCTTATGAGTTACTTTATGGTTTTATACCTTCTCTAAATCACTTGAAAATTATTGGATGTCTGTGTTACTTTATTGTTTTAAATAGTTCAGTTTATGAGTTCGAGCTTGTATTGCTTAAGGCTCTATTTCTAAAGCTCGAGCTCACATCGCAAGTAGCATTTCAATTTCGAGCTCGATCATGTATTAGTTATTAAATATAAGATATATAATAGATATTGTATAATTATTTTCATAATAACATTATACATTATTATTATTATTATTATTTTATTTTTTTAATATGTATACATATATTTTATATATTAAATAAACAATTATACAGATAAAGGATTTGTTTATTTATTAAACGAAACATTAGTTGATGATAAAAGGTATAAGTTATACATTAGGCGAAAATTTGGATAAACATTATTCATATAGCTTTGTGTATTTAACCAACCCTATTGAAAATATTTGGTCTATGATAAATTAACATGTTTAATAATAGTGTGTGTGCGTCTACACAAACGAGATCAATACAAATGTATATACACACACCATATCTTTTGGACGATATTTAAAACAAAATCATATGGCTTTCATTTGGTTAATATTTTTTGGGTCAACCGAATGGCTAAGAAAAAAAAAGTACACCAAATATTATATATTGCTATTTGCTATCTTCTACTTCAACTGAAAAAGGCATGGGCACACAAAATGAAGTAACCATGGCAACACAATTAAAATATTGTTTCTGTTAAAATCAATCGATGGATACCGAGATGGTGGTTTTTCATGAGAAACGAATTCATTACTTTTATGTTAACTAGAATACCAATCACCCATGGGTAGAGCTATTCACGAGCCGAGTCGAACCGAGCGGACCTTTTTTCGTGCTTGGCTCATTTACAAACCGAACTGAGTGGAGCGGCTCATTTAGAATCGAGCCTCAAATCAAGCGAGCATTTTTCGAGCAGTAAATTTTCCGAGCGAGCGTCGAGCGAAGTTCGAGCGATTTGGACAATCGTGTCGCCCGATTTAAATTTGCTAAGAAAGATAGTGACAATGTTGGTTCTCAAGTTTTTATCTCTTTAAAAACATGCACATTTCATGGCATAATATTTTTCTAATGAATAACATTGTTGTGGTCGACAAGGCGATGATCATATTGCACGATCAATGATGTTGAGAGCAGAAGACGATCGACTTAGGGAAACGACATGAACATTGAGAAAATGAGCAGTTTGTCGTTTATCGGTTTAGGGTTTAACTTTTAGATTTGATATTAATTTTTTTGTTGGCGTATTTTGGCTAGTACGTACAGATATAGTTGTAATTTTGTATATACTTGACCAAAATCTAATAGAGTGGTATATATAAAACTATAAATTTAATTTATATTTAAGTATAGATGTATGTGTGGGTGTGTAATTTATATTTGTGTATATATATGTGTATATACATGTTTATATATGTATGTGTATATATGTATAGCATATATATACTAACTGAAAATAATAATTCGAACCGAACCGAACCTAGCGGACCATTGCTCATGCTTGGCTCGTCTACAATACGAACTGAGCGGAGCGGCTCGTTTACAACCGAGCGTCAAATCGAATGAGCATTTTCCGAGCGATTTCCGAACGAGCGTCGAGCGAGCGACAAGCGGCGAGCGGTTTGAACGGCCCTACCCATGTGTTGCGCAGGGACGTGTTTGAAATTCAAAACGTATCGCACACCATGACAAAATAATATCTAAATGTGTTATGTTATTTTTGTCGTAACTCGGCTTTGAAGATAAAAAATAAGAAAAAGTAAAAAATGCAATAAATAACAAAGGTAAAACGAAAAGAAAACAATAGGAATTCGATCGTTTTAGGAGTTGTATAATAACTTGATTGATGTTTAGGGGTATAAAAGTAATTTGGTCAAAGTAAAATAAAAAGAATACAATAATTAAACTAAATGGGGTACAAATAAAAGTTTACACTAAATAACAATCTAAATATTAATAAAAGACTATGTCACATGACATTTTCTCCTTTAACTTATTAAATATTAAATAATGATATTACTAATATATCTAATCTCTAACAAATTATTAATATTTTTCACTTCTAACCCAAAACTTCTCATCTCTTATAATTTAACATCTTTGATTTTTTTTTACCTCTAACCCAAAGTTTTTCAATTTTTTTTGCAGTTTAATCCAAATACTTTTTTATTTTCAACATTAGTTTCCCATACTTTTAATCTTTCGCAAGTTTTTTGTTTTCCGTTTCATTCTAAATTTTGTGATTTAACACGCCGAAACGTGCGAGTGGAGTTCAACATTTTTTGTCTATTTTTTCTCGTTTGACATGCCCACCGCAAGGCGTGTATTTATTCCCGTTTGACATGTTCTTCGCACCGCTAGATCGACTTAGTTATTTTTTCTATGTTTTACGTTTCGGACTAATTTCTTTGCATTAACACGCCGCAACGGGTGTGTGTGTGGTTTGATGGTTTTACATTTGCTTTTCGTTCGGTTTTATTTTTTATTTATTTTGTTTTTACAATCCCGTTTGACATGTTCGTCGCAACGTTAGATCGACTTGGTTATTTTTTCTATGATTTACGTTTCGGACTAATTTCTTTACATTAACACGCCACACGGGTGTGTGTGGTTCAACGATTTTACGTTTGCTTTTCGTTCGGTTTTAATTTTTCCTTTTTTTTATTTATTTTGTTTTTACGAGCTTTTCCAATGTTGGTAGTCGCTAACAATGGTATGGTGTTTGTGCTACTTGGCCTGTTTTACGCCTCCGCCGCAATGCAAAGGTCTTAATACTAGTAATAGTAATAATATAATACGAAAAACCATTGTACAACTTCTTTACTTTAATATTATATATAATATATATTGCACGCTTTCGGTGGTAACCTCCTTTTTCTCTAATGAGGAAAAAAAAGTTTTTTTACAAAGACGTTAATCTTGGTTTCCGCGTAGTATAGTAGTATGGGTTTTGTTTGGTTCGGTTTTGAGGTCTCTCAAAACTTAAATTTGGCTAATTGTAACATGCCGTTTAAAGGCACAGACTATTTTATGAGTTCTTGAATTCACTATGTTATTTTTAATATTTTGGATTGGTTATATAAATTGGTAAATGTTTAGTATAGAGGAACCACCCGGTTCCTTAAGGCTTAATGCACTTGATGGTTGGTACTTGGCGTAAGCCGGTACAGGTTGGAGATGGCCCATGGTGTGGTCGGTTTTGTAGTTCATCAACCCCAAGACTGCTAATCATAAATGTCGCCAGTGAGTGGTTAACGAATTATCTTTTCTGGCTCATGTTCACTGTTCACATCAATCTTACTCGATGGGTTAGGTGACTTTTCCGAGCCCCCAGTGGCGATTCCACCTTGATGTTTTAAAAATCTCTTGTTTAATAGAGGGGTTAGTACCTTTACAAAATAACAGGTCTTTTACTTTTGTTATCTTCAAAATCGAATGCGATTTGAGTGAACAAGTGGAAATGAAGGTGTAACTTCAGAAGGTTGGAAACAATGAACTATCATGACCATATTTAAGCCTAAAGCACATACATAAATGTTAAATATTTTGTTACAGGTGCCATGAAGTCACAACAGGTTCAGGATAATATGGCTACAACAACAAAGAAATGATGAATACAGAATACATATAACAAGAAGAAGTAAAATAGAAATAATAGAAGCACTACTCTTCATCATAGTCTTCATCTTCCTCATCCAACCTCGAGTTGGCGTGTGCAAGATGAGGGTCAATGGCCATCCTGTCGATTTCTGAAACCGACCACCCGGGTACTCACTATTTGCAACTTCACTAGGTTCTGCAACCGCTGCTGGTGGTGGTTGTTGTGGCGGCACGGCACCACCATCTGATGCAGCAGCAGCAGGAGACACTTTATCTATATTCTCATCAAGGCCAGCATTGAGATCGAAGTCTCTGCTTGGAACAACGTCGACTGCAGTTTGACTCTTGATGGACTCTGAGTGGATGTCGGTTGTGGGCTTGCTGCTGTGATGAACAGATTCAGGTTCAGTGGAGGGAGGATCTCGTTCTGCAGATACTCTACCTCTGCCACGGCCTCTTCCTCTACCCCGACCTCTGCCTCTCCATTGCCACTGCCACTGCTGCTTGTATGTCCGCCTTCATTCTGCATCAACAAAATGATGATTCTAACACAGCTCCGAATCTCAACTTTATTTCTTAAGTAGGCTTGTAAACGAACAGGCTTGTTCGTTTAACTTTAACCAAATGGATTTTCTTGTTTGTGTTCGTGTATGTTCTAAACATACAGAACAAGAATGAACATAAACAAATGCTTCTAAAATCTGAAAATTAAACTGGTTCTAAATTAGTAGTAGTAATAAATAAATATGAGCAGATGTAAACAAACATATATGAACCAACAGGACATGTGTTCGTGTTCATTCAATTAATTAGTGAACATTATCAGAATTATTACCATCCGATTTTTCTTCAATTCATCATCGCTTTCATTCATTTCATCAGCAGAAGCTTTCCTGAGAGGAAAAAAAAAGTGAACTTTAAGATTTGTATTTGTTAAATAACTCCATATAATAAGATTCAATTTAAGAATAATAACTTGGTTTATAATGAAAAGGATGATAAAATACTCTTACTTCCTCTTTGCCATTGTACGCTCATCACCACCAGCTTCTGAGTGGCCATAGTCAGGGACCTTGCTGACAACTTCCCTCAGAAAATCATACACATTGTAGCTTTGAACACAGTGCTTCCCGATCATATGTCTATATATCACACCAAACATATGTCAATATATCAGTTTAAGAAATGAAAATGGTGTTAGTTGGGACCCGCTAACAAAAAGCTCAAAACAAGCCGAGCTTAAATGAGCTCAAGCCTAAATTTAAAATCATTTAATAATCGAGCTCAATCCCGAGCTTCATATACCAAGCTTGACCACGTGCACGAGCCTGAACGAACCTACTATTTCTATAAATATAACCTTTTATATTTTAGATGATAAATTTATAATAATATGATAAAAATTATATATATAATAATTATGATGATAACTATATTATAAATATTTTGTTTTATGTACAAATTCATAATTACAGAAAGAGTTAAATGCCATTTTAGTCCCTGTTGTTTGAGCCATTTTGCCAATTTAGTCCAAAGGTTTCATTTTCGCCTGTGGATCAAAAAAGGTTTCACTGTTGCCATTTTAGTCCACTAGGTTAACTTTATCCATTATTGATGTTAACGAGAAGGGCAATTCGGTCATTTTATATGGCCAAATTGCCCTTCACATATAATGACTGAATTACGTATGATTTATTCTTAACAATAGTAATTCTGAACTGTACTTGGCATTCTTCAAAATTAATATGATGGTTGAACTGAATTGCCAGATTAAAGCTAGTTCACAGAAAAATTTAACGTGATAGTGAAATAAGTTAATTTACAGAAACAATCAACACCTCCAATTCAGAAAATAGAAAAGAAATTCAAATCTTCACTTACAAATGAAGTGAGTTAACAGTCTTTGCTCCTCTACGAAGAGTGATGTCATATGTACGATCACAAAGATCTTGCAAGAACAACTCCAATGCTTTGGCTGCTCAAATAATTGAGAAGGGTAAGAAACAAAAAAGGTCTCACACGGAGGAAAAACACATATAATTAGAGATGGCAAGATGGGTGGGTTGGGTAATGAGTCAAAACTGAAGCAGGCCGGTTCGATTCCGGTTGACTACAAATACTTTTTTTTGTTGATTATGCAAACATTAATGTGCTATATGATTACAAACACAATATTATTCCGTTTGAATAACTCTCAATACCTTTGACCCATTGTTCATTGAGATAAACTTCATAGTTTTACCCGTTTGAGATAAAACACAACCCAAAACTGATCTATTTATAAGCGAATGAGTTGAAAAATTTTGGCTAACGACTCACAAACTAATACTGGCACAGCCATGGCAATCTTTCCAACATCCTCATCAGCTTGCATTATCTTTTTTAATCCGGGCCTGCGGATAATACACAAAAGTTACATCTTCCTTTAATTGCTTCATTTATCACAAAGATCTCCAAAAAAAACAAAAGCATTTCAGGTCCAATGATTCAAGGACACATTTAGAATTATTTTTGACTAAAAGTGCTCCGTCAAAAATCGTAACATGCAAGATCTCCTCTAGTAGCTAGTCTTCTGTATCAAACTCATTAAATTACATTCAAATATCCAGAACACTGATTTCGTTACCCGTAGGTGCAACCATTGTACTAAGCTAAACTACAAGGGACAATGATGAATAAAATTTTGTGTCTCTAAAATCTACTTGTATCATCCTATTCCTAATTTTGTTGATAGCTCAGATGCAAAAACAAAATTCCACTAGTATGGAATGATGTTCTACATATACACAAAACCAGATGAAAAGTATGCATGTGCCCTAATTTACACTGACTGCCTCTGATTCTTCATCATAGTTCCTAAATCAACATTTTATCGGAATCATTCATCATAACAATTGGGCAAATCGTCATACAAAAACAAATTGTTTTGCGATAAAAGGGTTATGAAACTGAAGTGTATCAGGAAATTGATAATAAAGGAGAAACTTACAGCAGGGAAACGGGTATCGAGCTTTTTCTTCATGGCTTTAGAATCATACAGGATGATGATGATGATGATGATGATGATGATGATGCTAAACAGATATGAGTTGCACTTTCGTATCTCCAAAACAAGTATTCCAATATGAAACCGGGTACAAACCTGTCACACCCCGATCCACAGCGGAATAAAAGTCGGGGCGTAATTGGGTTATCACCAAAGCTCATGATGTTTACTAAAATGTTTCATATTTATTAAATTCAAATTACAACTTAAATATCCAAAACAAAATTCATACAATTACAAGAAAATGAAACTACATAATTATTCCAAATCTTAAACTTGTTTATTCTTCTAGGCCTTCCTATGTGGTTCTTGTCTCAGCTGGATCACTTGAATCATGTGTAAAACGGGGGATATTTTGGGTCAACAAAAGTTGGCGAGTGAACCTTGATAAAACATTGTTACTAATTTCTTGTTTTATTTAATAAGGAAAATTTGTGCAACAATCACATGTGAGCAAACATATATAGATAAACAAACACAAACCACTTTAGATGAGTATATGATATGAATGATGATGTATGTGAGATCAAGGCTCAATCAAACGGAGCCGATCTAATGAGGCACCTGATGCTCAACCCGTCTCCCACGGGGAACTGATGGGCCTAATGAAATGCGTGCACTGAAAATGATAAATCCAATCTATATATAATTCATACAACAATTGATACACATTTGGTACACATTTGATACACATTTGATAACGGATATGATATATGCACAAGTGTTTAAATAAAATAAAAGGATTATACGACACATGATACACCCCAAAACATGATTAAAACGGGGAATTGGTAGAGATTCACTCACATTGGGTGCGTTCTTTGATGACGTTGGATGCGCACGAATTTTAGAATTCAATCGACGAGGGGAAAACTAGCCTAGATAATAACAAAATGATTCGATAAATAAATAAATTTTATTTGAGATTAATATTTTTAATTAGTGCTCTTTAATGGGATTTTAGGTTTATTTTTGTGAGTTTAAGGAAATTTTCTAACTTTAATAATCTTATTTTTAAGTATTTTTAAATAATTTTCCAATTAAATAAATAGATAAAAAGAAATAAAAAGGTTGACTTTTTTTACCGTTGACTGTTGACCGGGTCTTGACCGGTCAGACTGTGTTTTCTATGCGCTGAGTGAGGTTCGAACTCGGGACCTCTCGTATACGTGCACGCAGCTCTACCAACTGAGCTACGTGTCTAACCCGAAATATTCTCTGTTTTAATTATATATATATACTAATTAACTTTAAACTTATTTGGTTTTTATTAAAAATGATTTATATGGCCGAACCGGTTGCAGAGACCCGGAGTCGAACTCGGGTCCTTTGGTTCGAGTGCGCACAGCCCAACCAGTTGGGCTGTGTGTCTAATCTGCTTAACTACTGAATTATATTCCTCTTATAAACATTCTGTGACTTGATCTGATTCAGTTCTAAAAATGTTGGTTTTATTTCTGAAAGTCGGTAACGTGTGCGATTCGAACTCGGGACGTGCATATTGTATTTGCACACAGTCCACCGCTGGACTGTGTGTCTAACCCGTTTGAATATCCAGTTTTAATTATATTTATACATATACTCGACTTCATCTTCTTCGTTTACAAGAACACAGAACAGTGAAATCCGACTGTTCTGTTTAAATCGATCAACAAAACTTATAATTGGTTGAAATGAAATAGAAAAGAAGATTTCGGAATAAGATGTACCAAAACAGAGCGTTTTCTTCAGATTTCCGGCAAGAGTCGTCGGCTATGATTTGTGACTTCCGGCTGAGTGAATTGTTTAACAGTTTTGATCATTGTGTTGTGCAATTAAGTTACTAAGCAAGAGATATCAAGAGGGTTTAGATGATTATACCGATCGACAGTGAGGCTTCGGTTTTCCAGTGATATTCCGGCGAGTGCGAGGATTTCCGGCAACGTTGTCTGAGACAGACTCTGGTTGAATGATTAAGGTTACTACATGCCGAATAATGGATTACAAAAAAAAGAGTTGAGAATTATACCGATTAGGAGTAAAGTCTCGGTTTTCCGGTGAAATTCCGGCGAATGCGAATATTTCCAGCGACGTGTTTTGGAAGGAATAAAGCTTCGGAAACGAACGTGGTTCTGAGCGAAAGGATTTTCAGAGTGTTCAAGTGGGTATTTATAGTGGAAACAAGCTGAATTGGGTTTGAACTCAGTCTTGATTCGCGATTAAAGGTTTCCGGCGGTTATGACCGAAATTGACTGCCGGCAACGGTTATAACTGGCGTCGAGATTAATTTGTGCGTTTCAGTCAAAGGAAAGGTAGCCAAAATCGCGGAATGTCAGTTTTTCCGGTGAGTGCGAGTTCTGGGCGCGCTGATTGCAGATTTGACTTTCCGTTTTATTATATATGTTATGTGATTCACTGTTTTTCACAAGTGAAGTGTGTGGCGGAGTGGTGTGTTGTGTGCTTGTGTTTGTGGGTGACCCGGGTTCGAAACCCGGCGTCTCCATTTTATTTTTTATTCAGTATTTATTATTATTTATAAATTATGGCTTTTAAATTCTAAAGTATTTATTAATTATGTATTGTTTAAAATTAATCTGAATAATAAATACGCAACGAAAATTATAACTGATTATTTGATTGATAAACAAAGCGGGTTTTGAAAACCCGTTTTTCGACGAATGTTACAGTATCCCCTACTTTTAGGAATTTCGTCCCGAAATTTAAGTAGTAGTGGTAACTGGAAAAAGATGCGGGTATTTTTCGCGCATTGAGTCTTCACGTTCCCAAGTAAACTCAGGTCCTCGTTTCGACTCCCAACGTACCCTGACAATTGGAATACGACTTCGCCTTAAACGCTTCTTGTCACACCCCGACCCGCAGCGGAAAAAGGTGATCGGGGCATGATTGGGTTATCATCAAAGCTCATGACATTTATTATGCGTTTCATATTCATTTAATACAATTTAATGGAAATTTACAATAAATGTTACAATATGTTCTAGCTATCAATCTAAGCATCCTTGTTCTATTCTAAGGCATTTCCTATGTTTTCTTTGCTTCAACCTGTTCACCTGTATCATGTGTAAAAAGGTTTTGGATCAACATAAAGTTGGCGAGTGAATCCTATGGAAAACATTTGAACAAGTTTATTTGAATTGATTATGAAATATGTGCACAACCAAACATGAGTAAAAATAGATGTAAACTTATTCAACAATCATAAGATATTAAATAAAACACACATGAACAATAATGGAACATTTAGAGGCACGCGATGCTCAACTCGTCTCTCACGAGGAACTGAGGGGCCTAATGAATGAATTGCATAAACATGATAATATGAATGACACAACTACAAACAATATAAGCTCAATGATACACACATGAACAATAATGAATTTGATTTGAGGCACGCGTTGTTCAACTCGTCTCCCACGAGGAACTGATGGGCTTAATGAATGAGTTTCATATAATTTGACAAAAGGAAATAAGTAATCACAACAATATAACAATCTAAGTTTAGATCATGATGTGGTATGACACAAGTTAAAATAAACAAGTTAATTATTTTTATAACACATGACACACCCCAAAACGTGTAATTTAAAAGGGGGAGTTGTAAGATTCACTCACAGTGGGTGCGTTCGGTTGATGACGTTGAATGCACGCGAAGTGGTTTTAACCACGAGTGAGATTAACCTAGATAAATCGCATTATGGTTCGGTAAGTAAACGGATTTTATTAATCTATTTTAGTAGGATTGTTGGGTGTATTTTTGTGAGTTTGAGGCTATTTTCTAACCTTAAAAATGTTATTTTTAAGTATTTTTAATTGATTTTTAATTAAAATAATTAAATAAAATAATAATAAAAATTTGACTTTTTCAGACCGTTGACCGTTGACCTGACCGTTGACCGGTTCGAGTGCGTATTGATGTGCGCTGAGTGAGGCTCGAACCCGAGACCTCCCGTACGCGTGCACGCAGATCTACCAACTGAGCTATGTGTCTAACCCGTTATATATCTGATTTTAATTATATTTATACATTAATTAGTTTAAACCGAAAATCATTTTATTTTAAAAACAGTTTAATTGATTCGGACGATGCGCTCCACAGGTCTCGAACCCGGGACCTGTGGCTTAAACTAACACACAGTCCACCGCTGGACTGTGTGTTTAACATGTTATATAATCCAATTTTTATTATACTTAAATACAAACTATTTGTTTTCATTTCTGACTTTATTTAAAAAGGTTAATAATTGTCCGGGTCGATGCAGAAGACCGGACTCGAACTCGTGACGTGCGACTTAAACATACACACAGTCCACCGCTGGACTATGTGTCTAACTTGGTTATTATTCCGATTATTAATATACTTAACATATACCTGTGGCGACTCCGGTTCAGTTAATCAAAAAAATCATTTTTATTAAGGCAGCGTGTGTGAAACCGGATTCGAACTCGAGACGTTTGTATGTTTAATGTGCACACAGTCCACCGCTGGACTGTGTGTCTAACCCGAGTAATATCCTGATTTTAATTATACATATACGTTCCGTGACTTCGTCTTCTTCGCTGAGTTATAACCAGAAGTGATGTCTGACCGGTTCGAAGTTTCAATTAGGTTTCTTTAGTGTTTGATGATTAAATACATATGAGATATAAGTAAAAAGAAAAGAAATTAAGCGTGAGGTATACCGACTCGCTTTCCTCTGTTTTCCGGCAGAACTCCGGCGACAGAAATTCCTTCCGGCGACGAGTGTCTTGCAGCAGCGAGTCTCCAGAAAGCTTACAAAATATGTGGGTGACTTCGGTATAAGTTCAAATGGTTTAGTAAGGCTCAGAAATGGGGAAAACGGTTTTCCGGCGACGAACAGAATAATTCCGGCGAGTGGAATTACGCCGAGAAAAGGTGTGTGGTTTTGAGCGAAAATGTTTGCAGTGGGTTGTGGGTGACTTTATAGGGCAAATCGTCGAAGAACTTGGTCTGATTTCCGACTGGATTCATAAGTTATAAAAACTCCGGCGGTTATAGAAGGTGTCGCGGACTCAAACGTCGGCTATAGCCGATGTCCTAATAATAGTTTACGTTATAACTGAAAATGTTGTTAAAAGCTCGCGAGATTATCGGGATTCCGACGACTGAACTTTTGGGCGCCGGTTTTGAATTCGTAACGTCACTTTATGAATTAAATGATTTCAATATATAACAAACAAAACAAGTGGCGCAGTGGTTTGTGTGTGTGTGTGTTAAGTTTGTTTGCTGGATCGGTAGTGACCCGGGTTCGAAACCCGGCAGGGACTTTTTATTTTTATTTTGCGATTTTCAACAGTTTTTCAAAAACTAAATATATATTCCCGTATAATAATTGATTATGTATCGTTTAAAATTATTTTGGGCATTTAATTCGCAACGAAATTTTTGACTGACTGTTCGGTTGATAAACGGAGCGGGTTTGGTAAATCCGTTTTTGACGGATGTTACACTTCTCTCCGAAGTCCATGATTTCTACTGGTCTTTCAATGAAGTGCATAGATTCATCGACTTGAATGTCTTCTAGAGGAATATGGAGGTTTTCATCGGCGAGGCACTTTTTCAAGTTTGATACGTGAAATGTGGGATGAATTCTGTTGAGCTCTTCTGGTAGGTCAAGCTTGTATGCTATAGGACCTACTCTTTCGAGTATCTTGAAAGGTCCTACGTAGCGTGGTGCTAGCTTGCCCTTCTGGCCAAAACGAATCACTCCCTTCCACGGTGATACTTTTAAAAGTACTTGATCACCAATGTCAAACTCCAAGGGCTTTCGTCGTTTGTCTGCATAACTCTTTTGACGACTTTGAGCCGCTAGAAGATTGTTTCGAATTTGAATGACCTTGTCGGTTGTTTCTTGAATTAATTCTGGACCGGTGATTTGTGATTCCCCAATTTCGTGCCAACATACTGGAGATCGGCACTTACGACCATATAAAGCTTCGAAAGGAGCCATGTCGTTACTTGAATGATAGCTATTGTTGTACGAAAATTCAACTAATGGTAGATGTGCGTCCCAATTCCCTTTGAAGTCTATGACACATGCTCGCATCATGTCTTCAAGGGTTTGGATGGTGCGTTCAGATTGACCATCAGTTTGAGGATGAAAAGCGGTACCGAGGTCTAATAGTGTACCCAAGGCGGTTTGTACGGCTCGCCATGTTCGTGAAGTGAAACGACCATCACGGTCTGAAATGATGCTTAATGGTACACCATGACGGCTTACGATCTCGTTGATGTAGATACGAGCTAACTTCTCGTTCTTGAAGTCCTCGCGAATCGGAATGAAATGAGATGACTTTGTAAGACGATCGATTATTACCCATATGGTGTCATACCCACTGGAGGTGCGAGGTAACCCGGTAATGAAATCCATGGTTATGTTTTCCCACTTCCATACAGGTATTTCGGGTTGGACAGAAGTCCTGAAGGTCTTTGATGTTCAGCTTTTACTTTGGAACAGGTAAGGCACTTGGAAACAAAAACAACGATATCCTTTTTCATGCCAGGCCACCAGTAGGTGTATCGTAGGTCTTGATACATCTTGTCGGCTCCTGGGTGTACAGAGTATCGTGTTTTGTGCGCCTCATTCATGAGGAAATCACGAAGGTTATCGCGATCAGGAATCCATATGCGATTTAAATAGTATAGAATACCGTCGGATTTGGTTTCGATTTTGAGTTCAGCTCCACATGACAGTTCATCGCGTACATCATTTTCTGTTACAGAAACATGTTGAGTTGCTCGGATTCGATCTTTGATGTCGGTTATGATTTGCGAACATAGAAGACGAATGGAGTTCGCATAACCTTTTCGACTGAGTGCATCAGCCACCACGTTTGCCTTGACAGGATGATACCGAATTTCACAGTCGTAGTCATTGAGAAGTTCGACCCATCTTCGTTGTCTCATATTCAACTCCTTTTGGTTGAAGATATGTTGGAGACTTTTGTGGTCAGTGTATATTTCACACTTGGTACCGTAGAGGTAATGTCTCCATATCTTGAGAGCGAACACAACGGCTCCAAGTTCCAGGTCGTGGGTGGTGTAATTCTTTTCGTGAACCTTGAGTTGCCTAGAAGCATAGGCTATTACTTTTCCTCTTTGCATTAATACACAGCCTAGTCCTTGCCCTGATGTGTCGCAATATACTACAAAGTCGTCGCAACCTTCAGGGAGTGTGAGGATAGGTGCGTCGCAAAGTTTTTGCTTTAGAGTTTGGAAGGCCTCTTCTTACTTAGGTCCCCATATGAAGGGTTTTCCTTTATGAGTCAAGGCCGTGAGTGGGACAGCAATAAGAGAAAAATTGGCAATGAAGCGTCGATAGTAACCAGCCAAACCAAGAAATGACCTTACTTCGGTAGGGGTACGTGGCGCTTGTCATTCCTGTACTGCCTTAATTTTTGAAGGATCAACATGTATTCCCTTGTCATTGACGACATGTCCAAGGAATTGTACTTCTCCTAACCAGAATTCGCATTTTGAGAACTTAGCGTAGAGCTTTTCAGTCCTTAAGAGTGTAAGGATGAGTCGAAGGTGTCGCTCATGATCGGATTTAGACTTGGAGTAGATAAGGATGTCGTCGATGAAGACTATGACGAAACGGTCGAGGTAGGGTTTGCATACCCTATTCATTAGATCCATGAAGACAGCGGGGGCGTTGGTTAAACCGAATGGCATGACCATGAACTCGTAATGACCATAACGAGTCCGGAAGGCGGTCTTTGGGATATCTTCTTCATGTACTCTAAGCTGATGATAACCAGAACGAAGGTCGATTTTTGAAAAGCAGGTGGCACCTTGAAGTTGGTCTAGGAGGTCATCAATGCGAGGTAGTGGATAGCGATTTTTAACCGTTAACTTGTTGAGTTCTCTATAATCAATGCACATGCGAAACGTTCCATCCAGAGAACAGGTGCACCCCAAGGCGATGAGCTAGGACGTATGAATCCTTTGTCAGTCAGCTCTTGCAGTTGACTGGCCAGCTCTTGCATTTCGGATGGGGCTAACCTATAAGGAGATTTTGCGACTGGTGTAGCGCCAGGTACAAGATCGATGCGGAATTCGACTTCTCTCACAGGAGGGAGTCCTGAAATGTCGTCGGGAAAGACTTGTGGGAATTCTTTCACAACTGGGATATCTTCGAGTTTCTTCTCCTTGTTTCCCTTTTTGACGATGTGAGTTAGGAATGCGACATAGTTCTTGCGGAGATATCTTCGGGCTTGAAGGCAGGACATTAATTTGAGTCCTTTCGAAGGGGTTTCCCCAAAAATACGTAGGGTCTGACCGTCTACAAGAGGAATGCGAATGAACTTTTTGCGGCACACTACTTCAGCGTGATGCTGGCTGAGCCAGTCCATACCGATTATAATATCGAAACTTCCCAACTTCATAGGAATGAGGTCAACTGGAAAATCGTGATTGTTTAGAGTGAGGGTACAATTGCGTATAATAGAATTTAATGAAACGGATTTTCCGTCAGCAACTTCCACCGTTAGAGATTCCATGAGATTAACACGAGTTTGGTTGAGGCTAGGTTCAAATTCTAAGGACACAAAGCTTTTATCCGCACCAGTATCGAACAATATGGATGCATAACTACCATTGATGAGAAATGTACCGTTGACCACGTTGTTGTCAGCCCTGGCTTGGTTGGCATTGATGTTGAAAGCTCTTCCTCTGGCAGGTGGAGGAGCTTGGTTCGCTTGGTTTACCGGGTTTGCTTGAGCGTGGGCATGGATGATGTTCACCAAGCGTGGACATGTGTTCCTAAAGTGGTTTGGGTCCCCACAGTTGTAACAAGCTCGCATGGGTTGCATCATGGGGTAGTTGGGTTGGTAGTAAGTTTGGGCTGCGTGTGGTACAGGTGGTAGAAGTAAGGGTTGTTGGGCTTGACCCACTATCTGATTTTGGGTTTGGGTTTGTGGTTGACTGCGGTTCATTCGTTGAAGAATACGGCAGGTTTGGATGGTGTGATCTGCACGGCCACAGCTTGTGCAATGTTGGCAAAGAGTTTCGGGAGGGTGATGGTATTGACAACGGTTGCATTTTGGGTGTGGGCCGGTGTATGGCTTTTTAAATGGTGCAGCTAAGGGAGCAATTTGGGTGATTGGTGTAGTAGTGATAGGAGGGTTGGTTTGAGTGACAGCAAAATTCTTGCTGTTTCGTTTCCTCTTACCAGCAAACCTTGAGGAGGAGACTGGGTGGTTTGGAGTTGAGGTCTCTATGGGTGTTTTCTTCTTCTCATCTTTAAATTTGCCGTTTCGGATGCGATTCTCAGTGAGTTCTGTAGCTAATTCCATTGCGGCTTCAAGTGTTGCAGGCGAAGTGCTTAAAACCGAATCTTGGATTTTCGAGGGGAGGCCTCGAATGTAGTGTTCGACTAAGCGGTATAAGGGGGTGAACAAATTAGGGATCATTTGGTTCAGCTCGAGAAATCGCTTATTATAGGAGGTGTGATCTCCTTCCTTTTGTTTCAGCGCGTGGAATTCATCTTCCAACTTTTTAATTTCGCTTCTTGGACAGAAGCGTCTTGTCATGAGTTCCCTTAACTCTTCCCATGTTAAGGCCATGGCATCTTCAACTCCTCGTTTACCCTTTTCCGTGTTCCACCAGGTAAGGGCTACCCCGAAGAGTCTTCCAGTTGCATAACGTACCTTTCGATCCTCGGGACAATTGCAATTGAGGAAAGTGTTTTCCATTTCTTCAAACCAGTGAAGGAGGGCGGTAACACCTTCGGTCCCTTCATATTTTAGGGGATCGCAAGATTTGAAGTGTTTGTATGAGCACTTTTTGGAGGGAGGGTTTGCGACGCTCTGGTCTTCTTGATTGGGAGGGTTGATGGGATTTGCGGTGAGAGCTTGTTGAACTTGAATCACTATGTCAGGAAGCACCGCGGCCATTTGTTTAGCAATTTGTGTGGCCAAGCGTTCATTTGATCTTCTTGACTTTCTACCTCCACGTAGTTGCCTAGCCGACATCTACAGGAACATACATAGGAAGATTGTGAGTGTAAGAATTT
Organism: Scalesia atractyloides; assembly: GCA_947069175.1. Classification (NCBI taxonomy): domain Eukaryota; kingdom Viridiplantae; phylum Streptophyta; class Magnoliopsida; order Asterales; family Asteraceae; genus Scalesia; species Scalesia atractyloides. The sequence continues at coordinate 50,392,072 of CAMTDV010000004.1, read as the reverse complement.
TCTAGGTGTCATGTGTCGTAAAAAGAATGAAAAATAACATAACTGACAATAATTCAACTAAATCCATAGGATGTCTTGGGTTTGCTCATGTTTGGGCCTCCAATGTCCCCCATACCATCGCCTGTGTAGTCATGTGGGCCCCTATGACTATTGGGCTTGGTAGGATTCACATTGGTGTTGGCGGATTAACACTCGCACCACCCGAATGAAAATCGTAAAATATGATTGCGAGATGTATGGTAGGAGGGTGTCCAGGTGTAGACACAATGACAAATCAAAGTGGGGTTAGCTCACACGACGTTTGGTATAGCATGCTTTGGCCTAATAGGTCCTTCGTACTCTCATCGTTAGTCCCTAGGTAGGCAAACTGGTCCTTTATTTTGGATTTATACGAATGCCAAGCCTAGACAGGACGTTCCGACTACCGGTACTCGTACCCTTCCAGTTACTACATACCCATCATGAGAACTAACTTTGATGTGATTTGAAAAATACAAAAATCATTGCAAAAATCACGGTAATCGTGAGGTGTGTGCTCTCATGGATATGATATGTTATGAGGATATGATTCATGACGAGCATTGTATAATAACATGTATTTGTGAGCATGCTTGCATAACATTGAGTGTAAAAATAAACATAAAGCATATAAACATCATGAATTTTGTATGTAACGCATAAACAATTTAAAATTTTAATCAACTATAGTATAGGCTCTAAGGGTCTAATAACCTATCCTATATCCCTATAGTCATAAGCTCTGATACCAATCTGTCACACCCCGACCCGCAGCGGAATAAAAGTCGGGGCGTAATTGGGTTATCACCAAAGCTCATGATGTTTACTAAAATGTTTCATATTTATTAAATTCAAATTACAACTTAAATATCCAAAACAAAATTCATACAATTACAAGAAAATGAAACTACATAATTATTCCAAATCTTAAACTTGTTTATTCTTCTAGGCCTTCCTATGTGGTTCTTGTCTCAGCTGGATCACCTGTATCATGTGTAAAACGGGAGATATTTTGGGTCAACAAAAGTTGGCGAGTGAACCTTGATAAAACATTGTTACTAATTTCTTGTTTTATTTAATAAGGAAAATTTGTGCAACAATCACATGTGAGCAAACATATATAGATAAACAAACACAAACCACTTTAGATGAGTATATGATATGAATGATGATGTATGTGAGATCAAGGCTCAATCAAACAGAGCCGATCTAATGAGGCACCTGATGCTCAACCCGTCTCCCACGGGGAACTGATGGGCCTAATGAAATGCGTGCACTGAAAATGATAAATCCAATCTACATATAATTCACACAAACAATTGATACACATTTGGTACACATTTGATACACATTTGATCACGGATATGATATATGCACAAGTGTTTAAATAAAATAAAAGGATTATACGACACATGATACACCCAAAACATGATTAAAACGGGGAATTGGTAGAGATTCACTCACATTGGGTGCGTTCTTTGATGACGTTGGATGCGCACGAATTTTAGGATTCAATCGACGAGAGAAAAACTAGCCTAGATAATAACAAAATGATTCGATAAATAAATAAATTTTATTTGAGATTAATATTTTTAATTAGTGCTCTTTAATGGGATTTTAGGTTTATTTTTGTGAGTTTAAGGAAATTTTCTAACTTTAATAATCTTATTTTTAAGTATTTTTAAATAATTTTCCAATTAAATAAATAGATAAAAAGAAATAAAAAGGTTGACTTTTTTTACCGTTGACCGGGTCTTGACCGGTCAGACTGTGTTTTCTATGCGCTGAGTAGGTTCGAACTCGGGACCTCTCGTATACGTGCACGCAGCTCTACCAACTGAGCTACGTGTCTAACCCGAAATATTCTCTGTTTTAATTATATATATATACTAATTAACTTTAAACTTATTTGGTTTTTATTAAAAATGATTTATATGGCCGAACCGGTTGCAGAGACCCGGAGTCGAACTCGGGTCCTTTGGTTCGAGTGCGCACAGCCCAACCAGTTTGGCTGTGTGTCTAATCTGCTTAACTACTGAATTATATTCCTTTTATAAACATTCTGTGACTTGATCTGATTCAGTTCTAAAAATGTTGGTTTTATTTCTGAAAGTCGGTAACGTGTGCGATTCGAACTCGGGACGTGCATATTGTATTTGCACACAGTCCACCGCTGGACTGTGTGTCTAACCCGTTTGAATGTCCAGTTTTAATTAAATTTATACATATACTCGACTTCATCTTCTTCGTTTACAAGAACACAGAACAGTGAAATCCGACTGTCTGTTTAAATCGATCAACAAAACTTATAATTGGTTGAAATGAAATAGAAAAGAAGATTACGGAATAAGATGTACCAAAACAGAGCGTTTTCTTCAGATTTCCGGCAAGAGTCGTCGGCTATGATTTGTGACTTCCGGCTGAGTGTATTGTTTAACAGTTTTGATCATTGTGTTGTGCAATTAAGTTAAAGCACGAGATATCAAGAGGGTTTAGATGATTATACCGATCGACAGTGAGGCTTCGATTTTCCAATGATATTCCGGCGAGTGCGGGGATTTCCGGCAACGTTGTCTGAGACAGACTCTGGTTGAATGATTAAGGTTACTACATGCCGAATAATGGATTACAAAAAAAAAAGAGTTGAGAATTATACCGATTAGGAGTAAAGTCTCGGTTTTCCGGTGGAATTCCGGCGAATGCGAATATTTCCGGCGACGTGGTTTGGAAGGAATAAAGCTTCGGAAACGAACGTGGTTCTGAGCGAAAGGATTTTCAGAGTGTTCAAGTGGGTATTTATAGTGGAAACAGGCTGAATTGGGTTTGAATTGAGTCTTGATTCGCGATTAAAGATTTCCGGCGGTTATGACCGAAATTGACTGCCGGCAACGGTTATAACTGGCGTCGAGATTAATTTGTGCGTTTCAGTCAAAGGAAAGGTAGCCAAAATCGCGGAATGTCGGTTTTTCAAGTGAGTGCGAGTTCTGGGCACGCGGATTGCAGATTTGACTTTCGGTTTTATTATATATGTTATGTGATTCACTGTTTTTCACAAGTGAAGTGTGTGGCGGAGTGGTGTGTTGTGTGCTTGTGTTTGTGGGTGACCCGGGTTCGAAACCCGGCGTCTCCATTTTATTTTTTATTCAGTATTTATTATTATTTATAAATTATGGCTTTTAAATTCTAAAGTATTTATTAATTATATATTGTTTAAAATTAATCTGAATAATAAATACGCAACAAAAATTATAACTGATTATTTAACGAAGCGGGTTTTGAAAACCTGTTTTTCGACGAATGTTACACAGACCTCACAGAAATTTTTTTTAGGAATCTTCAACTTTCCATTTGGCTTAGTTATGAGTTTATGAATTCTATCACTTCTTTCTTAATTTTAAACTTATTTAGCACTTGTTTCCCCGGTTATTCGCGTTAGAAAAGTCCAAATTGTGCTCAGTTGCGGATCGGCTGAATTCTGGTAGATCTGGTCCAGATTTAATATGGGATCGGGTCAGGCCCGTGCGTTCTCTAGATGATCAGCAGGACCTTGCGGCTCTAACAGGTTTGTTAAGTGTTGTCTCCTTAGCGACCGGAAAGGATAGATGCGTTTGAGATCTGGACTCTTCTAGTGTTTTCTCGGTCTCAAGTATTAAATGTATTCTCAGTTATTTTAATAGAATTAGACCAGACGTTTGTTCGTTTGGAACAATTGGGTCCCCAAAAAAGTCAGTATCGTGGCATGGAGAGCTGATGAATGTCGTTAGTGTCATGCAAAAACCGAAATAAACTAGTAGTTAGAGTAAGTCATATATCGAACCAAAGGAGGCTTGTGGAAAGTGTTATAATGAAAAGTATTAATTAACTACTACTGAATTGGAAAATCTGTTGGTTTGATTGTTGAGATTATCTAAATTAACAAACTAAAAAGAAGTGGTAATCGAATGGAAGAAGAATGGTTCCTCCAGAATTCAGGTTTGCAAACAAGTTCAATTATGTGTTTAATCAAAACGCTCACATAGACATAAATATTTAACCTAACTAACCAATTGTGATAATCAAAGACTAAGTACTCCGATTAATAATTAATGGGAGGTTATCAAATGATTATCAATTACAGTTACCAACTCTAATCCCATGTCAAATATATCCTGATTACTAGAACTCTAATAAATTTTGAATGCTTAAGAATGAAGGACAAATAAATGCAATCAGTTACAATCAGTCAATTAGATTCATGATGAAAAGCATCGAATGCTTAGATCACCAAGTTACAATGATAACAAACACATAAAAGTACCGAGTCATATAAACCCTCCATCCGAAGGAAACCAAAGAAGTTTAGCCACTCATCTCGCACACAAAATCAACGGAAGCTTGGATCGATGAAGAATTCATGACTGAAATGATGACTTGATGGAGAATCTTGATGGATTGGATGGAAAAGCCTTCAACTTTTGCTCCCCGGAGTGCCTTAGGTTGTTGCTAGATGATAAGATCATGATTGGAGGCCTCTTGAAACCCTAATATACCTTCGGTGTTGCTAAATGTACCCCCTTTTTCAAAATTTTACTGACTACACCACCCCCCTGAACTTTGTAAATAAAAAAAATGAACCCTTGTGTTTTCTGTTTTTCTAAATTGCAAAAGGAAATATCCATATTTTTAGTGGTTTATCTACTTCCCATGATTTGAATACTCACATATACGTATTTTGCTTTTACATTAGAACGACTCCATAAAAAAATTCCTATTGATTGAAAGAAGGAGATTAAGAGAGACATTGAAAAACAATTTAGTAAAACTTTGATTTTCATCAAAATCTTATTGATTGGGCATTCTTGGTATGTATTCATCTTTCTCATTAATATAGTTCTTTTTTTATTGAGTAGTTATAAAAATAATTGAATGCCACATCATATATATTTACCCAAATCGATTAGCCGATGTTTGTAGTGGATAATCGATTATCAGATGTTGTGGATTTACAAAGAAACAATTATTTTATAGAGTAAGTTCAGGTACAAATAAACTTAACATACAAAACGTACAAACTGAAGGAAAAGACAAAAAAACGCGGTGACATTTTCGTAAATATTTGGCCGTAGGGTAATTATCAAAATTACTCTACAGGATCATTTGTAGAGTGATTTTGGTCAATATAGAGTAATTTTGTAAAATGTTCTTGTAGAGTGATTTTGATCTTGTAGAGTAATTTTGTAAAATATTCTTGTAGAGTAATTTTGATTAAAAAAAAACCTAACCCTCCCCCACCCCCCAAAAACCCTCCAAAAACCTAACCCCACCCCCACCCCCACCCTCCAAAAACCTAACACCTCCCCTCCCAAAACTAAAAGCTAAAAACTAAACCATAAAGCTAAACACCATAACTAAATGCTAACAAAATTACCCTACGAGACCATTTTACAAAATTACTCCACAAGAACAATTTACAAAATTACTCTACAAAAGATCAAAATTACTCTACAAGAACATTTTACAAAATTACTCTAGGAGACCAAAATCACTCTGCAAATGATACTGTAGAGTAATTTTGAAGACCAAATATTTACGAAAATGTCACCGCGTTTTTTGGCTTTTCCTTAAGTTTGTACGTTTTGTATGTTAATTTTATTTGTATTTGATATTTAATCTTATTTTATAATATTTGTCGTGGTTTTGCGGCTTATGGATTCTACAAAAAAACAGTATTAACTTTTCAATTGTTCTTGAACATTTAAATCAAACGTTAATTCTTGCAAATCACTATTATAATCATGTATATCTTAAAACAGAATCCATATTTTCATCGTGTGGGCTTAATCATAACCCATCTGTTTGCGAATTTTGGGAGTATAAATTTAGTAGAAAAGTGAATATTGATTGTGAATATTTAGTATAAAAATGTGATTATTGGATTTTTAAAAGGTGGAATTTGAAAAATTTTAAAATGTTTTTTTTTGGAAAAGGGGTATATTTAGTAAAAAGGGAGGTGCATTTAGCCAACCCCATATACCTTAAAACCCAAAAATTCGTGTTTTTCCGTCAACCAGACCGTAACTGGCGGCCAGGGACCATCAGTTACGGTTCTGGAGTTCTGTTTGGCTTAAATGACCTGACCGTAACCTACGGTCAAGGACCATAAGTTACGTCCCTTGTTTCTGTTTGTTTCTTCGCAAGACCCACCCAACCGTAACCTACGGTTGGGTAACCGTAAGCTACGGTCGCAGCGGCGACCTCCTTTTCTTCACAATTTAGCTTTCACTAAATGACATTCAAGCCCCTAAACTTCGTTCCTTCACAATTCTTGCACACTTGAGTCATAATACACTTCCAAATAAATACCGAATGACCCCTGAACTTTACCCTTTCGTATATCTTGCATCCTCAAGCCTCTATATCACCGAACATGCTCCATATTTGTACCACAAGCTGCAAATTCCATCTCTTAACATCCACTTCATCCTTAATCACCATAATTGCACCGAATCACGTGCCTAACCTACAAAACAACTATTTCTCGTAGTTAACTTATTCACAGCAAGTAAACACCAAAAACACACATAAAATGTCACACCCCAACCCGCAACGGAATAAGAGTCGGGGCATAATTGGGTTATCACCAAAGCTCATGACATTTACTAATATGTTTCATATTTAATAAAGTCAAAGTTACATTTCCAAATATCCAAACATGTTCATTCAATACAAAGAAAATAAACCAAACATAACAATCCCAACTCTAAATCGTTTTATTCTTCTAGTCCAAGTCCTATGTGTTCCTAGCTGCTGCTGGTTCACCTGTATCATGTGTAAAATGGGGGTTTTTGGGTCAACATAAGTTGGCCAGTGAACCTTATTAGATAAACATTTATTAAGGAATTACTTGTTAGTTTATCAATGAAAAATTGTGCATAATCATAGATGAGCAAATGTAAATAATCAAGCAGTGGCAAATAGCAGTCACAACTATAACATACAATAACATATGACAGCATACATGAACATACCTACATCATACGATAAATAACATAAATGAAACTGTGCGATCAAGGCTCAATCAAACGGAGCCGATCGTATCGCATGTACTGAAGATGAAAATGTCTGTGCGATCAAGGCTCAATAAAACGGAGCCGATCGTATGTGGGCACGCCAGGTTCAACCTCATAATGAAATGGGGAACATGCTCAACGCTCATAATGTAATGGGGAGCGGCGGCCTATGAAATTGCATGTACTGAAAATAATAAACTTGCATCCAACAATAACTACATAACAGAAACAAACTGAATACACTAGTTCATGATATGATATATGCACAATGGTTTAAGTATAATATATATATCAAGACACATGATACACCCCAAAACGTGATTAAAACGGGGAATTTGTAAAGATTCACTCACATTGGGTGCGTTGGATTGGAGATGGTGAGATGCGCACGAATTAGATGAGCGGAACAACGAGAAATACTAACCTAAATAATACGGAAAATATATTAAATGAGTGGATTTTATTAAGGATTTTAATGAAATTTTTAGATATATTTTTGTGAGTTTAAGGCTATTTTCTATCTTTAAAAATGTTATTTTTAAGTATTTTTAAATTAAATTAAATAAATAAAAATATAAAAAAATTGTTTATTTTGCGTTGACCGTTGACCGTTGACCTGTTGACTTGTTGACCGGTTCGGTCAGTGACATGGTTTGCGCTGGGTGAGGCTCGAACCCGAGACCTCCCGTACGCGTGCACGCAGCTCTACCAACTGAGCTACGTGTCTAACCCGAAATAATCTTGTTTTTAATTATATTTATACACTTATTCAATTTAACCGAATTTCTTTTATTTGCAAAAACATTTTAATTCAACGGACCGGTGCTAGTGACGGGTTTCGAACGCGCGACGTATAGCTTAATGTTGCACACAGTCCACTGCTGGACTGTGTGTCTAACCTGGTTATTATCTCGGTTTTTATTATACTTAATAACTAACTGAGTTAACCCGGTTTAGTTTTTAAACAAAAAGGCATTTTATTGTATAAGGAGTGCGTGTAGCAGGGATCGAACTCGGGACATGCGTATGTATTTTGCACACAGTCCACCGCTGGACTGTGTGTCTAACCCGTTTAAACTACCAATTTTAATTATACTTATAGTATTACCAAAGTTCATCTTCTTCACTGGATTCTTACCGACGGCAGTTTACATCATTAAAACTTGTTAATTCGATTGCTAAGCATTACACAAACTGATAAGAGATAGCAGGGATGACGATTAGAGGAAGAACATACCGGTGAACGTTTGGTTACAGAGTTCCGGCAGGCATCGGTCTCTGTTTTTGTGCACCTCAACTGAACAGACAATTAGCCGTTTTTGATTAGTCCATTGTGGAATTGAAGTGATAAACAAACGTTAACGATGTGTTTGAAGGTCCTTACCGTTTCACAGACGGAAATAAAGACTTTCAGAATCTTTCCGACGAACTGGAATTAGTTGAATACAGCGCCTGAATTCGATTTCAATTGAGTGGTTTAAGTTAGAAATAGCATAAGAATTGTCGAACTGCAATAATATTGAGAGATTTACCGTTTGAGGATGAATACGGTTTTCCAGCGAGATTTGCAGAAAATTCCGGCGAGCTGATTTAAGCGTTCTGATGGTCTGAAAATGTGACGAAAATGAATGGAGTATTGTTATGACGTTTCTGAGTCGCGAGAGAGGTCTGGAATTGAAGTAATTGTGACTTGATTCATTTCGGTTATAAAAACCGATTAATAAAGAAAATTGATGTTCAATCACTTCTGAATTGATTAAAATCATCAGTTCATCGGTTATAAAATGTGAATGAACGATTAATCAAACGATTAGACGATTGAATTGCCGATTTCAGTTTCTCAGTTGGCGCAACCGGTTTTAACCGAGTTTGTGTATAAATCTCATTTGTTTCCTAGAGATAACAGAAAACACAAAGTGGCGGAGTGGTGATGTGAGTGTGTGTTAAGGCGTTGGAGTTGTTCTTGGCTGACCCGGGTTCGAGTCCCGGCAGCAACATAATTTTTTTATTTATTTTATTTTAACTTTTTATCAAATATAATTTTTATAGTTTAGTCTATTTATTAATTATGTATCGTTTTAAATCAAAATAATCATAAATATTCAACGTAACTTTTATAACTTGATATTCGATTACAAAACGGAGCGGGTTTTGAAAACCCGATTTTTACAAATGTTACAGTATCCCTACTTTTAGGAATTTCGTCCCGAAATTTAAGTAGTTGAAGTAGTAGGAAAAAGATGCGGGTATTTTTCGCGCATTGAGTCTTCACGTTCCCAAGTAAACTCAAGTCCCCGTTTCGACTCCCAGCGTACCCTAACAATTGGAATGCGACTTCGTCGTAGAAGTTTCTCTCCGAAGTCCATGATCTCTACAGGTCTTTCAATAAAATGCATAGATTCATCAATCTGAATATCTTCCAGCGGAATGTGGAGGTTCTCATCAGCGAGGCACTTCTTCAAGTTCGACACGTGGAATGTGGGATGAATCCTGTTGAGTTCTTCTGGTAGATCAAGCTTGTATGCTACAGGACCTACTCTTTCGAGTATTTTGAATGGTCCTACGTAACGTGGTGCTAGCTTGCCCTTTTGACCAAAACGAACTACTCCCTTCCACGGTGATACTTTTAAAAGTACATGATCACCAATGTTAAACTCTAAGGGCTTCCGTCGTTTATCTGCATAACTCTTTTGACGACTTTGAGCCGCTAGAAGATTGTTTCGAATTTGATGGATCTTGTCTGTGGTTTCTTGGATCAATTCTGGACCAGTAATTTGAGCTTCCCCAATTTCGTGCCAACATACAGGAGATCGGCACTTACGACCATATAAGGCTTCAAAAGGTGCCATGCCGATACTCGAATGATAGCTGTTGTTGTACGAAAATTCAACTAATGGTAGGTGGGCGTCCCAATTTCCCTTGAAGTCTATGACACATGCTCTAAGCATATCTTCAAGAGTTTGAATGGTGCGCTCAGACTGTCCATCAGTTTGAGGATGATAGGCGGTACTGAGATCTAATCGCATGCCCATAGCGGATTGTACTGCTTGCCATGTTCGTGAAGTGAAACGACCATCACGATCAGAAATAATGCTTAACGGTACCCCATGTCGGCTTACGATTTCGTTGATATAAATACGTGCAAGCTTTTCGTTCTTGAAATCTTCGCGGATAGGAATAAAGTGAGCTGATTTTGTAAGTCGGTCTATAATCACCCATATAGTGTCATACCCACCAGAAGTGCGAGGTAACCCGGTAATGAAATCCATGGTTATATTTTCCCACTTCCATACAGGTATTTCCGGTTGGACTAGAAGTCCTGAGGGTCTTTGGTATTCAGCCTTCACCTTGGAACATGTAAGGCACTTGGAAACAAAAACGGCAATATCCTTCTTCATTCCAGGCCACCAATAGATGTATCGTAGGTCTTGATACATCTTATCGGCTCCTGGGTGTATAGAATATCGCATTTTGTGAGCTTCATTCATAAGAATTCACGAAGATTGTTGTGGTTAGGAATCCAGATGCGATCTAGGTAATACAGAATACCGTCAGATTTAGTTTCAATTTTTAGCTCGGCTCCACAGGACATCTCCTTTCGTACATCTTCTTCTGTTATTGAAACGTGTTGGGCTTCTTGAATTTGATCTTTAATGTCGGTTATAATTTGCGAACATAGAAGATGAATGGAGTTCGCATAACCCTTTCGACTAAGTGCATCAGCCACCACATTTGCTTTACCAGGGTGGTATCTAATTTCACAGTCGTAATCATTCAGAAGTTCGACCCATCTTCGTTGCCTCATGTTTAACTCTTTTTGATTGAAGATATGTTGAAGACTCTTGTGGTCAGTGTATATTTCACACTTAGTACCATAGAGATAATGTCTCCATATCTTAAGAGCGAACACAACGGCTCCAAGTTCTAGGTCATGAGTGGTGTAGTTCTTTTCATGTGTCTTGAGTTGTCTCGAAGCATAAGCTATGACTTTTCCTCTTTGCATTAGAACGCAGCCTAATCCTTGCCCTGACGCGTCGCAATAGACTACAAAATCATCACAACCTTCAGGAAGAGTGAGGATTGGTGCATCACAAAGTTTTTGTTTAAGAGTTTGAAAGGCTTCTTCTTGCTTGGGTCCCCATATGAAAGGTTTTCCCTTATGAGTTAAAGCCGTGAGTGGTACAGCAATGCGAGAGAAGTTTGAAATGAACCGACGATAATAGCCAGCTAGTCCAAGAAAAGATCTTACTTCAGTTGGTGTACGTGGAGCTTGCCATTCTTGAACCGCTTTGATCTTTGAAGGGTCAACATGTATTCCCTTGTCATTGACTAAATGCCCGAGGAGTTGCACCTCTTTTAACCAGAATTCACATTTGGAGAATTTGGCATAAAGCTTTTCCTTTTCTAGAAGTGCAAGAACGAGTCGAAGATGACGCTCATGATCAGATTTAGATTTTGAATAAATAAGAATATCGTCGATGAAGACTATAACAAATCGATCAAGATAAGGTTTGCAGACTCTGTTCATTAGGTCCATAAAGCTGGTGCGTTGGTTAAACCAAATGGCATAACCATGAATTCATAGTGGCCATAATGAGTTCGAAAAGCAGTCTTAGGGACGTCTTCTTCATGCACTCTAAGTTGATGATAGCCAGATCGAAGATCGATTTTTGAAAAGCAGCTGGCACCTTGTAGTTGGTCAAGAAGATCATCAATGCGAGGTAAAGGATAGCGATTCTTGATTGTTAACTTGTTGAGCTCTCTGTAGTCGATGCACATACGAAACGATCCATCTTTCTTCTTTACAAAAAGGACAGGTGCACCCCAAGGCGACGAGCTAGGACGTATGAATCCCTTGTCAGTCAACTCTTGTAATTGACTGGCTAGCTCTTGCATTTCAGAGGGGGCTAACCTATAAGGAGACTTTGCAACTGGTGTAGCACCAGGTATAAGATCAATACGGAATTCGACGTCTCTAACTGGAGGAAGTCCTGAAATGTCGTCAGGAAAAACTTGCGGGAAGTCTTTTACTACAGGAATGTCTTCAAGTTTCTTCTCCATGGTTCCCTTTTTTATGATATGAGCTAAAAACGCGACATAATTCTTGCGAAGATATTTTTGAGCTTGAAGACAAGACATTAAGCTGAGCCCTTTCGACGAGGTTTCTCCAATGATTCGAAGAGTCTGACCGTTTGGAAGAGGAATACGAATAAATTTTTCACGACATACAACTTCCGCCTGATGTTGACTGAGCCAATCCATACCGATTATGATGTCAAAACTTCCCAGCTTCATAGGAATAAGGTCGACTGAGAAATCGTGGTCGTTTAAGGTGAGTGTACAGTTGCGTAAAATAGAGTCTAATGAAACTGGTTTCCCGTCCGCAACTTCTACCGTTATGGATTCCGTGAGCTTATCCCGATTTTTGTTTAAGATAGGTTCAAATTCTAAAGACACAAAACTTCTATCCGCACCAGTATCAAACAACATAGATGCATATCTACCATTTATAAGGAACGTACCGTTAACCACATTGCCGTCAGCTCTGGCCTGGTTAGCGTTGATATTGAAAGCTCTCCCTCTTGCAGGTGGAGGAGCTTGGTTTGCTTGATTCACCGGGTTGGCTTGGGCCTGAGCATGAATAATATTAACCAACCTTGGACAAGTGTTTCGGAAATGGCTTGGGTCGCCGCAATTGTAGCAAGCCCGCATTGGTTGACCCATAGGATAATTGGGCTGGTAATATGTTTGGGCTAAATGTTGGGTGGGTGGTAGTAGTAGGGGTTGTTGGGCTTGGCCCATTATTTGTTGGTGGGTTTGGGTTAAAAGTTGGTGGCGATTCGTTCGTTGAGGCATGCGGCAGGTTTGAACAGTATGACCTGCGCGACCGCAGCCGGTGCAATATTGACAAGGATGATCAGGGGAATGGTGATATTGGCAACGGTTACATTTTGGTAACGGGCCAGTGTAAGGTCTTCTGTATGGTGCGGGTGAAGGAGTGACTTGAGTAATGGGTGCAGCAGGAATAGGGGAGTTGGTTTGAGTAACTGCAAAATTTCTGGTGTTGCGCTTCCTCTTGTTAGCAAACTTAGAGGAAGGAATGGGGTGGTTTGAAGTTTGTCCCTCAACAGGGGCTTTCTTCTTCTCTTCTTTGAACTTCCCGTTGCGAATTCGGTTTTCGGTCAGTTCAGTTGCTAATTCCATAGCAGCTTCAAGTGTTACCGGTGAAACGCTGAGTACCGAATCTTGGATTTTCGAGGGAAGTCCTCGAATATAATGCTCGATCAGACGATAGGTTGGGGTGAACAAATTTGGAACCATTTGGTTCAACTCCAAGAACCTCTTGTTATAGGTAGTGTGATCACCCTCCTTTTGCTTTAGAGAATGAAATTCGTCCTCCAGCTTTTTAATTTCACTCCTAGGACAGAAACGCCTAGTCATGATTTCCCTTAACTCCTCCCAAGTTAAGGCCATCGCATCTTCAGTTCCCCTCTTCCCTTTCTCAGTATTCCACCAAGTGAGAGCTACCCCAAATAGTCTCCCGGTGGCGTATCGAACCTTGCGATCCTCAGGACAATCGCAGTTTAGAAAGGTGTTTTCCATCTCCTCGAACCAATGCAGGAGAGCAGTGACACCCTCGGTCCCTTCAAATTTAGGAGGATCACAAGACTTAAAATGTTTGTAAGAGCACTTGCTGGTAGGAGGGTTGTCGATGTTCTGGTCATGTTGTTGGGGAGGGTTAGTAGGATTTGTAGTGAGGGCTTGTTGTACTTGGACCACAATGTCAGGCAGTATCGTGGCCATTTGTTTCGCGATCTGTGTGGCCAAACGTTCCTGAGACCTTCCTGATCTTTTACCTCTTCGTTGCTGTCTAGACGACATCTACAGGATCATACAATGAGAAGATTGTGAGTTTATGGTGTCTTTTTAGATGTCATGTGTCTTTAAGAAAATGAAAATAACATAAATATCAATAATGCAACTACATCCATAGGATGTCTTGGGTTCGCTCATGTTGGGCCTCAAATGTCCCCCATACCTTCACCTACATAGTCATGTGGGCCCCCATGGCTATTGGCTTGGTAGGATTCACATTAGTATTGGCAATTTAACACTCGCATCCCCCAAATGCAAACACAAAATATGTTCATGAGATGTTTGGTCGGAACGTGTCCAGGTGTAGACACAATGACAACTTAAAGTGGGGTTAGTTCACACGATGTTTGGTATAGCATGCTTTGGCCTAATAGGTACTTCGTACTCTCATCGTTAGTCCCCAGGTAGGCAAACTGGTCCTTTATTTTGGATTTATACGAATGCCAGCCTAGACAGGACGTTCCGACTACCGGTACTGGTACCCTTCCAGTTACTACATGCCCGTCGTGAGAACTCACTTTGATGAGATTTGAAAACACAAAAATCATTGTAAAAGCAATCATGATGTGGTGTGTGCTTTCATGGATGTGATATGTTATGAGTATATGATTCATGATAGGCATTATATGATAATACATACTTATGAACATGCTTGCACAATATTAAATGTGACATTTAACATAAAACATATATACATCATGAAATTTGGCATGTAACACACAAAAATCTTATAAGTTTCTAATCGACTATAGTATAGGCTCTAAGGGTCTAATAACCTATCCTATATCCCTATAGTCATGGCTCTGATACCAATCTGTCACACCCCGACCCGCAGCGGAATAAGAGTCGGGGCATAATTGGGTTATCACCAAAGCTCATGACATTTACTAATATGTTTCATATTTAATAAAGTCAAAGTTACATTTCCAAATATCCAAACATGTTCATTCAATACAAAGAAAATAAACCAAACATAACAATCCCAACTCTAAATCGTTTTATTCTTCTAGTCCAAGTCCTATGTGTTCCTAGCTGCTGCTGGTTCACCTGTATCATGTGTAAAATGGGGGTTTTTGGGTCAACATAAGTTAGCGAGTGAACCTTATTAGATAACCATTTATTAAGGAATTACTTGTTAGTTTATCAATGAAAAATTGTGCATAATCATAGATGAGCAAATGTAAATAATCAAGCAGTGGCAAATAGCAGTCACAACTATAACATACAATAACATATGACAGCATACATGAACATACCTACATCATACGATTAATAACATAAATGAAACTGTGCGATCAAGGCTCAATCAAACGGAGCCGATCGTATTGCATGTACTGAAGATGAAAATGTCTGTGCGATCAAGGCTCAATCAAACGGAGCCGATCGTATGTGGGCACGCCAGGTTCAACCTCATAATGAAATGGGGAACATGCTCAACGCTCATAATGTAATGGGGAGCGGCGGCCTATGAATTGCATGTACTGAAAATAATAAACTTGCATCCAACAATAACTACATAACAGAAACAAACTGAATACACTAGTTCATGATATGATGTATGCACAATGGTTTAAGTATAATATATATATCAAGACACATGATACACCCCAAAACGTGATTAAAACGGGGAATTTGTAAAGATTCACTCACATTGGGTGCGTTGGATTGGAGATGGTGAGATGCGCACGAATTAGATGAGCGGAACAACGAGAAATACTAACCTAAATAATACGGAAAAATATATTAAATGAGTGGATTTTATTAAGGATTTTAATGAAATTTTTAGATATATTTTTGTGAGTTTAAGGCTATTTTCTATCTTTAAAAATGTTATTTTTAAGTATTTTTAATTGATTTTTAAATTAAATTAAATAAATAAAAATATAAAAAAAATTGTTTATTTTGCGTTGACCGTTGACCGTTGACCTGTTGACTTGTTGACCGGTTCGGTCAGTGACATGGTTTGCGCTGGGTGAGGCTCGAACCCGAGACCTCCCGTACGCGTGCACGTAGCTCTACCAATTGAGCTATGTGTCTAACCCGAAATAATCTTGTTTTTAATTATATTTATACACTTATTCAATTTAACCGAATTTCTTTTATTTGCAAAAACATTTTAATTCAACGGACCGGTGCTAGTGACGGGTTTCGAACGCGCGACGTATGGCTTAATGTTGCACACAGTCCACCGCTGGACTGTGTGTCTAACCTGGTTATTATCTCGGTTTTTATTATACTTAATAACTAACTGAGTTAACCCGGTTTAGTTTTTAAACAAAAAGGCATTTTATTGTATAAGGAGTGCGTGTAGCAGGGATCGAACTCGGGACATGCGTATGTATTTTGCACACAGTCCACCGCTGGACTGTGTGTCTAACCCGTTTAAACTACCAATTTTAGTTATACTTATAGTATTACCAAAGTTCATCTTCTTCACTGGATTCTTACCGACGGCAGTTTACATCATTAAAACTTGTTAATTCGATTGCTAAGCATTACACAAACTGATAAGAGATAGCAGGGATGACGATTAGAGGAAGAACATACCGGTGAACGTTTGGTTACAGAGTTCCGGCAGGCATCGGTCTCTGTTTTTGTGCACCTCAACTGAACAGACAATTAGCCGTTTTTTATTAGTCCATTGTGGAATTGAAGTGATAAACAAACGTTAACGATGTGTTTGAAGGTCCTTACCGTTTCACAGACGGAAATAAAGACTTTCAGAATCTTTCCGGCGAACTGGAATTAGTTGAATACAGCGCCTGAATTCGATTTCAATTGAGTGGTTTAAGTTAGAAATAGCTTAAGAATTGTCGAACTGCAATAATATTGAGAGATTTACCGTTTGAGGATGAATACGGTTTTCCGGCGAGATTTGCAGAAAATTCCGGCGAGCTGATTTAAGCGTTCTGATGGTCTGAAAATGTGACGAAAATGAAATGGAGTATTGTTATGACGTTTCTGAGTCGCGAGAGAGGTCTGGAATTGAAGTAATTGTGACTTGATTCATTTCGGTTATAAAAACCGATTAATAAAGAAAATTGATGTTCAATCACTTCTGAATTGATTAAAATCATCAGTTCATCGGTTATAAAATGTGAATGAACGATTAATCAAACGATTAGACGATTGAATTGCCAATTTCAGTTTCTCAGTTGGCGCAAACCGGTTATAACCGAGTTTGTGTATAAATCTCATTTGTTTCCTAGAGATAACAGAAAACACAAAGTGGCGGAGTGGTGATGTGAGTGTGTGTTAAGGCGTTGGAGTTGTTCTTGGCTGACCCGGGTTCGAGTCCCGGCAGCAACATAATTTTTTTATTTATTTTATTTTAACTTTTTATCAAATATAATTTTTATAGTTTAGTCTATTTATTAATTATGTATCGTTTTAAATCAAAATAATCATAAATATTCAACGTAACTTTTATAACTTGATATTCGATTACAAAACGGAGCGGGTTTTGAAAACCCGATTTTTACAAATGTTACATAAAACACCATAGTTGAACTCTCTAAGGCTCGGGTTTCACCCTCTCCATCACATTCCTACACTTACCTTTGATTGTCCTCAATCAAACCAACTAGAACTACTCACCATAGCAACAATACCTCTAAACCCCTCAACCGATTCAACCTGTTAAGTCCTAAGTCATACCCGTCCCATAGACTAACACGATCAAGATTGACAGACTGACAAGCAAATCGTGCAGTTTCAAAAACATAAGACTTGTCTATCTAAAACTCACATGTTTAAAATACTGACACATGCTACACACCTCTCATAGTATTCTCTCCTCTCAGATTAATGTCTGGACTAGCGTGTAATGTGCTAGTATATATCACTCAAATAAGCAAACATGAAATCCTGCCATCATAGGCTTGTATGACAATCACACATCCACTGTATCATCTAACATGGCACATATCAAAAGGACTTTTCCGGTTTTTTTTTGCTAAGGCTTAGGTAGGAAAATTGTTGATTTCTTTTTCTTTTCTAATTGGCTTACAAACACTAACCAAACCGTGACAACTTATTCAAACTCAAACTTTGGGCTGATTTCCACCCAAGCAACTAAAAAACATTCAACATTTTTCTTTTTCATTTTTCCATTTTTTTTCAATTTTTTTTTCTATTTTTGCTTTTTCTTTTTTTTTATAACACTATCATCATGGCCGGTTTTTCACAATAACAATGGGTGGACAAACGAAAGGTAGCTAGGCTCAACAAGGCTACTAAGGGAAATTGACGGATAACAACACAAGTAACATGATCACGAATGGTGGAACAAATACCCTAATGCCTTTATCACATATGTGCACATGTCAAACCCACAATCTTAGCATGTATCAAATCACACAATTTCTAACACGGAATAACACATGCCTGCACCCAACAAATGAATTCATTATACAATGCATCCTATCCGTCTACAGGCTCAAGATCTCACCAAGAAAAGGTAAAAAGGTTAACGACATGTAGCATATGCGATTATAAACACGTTACCCCTAGATAGACATCTCTTTTCAACTCTTTTCTATAAAAACGCTTGTCAAACCTACTCTCACGAAACTTAAAGGAACAACCATGACAAAGGACTAATCTAGTCTACTACCGGTAAGGAATCCATTAGTGATTAAAACTTTAGGCTTTCGTATCCAATTAGCAAGCTTAAGGCGATGAAAAAAATTTTAAAATTCTCAAAATTTTCAATTTTTCAATTTTCATCGATTTCAATCACTATTTTCATCTCTTCAAGCTTTTTCCACAAATCCCTTCCCGAGCTTCCCATCCCCATACTTGTGATACATTATCCCAATGTAAGGTGCTTTTAAAATCTTTCCCGGGAATCCAACCAAACTAACCTAAACTGAGCGACTAAGGCTATGGGGTATGGGGGGGGGGGGGGTTGGGGGGAAACGCCCATGTGACCACCCCGGGTGGGCTTGGGTTTGGGCGTGGCCCTTTTGGCGTGGGTTTCAGCACGGGCGTTGGGCGGGGCTACCCATCCGAGCTGGCGGGTGGACATTGGGTGCACCCTACCCTATATTATCTATTAATTTAAAAAAAAGGAATTTGGCCAAGCCACGCCCCAAACCCAAGCCCCACCATACCCCAATTTTTTGGGTCTTGCCAGTGGAGCCCACCCAGCCCACGTGTCAACCCATGCCCCAAACCCCTGCCCCACCATACCCCACAGCCTAACTACTAAGCAAACAAACTAAACTCATTCCCATAACACATAAAGAGTTTAAAACACCACCAACACGAAAACATACAAAAATAAAGCAAAGAAAGTAAATTGTCTAACACAAGTACAAAAGGAGCACATGGACCTGAACTTGTCAGAGAATGCTCAACGGTACGATGGACCCGGTGGTCCACCGTAATAATTACCGAGATGCTCATAGAACGAACTCATATAAAAATGTTCACCAAGCCTCCTGCTTAGGGATTCCGCTGTTGTGATGATGATGATGATGATGATTGAGCTCCTTGCAGCTGTTGTTGCGGGTACTCGTATGGTGGTGGCTGGTATGGGTACGCACTTTGAAAGTGATGTTCTGAATACTCTCTAGACAACCACATAGATCCATGAACCTGTGGCATTGGGTAACGAGGTGTACCAGGCTCGTAAGGGGGCAGCTGACTGTAATCCAAATAAGGTGGATTCTCGGTGATAATCAATGGATAATATTAACTAATCTTAAGTAGGGGTGTTTAGAAAAAATCGTAACCAAATAAAAAGTGTAAAACAAATCGTAACCATAACCAAATAAACCGATCCAAATAACGAATTCGGTTTTTGGTTTGGTTTCTAACCGAAACCGAATTGTGAATATGGTTTTTGGTTCGGTTTATGGATCCACATTTTATTTTATTTGGTTTATCTGGATAACCGAATAAACCGTTTAACTTAATTAATTATTAAATAAAAATAATAATATTTTATAAATCATATACAATTTATTAGCCCAAAATACCAAATGTAAATCTAAAAGCCCAAATCAAACCCACTCGTGTTTGAAGATTATTTATATTTTGTACCATTGGACTTGTTAACTATTTATAGTTTCTATGATCTATGTTTTGAAGCTTTAACTTTGTGTTTGTGTCTACGACTACTTTATGGATGTGTTTGTTTTGTTTCTTCAATGAAACTTTCTTGTATTCATATATTGTTAGGTGTAAATTAGTTGCGATGTTCGGAAGTTGGAATACAAACATAAATATAAATTAGGAAAAAAGGTACTTAGATACAATTTGGTTAGATTTGGTTTCTAACCGAAACTAAACCAAATTGAATTTGGTTTAGTTTGGATCGGTTTGCATATTCCTTATTTGGTTTGGTTTTTGGTTTGGAGTACAAAATTTTGAAAACTGAATAAACCGAACCGTTGAACACCCCCTAATCTTAAGCCCCCCACGCGTTGCTGGGCATGGGGGCAAAACTATACTACTAGTGTTTGGGGGGGGGGTTGCAAGGGGCGTCAGACGGTGCTAACCAAACGATGACCAAAACTGGGAAAAAGTGTAAAAAAACGAATGTGCAACACCAAGTGACTCAAGTGAACTAACACGTAGACGATGTTGAATTTATACCAACAACTTTATTAAAGTTTAGAAATTGTACGATAACTTTATTAGAGTTTTGGGGTGGAATAGTAAAACGTTTAAAGCAAATAGCAATAAAATAAAATGATTAAACTAAAGGGGGTGAAAATAGAAGTTTACAATAAAAGACGATATAGACTAAAAGACGAAATTGCTACTATTTATTTGAATGTTATGAATTAATATATATACACACATATTGCACATCAAACCTTAGTATTAGTTATGTAAATTTGTAGCTTTAAGAGCATTAAGTAATTGTGCTAATTATATTGAATAAATGATTTAAGTTAAAATTAATTTTTCAACCACAATCCTCATAATGTCTGCTGAAATTCATCCCCCCTTTTGCAAAAGCAACTCAACAATACATTCCCATTCTTCCTCCCAAATCACACGTACCTATTCTCTTCTTTAAAAAGAAATGCTCCTAGAGTTTAATTGCAATAAAAACCCCTAATCTATTTAGGCAAAACTAGGGTTAAATAGAATACGCTTGAATGTATGGTGAAGTGGCATTAGTTTTGAGGCAACATATGCATTGTTCTTCGTGATTATGGTTGACGGTGGACATAGTGGCGATGGGGAAGAACAGCGATGACAGGCCTTGTGTTTGATGGTTTGTGGTGTGGTTTTATACGTTTTAGTTTCGATCTTGTTGTTTACTCGTCATGGCTTTGGATCTCAAATGATACTCTTTAGAAACTTGCTATACATTGGTTATAGGGAGGAAATAAGCACATCAAGATCTGGAACAACTGAATTGACACCTCCATCAACAAGTCAATAATCAACAAATTTGTACCCGAACTCGATAAGCTTCACTATTTCGTGATGAGTCTAGTTGCTGGAATCTTCACAACTGATATATTTGGCAATAAATCGGTCTTAAAGGAACCACTACTAATAATATAATCAGCATTTTAGTGCTTAGCTAGGCTTGTTCATCTTCTATATATATTTTTTGTCTCTAGGTTTTGATTACAAACTAACTAATATCAGCACAAACTGAAACTAAATATGTATATTGATATGATATTAGTACAAACAAAATCAGTGTATTTATATCAGCACAAACAAATGATATATATATATAACCAGTACTTTGATGCATGTGTGCTTAAGTCTGTGCATTCATCTTCTGTATTTTTTTCAAACTTCTTTTAGCGATTGTGAGTTTTGATTACAAGTAAATTAATGTTAGTACAAAACAAAATGATATTAGCACTTTATAATGATTGTTGGTTTTGACTATAAACAAAATGATCGGGCTTTTTCCAGCTGTTCGATGGCCCCTTCGTGCAATTCTTCTGAATTTCTAATAGTATTCAAGTGTACCGCTTGTGTAGCCTATGCGAAGCAAGCGGGTACAAGCCAAAAAGAATGCGTTGCATGGAAATCAGATGCTCTCCCAATAGACTCGAATCTCTTCATAGTTAGGCGTGGTAGAAAATCTTCTCTCAAAAAGAGACAGACCAGAGATAGTAATTGAAAAAGAATAAGGAGAAGAATGTAATAACTTTTTTGATAATGTCTTTTCAATTGTAGGGGCGCTAACGCGCAAAATATATAATAATACCAATACAAACAAGAAAAAAAAATCCGATCATTGGTGATAAAGAACAAGAATTAACCATTAAAATATCTATACATCTAAAAAAAATAGAATCCATGAATATTTTTATATAAGTTAGAAATTTAAAAGCCTGAAATTAGGGATTTCCATAAAGCTAGTAAATGGTTTGTAACAAAAATACCTCTTGTTAGTCAAAATAAGATGTCCCTATTGTATTGGCTCCTATGTTTTTTACACAAAAAAAGTGTTTTTATGATCCTATATGCAAGCATTTACCAATGTATCTTTGCCATCTTTAAGCTATAAATGTGAAATCTATATTTTATATCTCTATATTTATAAATCAAAATCCCTATACACTTGGCTTGATTTCAACCTCCCCTTTTAATTTTCTCCTATTTAATGGATTCCTATGCTGCCACGCCAGACTTTTATACACGTGTTGTTTTAATATATTTATTCAGTTTCCTTCTCTAATAATCTATAATAATAACTCTAATAAAATTAGGGTTTTCTTTCACATAATACTCCCAACTCTTCTCCTACCTTCAGCAGCCGACATGAAGAAAACCCTTATCCAGCCAGCGATCTTCAACAATCAACCCTATTTGATATTCCATTCTCCTACTTTCAAGAAACCCCAATTCTCTTCCGCTTCTCATTCTGTTGATTAATGTTATGAGGTTACGATTTTGCTATAAAGATTGCAATCATAGAGCGAGTAAATGCATCGTCATCGTCATCTGAAGAGCATGGTGGTGGAGAATGTCGTGCTTGATGGATGTAATCAAGGCATTGTTAGGATTCTGCTATAAATCACCAGATTTGGTATATGGTTTTATGTGATAATTACCTAGACCAATGACTTCTTCACGTTTGGCATGTTGCAGATGAAGAAATTAGGGTTTTTTCTTTGACACCCGGTAGAGCAAGGGAGGTTGGAATGAGGAACACCCGAAACCATATCAAAGTATTGTTACGATTCTCATCTAAATTACCAGCTAAACTATGTCAGCAAAAAAAACCAATGTTATGCATATGCTAAAGGGAAGGTAAAATGACTTTTTTTTTTTCTGATTTATAAGACATGTTTTGTGATTTTATTGAGTTGTTTTTATGTCTGAACTTGAAGGAATCTTTTTGATGGCACAGAAGAAGTAAATGGTATTACGAAGCAACTATTGAGCAGGGTATTAAATTGTTAATTATCTCATATAATTCCACATATTCTACTATAATTGCATCTGGAAGCCAATGTTTATCTGCTACAATATGTTTAAGATTTTAGAATGGGCACACTTTAATTAAGTTTAACTGATACCCTTGTATTAAGCATATGATTTCACATATATTTTGGTCTACTTTATTCAGTTTAACTGATACCCTTATATGCACACATACTTGATGCATGTATACATATAAAAATCATAAAAAAATGCATTTCCCTTGACCAGATGTATATTTAAGTTGAATAAATGCCTATCAAAATCCTAATGGAGTATTGTGAGGTTGCATTATAAAAAAACACTTTTATCTTATCAAGATAAATTTACTTGTTGATTATAGAATCTGTATCAGGAAAAAATAGTACTTTCATGTTTTATTTTATTGCTAATGCTAATGGAGTGCAGGAAAAATGCACATCAGATGGTGCTTTGTTGTGCTTAGATGTGAAAGATACTCCTTTAACCATTTTGGCTTCTTCAAAAGAGGAGGTATATACGAACAAGACCTACAGCTATTTACATTGCTACAATGATTATTCATAATATTTGCCCATATTTATCCGATGGATGAAAATAACATGTTCCTCTTATGTTGAGCAGATTCCTGAATCATATGCTAAAACAAGAGATGGTCACTTGAATTAAAAGACGAAGTTATTACCTTATTGATGTTTTACATTTAAGTTCTAATGATGCCCATTAATTATTGATTATTTTTTGTTTTTTAATTTTTTAGGATTAGGATGTTTCAGTAAAGTCACAAAGCAATTGTGAAGAAATTCTTGATCATGTTAATGGTAAGACTATTTCAAATCCTTTATGGAGACATTAAGGGCATGTTTGGCTAAGCTTTTTGAAACTATTTATTGACTTATTAGCTTTTCAAAAGTCATAAGCTTCAAAAAGTCTGTTTGACAATAAGGGAATATGTGAGAGGAAAAGTCATAAGCTCCAAGTCACTCCATACTGACTTTTCCAAAAAGTCATAAGCCCTTCAGAAAAGCTAAGCCAAACATGGCCTAAACTTTTGGCTTGACATTTTATTTTATTTTTATGTAATTTATTATTTACTTGGATCATAGTTGATAACACAAAGAAGTAGACTATTCACTTGCCTGTGAATGGAAGTGAATCACGATCACTAACTGCCCATTTGAAAGAATTGCGTCAGAATTTACATAGCTCTTCAACTCCTTTGTCGGTAATCACCCATGATTGTTTAACCAAAAACACCCATAATTACACATAAATTGGAACTTTCGAATTATCAATTTATCACTTATTAGTTCTCACTTTTATAATTTTCTTTTTATGTGAATTTCATGCCTTTAACGAGGCTCGGCCGCTGGCTTCTCTGAAGAAAGTGATACACGGGTTGAACAATTTAAATTATATAAATCATAACTCCATAATAAATAACAAAACATCTATGAAATTACATATTACATTAAATAAGAAAAAAAAGTTAAATTTCAATTATAATTCATAACCTATAAATAATTCATAGTTTAGTAATGAATATTTAAGTGGGGGTTGGGTTCAATTGGCAAAGCCGTTGAAGGTCGGTGTTCCAGTAATGCTATTAAGAAATATTGACCAAAGAAGTGGATTATATAATTGGACGAGATTACAAATACAATCACTTCACAAGCGGGTTATTGAAGCTAAAATCATATCTGGAGGTAATATTGGAACTTGGATTTTCATGTGAAGAATTAGTTTTGATACCTTCCGACAGAAGGATTCCTTTCGAGTTCTAGCGAAGAAAATTTCCATTATCAGTATGCTTTGTAATGACTGTTAATAAAAGTCATGAAAAATCATATCTAAAGTTTGATTATTTCTTAGAGAACCGGTTTTCACTCATTATCTAGAGTTTGATTATTTCTTAGAGAACCGGTTTTCACACATGGACAATTGTATGTGGCATTATCAAGAGTTAAAAGCAGAGACGGAGTTAAAGTACTTATATTAGATGAAGATGGTAGTGTCACCAATAAAACATCAAAAAATGTATACAATGAAGTATTTAGAGAGTTATGAATTATTATTACATTTGTTCAATTTGTAATCATTAATTATTATTACAAGTCGGTATTCTTTTAATCAATACCTCATGTAGTTTTATTTAAAACATCTATTAACATAAGATATTATATAAGCCTGTGTATCACACGGGTAACTAACCTAGTAATATACTAAATGAAAATGATTTGGGACACTTGCCATCTTGTGGTGTAAGCTCAAGATGATTAGGGCGAGAAATTATATTAGGCTATGTAGAGGCGCGATCCGAATGTTATTTGTCACAACCCCCGACTCTATCCCGGGAGCGGGAGCCGTGAACCAGTCAAGTGGTACCGGTGTTTATTAGTTACGCAACGGAAAAATTATTCATCAGGATCGTAGTTAGGAAATAATTTCAGAGTTTGTAAAACACCAACTTTTATTAATAAATATTTGGGCTAACACCCATATTCCATTCCAATATTTTTATAGGGATAAACCCTATATAAAAAATATAAATTTCTTCTTTTAATCAGGTAATTATAGCCACTTTATTTAAGCTTTCAGTACTCCATAGCTGGCTTCTATTATCTCTACAGCGAGTTACCTGAAACGCGTTTTAAAAATATTTTATCAGCAAGAAATACTGGCGAGTGCATCCCAGTTTAATCAAAACAAGTGTTTACACTTTACAGTACTGAGAGCATCCGCATTTACAATGTTTATATCTACACAATTACTCATTCAGTACTGTCAATCCTGACTTGTGGGTCATATTACTTTGGGCCCTGTCGCCCAACCGTAACGGTTCCTGTCACAATCCTGTGACTATGGACTAGTAATGTATAAACACACCGGCAGTAATTGTAGAATATATATACTCAATTACTGGTAAGGATAACTACAACATTTGAGGTTTTGGTAAAACAGTTTGACTCACAAAATACTCACAAACGGTGAGAAAAAGAGGATGTCCTCGCCTGGTAATTTTAAGGTCTAACTACAGGCCTCCTGGTATAATCTTGGGCATAGCTCCCGAGCTCTTAATAAAATATATAATTCACTTGTGTTAAGTATAATAACCTATGTCACATACAACCCGAGACAGAACCATAACGACTGAGTCGGACAGAGCCTTGATATGCGTTTGTGGGTCCTAAATCCATCGGGCAGGGTAACGAATCAGTAATCAGGAGTTAAAACACTTAAAACGAGACAGAGTTTTATTATTATTATTATTATGGATGAATTATTAAAGAAAGTGAATTATATATATGTGAGAGAGAAAGAGGGCGAGAGAGCAGAAAAAAGGGGCAGAGAAAAATGAAGTTTTGAAACTCTATTTGCTACTCCTCTTGCTCTTATCCTACGCGTGCACACAAATTTTCAATTTGTGTAGTTTTAGTTTATTATTATTTTATGATTATATATATTATAATTAATTTACTGTTTTCATTCATTTATCGTTTATACTTCTAAAATATGACGTTTTATAAAACAATGAATATGTCATTAGAACGAGAATATTTTTATCTACATTTTGACATAAGTTTCATTAAAAACGGAGTAAGGTCAAATATAATGTATTTTTATTATTATAATTTTTAAACGGTTCCTGTGTTCGTCTAAATTCTTTATATTTCTAACAGTCAACTTACCCGTACTCTAGCCGTTTAATAGTATAAGTTTCTATATAGTTCATTATAAATTTTTATAAATAAAAATTTTGGATATGTTACATCCTCCCCACCTTGTTTTAAATCTCGTCCTCGAGATTCACTGAGATATAAAGGAACTTTTTTTTTTGCTCATCACTGATCCTAGTTCCTAAGTATATTCTGATCCTTGCTTTGAATGCTACTTTACTTTGACTAAAACTATTCTCTATGCTTTTAGATTCTTATCTTTCCATTGAAGGTAAAATTACTCTTATTAACAAAGTTTTTAGATGTTTTGTGTCTTAGCACGACTTTTAGTTGCCGGTTTCCTCATGCATTGGTAATCGCAAGGGGAATTCTAATACTTTTGATGGCGTCCCAACTTATAGTGTTCCCGTCGCTCATTTTGTCACACGAGTTACGAGACGGATGATCACACGAAATAGTGTTTGATATCGGAATGATAGACGTCTACTAGAGATTCCTGATAAATAAATCTAAAATTATTATTGACACACTGTTCGTGGTTTATTCCTAATTGTCAATCATTAGGGTCTTTGAATTTCCTTATAGATATACAAATCTATATAATCATATATTTCACATACTATAATATACACATCATTCATAAGGTCAATGTATTCGACAGACTCATATTTCCAAAAACAGGTCAGACATCAGGTCATGGTACTATTTAGGAAATTTCATTAACATAACACATACCCCATCTTACCCGGTCTCGCCGGAGAGGAAACCCCATCACACTCGGACAAACTGGAGAGCCTACCGCACCATACCCAGTCTTGCCGGAGAGGTAATTATCATAGTATTTCCCATAAATAGAACTCTTAGTTCATGATTTTAAAAGTACATCATATATTATGGCTTGTATCAAGAAACAAGGAAATTAGTATTCTCATGATCGATCATATTCTAGAACCGAGTAGTACTAATAAACAAGAAATAATAGTAGCCAAGTGTTATTGCTTATTTATCAACTTGCACTGTTCTAGTTATCATCCTCACGGCATACCAACACCCATTACACTTTTATCTATGCAAATAATTAGCTTATCTCAAAGCTTTATACTAAGGCATTTGTCTTAGGTTCAAGTTTGAATATTATCCTGGGTGTCATCAGTAAATATCAATGTTCTAACTCTTTAGTTTTAAGCATAGATACTGTTATGATTGTGATTTTCTTTTGTTTAGAAAATTAACTTCTGATAAAAATATCATTATATCCATTGCCATTATGGCAATGTTCGTTATGATGAGTATGCTTATAGCTAACTCTATTCATGCTTATACAACATTAGATTCCTTCGTAAGGAATTTTTTATTCAGACAGATGATTTTTTTAATATTTTAATTTTCTAATCTCTTTTGTATATTTACTGACTGTAAAAACTATTAGGACCATCTTTTCTTATCTTATAATAAAAATTATTACTTTTGTTAAGTATAATATTCTAGATGATAGAGAATAAAAACATGATTATATATATATGATTATCATAATATATATAATAATCTTTTGAACATATACTTTCTTTATAGTTTAAATGTATAAAATTTTACATATATCCTACGAAGAAGAAAATAATAATAATAATAATAATATAATAATAATTTTTGGTTTACATTATACCCATATACAATCAGCAACTTAGGTTATGTCCTATTTATTTAAAAGCCACGAGATAAGAACCGTTATTCCTTTACAAACCACACCATTTAAGTAAAAACTTGTTTAAATTGAATTATGTTAATTAACACTTTGTTCGGTTACTTTCTTATTGTTTCCAAGAAAGCAATACCATCCGGATACATGTTCTTTGGATTGCAATATAACAATACTATTATTTTTCTTTGCTTTTGAATTTAATTGTTCAAAAATAATGTGCTGTAATTACATTCAACTAATTTTTATTTAGAACAGGAAAAAAATGACATATGGGTTTAATTGTTATGTGGTCACAGACCAACCTAGTGCTAGAAATACAATACTTATGGGTTATGTTTTTATCGTATTATATCATAATTAGTTTTGGTTACATTTTGTTTTCTCTAAACTTTTAACAAAATGCCAGTGTGTAGTAAAGCTCAAGAATTTTTGTATCTCAGATATTGATACTAAAGACAATCATAATTAAGTATTCTGTCGCAATGTGCGGCTGGCGTTAACTCATTATATACACATATAAACATATAAATATTATTTAAATGTATTACAATGTGTATATATATATATATATATATTTCAAATAAAATAGAATTGTAATGCATTTAAATAATTATATATTATCCTATATTAATAATGAAAGCCAATGCATAGTTATTATAATAAATATATATATAGTTCTTTTAATATTTTAAATTTAACTAGTGGAATTTACCGTGCTATGCGACGAGTATTCAATCGTTATCAGTTTGGATCGTCAGGGTACCGATTCAGTACTTGTATAAGTTATAAAAGAAAATACTTTATTTAGAATAATTTTTTTATAAAATCTATATCGGTATGTTTGGTATGTTGAAGAAAATTTTTGAACACAATAGATTTCACAACAATGTTTGCACAAATGTAACCGTTTGTCTACAATTTTGAAAATATTAATTTGTTTCAAAAAAAATTTTCTTACGTAGAAGTAATCATTTTTACACCACCACTACCCTTAATAAATAATGTGTGCAAAATGAGAAGGGAAGAAATTATATGGCAAAAGTAGAAAAAGCATAAACTTCTCTGGCGTAAACATATGTTAGCAATAATATAAAAGTCAATTTTTAATTTACTTAATATAAAATGTTAAGTTAATAACTTGAAGGGGTATAGGAAAGTTTCAACTTGGTTCTACTCAAATATGTTGAAAAGCCTTTTTAATTGGTCTTTTTTTATACAAAATGTTATAACATTAACTATATTCGTTTACATAGTTTTTGTTCGATATAAAATAATTAATAGTATCTTCGAACATTATACTACTATAAATATATTTAACATACTAGTAACAATTAACTTTTAATTGCTAGTATTTTAAATTATCGATCAGCTATACATATACTAAAATATGTTTTTAATGGTAATTTTAACCTTATATAAATTGATGTACACTGACATAAATTTTGTATATTTATGCTACAAAGTGAAAGATTAACAAAACCAGTCCATTTTAAAACTGAAGTTTGAATGATTTATTTAGATTATATATTTTTCTTATTAAGTTATAGTTGTGCCAAGTCATCTACGCTTTTGTTTCAATTATACATAAGATTCATAGTATAATATAACAATCCATTTTTTAAAGCTAATTAGTAGAGTATGAGATTTTGGTTGATAATATTGAACTAGGCCAAATATGTGCTTAGACGTCTTTGAAAATTTCATATATAGTCAGAAGAAAACAAAAAGAGTTTTTAATTCTAATACGTTCAAAAATATAGACTTCAATTAGCAAGGTGAAAATTTTTTTTCTATATGTTTTTAAAAGAGAATATATTTATCTATATATTTATTATTTATATAAATCTTCTAATCTTGTTAATATTAAATGTATGTAGTAAATAGTTTAGAATATGTACATAACTTAAGAAAATTTCAATTACTTTCATTTGTCGATAAAAATAAAATATTTATAGAGTTTAACCGTAAACCTTCATGTGACTTTCCGTTTTACGTGTGTTCTAAGATTTTAAATTTAATAATAATAATAATAATAATAATAATAATAATAAAAACAACAATGATATCTTAAGTGAACTTTTTTACTATGCAGTTTCTTTTCTAGTATATCGAAAAATAATATAATTCAAAACTATATCAGATAAGGTTAACCAATTTTGTCTGCATATTTTATATTTTATTGGATCATAAAAACTTTTAGTAGGGTATATGGACATGATTACAAAACACAATTGCAACAAAGTTGTTTTATTATGTTTAAGTAATTTAGAATTAGCTTCATCTTCATCTTCTTTTGTGGCTATTTACAGGATGCCATATACATATTTATTTTACCACAAATTTTAACTTCACAATAAAAACAATTTTTTTCTGTTAACCTGTGATAAGTTACAGGTAAGATTCATCCCTAGTACTTTAATATAGTAAAGTACTTATAAATATAGGAATATAAATAAAATCACACAATTTTCTCTAGTATATAGGAATATACTAATTAGGCTCCGGTAGAAATATTTAACTTACATTAAAAATTACACAATTGATTTTATTGTTTAACAATTTTTTTTGTATATGCATAGTATTTCTAACAAACGCAACAACAAAGTGGTATAACCCAAGTTGCTTTTTGTAGTATTATATAATAATATATCTGCCTAGTTAGCCTATGGGTACACTTAATCATATTGGTTACTCATACTGTGAACTCAAAACATAAAAATCATAATATAAATTTTTAACTACACAGAATAACACATAGATTATTACATTAATTTCCTAACATAATGTTTAAGTTTTAGGTATTAAAAGAACACCTAAATAGCTTAAACCAGTGGCTCTGGTACCATCTTCTGTCACAACCCCCGACCCCACCCCGGGAGCGGGATCCGTGAACCAGTCAAGTGGTACCGGTGTTTATTAGTTACGTAGCGGAAAAATTATTCACCAGGATCGTAGTTAGGAAATAATTTCAGAGTTTGTAAAACACCAACTTTTATTAATAAATATTTGGGCTAACACCCATATTCCATTCCAATGTTTTTATAGGGATAAACCTATATAATAAAATATATATTTCTTCTTTTATTCAGGTAATTATAGCCACTTTATTTAAGCCTTCAGTGCTCCATAGCTGGCTTCTATTATCTCTACAGCGAGTTACCTGAAACGCGTTTTAAAAATATTTTATCAGCAAGAAATACTGGCGAGTGCATCCCAGTTTAATCAAAACAAGTGTTTACACTTTACAGTATTGAGAGCATCCGCATTTACAATGTTTATATCTACACAATTACTCATTCAGTACTGTCAATCCTGACTTATGGGTCATATTACTTTGGGCCCTGTCGTCCAACCGTAACGGTTCCTGTCATAATCCTGTGACTATGGACTAGTAATGTATACAAAACCCCAACATACCGGCAGTAATGGTAGAATACATATACTCAATTACTGTTAAGCATAACTACAACATTTGAGGTTTTGGTAATACAGTTTGACTCACAAAATACTCACAAACGGTGAGAAAAAGAGAATGTACTCGCTTGATAATTTTAGGGTCTAGCTACAGGCCTCCTGGTATAATCTTGGGCATAGCTCCTGAGCTTTTAATAAAATATATTGCACTTGTGTTAAGTATAATAACCCATGTCACATACAACCCGAGACAGAACCCCAACGACTGAGTCGGACAGAGCCTTGATATGCGTCGATGGGTCCTAAATCAATCGGGTAGGGTAATGAATTAAAACACTTAAAACGAGGCATGATGTTATTATTATTATGGATGAATTATTAAAGAAAGTGAATTATATATGTGAGAAAGAAAGAGGGCGAGAGAGCAGAAAGAAGGGCAGAGAAAAATGAAGTTTTGAAACTCTATTTATAGTTGAACTTGGCTTGGAGGCTACTCCTCTTGTTCTTATCCTACACGTGCACACAAATTTTCAATTTGTGTATTTTTAGTTTATATTATTTTATGATTATCTATATTATAATTAATTTACTGCTTCACTCATTTATCGATTATAACTTCTAAAATATGACGTTTTATAAAACAATGAATATGTCATTAGAACGAGAATATATTTGTTACATTTTAATCTAAGTTTCATTAAAAACGGAGTAAGGTCAAATATAATGTATTTTTATTATTATAATTTTTTAAACGGTTCCTATGTTCGTCTAAATTCTTTATATTTCTAACAGTCAACTTACCCGTACTCTACCCATTTAATAGTATAAGTTTCTATATAGTTTATTTTAAATTTTTATAAATAAAAATTTTGGAAATGTTACATTATTCGGGTCGGGTTTATCGAATAT
Source organism: Scalesia atractyloides (assembly GCA_947069175.1). Taxonomy (NCBI): domain Eukaryota; kingdom Viridiplantae; phylum Streptophyta; class Magnoliopsida; order Asterales; family Asteraceae; genus Scalesia; species Scalesia atractyloides. The sequence goes on along the minus strand of CAMTDV010000004.1, from coordinate 50,359,037 downwards.
GGATACCCACCTTTAGTAATCGGATCTAATATTAATTGCAAGATCGCAATTATTGAGATAATAATCTCAATTCTTCATCGACACAACTCCGCTTCTCTCTCTAACCTAACTAAGTTCTTCCTGTTCTTCTTGATCTACTCTTAACAATCTTATGAAATCGAAGTAAGTTTATTGATCCATTATATTATCTGTGAATGTTTTCAACTATGTTGCCTTTATCAAACATTGATTTTTATCATATTAACATCATCATTCTTCTTCTATCTTTTTAGGTTCGAGCACTACAATTACATGTATGTTATAGATTCGTGTTGTTTATATATTATATAGATTCGAAGTTATTGATGTTCGATTTTGTTTTCTTTTGTTATTTCATCTTCTTCCTTCTGCAATCACCATCATAGGTATCTTCTTCCTTCTGCAATCACAATCGTAGGTATGTTTGTATATATTTTATCTATATTTGTTTCTTTCAATGTCTAGTTTTTTTTGTTTGCCAAGATGCATTTATTCATCTATTTTTTAATAATAAGAATGTATGTTCTAAGATTGTTCAAATTTTTCATTCATGGTTGCTTACATTCATGTATTTTTAGAGTATTTACAATATTTGCATCCATGGTTGTTAAAGATTAGTTTAAATTTTAAACATATTTACAATTTTGCAATTTTTTAGTTTTATTAGATTTTTAAATATATGCTTTAAAATGCAATAAATGTGCGGTTATTTTTGCTAAATGATATGTAATTACATTAATGTGTTTTTGCATTTAAGTTATTGCTTTTCATTTTAAAGTATAAAAATAGTTTCAATTAGAGATTCTGCACTAAATGCAATTTATTGACACTTCAACTACATTTTTCATGATTTGTATTTAGTATTGTTAATAATTTATTATTATTATTATTATTATTATTATTATTATTATTATTATTATTATATAATGCATTTTCTTAATTATGATGATCGATTTTCTACAATATGAATCCAAAAAAGATGAATCCCAGATTCTTTAAATTATTGATGATTCAGAATCGTTCTACTTGGTATGTTACATTATTCTATTTTAAATTGACTTTAATTAAACATGATTACTCTTATAATATGTACAACCTAACATTTTATTATGTTCTTAAATAGTTTGTTAATTACTAATGACTAGGTCCGCGTGTTGCAACAGGTACATCTGTTTAGTCGCTTTGTAGTTGTTGTTGGAGTTTCTGATGACTGTATGATGTTTGTGGGCTATTCGTTACAACAACAATATTTTTATGGAAATAAAAGGTGAAAATACAATATTAATCTTCCATATCACTATCAAGCACTAATAAATCCATTACCATCTTATAATATCAGATTTCATAGAAGGCTTGACAATCAAACATGTAGTTGTTGAGCTTTTCCTTAATGGTAAAAATTCATTTCAACATCTTTTTTTTCAAAATAGTTGTATACCTACATTCCTTCCATCTAAACACATGTTTGATACAAAAAAGATAGATTTATTATTTAGTGGTGATTAACGATTCAATGATGCTTTTGTTTTGGTGTTTTTTGGTGTCATGTAGTTTGCATCTTAAATATGGACAAATACTTAAAATATACTTTTAATATTCATGTTTATTTATGGCCAATCTTTAAATCAATATCAATTATTCTTTAATTTGTAATTATCATCTATTAACTTCCAAATTTAACAACCTTATAACTTAAAATTATTTTATTTGTTTATTGTCCAATATAAAAGATTTTGTTATGGTGGTAATATAATTACGGAGCAAATTAAGACCAATCAAGTTAGTATTTTACTGAAATTTTATTTTAAAGCATAGATGTTATATTATATGAAACTCATTTTTTATTGATATTCAGTTATTTATATTTTTGAATTTTTAGTTTGAAATCTTTTTATTAATGACAAATATCTAAATCAATTTCAATCATTCTTTCATTTGTAATTATCATTTATTAACTTCCTAAAACATTTTACTATCGTGGTATTATAATTATGGAGCAAATTAAGATCAATCAAGTTATTGTTTAACTAACTTTATTTTTGAAGCATACATGTTATATTATATGAAACAAATTTTTATTAAATATCCAGTTGTGTGTATTTTTGAAATTTGAAATGCGTTTATTTATTTAAGATTTCTAAATCAATTTCAATCATTCGTTAATTTGTAATTATAATTTATTAACATTCTAATTTAGCAACTTTAAAACCAATCAAGTTATTATTTATTAAATTTTAATTTTAAAACATATGTTTTATATTTATATGAAACTCATTTCTATTGAATATTCAGTTATGTATATTTTTGAAATTTTAAAATTTTGAAACACAATAATTTGGGTTATGTGTTTATTGGTGATTTTTGATTTTAGTATTATTTATACAAATATGCAAATAGATTTATGTTGATAGTCAAACCTACATTTATAATGTGTCGTGTTTATAGTAAATATATATGACTTAATTTTTTTTAAAATAAGCATAAATAATCGGTTTAACAATAATGAATTTCCAAAATAAACAAAAATTACTTCTCAATAAAATTAAAACTTTAAAAATATTACTTATTTACCAATGATTCCAAATTTAATTAAGATTTCATTTCTGTAAAATATATATGATTTTTTATCGAATTATACCTGATATAATACACTAATTAATCTATTTCTTAAAATGTATTACTTAATATATAATGAACTTAAAAAAAAAACTTACATAATGATTGAGGAGAAGATAACCATTTATAAGTTTATTTTATAATACAAATTGTTTGTTTATACTACATATTTTTCTTTAAGTATTTTTATGGAGTCGTTTACTATGTCAATAAACATTATTTAATACTTGTTTTTTACAAAGTTTGTCAATTAAGTTAAAATTTTTCTGAACTACAACTGTTAAGACAAAACAAGTATAAAAAATATAACGTTTGAAAACATTTCCTTTCATTTTATTTAAAGACATAATTAGATTAATATAAATTAATTTTTGCTGCCCAAGAAGTTCAGGTAGTCTTTTTATTTTACATTTGTTGTATACATAACTTAAATGGTCTAATAAATAAAAACAAACTTTGGCCCCTTGGCGTTCACTAATGTCCTTGCACTTTACACATTTACATGAATGGGTTTATTTGGCTCATGCGGTTTTGTTATATATTAAAATTTAATCTAACTAACTTATATTAACATTATTTAACCAAGTTTTAAGATCATACCTATATGTATATATTTATAAACCAAACGAAAGTAAATAAATAATTCGATTTAGTTGATATTCAAAATCGTTATACCAAAGAATGAAAATTTTTTATGGATCGAATTTTGGAGATCCGTTTGTGGCGGATGTTACAGTCTCCCCTACTTTTAGAAATTTCATCCCAAAATTAAGAGAAAACCGTAAGCGGTAACAGTTAGTATTAAATCTAGGAGTTTAAATTAAGATTAACCACAATAGGGTTTAGGTTCATTTGAGGCGGTAACGTTCCTGGTAGAGGAATCGCTCTTTGTTGCCAGAGGTATAGATGTGAAAGAGTTATAACACAGAGGTGGTTCTTATTATGACGAGGTTTTACTACTGAGTTGTAATCATGATGTCTAATTGGAATTTGCATCATGGCAAGGGGTTTTGAGGAAATCGAACCGTCATAATGATATAGTAACATATGAAACCACAAAAAACAAAGTCATCTACCATATTGTTATCCAAATTGACATTGACACTACTTACACAGAACCTCTCATGACACTCTAACAATGCTTTTGATCCTTTGACAAGAATACTTATATACAGGAAGTACCAGCGGCGTATCCACCATGTTCTCGTCAAATTTTCATTGGCGTATTATCAAGTCATGATTAATTCTATGTGACTCATCCTAAAATATACCAAACATAACCAAACACAACAACCAATGTTTGAGTCTCGAGTATGAAGAAAACAAGACTAAATGATGGCAGTACCTCTATCTTGTGTTATAAGGAAGTGGTTAGTCTATGAAAAAGTGAGACGTGAACCAACTTTCCAAAGTGATGAGACGAGGTCCACCAAACTGACATGAAATTTAATCGATGTAAACTGGCATGATATGAAGTGTAATGAACAAACAATTGGTGTAGTATAATATTAACTGTAATAATGCAAATAATATGAAACAATGTTAACTTGAAATGTTAAAACACAAATTGAAAACAATTGTAGCTTGAATAATCAAACAAGAAATGGAATTGATAAAAGGAATAAGGATAACTGAATGGAGCGGAGCCTTGAGTCTTGGTGGTGGAAGGCTAGTTGGGTTGCTCGTTCGCAACATTGTCGTTGACCTCAGCTGGGTTCGCGTTGATGTTGTAGGCTCTACCTCTTGCTGGTGGGGGTGCTGGGGTTGCCTAGGTTGCTTGGTTAACTAGGTTTGCCTGGGCTTGAGCGTTGATGATGTTAACCAGTCGAGGGCATGTGTTCTTGAAATGTGAAGGGTCTCCACAATTAAAGCAAGCTCTAACATAGGTACCATGGGGTAGTTCGGCTGCTTGTAGGTTTGGGTCATGTTTCGGGTAGGAGGTGGATCTTGGTTTTGAGGGGTGTGACAAGTGTTACTAAAATGACCATAACGCCCACAATTGACACACAGTCGGCAAGGTACGATGGGTTGTGGTGATAGTGGCAGGTATTGCATTGAGGGTGAGGACCAGTGTAGGGTTTCTTGTTTAGGTAAGCTGGGTTGGGTGCCACTTGGGTGATTGGGATGGCTTGGAAAGGTACGGCTTGTGAAGTTGGATTAGTCGAAACAACGACGTAGTTTTTACAGTCACGCTTTCGTTTGGTATCGGGAAGGGAGGATGATTCATGTAACACCCCAAAAACATCGCAGCGGAAATACAAACGTAATGGTGACGAAAGTTGGTGCCCATAAATATCTTAGTGGAGATGCATCGTTAATTTTGGACATATTACTTAATTAAAACATTGTTTACAAGTTTAAACATAAACGACAACCATAGAGTAGTTACGTTGTCTCGATCCTTATGGATCTTAATACAAACAGTCCCAAATAAGTTTTAAAAGTTGTCCAAAGTTTATTATTAAACAAAACATGCATCACAACCACAAGACACGCCAAAGGTTCCCGAAGCCATGCTCAAGTACATGAAGAACATGTTAAAATCAAGTGTCAACACAAAGGAGAGTGAGCTCACATATTCAAATTTAAAACAAGGAAAACTTTCTAATTATGTGTTTATTATCAAAACATCCAAATAATATTTTCGAAAGTTTATTTATTTCCTTAATAAAATCCATGGGTCAGCCGTCGCAAGCGTTTCCCCGAAACATTCGATCTAAAGCATCTTCCCAAGTTTTACATATTAAATTGATAGCATCAAATGTTCAGACTCGTATGTTTGCAAAACAATACGAACTATATATTAACAATAAGGGTATAATCAAGACTAGACTATAATAGAATCTCAATTCGTCGTTTGACTTGATCGGAGCGACCGATCACGATGGGGTAGTCAACCCGATAGATCTCCCAACAATTCTACGTGTTCAATACTTAAATGATTAAACAACAATACTTGCGCATGCGCCCATATCGGGCCATCTATATCGCTTGCCTCATGAACAATATATATATCCTATTGAAATGATAAATTTAATATTTCATGTTGTACGAATTCCCCGAAGTCCCCACCGAAACGTAAACCATACCCGGTACTTACTCTCTTGACCGAGCCAATTCGTCACAACTTTAGATTTAAGCATTTTTAACTTTACACGGTCGTTTTCTCTAAAACACCTTAAAATCCCCGTTTCATCCCCGAAACATATTTATTCACAAAACCGTTTCTACCTGAAACATATTGAGATAATCAAAATCATATAGTTTCCATGAAAATATACATTTTATATAAGCAAAGGTATGTTTTATTCAAAAACATCTTTAATCCTTTTTAAGGCGTGTTCTTCCCCCAAAACATATACAAAACAGTAAAAAGAGGGAAGTTTAGTGACACTCACCTTTGGGTGCGTAATTAAATTAGCGCAATCCCACAATTTGATTCTACACATCCTAATATATGTAGGAACGATTTAATAATCAATATTTCACAAAATTCCTATGTTTCTCCAATACTTAGAATTTTCACATAACTTTGAGATTTTCTCGAAACGTCATTATTTTTTATTATGTTGGCATATATATATATATATATATATATATATATATATATATATATATATATATATATATATTTAAGATGTTGCGACTTAAACGATTTTATTGGTGACCTTAATTTTATACCTGTTAACACTCCCGTTTATACGTACTATATATCTACGATTTGCGCGTCGTAATATACATACATAAACGTGTGCATATTCACAATATCAAAACATGCAAAATTTCGTTAACTCATACACTTTAATCATTTTTAAAGCATGCATACATGAAATAACTTATTAAGTTAACCTATATATCAATTTTCATGCTCGACAAATAAGTTACACATTTAACGCGATTTTACCTATTCTACCATTTTAAACATATAAGCGTACATGCATAGACTTAATTCCCGCTATCATGTAAACACTTACATATTATCATATACACATATTTAAATCACATAACACATTTAGACACATAAGGTTCACTCATGAACAACCCATTCTAGTGTACATTTAAAAATGCGTATTTTGGCGATTCGGTAACGTTTTCGAGCGTCGGAAGTCATGTATGACTAACCAAACACCAAATAAACTTAATATAAGTTAAAATACTTATATTTATATCAAAAATATCAGTTTAGTTACTGATCTAAAACAGTTTTGTAAAAACCTCTTAAAAAGGCGATTTTTACCGTTTTTATCGCATAGTTTTACGTCAAACGTTACCATAACCATCCGAACTCGAAACGACTTCATATTTTAACAAAATAAATGTTATATTACTGAATAAAATGATGGTTATAATCAGATTAGTGTAGTTTTTGTGTAGGTCACATAAATTATGCGATTCCACACATTTTACAACGTTTTAAGCACCAAGTACAACATGCAAAGCTAGTAAACTTTATGACAAGTTTCATATTACTTTAACACATGAAATAACCTTATTTTTAAGGTTTATAATCTGATTAAAATCATTTTTATCATAACATCATTTATACATCCTTTCATGTACATACATCCACATGCATGCTTAAGTATAAGCATCTAATTTATATCATCACCTTGTATGAACTATTATGCATCTAGAAACATATTTATTTCATGTTCATATATTCCATGACATTTAAATCTTCATATGATTATCATCTCATCATTGGACATAAATGCATGCATCATATTCTTGCACATTTAAGAACTAACAACAAAACTCATACTTCCAAATCTCACTTTTCATATATTCTTCTCTAATCAAATGAAACTTTTTACAAAAACCTTTTTAGAACATTCTAAAGATTACATGCATTCACCTTTTAACATCTTATCACACAAGAATCAATCAAATCATCAAAACTCAAAATCCCCATATGTATGTATATACACACATACATACGACCATACATATATATATATATATATATACCTCCATTTTTATTTTCTACAAAAACCCATTTGTTGTTTGTTTCAAGTTAGTGTTTATATTCAAGAACAAGAGAAACTTCCATAATCGTTAATCACTATGAATCAAGAACAAGATGAAGCTTTATACCTTTAAGATTCTAGTGGGTTTTCATAAGAGTGATGGTATGAAGCCTTGTTCTTGCTTGAACTCCTAAGAATCTGCTTCAAACCTTCATACAAGTTTGAAAGCACCTCCAAATGAGCTTGGATCTTCTTGAAATGGTTTGAAATTTGAAAATGCATTTTTTTGAGGGGGTGTTCGGCCGAGAGTGGGTGTAGGAGGGAGATGAATATTGTTTTGATTTGTAATTGGTGATGTTTAGTGTATTCAAGAAGTTATAATCATTATTGCAAGTTTCTAGAACCAACACATGTCAAGACCCCATAAAAGGTGGCCCTATGAGCCGCCACATGCCCCTCTCTCTCACAATACACACGTATACATACATATATAATGCATATATAGGCTTTAAACTGGTATTTTACTGAATACCAGGTGTTTTATCTTGCGTTTTAATCCTGTTTTTAATGCGTTTTATATTATTTTCAGTGCTCTATAAAAATAAACTCACTAAAATATTACTGATTAATATTTTATTTGCCGGGACCGGCTACATTGTCGGTATTTGGCAGTATGCGCTTAAATTCGCAAAAATAGGGATTTTAAGCGTTTTAATTTTTTATCATTCTATAAAATAAACTTGTCAATTTTTTACTATAATAATTACTAGTTGCCCTGGACTGGCTGTGTTGACAATATTTTGTCAGATACACGCAGTATCGCGCAGTACGCGCTTAAACTCGAAAAATAGAGTTTCTTAGAGTTTTAAATGATTTCTCCTCACGATTATGATTAAATATATTATTTCAATCATAACAAACTATTTTTGGGATTTTAACACTATTCGGTGGTCACCGACGTTCGTTTAGCATTTTAACTGTTATGCGATAAACGTTTATCTTAATATTGCCAACATAATTTTTATCAAACTTTAAATTTTCCAACACATCAAATACCATATATAAACATCATAAATAATCAAATACGGCCTTTTATTCATTCATGACACGTGTTACATTTGTACGGTACAACCTAAATAGCCGGGTGTCACAGTCACCCCCTGTTTAAAGAATTTTGTCCCCAAAATTCTTACACTACAGGTTTCGTTTTCGCACCAGGCTCAAAGAGATGCGGATATTTTCGTTGCATCTGGTCCTATCATTCCCATGTGAACTCGGGTCCACGCTTGGAATTCTAGTGAACTTTGACCAACTTAATTCGACTCCTTCTAAGCTTCTGAATTTTCCCATCTAGAACTTCTACCAGTTCCTCGATAAATCTCAGTTTATCGTCTACTTGAACCTCATCAGGGGGTATAATTAGTGTCTCATCCGACAAACACTTTCTCAGGTTGGAAACATGAAACACGTCATGAACTCCATTCAAATCCTGTGGTAGCTTCATCCTAAACGCGACTGATCCAACTCGAGAGAGGACTTCGAAAGGACCTATATAATGCGGGCTAAGCTTTCCCCCTTTCCCAAATATCACAACACCTTTCCAAGGTGACACCTTCAGCAGAACACGCTCTCCGACTTGAAACTGCAACGGTTTCCTTCGGTTATATGCATAACTTTTCTGTCGATCGGCGGCAGCTTTCAACCTTTCCTTGATCTGGACAACCTTGTCGGTGGTTTCCTGGATAAGCTCAAGTCTGGTTACTTGCCTTTCACCAACTTCAGCCCATCATAAGGGCGATCGATATTTCCTCTCATACAAAGCTTCAAACGGAGCGGCTTTGATACTAGCGTGGTAACTATTGTTGTAAGAAAACTCTGCCAACGGCAAAGTAGTATCCCAACTTCCACCAAAATCTATCACGCATGCTCTCAACATATCCTCCAACGTCTGAATGGTTCTCTCCCTTTGACCATCCGTTTGAGTTTTCTTCGGAAATGGCTTATAGTGTAACGACTTCTTGTAGTAATCACTGCCGCCTCCGAAAGGACTTCGGTTGCCACTTGCTTCTGGATTTTTGCACTCTCGTTAATGCCCTTTTTGTCGGCATTTGAAGCAAGTAACTTTCGTCTTGTCGAATCCCAATTTGTTGCTCGAGTTTCCGATGTCTCTTCCAGTTAGAGCAACAAATTTGGTAACTCTCCGTATAATCGAAGCTAAGGACCATTTGATGTCCATCAACTCAAGCTCCTCGTCTTCAACTTGATCGTAATCCTCAGCAGTCATTTCTAGATTACCAATCTTCCCGACCACTAAACTCTCATAAGATTCCAACACTGTGGCAAGTAGTGCCATATGTTGTTTGGTCACTTGTTCAGAAAACGACGTTGTTTAGGTTGACTGCAATGTTGCATCTAAACACATTTGGATAAGAATTTGATTGATTATTCTGATTTGTCTGGTTTTGAAATGTTGAGTTAGAACTTGTGCTCGAATATGATGCATTTTGAGGACTCTGGTCATAGTTAGGATATGATTGAGTTTGGCTCTGTGGCGAGTGATTCGAGGAATTCATATTCGCACTGAAAGCGGTTTGGATTTTTGGACTTGAAATATTCTCTTGAGCTCCACTCTTGTAATAAAGCCCTACCTCCTGAGCAATGTTCGAATTCTTTGACTTGGCAATCTTCAACAATTCCATCTCATGCCCCTCCAACTTATCGATAAAAGCGGATAACTTGAAAAATTCCCAGCTTGGACTTTCTTTTAGCACCATTAGATATGTTGTCCATTCACCTTCCGACAAAGCATCAGCCAATTTGTCAATATATTCTTCTTCAATCTTTTCAAGACCATGCCTTCCCATTATCACTTTCAAATGACAGAATCGTTCTATCATTTGTTTCATCGACTCGCCTTTGAGCATTGTGAAGATGTCAAATTCTTTCATGATTAGAGCTTTTTTGCTCTTTACCATCTCTGCACTCCGCTGATATTTATTCTTTAGAAACTTCCATAACTCTTGTGCAGTTTTGTACTCTGGAAATAACACCAAGATGTCTTCCTTAACGGACTGTTGAATCAGACTGATCATTTTCTTTTTAGCAACATACGCATCCTTTTGTTGAGTAGAAAAGTTGCTCATTTCAATAAGATTTTCATGTTCATCTCTTGGCCATGTGTACCCTGTTTCAATCGCAACCCAACTGTGAAAGTGTTGGGATTGACCCCTGTTAGGATCTGAGTTTGACCTGATTGGGTTGTTTCAAGCAAATTGAACATAAAATGAGATAAAACAGATAAAACTTGCAGCGGAATACAATTTAAAACTTTGTAACACAATCAAATGGGAGATTAGCTTTCATCACAGAATGTTTTCATTACTCAAATGATTGAACAAGGATTACAAGTAATTACATGCATGAATCACTAACTCCCCCTCAGCCTGAGCTTCACACAGATTAGATTGTTCAAGATAAGTGTGTGTGTGTGAGCTAAATAGAACAGTATAAGCACTGCCTATTTATAGTACAAATCCTAACCTTTGAAGCATCTTTGCTGACATCACCAAGACAATGACATCTAACTAATCTAACAACCTCTAACTACTGCTAATGCTATCCTCTGATTCATATACAAAACACTGATAGTTAGCCAAAGATAAAGCTAACCACTGATGAAGCTTTATCATTTGTTCTTCAAAGGGTGATCAGACCTTTGACTTTCGGCAGACTTTTGACTTTAAGAAGCGGTTTGGTCTTTAACAATCTTTACAACCAGCAGAGCTTAGCACTAAGCAGATGTTAGGTGCCTTGTCATTAGGGGAAGTTGTGAACCAAAACACTGTTTATTCTGGATCATTTGGACCAGACCTGTTTTGGCATTTTATCATCTATTCTTTTGTAAGGTTCAATCCCAACAATCTCCCACTAGAACAGATGATGCCAAAACTCTTCTTTATTTGTGATCTTTATTCTCTCATCAGTTTTTCCCTGATTTGACTCTTGAACTGTAGTTCAAAATTCAGGGTATTTTCATCATCTTCATCCTTGCACAGTTGAAGTTCCAAAAGATCCTGAAGGTCAGCTACACCCAAGCCTAGTGCATCCTTCCTTGTTATATATTCAACTTTCCCATTGGACTTGAGGAGAGTCAATACATGGGTCTGTTTATCAGACATCCACTTTAGTATTTTTGAGTTCAATGGGTTTCTTGGGAGAAGTTTTATTTGTTATGAGTTTTGTGAAGTTTGTCTGCTTGGTAAGGATGTGGCAGTGATAGTAGGTGGATCCTGATAATCTGATGAAGTAGCATCCATTTTTGATTCTTTCATGTTTTCATCTTCCTTCTTTGATGCTCTTTCCTTTGATTGAAGGCCTGGATGTATTCATCTAAGGCAAGATCTGCATTTGACTTAGCTTTCTTGAACTTGTTCCAGTCTGGTGCAATCTTCCTCATCTTAGGATCATTTTTCATTTTCTCACACCTGTTGGCTTCTTGTTGAAGAGCTTTGAGAGGCCATTCTTCAAATGGATGTTCTTCAGCTTGATATGGTTTGTTTCTCATGATAATTTCTATAAAATCTCTTCTTAGTTTCTTTTGAAAATCAGCATCAGGTGATTGAGTTGACCCCTTCTTGTTCAAGTCTTTTGCAAAGTCTTCCAGTTTCTTAACTTTACTAAGTGCATGTTGCATTCGACTTGACAAGTAAACTTCACCTTTCCCTTTACTCTCTTCTTTGCAATGTTATTGGCTTGTTTGACTTTTAATCTCAGATACTCCTCAATGTTCCTTGGAGCTCTGTAGCCAAAAAGAGATGGGAATGTTCTTTTGGATGGATTATCCTCTGTGAAGAATTGTAACATTTCATCTTTAACTGCAAGCACTTCCAAAGGATAATTTACTGCCAGAGGTATTTGTCTTGTTGGATTTCGGCCAGTAGGTGATTGAGTAAGTGGGTTAGATGTTGGTGATGATGGAGGGATAAAAGGTTCTGGATTTGTTAGAACAAGTCGTGTAGGTGGGGTGTATCATCAATCACTTTGAATTTTCTTTTTCTTGTGTATACTGAGCTTGTTGACTGAGTTGTTGTGGAGGTGTGTGTTACAGGACTTTGAATTTGACAAGGTAAGATAACAGTGGTTTGGCTAACAGCTGATGAAAGGACTGTTGTGTTAACATCTGTTGTAACTTTTGTAGTCACAACATCTGTTGCAGTGAAAGTTTGTGATGAAGGTGGTGGCATTGTTTTCTGCCTTTTTGCAGGTGATTTGTGAGGTGGGGTTGTTGGTTTAGGTGCAGCAGTGGATATAGTACCAACAATGGTTTTGAGACCAGCAGTGGTTTGCTCTTTAGGTTCTCGTGGTGGTGATTTCTTTCTGTCTGAAGTACCAGAATCCCTTTTACAAGTCCTTTTTCCTGTATCTTTATCATCTGTTTGAATTTGTAGGGTTTCATCAACTCCCTTTTTCTTTTCTTTGGCAGACGTTTCAGCAGAATTTACCAAGGATTCTTTTGCAGGTACTGGCTTTTGTTTTGACATATTAACCATAGACTTAGTTTTCTCCCCCTTTTTGGCATCATCTTTTTCAAAGATAGGTGCAGAGGAAGTGCCAGACTTCTTTGTAAGGAATTCTTTGATGCCCTTGAGGTCGGCCTGACTTTCACTATATCTTTCATCAACCAAATCTTTGAGCATTTTCACACGTATTCATGTTGGTGATCAATAAGTTGGCGTTGTTGTTCAAACATAGGATATACGTGTTTGATTATATCAGCGGTTTGAAGAGCAAAGGATTGAGCAGTGCTTTGAGACTTTGAAGCTTCTAAAATCTGTTGTAGAATACATTTGATATCTGCCACAGCTATCTCTATTTTAGTAACTCTGTCCGTCAAATCTTTATATTTTAGATCATCACCTAACTTAATAGGATCATCTGAACTCCTACCAGAAGTGGTAGTTATATCTATGTTATCATGAACAGAGGTTTCAATCCTTGTTTCAAACACAAATACCCCTTTTTCTTGGTACTGGGGACTTCTTTCTACAACAGAAGTTTCCTTGGTGATTCCAACAGTGGTTTTAACACCAACATTGGATACCTTGGTTGCTTCAGTAGAAATTTCCTTCAAGGGAGACTTACTTATGTAACCACTGTCCAGATGTAAATCAGTGGATTCAACATCTGTAGTAGCTGCTCCACTTGAACTACCAACAGGAATTTCATGAAATTCAAGTGGTGTAACCTCCTCAACTGTTTATGGGTTAGTCAATGGAATTTTATCAGACACCGCCATAGTAGAGGATGTATCCTCAGTAATGTGTTGGTGAGAGAGGTTGTTTTGTGTCCGACTTCCAATGACCTCAACAGATACTTCAGGGTTGATTGAATTTTAGATGTGGGAAGTGATGTGGAAGGAGAATTTGCCCTGGGAGAAGGACAGTTCAATATACTCTCAAGTGAGGGTAATGTTTCAAGTTGTGGTGTCCCTGTGCTTAACATGTTCCTTTTGTGAGGAATCATGAGGAGTTGTAGTTTTGGGTGGAGATCTTTCCAGCTGTTGTGAGGAAGTAGCAACATTGGTTTCTTGTGACTTTTGTGATGTCACCGGGTTAACTTCTGGGATCTCATCTTCTAGAAGACCCTTTTTATTGGGTTTGGTGGGCTTGGTTGATTTCTTTTTGGTCTTTTTGGTAGGGGTTGCACAGCAGTGGTTGTGCTGCTGTGGTCACCAAGAGCAGTGGGCTAAGTAGCAGGTGGTTGAGTTTGGGCAGGTTGTTCTGATAAATCTTTCTCTACCACCTCTACTTGGGTTTTTGAAACTTTATCTTGATTAGAAATGTGTGTAAAAGTTTCATGACCCATAGCTCGTGCCTTACTAACTGGGCCAATTTTAGAATCATCTCCAGCTAATTGATTTTGAAGATATATGCTTAAAAACCTGGAATGTATCAGAAAAGCCTTTTCTTATGTAATATTATAGTAGTTATTGACAATGTCATTGAACAAGACTTGGGAAAAATTAAAATCGGAATCAGTCAAAATAGCATATCAGAAATATTGCATGTTCACTGGTATTTCATTAAAACCAGTAGTTTTTGCTGAGAGACATGTCAAAATAGTATGAAAGAAAAATCTCATCTCAGCAAGGAAGTTTGGTTTGAATATTGTCATACCTTTGAATTTATCAGCATACCCTCTTCTAATAAACTCTGCTTGGATCTCACTCAGAGGAAATGTCATAGGATATGACATGTCATTTAATTTGAAAACCTGTGAGATTGATTGTGGAGTAATTTGCATCAAGGTTTTGCCCACTCTTGAGATTATTGCATAAGGTACTCCCTCTGTTGAGTGAACCTCAATATTTGCCCAAAATTGTCGGAGTGAACCTTCATAATTGGCGCTTTTGCTGTTAGCATCTCCTTGAATTTGGACTCTTTTAATAGCCGAATCATTGAATGATATCTTGTATTTGATTCGATCTCCTCTAGAATAGCAGTGTAGTTATGAGGAGTTTTGATGATTAACGTGAATGTCGATGATACGGGTTTAGATTTAGCTTTTGATTTTTCCTTGGATTTTGTTTTGGGAGCCATGATTTTGAATGAAAAACTGTCTTGAGATTTTTGAAATCGACACAGTTTGGTGAACCCTCTATTCTTGATAGAACAAGGTTTTTATAGGGTTTATGGAAAAGTGATGATGACGTGGCATCTGATGCAACAACTGTCGAATAACATTTGCCCATGTGTAACCTCTGTTCTGTAAACGGAAGACAGTTGGTTGGTTAACCACTGTTGGAAAATATGATCAGCGGGTAGCAACAGTGGTTGCAACTAGTAGAGGATGCACTTTTTGACAGTGGTAGATTTTTCTGAACAGTCAGTGTTTTGTGTTATTAGTGCTTTGAACAAACTTTGAGGATTTATTGAAAAATTCAATTTTAAACTATTTTTAGGGATGGATTTTGATTTTCAGAAAACATTTTTATGCTATTTCACATGAAGTACAAGAGAACTTGTTTTAATCCATGATTAGCATTCCAGATCTAGAGATCAAGTTTTTAAGGACATATGATTCAAAATTTTGGTTTATATATCTCCCAACTGATCTTTATACTGAATATGTTATAAAGAAATCAAACCCTTTTTATAGCAATCCCTCATAAATGATGTCTGATGTCATCAGTGTTTGGATATCAAGTGATGGTAGTGATTTTGATGCTGTTTTGATTAGCAACTGTTGAACTAGCAGAGGATGAGCTTAGGCAATTGTTTTGAACATCTGCTGCTCTAATGATAAAACATGTGAGTTTCTGCAAAGTTTAGCCTAGACAAACATAATATAAAATAATCTTTTGACCAACAACAGACTTCTTTTGATCCATTATCAAGGAAGAGTAACTCCCTTCTCTCTAAAAATAAAAAGGTTTTACTTCCTGACATGTTTTTGAGCTTTAACTATCAAAAACAAGTGAACACCCAACATGTTAACTTTCCAGAGAGCAAAAATACTGAAAAGGAATAACACATGTCCTCATATATATACATGAATTTTTTACTACCAAAAATTAAGTAAAAATTTCTTGATAAATGAATCAGTTAGATCTGATTGATGTCCTAAGTCCTTCTTTGAGGCAATGTTTTAATTTGACATACATCAGTTACCTCAATTTACCTGTAAGTAGTGGTTCCATCAGCATGTTTGATAACAGATGTTTGAACAGAGATGAAAATCTAATTTTAGGTTTTCCTTTTAAAGTACTAGCCTGTGAACTCTCAGGTGTTTTATGTTTATACTCTTTTCTTTTTAACAATAAAAGTTTTGAGATAAACACACTTTCATAGTTTTTGTGATTTTTCTTCTATTCCTCTTTTTAACCTTTCCATGGGCAAATAGCACTTACTGGAAGGTTTTTAGGGAAAGCATAATCAATCCAGAATCATATATAGTAATGTTTTGAGAACCTTAGACATTTTTGCAGGACTGCTTATGCAAAAATTCACATTACTTTTTATCCGGTTTTCTAAACCTCAACCCATATACTTAAAAATTTCTCATAACTTTTGTTCATTATATAGATCTTGTTTCTAAGATTTTGGTTCACCTTAGTCTTTTAAAGACATTAGATGAATAGATAGCAACCATCAATCATATAATCATCACAAGTTTTAACACAAATACTCGAAAACATATAATATATGATTTGGCTCTTACTCCGTTTTCCAACAATTACGATCAACACAGTATCACAAAAATTGAGCTGATCTTTTTACGTCAAATTCGATTGTTAGATCGAATTTAACTGACCAAGCTCTGATACCAATTGTTAGGATCTGAGTTTAACCTGATTGTGTTGTTTCAAACAAAATGAACATAAAATGAGATAAAACAGATAAAACTTGCAGCGGAATACAATTTAAAACTTTGTAACACAATCAAATGGGAGATTAGCTTTCATCACACAATGTTTTCATTACTCAAATGATTGAACAAGGATTACAAGTAATTACATGCATGAATCACTAACTCCCCCTCAGCCTGAGCTTCACACAGATTAGATCGTACAAGATAAGTGTGTGTGTGTGTGTGTGTGAGCTAAATAGAACAGTACAAGCACTGCCTATTTATAGTACAAATCCTAACCTCTGAAGCATCTTTGCTGACATCACCAAGACAATGACATCTAACTAACCTAACAACCTCTAACCACTGCTAATGTTAACCTCTTATACATTTTCAAAATACTGATAGTTATCAAATAGGATGCTAACCACTGATGAGCTTTAACCACTGTTGAAGCATTATCATATGTTTTTCAAAGGGTGATCAGACCCTTGACTTTCAACAGACTTTTAACTTCAAGCAGAGGTTTGGTCTTCAACAGTATTTACAACCAGCAGAGCTTAGCACTGAGCAGATGTTAAGGTTATCAGATGTTAGGTGCCTTGTCATTGGGGGAAGTTGTGAACCAAAAAAATTTTATTCTGGATCATTTGGACCAGACCCGTTTTGGCATTTTATCATCTGTTCTTTTGTAGGGTTCAATCCCAACAACCCCTACAAAAGAACAGATGATAAAATGCCAAAACAGGTCTGGTCTATATGATCCAAAATAAACAGTCTTTTAGTTTCACAACTTCCCTCAATGACAAGGCACCTAACATCTGATAGCCCTAACATCTGCTCAGTGCTAAGCTCTGCTGGTTGTAAATACTGTTGAAGACCAAACCTCTGCTTGAAGTTAAAAGTCTGTTGAAAGTCAAGGGTCTGATCACCCTTTGAAAAACATATGATAATGCTTCAACAGTGGTTAAAGCTCATCAGTGGTTAGCATCCTATTTGATAACTATCAGTATTTTGAAAATGTATAAGAGGTCAACATTAGCAGTGGTTAGAGGTTGTTAGGTTAATTAGATGTCATTGTCTTGGTGATGTCAGCAAAGATGCTTCAGAGGTTAGGATTTGTACTATAAATAGACAGTGCATGTACTGTTCTATTCAGCTCACACACACACACACATACACACTTTTCTTGTACGATCTAATCTGTGTGAAGCTCAGGCTGAGGGGGAGTTATTGATTCATGCATGTAATTACTTTTAATCCTTTTCGATCTTTTGAAGTAATGAAAACATTGTTTGAAGAAAGCTAATCTCCCATTTGATTGTGTTACAAAGTTTTAAATTGTATTCCGCTGCAAGTCTTATCTGTTTTATCTCATTTTATGTTCAATTTGTTTAAAACAACAGAATCAGGTCAAACTCAGATCCTAACAATTGGTATCAGAGCCTAGTCAGTCAAATTCGATCTAATAATCGATCTGACGTAAAAAGATCAGCTCAATTCTTGTGATACTGTTTGATCGTAATTGTTGGAAAACAGAGTAAGAGCCAAATCATGTTCTACACGTTTTCTAGTATTTGTGATAAAATCTGTGATGATTCTACGGTTGATGGTTGCTAAGAATTCATCTAATGTCTTCAAAAGACTAAGGTGAACCTAAATCTTAGGAGCACGAGCTATATGATGAACATAAGTTATGAGAAAATTTTTTAAAGGTTATGGGTTGATGTTTAGAAAACCGGATCAAAAGTAATGTGAATTTTAGCATAAGCAGTTCTGCGAAAATGTCTAAGGTTCTCAAAACATTACTGTAAATGATTCTGGATTGATTATTCTTTCCTTGAAAGCCTTCCAGTGAATGTTATAACATTTGCCCATGGAAAGGTTAAAAAGGGGAATAGAAGAAAAATCACAAAACTCTATAAGTGTGTTTATCTCAAAACTTTTAATGACGAAAAGAAAAGAGTATAAACATAAAACACCTGAGAGTTCACAGGCTAGTACTTTAAAAGGAAAACCTAAAATTAAACTTTCATCTCTGCTCAAACATCTGTTATCAAACATGCTGAGTGCAACCACTGCTTACAGGTAAATTCAGGTAACTGATGTATGTCAAGTTAAAACATTGCCTCAAAGAAGGACTTAGCACATCAATTAGATCTAATTGATTCATTTATCAAGAAATTTTTACATAATTTTTGGTAGTAAAAATTTCATGTATATATGAGGACATGCGTTATTCCTTTTCAGTATTTTTGTTCTCTGTAAACTGAATGACATGTCATATCCTGTGACATTTCCTCTGAGTGAGATCCAAGCAGAGTTTATTAGAAGTGGGTATGCTGATAAATTCAAAGGTATGACAATATTCAAACCAAATTTCCCTGCTGAGATTCGATTTTTCTTCCATACTATTTTGACATGTCTCTCAGCAAAAAGTACTGGTTTTAATGAAATTCCATTGAACATGCAGTATTTGGGATATGCTATTTTGACTAATTCAGATTTCAATTTTTCCCAAGTCTTGTTCAATGATATTGTAAATAATTATTATAATATTACAAAAGAAAAGGCTTTTCTGATACATCCCAGGTTTTAAGCATATATCTTCAAAATCAATTACCTAGAGATGATTCTAAATTTGGCCCAGTAAGCAAGGCAGGGGCTATGGGTCATGAAACTTTTACACGCATTTCTAATCAAGATAAAGTTTAAAAAACCCAAGTAGAGGTGGTAGAGGAAGATTTATCAGAACAACCTGCCCAAACTCAACCACCTGCTACTGAGCCCACTATTCTTGGTGACCATAGCAACACAACCACTGTTGTGTAACCCCCACCAAAAACCACCAAAAAGACCAAAAAGAAGTCCACCAAGCCCACCAAACCCACCAAAAAGGGTCTTCTGGAAGATGAGATCCCAGAAGTTAACCCGGTGATAGCACAAAAGTCACAAGAAACCACTGTTGCTACTTTCTCATAACAGCCGGAAAGATCTCCACCCAAAACTACAACTCCTCATGATTCCTCAGTAAAGGAAGATGTTGTAAGCACAGGGACACCACAACTTGAAACATCACCCTCACTTGAGAGTATGTTGAACTGTCCTTCTCCCAGGGCAAATTCTTCTTCCACATCACTTCCCACATCTTAAATTAAATCAACCCTGAAGTATCTGTTTGAGGTCATTGGAAGTCGGACACAAAACAACCTCTCTCACCAACACACTACTGAGAATACATCCTCTACAATGGTTGTGTCTGATAAAATTTCATTGACTAACCCACAAACGGTTGAGGAGGTTACACCACTTGAATTTCATGAAATTCTTGTTGGTAGTTCAAGTGGAGCAGCTACTACAGATGTTGAATCCACTTATTTACATCTGGACAGTAGTTTCATAAATAATTTTCCCTTGAAGGCACTTTCTACTAAGGCTACCATGGTATCCACTGTTGGTGTTGAAACCACTGTTGGAATTACTAAGGAAACCTCTATCGTAGAAAGAAGTCCCCAATACCAAGAAAAAGGGGCATCTATGTTTGAAACAAGGGTTGAAACCTCTGTTCATGATAACATAGATATAACTACCACTTCTGGTAGGAGTTTAGATGATCCTATTAAGTTAGGTGATGATCTAAAATATAAATTTTGACAGAGAGAGTTACTAAAATAGAAACATCAGTGGCAAATATAAAAAATATGCTGCAACAGATGTTCGAAGCTTCAAAGTCTCAAAGCACTGCTCAACCCTATGCTCTTCAAACCGCTGATATAGTCAAACAAG
This sequence comes from Scalesia atractyloides, assembly GCA_947069175.1. NCBI lineage: Eukaryota > Viridiplantae > Streptophyta > Magnoliopsida > Asterales > Asteraceae > Scalesia > Scalesia atractyloides. The sequence goes on along the minus strand of CAMTDV010000004.1, from coordinate 50,338,302 downwards.
TATATCCTTTGTTTGAAAAACAACGCAAACTTGCTGATCACCAACATGAAATCCGTGTGAAAATGTTCAAAGATTTGGTTGATAAAAGATATAGCGAAACTCAGGCAGACCTCAAGGGCATCAAAGAATTCCTTACAAAGAAGTCTGGCACTTCCTCTGCACCTATCTTTGAAAAAGATGATGCTAAAAAGGGGGAGAAAACTGAGTCTGTGGATAATATGACAAAGCAAAAGCCAGAACTTGAAAAAGAATCCTTGGTAACTTCTGCTGAAACATCTGTCAAAGAAAGAAAAAGGGAGTTGATGAAACCCTAGACATTCAAGCAGATGATGAAGATACAAGAAAAAGGACTTCTAAAAAGGATTTTGGTACTTCAAGCAGAAAGAAAGCACCACCAAAGCTCTTCAAAGCTCTTCAACAAGAAGCAAACAGGTGTGAGAAAATGAAAAATGATTCTCAGATAAGGAAGATTGCACCAGACTGGAACAAGTTCAAGAAAGCTAAGTCAAATGCCGATCTTGCCTTAGATGAATACATCCAAGCCTTGAATCAAAGGAAAGAGCATTAAGTGGATAAAATACATGAAAAGAAGGAAGATGAAAACATGAAAGAATCAAAATTGGATGCTACTTCATTGGATTATCAGGATCCACTGACTATCACTGCCACATCTTTATCAAGCAGACAAACTTCACTAAACTCATCACAAATAAAACTTCTCCCAAGAAACCATTGAACTAAAAAATACTAAAGTGGATGTCATATAAACAGAGCCATGTATTGACTCTGCTCAAGTCCAATGAGAAAGTTGATTATATTACAAGGAAGGATGCACTAGGCTTGGGTGTAGCTGACCTTCAGGATCTTTTGGAACTTCAATTGTGCAGGGATGGAGATGATGAAAATTCCCTGAATATTGAACAACAGTTCAAGAGACAAATCAACGAAAAACTGATGAGAGAATAAATATCATGAATAAAGAAGAGTTTTGGCATCATCTGTTCTAGGGGGAGATTGTTGGGATTGACTCCTACAAAAGAACAGATGATAAAATGCCAAAACAGGTCTGGTTTATATGATCCAAAATAAACAGTGTTTTAGTTTCACAACTTCCCTCAATGTCAAGGCACCTAACATCGATGCCCTAACATCTGCTCAGTGCTAAGCTCTGCTGGTTGTAAAGACTATTGAAGACCAAACCTCTGCTTGAAGTTAAAAGTCTGCTGAAATTCAAAGGTCTAATCACCCTTTGAAGAACATATGATAAAGCTTCAACAGTGGTTAAAGCTCATCATTGGTTAGCATCCTATTTGATAACCATCACTGTTTTGAAAATGTATCAGAGGTTAACATTAGCAGTGGTTAGAGGTTGTTAGGTTAGTTAGTGTCATTGTCTTGGTGATGTCAGCAAAGATGCTTTAGAGGTTAGGATTTGTACTATAAATAGACAGTGCATGTACTGTTCTATTCAGCTCACACATACACACACTTATCTTGTATGATCTAATCTGTGTGAAGCTCAGGCTGAGGGGGAGTTCATGATTCATACATGTAATTACTTGTAATCCTTTTCAATCTTTTGCAGTAATGAAAACATTGTTTGATGAAAGCTAATCTCCCATTTGATTGTGTTACAAAGTTTTAATTGTATTCCGCTGCAAGTCTTATCTGTTTTATCTCATTTTATGTTCAATTTATTTAAAACAACATAATCAGGTCAAACTCAGATCCTAACAGAAAGAAAGTATCTTGAACCCAGTTCATAAACTTTTCCTTCCACCCCTCGTATTCATCCATGCTCATAAGTTTCGATGGCTTCACTGACGTACCCATCTCATTATCCAGATTAACTTGATTCACCATGTTGGCATTCGATGTTGAAGCGCTGGCTGTCATATACGCATTATGAATATCTTCCATCGCGGAAAACAAACGAGTATTGCTGAAAACACGGTCACAAACTTGAAAACTTGATTAGTATACTGACAAGTTCGGGCGAACTTGTGCAGCAAATCAGATCAGATTCAATTTCAAACAAGTTCGAGCGAACTTGTGTTGAAATTTAAAAAAAAAATTCACTATGAGTAAGTTTGAGCGAACTTGTAAAGAATTTCAAAAGAAATAACAAGTTCGGGCGAACTTGTAAGGAATTTTCAGCAAACTTTGATCAAGTTCGGGCAAACTTGATGAAATATGAAGAAAAGCTTAGCAAGTTCGAGCTGACTTAGTTGAAAACTGTGAAAAATCAATCAAGTTCAAGCGGACTTGATGACAAGTTCGGTCAAACTAGTTTTGCAAATCATGATTTTTTCAACCTTTCGACATTAATTCGTTTGAATTAGACCTTGAAACTTTCAGGGGTTTATCTTTAGTGGGTTCTACATGACATATTCAAAATTTAGCAAATTTTAACCATAGGTTCATTGTTTTTCATGAAGAAGTTAAGAAAAATGGTAGAAATGAGTAGAAGTAGAGTAGTTCTTGTGATGATTTCACCAAATCAGGTATTCGTGGCTCTGATACCACTTGTTAGATCGCTCCTGAATAGCTTGGGAACCTAAATTGATATCTATTGTCCATATATGCGGAATTTATATGACAATTTAATCACATATGCAAGAATTACTCATTAAAGTCTGTTTTATTGATCAAAAGTTCATATACATTCGAGTTCCTGATTCGACAGAGCTTCGCCTCAAATGTGCAAAAGTTACAAATTAGAGATCCTTAGGCACCTATTTAGAGAGTGTCAAGTTCGCGGGGAGGACACAAGTTCGGGTGGCTTTTAAACTTATTTGATATTCAATCAAAGTTTGTTTATCAAGTTCGCCCGGACTTAATGTAAATCTGATTTGTAATTGTCTATCAAGTTTGCCCGAACTTGATGTGTATGTTTGTGAAAATTGTGAAATTTTTCGAAATGTTTGTCTCGATTTTCGTGTTTGCATAATATTTAACTTTCTTTCTCAAAGTTTCATAACATGTGTGTTACGCTCGACAAGACGATCTGTCCATCACTGGCTGCATACGATAGTATTCTGGATTTCATGGCACGAATACCGATACATAAGGCGATTACTGAAAGACGATGGTTTATAGATCTCATGTTTATAGATTCTGGAATGCAGCGTCTCTAAATGAAGATAATACAGAGATCAAGTCAGTTGTACGCATCAGGAATGAAGATAAAGAGATTGTTGTGACGGAGACAGACATCAGGAAGGTTTTGAATTTTGCTGATGATGCGAGTGATCCAATGTTATTAGACGAAAGAATGGTCCGTGGATGCTTCTATCGAATGGGTTACAAAGGCCATGTTAACGAATCGACTTTGAAGAAAAGGGGAGTTCCTAACTCTTACAAGTTTCTGATGCACACGATTATTCATGCTTTTAGTCATCGCAAAGCTGGTTGATGATGTTCAAGACTACATGGCGTGTATGGATACAACGTTGGTTCTAAACAAGAAGTTCAATTTCTCAAAGCTCACATTTACACACATGAAGAGCAATATGGGAACAAACAGACTTGTGATGTACCCAAGATTCGTACAAATGCTTATTGACGACAAATTTGAGAAGATAGCAAAAGATCCAAACGACATTCTATATCAAAGCCACGTGGATGATACAACAGTCAAAAAACTTATTACGTTTCAGAAGCAAGCTTTAGCTCCAGTTGCAAAACCACAGTTTGGTGCTATTAATTCTGTAGATTACGTTGCGCCGCCTGAATACAAGTGGTATCAGAGCCACGGATACCTGATTTGGTGAAATCATCACAAGAACTACTCTATTTCTACTCATTTCTACCATTTTTCTTAACTTCTTCATGAAAAACAATGAACCTACAGTTAAAATTTGCTAAATTTTGAATATATCATGTAAAACCCACTAAAGATAAACCCCTGAAAGTTTCAAGGTCTAATTCAAACGAATTGATGTCGAAAAGTTGAAAAAATCATGATTTGCAAAACTAGTTTGACCGAACTTTTCATCAAGTCCGCTCGAACTTGATTGATTTTTCACAGTTTTCAACTAAGTCCGCTCGAACTTGCTAAGCTTTTCTTCATATTTCATCAAGTTCGCCCGAACTTGATCAAAGTTTGTTGAAAATTCCTTACAAGTTCACCCGAACTTGTTATTTCTTTCGAAATTCTTTACAAGTTCGCTCGAACTTACTCAGGGTGAAATTTTTTTAAAAATTTCAACACAAGTTCGCCCGAACTTGTTTGAAATTGAATCTGATCTGATTTGCTGCACAAGTTCGCCAGAACTTGTCAGTATACTAATCAAGTTTTCAAGTTTGTGAACGTGTTTTCAGCGATACTCGTTTGTTTTCCGTGATGGAAGATATCCACAATGTATATATGACAGCCGGGGCTTCAACATCGAATGCCAACATGGTGAATCAAGTTAATCTGGATAATGAGATGGGTACAGCAGTGAAGCCACCGAAACTTATGAGCATGGATGAATACGAGGGGTGGAAGGAAAAGTTTACGAACTGGGTTCAGGCTACTTTCTTTCACAGTTGGGTTGCGGTTGAAACAGGGTACACATGGCCAAGAGATGAACATGAAAATCTTATTGAAATGAGCAAGTTTTCTACTCAACAAAAGGATGCGTATGTTGCTGAAAAGAAAATGATCAGTCTGATTCAACAGTTCGTTAAGGAAGACATCTTGGTGTTATTACTAGAGTACAAAACTGCACAAGAGTTACGGAAGTTTCTAAAGAATAAATATCAGGGGAGTGCAGAGATGGTAAAGAGCAAAAAAGCTCTAATCATGAAAGAATTTGACATCTTCACAATGCCCAAAGGCGAGTCGATGAAAAAAATGATAGAACGCTTCTGTCATTTGAAAGTGATAATGAGAAGGCATGGTCTTGAAAAGACTAAAAAAGAACATATTGACAAATTGGCTGATGCTTTGCCGGAAGGTGAATGGACAACGTATCTAATGGTGCTAAAAGAAAGTCCAAGCTGGGAATTTTTCAAGTTATCCACTTTTATCGATAAGTTGGAGGGGCATGAGATGGAATTGTTGAAGATTGCCAAGTCAAAGAATTTGAACATTGCTCAGGATGTAGGGCTTTATTAAAAGAGTGGAGCTCAAGAGAATATTTCAAGTCCGAAAATCCAAACGGTATTCAGTGCGAATATGAATTCCTCGAATCATTCGCCACAGAGCCAAACTCAATCATATCCTAACTATGATCAGAGTCCTCAAAATGCATCATATTCGAACACAAGTTCTAACTCACCATTTCAAAACCAGACAAACTAGAATAATCAATCAAATTCTGATCCAAATGTGTGTAGATGCAACATTGCAGTCAACCTAAACAATGTCAAAGATCAAAGTAAGGGGGAGCCATTAGGGCAATCAAGGCAAACAGATGAAGGTATGACTGATGCGATTGTTGCAATGCATGTTGTTTCTATGCCTACAAAACCAATGGTACTTAAGTTAGAGCACAACGTTGAAGAAGGAGAGTTTGGACATAACATGACCAAAGAAGATCTTGCTAAGTTACTGAATGTTGATGCTGAATCTTTTGATTTTGATTTTGAAGAGGAAATTGTGAACATCGACACGTTTGAGCCAAACAAGTACTGCTACAAATGAATATCTGATGCTGATGATTATGATAGAGTTGTTATCGAAGATAGATCGGACGATGAAAAGGAAGAAACAGAGAAGTATGTTGGATCAAACACTGATAGTTTTCCTACGTTCGAAGAAATGTATGAACAGCTGAAGGAAGACTTATTGAAAGAAAAGATTGCAGAGTCCGTTCATGAAGGCAAAGTTCCAAAGCCTATGACTAAAGCTGAGACTGCTGAAGCTAAAAGTCCTGGTTTAAAGAGATGCCTAAAGAAAGAAAGTTTCGACAACCATTAGCATTCTTTACCAGAGACGCCGAGAAAGTTTCGACGACCATTAGCATTCTTTACCAGAGATGCCGACAAGTCATTAGGTGATATCCTAAGTTGGGGGTGGTTAAAGGAGTTGAATGTCTACTCCATCAAACATGAATTTGGCGTACAGTACTTTTAACACATGGCAGATTTCAGTACATTGCCATATTGGGATGTGGAGGAACTGGTGTGTAAACAAGGAACATCAGTTATCAGATGAAGTTTATTGACTAGTTGCTATGGAAAATGATAAAGTTTGAAGCAACTCAAGGGTTCAAATACTAGAAACCGTTTATACCTAAACGCCGAATCAAGACTAACAAACAAACAGGAGAGAAAGATATTACACTGATAATGAAGCGTCCACATGCAATGAAGAATATGCCACTAATGCCAATAGAACAAGATTTCTATCCTTCGTCAAGTGGTGGCAAGTTGATCCAGTGACATGTGGAGCGGTTATAGTCTTGAGGTTTGAAGATCAATTGGATATTACAAAAAAAAAGGTCAGCTGAAGTGCTACAAAAATAAGAAAAAATCATGGATTTTAACAAGATCAAACAAGTTCGGGCAAACTGGTAAGATATACATCATTTTTCACTTTTGAGGACAAGTTCGGCCGAACTTGGTTCAAAAAACCAATTAACAAGTTCGGGCGAACTTGTATTCGTTTTCAATCAAACCTGCAAAAACCATTTCTAAGCATTTTTGATAGAATTAAAGACTTATTAAGGACCGTTTAAGGTTATTTAACAGATTTCATCATTCAATGTTGTGACAACTGTGAAAAATCCCGGTAAACTTTGATTGGTACAAGTCCGTGGTAACCGGACGTGATATGTGTATCATGATATTGTTATGATTATGTGCGATACCCATGACGAAATAGGTACACCTTAATTGGTCCTAAATGTTAAGCAGGATTAAAACAATAATTGCGCGTAAACCTTGCAAATTGCATGACTGGTGTGCTATGCTAAACAATCTCTGTTATGTCTCGGAGGAATCTGAGAGCACGTCATGGTTAACGTGACACTATTAAGGACCAACGGTGTGTGGTTGGTGTCCTTAGCCTTGAACAACGTGTTAAACGGAGACTTGACGTTTAACAGCGCATTAACCCTTTGACGTTGATTATTAAGGTATCGGTAGCATCATTTAAGATTCCAAGTTCCAGGAACAACTTAGTTTTGTGCTATAGACTGTGACATAAGGTTTGAAAATAATCGAAGCCCGGGCACGCAAAACGAAGCAGCTCCCGGTTGGGGAAACGCCTTCGTTCCGGGCATAACATAAGGCAACCAAATGTGTAAGGAACAATCGATCAAGCTTAAAAACACTTAAACGAATGTCATACAAGACTTTTATGATTAAAACATAACCATGCTCGGGTTTCAAGACGGTTATGCCCAAATTTTAAAACCGAGTCTTTTGACAATAAGAAGGTGAAAAACGGAGCCCGTTGCACAAATCGAGAATGCGTCCGGGACCCGAAAACAAACCTAAACACAAACGGAAGATAAACATTATAGCACGCATTTCTAAGCACGAGGTGTCCCCTTGGGACCACCCCCCATATATATATATATATATATATTTTAATTTTAATTTTTCATTTTATTTTCATTTTAATTCAAGAAAAACCCACATCCTCTCAAAAATATGCCAAAACCCCAAGAAGATTCAGCTGATTTTACTCATAAACAACCTCAAATTAAAGGTATAAACATTGGGTCTTATGATTTTAATCATATTTTCTTGATTAAACGCTATTTCTAGCCGAAAAAACTCATTTTAATCCAAGATTTTTGAAGGTTTAAACATGTTTAGGGGCTGAACAAGAACACCTTGCTGGTGTTATATGGCAGCCATGGTCACAAATCTTTGGGGTTTGATACCCTAATCAACACCTATTCGACAAAAATTGCTTAACTATTCGATTAACCGAAAATAATGAAATAAAACTTGATTGATCTAAGTTCTAGCATATTTGGGTTGTACTTGAGGTGTAGGTACTAAATATAGAACCCACCCACTTCTGGACTCACGAGAAGTGCTTGGAATTGAAGCTTTCGCTAGGTATATCATCCAAAAACCAAAACTAGGATAGGCAGAATTTGTTTTGCCTATAACTTGGTCCGTGAAACTTGGATAGAGCTGAAATTTGGTATGGTGGTGAAGGGTGTTAACAGGAGTGTCCACGTAAAATTTTATAATTTTGGAAATTTCTACGATTTTTGGTGAATTTTTTTCTCTTTTACCAAAAGAATTTCGGAAAAATTACCATACGAATTCAATAAATCACCAAATCTTATAGAGACACTAAGGAACATATGGGGAATGTTCTGGGAAAATTCGGAGTCCATTGGTTGAGTTTTGATTTGGGTTAAAAATTCACGTTTTTGCGAGTTTTCGGTAGCCGGAAATGCACCGAAACCAAATTGGAAAAATCTCAAAATTTTTTTAATTAGTTAGTGGACATGAAAAAGGTGTTTTGAAATTATTTGGGAATTTTTGAACCATTGATGGTATTTATTGATAATTATGTGGTTAAAAATGGTTTTATAAATGTAAAATACCAAAATAAATTTCCAGAAACTTTCCCCATAATCTAATGATTTTTACTGACTTATATAACAATTTACAGATTTTATTTCAAATTCTATATTAAATGGTAATTTATGGGGTTAAAATGGGTTATTTTAAATCAATTTCGGCAGTTTACCGTGTAACGAACCTGCCGGAACTGGGAACTGATCCAACCCGACAAATAATATAATGATAAAACTGGGAGTATTCCGGGAGATTCCCGAGTAAATTGGACACTAGGGGTGTGTCCTAATAAATTCAGGAAAATTTTCTCGACGGTGAAAACGGAAACTCAAATTTGGGCAACCTAGACTCCCTAAACACTCGAACTCCCTTAATGGAAAGTTAATCATTCTTAAATGATCACGTGTTGGCACTATTGGTATTCTTGTACCATTATCTAAACACGTTAAACTATTGACTTTGGCTGGCACGTGAAACGGTGCCCGAAAGCCAAATTGAAAACTAATACTACCCTGACATCCATCACCATACCAATGTCCTATAGACTCAATCCGGAGTAAAAACTCCTGACCAGATCCAAGTTATAACCATTACCAACTTAGATACTGATTTGAGTCCATACTTGCATGTGGGTTATTAAAGTTGATCCAGTTGCTTGATCACTCTTGTGTGGAGATCATTACTCGCACTGTGGATGTAGAAACTGCAACTTGCTTTTTGCTTTGCCAAGACACTAAGCAATCACCTAGGAATTGGGTGCCTCCAGATGTGGACTTCCTTGTTGTTTTACATCCAGCAAAATCACTATCAGAATATCCTGCAAGCTCAATGTTACCATTAGCTGGATACCAGAACCAAGTGTGGGAGCACCTTTTATGTATCTGAATATCCTTTTTACAGCAATAAGATCTGATTTTCTTGGCAATGACTGTGATCTGGCACAAACACATGTTGCAAACATGATGTCTGGCCTTGATGCAGTTAGGTACAGTAAAGACCCAATCATGCTTCTATACAATGTTTGATCAACTAGGTCATCTTTGCCATCAATTGTGACTAGCTTGGATGTTACCATGGGTGTGCTGCAAGGTTTACAATCATCCATATCAAATTTCTTAAGTAGTTCTTTCACATACTTATTTTGATGGATGAAACTGCCATGTTGCATTTGTTTGACTTGTAAACCAAGAAAACATTGCAACTCACCCATTGTACTCATCTCAAACTCTGCTGCCATGAGTTTTCTAAACTCTTCACACATAGCAGTGCATGTGGATCCAAAACTGATGTCATCCACATAATATTGGACAACCATCAAATCTTTTCCTTTACATTTTAAAAATAGGGTTTTATCAATCCTACCCTTGTGAAATCAATGGCTAAGAGAAAAATGGATAGAGTTTCATACCAGGCTCTGGGTGCTTGTTTTAGACCATAGAGTGCTTTGTTTAACCTGTAAACATGATCAGGATGGAATGCATCTTCAAAACCAGGAGGTTGACACACATACACTTCTTCCTTGATCTTTCCATACAGGAATACACTTTTGATGTCCATTTGATACACCTTGATGTTGTGGTTGGCAGCAAAAGCTAAGAACAGTCTGATGGCCTCCAATCTTGCAACTCGAGCAAATGTTTTATCATAGTCTATGCCTTCTTCCTGTCTATAGCCTTGAACCACGAGCCTTGCTTTGTTCTTGACAACAATACCCCTTTTATTTGTTTTGTTCCTGAAGACCCACTTTGTGCCATTACATCTTTTGGCAGTGGTGCAAGTCCCCATACTTGTTGTCTTTTGAACTTTAGGAGCTCCTCTTGCATGGCTTCTACCCAACTGTTGTCTTTTAGTGCCTCTTGGTAGTTGACAGGCTGTGTGAGTGATAGAAAACCAGCAAAAAGACAAATGTTTTGGGATTGGCTTCTGGTGAGCACTCCCTCATTGATGTTGCCAATAACTTGATCCACAGGATGGCTTTTGAGGAAAATCAAATCACCTTAATTTGGGACAATGGCATTCTGAGGTGAAGCTTGCAGAAGTGTATCATCTAAGCTATCCTCTGTTAGTGAATTTGATGGTCCAGCCTCTGATTGGAATGGTGGTGGAGGAATTGGTGGAATGGATGTGAAAGTGGGTTGACTTTTGTCCATTTTTGTGGACTTTTATCAACAGATGTTTGGTTTTGAGAGCTGGCAGAGGTTTGAGTATTAACCACTGTTGACCTGGCAGAGCTTTCACCATTGCTACTAACATTTGCTCCTCTGCCTGAAGGATAAATTTTGAAATTTGGAAGAATGCAATCATATCCTTGCTCTTGACTTGATGACTGTGGGGTACCTGCATGTTAGTCTTGACACATACATCTTCAAATGTAAATTTGGATAGGTCAAACAGTTCAACAGGGTTTACTGGGATTTTCAAAGATGAAAGTTCATTGAACTTTACATTCAGAGTTTCTTCAACACACTTGGTCTTAGAGTTAAAAACTCTGTAGGCTTTGGCAGTGGTTGAGTATCCCAGAAAAAAACCACAATCAACTTTGGCTGTGAACTTGGATATTGAATTCTTTAAATTTAGAATGAAGCATGGGCAGCCAAAGACTTTAAAACAAGAGATCAGAGGTTTGATTTTATAAAGCAATTCATAAGCAGTCTTTTGATGCCTAGGGTTTATCAAAACTTTGTTCTGAACATAGCAAGCAGTGTTTACAGCCTCTGCCCAGAAAGTCAAGGATAAGCCAGAATCTGCTAGCATAGTTCTTGCAAATTCAATCAAAGTTCTGTTTTACCTTTCAACAACCCCATTTTGTTCTGGAGTTCTAGGGATGCTGTATTGCCTAACAATCCCTTTTGACTCACAGAAGGCATCCAACTCTTTGTTCCTAAACTCTGTCCCATTGTCACCCCTAAAGATTTTTACAGGGAGATCAAATTGCTTTTCAACTTGTTTAACAAAGTTTTGCAAAATGTGTGTTGTTTCATCTTTAGAGTGTAAGAAGAAAGTCCATGTGAACCTGGAAAAATCATCAACTATCACCAAGCAATACCTTTTGTGTTTTAAGCTCATGATTTTCACAGGTCCAAACAAGTCCATATGGAGTAACTGTAAGCATTGACTTGTTTTGGACTCTTCAATTGACTTGTAAGAACTTTTAAGTTGTTTTCCTTTTAAACAAGAAACATAATGTTCTTCACAAGTAAATTGTTTGTGAGGCAAACCTCTGACAAGACTTTGTTTTGAGAGAGTGGTGATGGTTTTTAGATTTGTGTGACCTAGTCTTTTATGCAATAATTATGTTTCTTTGCTTGAAGCAACTGAGAACAAACATGTATTTGACATAGGATTATCTTTTACCATGTCTACCACATACACATTTCCTACTCTATTAGCAGTAAGTTATGTTTTGCTCTCAGCAATTATTTGATTAATTTTTTTACAACCTCTGGACCTACTATCTGACAGGTTTCTTTTGTGAAGAAGGATCCATAACCCTTATCACTCATTTGTGGGACACTCAGAAGATTGAATTTTAGATTATCAATGAGATTCACATTTTCAAACTTGAGTTTTCCAGCTGAGACACATCCTGACCCTAACACCTTCCCTTTTGAATTATTTCCAAAGGATATATCACCCTCTCCATGTGTAGGTCCGTGATCAGGAGGTTCTAGACGGAAGTTGGGGCGTAAACTTAACATAACAATTTCGGTAGAGAATCCGGCAGCACCTCCCCGTAGGGATGCCAAAAACTTAAACTACAAATGAACACACACATATATATAGTTGACCAAGTTTGCCCGGAATGTGTATTGGACAAGTTCGGGTGAACTTGTCCTTCACAGGACAAGTTCGGGCGAACTTGACCAACACATGTCAAGTTCGGGCGAACTTGACCTTCACAGGTCAAGTTCGGTCGAACTTGTTCTCATTTACACTATAAGCACCGTATTTTGATCGTGTGTTCGATTCTAACCTATACAATATTCAACACACGCTCAATCTAGCCTATTCGACAAGTGACGAACACAAAATGCATCAACAGATTCCCCTTGTTCATTACTGTCGAAGCTTGATCTTGATCTTCAAATCTCTGAGCCGTGTTTGAATATTCTGCAACTTCAATCAAAGTGTCTGTCGATGTCGTCGAAAAGCATCAACAAATTCCCCCTTAATTGATGATCCGGGTTTTCATTATTAACTTACAATTCCGCTGAAATCTCCAGTTCAGATCTTTGGTTGCACGGTTTCCGACCTCCTCTGGTTTGCTTGACCGACAAATTTTCTCGAATTACCACCAACTTGAAGCTAATCAATGCAGCAGCTTCTCCATTTTGACGATAACCGCATCCGAGTTCAGTTTTTGAATTAGCGTTGAGCATCGAGAGTTTATTCCGCACACTCCTAAAATATCAAAAAACTCAACCGGCAATTGATAGAAACTTCGAATCACCGCACCTGAAGACTTCAAATCAACGAATATCCTCGAAAATCCGAAATCTCGATTTCCGTGATCGCAGTTAAGCACCCTTCTGAAAGATTTGATTCACAAATCGGTAATCTGCTCAATCAGCAAATCTTCATCGGAAACAGAAAATCTGGTAATGCATTGAATCTGAAAAACATACGTCCGTGACCAAAATCACATTCTTCCTCTTCAGTCATAATGCCAGATATATAGCTATCTCCGGTACACCAGCGCCACTTAATCACCAAACATCATCATCCAACGGCGGTTAGTCCAAAGAGAAGAATGATTAATCTGCTTGAAGACTAAAAATAATGGCCACCAAAGGCTATCATCAGTTATATCTTGAATAACTTCAGATCTCCTTGGTAATTTTGAAACCATCCGCCTACGGAGCTAGTCATTAATTCCTAAGATTATCACCGAACGTTTTGAACGTCCTCAGTTCCTCACTGGTACTAACGACTGCTAATCCAGTTAACTGTTCCTTCACTGGAGATCAGGACTCTAACCCTTAAGCATCACTCTGTATCATGAACTGAAAAATCCGAACTTCCTATGATCACCCAATGAATCTCGATCTTCTGCATTTCCCGATAATCTGCAATCGGTAACCACCCGGATACTGTTGCAGCAGTCACGAATTTCAAAAATGCCGGCATCTTCATATATCGTAAAATTTTTATTGCCCCTCATTTTTGCAAATTCTGAGCATACTGAAATTTTCACTGAAATTCCCCCTCATATCCGGAACTTTTAGTATTTAACAAATGCAGATTTAACGTTTAGGCCCATTACTAGTCACGACACCCAAATGATCAACATTCTGCACCGGTATCAATGACTCTCTCGTTATCTTCAAAATTTTATGACCGTATCACCAAATCTGTACTCTGAAGCTCTAGACGGTTCCCCGAACATCCCGGTTCGGTCTTCGAAAACTCGAAAAAATTTCTATCGCCAACTTTTTTTTGGACACTCATCCCATCAATACGATCAACAAATTTTTTTAGACTCCTAGGCAAGTTCGGGCGAACTTGTCCATTATGTCACCAAGTGCTAAGTTCGGGCGAACTTGGTTGGCCAACACCAAGTTCGGGCGAACTTGGTTAATATGATACAAGTTCGGGCGAACCTGATCAGTTTGATACAAGTTCGGGCGAACTTGATCTAAAATCCAGCCTTTTTTCCACATTTTTGATCCAGAATCCTTATTTCTTCGAATTTCGAGATGATTCCACCATAGATCTGGTCGAAAATGGTTTTCTAACAATCCTATCCGTTCAATTTTACTTTTTATCCGTGGATTGTATGTTTATTTGATGATTTACGTCTAAAACCCCTCCTAATGTCCATAAATGTCCAAATTCATGAGCTTAGGTGATAACCGTAGCTCTGATACCAGTTGTAGGTCCGTGATCAGGCGGTTCTAGACGGAAGTTAGTGCATAAATGTATATAACCGACTCGGTAGAATGTTATTACAGAAAGGAGTAGAAGTAGAATGCAGCAGAAGTCTTCATTCATACCGAAAGAGTATACATCTTTAAGTCCAGCTGCCGGAGTTCCTAGAGAGAATCCGGCAGCACCTCCCCGTAGGGATGCCAAAAACTTAAACTACAAATGAACACACACATATATATAGTTGAACAAGTTCGCCCGGAATGTGTATTGGACAAGTTCGGGCGAACTTGACCAACACATGTCAAGTTCGGGCGAACTTGACCTTCACAGGTCAAGTTCGGTCGAACTTGTTCTCATTTACACTATAAGCACCGTATTTTGATCGTGTGTTCGATTCTAACCTATACAATATTCAACACACGCTCAATCTAGCCTATTCGACAAGTGACGAGCACAAAATGCATCAACACCATGAACTTTAAAATCTCTGAGCAGGGCTTTACATCTTGTCATGTGCCTGGAGCCCCCACTATCTACACACCAAAGACTTTCAAGCAAGTAGAAGCTCCCTGCACATATTTTTGAAATAATTAGTTCAGGTGAGTTTCCAAAGCCATAATGGCTTTGGATGGGGTGTTAGATGATTCAGACTCAAGTTCACATGAATGAGCAGTGGTTAGAGCAGGTTTTCATAACCACTGTTATGAGCCACTTCCTATCAACTGTTGGTAACCATGAGGATGCCTATTTACCTTTGGTTTAGAAGACTTTTTGTAAGTCTCATAAACCATTGGCACCTTTTGATAACTAGGCTGGCTTTTACTTTTTGGAAACTTGTTTGATGGAGGTGCATCTGTCACTTGAATTTCTTTGTGAACAGAGGTTTGAATTAAAGCTTTTGTGACAGATGTTTCAATTGATTCAAAAGCTTGCATTTTCTCTTTCAAGAGCTTTTGCTCTAATCTCTTTTACCTTTTGATGATAGGTTTTGAGATAGGCACACTCTTTGGTCATGTGATTTGTTTTGTTGCAGATGGTGCATCTAGGAGATTTGGGTATAACACAAGTTTTGTTTATGTCATAAGCTTTTAAAAGAAAACAATCTGCAGCCACATGATTTCTTTTTTTTTTTACAAAATTCACAAAACAAGTATTTAACCTTTTTTTTTCCTTTTCCTATCAGACTTTTTGAGAGCAGTGGGTGTAACATCTGCTGGCAAGTCTTTGATAGGGATCACCAGTGCTTTGGTGCTTTTATACCATCAGTGGTTGAAAAGTCTATTGGCTTGAAGTTTCCAAAATATCACATTCATCTAACCAGGTTGGTTTAAACTGATATTTTTCAATTTCTTTATCTTTTGCTAAAACTTCTGGTTTTTCAAGAATGATTTTGTTTCCATTTTTATCTCTGATTTTAATTTCTTCACCAGCCAAGTTTGTTGGGACTATTTCAACTTTCTCATAATCAATTTTTTCAACATTTTCACATGTCTGGTCATAGTCTCTAAAGCCTACTCCAAACTTTATGTTACTCTTGATTTGAGCATCAAGCATAAGCTCATAACCTTTACAAGACTCTACCCCTTTTTCACAAGTGATCTTGATAGTTTCAAGCTCCTTTTGGCAAACTTGGTATTTTCTACCATAGTTTGGAGCTGGTCTTTGGTTATGCTTGATTCATGCCTTAGGCTACTCATTTCAGAATCTTTTTCACTTAACTTTGTTTTCAACTTTTTAACAAGTTTTTCAAAATTAAGTTCATCTTCTAAAATTTTGTTTCTCAGGTTTTCATTCACCTGTTTTATGTTTGCAAAAGCAATGATGCATTTGTCAGAACATAGATCTTTAAGGAATCGAGGTGATACCTTTGAAGCAGCCATAAGAGCATAATCACACTCTTCTTCCTCACACACATGCTCATCCCATGGGTCAGATAGAGGGTCTTTTTCAACATCAACAACTTCCATTTTAACCACTGGTGAACTTCTGGTGTAACCACTGCGTCACAACAATCAAACACATCAGACTTTAACTCCTGCTCCACAGATTCATCACCCTCAACAATGGTCTCCAAAGCCATTAAACATAAATTTTCATTTTCAAAATTATTTTTGGCTATGAGAGCAAATTTTTCATCATTTAAATCCTCAGGCAAACTACTCCAATGAGCAAAACCTTGTGTGAAACAGCTTGTTGATTAACCTCTGCTGGTGTAGCAGTGGTTTGAGTAGGTTGAGTAACTTGTGGCATTTGCTGCACATGTACTTGTAGGAATGACCACGATTAGCACGGGAACCTAAATTTGTTACATATTGTCCAATTAGGCGGAAACTAATGACAAGTTAACCAAATAACAAGAATTACTCATTTAAACGTCGTTTTCATTGATCTAAAGTTCAATACATTCGAGAACCGGATCCGACAGAGCTTCGCCGTCTCTGTGCCAAAATCTCTGAAGTTACAAATGAAATCACCAAGGCACCTATTTATACTATCACAAGTTCGCTGGTAAGAGAACGAGTTCGGGCGAACTTAACCTAGTCAAGTTCGGCCGAACTTGACATCCTCAATACCAGGACCAGCGAACTTGGCCTAATTCTCACTTAAATGCGCCTCGTTTCTAACAGATTAAGTCATAAACGCTCAGACTCGATACATAATGACGTAGGCAACAAACATATGCACCAACAGACTCCCCCTTGGATGTTGCCGTAGTCATTGACTTTTAAAAACTTTTGAGTCTTCCGATCTTTATTTCTTGAATAAACTTTAACGTATTGATCTTTATATTCTCTTCCTTTTTCTTGAGCTTTGTCTTGATAAAACTTTAAATCATCATGCTCCCCTTGCTTTAAGCTTTGCTCCCCCTAGCTTTAAGCTTTCCAGTGTCTTCAGATTTTGCTTTATAAACTCCCCCTCAATCTTTACTTCCTGTCTAAATACTTTCTGACATTCAAATAAACATTTCAGATTCAAACTTTGAAATTTTGTAACATCAACATTTCAAACTTTAATCTTCTCTTCAATCTTTTCAAAAACTTTTAGTTGTTTCAAGTTCAACTTAATGACCTTGAATACATTTAATATTTAACTCTTTTAAGTCCTTCAATTTTCACATTTTTATCATTTGTGAAAATCCACTTAGTTGATCAAGTCTAAGTTAATGACCTTGATTAACCAAATATGTCAATCCGAGTCCAAATTAATGACCTCAGTTTGAAAACGGTTATGAACAATCTGATTTTAAAGTTTCAAATTAGTGAACTTTTAAACATTCATAAGATTTTCTTACCAGACTTCGAAGATCCGTTCTCCATCATTGGCTCGTTTGAAACTAATGTAGAAACAAACTCTTTTTGTATTTTAGAAAATTTATGCTAAAACACACTGAAAATCTTTTTGATTTTTATCTTGAGAAAACAAGTAACGAAAATAAAATATGTACAAACATATTTACAGACATATTTTTGTGAATTCGTGTCTAAGGATCATATCAGTTGTTTGAGACATATCACCAGTACCGTTGATCTTTTTGATGACATTAAGTTCTAAACTTGTTTACCTAGATTGTCGATATATTTGTCCACTTAAACTTCGACACATTTCTCAATTGTTCCAAGATATGTTAAGATATGATTTATGAAACTTGACTTAACTGTGTTTCCCACTTCTTGAATATACTCCCGAATCCAGATTCCCTAGATTTCATCTTATAGGTGAATATAGCGTAATTAATATCTGTATCTGGGTTGTGCGAGGCCTGGATAGCTCAGGTTAGCACTATCGTACAGACAAAGAGATGAAGGCTCGACTTTAAGGAGTGTTTCGAGTATGGAATCTTTTAAGCACTGCAATAGATTAGATCTTTCGATTCTTTTCAAGTTTGCATGTAGTTTAGGGGTTTATAGCAAAAGCATTATAGAAGTTCTAGGCTATTGCTTCCGCAAAATCAGAAGAACTTGTATAATACCCCAGATATAAACTATATATTAGAACTCGTATCTCAGAATCAGGCAACCCTTCAATCGAAATTTCGGAAGTACTAAGTCCATATATCCAAGATGTGTTAATCCACAAGTTTAAGCAGTTGCTAAATTTAATTTATATCTCAGAAACAATTTACTGAACGTGTAAAGTCTATCGACACATCCACAGTAAGACTTATTTATCACTTTTAAACTTTACATTTCTTTAGCATACTGTGATAGTCCACTGATGTACTATCATTCCTTTTTGACAACCAAATTCTTTTTGTCTTTTTCAATATTTACGTACATTTTTAATTTTCAATTTTTCCATATGTTTTTGATTTTTCTAAAATTTCTTACTCCCCCTAAAATCAAAAACATATTTTTGGATTTTACGAAATTCTATTCTAAAAAGATAACAAACCAATGCGGATCACGAGACCTCGTCTTCCGATCCTTTTTCTTTTACGTATCTTTTCCTGTCAACAGATATACCATTAGATCTCTTTTATCGTGAAGGAATAAATGGTTATAAAATCAGTGTTTCGTTCAATGGTGTGGATTTGCACAATTTGATTTTTGACAAATTTTCCTTTTCCAACTTCTTCTTTTTCAAAATGATTAAGATTTTTTATTTTCTGAATAAGTTAAGCAACATGAAGCTCCGCTACCCATATTTAACTTTGACAAAGCGGATCTTTTGGAACTCCTGCATACAAAGCAACTATTTGAATAAGGAAAGCCAAACCTTTTTGGTTTTGGGTTTGACATGATAAGCATCATAAACACTTTCAAAATCATCATCGTAATCAAAATCATCATCAAACATTTCGTCCGATGTCAATTCTGAAAACTTTTTGATTTTTTCTTTCTTTGTCTATTTAACTACTGACTCGGTTGATTTGACATTTTTAGTTTTATCAGCAACAGACTTTGTTTTTTCTGATGATGAAAGTCTTTTCTTAGCAATCTAGGATTGTAGCTTGCTTCTCGCTTTCTTGATATAGAACCTAGAATCTTTGGTTTCATTTAATTTTGAAGTTTCACCTTTTTCAAATGTTGAATTTTCAAACTTTGATTCAGTTTTAGGTTTTACTTCGCATTTAGATTCATAGTTTCTATTTGATACTGTATCAGAATTCACAATCTCTGGTTGTTTTTGCTTTTCATCTTTTGACACAGTTTTTCTTCGTGGAAACACAGGCTTTAGATTCAGACACTTGCGGGCAATATGACCAACAGTATTGCATTTAAAGCAAGTTCGATTATCAAAAGCATGTCCACTAGTGAGTTTCACTCCACTTGTGGACTTAGCCTTGTCCCGAAGCTCGTTCTCTTTCTTAAATTCATCATTCTATTGCTTACTGATCAAACCTTCTTCCTGAACCTTATTTGTCCCATACACAAACTTCATGTATTTAACTTTGTATTCATGGAATGGCGACTTTTGGTTCCTTCTCGGCTTATCTTCAATTTCCTTCAAACCCAATCCTGCTCTCCTGTTCTCAGGAAAATCACCACCAAACTTTCGATAATTGTTAGCATTCCTTTTGGGTTTTGAGTAAAATCTTTTCTCAATTTTCTCAAAATCATCTGATGAAACTTCTACAAGTTTGAAAAATTTATCAAATTGATCCTCTTTCACGTTCCGAATCGAAAAACTACCATCGAAGTATAATCTTTCAGATTCCTTAATCTTGTACATGACAACATTAGAATCATCACTTAGATCATGTTCTGATGATGTATCGTCATCTTCAGATTGTGATTATGAGTTATTCAAACTTGATTTGGCGCTCAGAGCTGCCTTCATCGGAATCATTTCCTAAAACATTTTTCACCACATTTTTTACCACCGCTTCATTGTCATCATTTGATTCGTAAAGTCTACGTCAATGTTCTCAGGCAATTTATTTTTCATTTATGCTAAAAATAATATATTAAATGCCTTTTCAATCTCATCATCTTTCTTGCAGGAGTAACTTGCAAGAATTGGTGGAAGAACACTTCCGTATTCTTTACGCTTTGATTTATCACCATTTTCCTCCGACTTAATCGTAGGCAAAATGTGATCAATGATATAAGCGTTTGTAGTGTAACTTTTCAGCAATTGTCTTATCCTTTCTGTTTCTATCTTTATGTCATGAAGCTCACGTTTTGTTTCAGAAATAGTATTAATGTACATGTTAATTGCCTTTTGTTTTCAATTACTGTGGCTTTAACATCTTTACATTAGCACTGAGTTCAAGATTATCCTTTTCGACATTTTTATATTTGCCTTTTATTTTGTCATAAGCTTCTTTCATGGTTCTGTAATCATAACGAAAATTTTCGTTGTGTACATTCAATTCTCTTATGACTTTGATCTTTTCAATACAAAACTCACACGGATTTGCGCACTTTGTGTAAGGTTTTTCAACCTCCACAACTTTCACAACTTCCTTTTCAGACACACTTACTCAGATTTTACCTTTTCGGCCTCTGATTTCAATGCTTCTTGTTTTTGCATCTCAAAGTAAGCTATTTCTTCTTCCTCAGCTCTCTGCATATATCCTTCCTGAATAGCATTCTCCAAAGCAGCATCAACATACGATGTCTCAGATTCATCCACTACCTCTGCCATCATAGGAACACCAGTTTTCTTTCCGATGTATCTGTTCCAGTCAAAACCATCTTCTTCATGAGTAACAACAAGAGCTTGTTCAGTTGTCTTTGCGGATTTATCTACTACTTCAACTTATGTTCTTTTCGAATATGGTTTGTATTGAAGAGCTTTCTTGTAATAGTCATTGTTACTTCCGAAAGGATTTTAGTTTCCACCTGCTTCTTGATTGTTGCATTCACGTTTGAAGTGTCCCTTTTGACGACACCTGAAGCATGTGACTTTTGACTTTTCAAATCCAAGCTTGTTGCTTGAATTTCCAATATCTCTTCCAGTGAGTGCCACAAACTTTGTAACTCTTCTGATGATAGATGCAAGGCTCCATTTGATATTCATCAGTTCCAACTCTTCTTCATCCACCTGATCATAATCTTCGGCGGTCATTTCCGGATTTCCGATCTTTCCAGCAACCAAGCTTTCATACGATTCTAGAACAGTAGCAAGAAGTGCTATGTGTTGTTTGGCCACTTTTTTAGGAAATACATTCTTCAAATCTACTGCTATGTTGCACTGGAAAACATTTGAATCAGAACTGGATTGGCTTGTCTAATGCGACTGATTGTTCTGATATTGAAATGAAGAGTTTGAACTAGCACTTGTATATCCAGCATATGGAGAACTCTGGTTTTGTGATGAATTCATGTTTGCACTAAATGCCGTTTGGATTTTCGGACTTTGGATTGGAGTATCTTGAACACTTCCTTTGTAATAAACATCGACATCTTGAACAACTTTAGCATTCTTAGATTTTGCGATCTTCATCAACTCCATTTCATGACCTTCTAATTTGTCGATGAAAGATGACAATTTGAAATGTCTCCAAGATGGACTGGTCTTCAGAATCATCAGATACGTTGTCCATTCTCCTTCAGGAAGTGCATCGGCCAATTCCTCAATTTGCTCTTCATTAGATCTTTTGATATCATGTCTTCGTATCTGGACCATGAGGTGACAATATCTATCGATCATCTGCTTCATCGTCTCACCTTTGATCATCGTGAAGATGTCGAACTCTTTCTTAATCAAGGCCTTTTTGCTTTTTATCATTTCATCACTTCCTTTGAATTTGTCACAGAGAGAGTGCCACAATTCTTGTGAAGTATCATATTCTGGCAATAATATCAAGATATCTTCCTTCACTAATTGTTGTATCAAGCTGATCATTCTTTTCTCTGCGACATAATTTTCTTTGTCAACCGGTGAAAACTTGTTCAGCGGAAGGTCTTGATCACGCTCATCTTTTGGCCACTTGTAACCATCTTCAACTGCCACCCAGCTGTTGAATTGATTTGTTTGTATCCAATTCACAAATTTTTCTTTCCACCCTTCGAATTCGTCCATACTCATAAGCTTTGGCGGTTTTGTTGTAGTACCCATTTCGTTGTCGATATTCATCTGGTTTGCCGCCAGAGTATTAGCATTTGATGAAGAAACTATTTGTGAGATGAACACGTTATGGAAATCTTCCATTATGGCAATCTGAAGATTTATCTGAAAATACGATCAAAAACACTCGAAACTTGATTAGCAATAGACAAGTTCGGTAAAATTTGACTTTTTAACCGACAATATTAACGTATCGGTTTGCTTAAAAACGTTTAAAATTTTTCGAAAAACTGTGTTTATCAGATTAGAGCTTTAAACTCATCTCGTCGATACAAATCTAATGATATATAATGTCCGAGACGTTTATTTTATTTTCTATTTTTTAGGAACCTTAGACAAGTTCGGGCGAACTTGTATTAGTTTGGGAGACAAGTTCGAGCGAACTTGTGCTAACAAACAATCAGGTTTAATAAGTTCGGTCGAACTTAAGAAGAGTTTTCAAGAACTTAGCTAAGTTCGAGCGAACTTAGACTAATTTTCAATAAATTTTATACAAGTTCGGGCGAACTTGATAAAATTGAAGAATTTTTAGCTGAGTTCGAGTGAAGTTGAGGTTAATTCCTTGAAAAACAATCAAGTTCGGGCGAACTTGAATAAAATTCAGAGAATTTTAGTCAAGTTCGGTCGAACTTGGTCTCAAGTTCGGACAAAATGATTTTGCAATTCATGGTTTTTTGAACTTTTTGCTATCAATTTGGTTGAATTTGATGTCCAAACTCTCAGGGGTTTATCACAACTGTTTTTTACATGACATATTCAATTTTTAGATGATTTTGTCCATGAAATCATCAAATATGTGAAAATGTTATGAAAAATGATAGAATGGAGATGAAATAGAGAAATTCTTGTCTTGATTCCAGCAAATTTAGGTATCCAGGCTCTGATACCACTTGTAGGAACGACCACGATTAGCACGGGAACCTAAATTTGTTATCTATTGTCCAATTAGGCGGAAACTAATGACAAGTTAACCAAATAACAAGAATTACTCATTTAAACGTTGTTTTCATTGATCTAAAGTTCAATACATTCGAGAACCGGATCCGACAGAGCTTCGCCGTCTCTGTGCCAAAATCTCTGAAGTTACAAATGAAATCACCAAGGCACCTATTTATACTATCACAAGTTCGCTGGTAAGAGAAGGAGTTCGGGCGAACTTGAGCTAGTCAAGTTCGGCCGAACTTGACATCCTCAATACCATGACCAGCGAACTTGGCCTAATTCTCACTTAAATACGCCTCGTTTCTAACAGATTAAGTCCTAATCGCTCAGACTCGATACATAATGACATAGGCAACAGACATGTGCACTAACAGTACTTGAGGTGGTGCTTGAACATATTGAATTTGTGGTGCAGGTGTTTGAACATAATGGACAGGAACTGTAGCAACAGGATGTGCAAAATGTGCAGTGTTTTGCATTTGAGGAGCAGGGTATATTGGGAATACTGGACAGTGCTTTGAGGTCTGTTGCAAGGATGTGTTACAAGTGACCCATCTTGTTATATTTGTAACACTTGATTTTAGACTTATCCAACCCAACTTTCAACCCCCAATGCAATCCTAGAAATCTCCTACCAGTTCTTTTGTAGAATTTACTGCTCTAACACTTAAAAGTGTCAGTTGATGCAAAATGTCCATTTCTTCAAGGTCAGTGGGTTCAAAATGTTGTAAGTCATTCATTTCAAAAGACATATTGTCAGAGGTATGGCTTTCACCATTTGCAGCAAAGGCAAAATTGGGTGTACTAGGATCAGAGTTGAAATTGTTTCCAGATGTTATGTCAATGTAATGATCATAACTCTGATCCTTTCCACAGCTAGACCCCTCCTCATGACTATATAAAGCAGTGTTTCCCAAAGTATAGTCATCAGTCATTTTCCCTGACTCTTGCAACTTCTTTTTCTGATTCAACTCTCTCTCATAAGTGAGAAGTCATCCATGAAGTTGTGTCAAGGTCATTTCCTTGTAAACAACCGCTGTTCTAGTGACATAAGCTACAGTCTCCCATTTCTCAAGAAACGCATGTTTATAGTCGAATTTGGGAGTTCCACATTTACCAATTTGAGCTCACTGATGAGACAGCTATATCGTTCGAACTGTTGGGTTAATGACTCACCCTTAACATGGCAAAATGTTTCATAGTGTTGATTTAGAACCTCTCTATTATTCTCGATCACCTCTTCAGTACCATCGAATTGCTCTTTAAGAGCATCCCATAACTCTTTAGCACTATTACAATGAAGTAATCCCGCATAAATCTCATTCGGCAAAGCCGAAGCAACAATGCTAAAGGCCTTAGCATCCAATTCGATTTTAAGGAAATCATGCTCAGAGTAATTTTCGAGTTTCTTAGGGACCTGGGTGTGGGGTTCCTCTGTACTTGGAACCATGGGGACATGCAGTCCAAATACAATGGATCTCCAACATCCGGTGTTCTGTTGGGCGAGAATATGATCCATCCTACGTTGCCAAATAAAATATTCATTTCGTTTCAAATAGGTGGTTTGAACATGGATCCAATATTGGATTCCGGTGTGTTTTGTGCCATTTCTCTTGTTTACGACAGATTTGTGTTTTAAAAACTTTTGTAGCAATAAAACTCTGTATTCAAGAAAACTATCAAACAAATTAGCACAACGAGCTGATCTATTCAAATTAATTTGACTGTTAAATCAAAATCTATTGACCAAGCTCTGATACAAATTGTCAGGATCTATGTTTAAATTACTTGTAGTTTTTGTTTCAAAGAATGGAAAATGGATTGAATTAGAAAGATATGCAGCGAAATTAATGGAAAACTTTTACTACAAGCAATTGGTCATTTGTTTTCATCACCATCATGCTTTTAAGTTGGTAAACTTTGCATGTGATTCAAACTCCCCCTTAGCAAATTACAATCGTTTGATAGTAAGAAATGAAGAAGATAAAGTGCGAAATGATCTTTTTCAGGAAGACAAAGTTAACAGATTACAGAGATCACCTATTTATACTAACTATCTAACCACTGAGCATCTTTTGTGATGTCATGGATGATAGTGACTGCTAACAAATGTAACTAACTAAAACACTGCTCTAACTATACTATCAGTGCATAGCACTGTTACATTGATTAAAGTAAAACGCTATGCTCTATTCTCTATCCTCTGATCTTGATTCTTCTGTCAGACCTTTGCTCCTTGAACTATCAGATGATAGGAACAGATGTTTAGGGAAAGCAGTGTAAAGGTGGATCAGAGGTTGTAACCTCTGATAGTTGAACCAAAGCTCGGATAGTGGCTTTGATATCATATGTTCCTTTGTTAGGGTTCGATCCCAACACATGCCTTCTCATCTGCACTTTCAAATGACAAAATCGCTCTATCATTTGTTTGATTGACTCGCCTTTCAGCATTGTGAAGATGTCAAACTCTTTCATGATTAGAACTTTCTTGCTCTTAATCATCTCAACACTATCCAAATATTTAGCACGTAGAGCATTCCACAACTTCTGTGTTGTATCACATTCTGGTAGCAGAATCAAGATATCTTCATTTATCGATTGATGTAACAAGGTTATCATCTTCTTCTCATGGGCATATGCATCATTCAGTTTAGGTGTAAACTTTGATACTGCAAGAATAACTCCATGTTCATCAACTAGCCATTTAAATCCAGTTTGAACGGCAACCCAACTGTAGAGGAAATTTGCTCGTACCCAGTTCTCGAATTTTACTTTCCAGTCTTCATATTCGTTCATACTCATCAACTTTGGCGGCTTCACGAACCCCATTTCGTTTTCCAAATTTATCTGTCATTCAAAAACACTTGAACAATGATTAGCAAACAGACAATTTTAGTAAATTTTGACTTTTTAATCGACAATATTAATGTGTCGGTTTGGTAAAAACGTTTAAAATTTTTCCGAAACTATTTTTACCAGATTAGAGCTTTAAACTCGTCTCGTCGATACGAATCTAACGATATACAATGTCCGAGACGTTTTTCTAAATTTTCATGCCTTTTTTTAGAAACCTTTGTACAAGTTCGGGTGAACTTGTAAGCTTATGAAAATCAGCTACTTAACAAGTTCGAGCGAACTTGTATAAACTTTTCAGAAAATTTCACTTTGAAACAAGTTCGGGCGAACTTGTGATGTTTTTTCAAGAAAATTTAACCAAGTTCGGGCGAACTTGTGCTTAATTTCAACAAAAAACAGTCAAGTTCGGACGAACTTGATGAAAATTCTTGAAAAACTTGTGAAGTTCGGGCGAACTTGATGAAAAATCACACAAAATGTGATAATTTCAGTCAAGTTCGGCGAACTTGATCACAAGTTCGTTCAAAATGATGTTTTCAAACATGATTTTTCTAACTTTTCGACATGAATTCGTTTTTTTTTAGCTCTAATCTTTTCAAGGGTTTTATTATTATGGATTTTAAGTATTATACTTGAAAATCAGTTGATTTTGTCCGTGTAATGTCCAAGGAAAGTTTAAAAAGAATGAAATGAGTAGAAGATGAGATATTCTATGTCCAATGTCTTCAAATTAGGCCAATCCTACTCTGATACTGAATGTCCATTGTACGGATTATTCGGGTCCTAATTTGGTAAACCTAAGATAAACGTGCGGAATCTATTTGCATAGGCGACATTGGATACAAGTTTGTTACTGATTAATCATTGTTTCATTGATTAATAGACGTTACAGATCCTAGAAACACTTAGACAGAGCTTTGCCGTCCATCTCTGAATCTCACAAATGAGAACACAAGTCACATATTTATAGGAGAACATGTTCGTCTGGAATGTGCGATGGACAAGTTCGGGCGAACTTTGCACCATACAAGTTCGGGCGAACTTGTCTCTCATGATACATAAACTTAACATTTAGCTCCTATACATAGACTCGATGTTATACGATGACGTAGACAACATACATATGCATTAACAGACTCCCCTTGGATGTTGCCGTAGTCATCATTCTTCAATTAAGTTCCAGAGTCTTTAATATTCTCTTGATCTTTATTTCTTTAATAACTTTAACTTCCATGATCTTCATGACTTCTACAATCCTTTTTTTTCTTTTCTTAAGCTTGTCTTGATAAAACTTTAATCACCATGCTCCCCTTGCTTTGAGCTTTCTGGAATCTTCAATCAACGTGTTTTATCTAGCTCCCCCTTAAAATCAACTTCCTGTTTCAAAGTTCCTCAAACTTTCAAATAAAACATTTCAGATTCAAACTTTGAAATCTCTATATACAACCATTTCAAATTTTAATCTTCTCATCAGTTGTTAAACCCTCTCAGTTATTCAAGTCCAAATTAATGACCTTGAATATCTGATTTATGTATCAAGTTCAACTTAAATAATCTTGATTAAACATTTTGACACTATACTGACTCATTTATTCAAATGTAAGTTTCAACTTAATGAACTTTTAAACTTTTCAGATCAATTTGAAATTTTCAAACTTTTGATCAGCAGCTTTAGATTTTGAAAATCAGCATTTCATCATCACTGGTCAAAACTAAAAGACAATATAATCTTTTTGTTTTTATGTAATGAATATCAAACTCTAAGTATGTACAAACATATTTACAGACATATTTTTGTTGAGTTTGTGTTAAAGGATCATATCAGTTTTTGAGACAAATCACAAGTACCATTGATCTTTTGAGACTTTAAGTTTTAAACAAATTTACCTAGATTGTCGATATGTTTGTCCTCTTAAACTTCAACACATTTCTCAGTTGTTCCAAGATACGTTATGTAGAATTAAAAAACTTGCCTTAATTATGGTTCCCATCTCAGAATATACTCCCGCATCAAGATTCCCAAGATTTCATCTTACAAGTGAGTATAGCGTAATTGATATCTGTATCTAGGTTGTGCGAGACCTTGAGAGCTCAGGTTAGTACCATCGTACCGACAGAGAGATGAAGGCTCGACTTATAAGATAGTGTTCCAAAATGGAATCTTTTTGTACTGCAATTGTAGTATCTTTCGATATTTTCAATTGAATGCAGTTTTAGGGAATTTTTGCAAAAGTATTATAGAAGTTCTAGGCCATTGCTTACGCAAAATCAGATGAACTTGTATAATACCCCAGATATCAATCATCTATAAAGACCTCGTATCTCAGAATCAGGCAATCTCTCAAACAAAATTTCGGAGTACTAAGTCCATATATCCGAGAGATGTTAAGCCACAAGTTTAAGTAGTTGTAAAATTTAGTTTATATTCCGGAAACAATCTACTGAACGTGTAAAGCCTATCGACACATCCACAGTAAGACTTATTTATACTTTTAAAATTTACAAATCCTTAGTATACTATGATAGTCCACTGATGTACTATCATTTCCTTTTATCCACAAAACTCTTTTTGCCTTTTTCAATGTTTTTGTACTTTTCGTATTTTATATGTTTTTGGATTTCTAAAATTTTTTTCTCCCCCTAAAATTCAAAAACATATTTTTGAAAATTTTGATTTATAGACAAACATTGACCAACTGATGAGAATCACATCAATTCTCCATCTATTACTGCTTCACAATTTATCTTTTAAATCCTCTCCCCCTCATAACCTTGACACCTTTGTGTTTTTAAAACATTTATATCCATGAATTTTGTCTTTTCAACAGTGAGGGTTCTGTGAAATTTTCAATTTTTCTTCAAAAATTTGTAAAAATTTTCAAGTAAACGTTTATTGGAATGTATTTTCGAAAAATTTTCTCCAAAGATTTTCAAAAATTATAAAGTAAACATCATAGAAATTCAAATCTTTTGTAAAAATGATCTTCATATAAAACTTGATAACCCGGCCCGTCTTCATTGTGTGCCACGGAACTCCATTCTCAGTAATTTGCTTTCTTCTCAGAAGTTCCTGCACCAAAATTCAAACAGTAAGTTGAATAGTGACACCCAAGCATTTTTAGTCTTAGGCGTTGTTTCTTCAACTTTAATTTTGATTTTCTCATCACAATCAGGTTTATTTTGGACTTTCTCAAGTTTCTGAAAGTCCTCTAAACTTTCAATTTTTATTGATTGTGTAAACTCTTTTTCTTTCACCAACCATGATTGATTTTTCGTTAAAGCTTTCTTGAAATATAATGTGGAAACTTTTTGTTCACTATTATTCGAGGATTCACCAGTTTTAAATTTGAAAACTTAGTAATAACTGGTTTCACCTTGTTTGTAGTTTCTGTATATTGTTTCCAAACCTGAGTTGGTACTTTCAAATCTTCAAAATTTTTCTTATCAATATGAACAGGTTTAGTATTAATTTGAAAACATTTTCTAGCAATGTATCCAGTTACTCCACATTTATGACACTTCCTGTTCTCATACTGATTCTTTTTAGTAAACCATACACTCAAATCATAACATTGATTTGATGTGTGGTAACCATCTTTCATGTTTCTTCTAAAAGCATGATTTGACGTTAGCACTGCTGTCCGACCTGCACCACTTATTTTCAGATTTTTGTGAGTTTTTATAATGATTGGATGATCGTACCGATGAGCTTTTATGTTTCTTTTGAAAAATTTTAGAACTTTGTTTTACCTTTTGTTTTTGTTCTCCATTCTGCTTAGAAGGTTTTTGCGTTGAGCATTCACCTTTCTCAGAAGATTGTAGAATAGTTTCTTGGAATTTTTCTTTTAGTTTTAAAAATATTTCATGTTTATCATTTTTAGCTCTTTCATCATCGGTATCATCATCACAATCCTCAATTATGACATTGTCATAATTTGTGATTTTATCACTTATTGGAATTTCCTTTTTTTTCTCATTGATAGGTTTTAGACAAATATGATCCAACATCAATGACGAGGACACAAAACCTTTCAATTTCTTTTCTAAATCATCAATTTTATTTTTATCAATCTCAGCATCTTGTTCAAGTTTTCTGATTTTTTCAAAATGCGAGTTTATTATAATTTGTTTTTCAAGAACATTTTTATTTAAAACAGAATTTTCATTTTCTAAAATTTTTATTCTATTTTATAAAAATATTTTCATTTTCTTTTAATTTTTTATTTTCTAATGTCAAATTCTCAAGATTATTCAAGATTTTGACATTATCTGCCAGATAATCATTCAGATCTACATCAAAGACTGGGCAGATTGGTTTAGAACTTGAAGACTCATTTGTAGATGTTCTTGAAACTTGTGCTTCACAGTTCTTAGCTACTATACTCTTTTCTCTCTTCAACTGAACATTCCCTTGATTACTGACAGGATCAGACTTCTTTAGTAATTCCACTTTATATCCCTCTAATTTGTCAATGAAGGTAGAAAGCTTGAAAAATTCCCAGCTCGGACTTTCCTTTAACACTAGTAAGTACATTGTCCATTCATCCTCCGGAAGAGCATCAGCCAATTTGTCAATATACTATGCTTCTGTCTTATCAAGACCATAACTTCTCATCTGCACTTTCAAATGACAAATCGCTCTATCATTTATTTCATTGACTCGCCTTTCAGCATTGTGAAGATGTCAAACTCTTTCATGATTAGAACTTTCTTGCTCTTAATCATCTCAACACTATCCAAATATTTAGCACGTAGAGCATTCCACAACTTCTGTGTTGTATCACATTCTGGTAGCAGAATCAAGATATCTTCATTTATCGATTGATGTAACAAGCTGATCATCTTCTTCTCATGAACATTCTGGTAGAAGAAATTTGCTCGTTTCCAGTTCTCGAATTTTTCTTTCCAGCTTTCATACTCATCCATACTCATCAACTTTGGTGGCTTCACGGACCCCATTTCGTTTTCCAAATTTATCTGTCGTTCAAAAACACTTGAAAAATGATTAGCCAACAGACAATTTTAGTAAAATTTGACCTTTTAATCGACAATTTTAACGTATAGGGTTTCTAAAAACGTTTAAAATTCTTCCGAAAACTGCTTTTACCATAGTAGAGCTTTAAACTCGTCTCGTCAATACGAACTCAACGATGTATAATGTCCGAGACATTTTTCTGAATTTTCATGCAAACTTGATGATAAGTTCGAGCGAACATGTGTTTTCAAACATGGTTTTTTCACATTTTCGACATGAATTCGTTTGTTTTAATCTCTGATCTTTTCAAGGGTTTTACTATTATGGATTTTACGTATTATACTTGAAAATCAGTCCATTTTGTCCGTGTAATGTCCAAGAAAAGTTTAAAAATGAAAGAAATGAGTAGAAGATGTGAAGTTCTATGTCCAATGTTTTCAAATTAGGCCAATCCTGCTCTGATACCAATTGAAGGTCCGTTGTACGGATCGTTCGGGTCCTAATTTGGCAAACCTAAGGTAAATGTGCGGAATCCGTTTACATAGGCGATTAATCACTATTTCATTTATTAATAGACGTTACAGATCCTAGAAACACTTGGACAGAGCTTCGTCGTCTAGTACACAAAATCTCTTAATCTCACAAATGAGAACGCAAGTCACATATTTATAGGAGAACAAGTTCGCCTGGAATGTGCCATGGACAAGTTCGGTCGAACTTGTTCATGCACCATACAAGTTTGGGCGAACTTGTCTCTCATGATACATAAACTTAACATTTTGCTCCTATACACAGACTCGATGTTATACGATGATGTAGGCAACATACATATGCATCAACTGATACCAATTGATAGATCGCTCCTGAATAGCTCGGGAACCTAAATTGATATCTATTGTCCATATATACGGAATTTATATGACAATTTAATCACATATGCAAGAATTACTCATTAAAGTCTGTTTTATTTATCAAAAGTTCATATATATTCGAGTTCCTTATCCGACAGAGCTTCGCCTCAAAGTGTGCAAAAGTTACAAATGAAAGAACCTAAGACATCTATTTATAGATGAACAAGTTCGCTGGGGAGGACACAAGTTCGGGCGAACTTGTTGAACAAGTTCGGCCGAACTTGTTCACACATTACATTTCCAGGAGAACCTGATCTCCTAATTACATAAATACTTCATTTTCTAACATAATCTCATCTATTCTAAACAGACTTGATACAAGACTAAGACATAGACATACTGCACTAACAGACTCCCCTTGGATATCGTCTTCGTCTTGATCAGTCTTCAAAAGTTGTATCTTCAAATCATTATCTGCAACGCCCAAAGAAATTCTTATATGGCTTCTTCCTTCTCTCTTGTTTAGGAATCGGCATTTGATCAGTAGGTGGCACTTTTGTCATAAACTGAAAATGTCTAAGTCTCACCTTCCTATTCTTTTCATGTAAACGTTCAAGACGCCTTTCTTCTTTCAAAAACTCTTCACGTTCTATCTCTCGCCAACTTGATTCCCACATCTTTCCAGAATTTATGCCATGAGCATAGCAAACATTAATAATCCCTTGATACTGCTTCGCTTGTACCTCTTCACGCTTCTCGTAACAAATGATGAGTTTAAAAGGAGAAGGAACTTCGGGATAAGGCTAAATCCGCAAGTGGAGTAAAACCCACTAGTGGACATTCTCATGATACTCGGACTTGTTTCAAATGCAATGAAGTTGGTCACATTGCCCGCAAGTGTCCGAAATCAAAGCCTGTGTATCACCGAAGAAAGACAGTTTCAGATGTTGAGAAACTTAAGCAACCAGAGATTGTAAAACCAATCACAATCTTAAAACGAAACAATGAATCTAAAATCGAAGTGAAACCTAACACTGAATCAAAGTTTGAAAATTCAACTTTTGAGAAAGGTGAAACTTCTAAATCGAAAGAAAACAAAGATTCAAGATTCTACATTAAGAAAGCAAGAATTAAGTCACAATCTTGGGTTGCAAAGAAGAAAACAACATCATCTGAAGTTGCAAAGTCTGAGTCAGTCAAGGTTGGTAATGACAAGGTGTCTGAATCAAAAAGTAAAACTGAAATTGACAAAGTTTTTCCTAAACTTTCAAAAGAAAAGAAGAAAGTCAAGTTTGAAAAGTTAAATGTCAATAAAGTCTCAGATGATGATTTTGAATATCATAGGGCTTATGAGGATGTTTATGAAGATTATTATCCCAAACCCAAGACCAAAAAGGCTTGGGTTGCACTTTTTCACTGAGTTGTTAACATGTGAAGGGGCTCCAAAGATCTATATTATCGAAGTGGATTCTGGATAGCGAAGCTTCGAGGCACATGACCGGGATGAAAGCACTACTATTTGATATTAAAGCAATTAACGGAGGGTATGTAGGCTTCGCTGGAAATCAAGGAGGCCGGATCATGGCAGCAAGAAAGCTTTCGAATGGTGTGGTGTCTTTTGATCGTGTTAACTATATCGCCGAGCTAGAGAACAATCTTCTCAGTATTTCAAAGATTTGCGATAAGCAATTCACTGTTCACTTCAACAACATGGAGTGCATGATTCTTAAGCTGGGCTTCAAGATTCCGGATGAATGGATTCGTATGCGCGCTCCACGCGAAAATGATCTCTACGTGCTAGACATGAGTGTTGCTACAACATCGTCAAAGTCGGCTCAATGTTTTGTCACAAAAGCCACAGAGAAGGATTCGATTCTATGGCACAGGAAGATGGGGCATATACATCTGAGGAATATGAATTTTCTGGTTCACAACGACTTAGTCGAAGGAGTGAATCTTTGAAGCTTTCATATGATGGATCATTGTCTTGAACGCAAGAAAGGGAAGCAGATTAAGAAGTCACGTCCTAAGAAGATTCTTAACTCCATAAAGTTGCCACTTGAACGTCTTCATATGGATCTTTTCGGTCCGGTGAATGTTCGTAGTATATCTGGAGATCTGTATTGTCTAGTAGTAACAGATGATTATTCTTGATATTCATGGGTTTTCTTTCAAGAGACCAAAGATGAAACGTTCTATAATCTTGTGATTCTCTTCAAGAAACTTGAAAATCTATATCGTCTCCCTGTTAGACGGATTCGAAGTGATAATGGCACGGAGTTCAAAAATACCAAGATGAAAGATTTTTGCAACGCCAAAGGAATTTTGCACGAATTTAGTGCTCCTTACACTCCACAACAAAATGGCATAGCTGAGAGGAAGAATCGAACTCTAATTGAAACAGCAAGAACCATGCTTGCAGATTCCAAACTTCCTGTTAGCTTCTGGGGTGAGGCGGTTGCAGCGGCATGATACACTTTGAACAGGGCCTTAACAGTCAAACCGACCAAGAAGACTTACTTCGAGATGATTAACCATAGTAAACCAAATCTAAAGTATCTAGAACCTTTTGGTGCACCTTGGACAGTGATTAATTCGGATGGAAAGTTCGGTGCTAAAATGCTGGAAGGTTTCTTTGTCGGTTATGCTAGTCCGCTAATGAGAGTTTACATTCCTACTTTGAGAAGAGTGGTCGAAGCACAATACGTTGAGTGCTTTCGGTATACAACTCCTATTCAAAGAAAAGGCGATGCGTGGTTGTTCAATTATCAAGATTTGTGGAAGTCATTCGACTTGCCAGAAGAGCCGCCTGAAGAAGATCTTGCAGCTCTTTATTAATACAACAGTCGGCTAATCAAGAACAGATTTTAAGGCCAATAGTGGTTAATCAACCTACTGTTGATACATCGTCTTCTGGTGCAGGTCCGAGTAGTAGTGGTGTTCAAGTTGAACAAGTTTCTGAAGCAGAACTAACACCTACTACAACTCCAGCAAATGTTTCCACTGAACCAGGAAATGCTACTACAGAGCCCATTCTTTCTCAGACTCAAAATTCCGATCTGATGAATCTCCGACTTTCGGTGATGATGGAGAATCTTCCTCTGATGAAGAATCCGAGCAGATATCCGATATGTTACACTAATCTGCTGGCCCTAGCAATCAAAATGAAGCAACATCTAGTACTCCTGAAGTTGATTTGATAGTTGATCTGAATATTACGAATTAGAACAGTATAGTTAATGTTCCTAGCGAGGAGATTTCGCGATCTTATTCATATCACCCTTCGAATAACATATTTGGAGAGTTACAGACTGGTGTGAGAACGAGAAGCCAGATCAACAAAGCGTTGTTTCTATACTCGAGTGGATCCGACTCAAGATTATTGCTATTATTCATGTTTCATATCTCAAACCGAGCCGAAGACTGTGAATGAAGCTTTGGGTGATAAGAACTGGGTGATAGCGATGCAGGAAGAGTTGTTACAGTTTGAGAAATTGGGAGTTTGGAGACTTGTCGACTTACCACCAAAGCAAAAAGCGATAGATACGAAGTGGGTCTTCAAGTGCAAGAGGGATGATCGAGGTGTGATTGTTAGAAAAAAAAGCTCGGTTGGTTGTCAAAGGTTTCCACCAGCAAGAAGGAATTAACTATACAGAAGTCTATGTACCGGTTGCACGTTTAGAGTCAATCCGCATTTTCCTAGCATTCGCTGCTTGGAAAGGTTTTAAAGTGTACCAGTTAGATGTGAAATCCGTATTTATTTAAAGTAAACTACGTGAGCAAGTGTACGTCGGCCAACCACTAGGATTCGTCGATTCGCTGAACAAGAACAAAGCTTATCTCCTGGACAAAGCCTTATACGGATTACACCAAGCCCCGGGGGCTTGGTACGAGACGTTATCTCAACATCTTGTTGAAAATGGCTTTACAAGAGGCACAATGGATAGTACATTGTTTACCAAAGAAGTCAGAAGTCATCTAATCATCGTACAAATCTATGTGGATGATATCATCTTTGGTTCAACAGATGATAGTCTATGCAAAGAATTCGAGAAGATAATGAAGAAGAAATTTGAGATGTCTTCTATGGGCGAAATGAAATTCTTCCTTGGGTTAAAAGTTGATCAGTTACCAGATGGCATATTCATTCATCAAACAAAATATGTTCATGATATTCTGAAAAAGTTAGAAATGGATAGCTCGAAGCCGCTTTCAACGAAACAGGAATCAAAGTGGATGATACACTCTATCGGTCGATGATAGGATCTCTTATGTATCTGAAGGCATCTCATCCAGATATCATGTATCCTACCTGTCTTTGCGCAAGATATCAGTCCAGTCCCAGAGTATCTCACATACAGATTGTGAAGAGAATATTCCGCTACCTTAAGGGATGTCCAAGCACCGGCTTGTGGTATCCAAAGAATGACAACTTCTATCTGACGGGATATGCTGATTCTGACTTTGGAGTGGACAAGCTGAATTCAAAGTCTACGACGGCTGGTTGCCAGTTCTTCGAAACTCGATTAGTAACGTGGCAATGCAAGAAACAAACCACTGTCTCTCTCTCTCTCTCTCTACTTGTGAGGCAGAATACATTTATGCTTCCAGCTGTTGTTCATAAATCCTATAGATTCAACAACAGATGACGGACTTTGGATTGTAATTTCTTGATACGCCTTTATATGTAGACAATAAGGCAGCAATCGACATTACTTAAAATCCAGTTCATCACTCTCGAACTAAACACATAGAAATTCGTTACCACTTTATTCGTGACTGTTACGAAAAGAAGTTGGTACGAATAGAAAAAATCCACACCGATGAACAAAAAGCTGACTTTTATACCAAAGCTTTTCCTTTATCAAGATTTAAATATCTAATGAGCCTTAACGGTATTAAAAATTTGATGATAGGTGCGGAGGCAAAGGTTGAATATGGATCGATCGATGAGTTCATGTGATCCACATTGGTTTGTTTATTTTTTAGATTAGAATTTCTTAAAAACTAAAATACAAAAATATGTTTTTGATTTTAGGGGAGAAATATTACGAGAAAATACAAAAACATATGAAAAATCAAAAAGTACAAAACATGAAAAAGACAAAAAGAATTTTGTGTCACAAAGGAAATGATAGTACATCAGTGGACTATCATAGTATGCTACAGAAGTGTAAAGTTTAAAAAGTATAAACGAGTCTTACTGTTGATGTGTCGATAGGCTTTCACGTTCAGTAAATTTTTTCCAGGATATAAACTAAATTTTACAACTGCTTAAACTTGTGGATTAACATCTCTCGGATATATGGACTTAGTACTCCGAAATTTCATTTGAGAGATTGCCTGATTCTGCGATATGAGGTCTTTATAGATGATTGATATCTGGGGTATTATACAAGTTCTTCTGATTTTGCGGAAGCACTAGCCTAGAACTTCTATAATGCTTTTGTTAAAAACTCCAAAACTGCAAGCAAAATTGAAAAGAATCAAAAGATCTAATCATTTACAATGCTTAAAAGATTCCTTAATTGGAACACACCTTAAAGTCGAGCCTTCATCTCTTTGTTGATACGGTGGTATTAACCTGAGCTCTCAAGGCTTCGCATTAACCCAGATACAGATATTAATTACGCTATATTCACCTGTAAGATGAAATCTAGGAATCTTGATACGGGAGTATATTCTAAGATGGGAACCATAGTTGAGTCAAGTTTCATAATTCTACCTAAGATATCTTGGAACAATTGAGAATTGTGTCGAAGTTTAAGTGGACAAACATATCAACAATCTAGGTAAACGAGTTTAAAACTTAAAGTCATCATAAGGTCAACGGTACCGGTGATACGTCTCAAACAACAGATATGGTCCTTAGACACAAATTCACAAAAATATGTCTGTAAATATGTTTGTACATAGTTTACTTGCTTTACAGATTAAAACCAAAAAGATTTTTGTTGTGTTTTAGCATAAACTTTCAAAAATATAAAAAGATTTTGTTTCTACATTAGTCTCAACAAGCCAATGTTGGAGAACGGATCTTCAAAGTCTGGTAAGGTGCTAAACTGGTGGAAATCTAATTGACAACAGGCTTGGAGCTAATTTGTAAAATATGATAAGCGAAAACGATTAAAAGTTCATTAGAATTGAGAAAAACCAACAGTTTGTTCATAACGGGTCGAACCGAGGTCATTAACTTATACTGGGCAGACAAATCGGTTAACCAAGGTCATTAACTTGGACTTGGTCAACTGAGTGGATTGGTAAAAGTTGAAAAGTTCAGGGTTAAAATTGAAAATTCTAAAAAATTTTGGTTTAGGTTTGATCAAGTTTGCCGGTAAGAGAATGTTGATTTAAGTGTCAAGTTCTCCTGGACATGTTCTGTATTATTGATCTGAAGGCAAGTTCGCCCGGAGTTGTACTGGATTTGTTGATGAGTGTTTACAAGTTCGCCCGGACTTGTTGCACTATATAACAGACAAGTCCGCTCGAACTTCATTTCACCTGTCACTTAAACCTTCAGAGCGAACTTGAGCGATTTTGTGTGAAATCTAAAATTGTCACTTTTGTAACGAAGTGCTGCCTAAATTGAATCGGTTCTTAGTGATTTGCACACTAAGTATCATGGCAGAGGTGAGAATTTGAAGATCGAACCATAAAATGATCGAATTTGAATGATTTGGATCTGAATATGATAAAAGGACTTAGTTTAGGGTATTTAAGGACAAATTGAATGATGAAATCTGTTAAATAACCTTAATGATCCTTAATAAGTCTTAAATTTTGTAAAAATGCTTAGAAATGGTTTTTGCAGGTTTGAATGAAAACGAAGACAAGTTCGCCCGAACTTGTTAATTGGATCTTTGAACCAAGTTCGGCTGAACTTGTCCTCAAAAGTGAAAAATGATGTATATCTTACAAGTTCGCCCGAACTTATTTGATATTCAATCAAAGTTTGTTTATCAAGTTCGCCCGAACTTAATGTAAATCTGATTTGTAATTGTCTATCAAGTTCACCCGAACTTGATATGTATGTTTGAGAAAATTGTGAAAATTTTCTAAATGTTCGTCTCAAATTTTCGTGCTTGCAGAATATTCAGCTTTCTCTCTGAAAGTTTCACAACACGTGTATTACGCTCGACAAGACGATCTGTCCATCACTAGCTGCATACGATAGTATTCTGGATTTCATTGTCACAACCCAATAGATCGATTACATAAGAGCTGTGCGTGATCTAACTGGTATCTTCATTGCACAGCAGAAGTATTTAATGCTAAGACTTCTATAAATGAACGTCCGCTAAGTGCTCGGATCCCCATGGGTTCTCCTATTCCAGCCGTGCTATAATTTGAAAATATAACCTGAGAAAGAAACATGCGAAAAATCAACATAAAGTTGAGCGAGTTTATAGTTTGTTTGAAAAAAGATTTAAAATAAATCTTTTAATAACCGGTTTAAATAGTGAGAGAAACAGTAAACCATTTTTCTCGGCATGTCAATTGAAAACCTTGTTTTGTAATATTTGAATAACCGTCGATGTCCGCGTACGACAAAGACAACATGCCCCTCATGAGCCTATAATTCACCCCAAGCTAGTAAGTGCCTCGCCAAACCGTTTACTCAGGGCGGTAGACTAGCAGGCGGTTATAGTTCTAGTATGTAGTGTTATAAATTAATAATCTAGTAGCTTAGTTTATCTATGAAGTTGGTGTTATAAATTAACACACAATATTTCTAAAAATACATATGTACATGTTTCGTGTATATATAAAATACATATACATGTGTGTTTGGGAACTATATATATAAAACGTGAACTCGCATTAAAATATAAAGATTAAATAAGCTCAATTTTAAATGCATATAATAATATATTATGCATAAAAATAACTTGAAAATGCTTTCCTAGCATTTTAATTTATGTATCAATAATGCTCGTGTTCGTCAAATTGTTTAAACATGCACCAATAATTACTAAAAAAATCACCTAGGTATTTATACCTAGGGTTTGGTGTGGGTTGGGCCTAAAATCCGTTAGTCCGTTTCTAATCGTATGCGCGGCCGATTACCTTTCTGCAGCCCGTTTTCGCTACCGAATGTCGTGTAGTGTCATAATTCGTTATTAGTCGCGTACATTCGCCGGTTCGTTAAAATCGCGTAAATGCCTCGTTTGTCATTTCTGATCCGTTTTTTATCCAATTTCGGCTACGAATATTAAAATACGAATGGGAAGCTAAATATACCATAATATTTCAGCTTTGAAGGTGATACATGCGTCCGATGCTTCCGTTTCGTTATCGGTGCGTTCCTGTAGTCGTTTTTGTTGTTCTCATATACGTTTTGTGATGTTTGAAAGCCTGATATTTTCGCAAAACCATTTTCATACGTATAAGTTACATATGTAAAGCTTGTATTTGTGGGGGTTATCAGTATTTTGTGCGGTATCAGTTCGTTACCGCTCATCGTTCAGCAATCTTCTCGCAAATCAACATTCGCGGACTGTAAAGTCGGATAAACGTTCCTAGGCTTTCCAAAGGCCAAAGTAAGTTAATTAACATCTAATTACGCTCCGTATTATTGTCTTAATGTTCGTTATACGCGTAATTGTAAACCGGAAATTATCGGTTGTCACATTCTCCCATGTTAAATAAATTTCGTCCTCGAAATTTATAGTATGTTATATCCTTAGAGTTTTGTCATGCACGGGTAGGTATGAATCATACCGAGGTAATTGGCTACGAGAATGAATCAAGACTTGCCCGAG
The DNA here is from genome assembly GCA_947069175.1 of Scalesia atractyloides. Classification (NCBI taxonomy): domain Eukaryota; kingdom Viridiplantae; phylum Streptophyta; class Magnoliopsida; order Asterales; family Asteraceae; genus Scalesia; species Scalesia atractyloides. The sequence continues at coordinate 50,297,554 of CAMTDV010000004.1, read as the reverse complement.
TTATATGAATATAATGACTTACTACGACAATAAGAACCCAACGGTTCAACTGAATTTGTTTTCTGAATTGATGTCAAATGAACCAGATGTTATGACACGGTCACCAATGTAACTAAGTTTATAGGGGTTCAACAAAAGAAGAATTTGATCAATACAATTTCAAGTGAGCGTTCACAATATGCAAACGAATTTTTGAAACAAAAGAAATTCTACCAACGAAACTGACGTTGGTTGCTAAATAAGTGAAAATTAGAATCAACAAGCTCATAGAAATATGAATATGATATGTCTACTATCGAACCATTAAATGAACTAAAACCTGTGTGTTAACATGATTGAATTGCAAGGATACACCGAAATACAACCGATCCTGGTGTATCATCGTCTTAATACATAGTTGCATTAAGACTATTTAAATGATGAGTCAAACGAAAGGCGTACGTAGTTTCACATGAAACGATTGATCATAATTAGCCCCAAGCTACAAGTTTATGCCAACGCCACAAGGCGTTGTAGTGATTGAAATAATTCAACAATAGCGGTGGCCGAACAAATTCACCGCGTTTGCAATAAGATAGAAGGTTCAACAAAGTAAATTCAGAAATTTATTCCAAATGAATTTCATAGAAATTCGGGTCGATGACCAAAAATAAATAACAAATTAATGTCATCGAGTTTGTAAGTGGCGTTGCAATAACCCCTAGAGGTACACTGAAACAAGCCATGAATTTGTGTACCATTTTCTTAATACATGATTGCATTAAGAATATTCCAAGATAACTACCCAACAAAGTGGATTTAATAATGAATAAATAAACAAGTAATTAAATCCGTACGTGAATTATATAGACGAAATCAGCACAAGCTTCAAATTAATGAAAACGCCACCACAAGGTGTCGTAAACTACAAACGATTTAGTGGAGTTAGATCAAACAAGTGTGCTATGGTTAGAAATAAATGAAATGCTTGTTGATATTACTTTGAATATGATGGCCTCAATCCATCATATGGAATCCTTGAATTGAATAGGTATAGTGAGCAAGTTTAGCCAACTAAACTTGATCTAGATATCAACCAACAACGGTATATGTATTACCTAGGAAGTTTTAACATGGCCTACGAAAGCCATGTATGTAACTGGTCAAGAAAAGCGCTTCCAAGAATTATTTGACTCGATATCAATGAGTCAACTCTTGCAATAATGTAGGTCATCAAAGTTGCAATGCAATAATCGGTATAGCGAAAACAGTACTTGAAATATTGATAGAACCACCCATTCGATGGGGAGTCCCTGATGGTTTCCACGAATCAAGTTAACCATATGCTAAACAAAGAATGCGTGCGTAACGTATGAATTTGTCAAGAAACTGTAATTGGGTGTCCACTAATCCTGTATGAAATTCTCGTAATGAGATGACCATTAGAAAGAGTACATGTGCAAGAATCTACTCACTATATGCAAAAGTCCGAATATTCAACAAAGAATTTAAGGCTTACCTCGAATTTCGTGCAATGACCTGGCGTTATGTGACATCACCACGAGATGTCAATCTTAGCGTAGTCGCCATTATGGGAGTAGGGAGGTATGAGGACTTGTGTTTTTCGTTGCGATGCCCGTAATCATGATTTCCATTAGTTCGTAAAGTCCTCGTTTGGATGTACCTTGGCGTGTTTCATACCGTTTGCAGGGCTACATGACAATAGTTGTATTCTGACCGACAGTCATTCCGCTGACGAGATTTGCATCGCTGTTGTAATCGTTCATTCATGTTTTATCAAAGGCCTTGCCTCGTATTCCGTACGTTTTGTAATTCTACATCCATGATGTATACACTAAGTTCATGTTTTCATGCACATCGGCATTCTGTTTTTCGTAGGTTACCTGCTCGGGTTAGTAAAATGGCATAGATGATATAGATAAAGTCGTTTGCCCGAGTTAATAGTTACAGCCCCTACGAAATGACCTTTAATGGATTTTTGGCATAAGCTAACCAAAGGTCTAAATTGCGTGTTCCCGAAACTCTCAAAGTTTTGCGTATCGTTTGTATTCGTTTCGTGTAACGTGTATAAAACACAACACTAATGCATGTTTTGTAATAATATTTTGACTCGTTTTCAGTCACGGTTGGAACCCATGTATGTGTTCTAGGCGTTCTATATGTGTTCAAGCCTTAATAAGCTAAGTCCCCAAAGGAATGTGAGGTTAAAGCCTAGGTATCTCTACAGAAACCTAATTCAGTGAAACCTATAGCTCTGATACCAATTTGTCACACCCCGATAAATTGATTACATCAGAGCCGGGCGTGATCTAACTGGTATTTCATTGCACAGCGGAAGTATTTAATGCTAAGACTTCTATAAATTGAACGCTCGCTAAGTGCTCGGATCCCCATGGGTTCTCCTATTCCAACTGTGCCATAATTTGAAAATATAACCTGAGAAAGAAACATGCATAAAGTTGAGCGAGTTCATAGTTTGTTTGAAAAAAGATTTAAATAAATCTTTGATAACCGGTTTAAATAGTGTTAGAAACAGTAAACCATTTTTCTCGGCATGTCAATTGAAAACCTTGTTTTGTAATATTTGAATAACCGTCGATGTCCGCGTACTACAAAGACAACATGCCCCGCATGAGCCTATAATTCACCCCAAGCTAGTAAGTGCCTCGCCAAACCGTTTACTCAGGGCGGTAGACTAGCAGGCGGTTATAGTTCTAGTATGTAGCGTTATAAATTAATAATCTAGTAGCTTGGTTTATCTATGAAGTTGGTGTTATAAATTAACACACAATATTTCTAAAAATACATATGTACATGTTTCGTGTATATATAAAATACATATACATGTGTGTTTGGGAACTATATATGATTAAATAAGCTCAATTTTAAATGCATGTAATAATATATTATGCATAAAAATAACTTGAAAATGCTTTCCTAGCATTTTAATTTATGTATCAATAATGCTCGTGTTCGTCAAATCGTTTAAACATGTACCAATAATTACTAAAAAAAATCACCTAGGTATTTATACCTAAGGTTTGGTGTGGGTTGGGCCTAAAACCTGTTAATCCGTTTCTAATCGTATGTGCAGCCGTTTACCTTTCTGGAGCCCGTTTTCGCTACCGAATGTCGTGTAGTGTCGTAATTCGTTATTAGTCGCGTACATTCGCCGGTTCGTTAAAATCACGTAAATGCCTCGTTTGTCGTTTCTGATCTGTTTTTTATCCGATTTCGGCTACGAATATTTAAATTCGAATGCAAAGCTAAATATACCATAATATTTCAGCTTTGAAGGTGATACACGCGTCCGATGCTTCCGTTTCGTTGTCGGTGCGTTCCTGTAGTCGTTTTTTTGTTCTCATATGCGTTTTGTGATGTTTGAAAGACGATGGTTTATAGATCTCATGTTTATAGATTCTGAATGAAGATAATACAGAGATAAAGTCAGTTGTACGCATCGGGAATGAAGATAAAGAGATTGTAGTGACAGAGACAGACATCAGGAAGGTTTTGAATTTCAGTGATGTTGCGAGTGATCCAATGTTATTAGACGAAAGAATGGTCTGTGGATACTTCTATCGAATGGGTTACAAAGGCCACGTTAACGAATCGACTTTGAAGAAAGGGGGAGTTCCTAACCCTTACAAGTTTCTGATGCACGCGATTATTCATGCTTTTAGTCATCGCAAAGCTAGTTTAGATGATATTCAAGACTACATGGCGTGTATGGCTACAGCGTTGGTTCTAAACAAGAAGTTCAATTTCTCAAAGCTCGTATTTACACACATGAAGAGCAATATGGGAACAAAAACAGACTTGTGATGTACCCAAGATTCGTACAAATGCTTATTGACGAAAAATTTGAGAAGATAGCGAAAGATCCAAACGACATTCTATATCTAAGCCACATGGATGATACAACAGTCAAAAAGCTTATTACGTTTCAGAAGCAAGCTTCAGCTCCAGTTGCAAAACCACTGTTTGGTGCTATTAGTTCTGTAGATTACGTTGCGCCGCCTGAATACCAGTGGAGAAAGGCAGGTAGTGGTGATGAAAAGGAAGTTAAAGCTGAAGAAGAATTGCTTGCAACTTTCAAAGAAAAACGTAGCAATTGGTATCTGAAGAAAATTGTTGAAGAGAAAAAGAAACAATCAAGAAAGATAAAGAAAGTTGAACCGATGCTTATCGATGAAGAGGAACCAGAGAATGTTCAAGGTGAAGCTAGTTCTAGTGTTGCGGTCAATATTCAAAGTCAAGAGACAGAAAAAGATACTCAAGATGATGATGTAATCTCTGCGACTTCTGACAAGAACGAAGATAGTGACGATTCGCTTGAAAGAGAGACAAAGAAAGCTACTGAAGAGAAAGAGTTAGAAAAATCAAAGGAAGGTGATGTTGATTATGAACCAGGTTCTGAAAAGGGTTCTGATGAAGAGATACCAAAGAAAAAGGCTAAGCATGTAAAGTCTTCATCTAAAGATGCTACTTTGAAGACTACATGTTCTCCGAGTACAAAGGAAAGAAAAGCAGTACAAAAGCCGCAAAGTCGTCGTCACATAAGTCAAAAGAAGCGCAAAGAAGTTACACAAGAACCATCTGATGCTAAAGAAATAGAAGTAACACAAGAACCTCCTACAGTTGAAGCGGTTCATATCATTTCAGAGACTACTGAGCAACCAGAAGTCACACAAGAACCTCTTGTGTCAGATTTGCTAGATATTCCTATCATAGAGTCTCAAGAACCTCCGACATTATCACAGCCTGAAAGTTCTAATCTTATAGAGGTTCCAGTTCATACTTCACCGCATACACCGAAGAGTACACCAAAATCTACACCAAAGACAACTCCAAGGTCAAAGATGTTTGGAAATATTCCTGATGAGCCGGTTTCTCTTGAAGATTTGAATATTTCTTTCCAGATTCTAATGTCGATGAATTAGAGAAAAGAGTCAAAATTCTAGAAGAAAGATTATCAAAGAATGAAGCTGAAAAAGTTACTCTGGAACAGAAAGTAAATCAAAGTGAAATTGAGAAAGAAATTCTGAGCGACAAAGTGAAGTTTCTAGAAGGAGATCGTGGGTACTTGAAAGCGTTGATTGAAAGTCTGCAAGATGCTAATGAAAGATTGTAGAAATAAATTGTTGAATTACGATCTGAAAGAGATTTGAATGATAGAAGAATTACCAGAATCCAGAAAATGTTATCAAATAGTCTGGATATTGATTTCAAAGCCGAATACGAACGTTTAGATGTGCAAGAAGCTAAAGAAAAGGCTGAGAAAGAGCTTGCAGCATAGGGAAAAGGTAAAAAGGTGATTGATGGTGTGCCCAAGACAACAGAAGAGCCAGTGTCTGAGATTGTTGATACTTCAAAAGCTTCTGAGTCCGAGATTATTCCAGAGAGTATTCCAGAAAAAGAAACTGAACAGAAGGACGATGATGAAGCTGAGGACGAAGATAAAGATGATGAGCCAGTTGATGATCCAAAATATGATTCTGACAATGATGATGGTAATGATGATGGTCAGGGTGGTATTGGATTGAAGGTTGTTGATGCTATAGTGTCTGATGAGTTTGATCTCACTTCCCTTCTGAATGACGTAAATATGATGGAAGATCAAAGTAAGGGGGAGCCATCAAGGCAAGCAGCGCAAAAAGATGAAGATATGACTGATGCGATTGTTGCAATGCCTGTTGCTGCTATGCCTACAAAACCATTGGTACTTATGTTAGAGCATAACATTGAAGAAGGATTTTGGGGACTCTGGAGAATGATACGCATACTAGACCCGATGTGGCTAGTGAACTGTTCAAAGGAGGATATTTGATGTCTATTCTTTTACAAGATTTGTTACGAGAAGCGTGAAGAGGTACAAGCGAAGCAATATCAAGGGATTATTAATTTTTGCTATGCTCACGACGTAAATTCTGGAAAGATGTGGGAATCAAGTTGGCGAGAGCTAGAACGTGAAGTGTTTTTGAAAGAAGAAAGGCCTCTTGAACGTTTACATGAAAAGAATAGGGAGGTGAGACTTAGACGTTTTCAGTTTATGACAAAAGTGACACATACTGATCAAACGTCGATTCCTAAACAAGAGAGAAGGAAGAAACCGTATAAGAATTTCTTTGGGCGTTGCAGATAGTGATTTGAAGATAGAGCTTTTGAAGACTGATCAAGACGAAGACGATATCCAAGGGGGAGTCTGTTAGTGCAGTATGTCTATGTCTTGGTCGTGTATCGAGTCTGTTTAGAATAGATGAGATTATGTTAGAAAATGAAGTATTTATGTAATTAGGAGATCAAGTTTGCCCGAAAATGTAATGTGTGAACCACTCGACGTTATATGATGACGTAGGCAACAGACATATGCATCAACAAAACTTAGAGAGTCTAGTTTAGAGTTAATTAAGTTAGTTTTAATTAGTTCACTTTTAGCACATCAAGTTTATGGCCGCGTTGCCGGGGACTCTTGGCGATCGCATTTGTTAGCTTTGATAATTAACTGGAAATCTATGCTATGTATTTTGTTTTGTGTTTACGTGGTGAGTCTTGTGAGTCTACTTGTGTTTTGTATATTGAGTCACAGGAGTCTAATGGTTTCTTATCAACATGTGTGAGATTTATGGAGGACCCCACTTTTACCCTTATATGTCCACAATATGTGGGGTTCTTAGCGCGTTATTATGCTAACCCCTCTGCGAAGCCGCAATCTGTTGGTGCATATTCCGTGTGCCCGCCACTGTCAAATAAGCTAGATAAAACGTGTGTTGAATATTATATAGATGAGATATGAACACATGACTTAAGTGCAAATGGGAGAGGTGTTTATATGTAACATCGTACGATGTAGTCACTCCGTATGAAGGTAGCCACTTCGTACAAAGTTGACTTACTTCGTACGCAGGTAAAATGCTCTCTTCACACGAGGGTAGCAGTCTATAAATAGTGTCGTGTGTTCATAGTTTTGTAAGTTTTGGAGTTCCCAGAGGGGATATGCTGGCGAAATTTTTGCCAGCTTGTCAAGATGTATACTCTTCCGGTATGAAAAGAAGCTTATGACTTATGACTATTATTCTGCTTCTACTCCGTTCTTAATAATATTCTACCGCATTAGTACTATTATACCTAAACTCCGTCTAGAACCGCTGGATCCTAGACTCTCAATTGGTATCAGAGCTACGATACCAGTTCAATTGATCTAACAGTCGATTGAATCACCTACGCTCATGAATTATGGACTTTAGAGGGTTTTAGACGTAAATCTTCAAATAAATGAACAATCCATGGGAACAAATTAAAATTGAAACCACAGGATTGTTTAGAATTAAATTTCAGTCAGGTCTGTGAAAGAATCATCATGAAATTCGAAGATATAAAGATTGTGGATAAAAAATTGTGATCGTCATGGAATTATCTTCGCACGAAGGTACAACTTCCGCACAAAAATAGTTACCTTCGCACGAAGGTAAGTTACCCTCTTACGAAGGAAACCCAAAATGCCTAAAAAAGGCATTGAAAAATTTTGTTGATCGTATTGACGAGACGAGTGTCCAGAAAAAAATTGGTATTGGAAATTTTTTCGAGATTTATCGACAAGTTCGAGGACACCGTTGAGGGCTTCAGAGAATAGATTTGATGATACGATTATAGAGGGTTGAAAATAATGAGGTAGTCATGAATACATATGCAAAATGGTGATTGTTTGGTTAGGACTATGAATGGTCCTTAAAGTATAATCCACATTGATGAAAAACTGACTTTTGTGGACCAAAATGACACATTTTCTGCATAGTATAGTTTTTCAGTGAACAGAGATGACTGAATTTGCCAGATTTGAGGGGGATAATTCAGTGATAATGTTTTAGAAAGGTCAGAATACGAAAAAATGAAGGGGAATAAAAATTTCATAGAATATATTGAAATTCTGGCATTTTTTGTAATTCGTGACATGCAACAGTATTCGAGTGGTTCCGACTTCAGATTAGCCGGGGATACTTAGGATCTAGATTCATTAGTTTGTGATCATAGGAAGTTCAGAATCTTTGGATCGTGATACAGATTGATGTCTTTGGGTTTGAGTCTCAGGTCTTCATCAAGCCGGTTAGCAGGGGATTAGCGTCAGGTGTCGATACTAAAAAGATATCACAGCTTTGTGATAGTCTAAAGTGTCAAAATAGTTAATCTTCAAGCAGAGGAATTATTTTTCGGACTAACCGCAGGGAAATGATGATGTTTGTTGATTAAGTTGGTGCCAAAACTAACGGAAAAGACTAAACATCTGTTATTGTGACTGAAGAGGAAAAATGTGATTCTGATTGTGGAAGAATGTTTTTAAGATCTGAATGTGTTACCAGATGATTTGTTATCCGATGAAGATTTGCTAATTGAAGAGAATATTGTTTTGCTGATCAATCATTCAGGAGTATACTTAAACGTGATTACTGAAAATGGGATTTTAGATTTTCGTGGGTATTCACGGACTTGTAGTTTACCAGTGTGGTGATTCGAAGTTTCTTTCAATTGCCGGTTGGGTTTTTGAAGATCAGAGGATCGAGCAGTGGAGCAGGCTAAAACCAAACGCGGATGTGGTTAACGTAGAAACATAGATGATGTATTGATTAGTTTCGAGTTGGTGATTATTCGTGAATATTACAGTTAAGAAAATCAAAGGAGGTCGGGAACTGTGCAAACAAAGACCTGAAGATTCAATTCAGGGGGAATTTGTACATAATGAAAAATTTGCAAACCCGAATCATCAATCAAGGGGGAATCAATTGAAGATTTTAAGATGCATAATTGAAGTCGCAGAATATTCAAACACGGCTCTCATATTTCAAGCTCACAATTCGACAATGACGTACAAGAGGGAAATTGTTGGTGCATATTTCGTGTGTCCGCCACTGTGCGAATAGGCTAGATAAAGCTTATGTTGAATATTCTATAGGTGAGATACGAACACATGACTTAAGTGCGAACGGGAGAGGTGTTTATAAGTAACTTCGTACGAAGTAGTCACCCTGTACGAAGGTAGTCACTTGGTACGAAGTACTTCATACGAAGGTAAAATGCTCTCTTCGCACGAGGGTAGAAGTCTATAAATGTCTCGTGTGTTCATAGTTTTATAAGTTTTAGTTCCAAGAGGGGAAATGCTAGCGAAATTTCCAATTTCGCCAGCTTGTCTTTCGGTATGAATAGAAGCTTATGACTTATGATTATTATTCTACTTCTATGAAGGTAACTTCGTAGGTAGTCACCCTGTACGAAGGTAGTCACTTGGTACGAAGTTGACTTACTTCACACGAAGGTAAAATGCTCTCTTCGCACAAGGGTAGAAGTCTATAAATAGTCTCGTGTGTTCATAGTTTTATATAGTTTTGGAGTTCCAAGAGGGGAAATGCTAGCGAAATTTCCAATTTCGCCAGCTTGTCTTTCGGTATGAATAGAAGCTTATGACTTATGATTATTATTCTACGTCTACTCCGTTCTTAATAATATTCTACGGAATTAGTACTATTATACCCAAACTTCCGTCTAGAACCGTCGGACCCTAGACTCTCACAACTATATTATTCACAAGGGTTTCCTTCGTATTATTATGATCCGTATCGGCAGCCACAACATAACCAGGGTCAGTTTTATAGTTAGTTTTCTGATAGCATCTCTGTTGGGGTAGAGATGGTGATTGGAGTATGATAGAGGAGTTGTTGGTTTAATTAGTTGCTAAGGATGCCAATACTCAAAAGATGTTAGCTGAGTGTGATATGATCCTGAGAAATCGACAAATTATTCTTTTAGATCTCCAACGTACTGTAGAAGACATTGCTAGGAGACTAGATGAAGAGGATGAAGAGGGAAGAGTGAAGCTAGAACAATAGTCGCCAAAAAGCGGTTATACATATGATGCAGAAGGCAACTACCTTTGTTACATGACTCCTGGTGGAGAACTATTCCCAACGTTTCCAAATACGGGGAAGGAGCTGCCGTATAGGGAATACTGTGACAACCCACAATTTTAGGTTAATACTTTAATCTAACCTCAGTTAACTTATCATACATTCATATCACTGCATTTAACTAGGGTTAGTTCAATGAGCCTACGATGGTAATTTGGGGAATTACCGGAATGCACACGCACCTTCTCGAATGTTAGTGAATAATGTGATTATTTATAAACGGTCCCTTACATGAAATTTAGGTGTTACTTGTCAATTATGTGAGTTATGTGCCTTAATTGCAATTACATGTTGTCTTGTGCTTTATGTGAAAAGATGATAGTTAGGGGTGTTTAGAGCATTTGTGGAACTCTAGTAAAACTCCTGCATAACCCTAAAACCTCTCATAATCTCAAACCCATCATACAGCAGTTTCTCTGATCATCCTCTAATCATTTTGGTTTGCAACACAACTCTCAATCATCAAACTTTGATCCTTCAATTCTTCTTGTTCAATTGATTTCATGCAAACCCTAGTCCTTCAAACAATAATTCTATGTTTAATTGATCATTCTGATGGTATGTGTAATGGTTTACGAATGAATGTGTATGGCTTGCCTGATATTAGGATGCACGTGATATGCTAGAATTATTAATGATTGAAATTAGGGTTTTGATCGTACTGTATGTAACTATTATAATGAAAAACTGCGAATTGGTTTTGTTAACATGGGTGTTTGTTAGTCTGGAGATGATTGTCAGATTTTGTGAAGTCACAAAGTCCGACTATATCATATTCCGAGTTTCTGAATTTATAATTGTTCCGAGTTTTGTAATGTTATTCGAGTTAATATTTGGGCTCCAAGGTTATTTATATGTTCCGAGTTTATACAAGTGTTCGGGTTATTAAGAGTTTCCAAGGTATCCGAGTTTCCTGATTTCATAAGTAGTCCGAACATATGGTGTTGATTTCCGAGTTTATTATGAGCATATGTGGTACAGGTTTGGGTTGATATTACGTGGTCCGAGTTTAATCCCATATATGTATGTGTCCGAGTTTATCATATGGAGATATGTGTCCAGATTTAATGAGATTATATTTGGTCCAGGTTTGATGAATTTACACATGTTTCGAATTAACTGTGTATAGATCGACCCGAGTATGTATGTGTTAGTTTTGTCTGAGTTTGTGGTTGTGATGATGAGTCTGAATATGTGGAGAATAGTGTATCCGAGTTTAAAAAAGGAACCAAGGGTTCCGAACTTATACATTACATAAATCCGAACTTATGTTTGAGCTTAAAGAGAGTCCGGATTTAGGACCTCCTAGGTCCGAATATTTATGCATGGTTCCGAGTTTATACATGATGTTATCATTTCCAATTTATAGGTGGTGTCATCATTTCCGAGTTTATGCGTTTAAGTGTAACACTCACATTTATTCCATGTTTATCTTGTATGTTCACACGATATACATGCTATGTAACACTCATATTTAATGATGTGTGCAAAATGCAAAATATAAATTACATCAATTGAGGCATAAAACTAACCCTTTTTAGTACTAATGTTGGAAAAAACACGTTTCTTTGTTCCTTCTATATTTTCAGGATTAAAAGATCATAAAAGAACGAAAGAAGCAAATAAACAGCCACAACCAACATAAATACGAAAAGAAGGAATAAAGAACCATGCCCGACCCCTCAGCAACACCCCAAAAAGACAAAAACAAAGTTACAGAAGACGACCACGGGCCGTGTCCATCCAACACGGGGCGTGGTCAGACCTCACACTTCAAGAAAAAAACCTGCAGAAGCTTCTACACCCATCACGGGGCCGTGCCAAGGCCAACAGGGGTGTGGTCAACTATAAGATTTGCAGAATCCAGATAGTACAGTGAACAGATTGACCACGGGTCATGCCTAGAAGACACGGGGTCGTGTGGGACCCTCTGCTGACAGATGCAGTTAATGAAGAAAGAGAAGAATGATGGCCACAGGCCGTGCCCATTGGACACGGCCCGTGGCCGGGCCTCTGTTTTGACTATAAATAGGGGTGCTTGGTTCCCTTCAAAGGCATCCTTTGGCAAACCACTTCTCTCTCACTTTGCCACCACTCCACCACCACTACAACACCAACACCCACCACCATCATCCATCAATCATCTTTAGAGTGTGTAGTAGTCTTGGGATCCAAGATAGATTGTAAGGGTTCTTGTTAAACAAAGGTCATGCTTGGCTAAATTCCTTACATCACTTGGTGAAGACTAATCTTTTATGTATTACTTTTAGTTTTTAATCTTTCGGCACTTTTTATTTAGGTATGTATTAATGACTTTAATAACTAGTTTCTTATGTTGAAAGTGAATTTTCCTAACAATTTCTTCATGATGTCATTGATTTGCTCATTCACGACTTTACGGTCTATATAAAGCGTGTTAACTACTAGGAAATGGGTTAGAAGGGTGGTTTGGTAAAGTTCTTGTCTCGTTCAGTGTATAGATCCTGCGAGGACTTGGTTCAAGCTTACTAGGGCTTCCTTCAATACTCTATGGGTATTGGATGGCGGGGGCGTGAATGGCTTGAACCCCTCATATGTAAACTACTATTAACACTTTAAACCGGCTACTTGGGATTGTATCCCTGCTGACTCAAACCACTTAGCCGAGGGTAATGTCACCTTCAAAAGAGGGGCCTACCACTTTTCGCATTAATACTTAGTTAATTGTCTTCCAAAATTTCAACCTTTTGGGATTGTATCCCTGCTGACTCAAACAACTGGGTTAAGGGTAACGTCACCTTCAAAAGGGGGGCCTACTACTATAACTAAGATAATCTCTTAAGAAGTCCGAAAGTGCAAAAACTATCAAAGGATATATAAAAGAGAAGTTGGATCCAAGTGATTCTATCTTGTCTATTTGTATTTTATTTTTTTATCTTTTTATTTATCTTTATGTTTTTAAAAATCTTTATCAAAAATTTAGATTGATTAGACATTGACGATGAACCGGTATTAAAAGTTCTTGTGTCCTTGGACGATCTAAGTATCTTACCAACGCTATACTACGCTCACGATGGATGCACTTGCCCAAGTGTGTGTTTAGTGTTAGTAGAATATCGTGTTTTATAAATTTAAAACTTGACTAATGCGTAAAATGAACCTAAATTGACAACAAAAATATAGTACGCTTAACGCACACCAAGTTTTTAGCGCCGTTGCCGGGGACACAAGGATTTTAAGAAAGCTTAAATCGACGGCCTAATCATTTTTCAAAACATTTTCAAAACTGCGCGCTCGTTTTTTTATCTTTTTTAGGAATTTTTAACATTACAGTAAGCTGAACACAGGGCCGTGCCCACTGGACACGCCCCCGTGCTGCAAGTGACCAGTAACAGTTTTCAAACGCCCAGATACTGGATTTGAACATGGGCCTTGTCCACTCAACAGTTTTCAGTTTTTAAATTTTATTTTTTGGTCCCGAGACTCTTCAATCTGCTGGGTATTCCCTCATGGATCAATACTCCGGAGATTACACTCACTATTACATAGAGGATGATTACGAGGAAGAATATTGTACCATTTGCGGCAATCCCCATTCGGTACAATATTGTGACCTTTTCCAACCATCCGCCTCATATTCATATTATGAGGAACCGAGTTTTGAACTTCCAAAATCAAGCTTTGATTGGAACACTTATCCCACTCATTTTGACACACCACCGACTATCCTTCTCGAAGCTAAAAGAATAATTGAACATCTTTAAACTCCTGAGCGTTTACTAAAAGAATCCAGAGTAAGGGAAGAGGTTGTTTGTACCAAGGAAGTAATAATCGAAGAAGTAAAAATGGAAGAACAAATAAGTGAAAAACCAACGCATGGGCCAAACAAAGAAGAAGTTAAGTCCGAAAACGAAAATTTCAAAAAGAATCAAATTTTCAAGAAAAAACATTTTGTCACCTTCTTTCAAAAATCATTGTTTAGTGCCCACTCATGCTAAGTTTTTTAATGAGTTTAACACTAACGCTTAAAATTGATGAAATGGTTAGCATCAAATTAACAAATGATCAAACTACGCTAATAAAAGATGAACAATTTGGAATTAACATAACACCGGTTCCATGTTTCTTTCAAAATAGCTTTGTTAGTAATATCACCATCGACAAAGATCTTTGTGTTAATATAATGTCTAACTATATTTTTGAAAAATTAAATAAATGTGATTTTTCTCCACTTCAAATTCCCATTTTTCTATCCAATCGAAAGATGATAAAATCGACGGGAGTAGTTGAGGATGTGTTGGTACAAACAAACCAGGCGGTGGTCCCAACCGACTTCATCACTCTCGATGATGCCCCACTTGTGTTGGGACGACCTTTTGTGAAAACCCATCAAGCATTGATCAACCGGAAGCAAAACAACCTACCAATTCAATTGGGGGCCGACAAAAGGTACGTTTCTTGACAAATCAATGAAATATTCAATCGGCAATTACGACCCCCTAATTGAAGACGAGCCAGAGCCACCTGATACGGTGGGTCTAGCCAATGACCCTTATAAACGTGGCGCACCATGGAGGCATTCCGCGGAACTATCCATAGTATAAATTTAGTTTAACTTTCATGTTTTCTAGTTTAGCTTTATATTTCAAGAATAAAACACACTCAAAAAGATGGAAACTACCAAAGGGACGTTGAAAAAGGGACCCCATGCACGTAAACAAGAGCCTCCCGACAAATTTCCATCATTACAGCATGTGCAGCACCGGGGCTGTGGCCACCCAACACGCCCCCGTGCCTAGGGTTCTGCAGAAAAATTTTCTAACAGGTACCTGACCACGGGCCGTGTCCACTGGGCACGCCCCGTGGTCAACCTTCTGTAACTTTTTGTTACTGGCAATCTGAGCACGGGGCCGTGCTCAGCCCACCACGCCCCGTGCTCAGCAGCCCAGTAACATAAAAACTTGTTTTTAACTCACTTTTCACATTCTAATCAACCAAAAAACTTATTTTTGGATACATTGAGGACAATGTGTAATCTAAGTGTGGGGGGATGCTAAAACCTTGAATTTTGTGAGTCCTAAAAACAAGCCTTACACAAAACTCTCCTTGGAAACGCCAATCACCCCAAATGTTTTCAAAATTTTTATTTTTTTTACTTGTCTTGGTTTAGTTTGGGAAAAATAAGTTCTAAAAAATTATGTTTTTGCTAATTTACAACTGATAGCGTCGTGATAGAAAGAACCGATTAAGAAAATTATAAAAAAGGGGCATAACAAATCTTTTTAAAATTTGATTATATATACTTGTTCACACTATGAACCCATTCCCACATTAAGTGAGTTTTGAGCCTTTATTGAGCATACATGCATACACCTTTAAACTAAACGCTCATTTTCGTTTCTTGTGTGAATAGCCGCTTGGTTCTTACGACTCTAGAACTTGCCAAGACGATGCATTCCCGGTCCTTACCAACTTAAACCCAAGTAAGTAAATGATAGTGGCATTAGGACTAACCCATTTTTCATTCGAAACCATTAATTTCGTTTCTTTTCACCCATTACCAAAATCCCCCCTAGTTAACCCCTTTGAGCCTAAACCCCTTTTCGTTTCAAAAATCCGCAAGACAACCACTTACTAACCATTTTCCTTTCAAAACCATTTATTTTAGTAAAAAGCTCGGTTATCTTGTGACCTAAAAAAATAAATAAATAAAATATTATAACCATAGCTCTTTCAATAACCAAACAAGTTCCTTCAAAAATCTTGTTTGAAAATGCTTGGTTCAAATAAATGTCACAAAAACAAAAAGTTTTACGATAACCGACGCTTTTTATGCTTTTCGCCATTTTACAAACCAGTAACCCAAAAACTTCCTACCCCTAGCCCAAGCCTAACCCTTTTCAAAGTCCTTTTGATATTTACAAAGGTTTATAGTTAAAAAGGAGGAGGTTTGATCGCTTGGCAAGCATATGGTAGAAGTAAGTTCCAAACCGGACTCGAGCGATATCAAAAAAATTGTAGGACCGGTCCTTGATATGCTTAGGAACATAAATTTGATATCTAACGTCCATAATAGAGGAAATATTACGTCGTGTTTACCAATAGACAAGATTTAATCAGTTAATCGTCAGTTTTATAGATCAAACGTTCTGGTTACAAACTAACAGAGCTTCGCCTCTGTAATGCCAAAGTTACAAATGAAGTAGGATAGCTAGGTATTTATAGAGATGCAAGTTCGCCCTAGGAGACACCTAAGTTCGCCTGAACTTGCCTTAGCAAGTTCGGCCGAACTTGGCTATACATGATAGTCATGGGCGAACTTGCTTACATTGTTCATAAATACTTCATTCACCTAGTCTATTCAGCTCTATACTATACAGACTCGATATAAGACTAAGACATAGACATTATGCACCAACAGACTCCCCCTTGGATATTGTCTTCGTCTTTTATCAGTCTTCAAAACTCTGTCTTCTTATAATATGTTAACGCACACGACCGAAGAAGTTCTTGAACGGCTTCCTTCGTCGTTCTTGCTTTGGATCAGGCGTTTGATCAGTTGGCAGTGGTCTTTTAAAGTTAGCCATTCTTAGCGAACTTTGCCTTACCGCTTTTTCAATTCTTTCTTTAATCAACTCATTTCTGGTTTCTTCTTTTAGAAACTCAACTCTCCAGATTCCTCCACTTCGTTTGCCACATCTTTCCTGAATTTACTTCACGTGCATAACAAACGTTCACAACCTTTTGAAACTGCATAGCTTGTATCTTTTCACGTTCTTCAAAAACAATCTTGTTGTAGAACAAGGTTTTGATATCTTCTTTCGAGCAGTTCACAAGCCACATAGGATCTAGAATCCTTATCGTCCTCCATAAACCTCTCATACCCTGATGACCCATCACTTCAACTTGTTCCTAAACAATATCCAGATGATCTTCAAATTTTAACATGATCATCGCTTCGCAAGTAGCTGGATTTATTTGCCACCACTTGAATAAAGGATAGAAGTTCTGTTCGATCGGCATAAGTGGCATATTCCTCATGGCTCTAGGACGTTTCATACCCCTGTAACCTTATTGATCTTAACCCTTCGTCTTGGAATAAACGGCTTCCAATAATCCAACCTTTAACAGCTTCGTACTTAATCATCTTCCACAACAACTGATCTATTGTCTTCATATGATAAGTAACATTCACTGTTTATACTAACTCTTCCATATCCTAATACGGCAATCTATTGAAATCAGCAAGATATTTGAAGTATTGCACTCCAAATTCCCTTTTGATTGCGTATACGTTGAGCTCTTTAAACCATCCCCAACTTAGTATATCTCCCAAAGAAACATTTTTATCTCTGGTGAAGAATGCTAGTGGACGTTGAAACTTATGTTCACGTGGCATCTCCCTGAACCAGGACTTTTTCGCTTCAGCTATCTCTTCTTTAGTCATCGGCTTAGGAATCTTTCCTTCTCGTAACGTTTCAGCAATCCTATCTTTCAACATATCTTCATCAAGCTGTTTGTACATCTCTTCAAACGTAGGAAAACTCTCTGAATTTTGACTAACGTACTTAGCTTTCTGATCTGATTCATCATCTGAGGACCAATCTTCAACTATCACTCGATGGTACTCATCAGCTTCAAACCTTCTCTCATACTGATACTCTTTTGGTTCAAATGTGTTAACATTCATAACTTCTCAAAATCAAACTCTAAGTTCTCAGCTTCAACTTCAACTAGTCTCGCCAAATCTTCTTTCGTGTAGTTATGTACAAACTCAAATTCTTCCACATCGTGTTCCAACATTAGCAATAAAGGCTTCGTGGGTACTGCAGTCACATGCTTCGCAGAACGATCAATATCTGTCAAATCTATATCATCTGAAGGCCCTGTCTTCCCTGACTCCCCCTGAATTTTATCTCCCATCCTATTCGACTCATCGTTCATAAGATCAAAAAAATCAAACTCATCAGATACTTTGGCTTCAGTGATCTTTAAACATGTACCTCCCTGATCAAAATCATCACCACCTTGATCGTAATCATCGTCATCATCACCAACATTCCAATCCTCGTAACCTTCTTCCTCTTCATCCTCTTTATTATCTTTTTCAGCTTCTTCATTGCCTTTTTCTTCAGAAACAATAATAGGATCAGAAGGCTTGACAGATTCGTCAACCTTTTGAATTTCAGACTCAGAAGCTTTTGAAACATCTTCAGTTGGTTTCTCTGGAACATCAAAAGACTTCTTAGCAGTCTCAGAAGATTTAGGGGCTTCACCCTCAATATGCTTTCCTTTACCACTTTCAGCTAATTCTTTCTCAGCATGCTCTTTTGCTTCCTGACGACGATCCAGACGATCGTATTCAGCAAGGAAATCAATATTCAGATTGTTTGCTAATACTTTCTGCAATCTGTTGAATCTTTTATCGTTCAATGCTTGGATTGTAACATCCGTCAAAAACCGGGTTATCCAAACCCGCTTCGTTTATTAAACCGAATAATCAGTTATAAATTTTGTCGCGTATTTAATGCTCAAATTAATTTTATACGATACATAATTAATAAACAATTTAGAAATTAAAAACTATAATTATTAAAAAGTAAAAATAAATTAAATAAAAAAAGAAAAGGGGCTGCCGGGTTTCGAACCCGGGTCAGCCGGAAGATTTAAACATCAAACACTTAACCACTCCGCCACTTGCTGTTTTTGTGTAATTAAGGAAACAAATAAAACTTAAGTTCACCCGTGAATCTATCTGTTTGCGCCAAAACTGAAACCGATCATCGGCTTTCAACTTTCCAGACGTTTGAGTGATCGCTATTACTGATTATAACCGATGAAACCATTACGACCCACGTTTCTAATCAATTCAGCCTTCAATTCCTTCGATACATATGATTGTTGGAGTTGAAAACCGAAATCAATTACTTCCTGATTTTCACTAACAATATCATCATCTCGCAACTCAAAAACACTCACAGAACCTTCAATTTCAATTGCGCTCTATTTTCTGTTCGTCGGAAACGCTTTCTGAAATCGTCGGACTTTCACCGGAAAACCGAGACTTACATCAAAACGGTAAATACCTCGACTCTTTCAGTTTCAGTCCATTGTTAGACTATTACTAACTTCAATCCATTAACCAGAATCAATCCCAGACGACGTAGCCGGAATATTCTACACTCGCTGGAAAACCTCTAGAATTTCCAAAATCACGCTGTGAATTGGTATAATCATTTAAACCTTCTGTTAATCCTTGTTTAGTAACCCAATTTCACAACTAATCGATCAAAACTGTTAATTGATTCAATCAGACGGAATATACAAATCAGAGCCGACGACCATTGCCGGAATTCTGAGAAATACAGTCTGATCGGTACATTCGATTCCTTAACTCTTCTTATCCTTTACATTTCAACCAGTAATATGTTCGATGAACGATTTAATCAAGAACAGAAGAATATCGGTCGTCTGAGTCTTTGAACGAAGAAGACGAAGTCGACGATGTTTATAAGATTAATTAAAACAAATTATTAAACCGGGTTAGACACACAGTCCAGCGGTGGACTGTGTGCAAACAATTAGCACACGTCTCGAGTTCGATCCCTGACACAACCTCACTCTCTGAAATAAAAATGTTCTTTTTAAACCGAACCGGATCAACTCGCTGTAAGATGTTAACTTTAATAAAAATCAGTATATTAACCAGGTTAGACACACAGTCCAGCGGTGGACTGTGTGCAACGCTAAACAACGGGTCCCTGGTTCGAGACCTGTTGTGTGCACCGGTCCGACATAATTAAAACCCTTTTTAAAATAAATGATTTCTGAATAAAATTAAATAGTGTATAAATATAATTAAAAACAGAAATATTTCGGGTTAGACACGTAGCCCAGTTGGTAGAGCTGCGTGCACGCGTACGGGAGGTCAAGAGTTCGAACCTCACTCAGCGCAAAAAAGCACAAGTCCGAACCGGTCAACAGTCAAAGTCAATGGTCAACGGTCAACCCAAAAAGTCAACATTTTTTAAAATTTTTATTTATTTATTTTATCTAAAAATCAGTTAAAAATACTTAAAAAAATAATATTTTTAAAGTTAGAAAATGACCTTAAACTCACAAAAATAAATCTAAAAATTCTATTAAAATTGTTAATAAAATCCATTTATTTATCGAACTATTATGTTATTATTTAGGTTAGTTTCCTTGCCGATTAAATCCAAATTCGTGCGCGTTCATCATCAATCCAAGAAACGCAACCACTGTGAGTGAATTTTTACAAATTCCCCTTTTTATTCATGTTTTGGGGTGTATCATGTGTCGCTTAAATTAATTCGATTATTCAAACTCGTGCTATACCATATTATGATCTAAACTTAGAATGTAAATATTGTTTGTTGTGATGTATTACATATTGTCAAGTTGTATGCAAATTATTTGTTAGGCCCATCAGTTCCTCGTGGGAGACGAGTTGAACAACGCGTGCCTTAAAACTCATTCATTAGGCCCATCAGTTCGTAGAACAACGCGTGCCTCAAAACTCATTCATTAGGCCCATCAGTTCCTCGTGGGAGACGAGTTGAACAACGCGTGCCTCAAAACAATCATTTGTTGTATGTGCGTGCAATATTTAATATTATGTGTTGTGTGAATAAATTTACATCTACATTTACTCATATGTGGTTATGCACTTTATTTTATAATCAATACAATAAACACGTTTAAATGTTTTCATAGGATTCACTCGCCAACTTTTTGTTGACCCAAAAACCATTTTTACACATGATACAGGTGGACAGGATGAAGCAAGGAACACATAGGAAAGTGCCTTAGAAGAAAAATAATGAAGTCTAGAAAGATGTATAGAACATGTTGTACTTGTATGATTTGATTGTATGATCTTCTTTAAAATTGTAATAATAAATATGAAACATTATAATAAATGTCATGAGCTTTGATGAAAACCCAATCATGCCCCGATCACCTTTTTCCACTGCGGGTCGGGGTGTGACAGATTGGTATCAGAGCTTTTGACTATAGGGATATAGGATAGGTTATTAGACCCTTAGAGCCTATACTATAGTTGATTAGATTTTAATTGTTTATGTGGTTACATGCAAACTCATGATGTTTATTTGTTTCGTATTTATACATACACAAATGCATGCAAACACTTCCAATATTATATTTAGTGATACATAATGAGTTATACTTACAGTCAAACATACATAATTACATACACATTTATCATACATATTTCAATGTTCACATATTCAGATCACCTTCATACTTCCGTTATTCAAGATTTTGTCGCATTTTTCATTTTTCAAATCTCATGAAAGTGAGTTCTGCGACGGGCATGTAGTAACTGTAAGGGTACAAGTACCGGTAGTCGGAACGTCCTGTCTAGGTTGGTATTCGTATAAATCCAATATAACAGACCAGTTTGCCTACCTGGGGACTAACGATGAGAGTACAAAGGACCTATTAGGCCAAAGCATGCCACACCAAACGTCGTTCGAACTAACCCCACTTTGAGTTGTCACCGTGTCGACACCTGGATACATTCCGAATGTCATACGTTACATACATATTTCTCGATTTTCTCCGGGTTTTAGTGTACGTAATCAGGCTAACACATGCGAACCATATGAAAAACCCGGTAATCATGGGGGCCCACATGATTACGAAGGTGAAGTATGGCGGCATGCAAGGCCCAATTACGAGTAGAGCCCAAGACATCCTATGGATGTAGTAGATTTATTATTCTATATTTATTTTATGAATGTTCATTCCGAAATACGACACATGACCCCTAAAACGTCCAACTCATACTCTTGATATGTATTCCTTGTAGATGTCTTCTAGTCTCGCTCGTAGGAAGATGAGATCAGGAAAAGCCCGCGAGCGCATGGCTGCCCAAATCGCTCAACAAATGGCTGCCGTGATACCCAACATCATAGTTCAAGTTCAACAAGCCCTTACCGCTAATCCCGTCAATCAAGAAGATCAAAATGTTGTCAACCCTCCCCCAAATACCACTAAATGCACCATCGAGCATTTCAAATCCTGCGACCCTCTAAAATACGAAGGGACTGAAGGTGTCACCGCTCTCCTCCATTGGTTCGAGGAAATGGAAAACACTTTTCTAAATTACGATTGCCCCGATGATCGCAAAGTGCGATATGCTACCGGTCGTTTACTTGGAATAGCACTTACATGGTGGAATACAGAGAAGGCCAAACGAGGTGTTGAAGATGCTATGACTTTGACTTGGGAAGAGTTGAAGGAAATCATGACAAGACGGTTTTGCCCAAGAAGCGAAATCAAGAAATTGGAGGATGAGTTCTATTCTTTGAAACAAAAGGAAGGCGACCACACTACGTACAACAAGAGATTTCTCGAGTTGAATCAGATGGTCCCCAACTTGTTCACTCCTCTCTACCGTTTGATCGAGCACTACATTCGAGGTCTTCCTTCAAAAATTCAAGACCCGATAATAAGTACCACACCTGCAACTTTGGAAGCAGTAATGGAGTTAGCTACAAGCTCACTGAGAACCGCATACGGAATAAAGACTTCAAGGAGGAGAAGAAGAAGGATAAAGCATCAACTGAAACCTCAAACTCCACCCAAACCGAATCCCCTTCTCAACCCATTGCTAAGAGAAAACGAGATGGGCAAATTTTCGCTGTCACCCAACGCAATCAACCAGCTGCACAAGTTGTACCCCTCCAAGCTGTCCCAATCACTCAAGTAGCACCCAACTCAACTTACCCAAATAAGAAACCTTACTTTGGACCTCACCCTCAATGCAACACATGTTTTTATCACCATCCATTTACCTTACCTTGCCGACAATGTGCGAATTGTGGACGCTATGGTCATTTGAGCAAGGTTTGCCGCACCCCTCAAAGCCAAAACCTCACCCCCTACTCAAAACATGATCCAAACATATCAAAACCCCAATACCCCATGTTCCCATATGTTCGAGCTTGTTTCAATTGTGGCGACCCTACCCATTTTAGAAAACGTGCCCTCGATTGGTTAACATTATCAACGCCCAAGCTCAAGCAAACCCAGTTAACCAAGCAAATCAAGAAAACCTAACCACTAGGCCACCAGCAAGAGGAAGAGTTTACAACATCAACGCCAATCCTGTTGAAGATAATGACGGCCCAAACGAACCACCCAACTAGTTCTTCACCAAAAATCAAGAATTCAACTCCAACCGCTTAGTTTTTATGTTTTCTTTATATTATCTCAATCTTCACGTATCTCAATTATAAATTGGAAATTTTATCCAAGAATCTTAATGCGAATTACTATTTCAGTTTTGTTTTATACTCATTGATTTAACATTCATATCATCATACCTCACGACGTATCTCCGTCTCATCATTTAAAGAAGTTGGGATGTGTCTCACTTCTACATAGACTAACCTCTTCATCATAACAAACGAGAGAGGTACTATCATCATTCAAACACGTATACTTTCAGAATTTAGACTTAAGCTTTGGTTGTTGTGTTTGTTTATGTTTTAGAGTCACATAGAACTAATCATAACTTACTGATAAAACCAATGAAAATTTGACAAAAATATGGTGGATACGCCGCTGGTACTTCCTATATATAAGTATTCTTGCCAAAGGATCAGAGGCATTGTCAGGCGGTTATGAGAAGTTTCATGTAGGGTTTAGTAATGTCATGGTTGAAGTTTGTTTTATACTCACTGATTTAGCATTCATATCATCATACATCTCAACGTATTTCAATCTCATCATTCAAAGAAGTTGGGCTGTGTCTCACTTCTACATAGACTAACCTCTTCATCATAACAAATGAGAGAGGTACTGTCATCATTCAAACATGTATACTTTCAGAATTAAGACTCAAGTTTTGGTTGTTGTGTTTAGAGTCACATAGAACTAATCATAACTTACTGACAAAACCAATGAAAATTTGACAAGAATATGGTGGATACGCCGCTGGTACTTCCTATATATAAGTATTCTTGCCAAAGGATCAGAGGCATTGTCAGGCAGTATTGAGAGGTTCCATGTAGGATTTAGTAATGTCGTGGTAGAAGTTTTGTTTTAGGATATATCAAAACTCTTACGCATGAAATCATACTTAGTGAATCAACTCTGTTTATCAATATTCTTTATCGTAGGCATCAAAAAGCGATTCCTGTAGCAGGGTATTAAACCCTTACTAGGAACGTTACCGCCTCAAACAAAATTTAAACTCTTACCCCCTTCTAAGTATGTAATTGTCAAATTAAAACACCATCCTTTTGAGTCAAACATGCCACTACTTAAATTTCGGGACGAAATTTCTAAAAGTAGGGGATACTGTAACATCCGTCAAAAACCGGGTTATCCAAACCCGCTTTGTTTATTAAACCGAATAATCAGTTATAAATTTTGTCGCGTATTTAATGCTCAAATTAATTTTATACGATACATAATTAATAAACAATTTAGAAATTAAAAACTACAATTATTAAAAAGTAAAAATAAATTAAATAAAAAAAGAAAAGGGGCTGCCGGGTTTCGAACACGGGTCAGCCGGAAGATTTAAACATCAAACACTTAACCACTCCACCACTTGCTGTTTTTGTGTAATCAAGGAAACAAATAAAAATTAAGTTCACCCGTGAATCTATCTGTTTGCGCCAAAACTGAAACCGATCATCGGATTTCAACTTTCCAGACGTTTGAGTGATCGCTATTACTGATTATAACCGATGAAACCATTACGACCCACGTTTCTAATCAATTCAGCCTTCAATTCCTTCGATTCATATGATTGTTGGAGTTGAAAACCGAAATCAATTACTTCCTGATTTTCACTAACACTATCATCATCTCGCAACTCAAAAACACTCACAGAACCTTCAATTTCAATTGCACTCTATTTTCTGTTCGTCGGAAATGCTTTCTGAAATCGCCGGACTTTCACCGGAAAACCGAGACTTACATCAAAACGGTAAATACCTCGACTCTTTCGGTTTCAGTCCATTGTTAGACTATTACTAACTTCAATCCATCAACCAGAATCAATCCCAGACGACGTAGCCGGAATATTCTACACTCGCTAGAAAACCTCTGGAATTTCCAAAATCACGCTGTGAATTGGTATAATCATTTAAACCTTCTGTTAATCCTTGTTTAGTAACCCAATTTCACAACTAATCGATCAAAACTGTTAATTGATTCAATCAGACGGAATATACAAATCAGAGCCGACGACCATTGCCGGAATTCTGAGAAATACAGTCTGATCGGTACATTCGATTCCTTAACTCTTCTTATCCTTTACATTTCAACCAGTAATATGTTCGATGAACGATTTAATCAAGAACAGAAGAATATCGGTCGTCTGAGTCTTTGAACGAAGAAGACGAAGTCGACGATGTTTATAAGATTAATTAAAACAAGTTATTAAACCGGGTTAGACACACAGTCCAGCGGTGGACTGTGTGCAAACAATTAGCACACGTCTCGAGTTCGATCCCTGACACAACCTCACTCTCTGAAATAAAAATGTTCTTTTTAAACCGAACCGGATCAACTCGCTGTAAGATGTTAACTTTAATAAAAATCAGTATATTAACCAGGTTAGACACACAGTCCAGCGGTGGACTGTGTGCAACGCTAAACAACGGGTCCCGGGTTCGAGACCTGTTGTGTGCACCGGTCCGACATAATTAAAACCCTTTTTAAAATAAATGATTTCTGAATAAAATTAAATAGTGTATAAATATAATTAAAAACAGAAATATTTCGGGTTAGACACGTAGCTCAGTTGGTAGAGCTGCGTGCACGCGTACGGGAGGTCATGAGTTCGAACCTCACTCAGCGCAAAAAAGCACAAGTCCGAACCGGTCAACAGTCAAAGTCAATGGTCAACGGTCAACCCAAAAAGTCAACATTTTTTTAAAATTTTTATTTATTTATTTTATTTAAAAATCAGTTAAAAATACTTAAAAAAATAATATTTTTAAAGTTAGAAAATGACCTTAAACTCACAAAAATAAATCTAAAAATTCTATTAAAATTGTTAATAAAATCCATTTATTTATCGAACTATTATGTTATTATTTAGGTTAGTTTCCTTGCCGATTAAATCCAAATTCGTGCGCGTTCATCATCAATCCAAGAAACGCAACCACTGTGAGTGAATTTTTACAAATTCCCCTTTTTATTCATGTTTTGGGGTGTATCATGTGTCGCTTAAATTAATTCGATTATTCAAACTCGTGCTATACCATATTATGATCTAAACTTAGAATGTAAATATTGTTTGTTGTGATGTATTACATATTGTCAAGTTGTATGCAAATTATTTGTTAGGCCCATCAGTTCCTCGTGGGAGACGAGTTGAACAACGCGTGCCTTAAAACTCATTCATTAGGCCCATCAGTTCGTAGAACAACGCGTGCCTCAAAACTCATTCATTAGGCCCATCAGTTCCTCGTGGGAGACGAGTTGAACAACGCGTGCCTCAAAACAATCATTTGTTGTATGTGTGTGCAATATTTAATATTATGTGTTGTGTGAATAAATTTACATCTACATTTACTCATATGTGGTTATGCACTTTATTTTATAATCAATACAATAAACACGTTTAAATGTTTTCATAGGATTCACTCGCCAACTTTTTGTTGACCCAAAAACCATTTTTACACATGATACAGGTGGACAAGATGAAGCA
The DNA here is from genome assembly GCA_947069175.1 of Scalesia atractyloides. Taxonomy (NCBI): domain Eukaryota; kingdom Viridiplantae; phylum Streptophyta; class Magnoliopsida; order Asterales; family Asteraceae; genus Scalesia; species Scalesia atractyloides. Next base: position 50,270,896 of record CAMTDV010000004.1, on the reverse strand, counting down.
AGGAACACATAGGAAAGTGCCTTAGAAGAAAAATAATGAAGTCTAGAAAGATGTATAGAACATGTTGTGACTTGTATGATTTGATTGTATGATCTTCTTTAAAATTGTAATAATAAATATGAAACATTATAATAAATGTCATGAGCTTTGATGAAAACCCAATCATGCCCGATCACCTTTTTCCGCTGCGGGTCGGGGTGTGACATGGATAGTCTTTAGATCTGAATCTCAGTCTGCAATTTCTCATTCGCGTCTTAAAAACTTTCAATTAGTGCTTTGAAATACTCCCTTTCATTCTCTAACACCTTCACTTTGTCGTCAATTAATTCCTTTTCAACCTTGCTATGATTCTCCTTCTTAACAAGCTCAGCCTTTTCAACCTCATTCTATGTAACTTTCTCTTCCAATACCTTCACACGTTTCTCTAGCATCTCAAAATTAGATTCTGGGAAAAATTCATCCAAGTCTTCGAGACTGATTGGACCATGTGGCATATCACCAAACAGATTTCCCTTCGGTGTCTTTGGCGTTGAATCTTTAGGTGTTGCAGCTTTCGGTGTTGACTTCTTAGGAGTAGAACTTTCAGGAACAAAAGCCGTTGGAGCAATAGGAGATTCAGTGATAGGAACTTCAACAAAGCAAGACACATGAGGTTCTTGTGTAACTCCTGGCCTTTCAGTTTCAGCATAAACAATAACAAGAGGTTCTTGTGGAGGAGGTTCTTGTGTGGTACCTTTCTCATGAGCACCAGAAGGTCTTGTGTGGCTTCTGTGCTTATCACCTTCCTTTTGTACCTCTTTCTCATAGCTTTCTGAGCTTTCTTTGCTTTTCTTTTCCCTTTGGTCTGAGGTGACCCTGTAGTCTTCTTGGAGATTTCGATTGCTGGAGACTTTGTACGCTTAGACTTTTTCTTCGGTCTCTCCTCGTCAGACTCTTTTTCAGTGTTAGGATCAAAATCTACATCCAACTCTCTTTCCTTTTCTGCTCTAATCTCTGCCTCAGTCTTTTATGGCTCTTTGGCAAGAACTTCTTCATCAGATTCTTTATTCTCATAAGTAGCAGAAATCACATCTTCCTGAGTTGACTTTACAGTTTCCTGACTTTCAATAACAACTGCAGCGCTCGATCCAGCAACTGCTTCAACATTCTCAGGTTCTTCTTCGTCAACGAGCATCGTTTCTACTCTCTTAGCAGCTTGCTTTTTCTTTGGCTTATCAGCTTCTGCCTTTAAAAACCATTCGCTCCTTGCCTTTAGTTTGAATTCCTTAAACCATTCTTGCTCAGCTTTAACCTCTTTCTCGTCATCGCTACCATCCTTTCTCCACTTGTTATCAGGTGGCGAGATATAATTTGAATCTTTTATAGCTCCAAACACTAACAGAAGCTGAAGCTTGTTTTTGGAACTTGATTAGCTTCTTTACTGTTGTTTCATCAAGATGAACAAGATACAACACATCATTTGGATCTCATGCAATGTTGGCATACTTCTCGTCAATCAACATCTGAACAAATCTCGGATATAGGCATAGCCTTGAATCTTCCATGTTCTTCGACATGTGAGTGAAAACTAACTTCGAAACATTGAATGGCTTCTTCAGAATCAGTGCCGTTGCCATGCAAGCTAAATAGTCTTGAACATCATCTAAACCGGCTTTGCGATGACTGAATGTGTGAATTAGAGCATGCATCAAAAGCTTGTAGGGGTTTGGCACTTCCCCTTTCTTCAGTGTCGGTTTGTTCACGCTCCCCTTATAACCCATACGAAAGAAACAACCACGTACCATCTTCTCGTCTAAATGAATCGGATCGTCTTTATCATCTTTGAACTGCAGAATCCGTCGAATATCATCTTCGGTAACTGTAATTGGTTTAACTTCATTGCCGACTTGCACAGATGAAGTGATCGTCTTCTCATCTTCGCTTAAACTTGCGTTCATCCAGAAGTGAACGATATGTGATCAATATGATACTATACGCTCTGTAATAGCTCGGCGAATATGGCTTTCCTCGAGAAACTCCAATATACTGTCGTACTCCTTCAGTGACGGACAGATAGATTTGTCAAGCGTAATGCACGTATTGTTAGTTTTGGAGAACTCAACAGAAATCACACGCGCTGGCACCTGTGCCTGAAAAATGACGCAAAACAATTAGCACGCTTTTTGAGAAAAAATTTCACAAAAATTTTCTAACACTTTATCAAGTTCAGGCGAACTTGATATGGTGTTACAACATTCTGTTTTGATCAAGTTCGCCTGAACATGCTATATCAAACATGTTCATTATATAAGTTCGGGCGAACTTAAACACAAAACAACAACTCAGAATTTCAAGATCCAAGTTCGGGCGAACTTCCAGATGATATACAAAACCAAATACATGAAGTTCAGTCGAACATATCTCAATTCTCTTTATTCAGTTTTTGGACAAGTCCGGTCAAACTTGACAACAAGTTCGGTCGAAGATGTCATTTAAATCAAATTTTATTAAAAGACTATAAATCAAGTTCGGTCGAACATGATAACAAGTTCGGCCGAACTTGTTATCTTCTCCAAAACACAAACTTTTTCAACATGCCAATGTCCATTTCTGTTCAATCAAAATCAGTTACACGGTTGATTTTTTTAGTTGTATATTCTGATTATAAGTTCAATTTTATCCAACAACACCTAGAACTATCTGATTTTGATCTTTCAGATCTTTTTTCGTTCATTAATGGTCCAAACATGGTTCAAGTTCAAATCAATACCTCTGCCATAGTAATTGGTGTGCTAATCACCAAATACAAACTAGAATCGGGCAGCGTAATAGTATGAAATTGCCAAAATCGTTCAAATCTCTCTCAATGTTCAAGTTCGCTTCAGAGGGTTTTTATGCTGTTGAATGAGTTCGACTGAACTTGATTGGTATTTATACCATTTCAAGTTCGGGTGAACTTGTTAAGCCCATCTTGAAAAGCCAAACTGAAGTTCGAGTGGACTTAGCTTTTATCATTAACAGGCCATCTGCAAGTTCGGTCGAACTTGCTGCTTGTTAAACTGAATTTGTTTAGCAAGTTCGGCCGAACTTGCCAAACCACAATTTTTAACTTTTTCAAAATTTTCAATTTTAACCCCTGAATTTCCGACTTTTTATCAGTTATAAAAATCCACTCAGTTGACCAAGTCCAAGTTAAAGACCTTGGTTAACCGATTTGTCTGTCGAGTCCAAGTTAATGACCCCGGTTTGACCCGTTACGAACAAACTGTTGATATTTTCAAAATCAAAGTTTCATATTAATGAACTTTTCATCGTTTTGACTTTTCAGTGTTGATGCATATGTCTGTTGCCTACGTCATCATATAATATCGAGTCAGTATTTAGGAGCGAAATGTCGAAGTTTATGTATATTTAGGGACAAGTTCGCTTGAAATGGTAGTGTTGTAGTCAAGTTCGGCCGAACTTGACTAAGCAAGTTCGCCCAAACTTGCACTCCCACCAGCGAACTTGTGTTAGTATAAATAGGAGCTTTGATATTTCATTTGTAACTTCAGAGATTTTATCACGACAGAGGCGAAGCTCTGTCAAAGTGTTTCCAGGATCTGTAACGTTGAACATTAATGAAATGGTGATTAAATAGAAACAAATGAGTGTATCCAATGTCGCCTAAGCAAACGGATTCCGCACGTTTACCTTAGGTTTGTCAGATTAGTGCCCGAATGATCCGTATAACGGACCTACAAGTGGTATCAGAGCTAGAACAACCTGATTTGATAGTATCAAGACAAGAACTCTTCTATTTCTACTCCATTCTTCACTTTTTCTTAACTTTCAAACATAAAATGAAGAATTCACGGTCAAAATCTTTTGAATTTTGAATATATCATGTAAAACACAACAAAGATAAACCCTTGAAAGATTGGAGACCAAATTCAACCTAATTCATGTCGAAATTTTGAAAAAACCATGTTTTTGAAAACCCTAAGGATTGAACTTATTGGCCATGTTCGGCCGAACTTGCCCTAAAACATCACTTTTCAAGTGATTTTTTAGTAAGTTCGCCCGAACTTAGGTGATTTTTGAGGAAATTTAAGTCAAGTTCGCTCGAAGTTACTAAAGTTTCTCTAATTTTACATCAAGTTCGACCGAACTTGTGTAATATCTAAGAGATTTTAAGTAAGTTCGCCCGAACTTACCTAGCATTTCATCAAAGTTCTGTTGATAAGTTCGCTCGAAGTTCTGTTTGTTTGTTCAAGGATTGTGTAAGTTCGACCGAAGATAAACACTATTTTTCAAAGCAAATCTAACCAGTTCGACCGAACTTGTTAGAAAATCCAAGAACTCTTCATTAGTTGCTACAAGTTCGACCGAACTTGTAGTAGGACTAATTGTTTTCAAAGTTTTTGAAAAATTTTCAGAGTACACGTTTTGTTATTCACAATGGAGGATCAACTAAGAGCTTTTATGTCTGGAGCTAGTTCATCAAATGCTAATGTGATCAATCAAGTCAATCTTGATAATGAAATGGGAACGACCGTCAAACCGCCCAAGCTAATGAGCATGGACGAGTACGAAGCATGGAAAGAGAAATTTACCTACTGGGTTCAAGGCATGCACTTCGCTGGCTGGGGGTCAATTAAAAGAGGCTATACTGTTCCTGTAGATGAACATCAACAAGTCCTTGAAAAGTACAACTATTCGACAGTACAGAGAGATGAATACATTGCTGAGAAAAAGATGATCATTTTCATCCAACAGTGTGTCAAAGAAGATATCCTGATTTTGCTACCAGAGTATACTACTGCAAGAGATCTTTGGTTGTCATTACAGAAGAAGTATCTAGGCAGCGCCGAAATGATCAAAAGCAAGAAGGCACTTATCTTGAAAGAGTTCGATATCTTCACTATGCTAAAGAATGAGACCATAAAGCAAATGATCGAGCGTTTCTGTCATCTTAAAGTGCGAATGCGAAGACACGGTCTCGAAAAGACAGAACGAGAATACATCGACAAACTTGCTGACGCACTACCAGAGGGTGAATGGACTACGTATTTGATGGTTCTGAAGAACAGTGATAAGTGGGAATTTTTCAAGTTGTCGACGTTTATCGATAAACTCAAAGGCCACGAAATGAACTTCTGAAGATGGCGAAGTCAAAAAATGCTAATGTTGTTCAAGACGTCAATTTGTATTACAAAGCCGGAATGCTAGATAGTGTTTCGAGTCCTAAAATTCAGACGGCTTTTAGTGCAAGCATAAATGCTCCTCCACAAAATCAGAATCAATCACAGCCTCAGTATGATCAGAGTCCTCAAAGTTCTTACTCAAGCACTGGTTCAAATTCAACGTATCAAAGCCAAGCGAACCAGAATCAACAACAAAGTTCTTATCCAAATGTATATAAATGCAACATCGCAGTGAATTTGAACAATGTTGTTTCAGAACAAGTTGCAAAACAACATATGTCACTACTCGCTACCGTTTTAGAATCTTATGAATGTCTTATTGCCGGTAAGATCGGAAATCCGAGATGACCGCATAAGATTATGACCAGGTAGACGAGGAAGAACTCGAACTAATGGACATCAAATGGTCATTAGCTTTAATCATCAGGAGAGTGACAAAGTTCGTTGCACTCACAGGCAGTGACATAGGAAATTCCAGCAACAAATTAGGTTTTGACAAAACCAAAGTCACGTGCTTTAGATGTCGTCAAAAGGGCCATTTTAAAAGAGAGTGTAAGAACACCGAAGCAACCGGAAATCAAAGTCCTTTCGGAGGAGGAAATGAATATTACAAAAAGGCACTTCAATATAAACCATTTCCGAAGAAAACAAAGATTGAAATCCAAGAAAAATCTGACAATAGCACCGCTGAGAAAGCGACGGTGGCATCCAGTGAAGATGATGGTTTTGATTGGAACTATTACATTGGGAAAAAGACCGGAGTTGCTTTGATGGCGGAGATAGTTGAAGATAATTCTGCAGAGGAAGCAGCGGCGGCAGCTTAAGCAGCGGCAGCAGCAGAAGCAGCAGCTTTCGAACAAGCTATTCTGGAACAATACTTGCATCACAGCAGGAAGAAGAGGAATATATCCATATGCAGAGACAAAGAATTTTATCCTATAATTCTTGTGACAGTTTTGCAGGTCATTTGATGGAAGCTCGAAAGAACAAGTGGTTGAGGAGAAAAAGATTGATGAAGTGATCATTGATGTCACTCAAGAAATGAAAGTCGAAGACCTCAAGGACTTGGCAGATAAAGCTTTAATGGTGAATCTAACCAAGGTAGGTCCAGAGGTAAAAATTGTCGCGAAAGAAGTTGTCAAAGTACAAGTTGTAGAGGTTGAGAAACCTTGTACAAAATGTACTGAACCTTGTGTCGAATTTGCCGAAAAATCAAAGATCATCGTTGAAAACAATGTGCATAACGATTTGTTAAAATATGATTATCGCACAATGAAAGAAGCGTATGACAAAATGAAAAATGATTATGGCAGACTCGACAGAAAAAACATCGAACAACATGATAATATAAGAATGTTGAGTGGTATAGTAATGGATAAACAAAGAGCAATTAACACCTATATTAACACCATTGCTGAAATCAAACAACAACTTCAAGACATGACAATCGAAACTGAAAGAGTTCGACAATTGTTAAGAAGTTATACCACCAACGCGTATGTTATCGATCACATTCTTCCGACAATCTCAACGGAAGAAAAACCTAAAAAGAAAGCGGGCAAATAATATAGCTAGTTCCTCCGCCCCTTTGCGAGAAATACTGTGTTAAATCTGCAGACAGGATGGACAAGGCACTCAATGTTGAATTACTTTCTGAAAAGAAAGACGAGTTGCCAGAGAACATTGATATAGTCTTGCTAAATCTGATGATGATAACAATGGTGTGGTTAACAAAGTGGTTGAAAATGTTTTAAGTGATTCTGATGACGGCAGCTTCAAAAGCGCCAACGCGAGTTCTAAGAATTCCGACTCACAGACTGAAGATGACGATAAGTCATCAGAGGATGATCTAAGTGACGATCCTAATATTGTAATGTACAAACTTAAGGATTCGGATAGATTATATTCTGATGACAGTTTCCCGATTCAGAATGTGAAGGAAGAATTGCTAGACAAATTCTTTAAACTCGTGGAAGTCACATCAGAGGAATTGGTAATCAATGAACGAAAATTCTATTCCAAACCTAAAAGAAACAATTATCAAAGAAACGGTGGTGATCATCCGGAAAACTGGAGAGCGGGGCTGGGTTTAGAAGAAAAAACTGATGAATCTGTAAAGAAACCGTCAACAGTTCATGAATATAAAAACAAAAACATGAATTTTGTATATGGGACGAGTACAGTTCATGAGGAGAATTTGATTGGTAAACAGTCAAATGATGAGTTCAAGAAGGAGAAAGAAATTCGAGATAAAGCCAAGGTTACAAGTGGTGTCAAAACTTCAAGTAGGGTAAAACCACCCATTAAAGGACATCGACTTGATAATCGGACATGTTTCAAGTGCAATGAAATTGGTCATATTGCATGACAATGTCTGAAATCAAAACCGGCTTATCCTCGAAGAAGAGAATCAAATGTTGTAAAACCAAGGTATCTAGTGTTTGAAAAACCAATCAAGATTTTGAAAGAAATGAATCTTTACCAGAAGTTAAACCTAAAATAGAAAAGAAGTTTGAAAATTCTACTTTTGAAAAAGGAGAAACTTTTAAGGCAAACGAAAACAAATTTTATATCAAGAAAGCTAATATCAAATCTCAAGCCTGGATTACCAAGAAAAAGTCAACAACATCTGGTGTTATTAAGTTTGAGCTGGTAAAGACTGATAACACGAAGAATCTAAACCTGAAATCACTAAGTGTGAGCCTGTTAAGACTAGTGATAGCAAGAAAGAATCAAAATCTGAAATCATAATTGAAGCCACATCTGAAACTGTCAAAAATTCAAGTGGAAACAATTCAAAAGATAAAAAGAAGGTAAAGTTTTCAAATATAAACATCATAGAAAATTCAGATGAAGAATTCGATTATGTTGATGAGTTTGAATAAGATTTTGATGATGATTATCCAGTAAAACCCAAGACCAAGAAGGCTTGGGTAGAGCTTTTCACCTAATTTTTGAATTTTGCAGGGGCTCCAGAGATCCGTACTTTCAAAGTGGATTTTGGATAGTGGAGCGTCCAGTCATATGATGGGAATGAAGGCCTTGTTATTCGACATTAAAGCTATCGATGGTGGATATGTTGGATTTGCAGGAAATCAAGGTGGAAGGATAGTCGCCGAGGGAAAACTCTCCAATGGCGTAGTTTCATTTGATCACGTGAACTATATTGCAGAACTTGAGAACAATCTTCTGAGTATATCGCAGATTTGTGACAAGAAATTTACAGTCCATTTCAATGACAGAGAGTGTATTATCTTGAAGCTGGGATTCAAAATACCAGATGAGTGGATTCTGATGCGAGCACCGCGAGAGAATGATTTATATGTTCTTGATATGGGTGTTGCTACCACTTCATCAAAATCAGCACAATGTTTTGTATCAAAGGCTACTGAAAAAGATTCTATTCTTTGACATCGTAAGATGGGGCATATTCATTTGTGAAAAATGAATTTCTTGGTTCATAATGATCTTGTAGAAGGTGTAAATCTTCGAAGTTTTCAGATGTCTGATCATTGCTTGGAATGCAAGAAGGGAAATCAGATCAAGAAATCTTATCCGAAGAAAATTCTAAACTCAATCAAGTTGCCATTAGAACGTCTCCACATGGACTTATTTGGTCCTGTAAATGTTCGAAGCATCTCAGGAGACTTATATTGCTTGGTCGTGACAGATGACTATTCGAGATATTCATGGGTATTCTTTCAAGAATCAAAAGACGAAACGTTCGAGAACTTGGTTATTCTATTCAAGAAACTCGAGAATCTTTATCATCTGCTGGTCAGACGCTTAGAAGTGACAACGGCACAGAGTTTAAGAATAACAAAATGAAGGAATTCTGCAACGCAAAAGGGATTCTGCACGAGTTTAGTGCTCCCTATACTCCATAGCAAAACGGAGTAGCTGAACGGAAAAACAGAACTTTGATTGAAACTGCGAGAACCATGCTTGCAGATTCTAAACTTCCTCTCAGCTTCTGGAGTGAAGCGGTTGCTGCAGCTTGCTACACGCTAAACAGGGTTCTCACTGTCAAACCAACAATGAAAACATGTTTTGAGATGATAAACCGACGGAAGCCAAATTTGAAGTTCTTAGAACCATTCGGTACACCATGTACCGTAATAGATCAAGGTGGCAAATTCGGAGCTAAATCTCTTGAAGGTTTCTTTGTCGGATATGCGAGTCCATTGAGAAGAGTTTATGTTCCTTCATTGAGAAAGGTTATTGAAGCACAGCACGTGGATTGTTTCAACTACACAGATCCTATTCAAAGGAAAGGTGAAGCGTCGCTGTTTAACTATCAAGACCTTTGGAAGTCATTTGACTTGCCCGAAGAACCGACTGACGAAGAAGTTGTAGCGTTATACTACCTTCACCAGTCAGCAAATCAAGAACAAATTGTTCGACCAATTGTGGTTAATCCACCCACGTTGGATCCATCTTCTTCTGGCGCAAGTTCAAGCAATAGTGGTGTTCCGGCTGAAAATGTTTCTGCAACATTAACAACACCTGCTACTCCTCCAACAAATGCCTCTACGGAACCAGTGAATACAACAACGGAGCCCAGTATGCCTCAGAATCAAAATTTTGATTCAGATGAAGCATCAACATTTGATGCTGATGGGGAATCATCCTCTTTAATGAAGAAGTAGAGCAGATAACAAGTCTTCTTAATCAATCTGCAGTCCCGAACAAATGAAGCTTCATCAAGCTCTCCAAACATTGAATTGGTTGTTGATCTCAACATCACGAATCAGCAAAACTCAGTAGATGTTCCAAGTGAAGAATTATCGCGATCATATTCCTATCATCCATCAACAAATATTATCGGAGAACTTCAAACTGGTGTTAGAACTCGAGGGCAAATTAATAAAGCACTTAGTTGTTTCTACACACGCGTTGCTACAACCCATAATTATTGTTTCTATTCATGCTTCATCTCTCAGATTGAGCCTAAGACAGTTAATGAAGCTTTAGCCGATGAAAACTGGGTACAAGCAATGCAAGAAGAATTATTGAAGTTTGAGAAGTTGGGTGTGTGGAAGCTTGAAGACCTACCAGAAAATCAGAAAGCAATAGATACAAAATGGGTCTTTAAGTGTAAACGTGATGATAGAGGGGTTATTGTTCATAACAAAGCTAGGCTTGTTGTCAAGGGATTTCACCAGCAGGAAGGGATAGACTACACGGAAGTCTATGCACCAATAGCTCGATTGGGAATTTTTCTAGCTTTTGCATCATGGAAAGGATTTAAGGTCTATCAATTGGATGTCAAATCGGCTTTTCTGTACAGAAATTTACGCGAAAAGGTGTACGTTGGACAACCACCGGGGTTTGTCGAGCCACTTAACAAGAAGAAAGCGTACCTACTGGATAAAGCTCTTTATGGACTACACCACGCCCTGAGAACTTGGTACGAGATGTTATCGCAACATCTCGTCGGAAATGGCTTTATCAGAGGAACTGTGGATAGTACTCTTTTCACAAGAGAAGTTGATGGCCATCTAATTATAGTTCAAATCTGCGTTGACGACATCATCTTTGGATCTTCAAATGACAGTCTCTGCAAGGAGTTTGAGGGAATCATGAAAAAGAAATTCGAAATGTCCTCGATGGGCGAAATGAAGTTCTTTCTTGGTTTGCAAGTAGATCAGCTTCCGGATGGTATTTTCATTCACCAGACTAAGTATCTTCACGATATCTTGAAGAAGTTTGGAATGGAAAGCTTGAAGCCTCTATCTACACCTCTTGCTCTCAATCACGGCATTTGCGTTGACGAGACTGGAGCCAAAGTTGACGAGACGTTATACAGATTGATGATTGGATCGCTGATGTATCTGACGGCATCGCGCCCAGATATTATGTATCCAACCTGCCTATGCGCCAGATATCAGTCAAGCCTGACGATCTTACACATGCAGATCGTGAAGCGTATATTCAGATACCTGAAAGGATGCCCAAGCACCGGCTTGTGGTACCCGAAGAACGACAATTTCGACCTCACAGGCTATGCTGATTCCGATTTTGGTGTAGATAAGTTGAATTCAAAATCAACTACAGCGGGATGCCAGTCCTTCGGAACAAGAATGGTAACCTGGCAGTGTAAGAAACAGACTACGGTCGCTCTCTCTACCTGTGAAGCTGAGTATATCTCGGCCTCCAGCTGTTGTTCACATATTTTATGGATTCAACAGTAGATGAGAGACTATGGTCTGAAATTTTCTAGACACTCCGCTGTATGTTGATAACAAGGCAGCATCGATATAACTAAAAATCTGGTTCATCACTCACGCACAAAACACATTGAAATTCGTTATCATTTCATTCGTGATTGCTACGAAAAGAAATTGGTACGAATAGAAAAAATCCACACGACGAACAAAAGGCTGATTTTATACCAAACCATTTTCTTTGTCACGGTTTAAATACTTGCTGAGAATTAACGGTATGAAAAATTTGCTGACAGGTGCGGACGTTGAGGTTGAATACGGATCGGACGACGAGTTCGAGTGATCCACATTGGTTTGTAAATATCTTTCTACTTTAGAATTTTGTTAAAAACTAAAATCCAAAAAGATGTTTTTGATTTTAGGGGGAGAAATGTTAGAGAAAATACACAAACATCCGAAAATTTTTAAAATCAAAAAACATATAAAAATTCAAAATGTACAAAAACATTGAAAAAGACAAAAAAGAGTTTAGTGTTATAAAAGGAAATGATAGTACATCAGTGGACTATCACAGTATGCTAAAGAAATGTAAATTTAAAAGTTATAAACGAGTCTTACTGTGGATGTGTCGATAGTCTTAACACGTTCAGTAAACAGTTTTCGAGATATAAACTAAATTTTACAACTGCTTAATCTTGTTAAGCCTATCGACATATCCACAAGATTAAGCAGTTGTAAAATTTAGTTTATATCTCAAAAACTGTTTACTTAACGTGTTAAGCCTATCGACATATCCATAATAAGACTTGTTTATCACTTTTAAACTTTACATTTCTTTAGCATACTGTGATAGTCCACTGATGTACTACCATTTCCTTTTATGACACTGAACTCTTTTTGTCTTTTTCAATGTTTTTGTACATTTTGAATTTTTCATATGTTTTTGGAATTTAAAATTTTCGAATGTTTTGTTATTTTCTCTAACATTTCTCCCCCTAAAATCAAAAACATCTTTTTGGATTTTAGTTTTTAACAAAATTCTAAAGTAGAAAGATATTTACAAACCAATGTGGATCACGCGAACTCGTCGTCCGATCCGTATTCAACCTCAGCGTCCGCACCTGTCAGCAAATTTTTCATACCGTTAATTCTCAGCAAGTATTTAAACCGTGACAAAGAAAATGGTTTGGTATAAAAATCAGCCTTTTGTTCGTCGGTGTGGATTTTTTCTATTCGTACGAATTTCTTTTTGTAGCAATCACGAATGAAATGATAACGAATTTCAATGTGTTTTGTGCGTGAGTGATGAACCGGATTTTTAGTTATATCGATGGCTGCCTTGTTATCTACATACAACAGAGTGTCTAGAAATTGCAGACCATAGTCTCTCATCTGTTGTTGAATCCACAGAATCTGTGAACAACAGCTGGAGGCCGAGATATACTCAGCTTCATAGGTAGAGAGAGCGACCGTAGTCTGTTTCTTACACTGCCAGGTTACCATTCTTGTTCCGAAGAACTGGCATCCCGCTGTAGTTGATTTTGAGTTCAACTTATCTACACCAAAATCAGAATCACAATAGCCTGTGAGGTCGAAATTGTCGTTCTTCGGGTACCACAAGCCAGTGCTTGGGCATCCTTTCAGATATCTGAAGATTCGCTTCACAATCTGCATGTGTAAGATCCTCGGGCTTGATTAAAGAAAACGATTTATAGGATCGGATCTTCCAGACAAAGTTGTGTATATCAGTTGCTGACAAAAGAGGTTATACATTTGGGATTCCGTGATCACAGGAAGTTCAGATTTTCAGTTCATGATACAGAGTGATGCTTAAGGGTTAGAGTCCTGATCTCCGGTTAAGGAACAGTTAGCTGGATTAGCAGTCGTTAGTACCGATGAAGGAACTGAGGACGTTCAAAACGTTCAGTGATGATCTTAGGATTAGTGACTAGCTCCGACGACAGATGGTTTCAAAATTACCAAGGAGATCTGAAGTTATCCCAGATACGCTAACTGATGAAAGCCTTTGGTGGCCATTATTTTTAGTCTTCAAGCAGATGAATCATTCTTTTCTTTGGACTAACCACCATTAGATGATGATGTGTGGTGATTAAGTGGCGCTGGTCTACCGGAGATAGCTATATATCTGTCATTGTGACTGAAGAGGAAGAATGTGATTTTGGTCACAGACGTATGTTTCTTAGATTCGATGCTTTACCAGATTATCTGTTTTCGATGAAGATTTGCTGATTGAGCAGATTACCGATTTGCTGATCAAATCTTTCTGAAGGGTGCTTAACTGCGATTACGGAAATCGGGATTTCGGATTTTCGAGGGTAGTCGTTGATTTAAAGTTTTCCGATGCGGTGATTCGAAGTTTCTATCAATTGCCGGTTGAGTTTTTTGATACTTTAGGAGTGTGCGGAATAAACTCTCGATGCTCAACGCTTATTCAAAAACTGAACTCGGATGCGGTTATCGTCGAAATGGAGAAACTGCTGCATTGATTAGCTTTGAGTTGATGGTTATTCGAGAAAATTTGTCAGTCAAGTAAATCAGAGGATTCGGAAACCACGCAACCAAAGATCTGAACTGGAGATTTCAACGAAAGTTGTTAATGCAAACCCGGATCAATTAAGGGTATACTCCACAGCAAAACGGAGTAGCTGAACGGAAAAACAGAACTTTGATTGAAACTGCGAGATCCATGCTTGCAGATTCTAAACTTCCTATTAGCTTTTGGAGTGAAGCGGTTGCTACAGCTTGCTACACGCTAAACAGGGTTCTCACTGTCAAACCAACAATGAAAACATGTTTTGAGATGATAAACCGACGGAAGCCAAATTTGAAGTTCTTAGAACCATTCGGTACACCATGTACCGTAATAGATCAAGGTGGCAAATTCGGAGCTAAATCTCTTGAAGGTTTCTTTGTCGGATATGCGAGTCCATTGAGAAGAGTTTATGTTCCTTCATTGAGAAAGGTTATTGAAGCACAGCACGTGGATTGTTTCAACTACACGGATCCTATTCAAAGGAAAGGTGAAGCGTCGCTGTTTAACTATCAAGACCTTTGGAAGTCATTTGACTTGCCCGAAGAACCGACTGACGAAGAAGTTGCAGCGTTATACTACCTTCACCAGTCAGCAAATCAAGAACAAATTGTTCGACCAATTGTGGTTAATCCACCCAAGTTGGATCCATCTTCTTCTGGCGCAAGTTCAAGCAATAGTGGTGTTCCGGCTAAAAATGTTTCTGAAACATTAACAACACCTGCTACTCCTCCAACAAATGCCTCTACTGAACCAGTGAATACAACAACGGAGCCCAGTATGCCTCAAAATAAAAATTCTGATTCAGATGAAGCATCAACATTTGATGGTGATGGGGAATCATCTTCTTCAATGAAGAAGTAGAGCAGATAACAAGTCTTCTTAATCAATCTGCAGTCCCGAACAACAGAAATGAAGCTTCATCAAGCTCTCTAAACGTTGAATTGGTCGTTGATCTCAACATCTCGAATCAGCAAAACTCAATAGATGTTCAAGTGAAGAATTGCCGCGATCATATTCCTATCATCCATCAACAAATATTATCGGAGAACTTCAAACTGGTGTTAGAACTCGAGTGCAAATTAATAAAGCACTCAGCTGTTTCTACACACGCATTGCTACAACCCAGAACTATTGCTTCTATTCATGTTTCATTTCTCAGATTGAGCCAAAGACAGTTAATGAAGCTTTAGCCGATTAAAATTGGGTACAGGCAATGCTAGAAGAATTATTGCAGTTTGAGAAGTTGGGTGTGTGGAAGCTTGAAGACCTACCAGAAAATCAGAAAGCAATTGATACAAAATGGGTCTTTAAGTGTAAACGTGATGATAGAGGGGTTATTGTTTGTAACAAAGCTAGGCTTGTTGTCAAGGGATTTCACCAGCAGGAAGGGATAGACTACACGGAAGTCTATGCACCAGTAGCTCGCTTGGAATCTATTCGAATTTTTCTAGCTTTCGCATCATGGAAAGGATTTAAGGTCTATCAATTGGATGTCAAATCGGCTTTTCTGTACGGAAAATTACGCGAGAAGGTGTACGTTGGACAACCACCGGGGTTTGTCGATCCACTCAACAATAAGAAAGCATACCTACTGGATAAAGCTCTTTATGGTCTACACCAAGCCCCGAGAGCTTGGTATGAGACGTCTCAACGACATCGACAGACACCTTGATTGAAGTTGCAGAATATTCAAGCACGGCTCAAAGTTTTGAAGTTCAAGATCAAGCTTCGACAGTAACGAACAAAGGGGAATCTGTTGATGCACTATTGTGTTCGTCACTTATCGAATAGGCTAGATTGAGCATGTGTTGAATATTGTATAGGTAGAATCGAACACACGACCGAAATACGGAGTGTATAGTGTAAAAGGGAATAAGTTCGCCCGAACTTGACCTGTGGAGGTCAAGTTCGCTCGAACTTGCATATGCAATTTCGCCCGAACTCATCTTCACTCCAACGAACTTGTCTCCCTATATATAGGTGTGTTGTTCATTTTGTCATTTAAGTTTTTGGCATCCCTACGAGGAGGTGCTGCCGGATTCTCTCCAGGAACTCCAGCAGCTGGACTTATAAAGATGTATACTCTTTCGGTATGAATGAAGACTTCCGCTGCATTCTGTTTCTACTCCTTTCTAATAACATTCTACCGAATCGGTTTACGTTTATCCACTAACTTCCATCTATAACCGCCTGATCACGGACCTTCAATTGGTATCAGAGCTAGAATAGCCTGATTTGATAGTATCAAGACAAGAACACTTCTATTTCTACTCCATTCTTCTCTTTTTCTTAACTTTTGAACATAAAATGAAGAATTCACGGTCAAAATATTTTGAATTTTGAATATATCATGTAAAATGCAACAAAGATAAACCCTTGAAAGATTGGAGACCAAATTCAACCGAATTCATGTCAAAATTTTGAAAAAACTATGTTTTTGAAAGCCCCCATGATCGAACTTGTTGGCCATGTTCGGCCGAACTTATACTAAAACATCACTTTTCAAGTGATTTTTAGCAAGTTCGCCCGAACTTGAGTAGTTTTTGAAGAAATTTCAACTAAGTTCACTCGAAGTTACTACTTTTTCATTGATTTTACACCAAGTTCGACCAAACTTGTGTAAAATCAAGAAAAATTAAGTAAGTTCGCCCGAACTTACTAGATTTTTATCAAATTCTTGAAGATAAGTTCACCCGAAGTTCTGTTGGATTTGTCTCTCAAGTTCGACCAAACTTTAAGCAAAGTTTTTAAAAACAAATCTACCAAGTTCGGCCGAACTTGTTAGAAAATCTGAGAATTCTCCATTTATTACTACAAGTTCGACCGAACTTGTAGTAGGACTAAGTGTTTTCAAAGTTTTTGAAAATTTTCAGAATACACGTTTCATTATTCAAAATGGAGGATCAACTTAGAGCTTTTATGTCCAGAGCTAGTTCGTCAAATGCCAATGTGATCAATCAAGTCAATCTTGATAATGAAATGGGAACGACTGTCAAACCGCCCAAGTTAATGAGCATGGACGAGTACGAAGCATGGAAAGAGAAATTTACCTAGTGGGTTCAAGCCATGCACTTCGCTGGCTGGGTGTCAATTGAAAGAGGCTACACTGTTCCGGTAGATGAACATTAACAAGTTCTTGAAAAGTACAACTACTCGACGGTTCAGAAAGATGAATATATCGCCGAAAAAAAGATGATCAGTCTCATCCAACAGTCTATCAAAGAAGATATCCTGATTTTGCTACCAGAGTATGCTACTCCAAGAGATCTTTGGTTGTCATTACAGAAGAAGTATCTAGGCAGTGCCGAAATGATCAAAAGCAAAAAGGCACTTATCCTGAAAGAGTTCGATATCTTCACTATGCTAAAGAATGAGACCATAAAGCAAATGATCGAGCGTTTCTGTCATCTTAAAGTGAAAATGCGAAGACAAGGTCTCGAAAAGACAGAACAAGAATACATCGACAAACTTGCTGACGCACTACCAGAGGGTGAATGGACTACGTATTTGATGGTTCTGAAGAAAAATGATAAGTGGGAATTTTTCAAGTTGTCGACGTTTATCGATAAACTCGAAGGCCACGAAATGGAACTTTTGATGATGGCGAAGTCAAAAAACGCTAATGTTGTTCAAGACGTCGGTCTGTATTACAAAGCCGGAATGCTAGATAGTATTTTGAGTCCTCAAATTCAGACGGCTTTTAGTGCAAATATGAATGCTTCTCCATAAAATCAGAGCCAATCACAGCCTCAGTATGATCAGAGTCCTCAAAGTTCTTACTCAAGCACTAGCTCAAATTCAACTTATCAAAGCCAAGCGAATCAGAATCAACAACAAAGTTCTGATCCAAATGTTTATAAATGCAACATCGCAGTGAATTTTAACAATGTTGTTTCAGAACAGGTTGCAAAACAACATATGTCACTACTCGCTACCATTAAAATCTTATGAATGTTTTGTTGCCGGTAAGATCGGAAACCCCGAGATGACCGCAGAAGATTATGACCAGGTAGACGAGGAAGAACTGGAACTAATGGACATCAAATGGTCCTTAGCTTCGATCATCAGGAGAGTGACAAAGTTCGTTGCACTCACAGGCCGTGACATAGTAAATTCCAGCAACAAATTGGGTTTTGACAAAACCAAAGTCACGTGCTTTAGATGCCGACAAAAGGGGCATTTTAAAAGAGAGTGTAAGAACACTGAAGCAACCGGAAATCAAAGTCCTTTCGGATGAGGAAATGAATATTACAAAAAGGCACTTCAATATAAACCATTTCCAAAGAAAACTCAGGTTGAAATCCAAGAAAAACCTGACAATAGCACTACTGAGAAAGCTATGGTGGCATCCAGTGAAGATGACGGTTTTGATTGTAATTATTACATTGGGAAAAAGACCGGAGTTGCTTTGATGGCGGAGATAGTTGAAGATAATTCTGCAGAGGAAGCAGCGGCAGCAGCTGAAGCAGCAGCTATGGAACAAGCTCTTCTGGAACAATAATGGCATCAACAGCAGGAAGAAGAGGAATATATTCATATGAAGAGACAAGGAATTTTATCCTCTAATTCTTATGATAGTTTTGCAGGTCATTTTGATGGCAGTTCGAAAGAACAAGTGGTTGAGGAGAAAAAGATGGATGAAGTGATCATTGATGTCACTCAAGAAGTGAAAGTCGAAGACCTCAAGGACATGGCAGATAAAGCTTTAATGGCGAATCTAACCAAGGTAGGTCCACAGGTAAAACTTGTCGAGAAAGAAGTTGTCAAAGTACAAGTTATTGAGGTTGAGAAACCTTGTACAAAATGTACTGAACCTTGTGTCGAATGTGCTGAAAAATCAAAGATCATCACTGAAAACAATGTGCATAACGAATTGTTGAAATACGATTATCGCACAATGAAATAAGCGTATGACAAAATGAAAAATGATTATGGCACACTTAACAGAAATAACATCGAACAACATGATAATATAAGGATGTTGATTGGAACGGTAATGGAAAAACAAAGGGCAATTAACATCTATATTAACACCATTGCTGAAACTAAACAACAACTTCAAGACATGACAATCGAAATTGAAAGAGTTCAACAGTTGTTGAGAAGTTAAACCACAAATGCATATGTTATTGATCACATTCTTCCGACAATCTCAACGGAAGAAAAACCTAAAAACAAAACTGGCAAAGAATATAGCAATGTTCCTCCACCCCTTTGCGAGAAGTACTGTCGCAAAACCGCAGATGGGATGGATAAGGCACTCAACGTTGAGTTACTTTTTGAGAAAAAAGATGAGTTGCCAGAGAATATTGATATAATCTATGCTAAATCTGATGATGATAACAACGCTGTGGTTAACAAAGTGGTTGAAAATATTCTAAGTGATTCTGATGACGGCAGCTTCAAAAGCGCCGACTCGAGTTCAAAGAATTATGATTCACAGTCTGAAAATGACGATAAGTCATCAGAGAATGGTCTAAGTGACGATCCTAATGTTGTAATGTACAAAATTAAGGATTCGGATAGACTATACTTTGATGATAGCTTCCCGATTCAGAATGTGAAGGAAGAATTGCTTGATAAATTCTTTAAACTCGTGGAAGTCACATCAGATGAATTGGAAATTAACAAACAAAAATTCTATTCCAAACCTAAAAGAAACAACTACCGAAGGAATGGTGGTGATCATCTGGAAAACCGGAGAGCAGGGTTGGGTCTAGAAGAATCAGATGAACCAGTAAAGAAAGTGTCACCATTTCATGAATATAAACAAAAACATGAATTTTGTATATGGGACAAACATGGTTCACGAACAGAGTTTGATTGGTAAACAATCAAATGATGAGTTTAAAAAGGAGAAAGAAATTCGAGATAAAGCCAAGGTTACAAGTGGTGCCAAAACAACAAGTGGGGTAAAACCACCCACGAAAGGATATCCACTTGATAATCGGACATGTTTCAAGTGCAATGAAATGGGTCATATTGCACGACAATGTCTGAAATCAAAACCGACTTATCCTCGAAGAAGAGAATCAAATGTTGTAAAACCAAGGTATCCAGAGTTTGTAAAACCAATCAAGATTTTGAAAAGAAATGAATCTTTGCCAGAAGTTAAACCTAAAATAGAAAAGAGGTTTGAGAATTCTACTTTCGATAAAGGAGAAACTTCTAGGGCAAATGACTACGCTCATGAATTTGGACATTTATGGACATTAGGAGGGGTTTTGGACGTAAAACATGAAATAAACATACAATCCACGGATGAAAAGTAAAACTGAATGGATAGGATTGTTAGAAAACCATTTACGAACAGATCTATGGTGGATTCATCTCGAAATTCGAAGAAATAAGGATTCTGGATCGAAAAATGTGAAAAATGGGCTGATTTGAGGGATTAAGTTCGCCCGAACTTGACTTATATTGGTCAAGTTCGACCGAACTTGTACCATTTTTGATCAAGTACGCCCGAACTTGATCAAGTTCGCCCAAACTTGATCAAGTTCGCCCGAAATTGATCAAGTCCGCCCAAACTTAACTCAAGTTCGCCCGAACTTGTGAGTTGGGAGACCAAGTTCGCCCGAACTTGGTCCAATGCCTAAAAAAATTTTGTTGATCGTATTGATGTGATGAGTGTCCAGAAAAAATTTGGCGATAGAAATTTTTTCGAGTTTTCGAAGACCGAACCGGCACGTTCGAGGACACCGTCTAGAGCTTCAGAGTACAGATTTGGAGATACGGTCACAGAATTTTGAAGATAACGGGAGAGTCATTGATACCGATGCAGAATGTTGATCTTTTGGGTGTCGTGACTAGTAATGGTCCTAAACGTTAAATCCGCATTTGTTAAAAACTGAAAATTCCAGATTTGAGGGGGAATTTCAGTAAAAATTTCAGTATGGTCAAAATTTGCAAAAATGAGAGGGAATAAAAAATTTCAATATTTGAAGATTCCGGCATTTTTGAAATTTGTGACTACTGCAACAGTATCCGGGTGGTTACAGATTGCAGATTATTGGGAAATGCAGAGGATTGAGACTCATTGGGTATTTCCAATTTATGTCTATTTTGAAAGTGAGTGGTTATATAACTGAGTCTTGGAAGAGTTGTTTATCAGATTCTGAGGTCATGGTTGTGGATTGACTCCTGAGTCGCGCGTATGGTTTGGAAGCACACACGACTGCCTATCTTTAACTCTACTTTGCACATGAACTATTGACTGGACTAACCGCCAGGAGATAGGGATGCTCTGGTACCACTTGTAGGACCGATCCTTGATGCTTAGGAACCTAAATTTGATATCTAACGTCCATAATGGCGGAAATATTACGTCGTGTTTACCAATAGACAAGATTTAATCAGTTAATCGTCAGTTTTATAGATCAAACGTTCTGGTTACAAACTGACAGAGCTTCGCCTCTGAAATGCCAAAGTTACAAATGAAGTAGGCTAGCTAGGTATTTATAGAGATGCAAGTTCGCCCTAGGAGACACCTAAGTTCGCCCGAACTTGCCTTAGCAAGTTCGCCCGAACTTGGTTATACATGATAGTCATGGGCGAACTTGCTTACACTGTTCATAAATACTTCATTCACCTAGTCTATTCAGCTCTATACTCTCGATATAAGACTAAGACATAGACATTATGCACCAACAAAAATACATCTTCAGCCGAATGTTTAGTGATCTCTTGTGAGGTACATAAACTTGTATATAAATAAATAGAATTTTAAAAGAGGCTTGTTAAGCCTAAATAAATAATTTTTCTTAAAAATGTTCTAAATATATCATGACGAATAGGATTGTAAATAATGAAAAAACAAAATTTTAATTAAGATCTTGGACTCCGGACACTCAAAGACAAACTACAAAACTTCTTCTCTACCTATTCCATTTGGGTGTGTAAGCCACATTTAAAAAGTTTTGCTTGAGGACAAGCAAAGATTCAAGTGTGGGGATATTTGATGTGGGAAAAATGCAACATATAAATTACATCAACTGAGGCATAAAACTAACCCTTTTAGTACTAATGTTGGAAAAAGCACGTTTCTTTGTTCCTTTTGTATTTTCAAGATTAAAAGAGCATAAAAGAACGAAAGAAGCAAATAAACAGCCGAAACCAACATAAATACGAAAAGAAGGAATAAAGAAGCATGCCCGACCCCTCAGCAACACCCCAAAAAGACAAAAACAAAGTTACAGAAGACGACCACGGGCCGTGTCCATCCAACACGGGGCGTGGTCAGACCTCACACTTCAAGAAAAAACCTGCAGAAGCTTCTACGCCCATCACAGGGCCGTGCCTAGGCCAACATGGGGCGTGGTCAACTATAAGATTTGCATAATCTAGATAGTACAGTGAACAGATTGACCACGGGCCGTGGCCCTCTGCTGACAGATGCAGTTGATGAAGAAAGAGAAGAATGATGGCCACGGGCCATGCCCACTGGACACAGGGCCGTGGCCGGGCCTCTGTTTTGACTATAAATAGGGGTGCTTGGTTCCCTTCAAAGGCATCCGTTGGCAAACCACTTCTCTCTCACTTTGCCACCACTCCACCACCAATTACAACACCAACACCCACCACCGTCATCCATCAATCATCTTTAGAGTGTGTAGTAGTCTTGGGATCCAAGATAGATTGTAAGGGTTCTTGTCAAACAAAGGCCATGCTTGGCTAAATTCCTTACATCACTTGGTGAAGACTAATCTTTTATGTATTACTTTTAGTTTTTAATCTTTCGGCACTTTTTATTTGGGTATGTATTAATGACTTTAATAACTAGTTTCTTATGTTGAAAGTGAATTTTCCTAACCATTTCTTCATGATGTCATTGATTTGCTCATTCGTGTCTTTACGGTCTATATAAAGCATGTTAACTACTTGGAAGGGGGTTAGAAGGGTGGTTTGGTAAAGTTCTTGTCTCGTTCAGTGTATAGATCATGCGAGGACTTGGTTCAAGCTTACTAGGGCTTCCTTCAATACTCTATGGGTATTAGATGGCGGGGGCGCGAATGGCTTGAACCCCTCATATGTAAACTACTATTAATACTTTTGTTGGAACTAAGTTTGAAATTGCTTGTAGTTTTTGTTTCAGAGAATGGAAAATGGATTGAATTATAAACAAAATGCAGCGGAATTAATTAAAAACTTTTACTACAAGCAATTGGTCATTTGTTTTCATCACCATCATGCTTTCAAGTTGATAAACTTTGCATGTGATTCTCAAACTCCCCCTTAGCCAATTACAATTGTTTGATAGTAAGAAATGAAGAAGATAAAGTGCGAAATGATCTTTTTCAGGAAGACCAAGTTAACAGTTACAACGATCACCTATTTATACTAACTATCTAACCACTGAGCATCTTTTATGACGTCGTGGTTGATAGTGACAGCTAACAAAACGTCACTTACTAAAACACTGTTCTAACTATACTATCAGTGCAAGGCACTGTTACATTGATTAAAGTAAAGCTATGCTAAGCTCTGATCTCTATCCTCTGATCTTGATTCTTCTGTCAGACCTTTGCTTCTTGAACTATCAGATGATAGGAACAGATCTTTAGGGAAAGCAGTGTAAAGGTTGATCAGTGGTTTGTAACCACTGATAGTTGAACCAAAGCTCGGATAGTGTATTTGGCTTTGATATCATCTGTTCCTTTGTTAGGGTTCGATCCCAACAATCTCCCCCTGGAACAGATGATGCCAAAACACTTGTTTATTCTTGGTTTTTATTCCTCAATAGAAGCTCCCTGATTTGGCCTTTAAACTGTAATTCAAAATTCAGAGAGACTTCATCATCATCATCCTTTTCGAGTGTCAGATCCAAAAGATCTTGAAGGTCTTCCGCATTTAGCTCATATGCAGCCTCCATGATCATCTTGAAAGCATCACCATTAGACTTGAGCAATGTCAATTCATGGGAGCCTCTTTCGACTTTCCACTTTAGAATTTTGGGTCGTCTGGTTTTCTAAGATGACTTTTATTGATTGAGGTTTGGAGAGCTTTTTGTTGAACTATCTTTGTCAATTGAGCTCTGAGCTTATCACTAGCTTCATCTGTGTGATAGTTAACCATGTTCTGAATTCCCTCCTTGATGTGTTCAAACACTCTCTTGTCTTCTTCATCTACTTTTTCTTGCCTTTTTAACTGATTTAAGGCAAGGATGGAGAGGGCAAATGATGAGATAGGCTTTTTGGAGTGTTGAGCTTTTTGAACATCATCTGATGGAGGATAGATTGGTTTAGGAGGCGTGCTTGGATCTTTCTTTCTCCTCTCTTCTAACATCTTGTAATTATCAATTACCTTGGCTTCTCCCCACCTTATCACTTGGTTCCTTGAGCCATAGTGATTTTGTATCAGCTCTTCCTTCATTCTCTTAAGCTTCAAAGCTCTGTCAGACATATCTTTCTTATGTTGTTCCTAGTTTGGAGGAGTTGGATTATTGAGAGGATCCTTTAACATTTTTTACATTCTTTTAATCTCTTCTCTCAACTCATCTATACTCCAATCCTTAAACTGTGCCTTTGTTGCTTTGTATTGCTTGTTCTTCATGATGTGCTCAATGAGTTCATTTTTAAGGAACTGATCTTCCCTCTCTGACAGCTTGTTACTCAGGTCTTTGACAAAATTTTGCAATGTTCTGGCTTTGCCGAGCTGAGAAGACATGATGGTCTATATCTCTCTATCACTTTTACCAGCTGATTCTCTTTTTGCCATATCCTCTGCTTGTTTCAACTTGAGTTCAAGTTACTCATCAATATTTTTCAGGTCTTGGGTAGCCATCAAGAGATAATATGATTCTTTTATCAGGATTTTCTTCAGAGTAGAAGCTTAGAATCTCCGCCCTGACTACTAGTAAGTCAAGTGGATATAATTTTGCTGCAGGAACAACGTTAAAGGGATCAGTGGTTTGAGTTGTGGATGGTGGAAGCATTGATGTGGAGGTCAGTGGTTGTGATGATAGAGGAGTAGGAGCAGGAAAGATCTCTTCTTCATTCACAATTTTTGTTATCTTTCTCCTTTTGAATTTAACTTCGGGTGATGATGGATGAGTTTGTGTTGGTAGAGATTTGGTGGATGTATCAAAAATGGTTATGGCAGTGGATGGGTTTGCATCTGCTGCAACCTCTGCTGTACCAACAGATGTTGGCACAATGGTTGCTGTAACATCTGCTGTGGTATTGATAGGTGTGGAAGTTGAAGTGAGTGTACTTGATTTTTTGAAGAGCAGAGGTTTCAATGGTTGGATTTGTAGCAGGCTCAGTTTTGGAAGGTGTGAATGTTGGTTGCCTTGCTTTTCTAGCAGGTCTTTCTTTTGTTGAAGAACCAACCTCTTCCTTTTCTTTTTGTTGCTTAATCTTTTGCGCAACCAATACCTTGCCATCAAGGTACACTTTTCTCTTCTGCTTCTCATTTTCTCTGGCCAAGATGTCATCTCTTAAATCCTTTTTCTTTGAACCATCTTGCCTGGGAATATCCACTGTTGGCTATGCCATCTGATCATCAATTGTAAGCTTCTTTTGCCCCATAAGTTTCTCCCCCTTTTTGGCATCATCCTCTGTGGGTACAAAAATTACTGTGGGTGGAGCAGTACCAGTGGTTTGGAAAATAGGAGCTTCTATAGCTCTAATGTCTGCCCTGGTATCCATGAATCTTGCTTCAACCATGTTTCTTACTTCCTGCATTTGATTTTATGTTGTTGATCTGAGAAGTGCGTTTGTTACTGAAACAGAGGGTCTAGGGCTTGTTGCAGATAAGCAGTGGTTAAGACAGAGGGTTGGCTCTTTATAGCTAACACCTGCTGCACAAGACTTTTGATCTCACCAACAAAAGTTTCAAGTGTTGACACTCTCTCCGTCAATTCTTTGTATTTTAGTTCATCACCTAATTTAATAGGTTCATCTGAACTCCTACCTGAGGTGGTAGTTTTATCTAGGGGATCATTAGCATGTGCTTCACCCTTATATGCCCCTTGTTCTTGGTTCTGGGGACTTCCCACTACATCAGAGGTTACCTTGGTAGCCTCAGCAGTGGTTGCCTTCAACAGAGACTTAGAAATGTAACCACTGTCCAAAGGAAAACTAGGTAGTTTTGCAATTGTAATGGCTGCTCTAGTTGAACTATCACCAAGGGTTACATGTAACCCAAGGGATGTAGCCTCTTCATTTGCTGATGGGCTAGCAAACAATAGAGAATCAGACCCAGTATCATGTTGAAGTATATTCTCAATGATAAGTTGGAGAGAAGACTGGATAATGTCTGCTCTAATTCAATTGCATTCAGCAAGGGTATAAATGTTGGTGGTAGTGATTTTGTTGGAGAAGGGATAGGTGCAGAAAGAGACATTGCCCTGGGAGAGGCGCTGTGGAAGATAGAATCAAGTGGTCCTAGAGCTTCATAATTTGGTGTCCCTGTGTTTACAACCTGATCCTTTTGTGAGGATGCAGGAGGAGTTTCATAGCCAGGTTGAGATCTTTCACCCATCTGCTGTGAAGAAGTAGCAGCAGTGGTTTGTGACCTTGGTGGTGTCACAGGGTTAACCTCTGGTTTCTCATCTTCCAGAGGACCCTTTTTGGGTTTGGTGGGTTTTCTGAATGTCTTTGTTGGTTTCTTTTTGGTGATTTTAGGTGTGGGTTTCAGAGCAGTGGTTGCAATGCTCTGATCACCTAGAGCAGTGGGCTCAGTAGCAGGGGAAGAGATTGAACATTTTGTTCTTGAAAAATTGGCTCATCCTCCTCTACTTTTGTTTTGGAAGCTTTTTCAAGATTTGTTAACCGTGTAAAAACTTCATGAGTTAGGCAGCCAGATGTGGACACTGCGCCTTTTTTACTTGCTTCAGATCTGATCTGATCTTGCAAATAAATACTCAAGAATCGAGGATGTATCAAGAAAGCTTTTCTTTTTGAAATATTTTTAAAATTATTGACAATCTCATGAAACAAAACCTGGGAATAGTTAAAATTTGATTCAGTCAAAATTGCAAATCCCATATATTGCATGTTTAAAGGAATTTCATTAAAAGCAGTTGATTTTGCAGAAAGACATGTTAAAAGAGTATGGAAAAAGAATTTCATCGCTGGAAAATTGGGTTTAAAGATTGTCATACCTTTCATCTGACCAGTGTAACCCCTTTCCACAAACTCTGCTAGCATCTCTCTTTAAGAAAAGGACACAGGTGTGTCATATCATTCAGTTGAAAGACCTGAGAGATCGATTGTGGTGTGATTTGCATAGGAGTACCCCAACCTTTGAGATTATAGCATAAGGAACACCATCAGCGGATGTTTTGACCTTAGCATAAAACCAGAAATCCCGAAGAGAATCGATGTAAATCTTGGTCTTGGTTTCGAGCTTGTGTTTAAATTTCGATTCTTTGAGAATCCGGATCATCGTATGGTATCTTGTATTGACCTCAGTTTCTTCTAATATTGCATTGTAATTGTGTGGGTTTTGATGATTAAGACGAATGGTGGTAATTCTTGCTTTGATTTAGCCTTTGATTTTGTTTTGGGAGCCATGATTTTAGTGAAAATTGTTTTGAGATTTTTGAAATTGATACAGTTTGATGAACCCTCTGTTCTTGATAGAACATGGTTTTTATAGGATTTTAGAAAAAGTGATGATGACATGGCATCTGATGCAACAACTGTCGAATAACATCTGCTCACGTGTAACCTCTGTTCTCTAAATGGAAGACAGTTGTTTGGCTAACCACTGTTGGTAAATGTGATTAGTGGATAAGAACAGTGGTTACAACTATCAGAGGATACACTTTTTGACAGTGGATAGATTTTTCTAAACGAACAGTGTTTTTATGCTCAGTGCTTTGAACAGACTTTGAGGATTTATTGAAAAATTCAATTTTAAACTATTTTTAAGGATGGATTTGATTTTCTAAAACATTTTATTGCTATTTACACATGGATCACAAAGAAGTTTTGTTTTTAATCCATGTTTTGCATTCCAAGCCTAGAAATCAAATTGTCAAAAGTGTGAGCATCAAGTGCTTTTGTCAACACATCTGCCAATTGATCTTTAGTATGGACATGTTGTAAAGAAATCAAACCTTATTCATAGCAATCCCTCACAAAGTGATGTCTGATGTCAATGTGCTTGGTGGTGGAATGAGATACAGGATTTTTGATGATATTTTCTGCTGCTTGACTATCAATTTTGAGTGGTGTTTTCAAGGCAGTGATACCAAAATCCAGCAACTGATTTTGAAGCCACAAGATTTGAGTAGTACAACCTGCAGCAGCTATATACTCTGCCTCAGCAGTGGATGTAGAAACTGCAACTTGCTTCTTGCTTTGCCATGACACCAAGCAATCACCTAGGAATTGGGCTCCTCCAGATGTGGACTTCCTTGTTGTTTTACATCCAGCAAAATCACTATCAGGATATCCTGCAAGCTCAATATTACCATTAGCTGGATACCAGATACCAAGTGTAGGAGCACCTTTTATGTATCTGAATATCCTTTTTATAGCAATAAGATCTGATTTTCTTGGCAATGACTGTGATCTGGCACACACACATGTTGCAAACATGATGTCTGGCCTTGATGCAATTAGGTACAGTAAAGACCCAACCATGCTTCTATACAATGTTTGATCAACAAAGTCATCTTTGCCATCAAATGTGACTACCTTGGATGTTGCCATGGGTGTGCTGCAAGGTTTACAATCATCCATATCAAATTTCTTAAGTAGTTTTTTCACATGCTTATTTTGATGTATGAAAGTGCCATGTTGCATTTGTTTGACTTGTAAACCAAGAAAACATTGCAACTCACCCATTGCACTCATCTCAAACTCAGCTGCCATAAGTTTTCTGAACTCTTCACACATGGCAGTGCATGTGGATCCAAAGATGATGTCATCCACATAAATTTGGACAAGCATCAAATCTTTTCCTTTTCATTTTAGAAACAGGGTTTTATCAATCCTACCTCTGGTGAAACTATTGGATAAGAGAAAAGTGGATAGAGTTTCATACCAGGCTTTGGGTGCTTGTTTTAGACCATAGAGTGCTTTGTTTAACCTGTAAACATGATCAGGATGGAATGCATCTTCAAAACCAGGAGGTTGACACACATAGACTTCTTCCTTGATCTTTCCATACAGGAAGGCACTTTTGATGTCCATTTGATACACCTTAATGTTGTGGTTTGCAGCAAAGGCTAAGAACAGTCTGATAGCCTCCAATCTTGCAACTGGAGCAAATGTTTCATCATAGTCTACGCCTCCTTCCTGTCTATAGCCTTGAACCACGAGCCTTACTTTGTTTTTGACAACAATGCCCCTTTCATCTGTTTTGTTCTTGAAGACCCACTTTGTGCCAATAGGACTTACAGCTTTTGGCAGTGGTACAAGTTCCCATACTTGTTGTCTTCTGAACTGTAGGAGCTCTTCTTGCATGGCTTCTACCCAACTGTTGTCTTTTAGTGCCTCTTGGTACTTGACAGGTTGTGTGAGTGATAGAAAGCCTGGTAAAAAGACAAATGTTTTGGGATTGGCTTCTAGTAAGCACTCCCTCATTGATGTTACCAATAACTTGATCCACAAGATGGCTTTTGAGGAAAATCAAATCACCTTGATACGGGATAATAGCATTTTGAGGTGAAGCTTGCAAATGTGTATCATCTGAGCTACCCTCTATTGGTGAATTTGATGGTCCAGCCCCTAACTGGAATGGTGGTGGAGGAATTGGTGGAATGGATGTGAAAGTGGGTTGACTTTTGTCCATTTGTTGTGGGCTTTTATCAACAGATGTTTGGTTTTCAGAGCTGGCAGAGGTTTGAGTGCTAAAACCTTGAATTTTGTGAGTCCTAAACAAGCCTTACACAAAACTCTCCTTGGAAACTCTAATTACCCCAAATGTTTTCAAAATTTTTATTTTTTACTTGTCTTGGTTTAGTTTGGGAAAAATAAGTTCTAAAAAATTATGTTTTTGCTAATTTACAACTGATAACGTCGTGACAAAAAGAACCGATTAACCGATTAAGAAAATTATAAAAAATGGGCATAACAAATCTTTTTAAAATTTGATTATATATACTTGTTCACACTATAAACCCATTCCCACATTAAGTGAGTTTTGAGCCTTTATTGAGCATACATGCATACACCTTTAAACTACGCGCATTTTCGTTTCTTGTGTGAATAGCCGCTTGGTTCTTACGACTCTAGAACTTGCCAAGACGATGCATTCCCGGTCCTTACCAACTTAAACCCAAGTAAGTAAATGATAGAGGCATTAAGACTAACCCATTTTTCATTCAAAACCATTATTTTCGTTTCTTTTCACCCGTTACCAAAATCCCCCTAGTTAACCCCTTTTCGTTTCAAAAACCCGCAAGACAACCACTTACTAACCATTTTCCTTTCAAACCCATTTATTTTAGTAAAAAGCTCAGTTATCTTGTGACCTAAAAATAAAAAATAAAAAATAAATTATTATAACATAGCTCTTTCAATAACCTAACAAGTTCCTTCAAAAATCTTGTTTGAAAATGCTTGGTTCAATAAATGTCACAAAAACAAAAGGTTTTACGATAACCGACGCTTTTTATGCTTTTCGCCATTTTACTAACCATTAACCCAATAATTTCCTACCCCTAGCCCAAGCCTAACCCTTTCCAAAGTCCTTTTGATATTTACAATGGTTTATAGTTAAAAAGGAAGAGGTTTGATCACTTGGAAAGCATATGGTAGAAGTAAGTTCCAAACCGGACTCGAGCGATATCACAAAACTACATCTTCGGCCGAGTGTTGAGTGATCTCTTGTGAGGTACGTAAACTTGTATATAAATAAATAGAATTTTAAAAGAGGCTTGTTATGCCTAAATAAAAAAATTTTCTTAAAAATGTTCTAAATAAATCATGACGAATAGGATTGTAAATAATGAAAAAACAAAATTTAAATAAAGATTTTGGATTCCCGATACTCAAAGACAAATCACAAAACTTCTTCTCTACCTATTCCATTTGGGTGTGTAAGCCACATTTAAAGAGTTTTGCTTGAGGACAAGCAAAGATTCAAGTGTGGGGATATTTGATGTGTGCAAAATGCAACATATAAATTACATCAACTGAGGCATAAAACTAACCCTTTTAGTATTAATGTTGGAAAAAGCACGTTTCTTTGTTCCTTTTGTATTTTCAGGATTAAAAGAGCATAAAAGAACGAAAGAAGCAAATAAAGAGCCAAAACCAACATAAATACGAAAAGAAGGAATAAAGAACCATGCCCAACCCCTCAGCAACACCCCAAAAAGACAAAAACAAAGTTACAGAAGACGACCACGGGCCGTGTCCATCCAACACGGGGCGTGGTCAGACCTCACACTTCAAGAAAAAACTTGCAGAAGCTTCTACGCCCATCACGGGGCCGTGCCCAGGCCAACATGGGGCGTGGTCAACTATAAGATTTGCATAATCTAGATAGTATAGTGAACAGATTGACCACGGGCCGTGCCCAGAAGACACGGGGTCGTGTGGGGCCCTCTGCTGACAGATGCAGTTAATGAAGAAAGAGAAGAATGATGGCCACAGGCCGTGCCCACTGGACATGGGGCCGTGGCCGGGCCTCTGTTTTGACTATAAATAGGGGTGCTTGGTTCCCTTCAAAGGCATCCCTTGGCAAACCACTTCTCTCTCACTTTGCCACCACTCCACCACCACTACAACACCAACACCCAACACCATCATCCATCAATCATCTTTAGAGTGTGTAGTAGTCTTGGGATCCAAGATAGATTGTAAGGGTTCTTGTCAAACAAAGGCCATGCTTGGCTAAATTCTTTACATCACTTGGTGAAGACTAATCTTTTATGTATTACTTTTAGTTTTTAATCTTTCGGCACTTTTTATGTAGGTATGTATTAATGACTTTAATAACTAGTTTCTTATGTTGAAAGTGAATTTCCCTAACCATTTCTTCATGATGTCATTGATTTGCTCATTCGTGTATTTACGGTCTATATAAAGCGCGTTAACTACTTGGAAAGGGGTTAGAAGGGTGGTTTGGTAAAGTTCTTGTCTCGTTCAGTATATAGATCCTGCGAGGACTTAGTTCAAGCTTACTAGGGCTTCCTTCAATACTCTATGGGTATTGGATGGCGGGGGCGCGAATGGCTTGAACCCCTCATATGTAAACTACTATTAATACTTTAAACCGGCTATTTGGGATTGCATCCCTGCTGACTCAAACCACTTAGCCGAGGGTAGCGTCACCTTCAAAAGAGGGGCCTACCACTTTCGCATTAAAAATCTTTTTATTTATCTTTATGTTTTTAAAAATCTTTATCAAAAATTTAGATTGATTAGACATTGACGATGAACCGGTATTAAAAGCTCTTGTGTCCTTGGACGATCTCGGTATCTTACCAACGCTATACTATGCTCACGATGGGTGCACTTGCCCAAGTGTGTGTTTAGTGTTAGTAGAATATCATGTTTTATAAATTTAAAACTTGACTAATGCGTAAAATGAACCTAAAATGACAACAAAAATATAGTACGCTTAACGCATACCAGTTAACGTATATACCTGTTGAGTTACGGGTCTTGTTCAGGAGTTCGGGGTTTTACTCATTTACTTGGGTTACTAGTATACCGTACATTCGAGCTTCTTGAACCATATTACTTGTTACCTGCTAGAGTATCTATCGTGTGTTACTGTATGGTATGGCATGTTAAACCTGTAAATCTGATCACATGGAACATCGTTGTTTGGATAATTAGGGATTGCATAACTCTAATACATGCATACTTACGTTTATCGTACATCAGGTCGCGTGTAACGGACCTATCACATTATTAACCTAAAAGCACGTTAACAATTACCAAGCAAACTAAGGTGAGTTCACTACTCTTTTACAAGCATGCGTCCTGTGGGGACAAACAAACAAACTTATATCCCTGGAGGGGATACTTTGCAAACTTTTATCCCTGGAGGGGATGCGTTATAACTATTGTTTAATTTCGATGTTTGATAATACACTCAAAACTATCACTTTAAGTCCCATCTTACTACCGAACTAGTTGCTTGGAGGGCAATGGGGTATTAGTTGGTAGCGCTATTAGGCTTGACAACCTCACACCGTACCTGGGAGGATGGGCGTGAACTAATGACCTTAACCACATGACCAATGTTGATAGGCATTGGGGAAAGGCAAACAATCTGACGTCACTGCGGTATCGAGTTTTTATCAATATGTCTTTAAACTAAACACCAACTTGTTTTCGTCAAACAAAACTGTGAACTCGCCGGCTTAATCGCTGATACACTTTTTCTGCATGTTTGCAGGTTGTTAGATGATTCATGCATGGTAACTTGCAGTCTGAGGAGTTGGAGTGTCATGGGGCGTGATACTGGATTGCAGACATTAACACTTTATGTTTTAATACTTTTTGATTCAATTGTTTGAAATGTTTACTTTTGCTCCCGCTAAACAATTACTATGTTTGAAACGTTTAATTGGAAATTCACTATTCATGTTGGACATGATAACTTGTTTTATATTATCTTACTATTAGTTCGACATGATTAGTGGCTGGATCCTGGTACGTCACACGCCTCGCAGTAAAACTCCGCAAAGATGAGTCAGATGATGTTGATGCATATGTCTGTTGCCTACGTCATCGTATAATATCGAGTCTGTATTTAGGAGCGAAATATTGAAAGTTTTGTATGTCTAGGGATAAGTTCGCCCGAACTTGTCCATGACACAGTTCAAGCGAACTTGTAACCCTATATATATGTGCCTTGTGATTTCATTTGTAAGATTCAGAGTTTTTTGTGTACTGGACGGCGAAGCTCTGTCCAATTGTTTCCAGGATTTGTAACATTTACTAATCAATGAAACGGTGATTAAACAATAACAAACTTGTCTACAATGTCGCCTATGCAAACGGTTTCCGCACGTTTACCTTAGGTTTGGCAAATTAGGACCTGAACAATCCGTACAACGGACCTTCAGATGAGAAGATCATTCCAGTCACAAAGACGAAAATGGATGTTGAAGTCTCACCTCTGGTGCCACATGTTACTATTACTAATTACTGGAGTGACTCTGATGGTTGAAATAGACGAAGAAGAGTGGGCTGCTTATCAGAGGTCGTTAGTGAAGAAAGAAGTGATGGAGGAAGAAGTGACCTTAAGAGACTCCCTTGGTTTGATGTAGAGGAAGAAGTTGAAGATAAGTTGTCTTAAGAGGACGAGTTTCTAGAGTTAGAGTTAGGAGGTTTGTCTGTTTATGAAGAGGTAGGGGAGTCTGATCCCGAGGGAGACATAGCATACTTTGATGCCCTACCTAAAGGTGAACCAACATAGATGATCGAACCTGCACCAGATGAAAGAACTCAGTGTGGGGATTGTAATATGGAAGTGATGGTAGGGGAAGAACACCACAACTGGCCCATGGCTTTATTAGTAAAAGCCACTAAAAAATCGAAACCACGGGAGTAGGGATGGCAAAATTACCCGAGCCCGATGGGTATACCCAGAATCCGACACAAATGGGACGGGTATACCCGATACCCGACGGGTATTGGGCCGGGTATGGGTTTAGTTTTAAAAATTTTCGGGGGTATGGGTCGGGTATGGATTAGGTGATACCCGACCCATTACCCGAAACCACATATCCGTTTACCCGAATTATATACCCGATCATATACCCTAATTTTTTAATCTATATTTTTATTTTAGTATGCTCATAATGTGAAAATAAATTTTATTTTAGTATATGTATTTGATAATAGTATTTATATTTTGTATGTTGTGAATTATATACATAAAGGTGTATAAGTACTATAAAGTTATTATAAATCTAATCTAATCTAATCTAAATATTAATAAAATACTACATTTAATGCCACATGGCATTCTCTCATTCAACCTTGTAATTTTTATTGTATTTTATATAGTTTTTAATAATTAATATATATAAATATGTACCACTTATCCATACGTGCATATTTTTCTCATTACATAGTTGGGTAAAAAATAGATAAGATACCCATAGTTATCAATTCATATAACGTATATTATTTAACGCAATATTTTTTTTCCTTAATCTTAGCAGATTAGAGAAGGGGAATCATTATCTAAAAAGATGAAGAAAGAAAAACTATATCATTTTATATAAAATCAAATAAACAATAATAAATAATATCATATGTCACCACCATAGTATCTTTCAAAAAGTTCATTTGAATCAAAATTACCTTTTAGTTGTTTCTTAAATCAGGTTAATTGATAATATGAAAAGATTAATTATTACCTTAATATACTTTTTACTCAAATAATATCTTTAAGTTCACCAATATTTTTAGTCTTATTAAATCGGCTAAATATTCTTACAAAATCCACTTTTATTTCAAATATATCTTTAATTTATAAAGATAATGGCATTTTTGAATTAACCCTTACCAAAAAAATATTTTTATGTAACTTTATTTATTAAATATAATGATAATGATATTTTGCCTACTTTATGCAAATATGCAGTAAAGTCTCTCATGTATTTGATAAAAGTTATTTCATTATTTTATTGTCTAACAATGTAAAATAATTAACAAAATTCCTAAAAAATGATTATCATGACCTAAGCTGATAACTACTCTAGAATTGGGTTGAGTATTGATTACCATAAGCAAGAGATTGCAAGTTTGTGTCATTATTATCAGATACACATAATTATGGTATTGTGCTTTGTAATCAAACACTTTTAATTATTTAATTCGTGTAATACACAGGAGTATAACCTAGTTTATAATAAAACTTATATGTATGTAATGTAATTTTAAATTTATAGTAGTTGTTGCATAAATAAAATTATATAGTAACTATAATAGTAAAATATATATTCGGAACTCCAAACATATATCTTTTTACAATACTCGCGGGTATAACCAGTACCCGATGGATAATTACCCGACAAATAACCGACTGGGTCGGGTATAGGACACGATTTTACAACCGGGTATGGGCATGGGATTACCAATACCCGACCGGAACCCGACCCATTGCCATCCCTACACGGGAGAAGGCAAGGAAAAGAATACATAGGAATCGGAACTAGTTGGGTCAGAAGATGGTCTACAAAGAGGAAGGAACCAAAGAAGTTCAAGCGCGACTAGTCCTCTCGTTACATGCCACTCATACGGCTCATTCCAGGCAAGTTTAAATTCTGGCGGTCCGACCCGTTTCAAATTTTTAAAACTTTTTACAATTCCACTAATAAAATTTTATTTGTTTATGAGGACCGGGTGGAATTGAATGT
Source organism: Scalesia atractyloides (assembly GCA_947069175.1). Lineage (NCBI taxonomy): Eukaryota > Viridiplantae > Streptophyta > Magnoliopsida > Asterales > Asteraceae > Scalesia > Scalesia atractyloides. The sequence goes on along the minus strand of CAMTDV010000004.1, from coordinate 50,234,722 downwards.
CCAGATCAAAGAGAAATCTCCTGATTAAAGTTCAAATGTGGGAAGGTTTCGTAGAGTTGGATATGTAAATTATTTGTATATTTGGTAGTTTTCGGTTTGTGTTTTTGTTTTTGAGTTGTTTTGCAGGTAATCGTATCCGTCATGAAGTTGGGAATGCGAGAAAACAGGGTTCCAAGTGTTTTGCATTGAAAAAATTGCTTTAGAATGTGTTTTGGACGAAATAGGTGAAAGATGGAAAAATTCTAAGGAATGGAAGCTCACCTCTCATTGTTTTGCAGATCAATTCTCAAGACAAACTCAGCCGTTGATCTAGAAGCGATTAAGGATTAACCCCCTGTCGAGACTACCTCTTTGGTTCTAATCCATCGGTGTTTCTTCACCACACAATAAAAAGCTCACTAAATTCAAAGGACGTATGTGTCATTATAATAGTTGGAAAGCCTAATTAAAGGATGATTGTCACAACTTTTGTATTCGATCTCGTTATTAGATTCCAATGTGTAATTTGAGAGCAAACACAATGATTGTTCATAGCTACAGGTCTAGTTTAGGAGTCATTTTATTTTTCTATTGTAATCCATAATTTAGCATTACGATTGTCATGTTTATCAATTGATTATGAAAACCTCGTTCTTCTTTCGATTTTATTGTCCTTGTGTGATTAACAATGAAATTCCATTCCATTCCACTACAATTATGACCTAACAAATCGAATAGGGTATTAGCTTTGTTTATTAAATTAGTAGAGAATCACTCCATCACAAAAACAGAGATGTATACTTTAAGAGGATACGTACAAGGAGAAGATAAGTAAAGCTTTGTTTGTTTTAGTGAGATAAAATGTTTTAAAGACAATTGTCCCCTTAGTGAGATACAAAGTTTTAAAAACAATTGCCCCCAGCCTGTAAGTTATGCTTCCATTTTACACAAGTTGTTAAAGATATAACACAACAAAAGTCTCTTAATGAGTTCAGATTAGAACTCTAGACAAATGATGCATGTGATGTACTCAAGGAAAGGAAGAAATCAGTAAAAAATAACATCTTCTTCAAACTAACAAGAAGATATCATTACTTGCTACAACAAGCTAAAAAGTCAACATAAGCACCAAGTTTTATTCTTTCATGTAGTTGACCATTGACCATTGAACATCCTTGATGATGACCGGACCGGACAGACCTATATCATTACCATGCTTAACAAATTTAACTGTCAAGAATTTCTAAAAAGAAAAGTAACATCCTTTCTCCAACACTATGAAAGACAAAACCTGAGAGCCGTTCAGTTACCAGTTTCACTACAGCAACCCAATAGTTTAGGTTTCTGTAACCAGTACTCTTGAAACCTCTGCTTTGCATACTCCATGTAGTCAAAATCAATTTCATTAACATGTTCCTGAAATAATATAAAATAAAAAATATTACTGAAGTTCACTTTTTAATAAGAATGTTGTTTCAATCAATTATAATACAGGCTTCTCAAAGGAAAAAGAAAAAGAAAAAAGAAGGTTAAAAGGAGCAAATAACTATTTAAGAACGGCAAAAAGAGGCAAATAACTGTCAATTACCAGAGAAGGTGATTTATAACCACTAGGCAAACCGGTATATCAAAAAAAAACATAAAAAGAAACAGGTCAAAAGTCACCCTGTGTATTTTAAATGCGTAAAGCTACTAAACCATTTTATTAAAAAAAATAATCCTTTTAAAACACTATTATAATTGTTGTAATCATCTTTAAACAGTAACTATTAAAACAAAAAAAAAAAAATATTTTCATGAAAAGTTGTTTAGCGTAGACTTGTTACATGACTTGATTACTTTTCCACCTCTACAAACTTTGCTCTGGCAACTATTGCAGTTCTTTTTAGGGAGCTTATTTGTACTGCTTATGGACTTCTAAACCCTAGAGCCCTGGTAACATCCAATTAATCCTTTTGAAGATGAAACAAGTGCAGATAACATTTTGGTCTAGCAAAATAATAGCTTACAAAACCACTAAGCTGTAAAGATCATATATCACAATTTTCAAGCCTATTTTTTCTGTGCGTATTCCTTCAATACATCATTGGCAAAGTCTACAGACTTAAAAGAACATACAGTTCTATGATATATATTTCTCTGACTGTGGAAACCAAAGACAAATAACACATGCTTAGAAACAAAAACGCAATTATTTAACAAAACAAATAACAAGTATAAAATTACCGATATTACTCCCCATAAGCCCCACAGTAGATGACTTGCAAGAGTATACTTCTCAACTTCTTCAAGCATCTTGTCAACTTCTGAGTTGACAGGTTGATTACCTGTACCATAAAGTTAGATTTAATATATTCTTTATTAACTTCAAGATAATGTATCTTCCCTCCTAAGCTTGCACACGTCCTAGGCTTCCAGACTCTATGGATCATGGGCCTAGCCCATATGGATATTTTGGACCACCAGCCCTTGTCTCTGTTTATTAAAGCATAAGAATACGCAACTGCAACGCCTAAGTTGATGTTTGGGGTATTCGTTCCTTAAAGACTATGTGACACATCTGTGTTTATTTTTCATATCTGTAAGGAGCCTAAAAAGTTTGTAGAATTACTTGGATTTATCTTCTTTTATGTCCAAAAGCAGATAGTCTTGCTTATTTATTGTGAGTTATTAGTTTTGAAATTTGGTATTAATTTGATTTTTCTAACGGCTAATTTTTTAAGTATAATTGTAGTATGGTATTAATTTTTAAAACTTTCTGTCTATTATAAACACACGCACATTTTGGTTTTACTATTATTGCATTTTTGTCTCGGCGTGCACTTAGTCTAGCTAGAAATCACCTATTCCCACATAGGTAACTTTGTTAAAGATTATGAACTTCAAGCTCACCATGATTATATTCGTTACTACAAGGCTACATTATGCAACTATAATTTTAAATATATATTATAAGTGTAACGGTATTATAATAGAAGCCCACAATCAGCCGGTTGTTGACTTAATGTTGGTTGGTACCTGAAGAACTCAAATATACATGCATAAATCTCCTACGCTCTTCAAGATCTGTTTCAGTTGCAATTCATAAGAAGCTGAAGCAATTTTTGTACGGTATATCAGAAGATAAACAATTAAGAATGTTCACCTACCGGGGTATTTACTGTAATCCAGCACATGAGGTGTTTCTGTATGATAATCAGCAGCCATCTCACAAAAGTGATTTGCAATATCAAACATGAAAGGGTTGTAACACGCATACTCATAGTCCTGTAAAAATGTAAGTATTAGGAATAGAGGTATTGAAAGCTGAAAGCTCATGCAATAGTGAGGTAAACAGCATATGAGAAGCTAACACAAGCAGAATATGTAACAACAAATACTGCATCTCTAGTAATCATACAATTTAACATCCTGTATTTATCATTATACCTTATAATTTACATTAAAGAAACAATGGACTTGTTGGTGTCACTGACATATTTTTATTTATTTTCACAGATGGAGTTCAATCTGCCAATCTTTACGTTTTGAGCATTCAAAGCATTCTTTACCAGAAATAAAAGACCATTGCACTAAAAGCATATCTCAATAAAAATAAATACACCCTCTCTAGCTATACATCCTAAAGTAAGCGTCAACAGTTTAAGATGCACAGAGTTTTAGGAAATGTACAAGCAATGTAGTTTTGTGACGGTAGAATGAGAAACTTAGTAAATTATCTTGGAAGTGGGCATTCCTTTTGGGATAAACTAGAAAGAAAGAGGATAAATTTTGGGGACATAATGATTTTACAGAATCTTTTTGGTTTTGATGAAAAACATTCAGACACATTTTTTTTTGAACGGCTAACTGCTTTCCACGTGTAAACCCACCCTTTCGGAGCTATGTCCAAAGGCCGACTACTCGACCACCGCTAGAAAGCGTAGCACACCCCTGATGCGCAGAAACCCCGTGGAATAGGTAAAACTGCGCCCCCCCCTTGGACTCGAACCCGGGTAAAACCCCGGGCCAAGCCTTCACCGAGATGGGAACAACCACTGCGCTGCAGTGGAGGACCCATTCAGACACATTTTTAAAATAGCATGTGGACATCAAATTACTATTTATCTATACATACTATGATACTACGCACTAACTTAATTAAAAAATGATATTAATGTGGCACATTTATATACGAAAGTCAGAGTACCTTATACTGAGTTACAGACCTTGTGTGGAAGATTTTTCATTCAATCAAACACTTAATCCTATACGTACCAACTTCTATCATTTTTAACTTATTTATGGGTCAGCCCTAGCCCCTAAGTCCTAAGAAGACAAATCAACAGATTAAGCTAAAAGAAAATCAGTCACATGGGCTGAAAGTCCTCCAAAGTATAATTTTAATGTCATCAACTTCCTAAATCTTTCAACTTTAAAAGGTTAAATTGTAATGACACGGTCTTTGTAATCACTATAACGCATTAGCTATTCATTAAAAATGGAAAAGAAAAGGTTGTTGAGAGCATAGTTGTTAAAAGCCACCGCCTCTTGTGCCTAGGCTCATTTTCCAAGCTAGGCAAGGCAATTGCGCTTTAGGTCAAGGCAATTGCGCTTTAATTTTCCAGGTGATGCTTCAGGCGCAGATCGGGTAAATTCTCTAAATTTCGGAAATATTCCAGCCAGATTTCTACTTTTATCTAAAAAAACTACTTTTCTACCCTAATAATATAAAATTTTGGGTACTAAATAGATGATATTAAGTGTTGTATAATAACTTTTGTTTATCTAATTTGAAGAATAGTATTAATTTTCTTATACATAAAATATTTTTTATTCTTTTATTATGCGCTTTTTTTTCTTGGGCCCTCGCTTTTTTTGCGCTTTGCGCCTAGGCCCCAGGCCTTTGCGCCTTGGGTGCAACTAACACCTTTAATAACTATGGCTGAGAGTTAACTCAATCCAAATAGTTAAAAAACTTACTTCAACCCGACATGTTTTGACTAGTTACCCAACCTGCCCTATGCGCCCATCTTTCCACCTCTACATAGTCCTTCAAATATTCACTAGACATAGTATTTAGAACATTTCAATGAGTACAAAATATATACTGTAAACTAGGATAGTGACGGAATATAATATATTAGCGTCACACCATAGTTGTTAATGGCAAATAGCGATAAGGTACCTATATGCTACATAACGAATAGCGATAAATAGCGGAAGCTATTTTATAAAATAGCGATACACTAGAAAAAAATGTTATATATATAGAGAGAGAGAGAGAGGGGGGGGCCGGTTAACGTACGCGATTCAGTATCAACATGCGAGAACCACCTTTATTGCGAGAACCGCGAGAACCACCTTTATTGCAAAATAAAATCTAAAAAAATCAAAAAGAGCACTAAAAAAATTAATATTTTTTATTATAATCGCTATATTTCGTTTCCCAAAAAAAGAACTTTTTTTTTCGAGTTACAGTTATCCATGCACATGTGCATACGTATCATAACTTCGACAAATTCCGTAATACATTTTCAGTAGTAGACAATTGCACTTTAATTTACAATACCATCCCTAATACACTACTTTTTACATTACCAATATTCAAAATGCACATGTGCATCATTATGTATAACCATTATAATTATATAACGTGTTTTGGTAAAAAAAGATTGCGATTTTGAATGATGAAGTAGGCCCATATACATGTTTTTTGGTTAGTTATATCTAGTGGTTGATGGTTTGATTATAGTTGTCACTTTATGATGTAATATGTTGATTGTATGGTATAAATGGCAATGTTGTAGAAGGCGCTAGGCGCTAGTCGGGCGATGAGGTACCGCCTAGGGATTAATCGGGATTAATATGGATTAATCGGGATTAATTGTATTGGACTTTTATATGTAATTTTACATTTTTATAAATATGTAGTTAACTTTATACTTTTTATATATAATTTCACAAGTTTAGGAACCATTTGTAAACTAGTGAAAGATAGAGGGGGCTAAATATCAAAATACCCAAACCTAATATAACCTAATAATACCTACACACGTTCATAAGCCACCTCTTCCTCATCTTTATGTTTTCATCAGAGACACAACAAGAAAACTTATACTCTATAACCAATTTCGCTTCTTCTATTTGATTAATTCTTCAATGTTGTTCGATTTTGCACAATGGAGACAAGTGCAGATCAGATTTAGGTTCTAGTCAAGGTAAAATCTCGTTCTAATTTGACTGTATTGCTCCGATATCAACTCATTTAGATCCGGTTTTGACCTCATATATAACCGACTAGGCCCAATTTAAAGCGATTTTTGACCGAATTTTACGAGTTTGACCGATTTTGACCATTACTGCCTAATTTGGCCGATTTGGCAATTTCTGGGCGATGGACCTCCGATGACCGCCTAGGCGCCGATTAATCGGCCGCCTAGGCCGATTTCTGCAACACTGATAAATGGTGTTGATATACATGTAATAAAGTGAAAATATTGGTATTGGTACTGTTTATAGATGGTATGAGGTAATGGTATTGTATTACAGATGATAGGAGGTAATGGAAGTGTATTATGGATGGTATCATAGATAAAAGAGAAAGTGTATTCAAAGTAGTGTACCGAAACACCTTATTTCATGTTGATACATATAGATGCACATGTGCATTTCTAATATTCGTAACGTAAAAAGTAGTGTATTACACATGGTAGTGTAAATGAAAGTACAATTGTCTAATATTTGTAACGTATTACGGAATTTGTCGAAGAAATGATACATATGCACATGTGCATGGAAGTGTATTATGGATGGAATGATAGATGAAACCAAAACACCTAATTTCATGTTGATACATATAGATGCACATGTGCATTTCTAATATTGGTAACGTAAAAATTAGTGTATTACACGTGGTAGTGTAATGAAAGTACAATTGTCCAATGTTTGTAATGTATTACGGAATTTGTCAAAGAAATGATAAAAATGCACATGTGCATGGATAACTGTTACTCAAAAAAAAAAAATTTATTGTAAACGAAATATAACGAATTTTTCATAAAAAATATTAAAAAAACGAAAAAAAAAATTTGGGTGTTTTTTAGATTTTTTAAAGTATTATTGTTTGTGTTCACACTGGTTCTCGCGCTTCTCACAATAAAGGGTGGTTTCTAACGGATCCTTATCCTATATATATACACACATGCGACTTTCATATATATATATATATATACATGTGATTTTCATGCATACATACATGCGATTTCATTAATAATCAGGCTACTTTCATATATATAACGTGCGACTTTCATATATATACACATGCGATTTTCAATTTTTTTGTAATATAACGTGCGATTTTGCCATCGCGTACGCGTCGTACGTTAAGGCATATTGTACGATGTACTTTTTTCTATATATATAATATAGAGTCCGGTTAACGTACAATCTTCCTTAACGTACGAGCGTACGCTGTAAAATTACGCACGTTGTAAAAGTCAAAACCCTAATCACGCATGTTGAAAAGACATAATCAAGCATGCTGAAAATCATAACATGCTATATTATTGGAAGATTTTTGAGGACTTGTGCATTTGAACACACTTCAAATTAACTTTTGACATGTTTGACCCTTGACTCATATCTTAGTTAGTTAAACCTTCTAGCTCAATCCATTTGACCCAATATTGAGTAAATTAACCCAAATATTACATTTATAAGTAAACTGGTCAAAATTGCCATTTATTTAAAACCCACAAAACACTGCACTCAAATCATGGTCTTAAACTGCAACTCCTCTTGAGTGTGGACAATAACTAGATTGTAGTATAGGGTGCCAAAGAGATATAAACCATGGCATCCATTCAAGCTTAAATTTAATAAGCTGAGAGGAGTCGGGTCACATGCCTATTAGGCTACTCCATGAATGCCTTAGGAATGCAAAGAAATTAGGGGAAAACTAAAAAATTTTCTTAAATTATAGATCAGAGGTGGTAAAATGGGCGGAAAGGAGGTTTGGGTAACAAGTCAAAACGAGTAATATTTGTACGAATTTAATCAGACCGTGCCAGGTTGAGGTTGACCCGAAACACCATTTGTCCATGAACTGTATTTTCTGATTAATGACCGGTGTTTTAAATATGCTTAGAAAGATTATATTATTTCAATGATAATTTTTGTTTTTAATAAAATGGTTTAGGAGTTTGTATGCATTAGAAAAACACTTTGGTCAACCTTCAACCCATTTAACCTCTTTCCTTTTAAGTTATTTTTATTAAAATAACTGTTCAACCTATATCTACCCATTTGTAAATAAACAGGCTAAAACTGGCCCCACCTCAAATAGAACCTTATGCGGAATGTTCATGTCATGAAGTTAACAGTAAGTAAATGCTCACAATTATGGTTATGGATCGTGTGTCTTCGTCAATCATTATGTTCCCATACTGTAAGTCGTTGTGGCAAAATGCTATGTGTTGATCCGCTGCAAGACACTTGTATAAAGTTTCTATCTCTCCCTCAATTGCATCCAAACGGAGGGCCCTTGTTTCTTCTGCAGAGCACATACGTTTAGCTGCACTAAGCCATTTTCTATAAGAAGAAAAAAAAACAGAATTGTCACTTTACAAATTACCAAAAAAAGGTTAATCTGATTTTAAGTAAATTAACCTCAATCCTTTGTAGGTGAACATAGTGAGACCTCAACTTGAAAGGAGTAAAAGAGGTATTATACCGCAGTCTATCCCAGATCAATGCCTTGTTTGGACCAGGCATGTCAAGGTCATGGAACTCCTTTAGCTTAGATGCTATAAGTGCAGATATATCAGGATCCCTCAAATCACAAGCTGACAGTGTCTGCTTTCCACAAGCAAAAAAAAACAATTATAATTCGTTTCTTGAAACTTTTATGCTATTAAGTATTGGTGAAAATCTCAACCCATTTGCCTTGAAACAGGATCAAACAGGTTTTACATTTACCTCTAACAGGAGAAACAGATCAAATGAGTTGAAAGAAACCCAATTAAATGCTTACAACCTCTTAAATAGATTTATTCAAAAGGTTCAGAATTATAATATGGTCATGTTAGTAATTTACTTCTTTACTCATATTTTGATACATTAACTATTCATGTTAGTAATAGTAATTTACTTTTTTACTCATATTTTGATACATTAACTATTAATAACTTTAAGAGAAATATGGACAAAGAGCTTTTTGTGTTAACCCAATGTGGCCCATTTCCACCCTTAATAGAAATAGCTCATTCTGCCCCAAACTCATTTTGACCGGTTAGTCGGTTACCACACCCACAGTGCCACATCTACCCTTTAAGACAACCCAGTATAACATTTAAGTTTCAACCATAATACTCAAAAATTACAACTAAAAACAGTGACTTTTGAGTTTCAACCCTAGTGAAGATGCGGGACTTCAAATAGGTGTGTGTTTGCCATATGGGCATCAGATACCCAGTATATATGCATCTTAAAGTGTATTTTTATATGCATCTTAAGATGTTGCAAAGTTTTAGTTACTACTCAAATTCATATATAGAAGGGCATGAGGAATATACCAATACTAGATAATATAAATATGAGTAAATTGCAAAAATCGTCCTTTATGTATGTCACTTATTGCAAACTGTGTCCTTTATCTTTAATAATTACAGAAAATGTACTCGATGTTTGCAAACCCTTGCAAGTTATGTCCTTTAGCCCTAACTCAGTTAATTTTTGTGGTTAAATCTGACCAAATGGACCCCGCATGAGGGTATTTTTGTGATTAAATCTGACCAAAGGACCCCACATGAGAGTAAATGACCAAAATACCCTCATGTGGGGTCCATTTGGTAGGATTTAACCACAAAAAATTAACCGAGTTAGAGCTAAAGGACATAACTTGCAAGGGTTTGCAAACATCAAGTACGTTTTCTGTAATTATTGAAGATAAAGGACACAGTTTGCAATAAGTGACATACATAAAGGCCGATTTTTGTAATTTGCTCTATAAATATTAATCCAACAATTGTACTATTAGCATACACCAAGGTATAAACAATCAGACTTTGTATATGCCTATGACCTATTATGTATGTTACAACTTACAAGTTAAACATCTCCTATGAAGGGAAATGTTTGAATATAATAGATTCATTCATGCACAAGAAAGACATTAGTTCCAGACTTAAAACAACAGAAAACACATTATTTCAAAGGATGTGAAAGTGAAACAACAAATACCCGTGCACGAATGAATTCTTCAATTCGCCCATTTGAGAATCGGCCTAGTAGACGAGGCCCTTGCCCTTGTTTGGACATAAACTCAAATGTCCTGATCTCCAATTCACGATCAAAAAACACATCCACTCCCTCACCATATATCCTCACTAAAACCTTTCGAGAGCGTTCTCTGTTGGTTGGCCACTTAATTTGGTAGACTTCGTTCGTCATAGCACCTTTGAGTCTTATCACCTGTAAACCATCTACATCAATTATATCATCCCAATGAGAAGCCAATGACTGTAGTATCTTCATTGCCTCTGCTGGTAGTCGACTTCCTATAGCATCAACTTTTTCTGCAGATTCCATAACCAGGTACTCCTCTGTAGAAGCACTCGCCCGTTTATAACAAACACGTGAAGAACTTAACCTGTGCAATGACTGCTGAGATTAAAAAAATGACTTATTTGAGCTCAATGTTATCTCTTAATCCTCTAAAAAATTTATAAATCTCTTATCTTCTGGTATACTGAAACCTGAAAGTACTATAAGTAACAACAGAAAAACATTTTCACAACAAAATGGTTTTATAAGATAATCATCTTCTCTTCTATTATCAATCAATTGATTTGGGGGTAATATGACTTATTTAAAAGTCTAGATGCATAGCCTTTTTTTAACCTAATTGTTTTCTTCTATAAGATAGTTTTTTTACCGCGCCTAACCTCCGATTAGTCGCAGTTAATCACTAATCGAGGTTCACCGATTAATAGCTAGGCGGTCAATAGCGGTCCTAATTGGGCAAAACTTGGTGGTTGGCCAGATTCCGCAAAAACCCGGGGGGAGGGGAAAAACCTGTCTACTTATAAAGACTACATGTAAAACCAAAAATTACATATGAAAATCCTAATCAGATTAATCCAATCGCTACCCCACCGGCGGACATGCGCCTAAGGATTCTTACAACACTGGTAAAGATATATAATATGAACACACATACATCACAATTTAAGCAAAACAGTCACTACTGTTTTGCTTAAATTCGTTTTAGCATGCATGTAGCAGATGTAGGTTTCAAAAGAAGTTTTATGCATAAACTTAGAAAACATAGAGCGAAAACAATATGCAATTGCGAAACAAGATTGAATTCTAGCAATTAAATGCATCGCAAATTGTTGCAATCGTATAGGATGAACAGACAACGCACAATCAATAGCTAAAAATCGAAGGAGATCACCAGCGTTTCCTTTCTCAAATCATTAGTGAACATCAAAGATTTTAGCTAATCAGTATGCAAGTTAAAACAAGAATAAATGAAAGTGTAACCTGAGCAGCAAGAAAGGGAGTAGAATTGGGGTTTAGGGCACAGGAGCAGTTCCGAGAAAGAGGGGCAATGTTGTAGTGCATGCTTTTTCGAAGTTACAATTGCGGCCCCGCACATTGTGTAAACGATTTAAACCCATGTTTCTTTCCTTGATTGATACATGGTTATACAACCCACTTTTAGCGGTGGAATTTTAACGAAAACCCATTGAAAATCCAAATCGGTAGAGACTAAAATCTTAAAAATTCAATATTTTACCTTATAAAAAATCCGGAAATTTTTGGTAAAATACGTTACCGGCGAAAATTAGAGGGGGTCGGGCACCCCTAGCCCAATAAAGCTTCGTCCATGACGGTGACAACAATTTACAACATGGTACTCGTATTTTGTTAGAGCATTCACATTCTATCCATCAAAATATATGAGAGGGGGTCTTTATATTATAAAGGTTATATTATAAAGGGTATAAAAAGTGGTTGTGAGTGGATAAGAGAGAAAATGTTACTGTTCATCTGTATATTTGGGAGAACATTGTTCACCCCCTATAGTTTTTTAAATATATATTGAAAGTGGTTGTGAGTGAAGGAGAGAAAATGTAACGATAAAGATATAAAAATATTATTTAATTAAAAAGGAGAGAGAAAAGTATTTATTTTTAGTGAAAATATATTGATATATGAGTTGTTTTTTAGTAGAATATATGTATATTTATAGGGAGCTGGATGTGAATGCTCTAAGTCAACTAGCATATGAAGAGTCAATTTGAAGAGTTTGCCAATTAAGTCCAAGAAATTAGACATTTTGACTTTTGATTCAAGACTTGATATTTGGCTACATAGATAAGTAGTTGTATTATCTTTTTATCATCTAATACTCACCTAGGGCTGTAAACGAACCGAGCTGAGTTGAGCTAGACCTAGCTCGAGCCGGCTCGAACTCAATTCGAGTTGGCTCGGCTCGAGCTCGAATTTTAAGTCGAGCCAAGATTTGAGGCTCGAGCTCGACTCGATTAAAATTCGAGCTAACTCGGCTCGATCTAGCTCGAACCAACAAAAAACCGCAAATTACTAATTAAAATACCCTAAAAAACTAAAACTCTTCATAGACTAATGCCATAATTGCAATTTAATTTAACCAAATGGCTAAATATACAAGTTTAAATGGTTAATTCACTTTGTATATTGTCTTTGCCATCTTTTACATGGGAGACATTCCCTTAGTTTTTGTCTTTTAAGCAATGTGGGACAAAAAAATGAAGGATGTAAACCTTATCGAGCCGGCTCACGAGCTCACGAGCCGAGCCAGGCCAAGCTCTAGCTCGGCTCGTTTACAAACCGAGCTGAGCTGGCTCGTTTACAACCGAGTCAATTTCAAGCCGAGCTTTTTTCGAGCTTTATTCGAGCGAGCTGCGAGCCACGAGTTTTTTGAACACCCCTAACCTCACCTTAACAATTCAATAAAAAGTCTTATTGTTAGTGGGATATAAATGCGAAACAAAAACAAAGCAAAAACCATACATGACGGGGATTGAAAAAACTATACCAAAGCACCTTCTATAAGTGCAAGTTGCAAACATATTGGTAATAGACATGTGACTTATTTTCATTTATATCTATTTCTTTTTAATACAATCATTTGCAATCCTATTATACAATCCTTCACAAAAATTATATACACTGATGCATGTGAAAAGCAATTCGTTTACTACTTATTGAGTTCAATATGTTTTAATTGAAGAACCGTCAACATGGTCTATCCTGATTTGTGCATTTACTGAGACTGTGAAGCTTATAATCCGTTGTATATCTTTATACATATACATGAAAATGATTATACACTTGGCTCACCCCACTAATTTTCTCCTATCCTGTGGCTGCCACCTAGGATTTTGTATACGTGTCGTATTGACTTCTTTTTCGCCATATCAATCTTCTTTGTTATTTCCCGTTCTAATTAGGTTAGTACATTACACAACTCTCCCCACCCTTCTCCTACCCTTTGCCATGGAAACCCTAAATGGCCAAACCACCATTGTTTTCATCTGAAACTTGATCCCTTATATCAATAACACAGCCTTCATCCGACTATCTTCAAATGCATATCTCGAACCCTCTAAAAGAAGATTCGCCGGAGATTCTTTGGTCCTATGGCCTTTGTTCTTCAACCCTTGATTCTCAATTTAGATTCCGTTTTAAGCATTCGTTCTGCGAAGGTATGCGTTTCAACTTGAGGTTGTAATTCAACGCTACATGATGAATATTCACCAAGGGGTATGAGCTTTTGCTCTCCTATTTGACCTGAAATTTTGTCCATTGTCGGTATGTTCATGCCCCTGTTAATGTTGTTAAGTTTATCGGCGATTGGTTGCCTGTGCTTTTAGATTTTTTATAAACAAATATCGGATTCAGAAAGATTAACAAAATTATGGTTAACTGGATCATTTAATAAGGTTGATTGGTTTTGAATCACTTACGAATGGTTTATTCTATAAATTTGTTAAAATTAGAACTACTTATTGTTATTCAAAACTAGAATATTGTTGAAGTAATTAAAACGAAAAGCACAGGCAAAGCAAAGGTGTATAGACTGAAGTGTTGGCATTCAAGATTGAAGTGTCGGTACATCATACTTTTTACAAAAATATGAAAAATTTGTCCGCTTGTTAAGTTTTTGGCTTCAAGATCCAGTTACGCAATATTGTCGGTAACACATTTCGATAGTGATGAAACACTGGTTAACACGAGGTTACCCCTGCTGGATCGTCTCGTATAATAGGGTTCAATCTCTCTTTCTACTTGCCCTCAGCTGATATCCTGCGAAACAGAACACCGGTGACTCACCACAAGGAGGAGAATAGGGGGTTCTCCTTGTGACCACCCTCCGGCGTGAGAATAAGTACTGTTCTGAGGAGAAATAGTGTGTGTGTTAATAGTAATGGTGTGAGAGTGGAGATCCTTAAACCTGAAGGAAGAGTCTTCTATTTATAGCCGAAGGGTGAGGAAGGAGGAGGAGGAGATTTGCCAGCTAGCCAGCGGGTGCCAGCTGTCCGACCAAAGGGAATATCCTTTTTGTCTCCTCTGTTGTTACCAGAGTAGTGGATGACGTGGCGCGCCCTTATTCGTCCAGCTAGACGTCCTTTGGCAGTCGCTGTCGGTCTGTCCTCAAGATCTGTTGTTGGTCCCGTTGGCGTCCGCTTATTGGTGACACATGTCGTCCTTTATGTCTGGAGGAGCATATTCTTTGTCCCCTCAGTTCCTTCCAGAACTCTCTAGAAGCTTCTGGATGTCTTTGGCTGATGTGGGACGCCAAGCTGGAAAGGGTGGTATCGTCCCTGCCACATGTACCTTGATTTGGGACCATGCCTCTTCAAGTCCCCCCAGTCCAGTGTGTCATTTGGGTGAGTTTATCATCCAGGAGAAATTCTGGACTCATAAAAATGTAGGTGTTTTTGCTTTGCTGGTTTGTTTGCACGTGTTGGGTTTAATTTTGAGCCAACATTGCGTACGGCGCATGAGGATGGCGTACAAAAGTGAGCCAAAACGGCGCATGGAGATAGCGTGCGAAAGTGAGCCAAAACGGCGCGTGGCGCGTGGAGATGGCGTGCAAAATTGAACCAAAACAGCGCGTGGCGCATGGAGATGGCGTGCGAAATGGAGCCAAAATGGCGCATGGAGATGGCGTCCTTCTGGTTTGTTTCCTTCTATTTTTAGGTGCATATGTATTCTCCAGGTCCTTATACACTTTGGTATTTCTTTTGTAGATTGCTGATCGTCTTGTAAAGTTGGAGGAGCTTGCTAAGTATATGTTTGATCTTGGTGCTGCTGCCTATAACAGTGGGCGTAAAGATGGATATGCCGAAGGCAAGGCGGCCCTTGCAAAGAAAAAGGATGACAACTTTGAGCTCTTCAAGGTAGACTGTGCCGGCAATTACGCTTCCCAACGTCAAGAATATGAGTTCATTGAATTCGGGATCCTAAAAGCTCTTGAGAAGTTAACGCGCGTGGAGTTGCAGTAGAGACCTTGAAGATACTCCTGCACCTACTGGTGGGGCTGGCCCTAGCTCTCAAGTTTAGATTTGCTACTTACCGGCTTGCATGCTGTGCTTTGATCTACGGACCTTGTATTTCAGACAATTTGCTTTTTATGGGGTTTGTAAACATGATACTTTTATTTGTGGGGTTGTGATGTTTATTCACCTACCACAATTGTTTTGATTGATGATATGCACGCTATATTTTGGTTTGAATTATGTGTGAATTTGTTTACATTACAATTTGTGCATATGTCGATTGCTTTGAACATGTATGATGAATGACGATGACTTCGACAGTATATTGTGTTTTCCTGACCCAGCTGTGCACTTAATCGTGACGAGCTTTTGAGGTCCACAGTATTTTCTACTTTTATCATGCCATGTTTGATTCCACATGTCTAGAATGATACGAATTGCTCATTGACAGGGTGTTACGTTCCTTCGACCCGACCCGGCTGTGCACTTTAACCTGACGAGCCTTGGAGGTCTACTTTGCGCTTGACGTTCCTGTGACAATGTTTTCGTGTGTTTGTGGGCTTATGAAGTGTCTCGCTAAATGACACGTATTTACATATGATTGACCCAGTTGTGCACTTAATCGTGACGAGCCTCGGGGGTCAACCATCTCATGTGTCTTCATATAGCTTAAAACATTATATAAATGAACTACCATCTATTGAAAATTCACAACCAATTTTCTCACATATTTTTTAATTTATACATGAATCATATTCTTATAATCGATAGGATTATGGATGACTGTCATTTGGTGCAAGTGTTCTGCTGGTGCAAGTGTACACATATTCAGAGACATTAGAAATGACGGGTGAGATAGACGTACTGATTACAGGTAAGGAGCATGTTCTTTGTGTAGCTAATCACAAAAGTGATTGATTTGCTTATTGGATGGGTGTTTGCACAGGTGATTATCAAGTATATTCACACTTTTTCTATATGTTAGGGTTGTATTTAGGAAATTTCACTTCATGCTTTTTTGGATATACTTTTATGCATCTAAAGTTATGAACATGTACGTTTTATATAATTGGAGTCTACTATGAAAACGATCCGAATGCCTTGGTAGCTCTATATAACGACTATTATTGATGGTACTGGTTCCATTGGGGCTGCTTTGGGCCTGCTTTTGACCGGTTTTTTGACAAAAGGGTGGGATGCGGTTTTTTCTATGCTAATGATTGGTGCTGGTATCGCGGGTTTGCTTTTAAGTCGTTTAGTATGCACTGAACTCACTGAGAAAAGCTCTTCTGATAGTGCTCATGGTATGTATCCCTTTTATCTTTCAGGCATATGTGTATTATCACAATTTCTTACGTATAGGTGGCATGATAGGTTGGGTGGTAATGGGTTAAAATGACTCGGCTCGGGTGTCCACTTTTTCTAACTTTTTAATATATGATTATGGAAACTATGTTATTGATATACGTTTTCTAAAACGAACAATTTAGAATTCTATAAACATTAGAAGACATGTTAGACGATTGTTGACCCGTTTAACTGGTTCCATCCATAGCAGATTTCTCTTCTTAAAACGTTTGACTTGTTAGTGAAGAAAATACTATCCAAACTAAGCCATTTTCATATAAATTTACTTTCATACACATACAACTTGGATGCCTATGGTTTTGTGTCGGTCCTCTATTTGAATCACTTTTACGCAACAGGAGGAGGTAGGTGGTGTCTTCGGTGAACGCTTTTGCTGTCAGTTTTTAGGCACATGGGCACAAGAAACGCATGGTTTTGAAAACAAAATTTATTTTGACAATGGTTTTATGCGAGTTTTGATGAAAATTATGAGTTAAGTTAGCGCTAAAAAGGGTTTCGAAAAACGATAACAACTTTTAATTGGGTTGTTTATTTTTACAATATATTCCGAACACTTGCTTTATATACTTACTCTTATAAGTTAATAACAAAATCTACATAATCATATATGTTAGTAACAATGTTGTTGTAAGTTGTGTCTTTTGCATACAAATCCATTAGGATATACCTCCTTTCAGGTAGAAAATTTGTGTGTATTACTGTACAAATTTTAACAATCATATTCAAGTTAAATTTTTAGAGAACTTCATAAAATTTTAAATGTTTGTTTATGGTACCAGCCTCGCCTAATATGTTTCTTTTAGCACATAAAAGTAGCTGTTTTTTTATACAAACCCGATCTAACGTGCCAATTTTGCCACTTTAACTGCTTTAGGCATTTAGTAGCAATGCCATTTTAATTTTCTTACCTTCAAATTACTAGATAAAACAATTAAAAGGGTTTATCGTAATTGTGTATGCTGGCAATGGAAATGATGGCTTTGTTTTTTGGAAGTATTTTATTTTTCCTAAAACACAAGTTATGTGCCATTAAATAAACTTACATTTTTTTTTATTTATTTTGTAGGGAAAGAGATTGGAGCATTGTTGGTATGTAAAACAAAAGTTGGCTAAGCTTCAAAGCCAAAGTCTCGTTTTCTATAACCCTATGTTTTCTAAATATATAAATATATATGTAAAGGGGATAGATCATGAGAAAACTAGTTTAAATGAAAAAACTAAAAAGCTAACTAAAAAAGCTAAAAAAAACATATCAATTTTTTTGATTTTTTTTATAAAAAATCGCTATATATATTATATAAAAAAACTTTAAAAAATAAAAAATAAAAAAGCATATAATGCATATGTGCAACATATACATTTAATACACATGTGTAGTACACATATAGTGCACATGTGCAGTACAAGTTTTTTTTTTAAATTTATTTTTATACATAAAAAGCAGCGATTTTTTTATAAAAAATTGTAAAAAAATTGTATGTTTTTTATGCTTTTTTTGGCTTTTTTAGTTAGTTTTCTCATTTATATCTAGTTTTCTCATGATCCTCTCTCTCTCTCTCTCTATATATATATATATATATATATATATATATGTATGTATATATATAAGAGAGGGTTATCTTGAGAACGCTAAATATCGCGAGAACCGTAAGAACGGATGAAAAAACCAATTAAAATAAATTTTTTAATACAAACTTCATTATAGTTGAAATACAACATTGATAAAAGAATTTACTCTTTAAATAATTCATCTTTCCTCTTAAAATCACTCTCAATAAAATTATTATACATGTGTAAATACAACAAATTTACACATGTGTAAATGATAAACTTACACACGTGTAAAAAAATTTATTTCTGAAAACATGTAAATTTAAATGTGTAAATTTGATTTATAATACTGTATTCGAATAATAATGATAAGTGTAAAAAGAAATTTTGAATTTGAAATATTTTTGATCAAGTTTTTGCAGTTTTTCCATTCGTTCTCACGGTTCTCGCGATATTTAGCGTTCTCATTTAGACCCTTCCCTATATATATATATATATATCTTAATCGTCAAATTGTTTTTTATTTACTTAAGGTTATTGAAATGAAATTTAAATGTGTTGTATGTTACAAGGTAATTGAATTGTTTGAGATTGAATTGGATTGTCACTCAGATTGTTTTGTTTGTTTGATTCAAATTGATGTGTTATTCAAAACGGGCCAGTTTATAAGACGAGTAAGTTTGTGTTCTAATAAATTTTAATATAATGAGTTTGGTTACTTCAATTTTTATTTCGATTATTTGCAGTCTTATAACTTTTATAAATTAGATTGTACAGCCCGTGTATTACACGGTTGATAACCTAGTTAAAAATATAATTGAAGATCCAAAAACCAGACCTTTGGTTCGTCCAGACGGATGAATATGTGAATAGGAGGTGAACCTGCAAAACCAAAACCCATTAGGCTCGCCGCAAAGATGGCAGGGCCCCTCTGCGACCACTATCCGGCGTGAGGATAATTATTTTTATTAGAGAGAGAAAATAAGGCTAAATAGTCAGAAAAAATGTACTTCAAATGTACTTGGATTTGGGTATTCATACCCTTTGATTCGGATGACGTCACCTGGTCCAGTCGTACACAGACGGATATGTGGTTTGCCCCGACAGCCGGAGAGCCATAATACTCCTGCCTTAAGTATCTGTCTCTTTGGGGTTCAGTAGCCGGACCTTAAGTTCGGTGTTGTTGACATAGTTTCTTCAAGTCCCCTAAAGTCTACAAAGTCTGAAGCCGGGACTTAGTAAGACTTTTGCCGTCTTGTGGTGATGGTCATTCACTTGGAGCATGAAGTGGCACATCCTTAAGTGCCACCCGCATGTGACTGTAGACTTACCCTTTGTGACCGAGTTCCAACCGACGTTTGAAGTGACCCCTAATTAGATGCTCACTTACACGCCAACTGTTTTCACAACTTTCCCCTTATTTATACTCAGTTTTCACCTTCACTTCTCACATTTTTACACTCATTACCTTCATGCTTCCTTCAAGACCATATTTCCAGCGATTGTGCTTCAGTCTTACCCTAAATTTGTTTCAGGTCCGTCCTCTTGCTTTCTTTCTTTAAATCGTGTCAGGAAAAGAGAATATGAGTGCTAGTTTTAACGTCATGATGTTTGTTTTGAATTGTTGTGTTTTGAAAATATATCGACAACTTGATTTGTCGAGATCGTCCAAAAACAGAGGAAACTCTGTCCAATTTTCGTTAAAATATATATATATTTTATTGTTTTAACTCTAATGAAAACGTATCGGTACTCAAATGAACATTATAAAAATAAATATAAGTATATACTCATTTTGGACGATTAATACGTTTCACAAAAATGAGTTTATAACGTGTCGACAAATACGGTTTACAAGTCAACGAAACTCGAGAATTTATATAGAATAAATATAATTCTTTATATATATTTCAACGTTTAAAACTCGAAAACTTTTATAAAATAAATATAATTATTTATATTTATTTCAAACGCACAAGACTCGGAAATATTTTATAAAATAAATATAATTGTTTATATTTATTTCAAACTTAAATCTTCGACGAGTTCGTAAAACCAATACAATTATTTACATTTATTTCCGACGTCTACAACTCGAAGATTTTATAAAAAAAATATAATGATTTATATCCATTTCATACGCCTAAATGGTATATGACATATTACCATATGACCTTCGCATATATTACCGAGTTATTTGATAATAAACAAACTAAGTTGATTCCTCACAAATATAGCACAATATATAATTATTTTGATACACGGCGTTTATATACATATACATCTACGCTTACATACATATACATATATACACATATATATAAATATATGTCTACATCTTACGAGGCACTACGACGAGTCGTATTATTATCATCAATGTATATGACGACTATTCGGGAAACACGCGAATACATTACGAGGTTACAGCGTATTATTTTCATATAAATATTCGTTACATACACGTACAACCTTTCGAGACGACTAACACGACTTTATAAATATATAATCTAAATCTTTTGGAAACTAAGTGTTCCTAAGGCGCAGTATTTATCACCGACAACAAATGGGATTAAACAAGTATATCTTATTCGTTTCTATCAAGTTAACATTTTCCCCATCGAATCATTCGATAACGATTCGGTAGAGCTTGGTGACACGTAGTTTAGCTACGCTTTTAGTAGAGACTTATTAAGTTTAATTCCTTGTTAGGAATGTTATAGATTGCATGCTAGTGAGTTTATGTTTTGGAAACGACATTATGGATCATATTATGCTAGCTTTGCACTGGATACCGAGGGTAGTTCATAACCCCCACTTTTTACCGTTTTACATTTTTTAAATGTTTTCGGGGGTGGAAAGGCATGCAAGTTTTGCAAAAACACAATGTTTCGATAAACGAAACATATTTCTAAACCATCTTGCAAACAAAATTCAACAAACTCAAATGGTTTATGAAAGGATTATGCTAAATTTACCGGTTTTACAGCAATACAAGGTTTTTTTTGAAACATGCATGAGTTTTATGACTAGTAACGGGACTGTCTTAGTCACAACTAGGGGCTGGACCCCGATTTTATTAATGACATAGGCTAGTCCCAATAACATCAATGACATGTTCTAGGCCCAATGACAAGCGTGCAAGGCACGGGGACATGTGAAAGGTGAGGCTTGTTCATACACATCGAAAATACAGATTTTAACAATTGGTATGTAGCTATGGGATTAGATGATGACAGACCACTGTGCGTAAGTAGGATGATGACATTAGTAACCATTAATCACATAGTGACCACGGTGTAAAAGGGATATATCTATCAAGTTTGAGGTGCGCTCCACTCCTGGTTTGTTAACCCTTTAGGAGTGCTTTTGTGTATGTCAGAGTTGTCTCGGTTTGGTTACTTACTTATGGCAAATAGGTCAGTGTATTAGCTACACACTGATTGATCCTTAGATTCCATAGAAAACATTTCAATACCGATTTACATATACGACAGAAACATTTCATTACCAGTTTACAAACACAACAGTTACATGTATTGGTTTACAAACATAACAGAAAACATTTCAATACCGATATACAGATATGTCACACCCCGACCCGCAGCGGAAAAGGTGATCGGGGCATGATTGGGTTATCATCAAAGCTCATGACATTTATTATAACGTTTCATATTCATTAATACAATTTTAAAGGGAATTATACAATCATTATTACATCATGTCCTAAACATCATTCTAGACTTCATTGTTTTCTTCTAAGGCATTTCTTATGTTTTCCTTGCTTCATCATGTTCACCTGTATCATGTGTAAAAATGGTTTTTGGATCAACAAAAAGTTGGCGAGTGAATCCTATGAAAAACATTTGAACAAGTTTATTTAATTGATTATAAAATAATGTGCACAACCACACATGAGTAAAAATAGATGTAAACTTATTCACCAATCATTTAATATTAAATAATGCACACATGAACAATAATGGATCGTTTTGAGGCACGCGTTGCTCAACTCGTCTCCCACGAGGAACTGATGGGCCTAATGAATGATTTGTATATACTTGACAATATGAAATACATAACTACAAACAATATATACTAAATAATACACACACGAACAATAATGGATTTGTTTTGAGGCACGCGTTGCTCGACTCGTCTCCCACGAGGAACTGATGGGCCTAATGAATGAATTGCATATAACTTGACAATATGAAATACATAACTACAAACAAAATATACAATCTAAGTTTAGATCACAATATGGTATGGCACAAGTTTAAATAAACGAGTTAATTTTAGTGACACATGACACACCCCAAAACGTGTAATTAAAAAGGGGAGTTGTAAGATTCACTCACATTGGGTGCGTTCGGTTGATGATGTTGAATGCGCACGTAGTTTGATTTAACCACGAGTGAAACTAACCTAGATAATGGCATAATGATTCGGTAAGTAAACGGATTTTATTAATCAATTTTAGTAGGATTGTTGGGTGTATTTTTGTGAGTTTAAGGCTATTTTCTAACCTTAAAAATGTTATTTTTAAGTATTTTTAATTGATTTTTAAATAAAATAAAATAAATAAAAATAATAAAAAATGTTGACTTTTTGCGACCGTTGACCTTTAACTTGTTGACCGGTCAGACTGTGTAATTGTGTGCGCCGGGTGAGGCTCGAACCCGAGACCTCCCGTTCGCGTGCACACAGCTCTACCAACTGAGCTACGTGTCTAACCTGAAATATTTCTGTTTTTAATTATATTTATATACTAATTGAATTAAACCGAAAATCATTTATTTTTAAAAACGATTTTAATGCATCGAACCGGTGTTCTCCACAGGTCTCGAACCCAGGACCTGTGGTTTAAGTTAACACACAGTCCACCGCTGGACTGTGTGTCTAACTTGTTAAATAATCTGATTTTTATTATACTTATATACAAACTAAATAATTTCGTTTCTGCTTTATATAAAAAGTTTGAAAATTGTCCGGACCGGTGCGGTAGTCCGGACTCGAACTCGTGACGTTTGATTAAACGTTCACACAGTCCACCACTGGACTGTGTGTCTATCTTGGTTATTATTCCGGTTTTTATTAAACTTAACATCTATTGCAGTGAATCCGGTTCGGTTAAAAAAAAGGAACATTTTTATTAAGGCGAGTGTGCGTGGGACAAGAATCGAACTCGAGACGTAAGCGTGCTTTATTTGCACACAGTCCACCGCTGGACTGTGTGTCTAACCCGAGATATATCTTGATTTTAATTAAACATATACAATACGAATCTTCGTCTTCTTCGTCAGACTTAACCAGAAACGGAAGTCCGACTGGTTCGAAGATTTAATCAAGTTCGTTAGTGTCTGGTGGTTAATTACATGTGAGATTAATAAAAAGAACGAGAGATTAAGTGTAAGGTATACCGAACTGGACTCCTCTGTTTCGCCGGCGAAACTCCGACGACAGCAGATTATTCCGGCGACGTGTGTCCTGCGGCAGAGGGTCTTCAGGGAGCTTGAGATGAGTGTGGGTGGCTTCGGTATGAGTTCTGGGTGTTCAGTAAGGCTCAGAGGTGAAAGGCTCGGTTTTCCGGCGAGTTGCAAAAGTTCTCCTGCGAGGGAAATTATGTCGGGAAAAAGTGTGATTGTGAGCGCAAAAGCTAGCAGAGGTTAGAGGGGGTATTTATAGGGCAGAACATTGACGAATTTAGTCCGATTTCCGTCTTGATTCGTCGGTTAAAGATTTTCCGGCGGTTATAACTTGTGTCGCGGACTGGACATCGGTTGTAACCGATGTAGTAGTTAATGTTTACGTTAAGTCATTGATAACCGACGCCGTTTGACGAAATCGTCGGATTTTCTGGCGTCAACGGATTTGGGCGCGTCAGTTGACTGGATTTGATTTCTGTTTTCATTATTTGAATTAATTGTTTCGGTATCTTAACAAAAACCCAAAGTGGCGGAGTGGTTGAGCGCGTGTGTGTTAATGCTTTGTTGTTTACCAGCTGACCCGGGTTCGAAACCCGGCAGCATTAATTTATTTTTATTTCATTAATTTTAATACTTTTTCAAATAAAACTTTTATAATCCAATATACTTATTAATTATGTATTGTTTAAAAATAATTTGGGCATTAAATACGCAACGAAATTTTTAACTGATTGTTCGGTTAATAAATGGAGCGGGTTTGGTAAATCCGGTTTTTGACGGATGTTACAGTATCCCCTGCTTTTTAGAAATTTCGTCCCGAAATTTAAGTAGTGACATATTTGTCTAAAAAAAGGATGGTGTTTAGTTTGACAGTTACATGCTTAGAAAAAGAGTAAGAGTTTAAGTTTTTGTTTGAGGCGGTAACGTCCCTTGTAAGGGTTAAGTACCCTGTTACAGGAATCGCTTTTTGTTGCCTACGGTAAAAATATTGATAAGCAGAGTTGATTCACTAAATATGATATCATGCGTAAGAGTTTTGATATGTTT
The DNA here is from genome assembly GCA_947069175.1 of Scalesia atractyloides. Taxonomy (NCBI): domain Eukaryota; kingdom Viridiplantae; phylum Streptophyta; class Magnoliopsida; order Asterales; family Asteraceae; genus Scalesia; species Scalesia atractyloides. The sequence continues at coordinate 50,209,818 of CAMTDV010000004.1, read as the reverse complement.
GGAAGGATAGGGTTATATCTTAAAACAAAATTTCTAATACTACAACCTACATGGAACTTCTCATAACCGTCTAACAATGCCTCTGATCCTTTGACAAGAATACTTATATATAGGAAGTACCAGCGGCGTATCCACCATATTCTTGTCAAATTTTCATTGGTTTTATCAATAAGTTATGATTGGTTCTATGATGTGACTCTAAACATAAATAAACGCCACAACCAATGTACCAAGAAATTACTAAATCCTACATAGAACTTCTCATAACCGCCTGACAATGCCTCTGATCCTTTGACAAGAATACTTATATATAGGAAGTACCAGCGGCGTATCCACCATATTCTTGTCAAATTTTCATTGGTTTTATCAGTAAGTTATGATTGGTTCTATGATGTAACTCTAGAACATAAATAAACACAACAACCAATATTTGAGTCCAAGTTCTGATAGCATACATGTTTGAATGGTGACAGTTCCTCTCTCGTTTGTTATGATGGAGAGGTTAGTTTATGTAGAAATAGAACACAATCCAATTTCTTTAAATGGCGAGATGATATGAATGTAACACAAATTTCAACCAAGACAATACTAAATCCTACATGGAACTTCTCATAACCGCCTGATAATGACTCTGATCCTTTGGCGAGAATACTTATATATAGGAAGTACCAGCGGCGTATCCACCATATTCTCGTCAAATTTTCATTGACTTTATCCGCAAGTTATGATTAGTTCTATGTGACTCTACAACAAACACAACAACCAAAAGATCGTATTGCATGTACTTAAAATGAAAAATGTCTGTGCGATCAAGGCTCAATCAAACGGAGCCGATCGTATTGCATGTACTGAAAATGAAAAATGTCTGTGCGATCAAGGCTCAATCAAACAGAGCCGATCGTATGTTGGCACGCCAGGTTCACGCTCATAATGTAATGGGGAACATGCTCAACGCTCATAATGTAATGGGGAGCGGCGGCCTATGAAATTGCATGTACTTGAAAATAATAAATTTAAACTAAACAATAATCACACAAACAGTTTATACGTGGAACCTCTCATAACCGCCTGATAATGCCTCCGATCCTTTGACAAGAATACTTATATATAGGAAGTACCAGCGGCGTATCCACCATATTCTTGTCAAATTTTCATTGACTCTATCCACAAGTTATGATTAGTTCTATGTGACTCTACAACAAACACAACAACCAAAACTTGAGTCTTAATTCTGATAGTATCCATGTTTGAATGATGACAATACCTCTCTCGTTTGTTGTGATGGAGAGGTTAGTCATTGTGGAAGTGAGACATAGCTCAACTTCCTTGAATGATGAAATTGAATACACTGAAATGTATGATGAACAAACTTTGACCAAAACATACTAAACCCTACATGGAACCTCTCATAACCGCCTGATAATGCCTCCGATCATTTGACAAGAATACTTATATATAGGAAGTACCAGCGGCGTATCCACCATATTCTTGTCAAATTTTCATTGACTTTATCCTTAAGTTATGATTGGTTCTATGTGATTCTAAAATATAAAGAAAAACATAAAACTAAACGATTGGAGTTGAATCTTGATGTTCGGTGAAGAGGACTAGTTGGGTGGTTTCGTTTGGGCCGTTATTATCTTCAACAGGATTGGCGTTGATGTTGAAAACTCTTCCTCTTGCTGGTGGCCTAGTGATTGGGTTTTCTTGATTTTCTTGGTTAACTGGGTTTGATTGAGCTTGAGCGTTGATGATGTTAAACAATTGAGGGCACGTGTTTCTAAAGTGGGTAGGGTCGCCACAATTGAAACAAGCTCGAACATATGGGAACATGGGGTTTTGGGGTGGTTGATAGGTTTGGATCATGTTTTGAGTAGGGGAGAGATTTGGTTTTAAGGGGTGCGGCAAACCTTGCTCAAATGACCATAGCGTCCACAATTTGCACATAGTCGACAAGGTAAGGTAGATGGATGGTGATAAAAACAGGTGTTACATCGAGGGTGAGCTCCAAGGTACGGTTTCTTATTTGGGTAAGTTGAGTTGGGTGCTATTTGCGTGATTGGGATAGCTTGGATTGGTATGGCTTGTGAAATTGGTTGATTACGTTGGATAGTAGCGAAAAGTTGCCCGTCTCTTTTTCTCTTAGAAATAGGTTGAGAAGGGGATTCAGTTAGGGTGGGGTTTGAAGTTTCAGTTGATGCTTTATCCTTCTTCTTCTCCTCCTTGAAGTCTTTGTTCCGGATTCGGTTCTCGGTGAGCTCTGTAGCTAACTCCATTGCTGCTTCCAAAGTTGCAGGCGTGGTACTTATTACCGAGTCTTGAATTTTTGAGGGAAGACCTCGGATGTAGTGCTCGATCAAACGGTAGAGGGGTGTGAACAAGTTGGGAACCATTTGATTTAACTCGAGAAATCTTTTGTTGTAAGTGGTGTGGTCGCCTTCCTTTTGCTTCAACGAATAGAACTCATCTTCTAATTTCTTGATTTCGCTCCTTGGGCAAAACCGTCTTGTCATGATTTCCTTCAACTCTTCCCAGGTCAAAGTCACAGCATCGTCAACGCCTCGTTTGGCCTTCTCTGTATTCCACCAAGTAAGTGCTATCCCATATAAACGACCGGTAGCATATCGCACATTGCGATCGTCAGGGCAATCGCAATTTAGAAAAGTGTTCTCCATTTCTTCAAACCAATGGAGGAGAGCGGTGACACCTTCAGTCCCTTCGTATTTTGGAGGGTCGCATGATTTGAAATGCTTGTAGGTGCATTTAGTGGTATTTGGGGGAGGGTTGATAATATTTTGATCTTCTTGGTTGACAGGATTAACGGTAAGGGCTTGTTGGACTTGAATTATAATGTTGGGTATTACGGCAGCCATTTGTTGGGCGATTAGGGCAGCCATGCGCTCGCGGGCTTTTCCTGCTCTCATCTTCCTACGGGCGAGGCTAGAAGACATCTACAAGGAATACGTATCATGAGTATGAGTTGGATGTTTTTGGGATCATGGGTCGTATTTAGGAATGAACGTTCATAAAATAAATATAGAAAAATAAATCTACTACATCCATAGGATGTCTTGGGCTTTGCTCGTCATTAGGCCTTGCATGCCGCCATACTTCACCTTCGTAATCATGTGGGCCCCCATGAATACCGGGTTTTTCATATGGTTCGCATGTGTTAGCCTGGTTACGTACACTAAAACCCGGAGAAAATCGAGAAATATGTATATAACGTATGATATTCGGAATGTGTCCAGGTATAGACACGATGACACCTCAAAGTGGGTTAGTTCGAACGACGTTTGGTGTGGCATGCTTTGGCCTAATAGGTCCTTCGTACTCTCATCGTTAGTCCCCAGGTAGGCAAACTGGTCCGTTATATTGGATTTATACGAATGCCAACCTAGACAGGACGTTCCGACTACCGGTACTTGTACCCTTCCAGTTACTACATGCCCGTCGCAGAACTTACTTTGATGAGATTTGAAAATTGCGACAAAATCTTTGAATAACAAAAGTATGAAGACGATTTGAATATATGAACATTGAAATATGTATGATGAATGTGTATGTAAGTATGTATGTTTGACTGTAAGTATAAACAAATATGAAACAAATAAATATCATAAGTTTGTATGTAACCACCTAAACAATTGAAATTTAGGCAACTATAGTATACGCTCTAAGGGTCTAATAACCTATCCTATATCCCTATAGTCATGGCTCTGATACCAATCTGTCACACCCCGACCCGCAGCGGAAAAGGTGATCGGGGCATGATTGGGTTATCATCAAAGCTCATGACATTTATTATAACGTTTCATATTCATTAATACAATTTTAAAGGGAATTATACAATCATTATTACATCATGTCCTAAACATCATTCTAGACTTCATTGTTTTCTTCTAAGGCATTTCCTATGTTTTCCTTGCTTCATCCTGTTCACCTGTATCATGTGTAAAAATGGTTTTTGGATCAACAAAAAGTTGGCGAGTGAATCCTATGAAAAACATTTGAACAAGTTTATTTAATTGATTATAAAATAATGTGCACAACCACACATGAGTAAAAATAGATGTAAACTTATTCACCAATCATTTAATATTAAATAATGCACACATGAACAATCATGGATCGTTTTGAGGCACGCGTTGCTCAACTCGTCTCCCACGAGGAACTGATGGGCCTAATGAATGATTTGTATATACTTGAAAATATGAAATACATAACTACAAACAATATATACTAAATAATACACACACGAACAATAATGGATTTGTTTTGAGGCACGCGTTGCTCGACTCGTCTCCCACGAGGAACTGGTGGGCCTAATGAATGAATTGCATATAACTTGACAATATGAAATACATAACTACAAACAAAATATACAATCTAAGTTTAGATCACAATATGGTATGGCACAAGTTTAAATAAACGAGTTAATTTTAGTTACACATGACACACCCCAAAACGTGTAATTAAAAAGGGGAGTTGTAAGATTCACTCACATTGGGTGCGTTCGGTTGATGATGTTGAATGCGCACGTAGTTTGATTTAACCACGAGTGAAACTAACCTAGATAATGGCATAATGATTCGGTAAGTAAACGGATTTTATTAATCAATTTTAGTAGGATTGTTGGGTGTATTTTTGTGAGTTTAAGGCTATTTTCTAACCCTAAAAATGTTATTTTTAAGTATTTTTAATTGATTTTTAAATAAAATAAAATAAATAAAAATAATAAAAATTGTTGACTTTTTGCGACCGTTAACCGTTGACTTGTTGACCGGTCAGACTGTGTAATTGTGTGCGCCGGGTGAGGCTCAAACCCGAGACCTCCCGTTCGCGTGCACGCAGCTCTACCAACTGAGCTACGTGTCTAACCTGAAATATTTCTGTTTTTAATTATATTTATATACTAATTGAATTAAACTGAAAATCATTTAGTTTTAAAAACGATTTTAATGCATCGAACCGGTGTTCTCCACAGGTCTCGAACCCGGGACCTGTGGTTTAAGTTAACACACAGTCCACCGCTGGACTGTGTGTCTAACTTGTTAAATAATCTGATTTTTATTATACTTATATACAAACTAAATAATTTCGTTTCTGCTTTATAAAAAGTTTGAAAATTGTCCGGACCGGTGCGGTAGTCCGGACTCGAACTCGTGACGTTTGATTAAACGTTCACACAGTCCACCACTGGACTGTGTGTCTATCTTGGTTATTATTCCGGTTTTTATTAAACTTAACATCTATTGCAGTGAATCCGGTTCGGTTAAAAAAAGGAACATTTCTATTAAGGCGAGTGTGCGTGGGACAAGAATCGAACTCGAGATGTAAGCGTGTTTTATTTGCAAACAGTCCACCGCTGGACTGTGTGTCTAACCCGAGATATATCTTGATTTTAATTAAACATATACAATACGAATCTTCGTCTTCTTCGTCAGACTTAACCAGAAACGGAAGTCCGACTGGTTCGAAGATTTAATCAAGTTCGTTAGTGTCTGGTGGTTAATTACATGTGAGATTAATAAAAAGAACGAGAGATTAAGTGTAAGGTATACCGAACTGGACTCCTCTGTTTCGCCGGCGAAACTCCGACGACAGCAGATTATTCCGGCGACGTGTGTCCTGCGGCAGAAGGTCTTCAGGGAGCTTGAGATGAGTGTGGGTGGCTTCGGTATGAGTTCTGGGTGTTCAGTAAGGCTCAGAGGTGAAAAGCTCAGTTTTCCGGCGAGTTGCAGAAGTTCTCCGGCGAGGGAAATTATGTCGGGAAAAAGTGTGATTGTGAGCGAAAAAGCTAGCAGAGGTTAGAGGGGTATTTATAGGGCAGAACATTGACGAATTTAGTCCGATTTCCGTCTTGATTCGTCGGTTAAAGATTTTCCGGCGGTTATAACTTGTGTCGCGGACTGGACATCGGTTATAACCGATGTAGTAGTTAATGTTTACGTTAAGTCATTGATAACCGACGCCGTTTGACGAATTCGTCGGATTTTCCGGCTCAACGGATTTGGGCGCGTCAGTTGACTGGATTTGATTTCTGTTTTCATTATTTGAATTAATTGTTTCGGTATCTTAACAAAAACCCAAAGTGGCGGAGTGGTTGAGCGCGTGTGTGTTAATGCTTTGTTGTTTACCAGCTGACCCGGGTTCGAAACCCGGCAGCATTAATTTATTTTTATTTCATTAATTTTAATACTTTTTCAAATAAAACTTTTATAATCCAATATACTTATTAATTATGTATTGTTTAAAAATAATTTGGGCATTAAATACGCAACGAAATTTTTAACTGATTGTTCGGTTAATAAATGGAGCGGGTTTGGTAAATCCGGTTTTTGACAGATGTTACAAGATACGACATTTCAAATGCTTTGGGATACTATGATCTCATAAACCGGTTTTCAAATGCAAGATTTTCAAATGTTTTAAGATTCATTTGATACAAAACAACAAACTATGAACTCGCCAACTTTATGTTGATTTTTCGCATGTTCTTTCTCAGGTTACAATTTCAAATTGTGGCACGGTTGGATAGGAGAACCCATGGGGATTCGAGTATGTAAGGCCATATAATTGAGTAGGTTTACAGTTATCTTTATCAAACATAAGTATAAGCTTTTGGACTTAGTTTTCTAGTGGGTTAGATAGTATTGGGATAAGCCATGCGGGCTAATTAATGTTCTGGGCTTGTTTAGCTAATAAGTGTGCATGTGAGCTTGGCCCAGTTTGTATTTAGGTCACCCTATGTAACTATAAATAGGGTAAACCTAGGTCATTAGAAGGTTACTGTTTTGGTGGATGTTCTTCGTAGTAGATTCGAGTTTGGGTGATAGTTGTACCAGACGAGTTTTATAATCGTGTGCAATCTAATCAATTTGACATTCTTGTTCTTGTCACTTTCATTAGTATTCCGCACTTTTGATTGTGTTAGTAATATTCGTTTGGGTTGTTGGGACTTACAGAGTACTAGCGGGCGTTCACTGTTTAGAAGTCTTAACATTTTTAATTACTTCCGTTGTGCAATGAAGATACCAGTCACATTACACCGACCCTGATAATTTTGTGAGTGTGACACAATATGTGCACTTGCCCAACGTAAAGTGTAATGATGGTATTTTATAGTATTTTTATAAATATTTGAACTTGAACCAGTTTATGTTTTATCATATTTTTATAAATATTAAACCTTGAACCAGATTATAAAATAACTTAAAATATACCACCTTTTATATTCACCGACATCACTGTGAGAAGAAAAATGAAATTAAAAAGATTGAATAACAATGCATTTGTTACAACCTTACAAATCATAATAAAATTACCAACAATGTTTACAAAACATTGAGTGAAAATGTTAGCAACATCAATTTTGCTAATTAATCTTTGGTAAGTCACCAAATAATATAAATTACAAAAAAGTTTACCGATTCCATTTTTAATAGGAACTAGGGAGGTTCTCTATGCTTTGCGGCGGGTTCTGCTATCGTACTAAACCGAACTGAAACCGTCTGAACAAAATATCGGTACGACACTGGCACTCGTTATAGCAATCGAAAGGCAAAACCCAAAAATAAAGTCGTTATATGCCCAAAAGGATATCGATGTATACTTTACATAAATCTAAAATCATAAAAACTAATATCAGTAATGTCTTCCGAAATGAATATCGGTATTCATTCTGATGGTACCGATACCGGTACTGATGTTGTTCGATTGGAATTCACATGGTGCCAACACTCGCTATAGTTTACGATAATTAAAAAAACTCTATACTTGTTCGCACGGTATCAATTCAATTCGTCATGGTAAAGAACATGTGGTATAAGTTTGGTTCGTCAAGGTACCAGTATGGTATTCATACTCGCTATAGTTTATAATATAAAAAGATACTATATATACTGCTATCCAAGTTTCACATGGTATCTGTTCGGTTGATCACCGTAAAGAACAAATAAAAATCAATTATATTGATCCGTTTGATTTTGAACAAAATTTTTAACGTAACGAAGACAAAAATAAACATGTCGCCTATGTTTAAAACTTTATAAAGTATTATGCTATACTATTAGAATAATGAAAAAAGTAATGTCAATTTATATATAAAAACTAAATGTGAACTAGGTTTAATAACATGTACATTTGTGCTTCGATTACTTAAGCTTTACCACTCACAACTCAGTTTTGGAAAAAAAATGTCTCAATACAGAAAAAAATTATGCACGTCAAAACAACATACTCAAAATTATATAGAATATCGTATCTTAATAATAGTTACATAAGGAAAAAAACATGCAAAATCAATTAAAAATATATTAATAAAATAAATAAATAATAAAAACAAATAATATAAATATAAGTTTAAAACACTATTCATGATCACTTTCTAGTACATTTGTGCTTCGATTACTTAAGTTTACCACTCACAACTCAGTTTTGGGAAAAAAATGTATCAATACAGAGAAAAATTAGACACGTCGCAACAACATACTCAAAATTATATAAAATATCGTATCTGAATAATAGTTACATAATGAAAAAAAACATGCAAAATCATTTAAAAATATAGCAATAAAATAAATAAATATTATAAACAAACAATATTAAAATAATTTTAAAACACTATTCATGATAACTTTCTATTAATATATATACTAGCAATATTTCCCTCACGCTACGCGGCGGGAAACCGTCGAATATCGGCACACGCTATTGTTTTGGTAAAAAATTACCGAAGCAATTAAGTGATCAAATTTGGTTTGTGAGGTAGTGTGCTGTGTAGTTTTGATAAAAATGTGTTGACGTGGTTGAAGTTATAAAAAGTTTCAGGATATAGTTCCAGGATACAGAACTATATCAATTTGTAAAAACAATGCAAATAATGTAAAGGTTGACACGAGATATACGAGGAAAGCCCTTGATCTTTTTAGATCGCCGGCATAAAACCTCGGGAGCTGACAATAGCCAGCTGCCTTGTTCTTCTTAATGATTAGAAAGCAAGATACAATTCCGGGATACTCCTTGGATCAGCTCTAAGTGTTACAATGATCGAATAGTGTGAGTGCAGTGAGTGTTTTCGGGTGTTGATGTAATCAGAAAGTGAAAGTGTGCGAGATTTCGTGTGTTCTATCACTGATCCAGGCCCCCTTTAATAGTAAACAAAGATAAATAACTATCCTACATTCTAGGGATCCTTCGAATATTCCCTTATGACTGTTGTAGACCATTTCCTCAGGCTTCCAACGTCTTTCTTCTAACTTCCATGAACGAGTCTTCAGGAAGACCAAGTCTTGTGAACGTTTGTACCTTGCATACAAAGTAAACCGTTAGCAACGAGTAGGATACCCCCGTAGGATGTTACCAATATCCTGGTTCAGTATCCTGGTCGCTGTGATTAACATGCAAAGTCAGGATATATCTTCAGGATATGAGTTAGAAAATTTCACCCATAACAATTGTCCCCAAAAATATAGTTGTTGGGATCCTCTGATCCAAACGGGTATATTTTTCTTTGTGTTACTCGATGCTCTTAATTAGATTTAGACATTGATGTGACATGGTGCAACTCCCAATGCTATTTTCACTCCATGCCTATCTATCTTGTTCCTATATCTTCTCATTTTCTATTTGAAGATCATCCATTCTTCTCAGAATTTACAGGTATACTCTCCCTCTTTCTCTCTTTTTTCTCTACTCTGTCTTTAATCTTTTACTATGGCCAATCGAACCCGTTCTCACACCGGCGAGATTGTCCCGACCTTCATTGAGCAAAATCTGCTCAAAGATCCCGCGAAGGAGATCTGTTCCTTCGACAACGCTGACATTGCCGCTCTAAGAGCCTCCGACGCCTTCCCTGCCGGAGCGAGTATCCGTCCTTTTGATCGGAACCTCCGATCAGACGTATCTTCTACTGAGTGGGTCTGTTTCTTGTATTATCCTTTTTCTATTGGACTTCGATACCCCTTTTCGGACTTTATCATGCGTTTCTTCCATCTCACTCGTCTCAATTTTGCCCAAACCATGCATATGGTTTGGAGGGTGCTAGCGGTGTTGGATCGGATCAAAACTCATCACGTCCCTGAGTTATGTGTTGAGGACATAGCTATTGCTTACCGTCTGCGATCCCACGGCTCTAGCCGCTTCTTACTTTTTTCCACCTCCAAACACCCCCTCATTCTCAAGGAAACCAAAAACGAGGATGAGTGGAAACGAAAGTTCTTTTTTTGTGAAAAGAGACTCCATCGAGCATGGTGTTGATTTTCCTGACAAATGGCTAACTGCTGGTAGGATTTAGGGTTTTGGGAATATCCCCAAATGTATCCTGATCTTACATCCTGAACTGACATCTTTATTTCTTTTTGTTGCAGTGAATCTCAAGGAACGTGCCCCTCCATCCGCAGAATCAGAAGAAAGAATCAACACCATCTACCAGCTACCGGAAAGCGAGAGAAGTTTTTCTATACTCTCCACAAGTTTAAGCCAACATTCAAGCTCCAACATGTCTGGTAAGAACACCTATGTTGCATATTCCTGCATATGTTCAATTAGTTAAGCTAAGAGTATAGAAGAGTTGAGAGTTCCCCCTTTTGTGCAGACCCAGCCAAAATACTTCAAGTTTTTGATCTCGATGAACTCGACAGTTACTCTGGCCCTGTCCAAGTGAAGAAGGAACCCAACAAGCCATCCTCTGTATCCAAGCCTGCAACCAGTTCCAAGGCCATGGCCATGCCTAAGCCTTCCCCTGCGACAAAGCCACGTGCCACCAGCTCTCGAAAGAGAAAAGAAACAGACTCCCCTGCTACCGATGAAGCTTTTCCCTACGAGAACCAGGGATTCCTTGAGTCCAGTGCCTTGATGACTTCTTCTCTTAACCAGGTAAATATCCTTATCCTATATCCTGTACATATATGCTGAATAGATATCCTGATTATATTATATATATACTAATACCTGTATCTCGGACTGCAGGGTCTCGGTCGCCTGACGCATCTTTACGAGGACGTATGTGGGCGCAACAGGATGCTAGAGACCAAGCTGAAGGAAGCTCAAGTCACGATAAAGAACCATGAAAAGATTGCTGCCGCCAAATCCCAGCATTACGAGGACAAATACAAGGCAATGACTCAGGAAGCTCAGGCTGTTGTCAAGAAGGCTAACCAAGATGCACAGGCCAAAATGGATACTGCCCAATTGCAATACGAGCAGGATATACATTCATTCGGGAAGGCCTCAAAGGTTCTGTCGTAATTTCCCTCCTCCAAGCCAGGCTGAAGATGACGTACGAGGCCAAATCTGCGGGCTTGAATGCCCTGCCTGGGATATTGCTACCTTGGAGGCGAAGCTAAAGGACCTGGGAGGGAAACCTGTGGAGTGCCCTGCCAAACCGGTGCTCGAGGAACCTTTGAAAGTGGTTGAGGCTCCCAACGATCCTGTGGCTGATGCTGGTGATGTCGGTCGAGATGCTGATGCTGGTGGTGAGGATGTGGTTGATGACGCTGCCAAGGATGCTGCTGAAGGTGCTGCAGCATAATGGCAGTGAAGTGGGCGATGATGGATATTTGATGCCTAGGCCGGAGCCCACTTTTTTAATTTGAATGGTCTGTAATCCCCTAAACAATTTTATTTTTCCTGCACTTGAACAATTTATATTTCCTGCACTTTAAACATTAGTATTTTGTGATGACCTAAGGTGGAGGGATCCTGGGTTTCAGGATGAAGCCTTTGGTCATCATTGTTTATATACTTTTAGACCTTATCACATTCTTGGTGGATGGGTCTTGGTTTAAGACGAAGCCAAGAATGTGACATTTTGGAATGTTAATAATAAACTAACCTTTTAGCCTTATCCGATGTTGTAATGTTATTATTCTGAAAAACCTGTTTTGGAAATCCTGACCGAATATCCTAGTCAGGATACTGATGAAATGTTCAGCATTTTTATTACCTTTAATCAAAATGTTAGACAGAAACTCGGTTGAATAATATAAAATTTGGATTATTTAGACAAGGCTTTCAATATTTGAAAAATAAAAACCATACCAGAAACACTTGTGCAATAACTTTCAACTCCAACCTTTGAATCCTTTGCAATGTCCCAGCATGGATGTCCCCTGTCCGTGTAGGATATTGCATCAATTATGACATACTTGAGTATCCCTTTACTTAATGATCAAATTTTGTAACGTTTCCGCCATGAAAGAATGTGTGTAATCATGGTCACGTTTATGAAATCTTTCAAAAACTATAGTTTCACTGGGGATAAACCCTTAGTATCCTGGGGATAAACGCTTAGTATCTTGGGATAAACCCTTAGTATCTTGGGATAAACTCTTAGTGTCCTGGGGTTAAAAACTTGTTTTCGTGTGCTACAGGCGGGAGTGTATAAACTCCAAGACTTAGAAAGGTGAAAACCTTTAAACCTTAGAGAGTATGAAAATACCCTTTCGTGAGAGAGGGTGATCAATCATCATATACCGTAAGGATCCGGGATATAGCCAACAATAATGAAATTGTCAGCCACTTTTACATGAACTGGTCCTGCCATCTTGAACTATACCCATTACTTGCGCTCCATGCAGGGTGTTTAAACCCAATTCGGAAGAAAGGTAAATACCTTTAAATATGTGAAGGGAACTGAATCCCTTAAACGTGAGAGAAGGGGCCAATCCTCTAATCTTTCAATTCATCTTGAGCAAGTATCTTGAAGCATATCCTACAAAACACCTTTAAACTAAGGTGGGTGTTAGCTTGGCTGACACCCCTCCGATGCTTAAGTCAGTATTGGGTTTCAAAGAAAAATAACTCAAATTAAAAATATATATTTAAAAGATATAGAATTCATACCATCCTGAGTTAGAAATCAAATTCTAAACTCACTTGAAATAAGCCTTGTGATGTATAGCATTCCAGGATCTTGGTATCATATCTCCGTACATGGTCTTGAGCCGGTATGCTCCTTTTCCTAATTCTGACTCAATCTCGTATGGTCCTTCCCATTTTAGAGCTAACTTCCCACCAGCAGGATTAGTCGTATTCTGAAACGCTTTTCTCAATACCCAATCTCCAACTTGGAATCTCCTAGTTCTTAAATTCTTGTTGTATGATTTGGCTATCCTCTGCTGGTATGTTGCCATCCTTAACTTTGTTGCGTGCCTCGTTTCATATATGGTGTCTAGTTCCTGATATAAGACTTCTGGATTCACTTCAGGATCCCGTAGGCTTGATCTTGCGGTAGGTATCACCATCTCTGTTGGAATTACTACTTCTGCCCTAAACACCAATGAGAATGGAGTTTGTCCATTAGCATTCTTCACTGTTGTTCTATCTGCCCATAGTACAAATGGTAATTCTTCTGCCCATTTTCCTTTCTTGCACCTAACCTCTTCTTCAAGTTATTGAAAATTATCTTATTGGAGGATTCCGCTTGTTCATTAGCCTGAGGATGTACCGGTGTTAACGTGATCATCTTAATTCCCTAACTTTTGCAAAAATCGGTAGTTCTTTTGCTGATGAATTGAGAGCCATTGTCACAAATTATCTCGGCCGGTATCCCGAACCTTGTCAGGATATTCCTTTTGATGAAAGATACCACTTCAGGATCCCTTACTTGGGCAAAGGCTTCCGCTTCAACCCACTTGGAAAAATAATCCGTCATTTCCAGCATGAAAACCTTTCCTCCTGGAGCCTTAGGGAGTTTCCCCACTATATCCATACCCCACTTCATAAATGGCCAAGGGGATATGATAGGATATAATGGTTCAGCAGGCTGATGAAGTATATTGCTATGTCTCTGACATGCATCACACTTTCGAGCATACTCCGTAGCATCCTTTCTCATAGTCGGCCAGTAATATCCCATTCTTAACACCTTTGAGAATAGTGATCTACCCCCAGTATAGTTACCATAATCTCCTTCATGTATATACTGAAGTACCTCCTTGGTTTCAGGATCTTCCAAGCACCTCAGATACGGACCTACAAGGGATTTCTTATACAAAACATCATTTATAATAGTAAAACGGGATACCTTCATTCTGAAAGCTTTGGGATTCTCATCCTTTAGGATATCTCCTTTGTCAAGCTACTTCATAATTGGAGTCATCCAGGATTCGGGATTCTCCTTAGGATATTCGTTACCAGGATCCTGTACCATTACTACCTCGTTCCATAGACGGGTACAAGATATGTAGTATTGGTATCTGAGTTCCTTCCGGTATCTTGACAGTAGATTCTAAATTTGCTAGAGCATCTGCTTCAGCATTTTCTTCTCTTAGTACCTATTCAAGTGTAAAATTTTCGAAATATCCTGCTAATTTTTTTTAACAATTTCAAGATATTCAGCCAACTTTTCACCTTTGACTGTATAAGATCCATTGAAATGGTTAGTAATCAACAGGGAATCAACATACACTTGTAAACACTCAACATTCATATTCTTAGCCAATTCTAATCCTGCTATCAGGGCCTCATATTCAGCTTCATTATTAGTAGCAGGAAATTCACATCTAATAGCCTGGAGTAATATGTCCGCCTGTGGCGATTTTATTAGTATCCCTAATCCTACACCTCTTATGTTAGATGCACCATCAGTATACAATATCCAAGATCCTAAATTTCACCTAGTTGTTGTACTTCTAGGTTAGCTTCATTTTGAATATCACAACTAAAATCAGCCACAAAGTCTGCTAGAGGCTGAGATTTTATAGCATTTCTAGGTTCATATATTAAATCATATGCACTTAAATTTACGGACCACTTAGCCATTCTACCAGACATTCGTGCTTCATAAGCACGTTTTTAATAGGATAATTGGTTTTAACATGAATCCTATGTGTTTCAAAGTAACGTCTAAGCTTAGTTGATGCCATTACTAGAGCTAATATTAGTTTTTCTAAGTGTGAGTATCTGGTTTCAGCATCTAACAAACTTTTACTAACATAATAAACAGGATACTGCTTACCTTCGTGATCCTTTACCAAAACAACACTTACTGCATTCCCTGATACTGCAAGATATAGGGATAAGGGTTCACCATCCTCAGGCTTCATCAATAGGGGTGCACTTGAAAGATATTGCTTCAACTCTTTTAAGGCAGCTTCATGTCGTTCACCCCATTCAAACTTTTTGTTTTTCTTCAGGATATCATAGAATTCTTTGCACTTTTCTGAGGATCTTGATATGAACCTGTTTAATGCCGCTGCTCTCCCTGTTAGCCTTTGGACATCCTTCCTATTGGATGGTGATTTGAGGTCCAGGACAACTTTAATCTGTTCTGGACTTGCTTCTATTCCCCCTCTTAGTCACCATATATCCTAGAAGTTTTCTTGCCCCCACTCCGAAGTGACACTTAGCAGGATTTAGCTTCATATTATACTGGTCCAGGGTATCGAAAGCACATTCAAGATCCTGGAGATGATCCTCGATTTTCTTGGATTTTACCACCATGTCATCAATATATACCTCCATTGTGTCCCCTAGTTTGTCTTTAAACATCATATTGACCAGCCTATGGTATGTTGCACCTGCATTTTTAAACCAAAAGGCATAGAAGTATAACAGTATACCTGTGGGTATCATGAATGTTGTATCTTCCTGATCAGATGGCTCCATCTGGATTTGCTGAAATCCTGAGGATACATCCATAAAGGTCAGCATTTCATGACCGTCAGTTGCATCTACCATCGAATCTATATGAGCTAATGGGAACGGGTCTTTAGGACAGGCTTTATTGAGGTCTGTGTAATCTACACAAACTCTCCAGTTCCCATTCTTCTTTTGAACCACCACTACGTTTGCTAGCCACTTAGGGAACTTAACTTCCCTAATCATCCTGGACTTCAATAATCTTTCAACCTCCTCTTTTATAATCACATTTCTTTCAGGATCAAATTTTCTTCTCTTTTGCTGAATAGGCTTGAAAGACCTGTCAATTCCAAGCTTATGAGTTATAACGTCTTTCGATATACCTGTCATGTCTTCGTGTTTCCATGCAAACATGGACATCCTGCATTACAAAAAGTTAGTAAGCCGATTCTTAATATCCTGAGGGATATTGGTTCCTACAAGCACCGAGATATCTGGGTTATCCTGATCCAGGATAACTTTCTTAACATCCTGCTCCGAAGTTTCCACGATATCCTGCCCTGGATTTTGTTGACGCCTTCATTGAAGAGGAATAGCATTCCTTTGCCTCTTGTTGGTCGCTTTTCACTTTGACTACCCCCCAAGGAGTAGGGATCTTAACACAGTGATGATAAGTGGAAGGTACGACTTTCATATCATGAATCCATGGCCTGCCTAATATAATATTGTAGCAGGATAATGAATCCATGACACAAAACCGCTGTATAGAATTTACTCCTTCAACGTAGATGTTATGGGTTAAATTCTGAACCCATATCCTGAATTAAATCCTGACTTTGTTATTTCTAATTACGATCAGGTACCAGACCAGGATATTGGTAACGTCCTGGTGCAGTATCCTGGCAGTTACTAATTATACACGTGCAGGTCATAGTTACAGGATCACAACGTTCATAAAGACTCATTCACCTGAAGACTGGGACTAAATGGTTAGAAGAAAGACGTTGAAGCCGCTATACCTGGTCAATAACGTTCGTTAGGGAATATTCCAAGGCATCCCATCATTTTAGGAGAGTTTGCTTTCTTTGTAACTATAAATATTGGATAACCAGATCGATAGGGAACAACACTCACATTCACTACTCTCGAGTTTCACACTTTCTCTCACAATTATACACAAACACATTGCACTAGTAATTTTTGTAACTCTTAACAACGATCTGGGAATTATCCTGCACTGTATCCTGAGTTTTGGAGTAATAAGAAGAACAAGGCAGCTGCGATTATCAGCTCCCGAGGTTTTATGCCGGAGATCTAGATTGATCAAGGGCTTTCCTCGTACATCTCCTGTCAAACTTTACATTTTTGCTCATTGTTTGATTATTGATACAGCTCGATATCCTGAGCCGTATCCTGAAACTGTTTTTACAAACAAGTAAACCAACATTTTTTTCATAAACACCATTAGCACACTACCTCATAAAACTAATTTGATCACTTAATTGCTCCGGTAATTTTTGATCAAAACAATTTGGCGCACACCGTGGGGCAAGTGGTGCTATTTCTACGAAAAGTTTTGTTAAAATCATTACTTGGCTTTTTGTTTTCAAAACTTTTTTCACAACTGTTTTCGATAGCTTCGAAATCAAACATGAGCTCTTCCTCCACGCCTGCTACAACCTCTACTACAACCGGTTCGGTGCTTCCACCACCTCCATCCCGAGACGCTCTGCCTGTTCAGAATGTCTACAAATCTGGTGTCCGAGGGAGAAGTCCTATTATGGCTTCTAATGATGAAATTTTAGCTTTGTTTGGTAATATACAGGATTAGATGAAGCAACAGCAGGAAACTAACCAAACAATAATAAGAGAAATACAACTCTTGAAATCCAACTCCAAGAGAGACCTGCTGAGGATGTTGTCACTCCCTTGCAGCCCAGGAATCTGAACTTTAGTTCAGCGGTGTACAGTGAAGATAATTAGGGCAATGTTGTACCAAGTCGTTCCCAGAGCAATGTTCCTGAGATACCCTCATCAGCCAGGATATCGACTGTGAGGGGCCCAGGATATGCTCCAGGATATGGCCAGAATCAACAGGCTGGTAACCTTTCTAATAATGTTAATACTCTTGCTACTAACAATGTTGGATCTTCGCAGGATACAAGTGTAACCTCAGCACTATCCAGAGAGCTTCAGAAACTGAAGGATATGATATCAAATGTACCCGGGGTAGTGCAGCCCATACCGGAAGTATCCCAGGATAGCCACAACATATCCCGCTTTGCTCGCCACATTTGTGATGCTGAAATCCCGAAGAGATTTCAAACCCCCAACATGAAGCTTTAAGATGGGACGACGGATCCTGAAGAGCATATTGCCCAATATAGGGAGAGGATGGAAGTGAATCCTATTCCACCGGATCTTAAAGAAGCATGTCTCTGCAAAGGCTTCGGCTCCACTCTAACAGGATCAGCCTTGAAGTGGCTCTTAAGTGTTCTGTCACACCCCGACCCGCAGCGGAATAAGAGTCGGGGCATAATTGGGTTATCACCAAAGCTCATGATATTTACTAATATGTTTCATATTTATTAAAGTCAAAATTACATTCCCAAATATCCAAACATGTCCATACAATACAAAGAAAATAAACCAAACAAAACAATCCCAAACTCTAAATCATTTTATTCTTCTAGTCCAATCCTAAGTGTTTCTTGCTGCAACTGGTTCACCTGTATCATGTGTAAAAATGGGGGTTTTTGGGTCAACATAAGTTGGCGAGTGAACTTTGTTAGATAAACATTTATTATTGATTTTCTTGTTAGTTTATCAGTGAAAAATTGTGCATAATCATAAATGAGCAAATGTAAATAATCAAGCAGTAGCAATTGCAATCACAACTATAACATACAGTAACATATGATAGCATAAATTAACATACCAACATCATACAATAAATAACATGAATGAAACTGTGCGATCAAGGCTCAATCAAACGGAGCCGATCGTATTGCATGTACTGAAAATGATAAATGTCTGTGCGATCAAGGCTCAATCAAACGGAGCCGATCGTATGTGGGCGCGCCAGGTTCACGCTCATAATGTAATGGGGAACATGCTCAACGCTCGTAATGTAATGGGGAGCGGCGGCCTATGAAATTGCATGTACTGAAAATAATAAGTTGAATCTAACAATAACCACACAAACAGTTGAAACAAACTGAATACACATGTTCATGATATGATGTATGCACAATGATTTAAATATAATATATAGCAAGACACATGATACACCCCAAAACGTGATTAAAACGGGGAATTTTGTAAAGATTCACTCACATTGGGTGCGTTTGATTGGAGATGATGAGATGCGCACGAGTCGGGAGAGTTGAACAACGAGAATTACTAACCTAAATAATAACGGAAAAATATAGTAAATGAGTGGATTTTATTAAGGATTTTAATGGAATTTTTAGATATATTTTTGTGAGTTTAAGGCTATTTTCTATCTTTAAAAATATTATTTTTAAGTATTTTTAATTGATTTTTAAATTAAATTAAATAAATAAAAAATATAAAAAAAATTGTTTATTTTTGCGTTGACCGTTGACCGTTGACTTGTTGACCGGTTCGGTCAGTGTGCATGTATGCGTTGGGTGAGACTCGAACCCGAGACCTCCCGTACGCGTGCACGCAGCTCTACCAACTGAGCTACGTGTCTAACCCGAAATAATCTTGTTTTTAATTATATTTATATCCTAATTCGATTTATTCAAAATTCATTTGTTTTAAAAAAAAGATTTTAAATCATCGAACCGGTGCCGTTAACCAGACTCGAACGCGTGACGTGCGAGTTAGTGTTGCACACAGTCCACCGCTGGACTGTGTGTCTAACCTGGTTAATATTTCGGTTTTTATTATACTTAACAACTAACGGAGTTAACCCGGTTCAACTTTAAACAAAAAGGCATTTTATTACATAGAGGGTGCGTGTATCAGGGATCGAACTCGTGACGTGTGCGTATTATTTGCACACAGTCCACCGCTGGACTGTGTGTCTAACCCGTTTAAAATACCAATTTTAATTATACTTATAGTGTTATCACAGTTCATCTTCTTCGTTGGATTTTACCGACAGCAGATTACACCATTAAATCTTGTTAATTCGATTGTTAAACATTGCACAGACTAATATGAGATAGCAGAGATGATAATTAGAGGAAAACATACCGGTGAACGATTGATTACAGAGTTCCGGCAAGGTGTCGGTCTCTGTTTTTAAGAACTTCAACTGAGCAAATCAATTAATCGTTTTGATTAGCTAATCATGAAATTGAAGTGCTAAACAAACGTTAACAGTGTGTTTGAAGGTCCTTACCGTTTCACAGACGAAGATAAAGATTTCCAGAAATTTTCCGGCGAACTGGAATTATCTGATAACAGTGTCTGAATTCGATATCAAGTGAAAGGTTTGAGTTAGAAATAGCTTAACAACTGTTATACTACGACGGTATTGAAGAACTTACCGATTTGAGGAAAAATACGGTTTTCCGGCGAACTTGCAGAATTTTCCGGCGAGTAAAATAAACTTCTCCGGTGGACTGTAAAGTGTGCGGAAATGTAATTGGAGGTTTGTGGAATGTTTCTGAGTCGCGAGAAGCTCTTTGATTACAGTAATTCGGATTGTTGAATAGTTCGGTTATAAAACTCATCATCCTCATAATTGAAGTCAATTCAAGTCTGAATTGATTAAAATCGTCGGTGCATCGGTTATAAACCTGAAATTGCGATTATTCAAACGTTTAGACGGTTGAATAGCTGATTTCAGTTTTTCAGTTGGCGCAACCGGTTTATCTAGGTTTGTATATAAGACTCATTTGTTTCCTAGAGTTGACAGAAAACAAACAAGTGGCGGAGTGGTGATGTATGTGTGTGTTAAGTCTTTGGATTTCAATTTCCGGCTGACCCGGGTTCGAGCCCCGGCAGCAACATTTTATTTTTATTTATTTTGTTTTCACTTTTTATCAAATATAATTTTATAGTTTAGTTTGTTTATTAATTATGTATCATTAAAAATCAAAATAACCATAAATACACAACGTGACATTTATAACTTGGTATTCGATTACAAAACGGAGCGGGTTTTGGAAACCCGTTTTTGACAAATGTTACATGTTCCACCTCATTCAATTACATCATTTGCTCATTTGGTCAATTTGTTTAATAGTCAATTTTCTTGTAGTAGAAGCTTTGAAAAACTAACAAGTGAACTCTACAGGATAACACAGGGACCTCAAGAATCCCTTAGGGATTATGTGAACAAATTTAGTAGGGAATCCTTAGATATCCCACATCTTGATGTTGCTACGGCTGTACAGGCATTCAAGATGGGATTACAAAAGGATTCTCTTTTTTTATCAGGATCTTGTGATGAATCCTTGCGGGAACTTGGACGAAGCTCGAAACAGGGCCCTAAGATATATCAGGCTTGAAGACGACAAGAAAATGCAAGAGAGGATGAATTCATCCTCAACATACGAGTCAACTAACAGAAAGTCAGAATCATCATACAAGCTATATCGCTCTAAGCCATATGGCATGAATGACAGCAAGAAAGTGAACGCTGTTGAGGATGAAGATCCCGAGGAGTATCCTGAGTTGTCTGGATACTGTATTTCTGTTAATAATCCTGAATTAATATATGCCATGCAGGGTCTAGGAGATAAGGCAAGGTGGCCAAGGAAGAATCAACAAAAAGCTGATTGGAAGGATAAGTCCAAGTGGTGCGCCTTTCATGAAGATTTTGGACATGTAACGGAAGATTGCATAGCTCTGAGAAAAGAGATAAGCTATCTGCTAAGCAAAGGCTACTTAAAAGATCTCATCGGAAGGAAGAAGAATAAGGGTCAGGATACTGACAAGGATCCTAAACGAGCAGCATCTCCTCCCCCAGATGCCAAGATAATCAACTTTATATCCGGAAGATCCGATATATGCGGAACCTCTTATCCTGCAGCGAAGAGGCATGCCTAAGAGGCAAAGGCAGAAAGAGGGGACAAGCCGACGAGGGTGACATTACTTACAACCGACAAAGTGATAACGTTCGATAGTGAAGACCGGGATAACATTCAGGATCCTCATCATGATGGTCTGGTAATCACTTTGTATGTTTCTAACCATTTTGTGCGCAGGATACTGGTGGACAATGGCAGCTCGATCAACATCATACAATTAGAGACTCTTAAGAGGATGAACATCCCAGAGATGGAGATTACCTCGAAGTCCACTGTGCTTGTAGGGTTCAGTGGAGAAGCAAAGAACACGGTTGGGGAAATAAAGCTGCCTGTATATGTTGAAGGAGTGAAATCGATGCAACGATTTTGTGTCATGGATTCATTATCCTGCTATAATATTATATTAGGCAGGCCATGGATTCATGATATGAAGGTTGTACCTTCTATCTATCATCAATGTATCAAGATCCCTACTCCTTGGGGGGTAGTCAAAGTGGAAAGTGACCAACAGGAGGCGAAGGAATGCTACTCCTCTTCGATGAAGGCATCAACAAAATCCAGGGCAGGATAGCAATTAAAGATACAAGCCCAGGATATCGTGGAGACTTCGGAGCAAGATGTTAAAAAAGTTATCCTGGACCAGGATAATCCAGATATCTCGGTGCTTGTAGGAACCAATATCCCTCAGGATATTGAGAATCAGCTTACTAACTTTTTGAAATGCAGGATGTCTACGTTTGCGTTGAAACACGAAGATATGACAGGTATATCAAAAGATATTATAACTCACAAACTTGGAATTGCCAAATCTTTCAGGCCCGTTCAACAAAAGAGGAGGAAATTCGCTCCGGAAAGGAATACGATTACACAAGAGGAGGTTGAAAGGTTGTTGAAATCCAAGATGATTAGGGAAGTTAAATTTCCTAAGTGGCTAACAAACGTAGTGGTGGTCCAAAAGAAGAATAGGAAGTGGAGAGTTTGTGTAGATTACACGGACCTCAATAAAGCTTGTCCTAAGACCCATTCCCATTACCTCATATAGATTCGATGGTAGATGCAACTGCTGGTCAAGAAATGCTGACCTTTATGGATGTATCCTCAGGATTTCAGCAAATCCAGATAGAGCCATCCGGCCAAGAGGATACAACATTCATGACACCCACAGGTATATACTGTTATACTGCCATGCCTTTTGGTTTAAAAATGTAGGAGCAACATACCAGAGGCTAGTCAATATGACGTTCAAAGACAAACTGGGGGACACAATGGAGGTCTATATCGACGATATGGTGGTAAAATCCAAGAAAGCCGAAGATCACCTCCAGGATCTTGAATGTGCTTTCAATATCCTGGATCAGTATAATATGAAGCTGAATCCTGCTAAGTGTCACTTCGGAGTGGGGGCAGGAAAATTCTAGGATATATGGTGACCAAGAATGGAATAGAAGCAAGCCCAGAATAGATTAAAGCTATCCTGGATCTCAAATCACCTTCCAACATGAAGGATGTGCAGAGATTAACAGGACGGGTAGCAACGTTGAACAGGTTCATATCAAGATCCCCAGAAAAATGCAAGGAACTTTATGATATTCTGAAAAAGAACAAAAAGTTTGACTGGGGAGAAAGACACGAAGTTGCTCTGCAAGAACTGAAGCAATATCTTTCAAGTGCACCCCTGTTGATGAAGCCCGAGGATGGTGAACCCTTATCCCTATACCTTGCAGTACCGGGAAACACAGTAAGTGTTGTCCTGGTAAAGGATCATGAAGGTCAGCAGTATCCTGTTTATTATGTTAGTAAAAGTTTGTTAGATGCTGAAACTAGATATTCACACTTAGAAAAATTCATATTAGCTCTAGTCATGGCATCAACTAAGCTTAGACATTACTTTGAAACTCATAGGATTTATGTCAAAACCAATTATCCTGTTAAAAATGTGCTTAGGAAACCTGAGATGTCTGGTAGGATGGCTAAGTGGTCCGTAAAATTAAGTGCATACGATTTAGTATATGAACCTAGGAATGCTATAAAGTCTCAGGCTTTAGCAGACTTTGTGGCTGAATTTAGTAGTGATATTCAAAATGAGGCTGACCTAGAAGTACAACAATTAGATGAGAATTTAAGATCTTGGATATTATATACTGATGGTGCATCTAATGTCAAATGTGTAGGATTAGGGATACTACTAAAATCGCCACAGGGGGACATATTACCCCAGGCAATTAGATGTGAATTTCCTGGTACTAATAATGAAGCTGAGTATGAAGCGCTAATAGCAGGACTAGAATTGACTAAGATTATGAATGTTAAATGTTTACAAGTGTATGTTGATTCCCTGTTGATTACTAACCATTTCAATGGATCTTATGCAGTCAAAGGTGAAAAGTTAGCTGAATATCTTGAAATTGTTAAAAAATTAGCAGGATATTTCGAAAATTTTACACTTGAACAGGTACCATGAGAAGAAAATGCTGAAGCAAATGCTCTAGCAAATTTAGGATCCACTGTCAGGATACCGGAAGGAACTCAGATACCAATACTACATATCCTGTATCCCGCTATGAAACTTTTCAAGTCTCAGGATAAGGAAGTAATAACTATCTAGGATCCTGGTGACGGATATCTTGAGGAAAATCCTGAATCCTGGATGACTCCAATTGTGAAGTACCTTGAAGAAGGAGATATCCCAAAGGATGAGAATCTCAAAGCTTTCAGAATGAAGGTATCCCACTTTACTATTATAAATAATGTTTTTTATTAAAAATCCCTTGCAGGTCCATATCTAAGGTGCCTGGAAGCTCCTTGAAACCAAAGAGGTACTTCAGGCTATACACGAAAGAGATTGTGGCAACCATACTAGGGGCAGATCTTTATTCTCGAAAGTGTTGAGAATAAAATATTACTGTCCAACCATGAAAAAAGATGCTGCGGAGTATGCTCGAAAGTGCAATGCATGTCAAAGACGCAACAATATACTACATCAGCCTGCTGAACCATTATATCCCATTACATCTCCATGGCCATTCATGAAGTGGGGAATGGATATAGTGGGGAAACTACCTAAGGCTCCAGGAGGAAAGGTCTTCATGCTGGCAATGACGGATTATTTTTCCAAGTGGGTTGAACGAGAAGCCTTTGTCCAAGTAAGGGATCAAGAAGTGGTATCTTTCATCAAGAGAATATCCTGACAAGATTCGGCATACCGGCAGAGATAATTTGTGATAATGGCTCTCAATTTATCAGCAAAAGAACCACGGATTTTTGTAAAAAATGGGGAATCAAGATGATCACGTCAACACCGGTGCATCCTCAGGCCAATGGACAAGCAGATACCTCCAACAAGATAATTGTCAATAACTTGAAGAAAAGGTTAGGTGCCAGAAAAGGAAGATGGGTTGAGGAACTCCCATTTGTCCTATGGGCTGATAGAACAACGGTGAAGAATGCTACTGGGCGAACTCCATTTTCTTTGGTATTTGGGGCAGAAGCAGTGATTCCAACAGAAATGGTGATACCTACAGCAAGATCGAGCCTTTAGGATCCTGAAATCTTATGTCAAGACTTAGATACTATCGACGAAGCAAGGGATGAAACAAAGCTAAGGATGGCAGCATATCAACAAAGGATAGCTAAGTCATACAACAAAAATTTAAGAACCAGAAGATTCCAAGTTGGAGATTGGGTATTGAGAAAGGCCTTTCAAAACACAACCAATCCTACCGACGACAAGTTAGCCCCAAAATGGGAAGGACCATATGAAATTGAATTAGAACCAGGAAAAGGAGCATACCGACTCAAGACTATGGAAGGGGATATGTTGCCAAGGTCCTGGAATGCTATACATCTTAGAGCTTATTTCAAGTGAGTTTAGGATTTACTTTCTGACCCAGGATGGTATGAATTCTATCTCTTTTAAGTATGTTTAATTTAATATTCTTTGAAACCCAATACTGACTTAAGCATCGGAGGGTGTTAGCTAAGCTAACACCCACCTTAGTTTAAAGGTCTTTTGTAGGATACTTTTCGCGATAATACTCCAGAATATTAACTCAAGATGGATCGAAAGACTAGAGGATTGGCCCCCTCTCTCACGTTTAAGGGATACAGATCCCTTCACAGATTTAAAGGTATTGACCTTTCTCCCGAATTGGGTTTAAACACCCCGCCTGGAGCGCAAGTATCCGGATATAGTTCAAGATAGTGGGACCAGTTCATGTAACAGTGGCTGACAATTTCGTTATTATTGGCTATATCCGGGATCCTTAAGGTATATGAGGATTGATCACCCTCTCTCGCGAAAGGGTATTTTCATACTCTCAAAGGTTTAAAGGTTTTCACTTTTCTAAGTCTTGGAGTTTATACACTCCCGCCTGTAGCGCACGAAAACAAGGGTTTAACCCCAGGATACTAAGGGTTATCCCCAGGATGTTATGGGTTTATCCCTAGTAAAACTAAAGTTTTCAACAAAAACCAAAGATATGGCATGTTATGATTGTGTTCACACACGTCCTTTTGTGAAGAAAAATCACTAAGTCAAGAAATACTCAAGTATGTCATGCGTTGATGCAATATCCTGCACAGAAAGGGGACATCCATGCTGGGGACATTGCATATGATTTGAAGATTGAGGTTGAAAATTATTGCCTAAGTGTCTCTGGTATGAATTTTTATTTTTCAAGTTTTGAAATCCTTATCTAAATAGTCTAAGTTCTTTAATAAGGTCATATTTAACTAAGTTTTTGTCTAACATGATAAAAGTATTAAACATTTCATCAGTATCCTGACCGGGATATTTGATCAGGATATTCAAAGCATGTTTTTCGAAATAAAAACATAACAACGGTAGATAAGGTCAAAAGACTATTTTATGATTAACATACCAAAATGTCACACTCCTAGTTTCGTCTTAAACCAAGACCTATCCACCAAGAGTGTGATAAGTTTTAAAGCATATGAACATTGATGACTAAGGGCTTCGTCCTGAAACTCAGGATCCCTCCACCCCTAGTCATCACAAAGTAGTAATGTTTAAAGTGCAGGAAAAGTAAATTGTTTAGGGTTACAGACCATCATATTTAAAAAGTGGGCTCCGGCCTAGGCATCAATATCCATCATCCCCCACTTCGCTGCCCTTATGCTGCAGCACCTTCAGCAGCATCCTTGGCAGCATCACCAACCACACCTTCACCATCACCACCAGCCTCGCCACCAGCATCCGCTCCAACATCAACCCCGGGATCCTTTTCAGCCTCAATCGCCACCTCAGCCGTCTTGGAAGACTCACCAGCTCCTGACTTGACAGCATATGGCACAGGAATGCCGCCGAGATCCTTCAAATTCGCCTCCCAAGCACTGATGTTCCAAGAAGGGCATTCGAAGCCCGCATCCTTGGCCTCATAAGCCATCTTCAATCTGGCTTGGAGGAGGGAAATTACCACGGACCCTTTAAGGCTATCACGGTAGGAGACCATATCTTGCTCATGTTGGGCTTGTGCAGCATCCAGTTTGGCCTGAGTGTCCAAAGTAGCTTTCTCGAGAGCGGCCTGAGCATCCTGGGAGACCTTTTTTAGTTTGTCCTCGTAAAAGCGGGTCCTGGTGGCAGCCGTTGTCCTCAGCTCCTCGATGGTTATCTTTGCTTTTTTTGGCCCTGACCTCATGAAAAACAGCTGTCCCATACGCTTCCTCGTACACAGCTAGCAAACGGTTTAGGCCCTACGAAGCCAGACACAGGTATCAATATATATGTTCAGGATATCACTTCAGTATATGCTTGCAGGATACAGGATCAGGATATTTACCTGATTGATCAGACCACTAGATTCTGCGAACCCAAGGTTCTCATAGATAGAGACTTCAGCAGATACAGCGGGAGAGTCTGTCTCCTTTCTCTTTCGAGAACTAGAGGCCCGAGTCTTGGAAGCTAAAGAAGACTTGAGGACAGCGGTGGGCTTGGAACTGGAAGAAGGCTTCGATGCAGCTGAAGGCTTGGAGCTTGACTCTTTCTTCACTGGTGCAGGTTTAGAATAGCTGTCCAACTCGTTGAGATCGAAAACCTCAGGGGTCTTGGCTGATGCTGCATACAGGGAGGTAACTTTAGACTTAATAATTCAATATCCTATCTAACAAAATACGCAGGATATCAAACAGGATCCTTACCAGACATGTTCGAACTTGAGTGTTGGGTTGAAGACGTTGGAGGCGGAATGAAACTTCTTTCGGAGCCTGGAAGCTGATAGATTGCTTTGATCCTCTTCTCTGAATCAGCAAGCGGAGGTGCTAGTTTCCTAAAGTAAGATGCACAAAACATAAGGAAGATATTAAGCAAGATATTGAATAGGATATATCTAAGGATAACCCTAAAACCCTAGTTCCTACCCTTGGTTAACCACTTCACCGGATAATCTGCTCCACCAGGAATTGAATCTCTTTTTACAAAGAAGAACTTGGATTTCCATTCCTCTTCATTCCTGGTGGCCTGGAGTATCAAAGGATTGCTAGAAGTGGAGTAGAACAGAAACCGATTGGATCCGTGGGATCCTAGCCGGTAAGCGATGGGAAGGTCATTGACACAGAGCTCAGGAATGTGCTCGTTTTTTATGTGATCAAGAACTGCCAAAACCCTCCAGAGCATGGGCACGGTTTGGCTTAAACTAAGGCCGGTGGTGTGAAAGAAATCAATGATGAAATCAGAAAAGGGAAATCGAAGGCCCACGGTAAATGGATAAGCGTTGAAACAGAGCCACTCATCAGACACCATATCTAACCGGATTTCCCGGTCATATGGCCAGAATATCGTCCCTTCCGAGAAGATACCCGAAGTCTTGAGGGCCGACAGGTGAGCATTGTCGAATGAACACACTTCTTTATCAGGATTTTGAAGAAGGTTTTGTGGCGTAAACGAAGGTGCAGAATCACCGGTGCTTGATCTCGTCTGTCTTGTCATATCTTCGCCGGAATTAGAGAATAGGAAGAAGGAAAAGAATGAGGAAAGGTAGAAATGGGTTACCTCTTGATTTCTCGGTGAAGCCAAATGAAGATAAAGATTAATCAATATAGGGGAATGATGAGTGTTTATAGGCTGAGTAGTTGCAAGTTGTCACATCAAAGTCTCATCTTGTAATGACCTTGAAATTCGTAAAAAATGTAACCGTTGATGCTCAGTATCCTCAAACGGTAACATTTTAGGGACAATTGTTATGGGAGAAATTCTGAGCCCATATCCTGAATTATATCCCGACTTTGTTATTTCTGATTACGATCAGGATACCGGACCAGGATATTGGTAACATCCTGGTGCAGTATCCTGGCAGTTACTAATTATACACGTGCAAGTCATAGTTACAGGATCACAACATTCATAAAGACTCATTCACCTGAAGACTCAGACTAAATGGTTAGAAGAAAGACATTGAAGCCGTTATACCTGGTCAATAACGTTCGTTAGGGAATATTCCAAGGCATCCCATCATGTTAGGAGAGTTTGTTTTCTTTGTAACTATAAATATTGGATAACCAGATTGATAGGGAACAACACTCACATTCACTACTCTCGAGTTCTCACACTTTCTCTCACAATTATACACAAACACACTGCACTAGTAATTTTTGTAACACTTAGCAACGATCTGGGAATTATCCTGCATTGTATCCTGAGTTTTGGATTAATAAGAAGAACAAGGCAGCTGCGATTGTCAGCTCCCGAGGTTTTATGCCAGAGATCTAGATTGATCAAGGGCTTTCCTCGTACATCTCATGTCAAACTTTACATTTTTGCTCATTGTTTGATTATTGATACAGCTCGATATCCTGAGCCGTATCCTGAAAACTGTTTTTACAAACAAGTAAACCCCAACACTTTTTTCATAAACACCGTTAGCACACTACCTCACAAAACTAATTTGATCACTTAATTGCTTCGGTAATTTTTGACCAAAACAGTAGACAGGTAGCCTTATCTCTCCAACAGTGTTCTTTGCTTCTCCACTGAACCCTACAAGCACTGTGGACTTCGAGGTAATCTCCATTTCTGGGATGTTCATCCTTTTCAGGGTCTCCAAGTGGATGATGTTGACCGAGCTCCGTTGTCCACCAGTATCCTGCGTACAAAATGGTTAGCGATATACAAAGTAATTACCAGACCATCATGGTGAGGATCCTGGATGTTATCCCGGTCATCACTATCGAATGTTATGACTTTGTCATTCGTAAGCATTGTCATCCTCGTTGGCTTATCCCCTCTTTCTGCCTTTGCCTCTTTGGCATGCCTTTTAGCGGCATAATTAGAGGTTCCACATATATCAGATCCTCCGGATATGAAATTGGTTATCTTGGCATCTAGGGGAGGCGATGCTGCTTGTTTAGGATCCTTGTCAGTATCCTGACCCTTATTCTTCTTCATGCCGATAAGATCTTTCAAGTAGCCTTTGCTTAGCAGATAGCTTATCTCCTTTCTCAGGGCTATGCAATCCTCCGTTACATGTCCAAAATCTTCATGGAAGGCACACCACTTGGACTTATCCTTCCAATCAGCCTTTTGTTGGTTCTTCCTTGGCCATCTTGCTTTATCTCCTAAACCCTGCATGGCATATATTAGTTCAGGAGTATTAACAGAAAAACAGTATTCAGATAACTCAGGATATTCTTCGCCATCTTCATCCTCAACAGCATTCACTTTCTTGCTTTCGTTTTTACCATACGGCCTAGAGCGGTATGGTTTGTACGAGGACTCTGATTTCCTGTTTGTTGATTCGTATGTCGAGGATGAATTCATCATCTCTTGCATTTTCATGTCGTCTTCAAGCCTGATATATCTTAGAGCCCTGTTTCAAGCTTCGTCCAGATTCCTGCAAGGATTCATCACAAGATCCTGATAAAAATAGGAATCCTTCTATAATCCCCTCTTGAATGCTTATACTGCCGTAGCAACATCAATGTTCGGGATAACCAGGGACTCCCTACTAAATTTGTTCACATAATCCCTAAGGGATTCTTGAGGTCCCTGTGTTATCCTGTAGATGTCACTTGTTAGTTTTTCAAAGCTTCTCCTACAAGAAAATTGACTGTTAAACAAATTAACCAAATGAGTAAATGACGTCATTGAATGAGGTGGAACGCTTAAGAGCCACTTCAAGGCTGATCCTGTCAAAGTAGAGCCAAAGCCCTTGCAGAGACATGCTTCTTTAAGATCCGGTGGAATAGGATTCACTTCCATCCTCTCCCTATATTGGGCAATATGTTGTTCAGGATCCGTCGTCCCATCATAAAGCTTTATGATTAATAAAGAAAAGTAAACACAATCGATTTTTACGCAAAATGATTAATAAAAAAATAAACACAATTGATTTTTTTTACAGTAAATTTTAATCACTGAAGGACCATTAGAGTATTATGGTGCCACCAGCGAAACCACTTGATTATATCCATCTCCACTAGGCTACAATGTATATACACAAATTCAGGAGGAAACCCAATAAATCTAGAAAAACCCCCCATGTGGGAATCAAACCTAGGATCTAATAGTTTCTAAGTCTTATCTTACCCCTAAGGCTGTAGGGACGCCACGCAGTGAAGGGAGTCCCCACGCGGGCACACTGCTGTCGGCTCTCCCAAACTTTCGGTTAGTGCTTGAAATCGGTGAGTATTCACCGCATTGATTTTTTAACGTTTAACTATCCGTTGGGTTTTTTTAACGTTGTTAAATGGTTAAATAAAAAAATTACAATTTTCTTATTTAACCACACCATTTCTCACTTCTCTCACAATCTAAAACTTCTATCAACCAAACCATTTCATTCACGATCCAAAATTTCACCCTATTTTGTAAAATGACGGATGACATACCGTTGTTTATTCCATACGACATTAGTGAAGACGATTATTCTTCCTCAAGCGATAGTAGCTTAAGTTTTTTCAAAATCTCCTCGAGCAAGCCGAACTAGAAGACACGGACACATCTAGTAAAAAAAATATGTCCACATTGATCGAGAGAAAGGCCACCTTATGGCAGGTTATTTTGTCAAGGAGCCCAAATACAATGATGAATTTTTTCGTCATAGGTTTCATATGTCAAAAAGATTGTTCTTAAAAATTGTGAGCGACGTGCAAGCGAACAACCTGTGGTTTCAAGAGGGCGTGGATGGGAGAATGAAGAAGAGTTTTACACTGTTGTAAAAAGTTACATCGGCAATTAAACAACTTGCAACTGGTAACCCTCTGAGACGAGAATGACGAGCATTTAAATATGGCCCAAAGGACTTCCCGTGAGTGTCTAGAATATTTTTGCGAAATGATATGTAATTTATACGCTTATGAGTTCTTACGTAGACCAACAAGCCACGACATTACGCTTTTGTACCAAACTCATGAGGAGAAACATCACATTCCTAGGATGTTGGTAGCCTTGATTGTACGCATTTTATTTGGAGAATGTTTCCCACAGAGTTACGAGACCAATATATGAGAGGGGATCACAAGTACTCGACATTTATGCTCGAAGTGGTGGCCTCTCAAGATTTGTGAATTTCGCATGCTTTTTGTGGTCCACCAGGTTCACAAAACAACATCAATGTGCTCCAATAATCCCCGTTATTTCTTACTTAATGAAATTGGACTGCACAAAAATGTTTATTTTACGTGAACAACCACTTATACAAGTGTGGACGCTATCCTATCGATGGAATCTACCCTACTTGGTCCGTGTTTGTGAAATTATATCCATATTCTCACATTCCGAACGTAAAGAAGTTCAAAAGGCAACACGAGGCGGCAAGAAAAGACATGGAACGTGCTTTTGGTGTTTAAAGACAAAGTGGGTATACTCAATCAATCAACGCGTGCTATGACTGTGCAAAAAATAAAGTATGTCGTATATACGTGCATTATTATAATACATAACATGATTCTAAAAGACGACGGATACGCGATAGCATCGATACACATTTGGGATCCTCCAGTCGAACCCATTTTCGATGATACTAGTTTTAACGAGCTCATTGTTGAAGATATGCATTGGAGACTAAAATATGATCTCATGGAACGTCTTGGAAACTAGATTTACCCCACCTATTGACGGATTCCAACGACAAATAATTAAATTAGTTTTAGTTTTAATATGTCTTTTTTTCATTTAATGTAATTATATTTAATTTAACTTAATGTAATGTCTTATTTTTATTTTAATGTAATTATATTTATTCTTATTTAATGAAATGTGTTTTATTTTAATTAAATGCAACCTTATTTTGTTTAAAATATGTTTATTTATTAATACCTAATTTGTAGAAATAAAAAATAGAAAAAAGAGATGGACTCCCCATGTGGGGAGCACTCTTTATGTTTGAGTAAAAAGTAGGAAGCGAAAAAAAGAGTTAATATGGTATAAAATGATTGGCTGAGATAGATAGGTTATCAATCTTCATATGGAGAGCATTCCTTCCACCCTAAAATACCACTAACCTATAATATTTAATATACATACAATCTAAAGTTACATATATAGTAACTTTAATATATTTTATTTTAACGTATTTAATTCATATAATTTACTTTAAGAAGTTGATCTTTCTTTCCTTTTTTTTTTTCTTGTATGCTACCAATTTTCAAAGAAAACTAGTTACTTAAATTTATATCGAACATACATAAATATAAACACAAAGTTTGTAGAAAGTTAAAGTGTTGTAAGTACTAATACTAAATGTTGAAGGGTATAGCTATAAGGAAAAGTGGGTTGAGCAGTGCCACCTGCGTAGCTGCTGGCCATTGGTTTAATTTTTTTTCCCACAGCCGTCTTTTCGTTTTCCTATATATAGGTAATTCATTTAATAGTAGCAAATCATTAAAGGTTGGTGCAGTGGTATTTCGTGCACTTAATAAACCATGCTATATGGGTTCGATTCTCACCATTCATGTTTTTGGTTTCGGTTTGATTTGCTATCTTTTTTTTAGCTACACTTTTTTTTTCTTTTACTTTTTATCAGTTTTTTTTTCTTTTACTTCTTTCATTTCCTTATTTTTTTTTTACTTTTGTTACTTTACTTAAGGGTTTTTTCTTTTACTTTTTATCACTTTTTTTCTTCTTTAATTTCCTTATTTTTACTTTTGTTATTTCAATTTAGTGTAAATTAAACTTTTTACTTTTCTTACTTCACTTAAGTGTTGATTAAATTACATTTATTTTACTCGAACCCGATTTATGCATAATGACGTACACATGATGCAAGTACAACCACATTATTTTGTTAATACATTTGCTTATTTTTGTTTTGTTCATACATATGATGTAAGTACAACCACGTTATTTTGTTAATACATTTGCGTATTTTTGTTTTGTTCTTTTTAGTACATGACGTAAATTGTGTATACTTTGTTTTTAAAGTCCTTTTTTAGTTTTTAATTATGTTGAAGTAGATCGCTAAAATTTGTTTTGATTTTTCTTTTAGTTCCGAACATACCCGTGCAACATGGTTTTTTTCCTCTATGTTTCATTTATTTTTGGCGCTTTAGCGTGACACAATGATATCGTCTTATAAAATTTCATTTTATGAGTTTTAATCGATATAACACACACGTCAATATACTTTTGGACATACTTCTTTTGGATGTTATACTGAGTGTGTATACCATATCGAACCAAACTGGTATCGACTAAAACTTTGCAACGTAGCGCGGGTATTCTCACTAGTTATGTACAAACACAAATGATTTGCTATTACAAACATTTAACCTTATCCCAAACGCCAACTAGATTGAATTTTAAATCATGAATTTAGTTATTGACCAATACATGCCAATCAGTTGTTTTGAAAAGTCAACTGTACTTATCAGATTTAAAGACTTTTAAAAGTCAAGGACACCAAACATTATCATTATTCAACATTCCCTGCCAGAAATTATTGTTCAATTCATAAAGAAAAACAAGTGGTTATTATGCCAAATTGGCATTTCTTAAGCCTTAATCCAATTGTAATTCAAACTAGTGATATTTCTCCCACCCTTTGTTACAAGATTTCGATCGGTATCTGTTCGGTTAGTTACGGTATCGGCACTCGCAATAGTAATCGAAAGAAAAAACCTTACATGGACTGGGTAGAAAACAATAAAATCGAATATCGGTACCGATGTTTTTAGTTGAAATCGATCTAGTTAGTTTGCGCTCTATGCTTGTTTTTAGTTGAAATTGATCTAGTTAGTTTGCGTTCTATGCTTATTTTTTCAACTTTATTGAAAACGGCTATCGTGACGCTATCGTACCAAACCAAATCGACTCTGACTAAGTTGTTTGGTACCATTATTTTATTTATTTTGCTTTCGATAAACTAAGATCGTATCGCTACCATACCGACCGAACCGAACAACATCGGTACACGTACGTATACATTTTTTATGGTTTTTGGTTTGATAACATATATCGTGCTCCTACCATAGTGCACCGAATCCGAAGCGAACGAACAACATTGGTTCGGTACCGATACTTATTTTTACTAACTTTTCTTTCGATAACTTGACATCGCATCACTTGCGTACTATACCAAACAACATATGTACCAATATCTGTATTCATTTTATGATTTTTCTATGACGATAAATATCGGTACTAGTACCGTGACAATTATCTTAAATGTTATATAAGAAAACGTAAAAAATAAAGTAAGGAACCAATAAAAAAAGTAAAGTAATAGAATAATAAAAACTTAGAAAAATATAACATTAAGAAAATCTTCAACTAGTGTTAGTTTCTAATAATATGTATAATAAAATAAAATTAATAAAAGAATAATAATAATGTTATCCTTTAAGTTAGTTTGAGTCTAAACTCACCCTATAATAATGTTGTCTTAATCTAATACTAGTATGAAGGATCCGCGTTTTACGGTGAGATCAATAAGCTGAACAAAAAGTAAACATAAAACATGATGAATTATGCACACACATGTTACAGCGTGTTAACTCGGATTAGGACTCGTGAGTTTCGACGGAGCTGCTAAACTGTAAAAAAATATAAAGTTGAACCAAATGCGCGCATTGCGACATGTTAACTCGTAAAATTTATAATGACTCATAAAAGGGTAAAATTGTAAAAGATGTAAAGTATAGGGACCAAAGTTGAAAGTGAAAAAGTGTTGGGGTTAATAATAGAAAATGCTTGTAATAAATATGTAAAAGATGAAAACTATGAGGTTAAAAGTATAAAAGATGAAAATTAGAAAGGCCATGTAAGTTAAAAGTGTAAAAGATAAAAATTAGAAAGGTTAAATTATTGGGATTAAAAATTTAAAATAAAAAATAAAAAAACTAAAGTATATAAAACTTAAAAGTGTAAAAAAAAGTCAATCAAAAGTAAATAGTGTTTGTGTGAGAGGAGTCTGTTTTGCAAATCTATATATATAATAAAGTAAACCAATTTGAAACACATGACAATCACTCACTCAGACTATTTAGAAATTTGTTTTCTCTTCTAAAATATAATCCATATATAATCCCTTTAGTTCTATAGTTAATCCTAAACTCAAAAAGAAAAAAAATGAAATTTGATTTCCCTTCACATAATAATAATATTATTATTATTGTTGTTGTCGTCGTCGTTGTTGTTTATCCATTTAAAAACATATAAAAGCAAATCAATCAAATGTATGATTTAAATTAACTGACACACGTTGTAGTATTAGATCTGATTTCAACACACATATCAATTTAATATTATTATTATATATCCATTTAAAAAGATATAAAAGCAATCAAATATATGATTATAGATTAACTATACACGTATTAATAATTAAACAATATATTAAATAAAATACTATATAAATTACAATTGTAAGATTGAAGGAGAAGGTGTCACGTGACATTATTTGAAATCCTTTATTTTATATAATTTTACACATTAAATAAAAGAAAACTTTAAGGAACCACGTGTATTGTACGGGTTGAATAAATTTAATTTTATATAACAAACCTATCATATATAAGTAAACTAATGTGTGACATGTGTCATTCATTGGAACCATCCAATTTTCTGTTTTCTCGCATCTTTTTTATACTTATCTTATATTAATTAAATAATGAATTAATATTGAATCTTATCCTACTTTGAATTTGAAATAGAATCCTTCTATTTTTCTAATAAAATATTATCTTCGGATTTAAATTCTTAATTTAAGATAAGATGTTCTAATTTTCTTAGTATCAGAATTAATCCTAAATTAAAAAAAAATCCTGAAATCTCGGTAACAACTTTTCAAATCTTCAAATAAGTTTAATGAAAATTTTCGTAAATTGTCATTATTCATGTTACATCTATTTTTCTTTAAACATTAAGTGTCTTTGTAATTTACATCGATTCTAACTTTTTATTTGTTATTAAACTCAAATGTAATATAATACGTAAATACAATAATACGTATCATATAATATATTTATTTTGTATTATTTTCAGCAACAGTTTGATTACATGCTTCTTTGATGAATTTTATAACACTAACATGTATCGTCTTTATATTAACTCATTTATGTTAATTTGCTATATAAATGTCACCCCTTTTTTGTTTGCATTTACAAGAAATGTTTATTACATAATTTAAATTGTTCAACCCGTGTAACACACGAGGAACTAACCTAGTTAATATATATAGGTAACTAGATCAAATTGGCTATTTGTTTATTTAAATTCATTAGAGACTATTATTTTTATAATGACCAAAGTAATACCTTAGATAAAGTAATTAAATAAATGAAATAATTTTAATAAATTAGTATGTTATTCCATAACTTTTTTCAGGGTGTTTACGTCTTTTTTTTCTGAAATACTCTCCAAAAGAAAATGTGTTACAAACCAAATCTTTAACCAATTGAAAAAAAAATAGAATAAGAACTTGATAGGATACCAGAAAGAATTTTGAGACTAACTCATTTTTCCATTCATTATGTAACAAAGAAAGTAAACAGGCCTTTTATAGGCTTTACAACTATAAGGAATTGACAAACACCACTAACCCACTACATTAAAGTATAAATTACCATTACTCTAATAATTAACGGGGCGCTTGGTTCACGGAATGTTTTGGAATTGGAATTGGAATTTGTATAGGAATTAGAATTTGAGAGAATTAGATTTGGAATTTAAACATTCCAATGGGAATTGGAAATTGTTGGAATTGGAATCTCAATTCCATTTTGTTGTGTTTGGTTGGAATCCATCACCCCGTCACCCACAACCCCCGGTTCGGGTCGAAACAGTGCAGGTCAAAATGATTCGCGTCGAAACGGTACGGGTCGAAACCGTTCGCGAAGAAACGGGACCGGGGCAAAACGGTTCGATTCGAAACGGTTCTCGTCGAAACGGTTCGAATCGATATGGTACAAGTCGAAACGGTTCGGATCGAAACCGGTACGGGTCGAAACGGTTCGGATCGAAACCGGTACAGGTCGAAACGGTACGGTCGAAACGGTTCGGGTCGAAACAGTACAGGGGCGAAATGGTACGGGTCGAAACTGTTCGCGTCGAAACGGTACATGCGCAGAGTCAAACACAAACAGTAAAACAACACAATAAATCGCTAACTTGAGAGGAGTTAGGGGTAAAAAACAAACACATGAAACAAAGGAAAAGACCCTTTACAAGATGGGGGAGGGTAGCAACCCCAGTTGCCCTCCCCCTAAAACGTCCCACGCACAAACGTGTCACCCCATGGCAAAACCAAAATATAGTGAAAGGATAATGATAAATATATGTATAAAAAACAAAGAATTGTTCTTTGAGACAATTTCACAAACACCTTGTGTGCGCTCACAAAACCCAAATTTGAAAGATTTGTTTAGTATGCCCTCTCCCATAAAATTGAAAAGTCGACCTTTTCAAATACAATGAAAAGAGGATTGGAGAATCAAAATGAAGAGAGAAAAAAAACACTATACCATAAATAAGTTGAGCTAGAAATTCTAGAAAAAAAAAAAACAAGGTCGGACATCGAATAGTTGCCTGATTTTGAATTAAACCAGATCAAAGCATTGAAGGTGCTGGTTGAGATTAGTCGGAAGAGAGTCAGGCGGCGAATCTTTAACAAATACCCCTAAAAAAGATTAAAAAAAGATAAAGAAGTTGATGGGTTTTTCGTGGAATAAACCAAGAATTCTAACAAAATTGATTAAGAAGAGTACGTCATAGATTTAGGGTTTTATGGAAATGCGAATCGGAATGGAGGAATTGAGTTTACTTTAAGGTCTAACTTTAAGGTTAAATGAGTTTACTTTCGACGATAAGCATTTGACTTGAATAAATTTTTGTGAGTTCCACAAGCACACAACTGATACTGAATATTAAAAAAAATTAAAAGAGAATAAGCATTCATCTTGTGTATACCTAGAGTACTAACCCCAGTTAGCTTTTCCAAACAGTGGCGAATACAGTATATTTTTACACGGGGGCACAATTCGGATCGCTAAAAAAATGGGACCGACAAAAAAGAGAGAAAAGAAATGATTATAAAATAAAAAAAGTATTAAATATTTTAATATAATATAAATATCTCGATTACAATTGTCCTCTACGTATTTTCATCTTTTAGAAACAC
Organism: Scalesia atractyloides; assembly: GCA_947069175.1. Taxonomy (NCBI): domain Eukaryota; kingdom Viridiplantae; phylum Streptophyta; class Magnoliopsida; order Asterales; family Asteraceae; genus Scalesia; species Scalesia atractyloides. The sequence goes on along the minus strand of CAMTDV010000004.1, from coordinate 50,170,655 downwards.
TCGGTTACATCTTCATTGGTAACACTGAGAAGCTCGTCTACTTACTATACCACAAATTACACAAGCGTTCAAATCGCAACGGCCTAACAGGACCCTTAAATAAATACATGTCACTTTTTATAATAGAATTATTAGTGAGAATAACATAAACTAATATTATTAAGATGAATATCTTATCAAAGAAAATGTTATTAAGTTGAAATGATTATTTTTAGGCAAGTTTAAAAAACCTCTAAAGTTATAACTCTGATTGTTCCTAAAAAAGACTATATTAGTGTAAGTAGATTATAGTGTCTAGTACTCCATTTATCTAAAAAAAAGAAAACCTAGTACATATATTAATTAGCTGCTGTTCAAAAAAATATATTAATTAGCTAAGTGCAAATTTGTAAAAACAAGTTATAATTGGCATCTCATCAATATTTCCTTATGAGGTTATATATTCTATATTATAATATCAAAACCCACTAAGATCAAACTTAACATTTATCTGGGTAGAGTTACAGCCTAAGGGGAATTGGACGGTGGGCCTCTGCCCACCCTAGGTTATAAGTACATCCGCCACTGCTTCCAAATACAATGGGCACTTAGATTGCTAAATCTAACAACACAGATAGCCCCATGTAGCTCTTTTAGCCGGCTACCGATCAACATTTTAAAGGTTCACAAGTTTGTATAAATCAAACGATTATGACGGGTATCGGTGGCTAAGCTTGAGATTTTCGATCGGAGGGTCAAAAACGTATATACCTAAAGAATTATAAAACCAGGGGGTCGAAAACGTATATACCTAAAAAATTCTAGACGAAAACTACATACTAGGCACTACTGAGCGAAAAGTGCGAGGGGTCGGACGCCCCTCCCGGCCCCCACAAAGCTACGCCCCTGACGGGTATGTTTATGTCATACCATGTTCTTAGGTTTTGATTTCCTCACAAACAAAGATCATAAGAATCAAAAATTACTTGAAAAAGCAAGACAAACTTTAACCCAATCACAACTTTGTGATATATGTCTTTTGGACAATTTTACTTTCCTTTTTTAGCAAAACTTATACAAGTTAAGTACAAGTGAATATCATTCTTGAATAGAAGTTTACTTAATGAAAATTCTCAATGTTGGTGAAAAAGCCAAAGAGCGATGGAATAAAGAAAAGAACAATCTAACGATGCATTCTGTAGGGTTTGCTACAAGAATTGTCAAAGAAGAAATTGCAGTTTACTGTAATTTCTCCAACAAACAAAAACAGTTAAAGAAATTTAATAAAAACTATTGCAAAAAATCTAACTAAAACACCACAGTTATCTTTTGGATGTGATCAAAAGAAAAACAAAAAATATTTCAAAAAGAAATATAAAAGCAAGTATAAAACCAAAAGGAGGTTTTGAAAAACTAAGAAAAGAAAATTTATTCCAGGAAAATACCTTTCAAAAGAAAACCTAAAGTTTGCCCACAGGGGAAAAGAAATGTCGTTGCTGGATATGTTCTGAAGAAGGAAATTATGCCAACGAATGTCCTAATAGACAAAAGTTTCTAGAAAAAGTAAAACTTATTTCTGAAGTAGAAACAGAAGGATATTATCCTTCAGAAAACATTTTTGATGATTCATCTTCTGATACTAGTTCTAATAGTTCAGAATGAACAAAACTCAAACCTTTAAATGGGGAGATGAAGAACCAAACAATTTACATTTTTGTAAAAATCTACAAAAAAAGAATGAATTAGTTTATTTAAACATAACCTAATCCAAATTCCATTTATATAAAAGGAAAAATTTTCCTGAACAGATATAAGGCAATAACTTTACATTGATATGTAGACACAAGGGCTACTCTTTGTCTAGCAAGCAAACATGTTATACCTGAAGATCTATGGGAAAATACTCTCAAAGATATCAAAGTGACAATTGCAAACCAAGAAACAATTAAACTAAACAAGGTTTGCAGAAACTTTATAGTCTATTTCTCAAGAGAACCATTCCTTATTCCTACTATTTATCAACAAGAAACATGAATAGATTTACTTATTGGAAATAATTTATGTCAGCTATATGGGCCTTTTACCCAATGGTTAGATAGAATATCTTTTCACCTTAATCAAGAAATGATCTTGATTAAAAAGATAACAAAAGCTCTCTTAGTTGGAAAACCTGGTTTTCTTGAATCAATGAAAAAAGATTAAAAAACAAAACAAATTCCTAGCACCAATATAACCCATGAGGTTATAAAACCAGAAGAAAGATATTTTCTTGAAATACAAAAATATCAAAAGATAGAGGAGCTACTCGAAAAGGTATGTTCTGAAAATCCTATTGATCCGAAAAAATCCAAAAATTGGATGAAGGCTTCGATAGAATTAGTTGATCTTAAAACGATGATTAGGGTAAACCTATGAAATATAGTCTAGAAGGTCGAGAAGAATTCAACAAGCAGATTAAGGAATTACTTGATTAAAATTATTTATTCCAAGCAAATCTCCTCACATGTCTCCAGTATTCTTAGTTGAAATGAAGCTGAGAAAAGAAGAGGAAAAAAGCGCATGGTTGTAAACTATAAAGCAATCAATGCAGCCACTAAAGGCGACAACCATAAACTTCCTTGTATGCAGGAATTACTAACTCTCTTAAGAGGAAAAACCCATTTTTCTAGTTTCGACTGCAAAAGTGGTTTCTGGCAGGTACTACTAGATGATGAATCTCAGCTACTAACTGCGTTCACATGCCCAGGCGGTCACTATAAATGGAAGGTAGTTCCTTTTGGATTAAAATAAGCACATAGCATATTTCAACGACATATGCAAAATGCTTTGAGAGGATTAGAAAACTACTGCACGTCTATGTCGACGATATCATAGTTTTCTCAAACTCTGAAGATAAACACTATTTTCATGTTTATGAGTTTTAAAAACAATCCAGAAATATGGAATTATTTTATCAAAAAAGAAAGCCAATCTTTTTAAAACAAATATAAACCTTTTAGGTCTCAAAATAGATCAAGGGACTCATTGTCCACAAAAATATATCCTATAAAATTTACACAAATTTTCAAATACTTTAGAAGATAAAAAACATCTTCAAAGATTTTTAGGTATTTTAACATATGCGGAAAGTTATATTCCTGACCTCGTAGAGCTTAGGAAACCTTTACAGGTAAAATTAAAAAAATATTATGTATGGGAATGGAAACGATCCGATACAAATCATATAAAAAAAGATAAAGAAAAACTTAACCAGTTTTTCAAAACTTTATCTTCTAAATGAAAATGATTTTTTAATCATAGAAACAGACGCTTCTCATGATTTTTGGGGAGGAGTTTTAAAGGCCAGAACAACCGAAAAGGAAGAAATATGTAAGTATACTTCTGGAAGCTTTAAAAAAGCAGAACGAAATGACCACAGTAATGAAAAAGAATTACTAGCGGTAAAAAATACTATTTCAAAATTTTCTATCTACCTTGCCCCGGTAAAATTCCTAGTAAGAACAGATAATAAAAATTTTACTTATTCCTTAAAACAAAAATTTCTGGAGATAATAAACAAGGCCGTCTTGTCAGATGGCAGATGTGGTTTTCAAGATATTCGTTCTACATTGAGCATTTCGAGGGAACCAATAACGTGCTGGCTGACTGCCTGACACGAGACTTTCAAAAAACGTAAGCCATTACGCCTTTTTACACCTAGTTAAGGAGCTAAAACCCTTTAAGCAAAGGACCAGCTTTCCTTTTCACAAAAATAGAAAGAAAGTTTTTATGGGGGAGCTAAAGGCTTTACGCCTCAAAGAAAAAATTCTTCTTATAGAATTAAAGTCTATTAGGGAAAAATAGCACTCTATGACGAAAGTCTAGAGTCAACTGCTAATTTAGAGCAGGAATCCGCAAGGAAACAATTTGAATCTATTCTCTCTCAAAAGACAAAGGGTAAAGAAAAAACAAGTCTGTTTACTCCTGTTGCTTTGGAAAAAAGAAAAAATAAAGTAAATGAGGAACTAGAATCTTCATCTAGTCTAGAAGCAAACGGCTCAGGTAAAGACACATCAAATCTGTTTATGGCTGACAGTTTGCCAAAAACTGAAAAGGTCTCACTCAGACCAAGTTACTCTCAAGTCATTCAAGAACCAAAAAATCCCAAATCAAGATTCTACGTTATCTTTGATGGCGAAAACAGAGGAATCTATGAAGACTGGTCGATAGTCAAAAGTTATGTTAATGGAAACAACTTTCCATTAAAAAATTTGGGTCGTTAGCATAAGCCCAACAAGAAGCCACCCGTTATTCAGCAAACTTCGGGAAGAAAGAAATACCTTTAAAGTTAAGATTTTTTCAAGAACCTCTGAAGCCAAGAAAAAAGACAGAATTGTTGAGTTCAAGAAAACTTTCTCAAAACCTTTACTTAAAGAAGAAAATGAAGAAAGTGATAATATTTCTTTGACGAATTCAGATCGATTTGGTCCAAAGCCAAATCCCTTGGTCAAAATGATTTCAAGATTGAACATATCTATACAAAAGATAAGGCTACTAAAAGTCTTATTATCTTTTGTCCAGGTGCAGACACAAAACTTGTTTCTCTAGCATTCTCGACTGGATTAATAAAGTTTATTTATTCTTCTCCAAATCTGTTAGAAATTAACCTTCTTACAAACGGAATAAAGAAAGCTATTAAAAATTTCTGAAAAAAGATAGCTGCAGCAAGAGATGTAAACATCTTCATTAAGTGTAACTCTTGAGGGTCCGTTATACGGATCATTCGGGAACTAATCTGACAAACCTAAGGTAAACGTGCGGAATCCGTTTGCTTAGGCGACATTGGATACACTCATTTGTTTCTATTTAATCACCGTTCCATTAATATTTAACGTTACAGATCTTGGAAATACTTGGACAGAGCTTCGCCTCTGTCGTGACAAAATCTCTGAATGTTACAAATGAGATCACAACCTACCTATTTATAGGTAAACAAGTTCGCTGGTGGGAAAGCAAGTTCGGGCGAACTTGCATAGACAAGTTCGGCCGAACTCGTCTAAACCATCACAAACTCAAGCGAACTTGTTAACCTATTTACATAAACTTCGACATTTCACTCCTAAATACTGACTCGATATTATACGATGACGTAGGCAACAGACATATGCATCAACAACTCTACACTTCCTGACTGGTATCAAGGGAGTTCATTCCAAAGCTACCATAAGTTAGAAATTGGTATTGCCAAGGCAAGAACAGTCAATCCTTCTAAAACAATGGAAGAAAACTGTAAATACCCAGAAAATTAGGTAGAAATTAGAGTAAGAGGTTTTCTAAAAATCCTTGACAATCTACAAAAAATAAAAGTGGGAAGCTTTAACAAAGTAAATTATCGCAGCCATAACTGCATTATTACAAGTTACAGTGGAATTCCACTACCAAAACATGAAAAAGAAGCTTTAGAGAAAATGGAGCAAAGAATCATTTTCAACAAAGTGGAAGCAAGTCCTATCACCAGAGAAAAGCTTTGCCAAAAGTTGCAGCGCACTTATGTAAACCATAATTGCGAATACTGTGCAAAGAATACAAGAGAAAGTGGTAGCTCACACTATGACAACTACACCTTGCAAGAAGACACTATGGAACTAGACCCAACACATGGGTATGTCGACTAAAAACGTCTTGCATGACGAATTTACAAGTCTTTTTTAGTCTTTTGTACAAATCTTCTCCTCCTATATAAAGGGGAATGATTTCTGTTCTTAGGTATCAAATTCTCTCCCATCTTTCTTATAAACACTTCAATCATGTGTGAGTAAATTTCCTTCCTTACAGAGAGTATTATGTAAATATCAAGAAGTTCTTCCTTAGGGAAGAACAATCATGAAATAAAAATATCAGTTTCCTTTTATTCATCATAATTATCTTTAAGATTTTACAAGATCTGGAGCCCTGAAGCCATAAGTACCGCTTAGGCAGGAGGTCGTAAGGAAAAGATTGGTTGGGTTGATCCCTTGGAAAAATCAGCTTAAAGATTTACCCAGTTGGATAAGGAGGAAATGTACACTTTATTTCGCAACTATTAAAATTACTTCAAAATATTTCACTTAATCTCTCCTTAAGCACTCTTACAAATATATACAAATCTCGATTAATCACTATCGGAATCAACTAAATGATTCTACAGTCATATATTTTAGTCAAAAAATGACTACATATATTGAATTCTATATTAAAAAACGATTTTACAAATCGTTTGTCTTAATAAAAAATGACTTCAAGAAACGAATTTATATTCAAAAAATATTCCATGATTTCGCCGAGAATCATGACTCCCAGAAATGAATATTTGTATATTCAAATATTCCGCAAGTAATTACCAGGCACTACTGAGCGAAAAGTTTGGGGGGGAGGGGGGGTCGGGCGCCCCTCCCGACCCTTACAAAGCTACGCCCCTGATGGGTATGTTTATGTCACACCATCACCATATCAGTTTCCAAATAACAAGATATTGTGATGCCAGTGTACACGATTGTTAATTTTGCATTAACATAGCCATTCACCTTCAAGCATTATGTATACATAGGCTTATTTTATTCTCACATCCTTAAATTCTTATTGTCACATTTTTTTTCACTCTATCTCTTTCTATAGATATCTATGTATATAGAGAGAAGGGGTGTGCGAATATTAAGACCGTATAAATATAAACATAGGAACTTTAATATGTAAAACTCATAACATCATTGGTGACTTGTATTTAGACCTGTCCAGGATAGAACCTAGAACATCCTCAAATATAATGCTCTTAGAAGCATTGTCTTTGGCCTCTATCATTGAATCACCCACCCAATGATAAAATGAACTTGTATATAACAAATATTTTTTATTTTTACTATTTTATCATTATATCACCCTTTTTCTTTTTAATGACAATATATAAATTTGTATTTGTTCAATATAAGAAATCATTAACTTGAATATCAATTTAAATAATTGACATGTCACCTCCTCTTCTATAAATATAGTTTACTAGAGCATCTCCTACAATACAATGAGTTTGAAATCCAAACCCGTCACATTAGAATGCAACATCATTTCAAATCTCAATCATTCATAATTCATTTTTTCCTTTAACAAAAAATCATCAAAACATCCACCTCATTACCTATTTTCCTTTCCTTTTATCTATATTTATACAACAAACCCGTGTGATACCACCTTTAGGCTTAAAATTTTTGTAATTCAAACAAAAAAAATATTTTAATAGAGGGTTGGGTCTACTTTGTCGTTTTGGATTTTAGACAGGATGGTTGGACTTGTTGGAGATACTCTTAGGTTCCTATTATATGTACCAAGGGGTGTTCAATATCGAATTATCCGGTTCTGTCACATCCTTAAATTTCACTTGTGGGGTTTTACCGCGAGGCGTGTGACAAACCAGGATCCAGCCACTGTCATGTTGAACATATATAATAAAAGAAAATAACCAAATACCACATTCAACATGAATAGTGATACGGTTTTAATAGTTGTAAAAACAAACAACCAAAGTTTAAGTTAAATAGCAGAAGCAAAAGTATTAAGTGCCAAACGTGGCAAAACACAACAGTTTTTAGCATATTAAAGAAATAGTTTGAATAGCCGTAATAACACTCCAATGTGCAGTGCAATGCAACAATCCAAGTTATCAGCCTTAGCAACTTGTGTGAGAACATACTAGAGGGGGTCACCATAAAGTTGGTGAATTTACTAGTTTTAAATTATTAAGTTCTTTTTTAAGAAAATCACAATCCAATTATATCAATTAGGTAGCCATCCAGTTTTCAAGTTACTAAATAAGGGAACTGAAGCTGATTGTGTTAGGTCAATGTTTTGGTACCTTCCACCACGCCTATCACAAACGAGGCAATTGTGTTAGGTCAATGTTTACGTCCGGCTCCCAGCACGGTGTGCAGTTTGTCGAACCCAGTATTACTACCAAATATTACCTCACTATCCATATTAATGGTCAGGTGTGTAAGGACTTTAGTGATAATGAGCGTGTTTAGTACACAAGTGATATAAAATAACCAGATTATCTAAGTGTGTTTATGTCTCCTCCTACAAACATAAAAGTTTAGGTAGTAGTGAAACTCATTGTTTGCGAAGAAAATCCGAGATGTTCAAAGACACGAAATAGATGCCCAGCTAACCGCTACCTATTTCATGCAATGCCTGTGAGGGTGTGTTCATGTAGGTTCACAAAACCCAAGAAATCCAAACAACTCAATTGTTTTAATGTTTTAGAAAAAAAACTCTCATGCTTGACCACTTAGCACAAGTTGACCCAACGACTCGTTGGTGACTAATTAGGTGATTTAACAAAGATACACATTCATGATATCAAGTAAACTATAGTACGTATCACTTAACATGTATAATGACATATAGTTAGGTTTCACCTCCTAAATGCACTTTGCATGGCCAAAGAAAAGTAAACATTAATGGTATTAAAAAGTTTCAACATGCATAATACAACTTTAGTTTTATAGTCAGTTTGTGAATTTTATTTAAAATACTAAATAAACTAAACAATGCATATAAATTATTTTATGACATTTTCCAAATAGTATATCCGGGTTTGTGTAATTTTCTCGAGTCCTAAATCTTTATAGAAAATTCATAAAAAAAAATCCTACATTACATAAAGGTCGTAAACATCATTTTCTGGTAACAATTTACCATTAAATTTATAAGAAAATATACATTAACCCAATTGTGAAATTTCCAATTGGAGTGTCCCACAAACTCCTATGAGTATCTACTGAAAAGATTTTAGGTCCTAACTCCAAACATTGATTAAGTAATTGTTCTCATCATTGACCATATTTTCTGATCAGAAAACTCAATTTTACCCACTAACATTAAAAATTTGCAAAAATATAGTTTGGGTTCATGAAATATTAAGAAAATTTTTGTGGATTATCTACACTTCCGTAGATGATCACGGCTAAAGAATATTTCTATTTAGCCTCAGTAAGAGCACATTATGATTAAAAAACTTTCGTAAATTTCTACTATAACGTTCTTACGGGGTCATGCAATGTCAAATCTTCAAATTCAACAAGGTTTCTCTTTTTAGTAAGTTATGAACTAGCATGCACAAACTTGGTTCCTACATCATTATATACATCTACTAGCATACCCATAACATCAAACACAATCAAATCATCCTATACATGCATATTTAAAAATCTAAATCATCAAAGTTTCCTATTATCGAAAAGTATGAACAATCAAGAATCTATGGTTTTAAATCCATGCAAAAATAATTCAATACACTCCTATGATCATAAAAAAACACTAGACATCAATTAATTTGTTTAAAATTGAGTTTGGATAAACTAGGGTTTTGTATGAACTTGAAAGAGTATAAAAGAATAATAGAATTCTAAAAACTCAATCAATACCATTTATGCAGCCATACGCCGCTACTGCCCCACCGGATATGCAAACGCTCACCGAAAACACTCCGTTCACTCTGTTCTGTTCAGGACAATAAAAACCTGACATCCAGGCATTTACACAAAAAATCCACCCTTGGATACGGCCATCTAGGTGTTACGAAGACGTTGATCAGAAATGAAGATGATCTGACGGTTCAATCTCCGAGAATTGCAACTCATATGCTACTAGGTCACCCCAAAACATGATTTTTCCTTCTTGGTGGAAATAGGGGTTGGGGAAGTAGGGTTTGAGGCCAAGATTGGGTTATGGGATTAGGTTTGGGAACCTCCGTTTTTATAGTTACTATGTAAAGGTGGGATGGGCCTTTAAGTGGATTAAGAGGTCATACCGGGCTCTTTTAGCCAGACCGAACTGACAATAGAAGTTTCATATCAATTTTAATTAGCCCGTTACTATTAAATAATTCTTGTTAAATTAATTTATAAACTATTTTATAAAATAGACTACACATAGGTACATGTAAGGGTAGGCAATTTCACGAAAGTTCACGGAACGATATAAATCACATACAATCAAGTAATACATAGTTTTCACATAAAATCATATTAAATGTTTTTGTTTGAGCTGTTATGTTAATTGTTCACTAACATTTAGGGACAAACTCGTGTGTGACTCGGTAATTTCTAAATTACCCTTACGTTAATGTATGTGTAACATAAACACACTTAATTAACCCTAACCATGTGCAATGCACGAATGTATGTTATGAGATAACGAAAGTAGTGTTAATAGCGTTAACCTAAAAATGTCGGGTGTCACATCATGCCCTTTGTTGAATGATTTTTTGTACCAAAATTTTACTAGTGTAGGGTAATGGATAGACAGACTCGTGTGTGGTCTAGTAATTCCCTGAATTACTGCCACGTCTAGTAAAATCCTGGATTACTACTACGTGAATGTTTGTGTTTGTACTTTGTACTGTGTAATGCACTTAATTGATTCCAATTAAGTGTAAGGTGTGAAGAATGATCATGCTAAAAGAGTTTAATAGAGTAGTTTGTAATCTAATATTGTCAAAAGTCACATCATCCCGTTGTTGAAAAATTTTTCATCCAAAAACTGATAGATGTCGCTAATGTATGAACAAATTTTTCAGGTTGTCACATCATCCCCTTGTTAAAAGGAATTTCGCCCCCAAATTTAACTAGTACTATTTGAGTTTGTATTATCGTTCAGAATACATATACATGGAGATATTTTTGCATTACCTTCACACCCCCACATGGACTCTGTTACCTATATCCATTGTGCAAACCCGTATCATAGCTTCACTTCTTTAGGTTATATGCACGCCCTATCTATCAGTTTAGGGATGGTAAGCCATGATGATATCTAGGTGCGTACCCAGAGACTCTGTAGTGTCTGCCAGACGTGCGCGGTGAATCGAGCGTTCTGGTTTGAGATGATAGGAATTTGCACTCCATGCCGAGGGACTACTTCCCTAAATGTAGATGCGAGTGGAATTTTCCATCTTTCCAGTTTCGTAGTTTGCTAGGAAAGGTGAGGGTTTGAGTGAGCTACTCATGACCACCCAAAGGGGTGTCGCTGAAATATGGGTTCGTGGTAACTTAGGCATAAACTTCATGGAAACCTGCTGTTTTTCTAGCGGAATTTTAATTGTGGAAACAAGCCGAACGACTTTATACGAAAGAGGTCCGAGTCCATTGGAGATTATAATAACGAAGTGAGCCTTATCAAGGTATAGGTAAGAAGGAAAAACGAGGGTATGAACTAACTTATTCCAACGTTTTAGTTTGTAAGCGAGGTGTGTATCATGAGTGAAGTATTGAACTGTCAGCTACAAGCGATCGATTCTTCCTGATACATTGACATGGGTATGTATTCCAACGTCTAATGTAGTACATAGTTGACACGAGGGTTCCTTTTTAAATTCAAGCGGGCAAATCATGGTTGAAAGGTAGCTCTTGTCACATATCTCATTGGTGTGAGTACCAGTTCTACAGAATCAGGTAAGAAATAAATATGCTTCTATTGCCAAGGTCGGTTATCGATCTGGATCTGGTGGTCACCTCCAACACACTAATAGTGTTTATTATAGGGTGTACCGCAGCTAACCCATCACACCACCAATGCTTCTTAAGTGTGCCAGTCCTATCATAGCTAACGGTTATTCCGTTTGCACCTAATGTATCTAGCAAACAACAGACATCCAAATTCTATCCTCATTTTTTTCCAAGAGGTCGAGCTTGGATATCTCATCTAGGGTTGGCTGCAATGGATCCATAAGGGTGGTCGACATGTCGACCAAGCTGTTATGCATCGAGAGTCATCGGTTTAGTAGGGTTAGTTAGCATGGTAGTGGGGTTTGGGACGATGGGATGCCTTACGTTGATTGGCCAAAGCTTTGGATTTCCAGCTGCTTACATTACAAATCTCGTTCTCTACGTTGCGCTATGCTAGGCTCCAAGTTTAAGAACAACTTTTTGCGCGAGAAGAGCTTCAAGTCAAGGTACAATGTTGAGGAGGAATCGGGACACAATGAGAGAGTAATATGGATTCGAGGTGGAAAACCTTGTAGGACGAATCAATTTCCTGTTAGGATAAAATTGGGATGGGTAACAACTAAGGCAGAGATTCATCAAAGAATCGTTCGGATAATTTTGCAATTTGGGGTCTCTATACTTGATGTTGAAGGATGCGTCTTCGTAGATTATCGACTCGTGTAGCGAATCAAAGGTGCTAGGTTCGAGCCCGGTTATGTATGATTAAGGCACTAAACATCAGGAAAACTCCAGGGTGTATCCGAATTGGTTAGCCGAACAAGATGCCATTGGAGTCTTGCGCTCATACGCTATGGGTCAATTGCCTTAGTCACGAGTCAACCTAACATGATAGTAAAAGTGTTAAACCATTTATGATGTAAGGACAGAACAAAATAATGATTGTGGTCCTTACGTGTAGAGTTGTTATAAGAGCTCCATCAGACACTTCAGACTTATACCATTAATCTCGTTATTATTCATCTGAAGGAAAACATATAATCATTCATTTTGCTGGGTCAAATTTGTTCGTAGTTCTAATTGGGGTATAAATTCGGGACTTGAACACATCATTACACGAGCGCAAACAAATGAAATGATGAGTTTGAGTTTATACAGGCATTAATAAGGTAAAATCAGATTATTTTCTCCCTAAAGCGTGTTCAAGAACTACTTGAACCTTTAGAGATTGAAATCAGGTTGAGGATAGTCTTGCGATGGAGATGTCTATTTCAAGTGTCAAGTTGTGGTCATTGTAAATGTCACACCCCAATGGCAGAATCATCAGGGCGGACGTAAATAAATTGCTTGAGACTTCATAACGTACTAAGTGACAAGTATTTAATAAATAGAATTTCATTTCATTGCTAAAGATTCAAGTACATGATTAGGAAACAAAGTAAAACAAGTATCAAACAACTAATCTAATAAACAAAATTCAAAGTTTGGTATGTTTCTAGTCCTTCTTACTAGATTCTTTTCAATACGTCACGATCACAATCCTGCAATATATAGTAAAGTAACATGTCAATACATACAGTATTGGCAAGTATACAAGTTTAAGTGTACTAGTATAAGTATAAAAGAGTTTGACGAAATCCACATGGCAGTAACGTATCTAGCATGTAGAAACATACTCGTCAACCCAAAGTTTACCGCTAGCGTAATCTCATCGTTGCAACGATAAGATCGTTTTGTTTACTTAACATGAGCTCACGAATACGGGCGGTGCATTACTCCTATAGCGCTATACATGTTAAGGGAGGCTTGTACGAAGTTAATGACAAAGCACTATGCACATAAAGTTTCTAGCATGTATGTATTCCTAAGTAAAACGTGTAAGCATGTAAGTCAGATTCGATTGCTTGTATAAAGTGTTTGCGTATAAGTGTTTGTGTGAGTTTTTTATATTGTATATATAGCACCCAAAAGTGATTAAACGAAAAAGGGATCATGTATACTCACGATTTTGCAAAGCTTTTCTAGCTATCCGCGAGACGTTAGGTTGGAGAGTAGGACACCAAGGTTATTCAATATGAGGGGATAGAGTTGTGTGTACATTCCGGGTTTGGCGTAAGTTTTAGATTTGGAAGCAGAAAATACGAATGAGTAAGCGGGAAAATGCCACTTCGTGCAAAGTACGAAGTGAACTATTCTGGAATGATTTAGCTCGTTTTGCACCCGTTTTGACATAGATTTCTACGAATGGGAATAGTGGCAAAGAGGCAGAACAGTCTAGGCTCATAACTCTTAACCAAAATTCAAGTAGTATCATGTTCCGACCAGATTCATAAGAAAGTACGTAATATATGTATAGTTTAAGTCCATAGTTAGGCGAGTTTAGAGGTCAAGAAAGGGGGTACGGATACCTCATTATATCGTTCACCAAAGCTCAAAGTTTATCAACATAGTTGATAAACCCGGTTGATCATGAATGTACTGAAATAAAATATAAAAAAAACATGTACAATTGGGGGTGGAACTTATTTCGGATAGCCCGAGCTTCCATCGTTCTCACATTAGCTGAAACAAAAGTTCATCGGAACTTGTAGGACCGATCCTCGATGCTAAGGAACCTAAATTTGATATCTAATGTCCATAATAGCGGAAATATTACGTCGTGTTTACCAATAGACAAGATTTCATCAGTTAATCGTCAGTTTTATTGATCAAACTTCGAAAGTTCAAACTGACAGAGCTTCGCCTCCAAAATGCCAAAGTTACAAATGAAGTAGGCTAGCTAGGTATTTATACTATTGCAAGTTCGCCCCTAAGAGACTCAAGTTCACCTGAACTTGCTACTGCAAGTTCGGCCGAACATGTATACATGTAACACACTATGGGCGAACTTGGCTATACTATACATAAATACTTCATATACCTAGCCTATTCAGCTCTATACTATACAGACTCAATATAAGACTAAGACATAGACATTATGCACTAACAGACTCCCCCTTGGATATAGTCTTCGTCTTATATCAGTCTTCAAAAACTCTGTCCTCAATAAACGTTAACGTACACGACCGAAGAAGTTCTTGAACGGCTTCCTTCGTCGTTCTTGCTTTGGATCAGGCGTTTGATCAGTTGGCGGTGGTCTTTTAAAGTTAGCCATTCTTAGAGAACTTTGCCTTACCGCTTTTTCCATTCTTTCTTTAATCGCCTCATTTCTTTTTTCTTCCTTTAAAAACTCAACTCTCTCCAGATCCCTCCACTTTGTTTGCCAGATCTTACTAGAATTTACTTCGCACGAGTAACAAACATTCACAACCTTTTGAAACTGCATAGCTTGAACCTTTTGACGTTCTTCAAAAACAATCTTGTTGTAGAACAAGGTTTTGATATCTTCTCTCGAGCAGTTCACAAGCCACATAGGATCTAGAATCCTTATCGTTCTCCATAAACCCCTCATGCCCTGATAACCCATCACTTCAACCCATTCCTTGGTAATATCCAGATGTTCTTCAAACTTTAGCACAATCACAGCTTCACACGTTGCTAGATCAATCTGCCACTACTTGAACAAAGGATAGAAGTCTTGATCAATCGGCATTAGCGGCATATTTCTCATGGCTCTTGGACGTTTCATTATTAACGTTATATCCTTTTCTCCAGTTACTTTGTTTATTTTCACTCTGCGACCAGGAATTAAAGGCTTCCAATAATTCCAACCTTTAACCGCTTCATACTTAATCATTTTCCACAATAATTGATCAATCGGTTTCATGTAATATGTAACATTCACCGTCTGTACCAACTCTTCTACATCCCAATACGGTAACATTTTGAAATCAGCAAGGTATTTGAAGTATTGCACTCCAAACTCTCTCTTGATTGCATATACGTTAAGTTCTTTAAACCATCCCAGCTCAAAATATCTCCCAAAGAAACATCTTTGTCTCTGTTAAAGAATGCAAGAGGACGTCGAAACTTCCGTTCGCGTGGCATTTCTTTAAACCAAGACTTTCTCGCTTGAGCTCTCTTCTTTGGTCATGGGCTTAGGTACTTTACCCTCTCGAACTGATTCAGCAATCCTTTCCTTCAACATATATTCATCAAGCTGCTTGTACATCTCTTCAAAAGTAGGAAAACTATCTGAATTAGAACCGACGTACTTTGCTTTCTTATCTGATTCGTCATCTGAAGACCAATCTTCCACAATTACTCGATTGTGTTCATCAGCTCAGTCTTTGATATTGATAATCATTTGGCTCGAAAGGATTTACAGTCATCACATCCTCCTCAAAATAAAACTCTAACGATTCAGCTTCAACTTCGATCAATCTAGCTAAATCCTCCTTCGTGTAGTTATGTACATATTCACCTTCCTCCACGTTGTGTTCTAACATTAACATTAAAGGATTCGCGGGAATAGCAGCAATTGGCTTTGCAGAACGATCAACATTTGCCATATCTATATCATCATCAGTTGGCCCTTTCTGGCCTGACTCCCCCTGACTTTTATTTTCCATTCTATTTGATTCATCGTCCATTAGGGCAGTAAAATCAAAATCATCAGAGATTTTGGCTTCAGAAACTCTAACACCAACATTACCTTGATCATCGTCACCAACATTCCAATCCTCATAACTTCCTTCCTCTTCATCCTCTTTGTCATCTTCTCAGCTTCTTCATCGTCTTTTTCTTCAGAAGCAGTGATAGGATCAGAAGGCTTGACAGATTCGTCAACCTTAGGAATATCAGACTCAGAAGCTATGACAATATTTTCTTCAACAGGTTTCTCTGGAACATCAGAAGACTTAGGAGCTTCACCTTCAACCCCTTTTCCTTTGCCGCTCTCAGCTAATTCTTTTTTAGCTCGTTCCTTAGCTTACTGTTGATCTAGACGATCATATTAACACTTCTGCATCCTGGAGAATCTTCGATCATTTAGAGCTTGGACAGACTTTAACTCTGAAATTTCTGTCTGCATTTTCTCATTAGCATCTTGCAAACTTTCGATCAACGCTTTACAGTACTCTCGCACATTCTCTAACACCTTCACCTTGTCATCCAACATTTCTTTTTCGACAGCGCTTTGATTCATCTTGTTAATAAGCTCTGCCTTTTCAACTTCATTCTGCGCTACTTTTTCTTCTAACGCCTTCACGCGCTTCTCCAGAAGTTCAACATTTGTTTCTGGGAAGAAATTGTTTAGATCCTGCAAACTTATAGGATCATTGTGCATATCACCAAACACATAGGCCCTCCGGGAGTCTTCGGTGTTGAATTTGGTGTTGCAGATTTTGGTGTTGACTTCCTTGGCGTAGAACTTTCAGGAACATAAGTCGTTGGAGCAACAGGAGATTCAGTGATAGGAACTTCAACAAAGCCAGACACAGGAGATTCTTGTGTAACTCCTGGCCTTTCAGTTTCAGCATGAATAATAACAAGAGGTTATTGTGGAGGAGGTTCTTGTATGACTCTTTTCTCCTGAGCACCAGAAGGTTCTTGTGGGGCTTCTGTGCTTTTCAACGATCTTTTGCGCCTCTTACTTACAGCCTTTTGCTCTTTCTTTGATTTTCTCTTTCCTTTGGTCTGAGGAGACCCTGTAGTCTTTGTTGACGAAACAGTCGCAGACTTAACACGTTTAGATTTCTTAGTCCTATCCTCACCGGACTCTTTTTCTGCATTAGGATCAAAATCAGCATCCAGTTCTCTTTCTTTATCTGCTCTAATATTTGCCTCAGTCTTTTCTGGCTCTTTAGTAGGAATTTCTTTATCAGAATCATCTTCATTTTCAAAAGTAGCAGATATAACATCATCTTGAGTCATTTTCACTGTTTCTTGGCTTTCAATAACACCTACAACACTTGATCCAGCAACTGCTTCAACAGTCTCTGGTTCATCTTCGTCAACAAGCATAGTTTCAACTTTCTTAGCAGCACGCTTCTTTTTAGGCTTCTCAGTTTCTGCCTTCAACAACCATTCACTCCTTGCCTTAGGTTTGAATTCCTTAAACCACTCCTTCTCAGCGTTATCTCTTTCTCATCGTCACTGCCATCTTTTCTCCATTTGTTTTTTGGCGACGCAATATAATTAGAATCTTTAATCGCTCCGAATACAGGCTTTGGAACAGGAGCTGAAGCTTGCTTTTGAAATTTGATTAGCTTCTTTACCGTGTTCTCATCAAGATGAACTAAGTACAAAACATCGTTCGGATCTCATGCAATATTAGAATACTTCTCGTCAATCAACATTTGAACCAATCTCGGATATAAGCATAATCTTGAATCTTCCATGTTTTTCGACATGTGAGTGAAAACTAACTTTGAGAAGTTAAACTTCTTCTTCAGAATAAGCGTCGTTGCCATGCAAGCTAAGTAATCTTGAACATCGTCTAAACCAGCCTTGCGATGGCTGAATGTATGAATTATGGCGTGCATCAGAAGCTTGTAGGGATTTGGCACTTCCCCTTTCTTCAGCGTCGGCTTGTTCACGCTTCCTTTATAACCCATCCTGAAGAAACAACCGCGCACCATCCTCTCATCAAGATAAATAGGATCATCTTTTTTATCGTTGAACTGTAATACCCTGCGAATATCATCTTCCATTACAGTAATCGGCTTAACTTCATTACCAAATTGCACGGTAGAAGTAATTGTCTTTTCATTAGCACTCAAACTTGCATTCATCCAGAAATGAACAATGTGTGATCGATAAGACACTGTGCGCTCTGTAATCGCTCTGCGAATAGTGCTTTCTTCCAGAAACTTCAATATACTGTCGAATTCTTTAAGTGACGGACAAATCATTTTATCGAGCGTGATGCACGTGTTGTGAGTCTTCGAGAACTCTACTGAGATTACACGTGCTGGAACCTGTGCCTGAAAAATGATGCAAAACAGTTAGCACGTTTATCGAGAAATATTTCACAAAATTTCCAGCACTTTATCAAGTTCTGGCGAACTTGATTAGGTGTTACAACATTCTGATTTATTCAAGTTCGCCCGAACATGCGCATAACATGTTCAAACTTCAGAAGTAAGTTCGGGCGAACTTATACTTTAAACAATTAAGATTTCTTTATCATAAGTTCGGTCGAACATGCATTTAATTCTTTTACACACAAATTATCAAGTTCGGTCGAACATACATTTTTGACAGTTTTAAATGATCTTTGATGCAAGTCCGGTCGAACTTGACACAAACACAACAAATCTTTGAGCGAACTTGTTGATAGAACTTTGATGAAATGCTAGTAAGTTTGAGCGAACTTACTTAAAATTTCTTTGATAATACAGAAGTTCGGTCGAACTTCATGTAAAATCAATAAAAATTGATAAGTTCGAGCGTACTTGACCAGAATCTCTTCAAAAATCACTCAAGTTCGAGCGAACTTGCTAAAACTTCACTTGAAGAGTGACTTTTTAGACCAAGTTCGGCCTAACTTGGCTAACAAGTTCGAAGTTGGGGTTTTCCAAAACATGGTCTTTTCAAAATTTTGACATGAATTCGGTTGAATTTGGTCTTCAATCTTTCAAGGGTTTATCTTTGTTGTGTTTTACATGATATACTCAAATTTGAAAAGATTTTGACCGTGAATTCTTCATTTTATGTTCAAAAGTTAAGAAAATAGAAGAATGGAGATGAAATAGAAGTGATATTGTCTTGATACTATCAAATCAGGCTGTTCTAGCTCTGATACCACTTGTAGGACCGATCCTCGATGCTAAGGAACCTAAATTTGATATCTAACGTCCATAATAGCGGAAATATTACGTCGTGTTTACCAACAGACAAGATTTAATCAGTTAATCGTCAGTTTTATTGATCAAACTTCGAGAGTACAAACTGACAGAGCTTCGCCTCCAAAATGCCAAAGTTACAAATGAAGTAGGCTAGCTAGATATTTATACTATTGCAAGTTCGCCTCTAAGAGACTCAAGTTCTCCCGAACTTGCTACTGCAAGTTCCCGTCGAACATGTATACATGTAACACAATATGGGCGAACTTGGCTAAACTATACATAAATACTTCATATACCTAGCCTATTCAGCTCTATACTATACAGACTCGATATAAGACTAAGACATAGACATTATGCACCAACAGAACTTGGTTTAGCTTTCACACTTGGTACAGAAGAAAGGTAGAAGAAAAGTGCATAAGAAGATATGTGACCTAAAAATTACTTGAAATGTAACACCCCGACCACGTAAAACAACAAACCGCGGTAGAAATTTGGGGAGTCATGTCACAGAACTATTGTTTCACAACACATGGTACATAAAGTTTTGTATTATTGAATTAAATATTTACATTGTATTGGAATAAACAGAAACAAAATATAGATAAATTGTCTTTCATGTTTTAAGTCACTAAGGCCCGCATCCGATCCTACGTGAAGCATGCATTTTAATAATCAAACATTGGCTCTTGAAACATATGTGAAAAGAGAGTTAGCATAAAAATGTCGGCGAGTACATAGGTTTTTTGAGTGTGTGGGTTAGAGTTTGTGAAAACCTTATAGCCATGAATCTTGACCAAAACATTTCTTTTGTAAAACCGAGTGATAAATCGATTTAAAGAAAACTTCGTATGGTTTATATTGAAGGTCCGTGATCAGGCGGTTCTAGACGGAAGTTAGTGAATAAATGTAAACCGATTCGGTAGAATGTTATTACAGTAATGAGTAGAAACAGAATGCAGCGGAAGTCTTCATTCATACCGAAAGAGTATACATCTTTATAAGTCCAGCTGCCGGAGTTCCTAGAGAGAATCCGGCAGCACCTCCCCATAGGGATGCCAAAAACTTCAACACACGCTCAAACTAGCCTATTCGGCAAGTGACGAACACAATAGTGCATCAACAGATTCCCCCTTGTTCGTTACTGTCGAAGCTTGATCTTGAACTTCAAAACTTTGAGCCGTGCTTGAATATTCTGCAACTTCAATCAAGATGTCTGTCGATGTCGTTGAGACGTGTCAACAGATTTCTCCTTAATTGATGATCCGGGTTTGCATTAACAACTTTCAATACCGCTGAAATCTCCAGTTCAGATCTTTGGTTGCGAGGTTTCCGACTCCTCTGATTTACTTGACCGACAAATTTTCTCGAATAACCATCAACTTGAAGCTAATCAATGCAGCAACTTCTCCATTTCGACGATAACCGTATCCGAGTTCAGTTTTTGAATAAGCGATGAGCATCGAGAGTTTATTCCGCACACTCCTAAAGTATCAAAAACTCAACCGGCAATTGATAGAAACTTCGAATCACCGCATCGGAAAACTTCAAATCAACGAATACCCTCGAAAATCCGAAATCCCGATTTTCGTAATCGAAGTTAAGCACCCTTCAGAAAGATTTGATTAGCAAATCGGTAATCTGCTCAATCAACAAATCTTCATCAGAAACAGATAATCTGGTAATGCATCGAATCTGAGAAACATACGTCCGTGACCAAAATCTCATTCTTCTTCTTCAGTCACAATGCCAAATATATAGCTATCTCCGGTAGACCAGCGCCACTTAATCACCAAACATCATCATCCAACGGCGGTTAGTCCAAAGAGAAGAATGATTCATCTGCTTGAAGACTAAAAATAATGGCCACCAAAGGTTATCATACGTCTGCGGAGCTAGTCATTAATTTCTAAAATCATCACCGAACGTTTTGAACGTCCTCAGTTCCTCACTGGTACTAACGACTGCTAATCCAGCTAACTGTTCCTTCACCGGAGATCAGGACTCTAACCCCTAAGCATCACTCTGTATCATGAACTGAAAAATCTGAACTTCCTGTGATCACGAAATCCCAAATGTATAACCTCTTTTGTCAGCAACTGATATACACAGCTTTGTCTGGAAGATCCGATCCCACAAATCATCTTCTTTAATCATGGTACCGCGTACAACCCGGGGCAACTGAAACTACAGAGCATCCCTATCGCCTGGCGGTTAGTCCAATCAATAGTTCATGTGCAAAGCAGAGTTAAAGATAGGCAGTCGTGTGTGCTTCCAAACCATACGCGTGACTCAGGTGTAAATCCACAACCATGACCTCAGAATCTGATAAACAACTCCTCCAAGACTCAGTTATGTAACCACCCACTTTCAAAATAGACATCAATTTGAAATACCCAATGAATCTCAATCCTCTGCATTTCCCGATAATCTGCAATCGGTAACCACTCGGATACTGTTGCAGTAGTCACAAATTTCAAAATATCGGGATCTTCAAATATTGAAATTTTTTTATTCCCCCTCATTTCTGCAAATTTTGACCATACTGAAATTTTCACTGAAATTCCCCATGAAATCCGGAATTTTCAGTTTTTAACAAATGCGGTTTAATGTTTAGGCCCATTACTAGTCACGACACCCAAATGATCAACATTCTGCACTGGTATCAATGACTCTCCCGTTATCTTCAAAATTCTATGACCGTGTCACCAAATCTGTACTCTGAAGCTCTAGACGGTGTCCCCGATCATCCCGGTTCGGTCTTTGAAAACTCGAAAAATTTTATATCGCCAAATTTTTTTCTGGACACTCATCCCATCAATACGATCAACAATTTTTTTAAGGCTCCTGGACAAGTTCGGGCGAACTTGTGTGACAGGTTCGGTCGAACTTAGTCGGTTTGAGACTAGTTCGGGCGAACTTGGTTGGCCACTTCCAAGTTCGGGCGAACTTGCATGAAATAGACAAGTTCGGGCGAACTTATGCTTAATTTCAATGAAAATCAGTCAAGTTCGGGCAAACTTGATGAAAAATCATGAAAATTTTTGTCAAGTTCGGGCGAACTTGATGAAAATCATGAAAATTCTTGTCAAGTTCGGGCGAACTTGATCCCCAAAATCAGCCTTTTTTCATATTTTTTGATCCAGAATCCTTATTTCTTCGAAGTTCGAGATGAATCCACCATAGATCTGGTCAAAAATGGTTTTCTAACAATCCTATCCGTTCAATTTTGGATTTTGTCCGTGGATTGTAGATTTATTTCATGATTTACGTCCAAAACCCCTCCTAATGTCCATAAATGTCCAAATTCATGAGCGTAGGTGATAACCGTAGCTCTGATACCAATTGAAGGTCCGTGATCAGGCGGTTCTAGATGGAAGTTAGTGGATAAACGTAAACCGATTTGGTAGAATGTTATTACATAAAGGAGTAGAAACAGAATGCAGCGGAAGTCTTCATTCATACCGAAAGAGTATACATCTTTATAAGTCCACCTGCCGGAGTTCCTAGAGAGAATCCGGTAGCACCTCCCCGTAGGGATGCCAAAAACTTTAATGACAAATGAACAACACACCTATATATATGGAGACAAGTTCGCTGGAGTGTATGGAAGTTCGGGCGAACTTGACCTAGTCAAGTTCGGCCGAACTTGACTTCCTAAGAGTATTCTCGAGCGAACTTGGCCTGCATTAGTCAAGTTCGAGCGAACTTGACTAAAGGCACATCAATTTCGGGCGAACTTGACCAATACAGGTCAAGTTCGGGCGAACTTGTTCCCTTTTACACTGAAATCTCCATATTTCGGTCGTGTGTTCGATTCTAACCTATACAATATTCAACACACGCTCAATCTAGCCTATTCGACAAGTGACGAACACAATAGTGCATCAACATATATCTTTAAGTGAAAATCGTTGTGTGTCATTTTTGAAACATTTGTTCAAATGATTTGGGTAACGCTACGTTATGTAATACGATAAAATCACATATATATAGAAAGTACCAACGGTGTATCCACCATGCTTTTATCATATTAGACCCGCTTTGTTATCTAAATCACTTACCATAAACCAATCGTTCGTGTTATAAACCATTTGTACGTGTCGTAAAGCAATTGTCCGTGTCATCAATAAATCCTCCGTGTTATAAACCATTTGTCCATGTTATCAATAATCATCCGTGTTATAAACCATTTGTTCGTGATCAATAAATCATCCGTGTTATAAACCAATTGTCTCTGTTTTAATTGTGAAAACTATTGGTTGTTCTTTAATGAACACATTCAAGCCTGTGTTGACTATACCACCAAAGGGTATCTTTAATAGACCACCAAAGGGTCTCTTTAACTAGACTAACAAATCAACAAATGATTTGTTAATCAGAAACAGTTTCCGTCTTACCCAAACTTCCACCACATCCAATGGACAGTCCGATAACGGGATTGTCAGTCTAATGGTACCATAACATACTACCGGTCGGCGTGATCAATGTTAATGAATGTCATTCGTGTTATGGATAACGCACCAACTAATTGTTCACATTATTGAAATCATATTGTTTTATATAAACCATAAACTTTGTTTTTGAAAACTTGAAAATGATTTAGCACATATGAGTCACCCCAAAACATTTGCAAAACATAAAAGAGGGGAGCTATGTACTCACTTGGGATTTCGTATAAGTCTTGTATAAAAGATCAAACAAAGCTTGGAGGATCAAGGATTCAAGTGGCTCCTAATATCCGATAACTATGTTAATAAGTCGGGACTTTAATCAGCGGATCGGATAGAATGATGTTTTATAAATAAAATGAGTGTTGGAACTCATATGGCATGATTTAATAAACTTAACATTCTGATTTGAAAGTGATCCTAAGTGCTTTTGACCCGTTATAACTTGTTAAGGTAGTTTTCGCTACTTTAACGTGTCATTTGCATAAACGCGTGATCAAGTAGTTAAACATGTCCTATGATAAGTCTTAAATGCCTAAACATGTTTGAAAATGTTACAGCATCAGTTTATATGTCAAAAATTTGGTTGCATGTGTTTAAAATGGATTTGTGCGCAAAAAGAGCATTTTGGTCATTTTAAGGACATAAGAACGACTTATCATAACAGTAACCAAACGACGTGACCATAAGGTATAACCTCAGTAGGTTATTCGCTATGCAACTATGGTCACATACATGTGTTTGGTCAGATCCTAAGATCGATCAAACGGGTCGGATTCGAAACTGAAAGCGGTGGTCGAGACCGCTCGACTTACGACCCTAAATAAGCACTAAACTAGAAGTGACGAGTTAGACATGTCTAACTAAGTTGCAAAACTGATTTGGTATCAAAACTTAGTGTTTTGACACCCGAAAATAGTTCCGTCGTAAAATGCACATAATGCGCATCTTTGACCGAAACTTTGACTCGTCACTTCGACTAGTAAACGTGGTAATCAGAAGGTGAAATCGCTAGGGATTATAACCTTCGTGTTTACGATCACGTTGCAAAGTTCAATTGAACTTTGACTTGACCAAAAACGGTCAGAACCGAAAGTCAAATAGAAAGTAAACTATTTGACTTTTAGTTCAAAAAAAAGCTAAAACAAATGAAATAGACTAAGGAGTGAGAACTTGTGTTAAGGAACACTTAAGAGCTCAGTAGGAGGTATCCAATTACTGGAAACAAGCCCCAAGAGAGGGAGAAAGAACTTTTGAATGGTGCAAGTTGAAATGAAGAACATGACACCTATTTATAGTATTTGAAGGATTTAGGAGATGATTCCAAGTGTTAGGAGACTTCAAGAGATGATAACAAGTGTCCTAAAACGTGGCATAGCAGTTTAGAAGCCCATGGTTTTGAATTGATGGGTTTTGGAAGCTTGGAGTGGCCACCAAGCAAAAATAGCAATGCTACTGTCGGCCCTTAATGGCCATACTCACATGTTTTCATTTGTTGCAACTTTGGCCGCTTTGACTTCCAAACTTGCGTTTTGTCACTTCTAACACCTGTTAACCTAATTTTTAGGATGTTAAAGCATATGAGACTTAAATTATGCCCAAAAATATCGTGGATGTCGTTTCGTTCGGTTGTACGGTTGCATTTTTTACTTAATTACGACGAACGCTATAACGAACACGAAACCGACCGAAATTGTGCAACGATATATATTTTTTCATTTTTATGAATAAAATACAAGATTTTATTGATTACAAAAATTTTTGAATGTGTAATTATGGTTCATATTAAAAAATACGAGAATTGGCAGACTTTCGCAGTTTGTCCTAAATAGTCTCTTTGCTCGAATAAGCATGTTTTTGCCATACCGAATCCTTCAAAACTTATTTCTAAGTTATGTAAAGGGTATTTAGGGTATGTTTAGATTATGTACTTATCCCGAAGTGTATGTCGCGTTAAACTAATTACGTTTGCGTACCAGTTTACGATTTCACCTCCAGAGAAGGTTTGAAAGATCAAAATTGAACAAAGATTGAAAATGCACAAAGGTCATAAATAATTATACAAATCTTGAAAATAAAACACAATGTTTCATTGAATACTAAATCGTTCGGAATTGTACAATGGTTGAAAAGGCACAAATGTCACAGTTTCCCTTACTTTAGGAAATTTCGTCCTGAAATTTAATTAGAGGAAAGTTGTGAAAAACAGATGTAGGTATTTCCCTTTCATTTGATCCTCTCATTCCCAAGTAAATTCTAGGCCACGTTTGGATTCCCAGCAAACTTTAACTATCGGTATTCGTCTACGCTTGAGTTTCTAGACTTCACGGTCCAATATTTCCACAGGTTTCTCGACAAGGTGCATAGTGTCATCAACATGAATTTCATCGAGGGGGATGTGGAGGTTTGTATCAGCTAAACACCTTTTCAAATTGGACACGTGGAATGTTGGGTGAATATTCCCAAGTTTAGGAGGTAGCCCAAGTCGGTAGCCACCTTTCCGATTTTCTTAATGATCTTAAATGGTCCAACATATCGTGGTGCAAGTTTTCCTTTCTTTCCAAATCTAACCACACCTTTCCAAGGGGATACCTTGAGAAGGATGTGATCTCCAACTTGGAATTCCAAGGGCTTGAGTAGTTTGTCTGCATAACTCTTTTGACGACTTCTAGCTGTCCAAAGGTTATCGCAAATTTTCTTGACTTTGTCAATTGTGTCGTGAATGAGTTCAGGTCCAGTGAGCTGAGCTTCACCGACCTCATTCCAACAGACAGGTGAACAATATTATCGACCATATAGAGCTTCAAAAGGCGACATGTTGATGCTGGCGTGATAACTATTGTAGGAGAATTTGATCAGCGGTAGATGCGAATCCCAACTACCACCAAAGTCGATCACACAGGCTCTAAGCATATCCTCCAATGTTTGAATTGTTCTTTTAGATTGTCCATCCGTTTGAGGATGATAAGCAGTGCTCAGATCGAGTTTGGTTCCCATGGCCAATTGCATGGTCTTCCAAAAGTGAGATGAGAATCGAGCATCTCGGTCAGATATGATGTTCAAAGGAACACCATGATTAGATACAATCTCATCAACGTAGATCTTGGCGAGTTTGTCAGCAGATGGATCCTTACGAATCAGCAAAAAGCGTGCTGATTTTGTTAAACGATCAATGACTACCCAAATGGCATCTGACCTCTAGATGTGCGCGGTAGTTTAGTGATGAGATCCATCACAATGTTCTCCCACTTCCATACCGGTATTTCTGGTTGTACAAGTAAACCAGATGGGCGTTGATGTTCAGCCTTGACTTTAAGACAAGTTAGGCATTTATACACATACAAGGCAATGTCCTTATTCATACCTAGCCACCAATACTGGGTACGAAGATCCTGGTACATTTTTCTGCACCAGGATGGATTGAATAACGAGACTTATGAGCTTCATCCATCAATAAGGTGCAGAGATTGTCTTGACTTGGAATTAGGGGTGTGTAAAAAACCAAATTAACCGAACCATAACCGAATTAACCAACAAAACCGAACCAAATAAAAAACCGGTGGGTCGGTTAATGTTTTTTTTAAACCAAAAGTAGCGGGTCGGTTATGGTTATCAATGTTCGATACCCACCATAATCGAACCGAACCGGCATGTAATAAATCTTTGTAGGATTTATGACTTTTCACCATTTTTTTAATATTGATGTTTTTGATAAATTATTTTAGTATTTATAGGTTATTTCTGTCACACCCCGACAGCGTAAAACAACAAACATCGGCGGAAACATCGGGGAGTCACGTAACCAAACTATTGTTTCACAACCATGGTAATAAAAATTTTGCATTATTGAATTAAATTGTTTACATTTTCTTGAGTAAAATGGAAAACATAACGTAAATTACATTGTCTTTCATAAGTTTTAAGTCACTAAGGCCCAAGTCCACCCTAGGTGTAGCATGCTCAACATCAAACATTCGCTCCTGAAATATATGTGAAAATAAATACGCCAGCATAAAAATGTCTGTGAGTAACATAGGTTTTGTGATGATGATTCATGGCTTTGAATGTTTAAAAGAAATGTTCAATTATACAAAAAGTAGCCATGAAGTGTTATAAAATGTTTCTTTTATGAAATCATGTGAAAATCAATGATTTAAAGGAAATAATGCAAGGTTAACTTAATAACCGAAATATGTCATGTCTTGTATAAAAATGTCGTGTCTTGTATAAAAGATGTCGTGTTTTGTATTTTGCTTGAAGTGATTTAGATAACGATACGATATGTAATATAATAAAAACACTTATATATAGGAAGTACCAACGGCGTATCCACCATGCTTTTATCAGACACGCCTTGTTATTTAAATCACTCACCACAAACCAACCAATGAAATGTCTTGTTTAAATCAATATGATGTCAATAAATCAATGTCTTGTGTAAACCAGTGTCATGTATAAATCAATGTCTTGTGTAGACCAATGGCTTGTGTAAACCAATGTCTTTGTATAACCAAAATGTCTTGTATAAAACAATGTCTTTGAATAAACAAAGGTTTTGTTTAAATCAAAAGTTATGTCTTATAAACCACCGCTTTTATTGTAAAAACATATATTAGGATTGTTAGCGAATACATTTAAGCCTTGTTGGCTGTCGGATAGACCCTTATAAAGACAAAGGTCTATCATTGTTCATCAGATTCTGTCATTCCCTAAGATCACTTCCAAACAAACCTAGGAAGCCGGAGCAAGATTGTCAATCCTATGGTACCATTACATACTACCGGTCGGCGTGATCAATGTTAATGAATGTATCATTGTATATTCAACGCACCAATATGTCTTGAACAATGTAAGCATGTCATAAAAATGTTTTGAAACCATGTACTTGGCATACTAAGTCAATATACCAAGCAAAATGTCTTTGAAATCGTGTACCAGGTATGCTAAGTCTACATACGAAGTAAAATGTCTTTGAAACCATGTGTAGGTATACTAAGTCAATATACCATGTAAAATGTCTTTGAATTGTTATAAAATGTTTCTTTTATGAAATCATGTGAAAATCAATGATTTAAAAGAAATAATGCAAGGTTAACTTAATAACCGAAATATGTCACGTCTTGTATAAAAATGTCGTGTCTTGTATAAAAGATGTCGTGTTTTGTATTTTGCTTGAAGTGATTTAGATAACGATACGATATGTAATATAATAAAAACACTTATATATAGGAAGTACCAACGGCGTATCCACCATGCTTTTATCATATTACACACGCCTTGTTATTTAAATCACTCACCACAAACCAACCAATGAAATGTCTTGTTTAAATCAATATGATGTCAATAAATCAGTGTCTTGTGTAAACCAGTGTCATGTATAAATCAATGTCTTGTGTAGACCAATGGCTTGTGTAAACCAATGTCTTTGTATAACCAAAATGTCTTGTATAAAACAATGTCTTTGAATAAACAAAGGTTTTGTTTAAATCAAAAGTTATGTCTTATAAACCATCGCTTTTATTGTGAAAACATATATTAGGATTGTTAGCGAATACATTTAAGCCTTGTTGACTGTCGGATAGACCCTTATAAAGACAAAGGTCTATCATTGTTCATCGGATTCTGTCATTCCCTAAGGTCACTTCCAAACAAACCTAGGAAGCGGGAATGAGATTGTCAATCCTATGGTACCATTACATACTACCGGTCGGCGTGATCAATGTTAATGAATGTATCATCGTATAATCAACGCACCAATATGTCTTGAACAATGTAAGCATGTCATAAAAATGTTTTGAAACCATGTACTTGGCATACTAAGTCAATATACCAAGCAAAATGTCTTTGAAATCGTGTACTAAGTATGCTAAGTCCACATACGAAGTAAAATGTCTTTGAAACCATGTGTAGGTATACTAAGGCAATATACCATGTAAAATGTCTTTGAAACCAAGTGTAGGTATACTAAGTCAATGTCTTTGAAACCAACTGTAGGTATACTAAGTCAATATACCATGAAAAATGTCTTTGAAACCATGTGTAGGTATATACTAAGTCAATATACCATGTAAAATGTCTTTGAAACCATGTGTAGGTATACCATGTCAATATACCATGTCAAATGTCTTTGAAACCATGTACTATATGTACTAGATAATCAAAACATGTATAATACGATGAAAACGAGAAAGTAGTGTTAGGCACATATGAATCACCCCAAAACATTTGATAAAACATAAAATAGGGGACTATGTACTCACTTGGGATTGCAAGAGTGTCCTTGTTCAAGAAGATAAACAAAGCTCAAGAGTCCAAGGATTCAAGTGTGTTCTAATATCAGATAACTATGTTAATATCGGGACTTTAATCAGAGGATTCAGATAGAATGAAGTCTAATAAACGAAATGAGTGTTGGAACTCATATGATATGGTTTAATAAACTTAACATTCTGATTTGGAAAGGATCCTAAGTGCTTTTGACCCATTATGACTTGTTAAGGTCGTTACGCTACTTTAACGGGTCATTTGCGTAAACACGTGTTCGGATTGTTAACATGTCCTATGATAAGTCGTAAATGACCAAAAATGTTTAAAAATGTTATAACATCATTTATTCGTCAAAAATTTGGTTACATATGTTAAAAATGGATTTATGCGCAAAAAGCGCATTTTAACCGTTTTTAAGAACATAAGAGGCGACTTATTATAACACTAACCAAATGATGTGACCATAAGGTATAATCTCAGTAGGTTATTCCTTATGTAACTACAGTCACAAACACATGATCCTAAGATCGACCAAATGGGTCGGATTCGAAAGTCAAAGTGGTGGTCTAGACCGCTCGACTTACGACCCTAAATAAGAACTAAACTAGAAGTGGCGAGTTAGAAATGTCAAAACATGTCTAACTATGTTTATAAAACTGACTTGGTACCAAAATTTGGTGTTTTGATACCAAAAAATGGTATCGTCGTAAAATGCTCATTATGCGCATTTTTTACTGAAACTTTAACTCGTCACTTCGACTAATAAACGTGGTAATCAGAAGGTGCAATCACTGGGGATTTTAACCTTCGTGATTACGCGCACGTTGCAAAGTTCAATTGAACTTTGACTTGAACAAATATGGTAAGAACTGAAAATTAAACAGAAAGTTAAACTGTTTGACTTAGCTAAAAGAAATGAAATAGACTAGGGGTGAGCACTTACTTGTGTTGAAGAACACTTAAGAGCTCAGTAGGAGGCTTCCAATTCAGCTGGAAACAAGCTCCAAGAGAGTGGGAGAAAGAAATGTGAAATGAGCTAGTTGGAATGGATGAAATGGCTTGCTATTTATAGTGATTTAGGAACTCTAGGATCATTACACATGTCCCATGTGGTGGCAAAGATCAAAGGTGATCAAAACAAGTGTCAAAAGCAGGAACATGCTTGGAAAACACGAGTTCTTGGGCTCCAAGCATGTAAAAAGAGCTGGCTTCCATGAAAAAAGCTTGCTGTCCCCAGGTACCACCATAAGCTACGGTGGGGGGCGTAGCTTACGGTGACCATACTTTTAAAAAATGACAATTTGGCCCCTAGACTTGTTTTAGTTGCATTTTGTCACTTCTAACACCCGTTAACCTAATTTTTAAGCTCTATGAGGATGTTAAAGCATATGTAACTTGGATTATGCCCAAAAATATCATGGATGTCAGTTCGTTCGGTTGTACGGTTGCGTTTTTCGCTTAATTACGACGAACGCTTTAACGAACGCGAAAACGACTGAAATTTCGCAACAAATGATACTTTTGCATTATTATCAGTAAAATACAAGATTATTATTGATTAAAAGAATTTTTGGATGTCTACACAAGGTCCGTATTCAAAAAATACGAGAATCGGCAGACTTTTGCAGTTTGTCGCAAACAGCCCCTAAGCTTGAATAAGCATGTTTTTGCCATACCGAACCCTTCAAAACTTATTTCTAAGTTATTTAAAGGGTATTTAGGGTATGTTTAGCTTATGTCATAGTTCTGGAGTGTACGTCACGTTAAACTGATTACGTTTGCGTAATGGTTTACGTATAACTTCCAGAAAAGCTTTGAGGGGTTGAAATTGTACAAGAGTTGAAAACGTGAAATGTCATATGTATTTATACAAATCTCGGAATAAATCAAAATATTTCATTACAAAATTGTTCGGAATTGTACGATGATTGAAAGACACAAATGTCACAATTTCAGACCGTTTTAGACCGTTTTGTGATTTTGATTGAATGTTTATTTGAATTTATGGAATATATCACATCACTTTATTTGAATATTCGGTTATAATAGGTATTAATATTATAGATTATATATATTTTTTTGATACTATGTAATATACAGATACAAACAAATATGCAATAACAATTTATTCCATGTTAAAAAAAATCAAGCTTAAGCTAGGCTAAATACACGGTTAACCACCCATAACCGACCCGCTATAACCGTCAAAACTTGTAATATTCGAAAATATTAAACCCTAAAGTAATAAATATTAATTAATTACAGTTGGTTTTAAACAAAGTTAATACATTTCAAGTTTGAGAAAAACGTTTATGGATTTTAACCGCACGTCTTGTTTGGTAGTCATTATTTATCAAATTGGAATATCATGTTTATAAGATAAACAATTAGGTAAAAACTAATAATTAATAATAACATATATTCAGTTCATTTAAGTTATAATATAGAGCTTAAGGTAAGTTAAAATTAAAATTAAACTTGAGAGTTAGTTATGAAAACTTACTAAAACCTTGGGGTAAAATTTAAAGTTAAGTCATTTGACTTTAATTCGTATTGAGAATTGGAAACCGCATGATTTCCGTTTTAAACTTTCCGTAAAGGTGCCACTTGATTGGAAAATGGTGATTTAAATCGAGTATTCTTTGGGTCATATGTATATTGCCGTTAGTAAACGAAAAAAAAAAGGTCTCCTAAGCGCTCATCCGATCTGATTCGAATCCCACCACAATCGCCGTAACCATTTGCCGCCACGATTTCGATCGTGCCGCTGCTGTGCTACAACGCTGCGCGCTTCAGCCACCGCTCACCAACAACGGTGGACCGCCACCGCCACCGCCGTCGTCTTTTTTCCTTCTGATCACCTGAGGTCTGCATAATTTTAAGGAGGAATTGACTTTGCGTTGCATTGCTTTGCTTTGCTAAATTTAAGGTACGGATTATGTTTCGATTACATTGTAGTATATTTTATTTACTAGATTCATTACTTTTGGTACGAATTCTTTAGTCTTCTCGTCATAGTATTTCTTTTTATCATATCCGTTACTTTGTAGTACGGATTATTGTCTCTGTATGTAATACATTATAGGAGTCGCTTTGTATTTGTTGTTCGTTTATTAGTGTGTTGTAACATGCCATACCTCAGATTGTACTCATGGTCGCATGTTCCTGTTAGTATTATTTTTTTAGTTGCCTTTAAATAATTTATAAGGCCTTGGTATTTGTACTCTGTCACCCAAGCATGTCTGACTTGTTGTTTGGGCGTCAACGACATGGCACTTACCGTGACAGTGTGAAATAAAAGTTCACAGCGTCTATAGCTCGTGCTTGTGTAGCACCTTGGCTACTAGAGGCCTATAGATCGATCTTAGCTCTGAGTCTGAGTTTGTTTGTCTGGAGATGGAATAATGGGTGCACGCCACACTCACCATCTCATAGGTGCATAGAGTAGCTAGTTGTGTACCAGTCTGTTTCTGTTTCTGGCTTTGGGTGCTTCTGTGTTACACGGCATATTTTGTGGATATATAACCGTCGTGTAAGTTAGTATATGTTTCTCTATGTGAATATGTTCAGTATGTGTTCTGATATGTCTGCTATGTTTTGTTCGTGCATCTGATTATGCTTTCCGACCGTGTATCGGGCTATGCTTCTGATCATGTTAAGTCTCTGTTCTGATATGTCTGCTATGTTTGTACGCTTGTGGTTATGTTTCCGATCATGTATCAGGTTAATTATGCTCCTGATTATGTTCAATATCTCTGATTCTGTTATGTATTAGTTATGTCTGTTTTGACTCAGTATCTGTACCGGTTTTTATCAGTTTCACCTCACTGTCAGTCTCGTTTTGGATTTAGATTCCATGTCATACGTTTAGTTTGTATCCGTCAGTATCTATACTCAATATTTGATTTCGTGTCTATTCGATATTTGTTGAGGAATCTTTCTTTGTTTCGTGTCGATTTTTCCCACCGGTTTATGAAATTTCATAAGGATTTTATGATTCTAAATATGAATCAGATTATCTAAAGTATTTTGTTTACTAAATATAAATCTCTAAAGTTATAAAAATAGTTATATTGACTTAATAATAACTTATGAGTATTGATTAATTAATAGATATAGATTTAAATCTAAACGTTTATTTAAAGATAACGGTTTCACAATAATTTCTTTTAAAAGTTTTGAGATTGTAAATATTATTTAAATCGTTTAGGCTTACGCATTTGATTTTGTTTATGTACTGGCTTTCCATGTTGGTATACGGAACTTTATAAGGATTTCACTTTGAATTCAGGTTATTTAATTTATTCTATTTCTTAGATATAGTTCTTCCAAGTTATAAAGCTTATATTTTTGATCTAATAATGAATTGCCATGAAATTTGTAAATTATTATGTTTTAATATATCCAAACGTTTGCTATAAGAAAATATCTTTGCCAAGCAACTCATTTTAAAAATATTAACACCATAAATGATGTTTGAAATATTCGATAGTTAATAGTTTCTGATTCCTTCAAGCATTTTCGTTTAAGACGATAGATATAGAAATTTCTTATAATACAAATACGAGATAATTAAACGACGTTTAAGATGAGTCCGGTTATACAAAAATAAAATTATTTTGGTCAGCATGGTCAATGATAGGTTCGCTATTGGTTATGTAATTAAATGATTTTTGTTCCGTATCAGATTCCGTTACAGTTTCAGATCCGTTATGGTATCAGTCATGTGTCCATGTATGTACTCAGTACTCGTATCAGTTATTGTTTCAGTTAAGTCTCAGTTTTGTTATTTTATGTTTGGTTTTCTGTTGTTTTGACTTACTTGTACTGTTGATTTCTACGTTACTGAGCAATTTTTGCTCAGCCGTAGTTTCTTTTTGTGTTTGTCTTATTTGTTTTACAGGTAATCTGGGAGTATTTGGGGATTCAGTGAGGAGCGTTAGGAAGTGGCTGACCAAGTTTATTTGTTTATGTAACGTAATTAAATGTAATTAGGTTCTGTTCCTTTTAATATTATTGATTGGTTTTTGTATTTGATGTCTGTAAGAGTGACACGCCAGCCCTATTCGTGTCGGGGTGTTACAAAACCGATTAACCATAACCGCCATAACCGATCGGTTATGGTTATGGTTATCCATTAGCTGACATCGCGGTTATGGTTATGGTTTTAGGCCATAACCAGCCCAAACTGACCCATGCACACCCCTACTTGGAATCCACAAACAGTTCATGTAATAGAGTAATCCATTGTCTTTCATTTCGAGTTGAAGTTCGAGATTTTATGGCATCTCATTTTTCAACAAACTTTGGTTACACATGTACGTTGTGCTTGAAGGATACGTGTCTGGATATCAGATTGAAATTGAATAAAATGAAGCTTGACACGGTCTTTACGACTAAGTGCATCGGCTACGACATTCACCTTGCCAGGATGGTAGCGAATCTCGCAGTCGTAGTCGTTCAGGAGTTAGACCCAGCGTCGTTGTCTCATGTTCAACTCCTTTTGATTGAATATGTGTTGGAAACTTTTATGGTCAGTGAAAACCACACATTTTGTACCATAAAGGTAGTGTCTTCAAATTTTGAGAGCAAAAACTACAACACCTAACTCAGGATCATGAGTTGTGTAGTTCTTCTCATGGATTTTTAATTGTCTTGACGCGTAGGCTATGACTTTATCTCATTGCATGAGAACACAACCAAGACGTAGATTCGATGCGTCACAATAGACAACGAAATTATCGTTGCCGTCGGGTAAAGATAAAACAGGAGCATCACAAAGTTTTTGTTTCAGTGTTTGAAAAGCTTCCTCTTGTTTGGGTCCCCACTCAAAAGGCATATTCTTCTGAGTCAAAGCAGTGAGGGGAACCACGATCTTTGAGAAGTTCGTGATGAATCATCGATAGTATCCAGTAAGACTAAGAAATGAGCGAACTTCTATGGGAGTAGTGGGTGTATTCTAATCCTTAATCGCAGTGATTTTGGAAGGATCCACATGTATACCTTGTTCATTGACAATGTGTCCCAAGAATTGAACTTCCTTTAGCCAAAATTTACACTTGGAGAGTTTGGCATAAAGTTGTTCCCTTTTTAGGAGTTCCATCGTTAGACGGAGGTGACGTTTGTGATTAGCTCAAGATTTAGAATAAATGAGGATGTCATCGATGAAAACAATGATGACCTTGTCTAAATAAGGTTTACAAACCATATTCATTATGTCCATGAAGACAGCAGGAGCATTTGTTAAACTGAAGGGAATAACAATGAACTCATAATGACCGTATCGTGTGCGGAAAGCTGTCTTGGGAATATCTTCTTCTAGTACATGAAGCTAATGATACCCAGAACGCAGAACAATCTTTGAAAATCAAGTAGCACCATGTAGCTGGTTAAAGAGATCATCAATACGAGGTAGGGGATATTGATTCTTGATTGTGAGTTTTTTGAGCTCACGATAATCGATAAACATACGGAAGGATCCGTCTTTCTTTTTCATGAATAGGACTGGAGCGCCCCAAGGTGAAAAGCTCAGACGAATAAATCCTTTGTCAGATAACTCCTGAAGTTGTTTCGATAATTCATGCATTTCGGACGGTGTAAGACGGTAAGGGGATTTGGCTATGGGACTGGAACCAGGTACAAGGTCAATATGAAACTCAACTTGACATGTTGGGGGTAAGCCAGGTAGCTCTTCAGGAAACACTTCAGGATAATCCCGAACAACGAGGATGTCTTGAATAGTTTTTCCCTTGCCTTTCTCCTCTACGATATGTGCCAAGAAGGCCACATAATTCTTTCGTAGGTATTTTTGAGCTTGGGTACAAGTCATGAGTTTAAAGCTACTAGCGGGTTTCTCTCCACAAACCTCTAAGATTTCGCCAGATGTAATAGGTATACGAACAATCTTGTCAAAATAGATCACCTCAACATGATGTTTGGTTAACTAATCCATTCCTACGATAATGTCGAAACTCCCGAGTCGCATTGGCGTGAGGTCAATGGGAAAAAGATGGTTATTGAGGTTCAATTGGTAATTACGAATAACAGAATCAAGTACAAGGGGTTCGCCACTAGCTATTTCGACTGTCAAGGGCTTTCCTAGTTTAATTCTAGGCATTGACAGCAAAGGTTCAAAGGCTAGTGATACAAAGCTTCTATTGGCACCCGAATCGAAAAGAACAGAAGCATGATCGTTGTTAACAAGGAACGTACCATTAACAACTTCGTTATCAGCACGAGCCTCATTGGCATTGATGTTGAATGCGCGTCCACGGGCTGGATTTGCATTCGTGTTCACCAGTTTTGGGAAATTGTTCCTCAAGTGACCTATTTTGCCACAGTTGTAGCAAGAACCAAGTGGGAATGGAGGTCTAACAGGGTTGGCTTGGGGTTGAACAAGGTTCTGAATAGTTTGGTTTGGGGTAGAATGACAAACATTGGCTACATGACCGAATCTTCCACACGAGGTGCATTGGCGGCATTGTTGGTGAACTTGGTGATGACCATTGCACTGGTTGCACAATGGTGCAGTACCAACATAGGGTTTCCTTGCAGGAGGTTGAGCTGGTTAGTTTTGGGGAGCTTGATTGGGTTGAGCCACAACTGCAAAGTTTTGTGAAGCCTTACTATTGGGATTGAACTTTTACAGAGGAACAGATGATACAAAGCCAAATACACTATCAACGTTTTGGTTCAACTATCAGAGTTTACAACCGCTGATCGACTAAAACTCTACCTTCCAAAGATCTGCCATTCTATCATCTGCTGCTGCAATTTACCAAAGGTCTGCAAGGAGATAAGAAGCAGAGGATAGTCATCAGTGTTTTACTAGTATAATAATCAATGTAACAGTGCTTTGCACTATCAGAGCTTAGTTAACAGTGGTTAAGTTAGTTAGTTGTTTGTTAGATGTCACTTTCAACCCTGACATCATCAAAGATGCTCAGAGGTTAGGAAGTTAGTATAAATAGTTTGATCGATGTAACAATATTTTCTTATCTATTAAAAGATCATTCACCAGTCTATCTTCTCTGCATTTCTGTACTTTTAAACAATTACCATTGGGCTAAGGGGGAGTTTGTAATTCACATGCAAATACTACAAATAGTTCAAAGCATGATGATGAAAACAAACGACCATCAATTGTGATAAAAGTTTTCCATTCATTCCGCTACATTAAAACTTGTTTTATCATTCATATTTGCATAATTGAAACAAAAATCACAATTGATGCAAACTTAGATCCTAACAGTTGGTATTGGAGCTTGGTCAATCAAACTTTGATTAAATTCAATTTGATTTGAAAGATCAGCTTTCCCTGCTAATTCGTTTGTTAGTTTTTGTTGAGAAATAGAGTTTTATTACATTCAAAGTTTTTAAAACACAAATCTGTTGAAAATCAACCGGAAATGTCTCAAAACACATCAGATTTCAACATTGGATCTATGTTTAAACCACCGATGTTAAACGAAATGAATATTTCATATGGCAACGTTGGATGGGTCGATGTTGGCGATCCGTTGTGTTTGGACCACATATTCCATTGGTTCCAAGCACAGAGGATCCCAATACTCAAGTGCCAAAAAATCCTGAAAACTACTCTGAGCAAGATTTCCAGAAAATAGAGTTGGATGCAAAAGCGTTTAGCATTGTTGCTTCCACGCTACCCAATGGAATCTATGCTGGACTACTCTACTGCAATAGTGCAAAAGAGTTGTGGGATGCACTGAAAGAACAATTCGGTGGGACGGAGGAAGTGATTGAAAACAATAGAGAAGTTCTAAATCA
This sequence comes from Scalesia atractyloides, assembly GCA_947069175.1. Taxonomy (NCBI): domain Eukaryota; kingdom Viridiplantae; phylum Streptophyta; class Magnoliopsida; order Asterales; family Asteraceae; genus Scalesia; species Scalesia atractyloides. The sequence continues at coordinate 50,131,991 of CAMTDV010000004.1, read as the reverse complement.
ACAATATTAAACGTTTTGTCACGTAAAAGGTGAGTCGTTAACACAACAGTTCGAATGTTTTAGCTGTCTCATCAGTGAATTGAAACTGGTTAACGTGGAATTTCTTAATTTGACTGTCAATAGTCGTTTCTTAAGATCGTTACCAGAAAAATGGGAGACTATAGCTACGTTACTCGAACATCTGTTGGGTTTAAAGAGATGACCCTCACTCAACTTCATGGTCGACTCCTCACATATGAGAGAGAATTGAACCAGAAAAAGAAGTTGCAAGAGTCAGGGAAAGCAACAGACGACTACACATTGGCTAACACTGCTCTTTATGGTCATAAAGAGGGTTCAGGCAGTGGAAAGGATCAGGGCTATGATCATTATATTGATATAACTTCTGGAAACAATTTTACTTCTGATCCTTACACACCCAATTTTGATTTTGCTGCAAATGGGGAAAGCCAAAACTCTAAGAATATATCCTTTGAGATGAACGACTTACAACATTTTGAACCCACTGATCTGGAAGAAATAGATATTTTACATCAGCTGGCACTTTTGAGTGTTAGAGCAAGTAAATTTTACAAAAGGACTGGTAGGAAGTTTCCTGGATTGCATGGCGGGTTAAAAGTGGGGTTGGATAAATCTATAATTGTATGTTATAAGTGCAATAGGTTAGGACACTTTGCCAGGGAATGCAGATCTCAAACTGCAAGTCCAATTGTGACTCACCCAGGCCCTAGACCTCAAAACACTGCTCATTATTCCCATTATACCCCTGCACCACAAATGCAAAACACTACACACTTTGCACATCCTGCTACTACAGTTCCTGTTCATTATATCCAAACACCTGCTCGATAGATTCAGTCCAAGCACCACCTCAAGTGCATGCAACAAGCTCCACATGTCACTCAAACTACTCAAACCACTGCTGTTTTGAATTGATTGCTGTTTTTGTTTCAAATAATGGAAAATGATTGAAAAACAGAGAATAAGTTGCAGCGGATTAATGGAAAACTTTTACAACAATCAATCGGTCGTTTGTTTTCATCACCATCATGCTTTCAAGTAATTAAACTATTGCATGTGATTCACAAACTCCCCCTTAGCCCAATAACGATTGTTTGATAGTAAGAAATGAAGAAGATATGCAAAATTGATCGTTTTAAGAAGACAAGTAAAAACTATTACATTGAGCGCCTATTTATACTAACTATCTAACCACTGATCATCTTACAATGACGTCAGGGTTGATAGTGATAGCTAACAAACGTAACTAACTACAAACACTGCTTAACTAAACTATCAGTGCGTAGCACTGTTACATTGATTAAACTAATACTAGACTAAGCACTGCTGGCTATCCTCTGTTCTTGTGATCTTCTATCAGCGGTTGGGAGTTTCTTCTGTCAGAGGATAGGAATCAATGTGTTTATTTAAAGCAATAGATACTCATCAGAGGTTAGAATATCTGATGGTTGGATCAAAGCTCGGATGGTGTGTTTTGACTTTGTATCATCTGTTCCTTTTCATAGGATCAATCCCAACAATCTCCCCCTGGAACAGATGATGCCAAAAACACATTATTCTTGATTTTTATTCCTTAGAAAGAATTCTCTTATTTGACCTTTGAATTGCAGTTCAAAGTTTAGAGATTCTAAATCATCAGCATCCTTCTCAAGCTCTAAACTTAGTAGTTCGTGGAAGTCTTCTACAGTAAGCCCATAAGCAGCTTCCATGGATAGTTTAGAGGCTTTACCATCAGACTTGAGCAGAGTCAATTCGTGGGTGTCTTTGTCGACCTTCCACTTTAGAATTTTTGGGTCTGAAGGATTTCTTGAAGGAGCCTTTATTCCCGAGGCTAGAAAAGGAGCTATTCTTGTTAGGTCTTCTACCAACTTGGTACTTCTATCATCTGTTGGATATTCGATCATATTCTTGATACCTTCCTTGATGAATACTTCCTCAAACTCTCTGTCAACCTTCTCTGACATCTCCTCTTGCATTTTTCGCTTTAGCACGACAAGTGTGGATAGGGCAGATGTTGAGCTGGGTTTTTTAGAAAGTTGGGCTTTGAGAGCAGCATCTTCTTTGGTATAATCAGGTTTAGGAGGCATTGATGGATCCTTTTTCCTTCTTGCTTCCAGCATCTTGTATGTATCTAACACTCTTATCTCCCCCCATCTCATTACCTGGTTCTTTGACCCATAATGATTCTGAATTAGCTCTTCTTTCATTCTTCTGAGCTTTAGGGTCTTTTCAGGTACATTCTTTTTATATTTGTTCCAATCTGGGCATGTAGGTTTGTTGTGAGGATCTTTTAGTTGTTCTTCTATTCTTGCAATCTCTTCTTGAAGCTCACTCACAGACCAATCTTTAAAATGTGCCCGAGTTGTAGCATATTTCTTGTATTCCATGATATGAGAAATGTACTTATCTTTCAAGAATTTATCATCTGCTTCAGAAATCTTATTTGAGAAGTTCTTTGAAAATCTATCCAGTGACTGGACTTTGCTCAGCTGGAACTGGAGTTGGTTCTGCACTTCTCTATCACTTTTGCCTTTAGACAACTTCTTAGCAATATCCTCTGCCTGTTTTTCTTTGAGTTCCAGATACTGATCAATATTTGCAGGCTTTGGATAACCTTGAAGAGATGGGAAGTGTCTTTTGTTTGGACCTTCTTCAACGTAGAAAGATATGATCTCTTTCTTAACTGCAGGCAAATCAAGAGGAAACTTTATACTTGCAGGAACCACTTCTTTTGGAGGAGCAGATGATGTAGTTTGGGAAGTAGAGGTTAGGTTTAATACTGGTGAAGATGCAAGAGGCATAGGAGCAGGGATCTTTTCTTCATTTATGACCTTAGTAACCTTCCTTCTCTTAAAACTGATTGATGGTGATGATGGATCACTTGGAATTCTAGGTGTTGGTAGTTGTTGTGTGGAAGTGGGAAATGTGAGGATGGCAATGGTTGTGACAACATCTGCTAACAACCTCTGTTGTGTCAACAGATATTGGCACAACAGTTGCTGCAACATCTGTTGGGGTGGATATGGGAATTGTGGGAGAAGATGTGGTTGATTTTTAGATGACAGAGGTTTTTGTGGTTGGATTGGTAGCAACTTTAGTTTTGAGAGGTGTGGATCTGGTTGTCTTGCTTTTGAAGAAGATCTCCTCTTTGTTGAGGTACCAGTCTATCCCTTTTCTAACTGCTGATCAATCTTTTTCTCAACCAGCACCTTGCCTTCATCAAACACAGTCTTCTTATGAGACTTCTTTGCCCTTGCTAAGATATCTTCAGTTAAATCCTGTTTCTTTGAGCCATCTGGCTTAGGGATATTCACTATAGGTCTTGCCTTAGCATCATCCAACTTCAATTTGTTGTTTCCCAAAGGTGTCTCCCCTTTTTTGGCTTCATCTGGACTTACAAAAATGACAGTAGGAGGAGATTTACTAGTGGTGGTGAGCAAGTGGGCCTTGATTGCCTTGATATCTGCAGCGATATCATTGTATCTTGTATCAACCATATTTCTGAGTTCCATCATCTGATGCTTATGTTTTTGTTCCAGAAGATGTTTTTCTTGTTGAAAGATTGGATTTATTGCAGATTTGAGCTCAGCACTGGTTGGAACAGGGGTTGACTCTGAATAGTAATCAGCTGTTTCAAAAGATCTTTAATTTCATCAACAGTGGTTTCAACATTGGTAACCCTCTTCGTCAATTCTTGGTATTTTAGCTCATCACCTAACTTAATAGGATCATCTGAACTCCTACCAGATGTGGTAGTTGTATCTAAGATATCATGAGCATGTGATTTGCCACTTGCTTCAATCTTAGATGCCCCTTTGTCTTGGTTCTGAGGACTTTCCACTGGAGCAGAGGTTACCTTAGTAGCCTCAGCAGTGGTTGCCTTCAACAAGGACTAAGCTATGTAACCACTGTCCAATTGAGAACTTGGGAATTCAGCAATTGTAGTGGCTGCCTTTGTTGAACTATCACCAAGGGTTACATGTAACCCAAGGGATGTAGCTTCTTCATTTGCTGATGGGCTAGCAATTAGAAATAAGTCAGACCCAGCTTCTTGTTGGAGTATACTCTCATTGATGGGTTGGTGAGAAGTGCTGGATAATGTCTGCTTGATATCTATTGCATTCAGCAAGGGTAACATTGTAGGTGGAAGTGATGGCATTGGTGAGAGTGGCTGTGTAGAAAGCGACATTGCCCTGGGAGAGGGGCTGTGGAAGATAGAACCAAGTGATCCTAGAGCTTCATAATTTGGTGTCCCTGTGCCTACAACCTGATCCTTTTGTGAGGATGCATGAGGAGTTTAAAAGCCGGTTTGAGATCTTTCTACCATCTGCTGTGAAGAAGTAGCAGCAGTGGTTGGTGACTTTGGTGGTGTCACTGGGTTAACCTATGGGATCTCATCTTCCAGAGGACCCTTTTTGGGTTTGGTGATGCTCTGGATGGTTTCTTTTTGGAGATTTTAGGTGTGGGTTTCAGAGCAGCGGTTGTGATGCCCTGATCACCTAGAGCAGTAGGCTCAGCAGCCGGAGGTTGAGCTTGAACATTTTGTTATTGTAAAATAGGATCAGCCTCCTCTGCTTCTGTTTTGGAAACTTTGTCTTGATTTGTTATTCGAGTAAATGTTTCATGATTGAGGCGGCCAAGGTTGGTTATAGCGCCTTTTTTACATGCATCTGATTTTATTTGATCTTGCTAGTAAACACTTAAGAATCTTGGATGCATCAAGAAAGCTTTTCTTTTTGGAATATTATTAAAATTGTTTACAAGATCATTGAACAGCACCTGGGATAGGTTAAAATCAGAATCGGTTAGCATTGCAAATCCTAGATACTGCATGTTCAATGGAATCTCGTTGAAAGCAGTTGTTTTGAAGAGATACATGTAAGTAAAGTGTGGGAAAAGAATTTCATCTCTGCTGGAAAATTGGGTTTGAATATTGTCATACCTTTCAACTGCCTAGTGTAACCTCTTTCAACAAACTCATGCTGCATCTCTCTCAAAGGAAATGATACTGGATGTTGCATATCATTTAACATGAAGACTTGGGAGATAGATTGTGGGCTTATTTGCAGTTGTGTGCCACCAACTTTGGAAGTGATGGAATAGGGCACAGCTTCAGTGGATGAGTGTACTTTAGCCTTTGCCCAAAATTCTCTTAATGAGTCGACATAAACTGGGGCTTTTACTTCCAACATGTGCTTAAATTTTGATTCTTTTAGATGCCGGATCATTGGATGATAGTGAGTGTTTGCTTTGGTTTCTTCAAGAATTGCGGTGTAATTGTGTGGTGTTTTGATGATTAGGATAAATGGGGGTTGTTCTTGTGTCGATTTCTTCTTCAATTTGGTTTTAGGAGCCATGATTTTGGAAGATTTTTGAGAGAAGGGCTTTGAAAAATTTGAAATCGCACAAGAAAAGTGAAACCTCTGTTTGGGGATAGAACATGGTTTTTATAGGGTTTTTCAAAAAGTGCACTTGATGTGGCGTCTGATGCAACATCTGTCCACGTGTAACCTCTGTTTGACAATGGAAAACAGTTGTTTGGCTAACCACTGTTAGAGCAAAACTATCAATGGTTGTGACCAATTAAACACTATCAGAGGGTTGCATTAGTGGATAGATTTTTCTAAACAACAGTGTTTTTGTGCTATCAGAGCTTTGAACAGACTTTAAGGATTTTATTGAAAAATTCAATTTTAACTATTTTTGAGGATGAATTTCTGATTTTCTAAAAACATTTTATTGCTATTTACACATGGATCACAAGAAAATTTGTTTTTAATCCATGTTTAGCATTCCAAGCCTAGAAATCAAACTGTCAAATGTGGAAGCATCAAGTGCTTTTGTCAACACATCTGCTAGTTGATCCTTGGTATGGACATGTTGTAAAGAAATCAGACCTTTTTCATAGCAATCCCTCACAATGTGATGTCTAATGTCAATGTGTTTGGTGGTTTAATGTGAAACTGGATTTTTGATGATGTTTTATGCTGCTTGACTATCAATTTTGAGAGGAGTCCTCAAGGCAGTCACACAAAAATCCAAAAGTTGATTTTGAAGCCACAAAATTTGAGTAGTGCAACTTGCAGCAGCTATATATTCTGCTTCAGCAGTGGATGTAGATACTACAACTTGCTTTTTGCTTTACCAAGACACTAGGCAATCTCCTAGGAATTGGGCTCCCCAGATGTGGACTTCCTTGTTGTTTTAGCAAAGTCACTATCAGAATATCCTGCAAGCTCAATGTTACCATTAGTTGGATACCAGATACCAAGTGTGGGGGCACCTTTTATGTATCTGAATATCCTTTTTACAGCAATAAGGTCTGATTTTCTTGGCATAGACTGTGATATGGCACAGACACATGTGGCAAACATAATGTCTGGCCTTGATGCAGTTAGGTACAATAAAGACCCAATGATGCTTCTATACAATGTTTGATCAACAAGGTCATCTCTACCCTCTACAGTGACTAGCTTGGATGTTGCCATGGGTGTGCTGCAAGGTTTACAATCATCCATATCAAATTTCTTACGTAGTTCTTTCACATACTTATTTTGATGAATGAAAGTGCCTTTTTGCATTTGTTTGACTTGTAAACCAAGAAAACATTGCAACTCACCCATTGCACTCATCTCAAACTCTGCTGCCATGAGTTTTCTGAACTCTTCACACATGGCAGTGCATGTGGATCCAAAATGATGTCATCCACATAAATCTGGACAAGCATCAAATCTTTTCCTTTCCATTTTAAAAATAGGGTTTTGTCAATCCTACCTCTGGTAAAACCAATGGATAAGAGAAAAGTGGATAGAGTTTCATACCAGGCTCTTGGTGCTTGTTTTAGACCATACAGTGCTTTGTTTAACCTGTAAACATGATCAGGGTGAAAGTGATCCTCAAATCTAGGAGGTTGACAAACATATACTTCTTCCTTGATCTTTCCATACAGGAATGCACTTTTGATGTCCATTTGATACACCTTGATGTTGTGGTTAGCAGCAAAAGCTAAGAACAGGCGAATGGCTTCTAACCTTGCTACTGGAGCAAAAGTTTCATCATAGTCAATCCCTTCTTCCTGTCTGTAGCCTTGAACCACGAGCCTTGCTTTGTTTTTGACAACAATACCCCTTTCATCAGTTTTGTTCTTGAAGGCCCACTTTGTGCCGATGGGACTCACATCCTTTTGTAGTGGTACAAGTTCCCATACTTGTTGTCTTTTGAACTGTAGGAGCTCTTCTTGCATGGCCTCTACCCAGCTGTTGTCTTTCAGTGCTTCTTGGTACTTGACATGTTGTGTAAGTGATAGAAAACTAGCAAAAAGACAAATGTTTTGGGCTTGGCTTCTTGTGAGCACACCCTCATTGATGTTGCCAATAACTTGATCCAATGGATGGCTTTTGAGGAAGATCAAATCACCTTGATATGGAACAATGGCATTTTGTGGTGAAGCTTGCAAATGTGTATCATCTTGGCTAACCTCTGCTGGTGAATTTGATGGTCCAGCCTCTGATTGGAATGGTAGTGGAGGAATTGGTGGTATGGATGTGAAAGTGGGTTGATTTTTATCCATTTGTTGTGGACTTTTATCAACAGATGTTTGGTTTTGAGAGCTGGCAGAGGTTTGAGTATTAAACACTGTTGACCTGGCAGAGCTTTCACCATTGCTACTAACATCTGCTCCTCTGCCTGTAGGATTGATTTTGAAACTTGGAAGAATACAATCATATCCTTGCTCTTCAAATGAAGATTGTGGAGTACCTGCAGGGTTAGTCTTGACAGACACATCTTCAAAAGTAAATTTAGATAAATCAAACAATTCAGCAGGTCCATTTGCTGGGATTTTCAAAGATGAGAGTTCATTGAACTTCACATTTAGAGTTTCCTCAACACACTTGGTCCTAGAGTTAAAAAATCTGTAGGCTTTGGCAGTGGTTGAGTATCCCAGGAAATAGCCACAATCAACTTTGGCTGCAAACTTGGATATTGAATCCTTGATGTTTAAAATGAAGCATGGGCAGCCAAATACTTTGAAATAAGAGATCAGAGGTTTGATTTTGTAAAGCATTTCATAGGCAGTCTTTTGATGCCTAGGGTTTATCAAAACTCTATTCTGGACATAGCAAGCAGTGTTTACAGTGTCTGCCCAAAAAGACAAGGGTAAACCTGAGTCTGCAAGCACAGTCCTTGCTGATTCAATTAAAGTTCTATTTTTCCTTTCAACAACCCCATTCTGTTCTGGAGTTCTAGGGATGCTGTATTGTCTAACAATCCCTTTTGACTCACAGAAGGCATCCAACTCCTTAAACTCTGTTCCATTATCACTCCTAAAGATTTTTACAGGAAGATCAAATTGCTTTTCAACTTGTTTGACAAAGTTTTGCAAAATGTTTGTTGTTTCATCCTTAGAGTGTAAAAAAAAGTCCATGTGAACCTGGAAAAATCATCAACTATCACCAGACAATATCTTTTGTGTTTTAAGCTCTTGATTTTTACAGGTCCAAACAAGTCCATATGAAGCAACAGTAAACCCTGACCTGTTTTGGATTCCTCAATTGACTTGTAAGAGCTTTTATGTTGTTTACCTTTTAAACAGGAAACACAAGCCTCTTCACAAGTAAATTGTTTTTGGGGCAAACCTCTAACCAGACTTTGTTTTGAGAGAGTGGAGATGGTTTTTAGATTTGTGTGTCCTAGTCTTTTATGCCATAGCTCTGTCTCTTTGCTTGAGACAACTGAGAAAAAGCATGCATTTGACATAGGATTATCTTTTACCATGTCAACCACATACACATTTCCTACTCTATGAGCAGTCAACTGTGCTTTGCTCTCTGCAATGATTTGATCAATCTTTTTGACAACCTCTGGCCCTACTATTTGGCAAGTTTTCTTTGTGAAAAAGGAACCATAACCCTTATCACTCATCTGTGAGACACTTAAGAGGTTAAATTTTAGATTGTCAATGAGATTCACATTTTCAAACTTGAGTTTTCCTGCTGAAACACATCCTGACTGTGACATCCCGGTTTTTCAGGTATCTTAAACGCGCTACTTTACGGTTATTCACTCTTACGCTGATTTAATTCGGAGAATTAAATTACACGCTCGCAATAACTACGCTAACATTGTGAATCTATAGGGTGAATCACGTGCTATGTGTTAGTAGACGTATTGTATCTGAATTACGTGCTATGTGTTATTAGACGGGTTGTATCTAAATTACGTGCTATGTGTTATTAGACGTTTGCGATTTAATATTTTATAAACTCCATGTCGCAAATAATATTTTAGTAAATAATATTTTAGTAACTTTTATTTATAAACCGAACCAAGCTTGTGAAATGTTTCGACTTCGCGACCAAGCAAACCCAACCCGCCACCCACACCCCCTTGCGACCCACACACCTTGCGGCCCAAGGAATTAACCTAAACTTGAGGCACAAGCCACTTACCCAAACCGCCCCCTATTGCGGCCGCCCCCTTCCCCTTGTTATATATACATGCATGTTGTAGCTTTCAAAAAAAGGAGAAACCCTAATCCCTAGGAGAATCGACGGCAGCCCCCCCTCTCACGATCGCAAAATCCCACATCTCCCGGATTGGTTCCAAGCTTGTCCCGGTTCGCTAATCATCATCGTTTCAAGGTTAGGGTCTAATTGTTTTGCGTTCACATTAGGGTTTGTGTAATCTTGATCATGATTATGTGTTTGTAGGATTATTAGTATGAAAAAGTGTGGTAATTTATGATTAGTTCGGATGAATGTGCGAATCTTTGCGGTTGTGATGTTATGTTGAATACTAAAATCGTAGGCTGCGTTTTAGCGATAAAGATCATGATAAATATTTAGGGTTTGCATGAATATTGATATACATGATGATATTTACAAGTCAACCTGTTGTTAATCATTATTACTAAGCGTCATGATCGTTTAAACATGTTCTAATGCGATAAAAGTCGAAAACAGTTTGCCGATTGACATTTACAGCCAACTTCAATTGGCTGTAACCTGATCATTATTTATCGAAAAGTGGATTTTCTGAAGCCTAAAACGTGTATTTTTGAAAAACGCTTCTAATGGCTCCAGTTTCATATGTTTCTGAAGTTGTTTGCTATTTATAAATGGTCATTTAGTGCAGCACCTGAAGCTGCATAAATTCTGCAGAATTTACTGGTTGTTTATCGAGTCGGATCTTATAGTCTGTAGGGGGTTAGGTCACGAAATTTGTACAGTAACTGAAGACGGGAATTTCCGGAAATCTCCCACTGGAATTTTGTTAATTGGATGAACGATGATTTTTAAATAATTTTTCTCGTGGACTGCAGTCAGAAAACGACGAATCTGACTGCAGCCTAGTATATAAATGTTTATAAATAATTGGTAAAGATTTAGGGTTTGAAAATTTTACACAAAATTCTACAGTCTAATTGACATTTCCTGTAAACAAATTGTAATTTTTGGAACGTTGGAACTATTTTATAAAAATCATCGAAAACAGCCCAGTTATGAGCGTACAAGCCGAAACATGATAACTTGCGTTAGTGTGTACCAAAGTGTTGTATGAGTTAATTTGTATTTATGACAAGTTGGTTTGATCATTATTTTGTATGATGATACTTTGCATGCATGATTGTGGTTTCGAATTGGTTATTACGTGTGCCACACTGTGTGTTAGTTATGCGTAGGGTTTTGTATCAGTGTGTTCACATACTAACTTTAAATCGGTTGACATGTTAGGACGCGATTAGCGGTCCCATTATTTGCTTCTTTTGCATTATTCTAACCGAGCAATTTAAGGTGAGTTCACGGCCCCTATTTATCCGGTTTTGAACAACAGGGGGAGAAACATGTATACGCTCTAAAACTCTATCTTTTACGTTATGCGAAATTAACGTCGTTAAACTATTCGGTAACTAAGTTAATGTTAATGTACGTTATGGTCACTAAGTAGCTTTATCACGGAAGTCCTCAACCAACTCTCGGATTGTTAGCATTGGGTTAGATAGCGGGGAAATTATGGTAGTACTACTGGGCCCGACAAGCCCCACCCGAGCTAGTCGCGCTAGCCGACCGGGAATGGTCAACGGGTGATTAATTTGGCCTAACTTTCGCCATGGTCAGTGATAGACCTGGCAACACTGAGGCAACAACAGTCAGCTTCGATCGCGAACTCTTATGTGACGTAACTTTAGGCTCGCTACCTACATGTTAACATTGAACTTAATTACGAACCAACATTATTATTCCGGGTTAGGAATAATGGAACTATGTCGTTATCCCAGGTTAGGGATAACGGGGAAAAACAAACTTTTAAACCGAACTTGTGAATTTATAAAAACCTGTGAACTCACTCTTTTTTAATGTTGACACTTGTTTCTTTACATGTTTCTCAGGACGCTAGGAGCGCTAGGTACACTCACTTACATTTGATCAAGACATTTTTATCGAGTCTTATTTACGAATAATGTTTGGGATTTTTGGTTTTGGCGTACTTTACTTTAATGCTTCCGCTAAACATTGAAACTAAGATATTTTGAAAATGACTATGAATGGTTAAACAAATGTTTTTTGGAAAACGTTTAAATAAATCATACAGAGTCATTCGATACTGCTAGTGTCTGAGATTCTGGTTTGATCACACGCCTCGCGGTAAAACTCCGCAAATGGAAATTGAGGGTGTTTTTCAAGAACAATTTTATTTCCTTCTTTATCAGTGATTTTAATTTCTTCACCAGCCAAGTTTGTTGGGACTATTTCAACCAGCTCAGAGTTAATTTTTGCAACATTTTCACAAGTATGGTCATATTCCCTAAAGCCTAAACCAAAATTTATGTTGCTCTTGACTTGAACATCAAGCATAAGCTCATAACCTTTGCAAGACTCTACCCATTTTTCACAAGTGATTTGGGTAGATTCTAACTCCTGTTTAAACTTGGTATTTTTCTACCATGGTTTGGAGCTGGTCTTTGGTTATGCTTGATTCATGCCTTAGGCTACTCATTTTAGAATATTTTTCACTTAATTTTGTTTTCAACTCTTTAACAAGTTTTTCAAATTTAAGTTCATCTTCCAAAATTTTGTTTCTCAGGTTTTCATTCACCTATTTTATGTTTGTAAAAGCAATAATTCATTTTCAGAACATAGATCTTTTAGGATATGAGGTGATACCTTCGAAGTAACCATAAGAGCACAATCACATTCTTCTTCACACTCCTTTGTGTCCCATGGGTCAGATGGATTGTCTTTTTCAACATCAGCAGCATTCATTTCAACCATAGGTGTAACTTCTTGTGTAACCACTGCTTCACAACATTCAACCTCATCAGATTTTGACTCCTGTTCCACAGACTCATCACTTTCAACTATGGTCTCAAGAGCCATAAAACACAAGTTTTCATTTTCAAAATCATTTTTGGCTATGAGAGCAAAGTTTTCATCAGTTAAATCCTCATGCAAACTACTCCAGTCAACAAAACCTTGGGTAAAGAAGCTTTGTTGTGTAACCTTTGCTGGTGTAGCAGTAGTTTGAGTAGTTTGAGTGACATGTGGAGCTTGTTGCACATGCACTTGAGGTGGTGCTAGAACACATTGTATCTGTGGAGCAGGGGTTTGGACATAATGAATAGGAACAGTTGTTACAGGATTTGCAAAATGAGCAGTGTTTTGCATTTGTTGTGCAGGGGCAAATTGGGAATATTGAACAGTGCTTTGAAAGCTGGGCCAGGATGGGTAACAATTGGTCCTGTAGTTTGAGTTCTGCATTCCCTGGCAAAATGTCCCATCCTATTGCACTTAAAGCATTTTATCTTTGATTTATCTAACCCAACTTTTAACCCCCCATGCAATCCTGGAAACCTCCTACCAGTTCTTTGGTAAAACTTACTAGCCCTGACACTCAAAAGTGCCAACTGGTGTAGGATGTCCATTTCTTCCAAATCCGTGGGTTCAAAGTGTTGTAAGTCATTCATCTCAAAACTCAGATTGTCAGAGGTTTGGCTTTCACAATTTGCAGCAAAAGAAAAATTGGGTGTACAGGGATCAGAGTTGAAATTGTTTCTAGAAGTTATATCAATGTAATGATCAAAACTCGGATCCTTTCCACTGCCAGACCCCTCTTCATGACTATAGAGAGCAGTGTTTCCCAGTGTATAGTCATCAGTTACTTTCCCAGACTCTTGAAGCTTCTTTTTCTGGTTCAACTCTATCTCATAAGTGAGAAGTCGACCATGAAGCTGTGTGAGGGTCATTTCTTTATAACCAACAGATGTTCGAGTAACATAAGCTATTGTCTCCCATTTTTCTGTTAGTGATCTTAAGAAACGACTATTGATAGTCGAATTTGGAAATTTCACATCTACCAGTTTCAATTCGGTTATGAGACAGCTAAATCGCTCGAACTGTTGGGTTAGTGACTCACCTTTTACACGGCAAAATGTTTCATACTGCTGATTTAAGACTTCTCTATTATTCTCGATCACCTCTTCAGTACCACCGAATTGCTCTTTGAGAGCATCCCATAACTCTTTAGCACTATTACAATGAAGTAATCCCGCATAAATCTCATTGGGCAAAGCTGAAGCAACGATGTTAAAAGCCTTAGCATCCAATTCGATTTTGAGGAAATCCTGTTCAGAGTAATTTTCGAATTTTTAGGGACTTGAGTGTGGGGATCCTCTATACTTGGAACCATGGGAACATGGGGTCCAAACACAACGGATCTCCAGCATCCGGCGTTCTGTTGGGCGAGAATATGACCCATCCTACGTTGCCAAATAAAATACTCATTTCGTTTCAACATAGGTGGTTTGAACATGGATCCAATATTGGAATCTGGTGTGTTTTGTCCCATTTCTCTTGTTTACAACAGATTTGTGTTTTAAAAACTTTTGTAGTAATAAAACTCTGTATTCAAGCAAAACTTATCAAACGGAATTAGCAACAAAGAGATGACCTGATCAAATCAATTTGACTTTTAAATCAAAATCAATTGACCAAGCTCTGATACCAATTGTCAGGATCTAAGTTTGAATTGATTGCTGTTTTTGTTTCAAATAATGGAAAATGATTGAAAAACAGAGAATAAGTGCAGCGGATTAATAGAAAACTTTTACAACAATGGTCGTTTGTTTTCATCACCATCATGCTTTCAAGTAATTAAACTATTGTATGTGATTCACAAATTCCCCCTTAGCCCAATAATGACCGTTTGATAGTAAGAAATGAAGAAGATATGCGAAATTGATCTTTTTAAGAAGACAAGTAAAAACTGTTACATTGAGAGCCTAGTTATACTAACTATCTAACCACTGACTGTCTTACAATGACGTCCGGGTTGATAGTGACAGTTAACAAACGTAACTAACTACAAACACTGCTTAAACTAAACTATCAGTGTATAGCACTGTTACATTGATTAAACTAATACTAGACTAAGCACTGCTGGCTATCCTCTGTTCTTGTGATCTCTATTAGCGGCTGAGAGTTTCTTCTGTTAGAGGATAGGAATCAATGTGTTTATTTAGAGCAATAGATACTCATCAGAGGTTAGAACATCTGATGGTTGGATCAAAGCTCGGATGGTGTGTTTTGACTTTGCATCATCTGTTCCTTTTCATAGGATCAATCCCAACATTAACCAACAGAGCTTCTTTACACAAGGCTTTGTTGACTGGAGTAGTTTGCTTGAGGATTTATCAGATGAAAACTTTGCTCTAATGGCTAAAAATGATTTTGAAAATGAAAATATTTGTTTAATGGCCTTAGAGACTATAGTTGAAGGTGATGAGTCTGAGGAACAAGTGTCAAAATCTGATAAGGTTCAAAGTTGTGATGAAGCAGTGGTTACACCAGTGGTTTCACAAAACACTGTTGATGAAGAAAAGACCTCTCTATCTGATGCATGGGATACAAAAGTGTGTGAAGAAGACTGTGATTGTGCTCTTATGGTTGCTTCCAAGGTATCACCTCAGATTCTTAAGGATCTTTGTTCAGAAAAATGTATAATAGCTTTTGCTGACATTAAACAGGTGAATGAAAACCTCAGGAACAAAATCTTAGAAGATGAACTAAATTTTGAAAAACTTATCAAAGAGTTAAAAACAAAATTGGTCACAAAAGAATCTGAGATAAGTATCCTAAAGCATGAAGCTAGCATAACCAAGGACCAACTCCAAACTATGGTAGAAAAATACCAAGTTTGCAAAAAGGAGTTAGAAACTACCCAGATCACATGTGAAAAATGGGTAGAGTCTTCCAAAGGTTTTGAAATTATGCTTGACAAACAGATTAAGAGTAACATAAAATTTGGCATTGGTTTTGAAAAAGAAGTACAAGCCACTGAAAATGTTACAAAAATTGATTCTGAAATGGTTGAAGTGGTTCCTAAAAAATTGGCTGGAAATGAGGTAAAAATCACTGATAAAAATGGTAACAAAATTTTTCTGGAAAAAACATGAGGGGTCCTCAACTTTTAAGGAAATTGAGAAATACCAATTCAAACACACATGGTCAGATGAATGTTATATTCTGGAAAATTTCAAGCCAATGGACTTCTCAACCATTGAAGGTGTCAAGGCACCAAAGGCTAGAATCATTCCCATCAAAGATCTTCCAGCAGAGGTTACCACATTTGTTGAGAAGAAATCAGATTAAAAAAAGGGAAAAGATCAAACATATGTTCTGTGAATTTTGCAACAAAAGAAACCATGTCACAGAAAACTGTTTTCTTTTAAAAGCTTATGACATAAACAGAACACATGTGATCCCAAATGATTCAAAATGCTTTGTCTGTGATACCCAGGATGAAACCAGGTACACCTTAAACGGTCCAGAACTTTAAAGCATGCTTAAAACAATAATTGTGCGAAAACCCTAAACACATGCATGACTTGTGTGCTATGCAAAACTATATATGTTATGTCTCAGAGGAATCCGAGAGCACGTCATGGTTAACATGACACTATTAAGGGCCAACGGTGCGAGGTTGGTGTCCTTAGCCTGTAACAACGTGTTAAACGGGAGCTTTCCATTTAACAGCGCATTAAACGTTTGATGATGATTATTAGGCCATCGGTAGGGCTATTTAAGATTTTGAGTTCACGAAACATCTTAGTTATGTGCCATAGACCATGACATAAGATTTGAAGGAAAACGGAGCTCGGGCACGCAAAATGAGGCAGCTCAAACATGCAAGGAACGGTCAATCAAGCTTAAAAACACTCAAACTAACCTAATACGAGGCCATTATGATTAAAACGCAACCGTGTTCGGGTTTCGAGACGATTATGCACGGTTTTTAAAACCGAGTCTTTTAACACTAAAAAAAGTGAAAAAGGAGCCCGTTTGGCAAATCGAGGACGCGTGTGGGACCTGAAAACGAACCTAAACACGTAAACGAGGATAGACATCATCTTTATAGCACGAAAAACGAAGCACGACAAAGCGATAGGTGGGGTAGGGGTGCCCCCACTTGCGACCGCCCCCTTATTATAATAGTTTTTTTATTTTATTCTTCATTTTTCTCCAAAAATCTGCCTTCAAGCTCAAGAACACAACTGATCATCACTTTAATTCAGCCAAATCAAAGGTATTTTTATGTTTTACAAGGTTTTGATGATGATTTCTTGAGAAAACATGAACTAGTCAATGTAAACCCTTTTTGATCCATGATTATGGATGATTTAAACATGATTATTGGGTAAAATAGATCACATCAGGGATTCCTTGTTGTTACATGGTTGCCAAGATCACAAAACTTTGGCTTTTGATACCCTAATCGACCAAAAGCGATTAACAAAGTTCTTAAACGAAAAGCAGTGAAACAAGGCATGATTGACATGATTTATGGCATGTTTGGATTGTAATTGATGTGTAGGTACTGAATATAGCACCCACACACTTCTGGACTCAAGAGAAACGCTCGGGAACGAAGCTTACGCTAGGTATAACGCCCGAAACCTTCGATTAACATAGGCAGAATATTGTTTAGACTATAACTCGGTCCGTGATGCTTGGATTCAGCTGAAATTTGGTGTGGTAATGTAGGGTATTGATAGGAATGTCCATGTAAAATTTTAGAATTTTTGGAATTTTCTATGATTTTTGGTGAAGTTTTGACTGTTTTACCAAAAGAAATCCAGAAAAAACATAGCAAACAGAGTCAATAAATCACCAAAATTTATATGCACACTAAGGAACATATAGGAAATGTTCTGGGAAGTTTGGGAGTCCATTTGTTGAATTTTGATTCGTATTATTATTCTTCGTTTTTTGGGAGTTTTCAGTAGCCGGAAACGCACTGAAACGAAATCGGGAAAATCCCAAATTTTTGCAGGGAGTTCCTGAACATATAAGGAGCTTTCAGGAATATTTTGAGAATTTTTGGACATCGAATTATAAATAATTTGAATTATTCGGTTAAATACTGTTTTACAAATAATTTATTTGAGAAGTTAAAATGGCTAATAAATTCCCGAATTATTTTTCTCATAATCTACATATTTTTTTTTACTTGTATAAAAAGTTTCAGATTTTTATTCAACTTATGGATTAAAGGGGAATTTACGGAATTAAAAACGGTTTATTTTAAACTAATTTCGACAGTTTACCATGTAACGAACCTGCCGGAACCGGGAACTGACCGAACCCGACATTTACTATAATTGGAACACCGGGAGTATTCCAGCAGTTTCCAGGGTCGTTTGGACACTAGGGGTGTGTCCAATGCCAGTTCGGGAGAATCCCCGACGGCGAAAGCGGAAACTCAATTTTGAACAACCTGGACTCCCCAAACACCCAAACTCTCTTAATGAAAAGTTAATCTTTCTTAAATAACAACATGTTGACACTATTGGTATTCCTGTACCATTATCCGAGCATGTCAAACAACTGACCTTGGCTGGCATGCGAACCGGTGCCCGGAAGCCAAACTAGAAACTGATACTACCCTGACATCCATCACCATACCAGTATACTATAGGTTCAATCCAGGGTGAAAACTCATAACCGTGTCCAAGTTATAACCATTACCAACTTAGATACTGATTTGAGTCTCTACTTGCATGCGTGTTATTAAAGCTGATCCAATTGATTGATCACTCTTTGTTTGAGACTACTACTTTCACTGTGAGTTTCACTCCCCCACTTTTAAACCGTTTCCTGTTTTATGGGGTGATTTGCATGTTACAAACTGTGTTAATTGCACCAACTTGTGATGATGTGAATTACCTAACACACGAATTATCCCCACTACAAGTGATTAACGTAAGCCGTGGGCAGTGGATAGTACTATTGGTCTAACAAACCCAGTTGTTGCGACCGGACTCTGTGTCTACAAACAGGCAACTGCACGCGTCCTAAACTCTGTTATGTTGTTAGGCATAACTACACTGGGGCGTTGAATTGCACGTGACGCAGTTGGTGGGCTGGGGCGTCTGTTGTGAGACGGCCCGGTGGGCTGAGGTGTCTGTTGTGACACGGCCCGGTGTGCCGAGGTGTCTGTGGTGACACGGTTTGGTTAAAGCAGTCAAGGTTTCACTTGCGCACTCGTGTAATTCCATCTACGATCTGCGACACGTGCAATTAAACTTAACGCATTTTGTTACGAAACAACCAAACCAGTGAAACTCAGCGTCTCGGTTAGCTGACCCTTTTTAAAACTAACATGCATTTCAGGTAAAACTAAACGGGAATAAGGAATGTGCATATGGAATGGCTTGAGTAGTGGACAGTAGCAGAATAAGAGCTGTAGTGGCTCGTAGTACCGTACTTGAACTTGTGGTTTGTATATGATACTTTATGTATGTTGTAACCGATGTTCCCTCTTTATATGATATCATGTTTTTAGACTATGAGGAACTACCTTGTGTTTGCCGCACCCGACAATTGTCTTCCGTTGCGAGTCGGGGTGTGACACTCACAAATGAGTGATAAAGGGTATGGATCCTTCTTTACTAAGAAAACATTTCAAATTGTAGGACCAGAAGTTATTAAAAAGATTGATCAAATCATTGCTGAGAGCAAAGCACAAATTGTTGCTCATAGGAGTGGCATTGTATATGTGGTTGATATGTTGAAAGATAACCCTATGTCTAATTCATGCCTATTTTCAGTTGCTTCTAGCAAAGAGACAGACTTATGGCACATAATGTGACACCCGGCTATTTAGGCTGTCCTGTACAAATGTAACACATGTCATGAATGAATAAAAGGCCGTATTTGATTATTTATGATGTTTATATATGGTATTTGATGTGTTGGTAAATCCAAAGTTTGATAAAAATTACGTTGGCAATATTAAGATAAACGCTTATTGCATAACGGTTAAAATGCAAAACGAACGTCGGTGACCGCCGAATAATGTTAAAATCCCAAAAATAGTCCGTTATGAGTTAAATAATATATTTAATCATAATCGTGAGGAAAAATTATTTAAAATGCCAAGAAACTCTATTTTTCGAGTTTAAGCGCGTACTGCGTGATACTGCGCGTGTCTGACAAAATACTGTCAACACAGCCAGTTCAGGGCAACTAATAAGTATTATAGTAATAATTTGACAAGTTTATTTTTATAGAATGATAAAAATAAACTAAATGCTTAAAATCCCTATATTGAGAATTTAAGCGCGTAAGGCAAATAAAATATTGGTTAGTAATATTTTAGTGAGTTCATTTTTATAGAGAGCTGATTTAAAACGCGTTAAAACGCAGTTAAAATGCTAGATAAAATACCTGGTATCCAGTTAAATACCAGTAAATAGCCTATATATGAGTGTATATATGAAAGATGTGAGAGAGTGGGCATAGGTGGCGCCTAAATGGCTGCCCACCTTTTTGATATTTCTTCAAAATTGAACAAGGGTGAACCTTGGGAAGACCATACAATCATTATGACAATATACATACTCCATCTAAACCATACAACATCAAACAAACTTCAACTCTTTCTCTCTCTAAAACTTGCGGCCGAACACCCCCTCTCACACATACACTTTCAAATTTCAAATCATTTCTTGAAGATTCAAGGGCATTTGGAGGTGGTTTCAAGTGTTTTTGAAGGATCAAAGGTGTTTTCAAAGTGTTTCAAGTAACATCCAAGCTCCGTATCATCAACTCTTGTTCAAAACCCATCAAAACTTGAAGGTATAAGATTCACTTAAAAATCTTGTTCATGAATCTTAATGATGTTGATGATGATAGAAGTTTCTCATGTTCTTGGGTTTAGTCACTAACTTGAAAACACTATCAAATGGGTTTTTGTATAAAATGAAAATGGAGATGTGTGTGTGTGTGTATGTTCATGTGGTCGTGAGTATGTATACATGTGTGTATAAGATTGAGTTTTGATTTTGAATGTTTTTGATTGATGATGTTCATGAGGATTTGATGCATGCATGTTTAGAAGTTTCCATATGAAAGCTATGTGATTGAAAATATGAATGCATGTTAAAAAGTGAACTTTTGGAGGCATGTATGTATGTATATATATGTGGCCGTGTATATATATATATATGTATATATGTATGCATGTAAATCTTTGATGTTAATAAATTTAAATGTGTAAGAATATCTGTACATGTCTTGCATTTATGATGGAATGTTTGGATGATGATAAAATGAAGATGATAATGTTCTTGGATGAATGAACATGAAATAAATATTTGTTTAAATGCATATTAGTTCATACAAAATAATGAAGACATGATGAAAGTGCATTAAGTGCTTGTACCTAGTCATGTATGTGGGTGTATGTACATGAAATGATGAATAAATGATGTCATGATAAAAATGGTTTCAAAACAGATTATAAACCTTAAAAATAAGGTTATTTCATGTATTAAAGTAGTATGAAACTTCTCATGGAGTTTATTAGCTTTGCATGTAGTACATTGTGCTTAAAAGTGTTGTAAAATACATGAAATCGCATGATTTATGTGCCTTACACAAAAACTGCACTAATCTCATTTTAACCATCATTTTATTCAATATATAACATGTATTGTGTTAAAATATGAAGTCGTTTCGAGTTCGGATGGTTATAGTAACGTTTGATGCAAAACTATGCGGTAAAAACGGTAAAAATCGCATTTTAAGAGGGTTTCTATGAAACTGTTTTAAATCAGTGAATAAACTGATATTTTTAGTATAAATATAAGTTTATTAACTTATATTTAGTTTATTTGGTGTTTGGTTGGTCATACGTGACTTCCGGCGCCCGAAAACGTTACCGAATCGCTAAAATACGCATTTTTCAACATACACTAGAATGGGTTGTTAATGGATGAACCTTATGTGTTTAAATGTGTTATGTAATTTAAATATGTGAATATGATAATATGTTAAGTGTTGACATGATAGCGAGAATTAAGTCTATGCATGTACGCTTGTATGTTTAGAACGATAAAATCTGTAAAATCGCGTTTAATGTGTAACTTATTTATCGAGCATGAAATTTGATACATAGGTTAACTTAGTGAGTTATTTCATGTATACATGCTTTAACAATGATAAAGTGAATAAGTTAATGAGTTTTCGCATGTTATGATATTGTGAATATGTGCACGTTTATGTATATATATTACGACGCGCAAATCGTAAATATATATAGTATTTATAAACGGGAGTGTAACGGATAAAACATTAAGGTCACCAATAAAATTGTTGAAGACGCAAAATCTTAAATATATATATATATATGAACTCATATATATATTAATATGCCAACATAATAAAAAATAATGACTTTTCGTGAAAATCTCAAAGTTATGTGAAAATTCTAAGTATGGGAGAAACTTAGGAATTTTGTAATATATTGATTATTAAATCGTGCCTACGTATGTTAGGACGTGTAGAATCGAATTGTGGGATTGTGCTAATTTAAATATGCACCCAAAGGTGAGTGTCACTAAACCCTTCTTTTTACTGTTTTAGTATATGTTTTGGGGGAAGAACACGCCTTAAAAGGATAAGTATACGTTTTCGTATAAAATATGCCTTTGATTAAACTATAAATATATTTTCGTGGAAAATATGATTTGGAAATTATGTGATATGTTTTTGGAGAAAAACATGATTTTGAATATAAATATGTTTCGGTATGAAACGGATTTTGGAATAATGATATATACGTTTCGGGGATGAAACGGGGATTTTACGGCATTATGGGATAGAACGACCGTGTGGATTTAAAATGTTTAAATTTAAAGTTGTAACGAATTGGCCCGGTCTCAAGAGAGTAAGTATCGGGATTAGGCTTACGTTTCAGTGGGGATGTCGGGGATTCGTACAACGTGTTATATTAAATTTTATCATTTTAGTAGGATATAAATTGTTCATAAGGTTGGCACCTTGGGTGACCCATTGCGGGCACTTTGCACAAACTTAGCCATTTAATCATTAATATGGATTGCGTGGAATTGTTGATAGATCTATCGGGTTGACAACCCCGTCGTGACCGGTAGCTCCGTGTCATGTCAAGCGACGAATTTATATTCTGTTATTGTCTAGCGTTGATTATACACTTAATGTTAATATATAGCTCGTAATGTCTTGCAAACTTACGAATCTGAACAAATGAATGTTAAAAATTTAATATGTTAAAACCTTGGGAAAATGTCGAAATATCTTAAGATCCTTATAAAGAAGGAATGCTTATGATGAGTGACCTTTGGCGTTTTATTAAGGAAATAATTAAACTTTCGAAAATATTATTTGGATGTTTTGATAATAAACACATAATTAGAAAGTTTTTCCTTGGATCAAATTATTTTAAATTTGAATATGTGAGCTCACCCTCCTTTGTGTTGACACTTGATTTTTACGTGTTCTTCAGGTACTTGAGCTTGGCTTCGGGAATCTTTGGCGTATTATGTGGTAGTGATGCATGTTTGTTTAATAATGAACTTTGGACACTTTTAAAACTTATTTAGGACCGATTGTATTAAGATCCATAGGGATCAAGACAACTTAACTATGTTATGGTTGTGGTTTGTGTTTTAATTTGGAAACAATGTTTTAATTAAGTAATATGTCCAAAATTAACGATGCATCGTCCACCAAGATACTTATGGGCACCAACTTGTGTCACCATTACGTTTGTATTTCCGCTGCGACGTTTTTGGGGTGTTACAGAAGTTGGTATCAGAGATAACGGTTGTTAGCGAACTAGATGATTTCAGGGGAAAAACTCTAGACTTCAACCAAAGAATTTTGAGAAATAAGTCCAAAATTCGCCAAGCCAAAATTTTTAAATAAACATGAATTTTTATCATGTATGAGAACCAATGCGTGTTATTGTTCATACGTGTTAATCTGTTTATTTGGGCCTTATGTGTTATTTTCATTTGAACACACACTTACTTTGTACGGTTATATATATGTCACAGATGTCGCACGAGCACGAGGTCATCGAGATTACTGACTCCGAGAGCGAGCCTGAATTCGAGACTTCACCTAGATCCGTATTACCAGAGGTACCCCTACGATTCCACAGTTTGTCGATGCGGCCAAATTCGCTTCATCCTTCCAGGTTAACCCTACTGCGTTTGCCAGCCAGGTTGACACACGTTATGCTTTTACAAGCAACGGTTGGAATGAAGACGATGATGATGCTCCACCCTCGATTTACGAGACGGGGCAATTGTCAGGTACCGTGCTAGTTATCGATGATGTGGGTAGAGGTGTTCCATTGATTAGAGGATCTTATAGTGCCGCACCAGCAGTAGACGCTACCATTGTTACGGCTCAGCCATTAGAGCCATTGGTCGTCTCATCTACTGTCGTTGCTGAGCCTACTACTGAGATCCCTCCACCTGCTATTACCGAGTTTTCATTTCCATCGATCGAGTTGCGCGCTCCTACTGCACCCTTGTTGGTATACTTTCGACGTAGGAAGAGGATACAATCAGCTGGAGACATCGTCTTAAGTTCCAGAGCTGAGACTGCATCTGCTTCAAAGAAGCAGAAAGGAGTGTGGGTTAACCGATGTTCTCACTGCGACCGTCAGTTGGGGGCCATACGCGGAGATCTGGAGGCGATTAGAGGAAAAGTGAAGGATCTAGATGGGCAAATGGACTGGTTTGATGAGCTAAAGGACTTGGATGACAGTGCAATGGACCAAACGCACTGGAGGATAGTTGAGCTGGAGGAGCTTGTGAGGAAGCTTCTAGAGTTTGTTGGCATGTAGAAATGATTGTTGTTGTCATTTGTGTTGTTTGTTTGTTTTATATGTCTCTTTGATAAACCCTTATATTGGCTTGCATGCCAATTTTTGGATATTTAGGAGGAAATTTCATCTAGACTTGTTATTAGTGGTTGATTATGTCACACCACATTTTGGTTAGTCGTTGTACTATGAACAAGCTTTCTAATTTCCGTGATAAATATCAATATTATGGGTTTTTTTGGTTAAATTATTCTCATTATTATGTGGATGCATGTGTAATATTTAGTCCACTATTATTTAATGATTGAAATATTTAAACAATGTCTTATGTTGATATTATTATTGCAATTAATAGAAACGACAAGATGCCGCCAAAAGCGAGACAGGGTATTGGACTACCTACACCCCAGAAGAGTTGGCACAACTCATAGCCCAACACGTTAATACTGCCTTGGAACAGCGTGAAGCTAACTAGAATTTTGGGCAAGGACGTGGTCGTGGTGCTCCAGGGGATGATGAAGGTGGTGTACAGATTGGAAACCCGCAAGGTAATATAATGATCTGAAAAGTTTTAGTAGTTCTTGTGTTATGATATAATCTGAGTGTGATCTTGATTTTTCCTTAACCTTGTGAACAGTGCATGGATGTATGTATAAAACATTTCAGGGCTGTAAGCCACGATCATTTACCGGTGCTGAAGGGCCTCTTGAAATCACCAGATGGATCGAGAAAATGGAATCTGTGATGGCCATCAGCGGTTGTGCTGCTGATCAAAGGGTGAGGTTTGCTTCATGTTCATTTCTAGATGAAGCTTTATCCTGGTGGAACACTCAAGTTCAAGTTTTGGGCGAAGATGCGGCTTACGGTCTTACCTGGAATGAACTAAAGAGATGCTTCTAAAGGAATATTGCCCGTGTAGTGAGATACAAAAGATCGAGACTGACTTCTGGAATTTGACCATGGAAGGCCTGAACGTCAGAGCTTATACATCTCGGTTCAGTGATCTGGCTAGATTGGTTCCACGAATGGTCACTCCTGAGTACGTTAAGGTAGAAAGGTATTCTGGGGATTGTCGCCACAAATTCGTAGCATGGTTACGTCAGCAAAGCCCACAACCTATCTGGAAGCTACTACTCTAGCAAAATCATTAGCGGATGATGCTGCTCGGAAAAGTAACCTTAACAGGAAAGAGGAGACTGGGAAGTCGTTGGGAAAGGTCAAGGCAGATGAGAAATTTGAACGATCGAAGCATGCTGAGTCTAGATCTGGGGATTCGCGGAAGCGAAGATCTGAGAGCTCAAGGAAAGATTCCGATGAGAAGCGTGAGAAGAAACGCGATTCGGGGAAAGCATATGTGGCTAGTGCTAGTGATTCAAGGAAGGATAATGCCAAGGATGGCGGAAGTGGTTCAGCGAAGATGACTCACGGAGATGAGCAGGGAAAGTGTGCTAGATGTGGTCGAACTGGCCATATTACTGGCGAGTGCTATGCTAAGAGCACCACATATGGAGTCAAGCATGAGGGGTGCTTCGAATATGGAAAGCAAGGACATATCAAGCGAAATTGTCCATCGTTGAAGAATCAGGGTGCTAGGGGCAGAGCTTTTGAGCTGAATGCTGGGAAAGCACGTGATAATCCTGTAGTTGTTACTAGTACGTTCTTAATCAATGACCATTCTGCGTTCGTAATATTTGATACTAGTGCTGACTTGAGTTTTGTTTCGAAAAAATTTGAACCGTTTCTGTGTTCTCAAACAAGTAAGCTAAGTAAAAAGTACTCGATAGAATTAGCAAATGAAAACTGATAGAGACTAGCGAAGTTATTTGTGGTTGTAGAATTCGGTTATGCGATCATAGTTTTAGTATCGATTTATTACCAGTGGAGCTGGGTAGTTTTGATGTAGTCGTTGGGATGGATTGGCTATCCAAGAACGGAGCTGAGATCATTTGTTCAGAGAAACAAGTATGGATACCTCATCCTGGTGGTGGTGAAGCTTTAGTTATTCACGGAGACCGATCGAGTCGAGTATCAAGAGTTGTTAGTGTTATGAAGATGCACAAGATGTTGCGTAAGGTTATCCTGCGTTCTTGGTTAACGTAGTGGATACAAAGGCCGAAAGTGGGAAGATTGAAGAAATTCCTGTAGTTCGCGATTATCCGGAAGTTTTCCCTGAAGACTTGCCTGGATTACCCCTACGAGACAAATCGAGTTTAAAATTGATCTTGTACCTGGTGCTGCACTGATTGCAAACTCTCCTTACAGATTAGCACCGTCAGAAATGAAAGAGTTGTCAAATCAGCTCCAAGAGCTATTAAACAAAGGTTGCATACGACCAAGCTTTTCGCCTTGGGGAGCACCTGTTTTGTTCGTGAAGAAGAAAGATGGTTCCTTCAGAATGTGTATTGATTACAGAGAGCTGAACAAGCTGACTATCAAGAATCGGTACCCCTTACCAAGAATTGACGATTTGTTCGACCAGCTTAAAGGATCAAGCTACTACTCGAAGATAGACCTGCGTTCAGGTTATCACCAATTGAAGATTGCTGAGGAAGATGTTCTGAAGACTGCTTTTAGAACACGCTACGGCCATTATGAGTTCTTAGTCATGCCTTTTGGCTTAACTAATGTGCCTGCAGTGTTCATGGATCTCATGAACAGGGTATGCAAACCCTATTTGGATAAATTCGTGATAGTATTCATTGACGATATACTAATCTATTTGCGAACCAAAGAAGATCATGAGCAACATTTCAAGATAATTCTGGAGCTATTGAAGAAAGAGAAGTTGTATGCAAAGGTCTCTAAATGTGAATTTTGGATTCGAGAGGTGCATTTCCTCGGTCATGTCATAAATGAGAAAGGTATACATGTGGACCCGTCGAAGATTGAGGCGATTAAGAATTGGGAAGCGCCAAAGACTTCGTCAGAGGTATGACAATTTTTAGGACTTGTTGGGTATTACAGAAGATTCATTGAGAATTTTTCCAGAGTAGCGTAACCATTAACGCTATTGATCCAGAAGGATAAGAAGTTTGATTGGACAGAAAAGCAGGAGGAAGCTTTTCGGATGTTGAAGGAGAAGTTGTGTATTGCACCTATTCTATCCCTGCATGGGGGAAACGACGATTTTGTTGTATACTGTGATGCGTCACGTTTGGGCCTTGGTTGCGTGCTTATGTAGAAGGAAAAAGTGATAGCCTATTCATCCAGACAACTGAAAGTGCATGAGAAGAACTACACAACTCATGATTTAGAGTTGGGAGCTGTTGTGTTCCCTTTAAAGATTTGGAGACATTATCTGTATGGCACGAAGTGTACGATTTACAAATGTGTAAGAGCCTCCAACATATTTTTTATCAGAAGGAACTCAACATGCGACAACGGCGCTGGGTAGAGTTACTCAATGATTATGAGTGTGATATTCGTTATCACCCGGGAAAAGCAAATGTTGTTGCTGATGCGCTCAGTAGGAAGGAGCGGGAAAAGCCTCTGCGCGTTCGTGCTTTGGGTTTGACCATACAAACGAATTTTACCGATCGAATTCGTAATGCACAACGAGAAGCTTTAAAAGATGAGAACCTAAGTAGAGAAGGTTTGAGAGGTTTGGAATGTGAACTGATACCAAAAGCGGATGAAGTGATGTACTTCATGAACCGAATTTGGGTTTCGCTTAGAGGTAACCTACGTGAACTGGTTATGAACGAGGCTCATAAGTCCAGATATTCGATTCACCCAGGTTCTACCAAGATGTATAAGGATATTAAGGAGTTATATTGTTGGCCGAATATGAAGAAAGATATTGCGGTGTACGTAAGTAAATGTCTGACGTGCTCAAAGGTTAAGGCTAAGCATCAGAGGTCATCTGGGCTTCTGCAGCAACCCGAGATTCCTAAATGGAAGTGGGAGCGTCTTGCTATGGACTTTATCACCAAATTACCCCGTACGTCACGTGGACATGACACCATATGGGTAATTGTGGATCGATTGACGAAGTCTGCTCATTTCTTGCCCATTAAGGAAACAGACAAGACGGAAAAGATATCATAGTTGTACCTCTACGAGATTGTAGCCCGACATGGAGTGCCTGTGTTAATTATCTCCGATAGAGATGGACGATTTGACTCCAGATTTTGGCAATCTCTTCAGGAGTCGCTGGGCTCTCGTTTGGACATGAGTACTGCGTATCATCCTCAAACGGATGGTCAGAGTGAGAGAACCATTCAGACGTTAGAGGACATGTTGAGAGCGTGCGTGATTGATTTCGGTGGAAGTTGGGATACTCATTTGCCGTTGGCAGAGTTTTCTTACAACAATAGTTACCACGCTAGTATCAAAGCCGCTCCGTTTGAAGCTTTGTACGGAAGGAAATGTCGATCGCCCTTGTGCTGGGCTGAAGTTGGCGAAAGGCAACTAACCAGACCTGAGCTTATCCAGGAAACCACCGACAAGGTTGTCTAGATCAAGGAAAGGTTGAAAGCTATCGCCGATCGACAGAATAGTTATGCAGACAACCGAAGGAAACCGTTGCAGTTTCAAGTCGGGGATTGTGTTATGTTGAATGTGTCACCTTGGAAAGGTGTTGTTAGATTTGGGAAAGGGGGAAAGCTAAGCCCACTGTATATAGGTCCTTTCGAAATCGCATCTCGAGTTGGATCAGTCGCGTATAGGCTTAAGCTGCCACAGGATTTGAATGGAGTTCATGACGTGTTTCATGTTTCCAACCTGAGAAAGTGTTTATCGGATGAGACACTAATTATACCCCCTGGTGAGGTTCAAGTAGACGATAAATTGAGATTTATCGAGGAACCGGTTGAAGTTCTGGATGAGAAGATTCAGAAGCTTAGAAGGAGTCGGATTAAGCTGGTCAAGGTTCGCTGGAATTCTAAACGTGGACCCGAGTTCACTTGGGAACGAAAGGACCAGATGCAACGAAAATATTCGCATCTCTTTAAGTCTAGTGCGAAAACGAAACCTGTAGTGTAAGAATTAGTGTAAGAATTTCGGGGACGAAATTCCTTAAACAAGGTAAGACTGTGACACCCGGCTATTTAGGCTGTCCGGTACAAATGTAACACGTGTCATGAATGAATAAAAGGCCGTATTTGATTATCTATGATGTTTATATATGGTATTTGATGTGTTGGTAAATCCAAAGTTTGATAAAAATTACGTTGGCAATATTAAGATAAACGCTTATCGCGTAACAGTTAAAATGCGAAACGAACGTCGGTGACCGCCGAATAATGTTAAAATCCCATAAATAGTCCGTTATGAGTTAAATAATATATTTTATCATAATCGTGAGGAAAAATTATTTAAAACGCCAAGAAACTCTATTTTTCGAGTTTAAGCGCGTACTACGCGATACTGCGCGTAACTGACAAAATACTGTCGACACAGCCAGTTCAGGGCAACAATAATTACTATAGTAATAATTTGACAAGTTTTATTTTTATAGAATGATAAAAATAAATTAAAATGCTTAAAATCCCTATTTTACGAATTTAAGCGCGTACTGCGCGATACAGCGCGCATACTTCCAATTACCGACAACGTAACTGGTCCAGGAAAATAAAATATTGATTAGTATATTTTAGTGAGTTTATTTTTATAGAGCGCTGTAAATAATTTAATACACGTTAAAACACAGTTAAAACGCAAGATAAAATACCCGGTATCCAGTTAAATACCAGTAAATAGCCTATATATGTGTATATATATGAAAGATGTGAGAGAGTGGGCATAAGTGGCGCCTAAATGGCTGCCCACCTTTTTGATATTTCTTCCAAATTGAACAAGGGTGCACCTTGGGAAGACCATACAATCATTATAACAATATACATACTCCATCTAAACCATACAACATCAAACAAACCTAAACTCTTTCTCTCTCTAAAACTTGCGGCCGAACACCCCCTCTCACACAAACACTTTCAAATTTCAAATCATTTCTTGAAGATTCAAGGGCATTTGGAGGTGGTTTCAAGTGTTTTTGAAGGATCAAAGGTGTTTTCAAAGTGTTTCAAGTAACATCCAAGCTCCATATCATCAACTCTTGTTCAAAACCCATCAAAACTTGAAGGTATAAGATTCACTTTAAAAATCTTGTTCATGAATCTTAATGATGTTGATGATGATAGAAGTTTCTCATGTTCTTGGGTTTAGTCACTAACTTGAAAACACTATCAAATGGGTTTTTGTATAAAATGAAAATGGATATGTGTGTGTGTTCATGTGGCCGTGAGTATGTATACATGTGTGTATAAGATTGAGTTTTGATTTTGAATGTTTTTGATTTGATGCATGCATGTTTTGAAGTTTCCATATGAAAGCTATGTCATTGAAAAGATGAATGCATGTTAAAAAGTGAACTTTTGGAAGCATGTATGTATGTATGTATGTATGTATATATATGTGGCCGTGTATATATATATATATGTATATATGCATGCATGTAAATCTTTGATGTTAATAATTAAATGTGTAAGAATATGTGTACATGTCTTGCATTTATGATGGAATGATTGGATGATGATAAAATGAAGATGATAATGTTCTTGGATGAATGAACATGAAATAAATATATGTTTAGATGCATATCAGTTCATACAAAATAATGAAGACATGATGTAAGTGCATTAAGTGCTTGTACCTAGTCATGCATGTGGGTGTATGTACATGAAATGATGAATAAATGATGTCATGATATAAATGGTTTCAAATCAGATTATAAACCTAAAAAATAAGGTTATTTCATGTATTAAAGAAGTATGAAACTTGTCATGGAGTTTTGCTAGCTTTGCATGTAGTACATTGTGCTTAAAAGTGTTGTAAAATAAATGAAATCGCATGATTTATGTGCCTTACACAAAAACTGCACTAATCTGATTATAACCATATTTTATTCAATATATAACATGTATTGTTTTAAAATATGAAGTCGTTTCGAGTTCGGATGGTTATAGTAAGGTTTGACGCAAAACTATGCGGTAAAAACGATAAAATCGCATTTTAAGAGGGTTTCTATAAAACTATTTTAAATCAGTGAATAAACTGATATTTTTAGTATAAATATAAGTATATTAACTTATATTTAGTTTATTTGGTGTTTGGTTGGTCATACGTGACTTCCGGCGCCCGAAAACCTTACCGAATCGCTAAAATACGCCTTTTTCAACATACACTAGAATGGGTTGTTAATGGATGAACCTTATGTGTTTAAATGTGTTATGTGATTTAAATATGTGAATATGATAATATGTTAAGTGTTGACATGATAGCGGGAATTAAGTCTATGCATGTACGCTTGTATGTTTAGAACGGTAAAATCGGTAAAATCACGTTAAATGTGTAACTTATTTATCGAGCATGAAAATTGATACATAAGATAACGTAGTGAGTTATTTCATGTAGACATGCTTTAACAATGATAAAGTGAATAAGTTAATGAGTTTCGCATGTTATGATATTGTGAATATGTGCACGTTTATGTATATATATTACGACGCACAAATCGTAGATATATAGTATTTATAAACGGGAGTGTAACGGATAAAACATTAAGGTCACCAATAAAATTGTTGAAGACGCAAAATCTTAAAAATATATATATAGAACTCATATATATATATATTAATATGCCAACATAATAAAAAATAATGACTTTTCATGAAATCTCAAAGTTATGTGAAAATTCTAAGTATCGGAGAAACTTAGGAATTTTGTAATATATTGATTATTAAATCGTGCCTACGTATGTTATGATGTGTAGAATTGAATTGTGAGATTGCGCTAATTTAAATATGCACCCAAAGGTGAGTGTCACTAAACCCCTCTTTTTACTGTTTTAGTATATGTTTTGGGGGAAGAACACGCCTTAAAAGGATAAGTATACGTTTTCGTATAAAATATTCCTTTGATTAAACTATAAATATATTTTCGTGGAAAATATGATTTGTAAATTATGTGATATGTTTTTGGAGAAAAACATGATTTTGAATATAAATATGTTTCGGGATGAAACGGATTTTGGAATAATGATATATACGTTTCGGGGATGAAACGGGGATTTTACGGCATTATGGGATAGAACGACCGTGTGGATTTAAAATGTTTAAATCTTAAGTTGTAACGAATTGGCCCGGTCTCAAGAGAGTAAGTATCTGGATTAGGCTTACGTTTCGGTGGGGACGTCGGGGATTCGTACAACGTGTTATATTAAATTTTATCATTTTAGTAGGATATATATATTGTTCATAAGGTTGGCACCTTGGGTGACCCATTGCGGGCACTTTGCGCAAACTTAGCCATTTAATCATTAATATGGATTGCGTGGAATTGTTGATAGATCTATCGGGTTGACAACCTCGTCGCGATCGGTTGCTCCGTGTCATGTCAAGCGACCAATTTATATTCTGTTATTGTCTAGCATTGATTATACCCTTAATATTAATACATAGCTCGTAATGTCTTGCAAACTTACGAATCTGAACAAATGGATGTTAAAAATTTAATATGTGAAAACATTGGGAAAATGTCGAAATATCTTAAGATCCTTATAAAGAAGGAATGCTTATGATGAGTGACCTTTGGCGTTTTATTAAGGAAATAATTAAACTTTCAAAAATATTATTTGGATGTTTTGATAATAGACACATAATTAGAAAGTTTTGTCTTGGATCAAATTATTTTAAATTTGAATATGTGAGCTCACCCTCCTTTGTGTTGACACTTGATTTTAACGTGTTCTTCAGAACCTTGAGCATTGCTTTAGGAATCTTTGGCGTATCTTGTGGTAGTGATGCATGTTTGTTTAATAATAAACTTTGGACACTTTTAAAACTTATTTGGGACTGACAATATTAAGATCCATAGGGATCAAGACAACTTAACTATGTTTTGTTCTGGTTTGTGTTTTAATTTGGAAACAATGTTTTAGTTAAGTAATATGTCCAAAATTAACGATACATCGTCCACCAAGATATTTATGGGCACCAACTTCCGTCACCATTACATTTGTATTTCCGCTGCGACATTTTTGGAGTGTTACACAGAAGACTTGGGCAAACAAATTTGAAAACAATCACCACACTTTCCAAAAAATGTCTTGTCAGAGGTTTAAAAGACAACAAGTTTGGGAACTTGTACCACTGCCTAAGGATGTAAGTCCAATTGGCACAAAATGGGTCTTCAAGAACAAAACAAATGAAAGGGGTATTGTTGTCAACAACAAAGCAAGGCTCGTGGTTCAAGGCTACATACAGGATGAAGGTATTGACTATGATGAAACCTTTGCTCATGTAGCAAGGTTTGAAGACATCAGACTGTTCTTAGCTTTTGCTGCTAACCACAACATCAAAGTGTTTCAAATGAACATCAAAAGTGCATTCTTGTATGGAAAGATCAAGGAAGATGTGTATGTGTGTCAACCTCCTGGATTTGAAGATGCATTTCATCCTGATCATGTTTACAGGTTAAACAAAGCATTGTATGGTCTTAAACAAGCACCAAGATCCTGGTATGAAACTCTATCCACTTTTCTCTTATCCATAGGTTTTTCAAGAGGTAAAATTGATAAAACTTTGTTTATAAATTGGAAAGGAAAAGATTTGATGCATGTCCAAATCTATGTGGATGACATCATTTTTGGATCCACATGTACTTCCATGTGTGAAGAGTTTAGAAACTCATGGCAGCAGAGTTTGAAATGAGTGCAATGGATGAGTTACAATGTTTTCTTGGTTTACAAGTTAAACAAATGCACAATGGCACTTTTATTCATCAAAATAAGTATGTGAAAGATTTGCTTAACAAATTTGATTTGAATGATTGTAAACCTTGTAGCACACCCATGGCAACCTCAAAGCTGGTTACAGTTGTTGATAAAGATGACTTGGTTGATCAAACTCTTATAGAAGTATGATTGGATCTTTACTGTATCTAACTGCTTCTAAGCCAGATATCATGTTTGCAACATGTGTTTGTGCCAGATCTCAGTCAGCACCTAGAAAGTCTGATCTTGTTGCTGTTAAAAGGATATTCAGATACATAAAAGGTGCTCCCTCACTTGGTATCTGGTATCCAGCTAATGGAAACATTGAGCTTTCAGGTTACTCAGACAGTGATTTTGCCAGTTGTAAAACCACAAGGAAGTCCACATCAGGAGGAGTCAATTCCTAGGAGATTGCCTAGTGTCTTGGCAAAGCAAAAAGCAAGTTGCAGTTTCTACATCCACTGCTGAAGCTGAATACATTGCTGCTGCAAGTTGCATTGCTCAGCTCTTGTGGCTTCAGAATCAACTTTTGGATTTTGGTGTAACTGCTTTAAAGACTCCACTCAAAATTGATAGTCAAGCAGCTGAAAACATCATCAATAATCCGGTGTCTCATTCTACCACCAAACACATTGACATCAGACATCACTTTATGATGGATTGCTATGAAAAATGTTTGATTTCTTTACAACATGTCCATACTAAGGATCAGCTGGCATATGTTCTAACAAAAGCTTTGGATACATCTACCTTTGAAAGCTTGATCTCTAGGATTGGAATGCTAAACATGGATTAAAAATAGTTTTCTGGTGATCCATGTGTAAATAGCATAAAAATGTTTTTTTCAGAAAATCAAAATTCCATCCTTAAAAATAGTTTAAAATTGATTTTTCAATAAATCATCAAAGTCTGTTCAAACCACTGATAGCATTAAAATACTGGTCGTCTAGAAAAGTCTATCCACTGCCAAAAGTGTATCCTCTGATAGTGTCAAACACTGTTCACAATCCACTGCCCATACTCTCAAACAGTGTTTCCAAACAACTGTCTTCCATTTTCAAATAGAGGATGCACGTGGTCAGACGTTATTTGTCAGTCAATTGCATCAGATGCCACGTCATCATCATTTTTTCAAAAACCCCTAAAAAACCCTGTTCTATCTATAATAGATTTCCACTTTACCGTGTCGAATTCAAAATTCTCAAAACGGTTTTTCCCTCTATAATGGCACCCAAAACCAAATCAAAAGCAAAATCCAAAGAAAAATCCAAACCAGAACCACCTCCATTCACACTCATACTCAAAACACCTCATAACTACACAACAATCTTTGAAGAAACCGATTCACCAGATATCATCCGATGATTAAAATCTTGAAAGAATCGAAATTCAAGCATATGTTGACCGTCAAAGACCCAATTTATTTAGAGGCACTAAGACAATTTTGGGCAAACGCAGAGGTTCATTCTCAAAAAGATGTTCCTTATGTCATCTTATACAGAGTGGGCAAAACATTGATGAAAATTACCCCTCAATCGATCTCACAAGTGTTTGAACTTAATGATATGACACATCCTGTGTCATTTCCTATCAACGAGATGCATGCCGAATTTCTGGAAAGAGGTTATATTGGGCAACTTAAAGGTATGACAATATTCAAACCCAATTTTCCTACTGAGATGAGATTTTTCTTCCACACTCTTTTAACCTGTCTCTCAGCCAAGACCACAACTTTTAACGAAATCCCATTAAACACACAGTATCTGGGCTTTGCTATTTTAACTGGATCAGATTTACTTTTCCCAGATACTCTTCAAAGATCTTGTGGCAAATTTTAATAACATTGCAAAAGAAAAAGCTATTCTGATACATCCATGATTCTTGAGTGTTTATCTTCATAGTCAGTTACCTGATGATGATGTTAAACAAGGTGCTGTTACAAAACCAGGCCGCCTAACTCATGAAACTTTTACAAGAATAACAAATCAGGATAAAGTTTCAAAAACACAAGTAGAGGAGGAAGAGCAAGCTTTACAAGAACAAAATGTTCAATCTCAACCTCCTGCTATGGAGCCCACTGCTCCTGTTGATCAGGGCACTACAACCACTGCCCTGAAACCCACACCAATCATCTCCAAAAAGAAACCCAGGAAAATTACCAAAAAGCCCACCAATCCTAAAAAGGGCTCTCTAGAAGATGAGATCCTAGAGGTTAACCCTGTGATCACAAAATCACAAGTAAACACTGCTTCTACTTCTTCACAGCAGACGTTAGAATCTCAACCCGGCTTTGAAACTCCTCCTTCTTCCTCACAAAAGGAAAAGGTTGTAAACACAGGGACACCTAATTATGAAGCTCTAGGGTCACTTGGCTCTATCTTCCACAACCCCTCTCCCAGGGCAATGTCTCTTTCTGCACCACACCTTTCACCAATTACAACACTACCACCTGCCATAGTGCCTTTGCTGAATGCAATTGAATTAGAATAGACATTAACCAGTTCTTCTCACCAACCTATTACTGAGAATATACTTCAGAATGTGACTGGGTCTGATTCTTTATTTCTTGCTAGCCCATCAGCAACTGAAGAGGATACATCCCATGGGTTAAATGTACCTTGGTGATAGTTCATCAAGAGCAGCCACTACAATTTCCAAACTCCCAAGTTTGTAGTTGGACAGTGGTTACATACCTAAGACTCTGATGATGGCAACCAATGTTGAGGCTACTAAGGTAACCTCTGTTTATGTGGGAAGTCCCCAGTACCAAGACAAAGGGGCATCTATGTTTGAAATAAGGGTTGACACCCCTGTTCAAGATGTAGATATAACTACCACATCTGGTAGGTGTTCAGATGATCCTATTAAGTTAGGTGATGAGCTAAACTACAAAGATTTGACGGAGAGAGTCTCAAGCATTGAATCTTCTGTGGAAGAAATAAAAAATTTACTGAAGCATATGTTAGCTACAAAGAGCCAATCCTCTGTCATACCCACTGTTGAGCTTCAACAGGCCTTAAACCCACTGTTTCAACAACAACAACATTATGCTGATCTTCAGCACAAACACCACAAGCAAGAATTGAGAAACATGGTTGATGCACGTTACATGGATACATCTGCAGACATCAAGGCAATCAAGGCTCACCTTCTCCACACCACTGGCACTGCTCCTCCTACTGTCATTTTTGTTGACAATGATGATGCCAAAAAGTGGGAGAAATTGATACTTAAGACAGACAAACTTTCAAGGCCAACAGTGGTTATCCCAAAGCCAGATGGTTCAAAGAAGGTAGATGAAACAGACAAAACTTTTGCAAGGGAAAAGGAAAGGAACAAGGAAAGGGTAAGGGACGAGAGCAGAGTTTTAGTTGAGCAAAAGATAGCTTTGCAAAAAGCAAAAGAAGAGGTTGGTACTTCAACAAAGAAGATGCATGTGAGAAAAACAAGGTAACCAGCATCCACACCTTCTAAGTCTAAGCCAGTTGCTAATCCAATCAAAACCACTGCTCCCACAAAGTCTCTTACACCTCCTCCTACAAAA
The DNA here is from genome assembly GCA_947069175.1 of Scalesia atractyloides. Lineage (NCBI taxonomy): Eukaryota > Viridiplantae > Streptophyta > Magnoliopsida > Asterales > Asteraceae > Scalesia > Scalesia atractyloides. Next base: position 50,094,498 of record CAMTDV010000004.1, on the reverse strand, counting down.
CCTAAACCTACACCAACAGATGTTACAACATCTGTTGTGACAACATCTGTTGTCTCAACAGAGGTTATAGCAGATGTTAACCCATCCACTGCTCTATTGCTCTGATCATTTTTCCAACATCCACCCAATCTCTTCCAACACCCACAAGAATTCCTCAATCACAATCACCCAACATAAGCTTCAAGAGAAGGAGAATTACAAATGTAGTACTTGATGACAAGATCATCCCTTCTCCATTACCTATGTCATCACAACCACTGACCACCACAACAGCGGCTAAACCTCCTTCTTCTCAGATTACCATATTGCCTCTTGCCAAGAAATTCCCATTAGACTTACCTGCTGTCAGAGAAGAGATCAAATCCTTCTTTTCAGAAGAAGATCTAGATAAAAGGGAATTTCTATCACTGGAAGGATATCCCAAGCCAAGAAATTTGGATGAATACTTGAAGCTTAAGGCCAAACAAGCAGAGGCTATCACAAAAAAGGGATACCCAGGGAAAGTCTGATAGAGCAATACAAAATGACTTACAATATCAGCTGAGCGAAGTCAGAAAGCTAGAAGATTTTGCAAGAGACTTGAGCAAATAGCTATCAGAGAGAGAGAGAGAGAGGATAAAAGCCTTAAAGAAGATTACATTGATCACATTATGAACAATAAGCAATATAAGGCTACAAGGGAACAGTTTAAAGACTGAACAGTGAGTGAGTTGGAAGAAGAGGTAAAAAGAATGCAAGAAATATTGAAAGATCCTCTCAAAAAGCCTACTCCTCCAGATTGGAATAAATACAAGAAAGTGCCTGAATAGACTATAAAGTTAAGAAGAATGAAGGAGAACTAATTGCTGCTAACTATGGGTCAAAGAATCAAATCATGAAGTGGTCAGAGGTTTAAGTGATTGATACATATAGAAGGCTTGAACAGAGAAGAAAAACTGATCCAACACTACCAAAGAAGCCTGTATATGCAACAGAGGATACAACTCATCAGACCCAACTTTCTACAAAACCATCTAAAACATCTGCTCTAACCATCCGTGCCTTAAACCAAAGAAAAAGGCAGAGAGAGATGTCCAAAGAAGATGAAAGAAAGTATGAGCATGACCTCATTAAACAATGGATCATGAACCAGATCCATTTCCACGCTGATGATGCAAGTGATGTGTCAAGAGAGACATTATCCAAGATTGCTCATCAACTACAACCACCACCCTCAACAATAAGCCATCCTAGAAAAACATCTGACCCAAAAATTCTAAAATGGAAAGTTGATAAAAACTCCCATGAATTGACTATGCTCAAGTGAGATGGTAAAGCTACCAAGATAAGCATGGAGGATGCATATGGGTTAAATGTAGAAGACCTTCAAGATCTTTTGAATCTAGAGCTTGAAAAGTGAGGAGGATATAGAGTCTCTAAACTTTGAATTACAGTTCAAAGGGCAAATTAGAGAACTCCTGTTGAGGAATAAAGACAAAAAATAAAGTGTTTTGGCATCATCTGTTCCATGGGGAGATTGTTTGTCGGGATCTAAGTTTAAATTACTTGTATTTTTGTTTCAAAGAATGGAAAATGGATTGAATTAGAAAGATATGCAGCGGAATTAATGCAAAACTTTTACTACAAGCAATTGGTTGTTTGTTTTCATCACCATCATGCTTTCAAGTTGGTAACTTTGCATGTGATTCACAAACTCCCCTTAGCCAATTACAATCGTTTGATAGTAAGAAATGAAGAAGATAAAGTGCGAAATGATCTTTTTCAGAAAGATAAAGTTAACAGTTACAACGATTACCTATTTATACTAACTATCTAACCACTGAGCATCTTTTGTGACATCATGGTTGATAGTGACTGGTAACAAAATGTAACTAACTAAAACACTGCTCTAATACTACTATCAGTGCATAGCCTGTTACATTGAATAAAAAACTATACTAAGCTCTGATCTCTGTCCTCTGATCTTGATTCTTCTGTCAGACCTTTGCTTCTTGAACTACCAGATGATAGGAACAGATGTTTAGGGAAAGCAGTGTAAAGGTAGGTTAGAGGATGTAACCTCTGATGGTTGACCAAAGCTCGGATAGTGTATTTGGCCTTGTTATCATCTGTTCCTTTGTTAAGGTTTGATCCCAACATTGTTAGGATTGAACCCTTTACAAAGGAACATATGATACAGAGCCAAATACACTATCCACGTTTTGGTTCAACTATCAGAGTTCACAACCGCTGATTGACTAAAACTCTGCCTTCCAAAGATCTGCCATTCTATCATCTGCTACTGCAATTTACCAAAGGTCTGCCAGTGTTTTACTAGTATAATAATCAATGTAATAGTGCTTTGAACTATCAGAGTTAAGTTAACAGTGGTTAAGTTAGTTAGTTGTTTGTTAGATGTCACTTTCAACCCTGACGTCATCAAAGATGCTCAGAGGTTAGGAAGTTAGTATAAATAGTTTGATCGATGTAACAGTATTTTCTTATTAAAAGATCATTCACCAGTCTATCTTCTCTGCATTTCTGTACTATCAAACAATTACCAATGGGCTAAGGGGGAGTTTGTAATTCACATGCAAATACTACAAATAGTTCAAAGCATGATGATGAAAACAAACTACCATCAATTGTGATAAAAGTTTTCCATTCATTCCGCTGCATTAAAACTTGTTTTATCATTCATCTTTCCATACTTGAAACAAAAATCACAGTTGATTCAAACTTAGATCCTAACACTCACGCTTCCTCGAGTTTTTGGAAGGCTCGTCTTTGTTTTCCTTAGTTTTCTCTTGAGTTGTCTTGGCTGCCTTTTTCTTGTCGCCTTTACGAAACAGCTTCCCTTTCTTGACCTAAGACTCAGTCATGGTAGCAGCCAATTCGATGGCCTGTCATACAGTGGTAGGGTTGCTACCAGTAACAATGTGCTGAACGGGGCCAGGCAAGCCATCGATGTACCTCTCAATTAATTTATCCAACGGGGATGATCATGGTGGGATATAGCAAGCTCAGTTCCTCGTATATGTCAGGTATAGGCACGATGCTCTCCACTATCTTGTTTAAGATCATGGAACTCATTCTCGAGTGCCCGTTGTTCGTGACGTGGGCAAAATTCCTTCATCATAAGAGCCAGAAGCTCTTCCCACGTTTGAGCCATTGCCACATCGGCACCCCTATCTCTCATCACACCGTTCCACCATGTAAGTGCTCTTTTCTGGAATACAATCGATGTAAACTCAACTTTTCGCTCATTCGGACATTGAACATGTCGAAATGTGCTTTCGAGACTCTCAAACCACTGTAGGAGCCCAGTAGCTCCTTCCGTCCCAGTAAACTTGAGTGGTTTAGCCGAGTTAAATTGTTTATAGTTGCACGGAGCGGGTGAATTGTTATTGTTGTTGTTGTTTGCCTGGTTTAGTTGGGTCACAATATTTGGGAGTACAACAGCAATTTGCTGAGCGATCATAGCTGCCATATCGGCATCTTGAGTTGTATTACGTTGAGGAGGCATTCTAGAAGAAAACATGAGGGAAGATATGTGAGATTGACATTGGATAATCAAGAGAGGTGTTAAAAAATATCGATGAAATATAAGGAGGGTGGTCTTTGTTCATTACCTAAAAACAAACAAATGACACACGGTGACAATCAAAGTAAATGGGTCTTTATAATGTATCACGAAGACATGCTTTAGCTTATAAGTGGATACTCACCCTAAGAGTTCCCAGGTAAGAGTGACTGGTCTGATTTAGTGGGTTTGTACGAACACTCTAGCCTTAGACAGAAAACTCAGGGTACAAGCATCCACCCTTCCAGATTGCATGTGTTCATATTATTAAAACCCAAACTTTGACGAGATTTTGAAAACTTTTAAGGCTTTAAGTCAAAAAATAAATCATCTAAGGATAGATGATTATTTTCATAACGGATTTGTAACTTGGGTGTTTATTTTGGTAGTCACCTAAGGATAGGTGATTGTATTGTATTAAAAATCTAAACGCAAGATAACTCGTGTTAGGGTCCTAGGAAGGTTATAGTCTAGGTCAAAGCATTACTAATAACCTAATTCCCTATAACCATGCTCTGATACCAATCTTTCTGTAACACCCCGACCGCGTAAAATAACAAACAACGACGGAAATGTCGGGGAGTCATGCCACAGAACTATTGTTTCACAACACATGGTACATAAAGTTTTGTATTATTAAATTATGTATTTACATTGTCTTGGAATAAACAGAAACAAAATATAGATAAATTGTCTTTCATGTTTTTGCATCCGATCCTACGTGAAGCATTCATTTCAATCATCAAACATTGGCTCCTGAAACATATGTGAAAAGAGAGTTAGCATAAAAATGCCGGCGAGTACATAGGTTTTGTGATTGTGTCAAATTCATGGCTTTGTATACATATTGCAACATCTTGTCCGACTATAAAAGTCATTAAGTAAAAACCTTGTATCAAAAAGTTTTTGATATTGCAACATAATTAACCAACTAAAACAAGTTGGTTAGAGTTTGTAAAAACCTTGTAGCCATGAATCTTGACCAACACATTTCTTTTGTAAAACCGAGTGATAAATCGATTTAAAGAAAACTTCGTATGGTTTATATCTTCAAGTGAAAATCATTGTGTGTCATTGTTTGAAAACATTTATTCAAATGATTTGGGTAACGCTACGATATGTAATACGATAAAAGCACATATATAGAAAGTACCAGCGACGTATCCACCATGCTTTTATCATATTAAACCCGTTTCGTTATCTAAATCACTTAGCATAAACCAATCTTTCGTGTTATAAACCATTTGTACGTGTCGTAAACCAATTGTCCGTGTCATCAATAAATCGTCTGTGTTATAAACCATTTGTCCATGTCATCAATAAATCGTCCGTGTTATAAACCATTTGTCTGTGTCATCAATAAATCGTCTGTGTTATAAACCAGTTGTCTGTGTTTTAATTGTGAAAACTATTGGTCGTTCTTTAATGAACACATTCAAGCCTGTGTTAACTATACCACCAAAGGGTATCTTTAATAGACCACCAAAGGGTCCATTTAACTAGACTAACAAATCAACAAATGATTTGTTAATCAGAAACCGTTTCTGTCATTACCCAAACTTCCACCAAATCCAATGGACAGTCCGATAATGGGATTGTCAGTCCTATGATACCATAACATGCTACCGGTCGGTGCGATCATTGTTAATGAATGCCATTCGTGTCATGGATAAACACCAACTAATTGTTCACATTATTGAAATCGTATTATTTTTATATAAACCATAAACTTTGTTTTTGAAAACTTGAAAATGATTTAGCACACATGAGTCACCCCAAAACATTTGCAAAACATAAAATAGGGGAGCTATGTACTTACTTGGGATTGCGTATAAGTCTTGTATAAAAGATCAAACAAAGCTTGCAGGATCAAGGATTCAAGTGGCTCCTAATTTCTGATAACTATGTTAATAAGTCGGGACTTTAATCGGCGGATCAGATGGAATGATGTTTTATAAATCAACTGAGTGTTGGAACTCATATGGCATGATTTAATAAACTTAACATTCTGATTTGAAATTGATCCTAAGTGCTTTTGACCCGTTATGACTTGTTAAGGTAGTTTTCGCTACTTTAACGTGTCATTTGCGTAAACGCATGATCAAATGGTTAAACATGTCCTATGATAAGTCTTAAATGCCCAAACATGTTTGAAAATGTTATAACATCAGTTTATATGTCAAAAATTTGGTTACATGTTTTTAAAATGGATTTATGCGCAAAAAAGGCATTTTAGTCATTTTTAAGGACATAAGAACGACTTATCATAACACTAACCAAACATGTGACCATAAGGTATAACCTCAGTAGGTTATTCCCTATGAAACTATGGTCACATACATGTATTTGGTCGGATCCTAAGATCGATCAAACGGGTCGGATTCGAAAGTCAAAGCGGTGGTCAAGACCGCTCGACTTACGACCCTGAATAAGCACTAAACTAGAAGTGATGAGTTAGTTATGTCAAAACATGTCTAACTAAGTTGCAAAAATGATTTGGTATCAAAACTTAGGGTTTTGACACCCGAAAATAGTTCCGTCGTAAAATGCACATCTTTGGCCGAAACTTTGACTCCTCACTTCGACTAGTAAACGTGGTAATCAGAAGGTGCAATCGCTAGGGATTATAACCTTCGTGTTTACGATAATGTTGCAAAGTTCAATTGAACTTTGACTTGACCAAAAATGGTCAGATCCGAAAGTCAAACAGAAAGTCAACTGTTTGACTTTTAGCTCAAAAAAAGCTAAAACAAATGAAATAGACTAAGGAATGAGCGCTTACTTGTGTTAAGTAACACTTAAGAGCTCAGTAGGAGGTCTCCAATAACTGGAAACAAGCCCCAAGAGAGTGAGAAAGAATTTTTGAAAGGTGCAAGTTGCAACGAAGAACATGGCACATATTTATAGTATTTAGGAGATGATTCCAAGTGTTAGGAGGCTTCAAGAGATGATAACAAGTGCCCTATAACATGGCACAACAGTTTAGAAGCCCATGGTTTCGAATTGATGGGTTTTGGAAGCTTGGAGTGGCCACCAAGCAAAAATAGCAATGCTGGCAGGCCCAACCGTAAGCTACGGTCTGGCAAAGTTACTGTCGGCCCTTGCTGGCCAAACTCAGATGTTTTCATTTGTTGCAACTTTGGCCCCTTTGACTTTCAAACTTGCGTTTTGTCACTTCTAACACCCGTTAACCTAATTTTAGGCTCTATATGGATTTTAAAGCATATGAGACTTGAATTATGCCCAAAAATATCGTGGATGTTGGTTCATTCGGTTGTACGATTGCGTTTTTCGCTTAATTACGACGAACGCTATAACGAACACGAAAACGACCGAAATTGTGCAACGATTGATATTTTTGCATTCTTATCAATACAGTACAAGATTTTATTGATTACAAAAATTTTTGGATGTGTAAATATGGTTTGTATTAAAAAATACTGGCAGACTTTCGCAGTTTGTCGCAAATAGTCCCTGAGCTCGAATAAGCATGTTTTTGCCATACCGAACCCTTCAAAACTTATTTCTAAGTTATGTAAAGGGTATTAAGGGTATGTTTAGCTTATGTCCTTGTCCCGGAGTGTATGTCACATTAAATTGAATACGTTTGCCTACTAGTTTACAATTTCACCTCTAGATAAGGTTTGAAAGATCAAAATTGAACAAGGATTGAAAATAGACAAATGTCATAAATAATTATACAAATCTCGAAAATAAAACACAAGGTTTCATTGAATACTAAATCGTTTTGAATTGTACAATGGTTGAAAAGGCACAAATGTCACATGAAAGACCGAGAATCGTATGCCATAAACTTGCAAATCCGAGGGTGAGAATGAGAAGTTTCAAAAAATTGGAGAAGTGAAGTGGAGTTGTATTTATAGGGCAAAGGTTGCTGCCAGAAGCGTTTGTGCGAAGTGACTCTTCGTGTGAAGTGTTCACTTCGTACGAAGTGACCCTCACTTCGTACGAAGTGACCATCATTTCGTGCGAAGTGAGGGTCACTTCTTGCTAAGTGAGGGTCACTTCTTGCGAAGAGGGTCCAGTTCACACGGGAGTGTTAGTTTGGGTTGTTTTTATGTATTTTAGCTGGTTTCCAAGCATTCCATGTATTAGTAAGAGTATTGCACGTATAAAAAGTATGGGTTTGCATAAAACACGTGTTTAAATGATTGATTGCATGTCAATGTCTACGTAAAAAGATTGGAAGTTTTGTTATGATCAAAGTCTTGGATTACGAGGTTGGAAAAATTGGGATATAAGTTTCTAAAAAAATAGAATTACAGCTACACTTTCTAAGTCATGAAAGTTCAGAGATGCGAGGCGTTACAGTTTACCTTATTTTAGGAAAGGGTTAAATGCTTGGTTGGTCCCTATGGTTTGCGAAAATTGCAGACTTGGTCCCACTGGTTTACTAATTACAAAGTTGATCCTAATAGTTGTAATTTTTGCACTCGGACGGTCCTTATCACTAACTTCTGTTAAATATCTCAGTTAAGTTGATGTTAAATGACCAAATTACCCTCAACAATTAAGGCAGTAAAATCATAAGAAACAAATGGAGATGGCCGGCCCCATCATCTTCTTCAGTTCATCTTCACCCCTCTCTCTGTCTCTGAAACGTAAGGCAGTAAAATCATAATGCCCGACCACCACCAGTTCAGTCTCCCCCATCTCTCTATCTCTCTAACCCATCACCACCAGCACCACTGACTAGCACAAAATGCATATCGAAACACAGCAAGTCACATATATCTGCAAACTACAACCAATCTGTATATCATCGAAGCAACTACTAAAAACCCCTTAAACCACCCAAATGCACAGTTCAACAAAAAAACAACCACATAACAAAAGTAAACCTTAACACCCAAATCAAAACACCAATCAATACCGCAAATTGTTTGGGATCGAACCATGCCATTTTCGATGATGCTGTGGAAAAGAGATTTAGGGATGATGCTGTTGAATTCAATTAAAACGTTGGTGTTATGATGATGAATAGAGACAGTGATGGTGGTGCTCTGCCTGTTGTGGAGGTGTTCGCTGGTGGTGGTGGGTTTCAGAGTGGATGGGTGTTTTGGTGTTGGTGGATTTTGGGTGTTGGAAGTAAAGACGGTGGTGGCAGTGGTTGTTCGGTGGTGGAGGAGGTGAGGTGGTGGTGAGTGTTAAGAAGAGAGAGAGAATGTGTAATTTACGGAGAGAGAGAGAGAGAGAGAGAGAGAGAGAGATAAAGGATGAAGAAGATGAAGGTGGGCCCCACCCATCTTTATATTTTTTTTACTTTTTAATTGGTTAAGGTTAATTTAGTTATTTTACTCACATTTAACTGAGATATTTAACAGAAGTTAGCGAAAAGGACCACCCGAGTGCAAAAATTACAATTATTAGGACCAACTTTGTAATTAGTGAACCACTGGGACCAAGTCTGCAATTTTCGCAAACCACAGGGACCAACCAAGCATTTAACTCTTTTAGGAAATTTTTATTCGAGAGGAAGACTTTAACAAGGCATTTTGGTTAAAACGTTTGGCCCAAATTGCAATTTGAGGTTTAAAGTCTTGGGGGGGGGGGGTTGTGTATAAGCAAATTAAAACGTATGGAAATTGCGTGGGATAAAATGATAGGTTTGTATAAGTAATTTGTTTGGCTAAGGTGAGTTTGAGACATCAACCGTAATTATGAGTTAGAATGGGTAAAACTTGTATGTGTTTGTAGTGCAGCGAGATTGAACAACTCGATTGGGAGAAGTGTTTTAAAAGAGTGCGACCTAAGAGGAAGGTTTTAGTATCAATAAGGGTGTATTGGTTAAAAGTGTGGCCCACACCGTAAGTTGTAAGAAAATGTTTGTTGATTCTAAGGTGTATTATTAAATCACTTGTAGTAAAAATGCTTATTGGTGCGAAACTATGATGGTAAATATTTATGGTTTCAAAAGGTTTTGGCGGTAATAGGCCGACTAGTTGAAGTGTGCGTGTAATAAATAATAAAAGATATTTTTAAAAGTATTTTGACTGAGTCGAGCCGGTGAGGATGTTTATTAAAATGGACCGAACGCTTTAAGCCGATTTACTGTAACTAAAGTTTAGATAAAATGTTAAGGGAATAATTTGGAATATTCGTGGTATGAGGGCGAATGAACGGTTCAGTAGGTGAAGCGAAGGGTAAGAACGGTATGGATATCAGATAAAATGCGAACACGAGGAGTTGAGAGAGGCTAGAGATAGTTGTAGCTGTTATAGCCAATGATTTTCAGAATGAGGCTTTGCCATGGAAAATCAAGTATCAGGCATTCAAAGTGTGCTCGGGTTCGGCCGAGGAAAAGATCCTGAGTCACCAAAGTTTGTTGTTAGTTAAACGTATTTAATAAGGTCTAGGAATACACCGAATTTCTCATGGCACATTTTACGAAAGTTTGGTAACATGGTAGGGACACTGATATATAAGAAGTACCAGCGACGTATCCACCATGTTCACACCATGTTACATCCGTTTTGCTATTCGGTGTCATGTTACTTTCCGTGCTAAGATACACAGTAGAACTCACTATGATTTTCATGCGCCTACCAATATAATCCCGTGTGCACTCGCAAATATCTTGGTCATTGCATGATCCGAATAGTTGGTACTAGTAGTGCAAGGTGATGGTACGTTTATATATTACGAGATAGCGTATAAAAAGTAAACACATAAGCATGATTGTATTTAAGTATGCGAGTGTCTAACATAGGCGAAACCACTTGGGTTTATGCCTACATATAGGTTTCATGTGTGACTACCAAGTAGTACGAATGTATGAATTTGAGTATAGTTGACATTATGTATATGATTAGCATGTAGTATCGAGTGTATATGTTGAAGCAGAATAAGATTAAGCATATATAGGTTACCACGAGACTTTGAATGTGTAAATACGAAGTGCAATGTTCATAAGTGTTAGATTGTCATGAAATATTGACTGCATAAAACTGAAATGTGTATGATGTTATGCATGTATGGTTGTTTGAGTCAAATATTGAGTTTGTTGAAATGAAACACGTTGGGTCTATCGGGAATGAAGGATCAGATTGTGAATGTATAGAGAATATTGAGAAAAGTATTAATTTACAATGAAAGTTATAGGTTGTAAAAAGGAAATGCAACTTTTGTTTTACAAGTTTGGAGTTACGTATCTCGTAGATTGTCCAACCTAATGAATCTTCCATGCTCACGTGTTTAGATCAAGAATTGCGTATTATCGATCTTGAAAAGGATTTTACAACAGTGAGCTTGCTTTATTGATGTCATAGCCCCTGACCCTACCGTGGGCGGGAGCCATGAGCAGATACAGTGGTACCGATGTTTATTAAAACATTCGCAGCGGAATTTTCATCAGGACTGGGTGTCAAGAAAAGATCATAGTTTTCAACACCAAAATTTTCATTTCATAAATTGTGGGATGAAACCCATATTTACATAAAAGATTTCATAGGGATAAACCCTTGATTACAAAACATGTTTTATTCAGGTTTGCATAGTCACTTATTTAAGCTTGAGTGCCTCATAGCACTTTCCTTTCGCTTCATAGTCAATCACCTGAAACGCGTTTTAAAAAAATGGCCAGCAAAAAATACTAGTGAGTTCATTCTATTTATGAAACGCAACATTGTAATTACAACATTAAGAGTTTTTATATTTGTTTATATGTTTCAGTTACTCAATCAGTATTCGTCACCCACCTGAAGTTGGTGACTGTGTTCATATTACTATTGGCTAACTTTCATCCAACAGTAATGCTGGACTAGTAGTGTATACAAAACCCCACATACGCGCAGTAATTTTAGAATACAAAGACTTAATCACTGTAAATACAACTCGTAACACTTTTAGGGTTTTGCAAAAGCATTTGATAAAAAGAAAGAATGACTCACTTTGCAGATTTAAGTTGACAGGTCTTGCCTACTGGTTTAAGGATGGAAAACCTAATTAAATACACAATGCACACGTATTACTGTATTAACTCCATTCAACTTTTATGATAATCATGAGATCAAAACCCACAACGAAGGACAAAGTATAGCTGATACCAGCAACAAAATTAAACATCCATGGGATTGGTTTCAATCGGTCGGATATTGTTCCATGTCAGTGATTAGAGTTATTACCCTGATAACAGAGCAGCATGTTGGGAATTTAGGGGGTTCAGTATTCAAACAAAGATTTGAGAGAGAAAGAAACGTCGATATTTAATTGAACAAGCGCATTTGAACTGGGATTCTCCCAGAGCTGCCTTTTGATAGCCAATCTGGGATTCTCCCGTGCATCGCATGAGAATCAGGGGTCTCCCCCGCGTGGCGCGATAGCAGCCTATTAGGGCTAGCTCAGCCTCGTCAACCACATAGGCTTGCCACTTGTCGTGAAACAGTGCCACGTGTCTGGTACTCTCCCGCACGTCGTGAGAGAATCCAGGATTCTCTAGCAAGGCGCTAGGGAGGTCCAATTTTTTTGGCTTCGCGCCGGCTCTCTCCGTGCGTGTCCGGGGTTTCGCTTATGGTATTTTGGGAGTTGTTACATCCTCCCCCATCTTGTTTAAAATCTCATCCTTGAGATTCACTAACACAAGTATGGGTATTTCCATTTCATCTCTGATTCTAATTCCCAAGTATATTCTGGTCCTTGTTTTGAATCCCATTTGACTTTAACTAGAATCAATTTTTATGTTTGAGATTCTTAACCTTCCTATCTTCGATTGGAGAGGTTTCTCAACAAATTTTAATTTTTCACTTACTTCTATATCTTGAAGAAGTACCATCAAAGATTCATTAGTTAAGCATTATCTTAAATTGCATACATGAAATACATCATGTATACCAGCGGTAATTGTAGCTGATAAGCTACTGGACCAATTCACTTAATAACCTTAAATGATCCAACATACCTTGGCTTAACTTTTCTTTCTTGCCAAATTAAACTACTCCTTTCCAAGGAGAAACCTTTAACAATACTTTATCTCCAATTTGAAATTCTAATGGCTTGCGTCTATTACCTTCATAACTCTTCTGAGGATCTCGTGCTGTTTTCAGTCTTTCCTTGACTTGAATTATCTTATCTGTTGTTTCTTGTACAATTTAAGGACCTGATAATTGCTTTGCTCCTATTTCTGCCCAAGATATTGGAGTTCGACACTTTCATCCATAAAGTGCTTCGAATGGGGCAGCATTAATACTTGTGTGATAACTATTGTTATAGAAGAATTCCATCAATGGCAAATGATCGTCCCAACTACCTCCAAAATCTAACACATGCTCTTAGCATGTCTTCCAAGGTTTGAATTGTCTTCTCACTTTGTCCATCAGTTTGAGGATGATAAGGTACTTAAATTTAGTTGTGTTCCCATAGCTTTTTGGAAACTTATCAAAAAATGAGAAGTGAAATGACTGTCTCTATCAGACATTATGGATAAAGGAACTCCATGTAATGAAACTATTCCATCTACATAAATCTTAGCTAATCTTTCCATACTAAAGGTTTCCTTCATAGGTAGAAAATGAGACGACTTGGTTAGTCGATCTACAATCACCCAGATTGTGTCGTTGCCTTTTCTTGTTTTGTGTAATTTGGTAACAAAATCTATTGTTATCAATTCCCATTTCCATACTGGCATTTCTAACTGTTGAAGTAAACCTAAAGGTTTCTGATGTTTGGCTTTAGCTTTCGAACAAGTTAAGCACTTAGAGATGTAACTAGCTATATCCTTTTTTATTCCTATCCACAAAAAAATTTACTCAAATCTTGATACATTTTGTCATTACCAGGGTGCATCGTATACTAGACTTATGAGCTTCCTCTAAAATTCTAGGTCTTAAGTTCCCTTGGATAGGCACCCAAATTCTTTTCTTAAGGAATCTCCAAATTCCATCTATTCCTTGTGCTAACTCTTTTAGCATTCCTTTTAATCCTTCAGCATCGTCCTTGATTGTTGCTTCCTGGTTACTCAATTGTTCCATTAAATCTATCTGCAGATTTAAATGAGAGCACATACTCTTTTTGACTTCTCATGATACTTACGACTTAAAGCATCGGCTACTACATTATCTTTACCTTCAGGATATTGAATATCACAGTCATAGTCATTTAAAATCTCCACCCATTGTCTTTGCCTCATGTTCAATTCTTTTTGCCCAAAAGTATACCTTAAGCTCTTATGATCTATAAAGATGGTAAACTTACTTCCATACAAATAATGTCTCCAAATTTAAGGGCAAAAAATATCGCTCCTAGTTCTAAATCATGAGTAGTATAATTCTCTTCGTGTTTCTTCAGCTGCCTAGATGCATAAGAAATCACCTTCTCACGTTGCATCAAAACACATCCTAATCCTAATTTAGAAGCATCGCAAAATACCACAAACTCTTCAGTTCCTTCTAGTAATGCATATATCCGTGCATTCGTTAACCTTTACTTCAAGGTTGTAAAAGCTTCTTCCTACTTGGGTCCCCATTCAAACTTACCGATTTACACGTTAACTTAGTTAACAGAATGGCTATCCATGAAAAGTCTTGGGTAAAGCGTCGATAGTATCCTGCTAATCTTATAAACTTCTGACTTCCGTAGGTGATTTAGGGACTTTCCATTTTGATAATCGCCTTGATCTTTGAGGGATCCACATGAATTCCTTCTTGGTTAATCAAATGTCCTAAGAATTGCACTTCTTGCAACCAAATTCACACTTAGTGAATTTAGCATAACGTTTCTCTTTTCTTAGCAGTGTTAAGAGTGTATGTAGATACTTAGCTTGCTATTCTTCACTCTTGGAATAAATAAGTATATCGCCTATGAAGACAATTACAAATTTATCCAGGTACGGTTTACATATTCTATTCATCATGTCCATAAATGCTGCTGGAGCATTTGTTATGCTAAATGACATAATTGTAAATTCGTAATGACCATACCTAGTTCTGAAAGCAGTTTTAGGAATGTCCTCTTCTTGTATTTTCAGTTGATGGTATCCTGAGCGTAAATCGATTTTGGAGAAATACCGAGCTCCTTGTAGTTGATCGAATAGATCATCAATCCTCGGTAATGGGTTAGATATTTGATTGTGACCTTATTCAATTCCATATAATCGATACACATACGCATCGAACCATCCTTTTTCTTGACGAACAACACAGGTGCTTCCCAAGGGGATGAACTTGGTTGTATGAAACCTTTCTCTAGCAATTCATCTAATTGCTTCTTTAATTCTAGCATCTCTGTCGGTGCTAATCGATAAGGTGCTTTAGCGATTGGTGTAGTTCCAGGTATCAGATGGATTCTGAACTCTACTTCTCAATCAGGTGGCAGTCTAGGTAGATCCTATGGGAAAACGTCGGGATATTTCGATACCACCGGAATATCTTTCAGCTCATGCCTTTAGTGTTAATGAATACAGAAAACATATACACTATACATTGCTTCCTTGCGTAACTTGCAGCCTTCATCACAGAGATGAATTTTGTTGGCTTGGTCGGCTTGTCTCCTCGAATCATGATATTCTCCTGTTGGCGTACGAATCTGAACAATATTTTGATCACAAAGGATTCGAGCATGATTGGCTACTAACCAATCGATTCCTAATACTACATCGAATCCAGCTAGATTCATTGGTAGTAGGTTTGCCTTGAACTTATGTCCTAGTAATTCTATCTTCCCTCCTTGAAGAACTTTGCGTATGTTGGTGGGGTTTCCTTCTGCCGTTTCTCCCGTACAAGCTTGACTAAGCTTAGTTAGTGGTTGATTAAGAGCTTGATAGAATGTCATATTTATAAAACTTTTATTTGCACCAGAGTCAAATAATACTTTAGCATACACGTCATGGACAAGAAACGTACCGGCAATAACGTCGGGAATCATCGCGGCCTCCTGCGCAGTAAGTACAAAGGCTCGGGCGTTCTTCTTGCCTTGTTGTCGGGTACTTTAGCCAATTTCGGACAATCTGGACAAATATGGCCTGCTTCTCCACACTTGAAGCAAACTCGGGATTTATTTTTTCTTCTACATTCTTCCTCTTTATGTCCAGGTGTGTTACAGAAGTTGAAGTATTTAGCAAGTGCTTCCTATTACAAAATTTACAGAGAGGTGGAGAAGATTGCCCAACACCTTTCCTTCTGTTACTATCCGAACGAAATTCTTGGGTAATTTTCTGAGCTAATTCCTTCTTCTTGTTTTCTTCCCTAGTACGAACAAATCCGTCAGTCAATGTATTGGCCAACTCGACTGCTTCTTCAATAGTCTGAGGTCTAGCTTCCTTGTCTATATCACTGATCTTGCTAATCAATCCCCAGATATAGCGAGAAATAAGTACAGGTTCTGGCAAGGCCAGGGTTGGCACCATTCTTGCATATTCAAAGAACGTTGTCGTATATTCACGACACTTCACGTCGACTATTCTTTGATTTAGGAACTTATTTGCCATTTGTTCCTTCTCATAAGGAGGACATAATTTCCTTTCTGCCATATCCTTAAATTCTTTCCGACTCATGGCATAAGCCATGTCACTTCCTTTTGCCTGTAGGATAGTGTTCCACCATTTTAATGCTTCTTCCTTGAGGAGATTGGAAACATACATTACTTTGTCTTCTTCAGCACATTTACTAATTTTTAGGACAACTTCTGTCTTTTCTAGCCATCGCAGTGCAGCTGTGGCTCCTCCATTGCTGACAAACTCAGTTGGTTTACAGGCTAGAAATTCTTTATAGGAACATCCAGCAGTCATTGCTTTCATCATTTTAGGAATTGGGGCTTTGATAAGGTCATCATTGCCTCCAATTACACTGTGGCTAAAGTTATCATCATGGGTGCGCTTGGTATTCGTGGTTTCGGTATGTTCTATCGAGTTTTTAACGGCTTCTAAAATTAACGGGATGGCGTTGGCTATGCCCTGGGTAATTATGTTTTCTCTAGCCTGTTTATCCAAAGGATTTTCTTGATTATTTTGAGTTGATTGATTTACTTTGTTTGACAACTGAATTGCAAACAATTTTCATAGATTAATATCATAGAATAAATAATAAATAAACAAAATATTGTAAACACAAATAAACACTGGTGAGAGCCTATTGCCAAAATCGTCGTTCATTGCGACATATATATATTTATAAACCACATTTATAGTCATATGTACATATATAGTTTTCTTTTTCACAAATACAAAATATTATACAATGTCTAGTATATAATTAGTTTGTTTGTAGAAGTTAAACTCCCTCTCGTCATAATTATAGACGAGTTTTTCACCCACTGATCAGATCCTATTCCCTGCCTCACAAGTTCTTCGCCGTAGTGACGAAGTTCAGCGATGTTGTCCAGGTTCATAGGAGGAAATGCTACAGGAGCAGGTTCGTACTGGGGGTAATAGGGATTGGGGTTGTTCATCAAGTTCTGGAAAGCCCAGTTACTTGTCCACCATTCCTCCGCTTGATTTTAAAGTGGCTGTTGGGGAATAGTCGGTTCAGGTATGATGAGTTCCATATTTATTGGCATCTCTGGTGGTATTGGCATGTTCATGTTAATTTCATCTATTGGCCCAAACAAATCACAGTTGGCTAATTTCCTATCCAATTCGTCCCAAGTGGTTATCATTAGGTCCTGGTTTGAATTCTCTCCTATAACTTCTTTACCCTTTGGTTCAATAGTCTTTTGATTTTCTGAGCAGCTGGATTCTTATTTCTGCCTCCGTTCTAATCCAGTACCCTTTTCTTTTCTTTTGTGGTACTTTCGGCCGTTCTTGTGCTGAAACACCATGGGTTCATCATTTTCAGCTTGGTATCCGATATGACTCTCAGTTGTTTCCATACCTGTTGGACTTACAGATATGTTCTGGAACACATCCACTAACTCGCTCATACGGGTAGTAAAAAACAATAAAAACAACGAACTCCAAAAATCGTATATTGTATTTAGTTATCATCACAATAATCACTTCCTGACTACTAATTTTAAGTATTTTGACAATACTTAATTAGCTTAAACGAGTGGCTCTGATACCACCTTCCGTCACAGCCCCCGACCATACCCTGGGCGGGAGCCATGAGCAGATACAGTGGTACCGGTGTTTATTAAAACATTCGCAACGGATTTTCATCAGGACCGGGTGTCAAAAAAAGATAAGAGTTTTCAAACACCGTAATTTTCATTTCATAAAATGTGGGATTACATAAAGGATTTTCATAGGGATAACCCCTTGATTACAAAACACGTTTTATTCAGGTCTCCATAGCCACTTATTTAAGCTTGAGTGCCTCATAACACTTTCCTTTCACTTCATAGTTTATCACCTCAAACGCGTTTAAAAACAACTAGTAAGCGAAAAATATTGGTGAGTTCATTCTATTTATGAAAACACAAAATTATAATTACAACATTAAGAGTTTTTATATTTGTTTATATCATTCGGTTACTCAATCAGTATTTGTCACCCACCTGAAGTTGGTGACTGTGGTCATATTACTATTCGCTACCTTTCGTCCAATAGTACGCTGGACTAATAGTGCATACAAAACCTCACATACCGGCAGTAATTTCAAAATACAAAGATGTAATCACTGTAAGTACAACTCGTAAGACTTTTGGGGTTTTGCAAAAGCATTTGATAAAAAGAAAGAATGACTCACTTTGCAGATTTAAGTTGAAAGGTGTTGCCTACTGGTTTAAGGATGGTAAACCTAATTAAATACATAATGCACAAGTATTAGTGTAGTAACTCAATTCAACTTTTACGATACTCACGAGATCAAAACCCACAAAGAATGACAAAGTATAGCCGGATACGGGCAACAGTTAAACATCCATTGGATTGGTTTCAATCGATCGGATATAGTACCGTGTCAGTGATTAGTTATTACCTTGATAACGGAGCAGCGTTTCGGGAATTTAGGGGGTTCGGTATTTGAACAGAGCTTCGAGAGAGAAAGAAACATCGATATTGAATTGAACAGGCGCATTGAACTCCTCCCAGAGCTGCCTTTTATAGCTAATCTAGGATTCCCCGCGTGTCGTGCGAGAATCAGGGGTCTCCCTCGTGTGGCGCGACAGCAGCCTATTAGGGTTATATCAGCCTCGTCAACCACATAGGCTTGCCACATGTCACGAAATGGTGCCATGTGGTTTGGTACTCTCCCGTGCGTCGCGAGAGAATACAAGATTCTCTTACATGGCGCCAGGGAGGTCCATTTTTATTAGCTTCACATTGGGTCTCGTCGTACGTGTCCGGGGTTTCGCTTATGGTATTATGGGAGTTGTTACAATTGAAGGTATTTAACATCGAAATATGGGAAGTTGTGTTTGAAAAATTTTCCATGGGAAAACTTTTGGTTTTGAAAAGTATTTTAGTAAAGTGAACTTATAGATAGCCAAACTTCATTGGTATAGGTGTGTAGGTCTAGGATTACTATGTCTAGCGTTTGTATTGGGAGGTGGTTTGACCGATGACATGGTTGTGGTAGGTTGATCGAATGGTAGTTTGATGGTAAGGTGTCTGGTTTCGATTAAGTGCTTATTGGTTTGGCTCTTGGTGATCACAGCATGGGGTACGAGTGTGTTACCGTTCATTAATATTGGAGGATTTCCTAGGTGTTGTTTGTATCGGGTTTCTTGGGTTGTGCGTACAGGCGAAGGTTGTAAGAGTCTCATCCTTGTTTTAAGGTATTGACGGATTTTTCCAGTAGGATGGTTCTAAGTTAGGACCTATTGCTGATATCGAAGTCTCGGGGTGTATGGTTAGTCGTTTGTGTTTGTCGGTTGGCTATGGACCGGTTACGTTTTACCAACTAAGCGAGGTTAATGAAGCGACATCTATAAGACTAATACGCATGTGAGAATAAAGTTTTCTTTGGTTCCCTATTGGGAGCAAAATGTCTTTAGGATGATAGTATAGTGTGAGCGTGTTTTAGTGATTGGACGGATCATGAAAATCGTGAGCAAGAGGTTCATTAGACCAACTAGGTTGATGGGTAGCATTTCATAAGATTTTGAAAATCAGGTAAGAAGCATTTAAAGTATGATTAAGAATTTCGTGTATGTGATTTACGTAGATAGATTGTAGGGTGAGGAACCGTTTGATAAAATAATAAGGTTCGAGATTCATGCATAATTGAGAAAATTGACATAATGATAGAAGGTTTAAGCATAAGTATTAATCGAGTGATTGTTATGATAATGGTCGAGTCGTGATTCAATATCTCATTGTGTCACACCCCGATAGCGTAAAACAACAAACTGCGGCGGAAACGTCAGGGAGTCACGTAAGGTACTTACAGTTTTGTATTATTGAATTTAATTGTTTACATTGTTTTAGGAAAATAGCATAAATACACAATAATTGTCCTGTAAATTTTAAGGAAGTCTAAGGCCCAAGTCCGCTCTATGTGAAGCAAGCTCAAAATCATCACACATTAGCGCCTGAAACATATGTGAAAATAAAACGTCAGCATAAAAAAGACTATGTGTAACATTTGCAAAATTTCAACCGTTGTTCCTTTCAACCGGTGGCAATCTAGGCCTAGCTGACCTCCCCACGCAACGCGAGAGATTCCTTGTCTCCCCGCGCGACGCGCGGGAGAGTCAAATTTCGGGTATATAAAGGCCGGCATGGGACGAGTTCAAATCGCTCATTTCGATCGAAAATCGAGATTTCTTACTCTCTCTAAACTCTGTCCGAGTCCCGGAACCCCCCTAAACCCCTAAACCTGCGAAGCTCTGCTCCGTTGTAAGTATTTTAACCCCTGATCCCTAATTCGTCACCCTACCTGATTAATTTACGACCCACCAATGCATGTCGAGGCTCTGCCTGACTAAGTCCGTTGGGGTTCTGTCTCGTGTAGTATCGTCACCCTGCCTGATTGATTTAGGACCCACCAATGCATGTCGAGGCTCTGCCTGACTAAGTCCATTGGGGTTCTGTCTCGGGTAGTATGGCCACCATACCCGATTGATTTAGGACCCACCAACGCATGTCGAGGCTCTGCCTGACTAAGTCGGTTGGGGTTCTGTCTTGTGTTGTGTGGCTAAAGTGACTTGGGTAATTTTACTAACACGTGATGCATTGTATTATTATTAGGAACTCAGAATTTGCACCAGGAAGCTTTAAGTCAAAAACCCTAAAGCTACAGGCGAGTACATAGTTCCCCTTCTTTATGTTTTCTAAATGTTTTAGGGTGATTCATATGCGCTAAACTACCTTTCAAAACATACTTACTGCTTATGGTTCTTGTGAATACAAAATTCCCCTCTTTTACGTTTTCCAAATGTTTGGAGGTGAATTATATATTTCCACATTAACCAAACTTATTTAGCTATGGTTTTTATACACAACATGCTTTACATTGTACAAAACTTGATGGTACATTAAACATGACAATGATACATTCATTAACTTTGATCACGCCGACCGGTAGTATGTTATGGTACCATAGGATTGACAACATCATTCCCGCTTCCTAGGTTTGTTTAGAAGTTTCCTCTGGGAATGACAGAAACTGTGCAAGACATTTGATAGACCTTTATTTATAAAGGTTTGTCCGACAGTCAACAAGGCTTGAATGTATTCGCCAACAAACCACACTTGTTTTATACAAAAAGGCAAATTGTTTTATATACACAACAAGACATTTGGTTTATTCAAAGATATATGTTCATACACTACAAGAATTTGGTTGATTTATACAATACAAGACATTTGGTTGGTTTATACAAAGTCACAAATGGTTTCTAAGTAAACCATACAATGTTTCTCTTAAATCGAATGATTTCTCATACGACCTTACAAAAGAAACATTTTTGTCAAAGATTCATGGTTACACATATTTATTTAAAATATTAAATGTCAAAGTTGATTAAACATATTTCAATATTCAAAAGCCATGAATCGTGACCACAAAACCTATGTTAATCACCAGCATTCAATGTTGACTTTATTTTCACATATCTTTCATGTACTAATGCATGATCAAGAATGCTACACATAGGATGGACGATAGCCTTAGCTTGATTAAAAATAAAATAGTTGTTGTATTTTGTTTTGAATTCTCAAAGACGATTTAATTTATAAGTTCAATAAAACCAAACTTTATTTACCATGTGTTTGAATTAATTTGTAACGTGACCCCCCGACGTTTCCGCCGCGGGTTGTTTTTATTACGCGGTCGGGGTGTTACAAGTTGGTATCAGAGCCATGGTTATAGGGAATTAGGGTATTAGTAACACTTTTGACCTAGACTATAACCTTCCTAGGACCTTAACGCGAGTTGTGTTGCGTTTAGATTTTAAATACAATACCATCACTTATCCTTAGGTGATTACAAAACAATACAAAATCTCACATTCATTCTTAAAAGACAAGATTTCCCAAAATTTTACAAGAAATCATCATCTATCCTTAGATGACTTGTTTTTAGGCTTTTAAAGCCTTATAAGTTTTTCAAAATCTCGTCAAAATATGGGTTTTAAAAATGTGAACACGTGCAATCTGAAAGGGTGGATGCCTGTACCCTGAGTTTTCTGTCTAAGGCTAGAGTGTTCGTACAAATCCACTTAATCGGACCAGTCACTCTTACCTGGGAACTCTTGGGGTGAGTGTCCACTTATAGGCTAAAGCATGTCTTCGCTATACATTATAAAGACCCATTTACTTTGATTAGTCACTGTGTCCTTTATACGTTTTAAGTAACGAATAAATGGATACCCTCCTTATGATTCGTCGATATTTTAATATTTTCTTTTAACTATCCTTTACCAATCTCACTCGTTTCCTCTCATATTTCCTTTTCTTTTAGAATGCCCCCTCGTCGCGACACTACTCAAAACGCCGAAATTGCAGCTACGATCGCTCAACAAATGGCTGCGATACTACCAAACCTTGTGACACAACTCAATCAACTCGTCAATAACAACAACAACAATGTACTGTGTAATTTCAAACAGTTCAATTCGACTAAACCACCCAAGTTTAATGGGTCTGAAGGAGCTACTGGTTTCCTACAATGGTTTGAAAGCATTGAGAACACTTTTCGCCATTGTCAATGTCCTAATGAGCGCAAAGTAGAGTTTGCTTCAAGCGTATTCCAGAAAAGAGCACTCACCTGGTGGAATGGGATCATGAGAGATCGAGGTGCGGATATAGCCATGTCACAAACTTGGGGAGAACTTCGAGCTCTCATGATGAAGGAATTTTGCCAACGCAATGAGATAAGGGCACTTGAGAATGAATTCCACGATCTCAAGCAAGATAGTGGCAAGAATCGTGCCTACACAGATTGGTACGAGGAATTGAGCCTACTATGTCCCACTATGGTCACTCCCTTGGATAAGGCCATTGAGAAATACATTGATGGCTTACCTGATCCCGTTCAAGACATCGTTACTGGTAGCCATCCAGCCACCGTTAGAGAAGCTATTGAACTAGCCGCAACTCTAACTGATTCTCAAGTCAAGAAAGGGAAACTTTTCCGCAAAGGTGACAAGAAACAATCTGCTATGAATACCCCAGAGAAACCAAAAGAAACCAACACCAAACCTCCTAGAAATTCAAGTAAGCGTAAGGCTTCAAAGAATTTTACTATTGTTACCCCAACCAACCAAGTTACCCCCAACCAACCAGCTCAACCTCCTCCTAAGAAACAATATGTTGGTACTGCACCCTTGTGCAACCGATGTAACCGTCATCACCAACATCATTTACCATGGCGCCAATGTACCCTCTGTGGACGGTTTGGTCATTTGGCTAACGTTTGTCGCTCTGCACCTACCCTGAAGCAAACTGTTCCAAATCCTGTTCAAAATCAAGCTGTACCTAACCGCCCTCATTTCCCACCTGGATCCTGCTATAATTCTGGTGATCTTACTCACTACCGAAAGAATTGCCCGAAGCTTGTTAATGCTAATCCAGCTCGTGGACACACATTTAACCTGAATGCTAATGAAGCTTGTGCTGACAATAACGTGGTTAACGGTACGTTCCTTGTTAATAACCATCCTGCTTCTATTCTTTTTTATTCAGGTGCCGATAGAAGTTTTGTATCCATAGCATTTGAAGCTTTTCTTTCGATGCCCCGAACTAAGCAAGGAAAACCTTTAACGGTAGAAATAGCTAATGGCAAACCCCTTTTACTTGATTCCATTCTTTCCAATTGTCAACTAAACCTCAATAACCATCTTTTTCCCATTGACCTCACGCCAATGCAACTTGGGAGTTTTGACGTCATAATCGGAATGGACTGGTTAACCAAACACCATGCTGAAGTAATTTGTTTAGATAAAATTGTTCGTATACCTCTTCCATCTGGCGAAATCTTAAAAATTCATGGAGAAGAACCTTCTAGTAAACTCAAACTCATGACGTGTACCTAAGCCTAGAAATACCTACGAAAGAACTATGTAGCCTTCTTGGCACATATTATGGAAAAGAAAGACAAGAGCAATAGTATTCAAGACATCTCCATTGTTCGGGATTTTCCCGAGGTATTTCCGGAAGATCTACCTAGCTTACCTCCGGTACGCCAAGTGGAATTTTGCATCGATCTTATACCTGGTGCTAACCCAATTGCCAAATCCCTTACCGTCTTGCACCATTTGAAATGCAAGAATTGTCGAAACAACTCCAAGAGCTTTCAGACAAAGGTTTCATTCGCCCGAGTTTTTCACCTTGGGGCGCTCCTGTGCTTTTTGTGAAAAAGAAGGACGGATCCTTTCGCATGTGCATCGATTATCGTGAGCTCAACAAACTCACGATTAAAAATCAATACCCCCTACCTTGTCTTGATGATCTTTTCGATCAGCTACATGGTGCTACCTGTTTTTCAAAGATCGACCTCCGTTCAGGGTATCATCAACTTTGTGTACAAGAAGAAGATATTCCCAAAACTGCTTTTCGAACCCGATACGGCCATTATGAGTTTACGGTCATGCCTTTTGGATTAACAAATGCTCCTGCCGTTTTCATGGACTTAATGAATAGAGTTTGTAAACCATATTTAGATAAGTTCATCATTGTTTTTATCGATGACATCTTGATTTATTCGAAATATTGAACTGACCACGAACAACACCTCCGTCTAACGATGGAGCTTCTAAAGAAGGAACAACTTTATGCCAAATTCTCCAAGTGTGAATTTTGGCTAAATGAAGTTCAATTCTTAGGTCACATTATCAACAAACAAGGCATACATGTGGATCCCGCCAAAATCACAGCAATCAAGGATTGGAGTACACCTACTACTCCTACCGAAGTTCTTTCTTTTCTTGGTCTAGCCGGTTACTACCATCGTTTTATCGCAAACTTTTCCAAGATTTTTGTTCCACTCACTTCTCTAACTCAAAAGAGTAAACCTTTTGAGTGGGGACCTAAACAAGAAGAAGCTTTTCAAACCTTGAAACAAAGGCTTTGTGATGCTCCTATTCTATCCTTGCCTGATGGCAATAACGATTTCGTTGTATATTGTGATGCCTCAAACCTAGGCCTTAGTTGTGTTCTCATGCAAAGAGACAAAGTCATAGCATATGCATCAAGGCAATTGAAAATTCACGAAAAGAACTACACAACTCATAACCTTGAGTTAGGTGCCGCTATTTTCGCTCTCAAAATTTGGAGACAATACCTCTATGGTACTAAATGTGTGGTTTTCACTGACAACAAAAGTCTCCAACACATTTTCAATCAAAAGGAACTAAACATGAGACAATGACGTTGGATCGAACTTCTGAACGACTATGATTGCGAAATTCGTTACCATCCTGGTAAGGCGAATGTCGTAGCAGACACACTTAGTCGCAAAGAACAAGTCAAACTTCATTGTGTTCATATCGAATCGAATATCCAAACACATATTTCCCAAGCACAATGTACTTGTGTAACCCAAGGCCTGATGAATAATGAATTACCACATAATCTTGAGCTTCAACTTAAACCTAAAGATGATGGGTTACTCTATTTCTTAAATCGTTTATGGATTCCAAACCAAGATAATCTTCGTACCTTACTGATGGATGAAGCACACAAGTCACATTACTCCATCCATCCAGGTACAGACAAAATGTATATGGATCTTCGTACCCACTATTGGTGGCCGGGTATGAAGAAAGCTATAACTTTGTACGTGTCTAAATGCCTTACTTGTCTTAAAGTCAAGGCAGAACATCAACGTCCCCCCGGTTTGCTCGAACAACCAGAAGTTCCGGTATGGAAATGGGAGAACATCGCTATGGATCTCATCACTAAGTTACCACGCACTTCTAGAGGCCATGATGCCATTTGGGTGACCGTCTGACTAAGTCAGCACACTTTTTGCCAATTCGTGAGGACTTCTCTACTGATAAACTTGCTAAGATCTATATTGATGAGATTGTATCTCGTCATGGTGTTTCTTTGAATATCATTTCAGATCGTGATGCTCGTTTCTCATCTCGTTTCTGGAAAACCATGCAATCAGCCATGGGAACCAAATTAAATCTAAGCACTGCTTATCATCCTCAAACGGATGGACAAACAGGAAGGACAATCCAAACACTTGAGGATATGCTTAGAGCTTGTGTGATTGACTTTCTGATAGTTGGGATTCGCATCAACCTTTGATCGAATTTTCCTACAACAACAGTTATCACTCCAGCATCAACATGGCTCCTTTCGAGGCTCTTTATGGTCGAAGATGTCGTTCACCTGTCTGTTGGAATGAAGTTGGTGAAGCTCAAATCACCGGACCTGAACTCATTCAAGAAACAACAGACAAAATCATGAAAATCCGCAGCAAGAAGTCGTCAAAAGAGTTATGCTGACAAACGACTCAAACCTTTGGAATTCCAAATTGGTGACCATGTTCTACTCAAGGTATCCCCTTGGAAGGGTATGGTCAGATTTGGAAAGAAAGGTAAACTAGCTCCTCGATATGTGGACCTTTTAGATCATTGAAAAGATCGGAAAGGTAGCCTACATACTCGAACTCCCTCCTAAACTTGGAAATATTCATCCAACTTTTCACGTGTCCAACTTGAAAAAGTGTTTAGCCAATGAAAACCTCCACATCCCTCTTGATGAAATCCGTATTGATGACACTATGCATTTTGTCGAGAAACCTGTGGAAATCAGGACCGTGAAGTCAAGAAACTCAAGCGTAGTCGAATACCAATTGTAAAAGTTCGATGGGAATCTAAGCGTGGCCCATAATTTACCTGGGAACGAGAGGATCAAATGAAAGCGAAATATCCACATCTTTTCTCTCAAGTATCCTCCAATTAAATTTCGGGATGAAATTTCCGGAAGTAGGGGAGACTGTAATATTTTCAAAATTTCAACCGTTGTTCCTTTTGATCGGTTACGTTTTTAATAAAATTGTTTACAAAATCAGTAATCTTACAACAACCTTAGTCGCAACCCCGATCATGCACGACGAAACACGACACGAAAAAAAACTTGGACCTCTCAGGCGCCATGCGCCAGAAACCCTGTCATCTCCCGCGACGCACGGGAGAGTGCCAGGACACGTGGCTCCGTTTCACGACACGTGTCCAACCTACCTAACAAACCGGTGGTAATCTAGGCCTAGCTGACCTCCCCGCGCCACGCGAGAGATTCCCTGTCTCCCCGTGTGACGCGCGGGAGAGTCAAATTTCGAGTATATAAAGGCCGGCATGGGACGAGTTCAAATCGCTCAGTTCGATCGAAAATCGACATCTCTTACTCTCTCTAAACTCTGTCCGAGTCCCGGAACCTCCCTAAAACCCTAAACCTGCGAAGCTCTGCTCCGTTGTAAGTATTTTAACCCCTGATCCCTAATTCGTCACCCTACCCGATTGATTTAGGACCCACCAACGCATGTCGAGGCTCTGCCTGACTAAGTCCGTTGGGGTTTTGTCTCGTGTAGTATCGTCACCCTGTCCGATTGATTTAGGACCCACCAACGCATGTCGAGGCTCTGCCTGACTAAGTCCGTTGGGGTTCTGTCTCGGGTAGCATGGCCACCATACCCGATTGATTTAGGACCCACCAACGCATGTCGAGGCTCTGCCTGACTAAGTCGGTTGGGGTTCGGTCTCGTGTTGTGTGGCTAAAGTAACTTGGGTAATTTTACTAACACGTGATGCATTGTCTTATTATTGGGAACTCAGAATTTGCACCAGGAAGCTTTAAGTCAAAAACCGTAAAGCTATACGCGAGTACATAGTTCCCCTTCTTTATGTTTTCTAAATGTTTTAGGGTGATTCATATGCGCTAAACTACCTTTCAAAACATACTTACTACTTATGGTTCTTGTGAATACAAAATTCCCCTCTTTTACGTTTTCCAAATGTTTGGAGGTGAATTATATATTTTCACATTAACCAAACTTATTTACCTATGGTTTATATACACAACATGCTTTACATTGTACAAAACTTGATGGTACGTTGAACATGACAATGATACATTCATTAACTTTGATCATGCCGCCCGGTAGTATGTTATGGGACCATAGGATTGACAACCCCATTCCCGCTTCCTAGGTTTGTTTGGAAGTTTCCTCTGTGAATGACAGAAACTGTACAACACATTTGATAGACCTTTATTTATAAAGGTTTGTCTGACAGTCAACAAGTCTTGAATGTATTCGCCAACAAACCACACTTGTTTTATACAAAAAGGCAAATTGTTTTATATACACAACAAAACATTTGGTTTATACAAAGATATATGTTCATACAGTACAAGACATTTGGTTGATTTATACAATACAAGACATTTGGTGTGTTTATCAAAGTCACAAATGGTTTCTAAGTAAACCATACAATGTTTCTCTTAAATCGAATGATTTCTCATACGACTTACAAAAGAAACATTTTTGTCAAGATTCATGGCTACACAGATTTATTTAAAATATTATATGTCAAAGTAGATTAAACATATTTCAATATTCAAAAGCCATGAATCGTGACCACAAAACATATGTTACTCGCCAGCATTCAATGTTGACTTTATTTTCACATATGTTTCAGGTACTAATGCATGATCAAGTATGCTACACATAGGATTGACGATGGCCTTAGCTTGATTAAAAATAAATTATTTGTTGTATTTTGTTTCGAATTCTCAAAGACGATGTAATTTATAAGTTCAATAAAACCAAACTTTATTTACCATGTGTTTGAATCAATTTGTAACGTGACCCCCGACGTTTCCGCCGCGGGTTGTTTTTATTTCGCGATCGGGGTGTTACACTATGAGTAACATAGGTTTTGTGATGATGATTCATGGCTTTGAATGTTAAAAGAAATGTTTTACTAATACAAAAAGTAGCCATGAACCATTATAAAATGTTTCTTTTATAAAATCATATGAAAATCAAATGATTTAAAAGAAATGATGCAAGGTTAACTTAATACCCAAAATATTTCATGTCTTGTATAAAATATGTCGTGTCTTGTATAAAATATGGTGTGTCTTGTATTTTGCTTGAAGTGGTTTAGATAACGCTACGATATATAATATAATAAAAACACTTATATATAGGAAGTACCAGCGGCGTATCCACCATGCTTTTATCATATAACACACGTCTCGTTATTTATATCACTCACCATAAACCAACCAATGAAATGTCTTGTTTAAAAAAATGTGATATCTTGTATAAACCAATGTCATGTGTAAAGCACTGTTATGTATAATCAGATGCCTTGTATAACCAAAATGTCGTGTATAAAACAATGTTTTGAATGAACAATGGTCTTGTTTAATCAAAGGTTTCATTTTATAAAATCATTTCTTTCATTGTGTAAACATATAATATGGATTGTTGGCGAATACATTCAAGCCTTGTTGACTGTCGGATAAACCCTTATCAGGTTAAAGGTTTATCATTCCCTAAGGTCACTTCCAAACAAACCTATGAAGCGGGAATGGGATTGTCAATCCTATGGTATCATTACGTACTACCGGTCGTCGTGATCAATGTTAATGAATGTATCATTGTCGAGTTCAACATACCAAAATGTCTAGAACAATGTAAACATGTCATGAAAATGTTTTGAAACAATGTACTGGTATGCTAGGTCAACATACGAAGCAAAATGTCTTTGAAAATCATGTGCTAGGTATGCTAGGTCAACATACGAAGCAAAATGTCTTTGAAACATGTACTAGGTATGCTAGGTCAACATACGAAGCAAAATGTCTTTGAAAACCATGTACTAGGTATGCTAGGTCAACATACGAAGCAAAATGTCTTTGAAAACATGTACTATATGTACTAGATAAACAAATCATGTATTATGTCATGAAAACAAGAAAGTAGTGATAGGCACATATGAATCACCCAAAACATTTGAAAAATTAAAAGAGGGGAACTATGTACTCACTTGGGATTGCGTATAAGTCTTGTTCGAATGATCAAACAAAGCTCAAAGGATCAAGAGTTCAAGTGTGTCCTAATATCAGATAACTATGTTAGTGTGTCGGGACTTTAATCGAAGGATTGGATAGAATGAAGTCTTATATGTCACACCCCGAAAGTCGCAGCGGAAGACAAGCAGGTGGTGACGGAGGTTGGCAACCAACAATTATAGGGCAAACATAGATAATTATTAAATAGACAAAAATAGTCAAAAGTTATTACAATCATCCAAAATGTATTGTTTAAAAGTCTTCATGATCAAAGTTTCGTCATGTGAACCATGACACTAGCATTATTATTGTCCATTTTAGAGTTGCCCTAAACCCACATCAAACTTCGAAGCCACTTATGTACCTGAAAAACACGTTTTAAAATATCAACACAAAGTTGGCGAATTCACGGGTTTTACTTACTTATAAATATCAAAATATTTATTCTTGTTTCCATTTGATAAACATGATACCATTAGATCGACATGTAACATCGTAAACTAGTTAGGAATACGAAATAATGTTCGCAACCAAGAGCCCATAATCAAAACGAAACCTAATTGTTTCCCATATTCTTCTTTTCAACATATATTCCTTGTCTTTTATGATCGGAGCGACCGATCGATAAGCTTAGGGTTTGTCAAAACCCGATAGATCTACAATTATATCTTGTGCCCTCATCCAAGAGGTTAATGATTACAGCGGCGGGAAAATGTCCATGGATACACCCTTGTTAGGGTAACTTAAGGCCCTTACTCAAGGCCAACATAGGTTACATTTCCTTTGTCCTATTTTGATCATATTAACTCAAAATACGTTCTCCCCCGAAATGTAAAAACATAATTTAAAAAGGGGGTCGTGAACTCACCTTTGGGTGCGTTAAAAGTTTGATACCAAAAGCCCAAATCAATAGGTATTCACATATTAGTGCCCTATATACAAGGCACACTTTCAAATTAATTTCAAGTCTACTAACGAAGTTGTTCCCTCAACCCTTTAGACTTATAAAATAGTTTTGTGTGTTTGACCCATTGCTTAGACGACCCGTTGGTGACGACGACCCTTATGGTTATATTTTCCTATTTTCTTAGCGTTCAATCATATCAAAGTGATATATAATTTCTCCCTAAATATCTACTCAACGACGCACACCAACACATACTTATTTACACCTAGTGTTAATGTTACGGTTCCACATAACTCAAATCAATATTCAAGCATTCTCATATTATAATCATACAATAACTCACCTAATAACATAAGTCACATAACTCACAAAAATATTCATATTATATACTATCATCATCACACAATCATGTTTCAACATAATCACATAGTTTCTTCATAGCAAACACCTCAAGTATCATGTGCTCGTATTAGCTAATTTCTTACATTAATCATTCTATATTCATCGTGTAAGACCAAAATACACTTTATATCATCAAAATATTCACTTTATACATTATCTTATCATTCAAATAAGTTTATGTCACATGGTTTACACATGCATAGTTATGTCCATTTTCAAGCGTAGAATTAGCATTTTTGACTCATACTCTCATATAGAACATATCAAACATGGACACAACATAATATACACTTTAAGACCTGTTATAACATCATGTTATATGCCTAAATTTTCTGTTTTAAATCAGATTCACTTTGCATGCATCGATCATACCCAAAATCACCATTTTTACGTCTTTTTAAGCCTATAATGACCACATAAGCAATCCAAATCATGTTGTTCATATACCAAACATAAAATCTGATTTTTATAGATAAAATATCATGTTTTTAGCATCATACTTTCAGTTCCACATAGATCATCTTATTAACATAGTTATAATCGCTTTTAACACCATTTTAAGCATGATTTACTAGATTGTAAGCTTCCAACTCATAGTTATCATAAAAATTAGATATGACCTGAATATTATATACAAAATATCACCATAATATCACCATATTTTAAGTTCACCATTAATCTCTACATGCATTTCAAAATCCTACATTTATCGTGCATTTTCTTCATTAATTATACACCATACACCCTCCTAACTTCGGGTTTTTCATCCAAGTTTACCATCAACCATTTTTCGACCATAAAACACTTCAAATAAAGTACCAAACTCAGATTACACAAAACCCTTAATTTATCATCTTGCATGTCACTTTTAACACCCTTTTAAGCATCATTTTAACACATAAAAGCTACCATACACACACCTTTCAATCATGAATCATTTACACATATTATAACCTTCCAAATTTCTTATTAAAACCCTAGATTTACTTATTTTATTATTTCATTAGGAAATCCTTTTGTTTGGTGAACAACTTCACTTTTAAACAAATTAAAATCTCATAACTTGAGGTTTTAAGAGGTGGATTTACCTTAGATGAACACACTAGGATTTCTAAGAGTAGAATAGCTTCTTGATGATGATTCCTCCTTGATATGCTTCTAAAGATGCTTGGATCTTCAAGAAAGTGTTCAAGAATGCTCCAAGTTCTTATGTGTGTGTAAATGAAGGTGTAAATGGAAAGAATATAGACAAGATGAAAATGAAAAGGGATGAAGGAGTTGGGAGGTGATGGTGGACGAATTTAAGGAGAGAGGAGAGAGAGAGGTGGAGTGTTTTGGGAGTTGGGGTGTAGTAATGAGGGTTTGGAGTGTCGGGATAGGTTTGGGGGTGATTGGTGGGTTTAAAAGGTGGATTTAAATGAGTTTTGATGGTTTTTAGGTGGGTGGTACCCACAAATCCGAAAATTAGGATCTGGTTTAAGATTTTTATGTGTTTTTTTTCTTTATTACATTAGTTACAACATTTTATAAAAGTATTGCAACTTTTATAAAAGTTTAGGGCCTAATTTCACTTGATTGAACTTATTAATTATGGAATAATATTCTCCCATAAATTCCATCATAATTTTACTAACTAGAATAATACCGGATGTTTAATGGTGTCTGGGTTTGCTCAGGACTGCTAAATATCTGTCACACAAGCAAATTTCCGGACAATTTAGACAGAAACCGCCAATTAAGGCGTATGCGCTTTTCTTCTAAATTTCCCCCAATGAGTTATAATTACACTTTATATTAACATGTTAGGCACATTCATAGGCTTCTAAACACTAACCGGGTCATCACCAATAGTCGTTACGGGTATGTCATCACATTGGATCACGGCGATTCTTTAAATCTCATTGTTTGCAAATTCCATTGCACATTAGGACTTATATATTTAAAATTCTGACTTTAATCACACATAAAGTAAATATTATTGCACCACTTCATAATAAAACGTTTGAAATTATAGTACGGATAGAAATCGGAAAACACGGGGTGTCACAGTCTCCCCTACTTAAAGATTTTGTCCCGAAATTTAAGCTGTGTCGTCGTCTTGGGTTTGGTCTTGAAAAGGTGAGGGTACTTCCACTTCATCTAGTCCTCACGTTCCCAGGTATACTCGGGTCCACGCTTTGAATTCCATCTAACCTTGACCAACTTAATACGGCTTCGCCTGAGCTTTTGGACCATCCAATCCAAAACCTCAACAGGTTCTTCAACAAATTGGAGTTTGTCATCAATCTGAATTTCACTCGGCGGTACCACAAGTGTCTTGTTGGACAGACACTTCTTCAAGTTAGATACATGGAATACATCATTTACTCCGCTGAGTTCTTGAGGTAGCTTGAGCCTATAAGCGACTACACCAATTCGTTTTAAAATCTTGAACGGTCCTATAAATCGCGGGCTGAATTTTCCTCCTATACCAAATCTAAACACACCTTTCCAGGGTGAGAGTTTTAACATGACTTCTTCTCCGACCTGGAATTCCAACGGTTTTCTTCTATTATAGTCATAACTTTTTTGCCGATCTGCGGCTGCTTTCAACCTGTCCCTGATTTGAGAGATCTTATTGGTAGTCTCTTGAATGATTTCAGGTCTAGTTAATTGCTTTTCACCGACTTCTGCCCAACACAGGGGAGATCGACATTTCCTTCCATAAAGTGCTTCAAAAGGGGCAGCCTTGATACTCGAGTGGTAACTGTTGTTATAGGAGAACTCAACTAAGGGTAAGTGAGTGTCCCAATTTCCACCGAAATCAATTGTGCATGCTCGCAACATATCTTCGACCGCTGGATAGTCCTTTCACTCTGACTATCTGTCTGTGGGTGATATGTCGTGCTCAAATCCAAACGTTATCCTAACGATCTGTGCAGCGACTGCCAAGATTTTGATGTAAAGCGACCATCTATCGAAATTGGCACTCCGTGTCGTTCAACTATTTCTTTGAGATAGATTTTTGACGGCTTCTCTGCGTCATATTATTCCTTAATTGGTAAGAAATGAGCGATTTTGTTAAGTGGTCAACAACTACCCAAATAGCGTCGTACCCACTGGATGTCCTTGGCAGCTTGGTTATAAGATCCATGGTTAGTCTCTCCCATTTCCATTGAGGAATCTCGTGTTTTTGCAAGGCTTCTGATACTCGGCTTTAACCTTCGAACAGGTTAAGAACTTGCTAACGTAAAGAGCTACCTCACCTTTCATATTGGGCGACTAATAGAACTCCTTGAGGTCCTTGTAAATCTTGTCTGCCCCTGGGTGGATTGAATACTTTGATTTGTGGGCCTCATCCAAAACCAACTATCTCGGATTTCCTAGACGTGGCACCAAAATACGATCTCTAAAGTACAACATACCGTCCTCCTTGGGTGCAAGCTCCCTCACCATCCCATGCAATTCTTCCTTCTTGATCTTTCTTCTCTTCAACGCTCTACGTTGTGCGTCGAAGATACGAGCCATGAGGCTCGTTTGAATCGTTAATCCCAACGCACGAACGTGTAGCAGTTTCACTCTTTCTTTCCTACTCACGGCATTTGCCACTACATTGGCTTTGCCTGGATGATAACGAATGTCAAATTCGTAATCATTGAGTAACTCCACCCAACGCGTTGTCTCATGTTAAGCTCCTTTTGATCAAAGATATGTTGGAGACTATTATGATCGGTATAGATCGTACACTTAGTGCCATAGAGATAATATCTCCAGATCTTTAATGCAAAGATCACCGCTCCTAACTCCAAGTTGTGTCGTGTAATTCTTCTCATGCACCTTTAATTGTCTTTTTGCATCAAGACACAACCAAGTCCTTGGTGTGAGGCATCGCAATACGCCACAAATCCATTTGTTCCATCAGGAAGGGACAAAATAGGCGCACTACACAACTTCTGCTTTAACGTCTGAAAGGATTCCTCGTGTTTCTCACTCCACGAATACGTTCGATCTTTCTGAGTCAACAACGTCAAAGGTTGTGCTATCTTAGAAAAGTTCTCGATGAACCTTAGGTAGTATCCAGCCAATCCTGAGAAGTGTTGTATCTCTGTAGGGGACTTTGGCACTTCCCAGTTCTTGATGGCTTCGATCTTTGCGGGATCCACATGTATACCTTTCTCATTTATGACATGGCCGAGAAAGTGCACTTCTCTGATCTAAAACTCGCATTTAGAGAGTTTGGCATACAACTTCTCATTCCTTAGCAGCTCTAGTATCAGCTCCAAATGTTCCTCATGCTCCACTTAGTTCGTGAATAGATAAGTATATCGTCGATGAATACTATCACGAATTTATCTAAATATGGTTTACACACTCGATTCATGAGATCCATGAATATTGCGGGTGCATTGGTTAACCTAAACGGCATAACCAAAAACTCATAGTGGCCATATCGTGTTCTGAACGCTGTCTTGGGGACGTCTTCTTCGGCTATCCTTAGCTGATGGTAACCGGAATGGAGATCAATCTTCGTATAAAAGCTAGATCCTTGCAACAGAGCAAACAAATCATCAATCCTTGGTAATGTGTACCGATTTTTGATAGTTAGCTTGTTTAGTTCTCGGTAGTCAATACACATTCTGAATGATCTGTCTTTCTTCTTCACAAACAAAACTAGTGCTCCCCAGGGCGAGAAACTTGGTCTTACGAATCCTTTATCCAACAGCTCTGGAAGTTGTTGGGACAACTCTTGCATATCCGACGGAGCTAGACGATACGGAGATCGTGCTATTGGCGCTGCTCCAGGTAGAAGGTCAATTTTGAATTCTATCTGCCTTGGGAGCGGTAGACCAGGTAGCTCTTCAGGGAAAACTTCCGGAAAATCACGCACAATCGGAATATCTTCGAGTTTACGCTCTTCGGCCTTGGTATCTACTACATTCGCCAAAAAGGCTTGATATCCTTTACCCAGATACTTATGCGTCTTCATGACATTGACGATCTTAAGATCCCCTTTCTTTCTATCGCCTTGAACTTCCAAGATTTCTCCATTAGGGAGTGGTAGATGTACCAATTTCTCGAAACAGATAATCTCATTGTGATTCTTGGACAACCAATCCATTCCTACGACGATATCGAAACTTCCTAACTCGACAGGTTGTCGATATTGAATTTGTGTTCCTTCAACTGAAGTGTACACCCTCGAATGACCTCTTTAGTTCCTATAACTTTACCATTAGCTAACTCTATCGTATACTTACTATCAAGTTTGTTTGACTTCAAGCCAAGAAAAGGTTCAAAGCTTTTAGAAACAAAACTTAAATCGGCTCCAGTATCAAATAGCACTAAGGCAAAATGGTTGTTTACAAGAAACGTGCCCGTGACTACAGAGGGGTCCTTGCGGGCTTTTCCTGTGTTCATCTCAAACGCCCTACCTTTTGCATTCTTCAGCTTGGGGCAATCCTTATTGAAAGTGCCCTTCATCACCGAATTCGTAACAGCCACGATTGCGGTTTCCATCATTGCCTGGGACCTGGGCACGACAATCTTGGGCCAGGTGCCCAAATCTGTTACACTTTCCACACTTCTTGCATTCTCTAGAATGAACATCCCGCAAGTGTTGCATTTTCTCCTAATGCTTGAACTTGGGTGTTCCACCAAGTCAGGGCATCATCCAACAGTGACCTGGTAGCATACTTCACACGCTGACCAACACTACAGTTGCTAGTGACCATCACAGCTTCCATTCTCTCAATTCAATGCACTACCCCAAGTGGACCTTCAGTTCCCACGAATGATCGTGGTTGACAAGCTTGAAAAGTCTTGTAGGAACAACCTTGGTCTTGATTTCCTAATTTCGAAATTGTGTAAATTGATCAGGTTAACAATCGACAAATTTCAAGATCAGTAGATCGGTATACCATGATAACTCAATTCACTAGCATTATAAGCGATATATTACCGTGAGTTTGGTTAGTAGCGTTAGTAGCTTCGTGTTGGGCTAAGGCGTCATTCACATGTTGAGAGATCAACGTAGCCAGTTCCTCAGGAATGGTAGGAAGAGGGTTACTGCTTCCATCAGCGGTTCGTGACTTTGGAGGCATAGTTTTCTTTCTAAAACAAACATTTCAATTTGATGAGATAATATTCGCCGCAATATTAAAGTCAACCAAACATGTATGAATACTAACTAATCACGACCATCAACACAATCAACCAACCACAAAAGCATCATAGCCGCACATGATAAATAAACATAAACCATAATATTAAATTGGGATTAATATCACTTGTTACATTGTTTCCAAAAACAAAATATCAGAATTGGTGAAGCTAAAGCTTTCACCGATACAAGTGTTCCCAAAAATATTTTGATTTAGTTCAAATACATGATGAAGCTAATGTGTGAATCTGGTGAGGGCTCCCATCTGCATCGCGGTAGAGGAAAGTAGGGTGCATATGATAGCTAACGCAACAGTGGACTCAATGCGCTGCTCGAGCGCGTCCATTCGCTGTAATGCAACCAACTCCCTATCTATCGAGCCATAAATGATCTCGTAGGCCATATACATCTGCTGACTCATCACCTGAGCTCTCTGCTTGGCATCTTCCATTCGCTTCTTCATGTCCGCCATCTCTGCCTTTAGCTCCATGATCTGGGACTGCATAGCCTCCCTCGTGCTCACCTCTGTCACTCGTCTCTTCTCGGCCAAATCCATCTGATCATCCAAAGAATCATGCATGCGACCAAGTACTCTGACTCGACCCTACAAAGAATTAAGATGAGTCTCGTGATGGGCACATCATGCCGCAAGTAATGGCACAGTTCGCTCCACAGTCTGCCCTGTGAGAGGCAAGACTTGTGAGGCGGTGGATGACTCGCTATCCTCAAGGCTGGACGTACTCCCTCCAAAATGCGGGTAGGTGGGTTGGAATGAGGGGCGGGGCTCGACCTCCACTCGCTCCTCGTCACTGGATGGCTCAACCATCGGTTCCTTCCCATCACGACTCTCAACATCAGAGGTCTCTTCAGCGGGAGTCTCGACAGCAACAGTCTCTATAGAAAGAGTCTCTACAAAGGGAATCTCAGCAACTGGCTCAGTCTCACTAAGGTCCGCATCTTCAAATTCTCTATCCATCCAACGCCTTCCACGGAGTACAAACTCTCGTGAATCCAGAATGCAAAGTTGGTGGTGGAGAGGTGAGTGGGGCGGAGGCGAACTCCATCTCATCATCTGAAGGAATAGTGATAGCGTGCGACTCGGACGACATTTGTAACATGATATTATCCATACTAAATAACTTTACATAAAAGTAAACACGTATGCATATAAAATGGATATCTCAAAAGATTCTCATAAATCAATCATGGCATACTCGTTTGTTTATTAAGGGCTTCGCGAGTTTGAAAGTATTCTAACTTTCTTGGGTTATAGTCTAGATTTTTCATATTCTTTTTTCTATAAAAACATTTTGAAAACCTCTAGTTTGCTATAACCATTGGCTCTGATACCAACTTCTGTCACACCCCAAAAGTCGCAACGGAAGACAAGCATGGTGGTGACGGAGGTTGGCAACCAACAATTATAGGGCAAACATAGATAATTATTTAAATAGACAAAAATAGTCAAAAGTTATTACAATCATCCAAAATGTATTGTTTAAAAGTGTTCATGATCAAATTTTCGTCATGTGAACCATGACACCAGCATTATTATTGTCCATTTTAGAGTTGCCCTAAACCCACATCAAACTTCGAAGCCACTTATGTACCTGAAAAACACGTTTTAAAATATCAACACAAAGTTGGCGAATTCACGGGTTTTACTTACTTATAAATATCAAAATATTTATATTGTCCATTTTAGAGTTGCCCTAAACCCACATCAAACTTCGAAGCCACTTATGTACCTGAAAAACACGTTTTAAAATATCAACACAAAGTTGGCGAATTCACGGGTTTTACTTACTTATAAATATCAAAATATTTATACTTGTTTCCATTTGATAAACATGATACCATTAGATCGACATGTAACATCGTAAACTAGATAGGAGTACGAAATAATGTTCGCAACCAAGAGCCCATAATCAAAACGAAACCTTAATTGTTTCCCATATTCTTCTTTTCAACATATATTCCTTGTCTTTTATGATCGGAGCGACCGATCGATAAGCTTAGGGTTTGTCAAAACCCGATAGATCTACAATTATATCTTGTGCCCTCATCCAAGAGGTTAATGATTACAGTGGCGGGAAAATGTCCATGGATACACCCTTGTTAGGGTAACTTAAGGCCCTTACTCAAGGCCAACATAGGTTATATTTCCTTTGTCGTCTTTTGATCATATTAACTCAAATACTTTACGTGTTTCTCCCCCGAAATGTAAAAACATAATTTAAAAAGGGGTCGTGAACTCACCTTTGGGTGCGTTAAAAGTTTGATACCAAAAGCCCAAATCAATAGGTATTCACATATTAGTGCCCTATATACAAGGCACACTTTCAAATTAATTTCAAGTCTACTAACGAAGTTGTTCACTCAACCCTTTAGACTTATAAAACAGTTTTGTGTGTTTAACCCGTTGCTTAGACGACCCGTTGGTGACTACGACCCTTATGGTTATATTTTCCTATTTTCTTAGCGTTCAATCATATCAAAGTTATATATATTTCTCTCTAAATATCTACTCAACGACGCACACCAACACATACTTATTTACACCAAGTGTTAATGTTACGATTCCACATAACTCAAATCCATATTCAAGCATTCTCATATTATAATCATACAATATTTCACCTAATAACATAAGTCACATAACTCATAAACATAATCAAATTACATACTGTCATCATCACACAATCATGTTTCAACATAATCACATAGTTTATTCATAGCAAACACCTCAAGTATCATGTGCTCGTATTAGATACTTATCTTACATTAGTCATTCTATATTCATCATGTAAGACCAAAATACACTTTATATCTTCAAAATATTCATTTTATACATTATTTTATCATTCAAACAAGTTTATGTCACATGGTTTACACATGCATAGTTATGTCCATTTTCAAGCATAGAATTAGCGTTTTTGACTCATACTCTCACATAGAACATATCAAACATGGACACAACATAATATACACTTTAAGACCTGTTATAACATCATGTTATATGCCTAAATTTTCTGTTTTAAATCAGATTCACTTTGCATGCATCGATCATACCCAAAATCGTCATTTTTACGCCTTTTTAAGCCTATAATGACCACATAAGCAATCCAAATCATGTTATTCATATACCAAACTTAAAATCTGCTTTTTATGGATAAAATATCATGTTTTTAGCATCATACTTTCAGTTCCACATAGATCATCTTATTAACATAGTTATAATCGCTTTAACACCATTTTAAGCATCATTTACTAGATTGTAAGCTTCCAACTCATAGTTATCATAAAAATTAGATATGACCTGAATATTATATACAAAATATCAACATAATATCACCATATTTTAAGTTCACCATTAATCTCTACATGCATTTCAAAATCCTACATTTATCGTGCATTTTCTTCATTAATCATACACCATACACCCTCCTAACTTAGGATTTTTCATCCAAGTTTACGATCAAACATTTTTAGGCCATAAAATACTTCAAATAAAGAATCAAACTCAGATTAC
This sequence comes from Scalesia atractyloides, assembly GCA_947069175.1. Classification (NCBI taxonomy): domain Eukaryota; kingdom Viridiplantae; phylum Streptophyta; class Magnoliopsida; order Asterales; family Asteraceae; genus Scalesia; species Scalesia atractyloides. The sequence continues at coordinate 50,053,591 of CAMTDV010000004.1, read as the reverse complement.
ACAAAACCCTTCATTTATCATCTTGCATGTCCCTTTTAACACCTTTTTAAGCATCATTTTAACACATAAAAGCTACCATACACACACCTTTCAATCATGAATCATTTACACACATTATAACCTTATTAAAACCCTAGATTTACTTATGTTATTAGTTCATTAGGAAATCCTTTTGTTTGGTGAACAACTTCACTTTTAAACAAATTAAAATCTCATAACTTGAGGTTTTAAGAGGTGGATTCACCTTATATGAACACACTAGGATTTCTAAGAGTAGAATAGCTTTTTGATGATTCCTCCTTGATATGCTTCAAAAGATGCTTGGATCTTCAAGAAAGTGTTCAAGAATGCTCCAAGTTCTTATGTGTGTGTAAATGAAGGTGTAAATGGAAAGAATATGGAGAAGATGAAAATTAAAAGGAATGAAGGAGTTGGGAGGTGGTGGTGGACGAATTTACGGAGAGAGGAGAGAGAGAGGTGGAGCGTTTTGGGAGTTGGGGTGTAATAATGAGGGTTTAGAGTGTTGGGATAGGTTTGGGGGTGATTTGTGGGTTTAAAAGGTGGATTTAAATGAGTTTTGATGGTTTTTAGGTGGGTGGGACCCACAAATCCAAAAATTAGGATTTGGTTTAAGATTTTTGTATATTTTTTTCTTTATTACATTAGTTACAACATTTTATAAAAGTATTGCAACTTTTATAAAAGTTTAGGGCCTAATTTCACTTGATTGAACTTATTAATTATGGAATAATATTCTCCTATAAATTCCATCATAATTTTACTAATTAGAATAATACCGGATGTTTAATGGTGTCAAGGTTTGCTCAGGACTGCTAAATATCTGTCGCACAAGCAAATTTCTGGACAATTTAGACAGAAACCGCCAATTAAGGCGTATGCGCTTTTCTTCTAAATTTCCCTAGATGAGTTATAGTTCCACCTTATATTAACATGTTAGAAACATTCATAGGCTTCTAAACACTAACCGGATCGTCACCAATAGTCGTTACGAGTATGTCATCACATTGGATCACGGCGATTCTTTAAATCTCATTGTTTGCAAATTCCATTGCACATTAGGACTTATATATTTAAAATTTTGACTTTAATCACACATAAAGTAAATATTATTGCACCACTTCATAATAAAATGTTTGAAATTATAGTACGGATAGAAATCGGAAAACACGGTGTCACATTATAAAACAAACGAGTGTTGGAACTCAAATGATATGGTTTACTAAACTTAACATTCTGATTTGGAAAGGATCCTTAGTGCTTTTGACCCGTTATGACTCGTTAAGGTAGTTTACGCTACTTTAACGTGTCATTTGCGTAAACGCGTGATCGGATGGTTAAACATGTCCTATGATAAGTCTTAAATGCCCAAACATGTTTGAAAATGTTATAACAACTGTTTATACGTCAAAAATTTGGTTAGATATGTTTAAAATGAATTTATGCCCAAAAAGGGCATTTTAGTCATTTTTAATAACATAAGAACGACTGACCATAACACTAACCAAACAACGTGACCATAAGGTATAACCTCAGTAGATTATTCCCTATACAACTATGGTCACAAATATGTGTTTGGTCGGATCCTAAGATCGACCAATTGGTCGGATTCGAAAGTCAATGTGGTGGTCAAGACCGCTCGACTTACAACTCTAAATAAGCACTAAACTAAAAGTTATGAGTTAGACATGTTAAAACATGTCTAACTAAGTTATAAAACTGATTTGGTATCAAAACTTGGAGTTTTGATACCCAAAACTACTTTCGTTGTAAAATGCACATTCTGCGCATTTTTGGCCGAAACTTTGACCCGTCACTTCGACTAGTAAACGTGGTAATCCGAAGGTGCAATCGCTAGGGATTATAATCTTTGTGATTACGATCACATTGCAAAGTTCAATTGAACTTTGACTTGACCAATTATGGTCAGAACCAAAAGTTAAACAGAAAGTCAATTGTTTGACTTTTAGCTCAAAATAGCCAAAATAATTGAAATAGACTAAGGATAAGAACTTATGTGTGTTAAGGAACACTTAAGATCTCAGGTAGGAGGCTTTCAAAGGATGGAAGCAAGCTCCAAGAAGGTGGGAGAAGAATTATGTGAAATGAGCAAGTTGTGAAGTGAAAGGAGATGGCTATTTATACTTGTCTTGGAGTTCTATGATCACTACATGTGTCTAGGGAGTTTGCAAGATTAAACAAGATCTAAACACGTGTCAATATCAAATTAATAATTGGTGAACACACATCTTGGGCTCCAAGCATAATAGAATAACAACAAAATCAAAGAGTGCAACCATCTGTTGCTGAAACAAACTTTCTGCCCAGACAGGGAGTGTCGCGCCCCGCGATGGGTTTCCCCCTTGGGAGTCGCGTGCAGCCACGCCACCAACGAAGTTTCAAAGAATGGCAGAACAGGCCCCTACACACAGTTTTGATGATTTTTTACGCTTTTAACACCCGTTAACCCAATATTTAGGCTTTATAAGGATGCTAAACATATGTTACTCGAATTATGCCCAAAAATATCATGGATGTCGATTCGTTTAGTTGTACGGTTGCGTTTTTCGCTTAATTACGACGAACGCTATAACGAACACGAAAATGACCGAAATTGCGCAACGATTGATATTTTTGCATTCTCTTCAATAAAATACATGATTTTATTGATTAAAAAAATATATATGGTTTGTATCTTGAATACGGACCAACAGACTTTCGCAGATTGAAAAAAATAGTCCCTGGAGTTGTATAAGCACGTTTTTGTGATACCAAACCCCTCAAAACTTATTTCTAAGTTTTTGTACGTCGCGTTAAGCTGATTACGTTTGCGTAACAGTTTACGATTTTACTTCCAGAAAAGGTTTGAGACTTTGAAATTGTACAAGGACTTAAATGTGCAAATATCACATGTAATTATACAATCCTTGGAAATGAAACACAAGATTTCATTGGAATCGAAACTGTTCGGGATTGTACAATGGTTGAAAAGGTACAAATGTCACAAATTCCGTCCCGAAATTTAATTAGAGGAAACTTGTGAAAACATATGTGGGTATTTCGCTTTCATTTGGTCCTCTCATTCCCAAGTAAATTCTGGACCATGTTTGGAGTCCCAGCAAACTTTAACAATCGGTATTCGTCTACGCTTAAGTTTCTTGACTTCAAAGTCCAGTATTTCCACAGGTTTCTCGACAAAATGCATCGTGTTATCAACACGAATTTCGTCAAGAGGGATGTGGAGGTTTGTATCGGCTAAACACTTTTTTCAAATTGGACACGTGGAAAGTTGGATGAACATTTCCAAGTTCAAGAGGCACCTCAAGTTTGTAGGCTACCTTGGATCCTCTCAACGATCTTGAATGGTCCAACATATCGTGGTTCAAGTTTTCCTTTCTTTCTAAATCTAACCACACCTTTCCAAGGGGATACCTTAAAGGACGTGATCACTGACTTGGAATTCCAAGGGCTTGCATCGTCTATCCGCGTAACTCTTTTTAGGACTTCTAGCTGTGAGTAGGTTATCGTGAATTTTCTTGACTTTGTCTGTTGTTTCTAGAATGAGTTCAGGTCGGGTGAGCTGAGCTTCACCAACCTCATTCCAACAGACAGGTGAACAGCAGTTTTGACCGTATAGAGCTTCGAAAGGAGCTATGTTGATGCTTGAGTGATAATTTTTGTTATAGGAGAATTCGATCAGTGGTAGATGTGAATCCCAACTACCACCAAAGTCGATCACACAAGCTCTAAGCATATCCTCTAGTGTTTGAATTGTCCTTTCGGATTGTCCATCCATTTGAGGATGATAAGCAGTGCTCAAGTTAACTTTGGTTCCCATGGCAGATTGTATGGTCTTCCAAAAGTGCGATGAGAATCGAGCATTACAGTCAGATATGATGTTCAAAGGAACACCATGACGAGATACTATTTCATCAACATAGATCTTGGTGAGTTTGTCAGCAGATAGATCCTCACGGATCAGCAATAAGTGCGCTGACTTTGTTAGACGATCAACGACTACCCAAATGGCATCATGACCTCTAGATGTACGCAGTATTTTGGTAATGAGATCCATGGAAATATTTTCCCATTTCCAAACCGGGATTTCTGGTTGCTCAAGCAAACCAGGGGGATGTTGATGTTCTGCCTTAACTTTGAGACAAGTAAGGCATTTGGATACGTATAAGGCAATGTCTTTCTTCATACCCATCCACCAATACTGGATACGAATATCCCTGTACATTTTGTCTGCACTGGGATGGATTGAATAACAAGACTTGTGAGCTTCATCCATCAATAAGGTGCGAAGATTGTTTTGACTTGGAACCCACAAACGGTTCATGTAATAAAATAACCCATTCTTTGTTTCAAGTTGAAGCTCAAGATAAAGTGGTAATTCATTACCCATCATGCCTTGTCTAGCACAAGTACGTTGAGCTTGGAAGATATGAGTTTGAATATCAGATCGAACTTGAACATAATGTAGCTTGACACGTTCCTTACGACTAAGAGCATCAGCTACGACATTCGCCTTACCCGGAAGGTAGCGAATCTCACAGTCATAGTCGTTTAGAAGTTCGACCGAAAGTCGTTGTCTCATGTTTAGTTCTCTCTAATTGAAAATGTTTTGTAGACTTTTGTGGTCTGTGAAAACCACACATTCTGTACCATAGAGTAGTATCTCCAAATTTTGAGAGCAAAAACTATGGTACCTAACTCAAGATCATGAGTTGTGTAGTTCTTCTCGTGGATTTTCAATTGTCTTGATGCATAGGCTATGACTTTGTCGCTATGCATGAGAACACAGCCAAGGACTAAGTTCGATGCATCACAATATATACGAAAAAGTCATCGTTGCCCTCAGGTAAGGACATAATAGGAGCATCACAAAGCTTTTGTTTCAAGGTCTGGAAAGCTTCTTCTTGTTTGGGTCCCCACTCAAAAGGTTTATTCTTTTAAGTTAGAGTAGTGAGGGGAACCACAATCTTAGAGAGGTTTGCAGTGAAGCGGCGGTAATAGCCAGCTAGACTGAGAAATGAACGAACTTCGGTAGGAGTAGTAGTTATATCCCATTCCTTAGTCGCACTGATTTTGGCGGGATCTACATGTATACCTTGTTCGTTGACAATGTGTCCCAAGAATTGAACTTCCTTTAGCTAGAATTCACACTTGGAGAAATGAACGGAGATGGTGTTCGTGGTCAGCTCAGAATTTTGAATAGATCAAGATGTCATCAATGAAAACAATGATGAACTTGTCTAAATAAGGTTTACAAACCCTATTCATTAAGTCCATGAAGACGGCAGGAGCATTTGTCAAACCGAAAGGCATGACAGTGAACTCATAATGGTCGTATCGAGTGCGAAAAGCAGTCTTGGTAATATCTTCCTGGAGTACACGAAGTTGATGATACCCAAAACGTAGATCGATCTTTGAAAAGCAGGTAGCACCTTATAGCTGATCAAAGAGATCATCAATGCGAGGTAGGGGATATTGATTTTTGATTGTGAGTTTGTTGAGCTCACGATAATTGATACACATACGGAAGGATCCATCCTTCCTTTTCACAAATAGGACAGGAGCGCCCCAGGGTGAAAAGCTCGGACGAATAAATCCTTTATCTGAATCCTGAAGCTGTTTCGATAACTCTTGCATCTCAAGTGGTGCAAGACGATATGGAGATTTGGCTATAGGGTTGGTTCTAGGTACAAGATCTATACGAAACTCAACTTGACGTGTTGGGGTAAACCAGGTAGTTCTTCAAGAAACACCTCAGGATAATCCTGAACAAAAGGAATATCTTGAATAGTCTTACTCTTTCCTTTCTCCTCTACGATAACTGCCAAAAAAGGCCACATAATTGTTTCATAGGTATTTTTGGGCTTGGGTACAAGTCATGAGTTTAAGGCTACTAGCGGGTTTTTCTCCACGAACCTCTAAGATTTCACCAGACGAAAGAGGCACACGAACGATTTTATCAAAACAGATCACCTCAGCATGGTGTTTAGCTAACCAGTCCATTCCTACTATAACGTCAAAACTCCCAAGTTGCATTGGCCTGAGGTTAATGGGAAAAAGATGGTTATTGAGGCTCAATTGGCAACTACGAATGACAGAATCGAGTATAAGGGGTTCGCCACTAGCTATCTCTACTGTCAAGGGCTTTCCTAGTTTGGTTTTAGGCATTGAAAGTAAAGTATCAAAAGATAGGGTACGCAACTTCTAGCGACATCCGAATAAAAAAGAATAGAAACAGGATGGGTGTTAACGAAGAACATACCATTCACCACTTCATTATCGGCATGAGCCTCATTAGCATTGATATTTAATGCTCGTCCACGAGCTGAGTTTGCGTTTGCTAACTTCGAGCAGTTATTTCAATAGTAAGTAAGATCACCACAATTGTAGCAAGACCCAGGTGGATAGTGAGGTCGTACAAGATTTTCCTGTTGTTGAACGGGGTTTTGAACCACATGATTCGGGGCAGGAGCAGAACGACAAACGTTGGCTAGATGACCAGATCGTTCACAGTTGGTACAATGATGACACTGTAGATGGGGTTGGTGGTGACTGTTGCACAAAGGTGCAGTACCGGCGTATTTTCTCTTGGCGTGGGGTTGTGCAAGCTGATTAGGAGTAACTTGGTTTGGTTGGGTAACAACAATGAAGTTCTTGGAAGCCTTACGATTCCTAGACTTCTTTGAAGTTTCAACCTTGTTTCCCTTTTATTTCTCAGTCTTGACAGATGGTTTCTCGTCACCATTGCGGTGGATTTTACCTTTCTTGACTTGTGAGTCAGTCAAGGTAGCTGCTAGGGTTGCTGCCAGTGACAATATCCTAAACAGGATCTAACAGACCGTCGATGTATTTTTCAATCGCCTTATCCAAAGGCGTGACCATTGTTGGACAAAGCAGGCTTAACTCCTCATACAGGTCAGTAAAGGCACGGTGTTCTCCACTTTCCTGTTTTAGGTCGTGGAACTCATATTCAAGTGCCCTTTGTTCATGACATGGGCAAAACTCCTTCATCATAAGAGCTCGAAGCTCTTCCCATGTCTGACCCATGGCAACATCTGCACCCTGATCTCTCACCACTCCATTCCACCACGCGAGTTCCCTCTTTTGGAATACGCTAGAAAGCAAATTCTACTTTGCGCTCATTCGGACATTGGACATGGCGGAATGTACTCTGAAGACTCTCAAACCATTGTAGGAGCCCATTTGCTCCTTCAGAACCACTAAACTTGAGTGGTTTAGCTGAGTTAAATTGTTTAAAGTTGCCGGAGCAGGTGCATTGTTGTTGTTATTGTTAGCTTGGTTTAATTGAGTCACAAGATTTGGTAGTACAGCAGCTATCTGCTGAGCTATCATAGCCGCCATTTCGACGTCCTGAGCAACATTTTGACGAGGAGGCATTCTAAAAGAGAAGGAAAATATAAGTTAGAGCAGTGAGGGGAACCACAATCTTAGAGAAGTTTGCAATGAAGCGGCGGTAATAGCCAGCAAGACCGAGAAATGAACGAACTTTGGTAGGAGTAGTAGTTATATCCCATTCCTTAATCGCACTGATTTTGGCGGGATCTACATGTATACCTTGTTCGGTGACAATGTGTCCCAAGAATTGAACTTCCTTTAGCCAGAATTCACACTTGGAGAAATGAACGGAGATGGTGTTTGTGGTCAGCTCGGAATTTTGAATAGATCAAGATGTCATCAATGAAAACAATGATGAACTTGTCTAAATAAGGTTTACAAACCCTATTCATTAAGTCCATGAAGACGGCAGGAGCATTTGTCAAACCGAAAGGTATGACAGTGAACTCATAATGGTCGTATCGAGTCCAAAAAGCAGTCTTGGGAATATCTTCCTGGAGTACATGATGTTGATGATACCCAGAACGTAGATCGATCTTTGAAAAGCCTGTAGCACCTTATAGCTGATCAAAGAGATCATCAATGCGAGGTAGGGGATATTGATTTTTGATTGTGATTTGTTGAGCTCACGATAATTGATACACATACGGAAGGATCCATCCTTCTTTTTCACAAATAGGACAGGAGCGCCCCAGGGTGAAAGCTCGGACGAATAAATCCTTTATCTGAAAGCTCCTGAAGCTGTTTCGATAACTCTTGCATCTCAAATGGTGCAAGACGATATGGAGATTTGGCTATAGGTTGGCTCCAGGTACAAGGTATATACGAAACTCAACTTGATGTGTTGTGGTAAACAAGGTAGTTCTTCAGGAAACACCTCAGGATAATCCCGAACAACGGGAATATCTTGAATAGTCTTACTCTTTCCTTTCTTCTCTACGATAAGTGCAAAAAAAGGCCACATAATTGTTTCATAGGTATTTTTGGGCTTGGGTACAGGTCATGAGTTTAAGGCTACTAGCGGGTTTTCCTCCACGAACCTCTAAGATTTCACCAGATGAAAGAGGCACACGAACGATTTTATCAAAACAGATTACCTCAGCATGGTGTTTAGCTAACCAGTCCATTCCTACTATAACGTCAAAACTCCCAAGTTGCATTGGCCTGAGATCAATGGGAAAAAGATGGTTATTGAGGCTCAATTGGCAACTACGAATGACAGAATCGAGTATAAGGGGTTCGCCACTAGATATCTCTACTGTCAAGGGCTTTCCTAGTTTGGTTTTAGGCATTGAAAGTAAAGTATCAAAAGATAGGGTACGCAACTTCTAGCGGCATCCGAATAAAAAAGAATAGAAACAGGATGGGTGTTAACGAAGAACATACCATTCACCACTTCATTATCGGCATGAGCCTCATTAGCATTGATATTGAATGCTCGTCCACGAGCTGAGTTTGCGTTTGCTAACTTCGAGCAGTTATTTCAATAGTAAGTAAGATCACCACAATTGTAGCAAGACCCAGGTGGATAGTGAGGTCGTACAAGATTTTCCTGTTGTTGAACGGGGTTTTGAACCACATGATTCGGGGCAGGAGCAGAACGACAAACGTTGGCTAGATGACCAGATAGTTCACAGTTGGTACAATAATGACACTGTAGATGGGGTTGGTGGTGACTGTTGCACAAAGGTGCAGTACCGGCGTATTTTCTCTTGGCGTGGGGTTGTGCAAGCTGATTAGGAGTAACTTGGTTTGGTTGGGTAACAACAACGAAGTTCTTGGAAGCCTTACGATTCCTAGACTTCTTTGAAGTTTCAACCTTGTTTCCCTTTTATTTCTCAGTCTTGACAGATGGTTTCTCGTCACCCTTGCGGTGGATTTTACCTTTCTTGACTTGTGAGTCAGTCAAGGTAGCTGCTAGGGTTGCTGCCAGTGACAATATCCTAAACAGGATCTAACAGACCGTCGATGTATTTTTCAATCGCCTTATCCAAAGGCGTGACCATTGTTGGACAAAGCAGGCTTAACTCAGTAAAGGCACGGTGTTCTCCACTTTCCTGTTTTAGGTCGTGGAACTCATATTCAAGTGCCCTTTGTTCATCACATGGGCAAAACTCCTTCATCATAAGAGCTCGAAGCTCTTCCCATGTCTGACCCATGGTAACATCTGCACCCTGATCTCTCACCACTCCATTCCACCACGCGAGTTCCCTCTTTTGGAATACGCTAGAAAGCAAATTCTACTTTGCGCTCATTCGGACATTGGACATGGCGGAATGTACTCTGAAGACTCTCAAACCATTGTAGGAGCCCATTTGCTCCTTCAGAACCACTAAACTTGAGTGGTTTAGCTGAGTTAAATTGTTTAAAGTTTCCGGAGCAGGTGCACTGTTGTTGTTATTGTTAGCTTGGTTTAATTGAGTCATAAGATTTGGTAGTACAGCAGCTATCAGCTGAGCTATCATAGCCGCCATTTCGGCGTCCTGAGCAACATTTTGACGAGGAAGCATTCTAAAAGAGAAGGAAAATATGAGAAAAATGAGTGAGAGGAATGTTGGATAATCAAAATGAGATGTTAAAATATCGACGAAGTATAAGAATTGTGATCATTTGTTTGTTACTTAAAAAAAACAAATGATACAGTGACTAATCAAAGTAAATGGGGGTTTATAATGTATCGCGAAGACATGCTTTAGCCTATAGGTGGACACTTATCCCAAGAGTTCCAAGGTAAGAGTGACTGGTCCGATAATCCGGATTTGTATGAACACTCTAGCCTTAGACAGAAAATTCAGGGTAGAGGCATCCACACTTCAGATTGCACATGTTCACATTAATAAAACCCAAAATTTGATGAGATTTTTTAAAACATCAAAGGTTTAAAGCCTAAAACAAATCATCTAAGGATAGATGATTGATTTTCAAAACGAATTTGTAACTTGTTGATTTGTTTTGGTAATCACCTAAGGATAGGTGATGGTATTTTATTAAAATCTAAACGCAAGATAAATCGTGTTAGGGTCCTAGGAAGGTTATAGTCTAGGTAAAAGTATTACTAATAACCTAATCCCTATAACCATGAGCTCTGATACCAATCATTCTGTCACCCCGACCGCGTAAAACAACAATCGCGGCGAAAACGTTGGGGAGTCACGTAACAGAACTATTGTTTCACAACCATGGTACTTAAAGTTTTGTATTATTGAATTTAATTGTTTACATTGTCTTAGGAAAATAACATAAAACACAATAACTGTCTTGCAAATTTTAAGGAAGTCTAAGGCCCAAATCCACCCTATGTGAAGCAAGCTCAAAATCATCACACATTAGCGCCTGAAACATATGTGAAAATAAAACGTCAGCATAAAAAAGACTGTGAGTAACATAGGTTTTGTGATGATGATTCATGGCTTTACTAATACAAAAGTGGCCATGAACCATTATAAAATGTTTTACTAATACAAAAGTAGACATGAACCATTATAAAATGTTTCTTTTATAAAATCATATGAAAATCAAATGATTTAAAAGAAATGATGCAAGGTTAACTTAATAACCAAAATATGCCATGTCTTGTATAAAATATGTCGTGTCTTGTATAAAATATGTTGTGTCTTGTATTTTGTTTGAAGTGGTTTAGATAGCGCTACGATGTGTAATATAATAAAAGCACTTATATATAGGAAGTACCAGGGGCATATCCACTATGCTTTTATCATATTACACATGTCTCGTTATTTAAATCACTCACCATAAACCAACCAATGAAATGTCTTGTTTAAACCGATATGATATATTGTGTAAACCAATGTCATGTGTAAACCAATGTCGTGTATAATCAGATGTCTTGTATAACCAAAATGTCGTGTATAATCAGATGTCTTGTATAACCAAAATGTCGTGTATAAAACAATGTTTTTGAATGAACAAAGGTCTTGTTTAATCAAAGGTCCTGTTTTATAAAATCATTGCTTTCATTGTGTAAACATATAATATGAATTGTTGGCAAATACGTTCAAGCATTGTGTAAACATATAATATGGATTATTTAATGAAAGGTTTTGTTTTACCAAAATGTTGTGTATAAAAAAATGTTTATGGTTTTACTTCTAGAAAAGGTTTGAGAGTTTGAAATTGTACAAGGACTTAAAATGTGCAAATGTCACATGTAATTATACAATCCTTGGAAATGAAACACAAGATTTCATGGATTCGAAATTGTTGGGGATTATACAATGGTTGAAAAGGTACAGATGTCACACATTGAGGTATGGGCATCACTCCTATCTCAAGGATAAGATTCCTTCGATGGATGAGCGGAGCCAATCTTCAAAGTAATGGAACCACTCCTATCTTGACGATAAGGCTTCCAACTTTGAGAATACGGGTAGTTTCAATCTTGCGGTGACATTTTGAAATCGTATATATACAAATAGGGTGTAAGATATATGAAAAGTATAAGTATGATATGTGGTGTAATCATTGTGAACATAATTTGAATTTTGGAAAGGAGAAGTTTGGATTCGTGTTATGCATAAAATTGATAATAGTATAATAATGGTTTTTGACCAAAACTTGGATTCTCCCGAAATGAAACTTTGACTAAACAAAAGGTCCTCACGAGTTAGGGAAACATGCTTTGGCCTAATAGGTAGAATACTCTCGCCGAGGAGCGGTTAACGATATTTACCCTTCCGGTTACTACATGTCCCTAGTCGATCGAAAATTTGAGACTTTTACGGGATTGAAAGTGGAGGAGTGGGAATAATTACCAAGATGCGGGTTTCACCCCTAACTTGATAGCATCGTACCCTAAGTGTGTTTGTCACTTACCAAACGAGGAGAAAATTCCGACTCGTTGGCAAGATCCACTAGAGTTTGAAATGGAAGTTTTCCATCAAGATCTGGATATCACTCCTAACTTGATGACATAACTTCATGTAAAATCGAATGCGCAGAATAAGGGAATTCACCAAAAATTGTGGGCTATTGGGCCTATCTTGGTGCAACTCGTCTCGTATGTGAAGTAGGAGTGTCTTCAAGTCTTCTAGTGTGTATTGTGTTAGCCTCAGGAAAGGCAGGTAACATTTAAGAAACAGGGCTAGATCCAAAGTAGAACAGAACTAAGTTTAGACATTTTAATCGACGAAAACAGTTCACTTCGTGCGAAGTGGACTCACTTCGTGCGAAGTGGTCTCACTTCGTGGAAGTGGTCTCACTTCGTGGGAAGTGTTTGTCACTTCGTGCGATGTGACTGCCACTTCGTGTGAAGCTGTCAGTTCGCAAAAGGGGTTCAGTTAGCATGAAGGGGCCTGTTTTGGTGCTTAGACTATAGACTAGGTTAAATCATGCAAATTTTCCTAATTCCCTATAGTTATGGCTCTGATACCAATTTGTCACACTCCAACCAATGGTGGAATCATCAGGGCAGACTTAAATAGAATGCTCGAGACTTCGTAACGCTAATAAGTGACATGTATTTAATAAATAGAGTTTCATTTCATTGATAAAGATTCAAGTACATGATTAGGAAATAAAGTACAGCAAGTATCAAACAACTAATCTAATAAACAAAATTCAAAGTTTGGTGCGGTTCTAGTCCTTCCTACTAGATTCTTTTCAATGTGTCATAATCACAATCTTGCAAATATAGTAAAGTTACATATCAACACATAAAGTATTGGCGAGTATACAAGTTTACGTGTACTCGTTTAAGTATAAAAGAGTTTGACGAAATCCACATGGCAATAATGTATACTATGGCAAAATATACATATCTAGCATGCGAAACATACTTGTCAACACAAACTTTACCGCTAGCGTAATCTCATCGTCGCAACGATAAGAAAGTTTTGTTTACTTAACATGACCTCACGAATACGGGCGGTTGGTTACTCCTATATCGCTATACATGTTAAGGGAGGCTTGTACGAAGTAAATGACAAAGCACTATGCACGTAACGTTTCTAGCATGTATGTATTCCTAAGTAAAATGGTAAGCATGTAAGTCGGATTCGATTGCTTGTATAAGGTGTTTGTGTATAAGTGTTTGTGTGAGTTTTTGTATATTGTATATATTGCACCCAAAAGTGATTAAACGAAAAAGGGATCATGTATTCTCACGGTTTTGCAAAGCTTTCCTAGCAACCCGTGAGACGTTAGGTTGGAGAGTAGGACACCAAGGTTATTCAATATAAGGTGATAGAGTTATGTGTACATTCCGGGTTTGGCATAAGTTTTAGATTCGGAAGTAAAAATACAAAAGAGTAAGCAAGAAAATGCCACTTCATATGAAGTGGCTGCTCATTTCGTGTGAAATGATGCGCACTTCGTGCGAAGAGACTGTTCACTTCGTGCGAAGTGGATAGTTCTAGAATGATTTAGCTTGTTTTGCACTTGTTTCGACATTGATTTCTACGAATGGGAGTAGTGGCAACGAGGCAGAACAGTCTAGGTTCATAACTCTTAATCAGAATTCCATTAGTATCATGTTCCGACTAGAGTCATAAGAAAGTATGTAATATATGTAGTTTAAGTCCATAGTTAGGCGAGTTTATCATAGAGGTTAAGCAAGGGGGTACGAATACCTCATTATATGGTTCACCAAAGCTCAAAGTTTATCAACATAGTTGATAAACCCGGTTGGTCATGAATGTACTGAAATAAAATATAAAAAAACAAGTACAATTTGTAGGTGGAACTTAATTCGAAAGCCCGAGCTTCCAACGTTCTCGCATTAGTTGAAACACAAGTTCATCTAGACTTGGTTTAGCTTTCACACTTGGTACAGAAGAAAAGTAGAAGAAAAGAGCATAAGAAGATCTGTGAGCTAAAACTCACTTGAAAGACTAAGAATCGTCTGCCACGAACTTGCAAATTTGAGGGTGAGAATGAGAGGTTTCGGAAAGATTGGAGAAATGAAGTGGAGTATTATTTATAGGGCAAAGGTTGTTGTCAGAAGCGTTTATGCAAAGTGACTCTTTGTGTGAAGTGTTCACTTCGTGCGAAGAGGGTCCAGCTCGTATGGGAGTGTTAATTTGGGTTGTTTTTACGTATTTTAGCTATTTTCCGAGCATTCCAAGTATGAGTAAGAGTATTGCACGTATAAAAAGTACGGGTTTGCATAAAACACGTGTTAAAATGATTGATTGCATGTAAAACGTGTACATAAAAAGATAGGAAGTTTTGTTATGATCAAATCTTTGATTAGGAGATTGGAAAAATTCGAATATAAGTTTCTAAAAAAAATAGAATTACGGCTACACTTTCTAAGTAAGGAAAGTTCAGAGATGTGAAGCGTTACAGTAAACCTATGAGAGTAGTTGTATCTTTAACCTTCTCGATTAGTTGTAGTGTCTCTTAAGCGGTTATCAGGTGTTAATCCTAGAATGGGGAATAAGGAAACCTTAATCACAGGTGAAAATGTTGTTAATGATTTAGATCACGTGGCCATAGAGGTTGAAGGAGTTGTTAAACGCATGCCCAAGGATTTTGTCACTAAGTTATCGATCTTCATTATGGTCGAAGCACCTTCATACTAGTAGGTAGATTTGGAGGTCACACCGAGACCTTTGGTGAAACTATGCTTATAAGATAAGTGCCCTTAAATGCAAAGGTTATGGTAATGGTTCAAGGAGAGGGACTCTTATAAAATAAAGATTCCCCTAATGCATAGGATGAGGTAGTTGCTTAAGTTATCGCGTTCAACTGTGAGCCGACTAGTTTAGTCCCGAATTTTCCTACTGTCCTCTAGACAATGGGGTCAATTTATGGAACTCTTATTGTAGGGTTGGGTATGGTAGTGTATATATAAAGTTAGACTAAGGGTTTTCTGCCAGACAGAGTGATAGTATCAAGGAAAATATTACAGTTGAAGCGCAACGGATAAAGTATTATCTTACAAGGAATTTTTCAAACGCTTATGTCGAAGGGCTTGCATGGAGATTCTATTAGAGCTCCGATAAGGTTGACTTCTTGACACAATTTTGATGAGATTCTTAAGTTCACTTATGATTCTAAGTTGAGTGAAAATGAAAATAATGGATTTCCATAAATGGTAGATTAATAAGTCAGTAAACATCCTCAAATTGATAGTTGCATCTATCAATTGTTGAACATGTTTCACGATACCAGCTAGTCGTTGAGCGGGTTACGAGAACATATACTGATATTGGAAGTTTAAATATGCAAATAACATATTGGGGCCATTTATTCACACACTAGGTTTCACTAGTATTCACATGCACCACAAATTACTATTACGTGTGCACCCGTAATGATAGTTCACCTTGCATGCTCAGCCTAACTTCCCCTATGTTGTGTCAAAATGTCCCGCAGCTTGGGTTGCCGAGTATGGAGTGCTTCAAAACACGGAGGACCATCAAAGGCTTAAGCATCAACCCTAGGTTGAATAAACTAGGAGTTAAATTAGGAAGAGTAGTATAGGTTACTAGAAGAAGCAAAGTAATTGTTCTACTATTTGGGTCTCGGTAGGATTTGAGCATGCAATTATCTAGGCACTCTCAACTTCGTGGTCAATCTATCTTCCATAGAATATCGACTAAGACACGAATTCATGACTCGAATAGGTGATGACCTCCCTATGTCCACGGACTTCTACAGTGGTGTGTAGAGGTCCGCCTTCATGGGGTGTACCTCATGCGATACCCACTGGTTCAGGCTTGAAGTAGAGTAGAGTTAGTAAGGTCAGGGTATGGTTGCTGGTAGGTGGAAAAGGGACTCGGTTCCGATGAATCCAACTCCGAAGAAATATGTTCCAATGTTAGGTGTCGTCCCAAACACGGACCTGAGAAGGCTCACAATACCCGATAGTACCATTGGTAGTCTCATGCTGGTGTCTTCTTTGAGTAGGTGGTGTGGCAATAGGTGCAAATGATTGTGATGCGGTAAGCTCCTCTAGAGGCTCCGTCTCACGGCCCTTACAAGAGTCGATATTTTCTTGGCTACTCTACGGGTGTCGCCACTTGGGATTTTCTTGCAAAGAGATTGATATGTTCCTCATCAGTAGAGAGTGATGTGGATGATGTCGACAAACCCGCAGTTGCAATGTAATTTTGGATGCCATATGCCTATGCATATCATATCTGAGTGTCTGTGTATGTCATGTATAAGTGTCCGTGGTGGTGTATGACTAATGAGTGTCTAAGGCTATAGACTAAATCTATTTTCTAATGCAAACCTAGTTCACTATAACCCTTGGCTCCTTACCATTAGCGTTGTGAGTTAGTCATATATGTAATGCAATGAAGGTGTGAGTGTTAAGTAGGCATGAGTGTAGTGTATGCATGAAAATGATGCACCATGCAATTTGGAGTGTAATGTCATCGTAGTTTCTCAAAAAGGTTATAGTCTGGTTTTCAAAATATAAATTGGGTTCACTATAACCAATAGCTCTAATACCCATATGTCACACCCTCAAATTCCGCTTGCGGGGGTTTACCGCGAGGCGTATGACAAACCAGGATCCAGCCACTAGTCATGTTGAACATTTTAATAAAAGAAAATAACCAAGTACCACATTCAACATGAATAGTGAAAGGGTTTTAATAGTTGTAAAAACAAACAACCAAAGTCTAAGTTAAACAGTAGAAGCAAAAGTATGCCAAACATGGGAAACCCAACAGTTTTTAGCATATTAAAGAAATAGTTTGAATAACTATAATAACACTCCAATGTGCAGTGCAATGCAACAATCCAAGTTACCAGCCTTAGCGACCTGTGTGAGAACATACTAGAGGGGGTCAACCTAAAGTTGGTGAATTCACTAGTTTTAAATAATCAAGTTCTGTTTTAGAAAATGCACAATTCAGTTATATCAATTAGGTAGCTAGTCTGTTATCAAGTTACTAAACAAGGGAACCGAAGCTGACTGTTGTGTTTTGGTAGTCAGCTTCGGTTCCTTCCACCACGTCTATCACAAACGTGGAAATTGTGTTAGGTCAATGTTAGACGCCCAAGACTCTCATGTTTGACCACTTAGCACAAGTTGACCCGGCAACTCGTTGGTGACAAATTAGGTGATTTAACAAGGATACACATTCATGAAATCTAGTAAACTATAGTACGCATCACTTAACATGTATAATGACATCTAGTTAGGTTTCACCTCCTAAATGCACATTGCGTGGCCAAAGAAAAGTAAACTTTAATGTTATAAGAAAGTTTCAGCATATATAGTACAAATTCAGTTTTAGAGTCGGTGTGTGTATTTAAAAAAATACTAAACAATGCATCAAAATTATGAATATTTTTTAAGATTTGCCAAATAGTCTACCCGGGTTTGTGTAATTTTCTTGAATCCTGAATGTTTACAAAAAATTGATGAAAAATCCTACCTTACATAAAGGTCAAAAACGTCGTTTTCTAACCATTAAATTTAGAGGAAAATCTATGATAACCCAATCGTGAAAATTTTAATTGGAGTGTTGCACAAACTCCTATGAGTTCTATTGTAAAGGTTTTAGGTCCTAACTCCAAACACTGATCAAGTTATAATCCTCGTCATTGAAAATATTTTCTGATCAGAAAACTCAGTTTTACCCACTAACATTAAAAATTTGCAAAAACCTAGTTAGAGTTCATGAATAATTATCAACCTTTTTTCGATCATCTACACTTCCGTACATGATCCTAAGCTCAAGAACTATCCTATTCTGAATCAGTAAGAGCAGGTTATGATCAAAAAATTTCAGGAATTTCAGCAATAACGTTCTTACGGGGTCATCCAATGTCAAATCTTCAAATTCAAAAAGGTTTCTCTTGTTAGTAAGTTATGAACTAGCATGAACAAACTTGGTTCCTACATCATTATATACATCTACTAGCATACCTATAACATCAAACACAATCGAACCATCCTATACATGCATATATAAAAATCAAAGTCATCAAAGTTTCCTATTATGGAAAAGTATGAATAATCAGAATCTATGGTTTTAAATCCATGTAAAGTCATTCAATACACTCCTATGATCATAAAGAAACACTATAAATCAATTAATTTGTTTAAAATTGAGTTTGGATAAACTAGGGTTTTGTAAGAGTATAAAAAGATAATAGAATTCTAAAAAATCTTACTTTTCCTATGAAATCTTGCTAGATATTGGATTTTTGATGTTAGACACATCGAATAACGCAATCAATACCATTTATACAACCATACGTCGTTATCACCGCCACCAGATATGCAAACGGTCGCTGGAAACTCTCCGTTCACTCTGTTATGTTCTGTTCGGGACAATAAGTTAATGCATACAATTATTGAATACTCTTTATGTATACATGTATACCAATTGTATACATGTATACAATAAGTTCAGGCATTTACACAGAAAATCCACCAGGTATTACGGAGACGATGTCCACATTTGGCGAGGATCCGACGGTTCAAACTCTGGGAATTGTAACTTCTATGCTTCTAGGACACCCAAAAATGGGATTTTTCCTTCTTGTTCAAAATAATTGTTGATGCACTTTTGTGTCTGTCACTGTACGAATAGGCTAGATAGAGCGTGTGTTGAATATTGTATAGACTAGACACGAACACACGAACCAAGTGCGAACGACAACAGTTTTGTAGAGTTACCTTCGTACGAAGGTAAGCTACCTTCGCACGAAGATAAATATCTATATTCGCACGAGGGTAAACAGTGCCAATAAATAGTGTCGTGTGTTCATTGTAATGTAATTTTTGGAATTTCCGGAGGGGAAACGCTAGCGAAATTTCTCCAGGATTTCGCCAGCTTGACAAGATGTATTCTCTTTATGTATGAATGAATGAAGCTTCCGCTGATTCTGTTTCTACACCTTTCTTAATAACATTCTACCGAATTAGTCATATTATGCCCAAACTTTCATCTAAAATGTCGGATCACGAACCTTTAGTTGGTATCAGAGCTACGGTTATCACCTATGCTCATGAATTATGGACCTAGGAGGGTTTTAGATGTAAAACATCAAATAAATGAAAAATCCACGGACAAACAGTAAAATTGAACTTATAGGATTGTTAGAAAACCATGACAAAATCTATGGAAGAATCATCTTGAAATTCACAAATAAAGATTCTGGATCGAAAAACATGTTCATGGATTTACTTTACACGAAGGTACTATCTTCGCACGAAGCTAGGCGCTATCTTCGCACAAAGATAGATTACCACGAAGGTAGCTACCCTCGCACGAAGGTAACCTAGAATGCCAAAAAAGGCATTGAAAAATTTTGTTGATCGTATTGATGAGACGAATGTCCATAAAAAATTTGGTGATAGAAATTTTTTCGAGATTTTGATGACCGATACGGGATGTTTGGGGACACCGTTTGGAGCTTCAGAGATTAGATTTGATGATACGATCGAAAAATTTTGAAGATATTAGGGTAGTCACATATACTGGTGCAGAATGATGATCATTTGGTATAGTGATTACTAATGCGCCTAAACGTAAAATCCGCATTCGATGATAACTGATTTTCCAGATTTGAGGGGGAATTTCAGTGAAAAATTTGGTACGGTCAGAATTTGCAAAAATGAGGGGGAATAAAAATTTCACGAATATATGAAGATTCCGACATTTTTGAATTTCGTGACTATGCATTTATATTAGGGTGGTTCCGATTGCAGATTATCTGCGGATACTGAAGATCTAGATTCGTGAATTTGTGGTTACAGGAAGTTCAGAATTTTCAGATTGTAATACAGATTGATGCTTAGGGGTTAAAGGCCTAATCTTCGATGTGGGGTGGATGCACATAAGTCTGCTTATCTTTAACTCTGCAAGGCAAATGAACTGTTTTCTAGAATAACTAGCAGGAATTGAGTATGTTTTGTAGTTTCAGTTGCGTCGTTCTTGCGAAGTGGGCTATATATCTATTATTGTGACTGAAGAAGAAAAGAATGTGATTTTGATCACGGACGAATGTTTCTCAGATATGTGTTACCAGATGATTTGATTCTGATGAAGATTTGCTGATTGAGAAAGATTACCGATTTGCTGATCACTTATTCAGGACTATGCTTAAACGCGATTACAGAAATTGGAATTTCAGATTTCTGAGGGTATTCATTGATTTGAAGTTTACCATTGTGGTATTTCGAAGTTTCTATCAATTGTCGGTTAGGTTTTGAAGATCAGACGGTCGAGCATATGAGGATTGCGCTAAACCGAACTCAGATGTGGTTATTGTTGAAATAGAGAAGCTGCATTGATTAGCTTCAAGATGGTGTTTATTCGAAAAATTGTCAGTTATGCAAATCAGAGGAAGTCGGAAACCGTGCAAACAAATACCTGAAGATTAATTTTTGTAGATAACTATTTAAGTGGGAATGGTGCTTAATGATGATAATGCAAACCCGAATCATCAATTAAGGGGGAATTTGTTGACGCGTTCAACGACATCAACAGATACCTTGATTGAAGTTGCAGAATATTCAAACATGGCTCTCGTATTTCAAGATCAAGATCAAGCTTCGACAACGACATACAAGGGGGAAATTGTTGATGCACTTTTGTGTTCGTCACTGTACGAATAGGCTAGATAGAGCATGTGTTGAATATTGTATAGACTAGATGCGAACACACAACCCAAGTGCGAATGATAACGGTTTTGTAGAGTTACCTTCGTATGAAGGTAAGCTACCTTCGCACGAAGGTAAGCTACCTTCACACGAAGATAAATATCTATCTTCGCACAAGGGTAAATAGTGTCTATAAATAGTGTCATGTGTTCATTGTAATGTAAGTTTTGGACTTCCTGGAGGGGAATGCTGGCGAAATTTCTCCATGATTTCGCCAGCTTGACAAGATGTATACTCTTTCGGTATGTATGAATGAAGCTTCCGCTGATTCTGTTTCTACACCTTTCTTGATAACATTCTACCGAATTAGTCATATTATGCTCAAACTTCTATCTAAAACGCAGGATCACGAACCTTCAAGAAGGGTTGGGGAAGTAGGGTTGGAGGCCAAGAGTGGGTTATGGGATTAGGGTTGGGAACTTTCGTTTTTATAGTTACTATGTAAAGGTAGGATGGGCCTTTAAGTGGATTAAAAGCTCATATCGGCTCTTTTAACCAGACCGAACTAACATAGTAAGTTTTATATCACTTTTAATTAGCATGTTACTATTAAATAATTCTTGTTAAATTATTTTATAAAAATAGATTACACATAGGTACACGTAATAACACGCAATTTCACGAAAGTTCATGGAACGCGATATAAATCATATATAATCAACTAACACATAGTTTTTGCATAAAATAATATTAAATGTTTTTGATTGAGTTGTTATGTTAATTTTTCACTAACGTTCGAGGACAGACACGTTTGTGGGTCGGTAATTCCTAAATTACCTTTATGTGAGTATATGTGTAGCATAAACACACTTACTTAACGCTAACCAAGTGCAATGCATGAATGTATGTTGTGAGATAACATAAGTAGTGTTAACAATGTTAACCTGAATATCGGGTGTCAAATATTTTCATATATTCAAACCCGTATCCGATATTTTGGATACGAACATGGATATTTAAACTGAAATTCAAATTTGTAAAACAAAATAAAAAGTTCTGTTTTGTGTATGGATTAAAACTAAATTTGTATTTAAATTTCCAAATTTCCAACTTTGAAAACAAAAAAGATTCATAAATCCATATCCGAATCCGATTATTTACTATTTTTACCATATTTAAACTAAACATAGTGCTCATAAAAACATAATTCTCATATATTATATATTTACTATTTTTTTAGTTTTCGTATATCGGATAATCAGATTATCCGAAATTTTTAGAAATCAATATATGAAACCGAATCCGAAAATTCGGATTATCCGATTTTCCGATACTCGAAATTTCAGATATTTAAGATATGGATTTTAAATATTTCGGATTAGGTTTCAGATCCGAATTTTGTTGGACGCCCCTACATGTACCCACAAAATGATGTTTTTACTATATGTACCAGCTTTCTTTTTAAATCTTTTATATTCCATTTGATATATGAACGTATAGATCTGAAATACGAACATATAGCTCTAATATACGATAAATAAGTTAATGCATACAATTATTGAATACTCTTTATGTATACATGTATACCAATTGTATAGAAGCGTATGGTCTTGATATTAAAGGGGTGGCTAATGCAACCCTATCTATCCACTCCCCCTAAAACACCTTATTTGTAGCACATTTATCCTAAAACCTTCTTTTTCTTTTTCTTTTATTTAAAATTAAGTTAAGCTTAACACACAATTAAACTGTAAATTACTACATAAAATAAAATAAACAATTAAACACGCAATTAAAGTAAAATTAACACATAGATAATAATATCTAATGGAAGCCTAAATGTGTGGATTTGGAAATAAAACCTAGAACCATTACGAGTCTTCTTCTTCACTAGCCTCGTTAGAAAAAAAATGTCAAAAAATTGAACAATAAGCTTTTCCAAAAGCTTAATAATCAAGGATTATCGCAACAAAGGTTCAACGGTCTAAAAAGTTTGCTACCTGGTCACTCTACCTCACTCGGTTACAACCAAATGTAAACCCTACCCGAAACCCACTACCTGGGAAACCGGTGACGATTTTTCTGGTCAGATAGTTGTTCAATCTGAGTATTCAAGGCTGTGGTTAAACAACTGCAAACAATTTTGTATTGTATAAGTAAAGATAAATAACACAAGCGAGAAATCCTAATCAACATCTATTTTCAATAATAATCAAATGACTACAGAAAGTTTTACAGAAGATTGACTCTTCAAACTCCCCCTCAGCCTGATCACTAACAATTATGTTCATACAAAAGAAAAGGTGATGTATAATGATAACTAGATCTTTAACAAGTGAGATCTATTTATACTAAGTACGACTCTGTTTATGATTGGCTATCACCCTAATTGACATCTACATTCCTAAGAAAAAAGATTCCATAGATGTTGCAAACATGTGTAGGAATCAAACATCTGATCTAAGTATGCTAAAACACTATTAATTAAGTTAATATTGTTACATTGGGAAACATTTGTTAAGATATCCTTTGTTGCTTTGTTCCAAACATATGTTTGGCCAGATAGATGTTTGGTCTTCTTCATTAGACCTTTGCTTCAACAGACTTTAGGACTTGAACATACCTTGCTTCTTCATAAACAGTGGTTCCAAGGCTTCAAACAGATGTTAGCTGGTCTTCAATAGATGCTCTGATTTAGGTGTTCCAGATTCACTATCTTTGGGAGGACTCTGATTCAAACTTCTATTTATTTCTTGATCACTTGATCATGTTTTGCCTTTTGAATATCATCTATTCTTTTGTAGGTCCAACAGTCTCCCCTCGAACAAGTGATGCCAAAATAGATGTTTATTACATCAATTTTTATTCCTCTTTAACTTATCATTGATTTAGGCTTTAAATTACATCTCAAAATCTTTCAGGGAGAGAGTCATGTGCATCCCTTTCAAGTGGAAGACCCAACAGATCTTACAGATCTTCAGTTTTCAGTCTCATAACACTATTCATTGAAGTCTTTTTCACTTTTCCATTAGCCGTGAGTATTGTCAATTCATGGCTTGTTTTATTGGAATACCATTTTATAATTTTTAAGCTTGATGGATTTATTGGGACCGATTTTATTGGAAGAGGTGAGGGAAATTGTTTTCCTAAGAGTTGCCCAAGCAGCTCTTCTGGCTTGGCATCTGGATGCTCACACATGAGTTCATTATTAATTATTTCCTTCCTTATCTCATCTTCATATTTCTGTAGATATTCTACAAACATCTCCTTTTGTCTTTTGAGATAACTTCTAATAACTGAGGAGACATTCTTTGAAGACGAAAGTTCTTAAGGATTAACTAAAGAGCTAATAGGTACATTTAAGTCTTCATAGTTTAGCCTTTTGGGGACTCAAGGATCTTTAGCTATTAATTCTTCAAGTTTCTTGTAGCTTTCTTTGATTGTTGGCTCATCCTTAATTGCATTGATCCAATTTTGCTGCCACCATCTCTCCTTTCATTCTTCTTAGCTCAACCTTTTAACCAATAGGCTTTTTACCTACTTTCTAATTTGGAGGATTGGGCTTGATATCTGGATTGAGCTTTAGTTTCTCAATCCTTTCAATTTCATCTAGAAGGGCTTCTATAGTCCAACAAGTGAATTGAGCTCTTGTGGCTGTATGAGGCTTGTTTTTCATGATGAAATTCCAAGTAATCATCCTTTATAGCTTTTCCGAGCTCATGGTTGTTTACTAGTCCTTGTGAAGCCTTTTGACTAACATCTTTGTCAAAATCTTCTAATCTACTACCTTATCACTTTTTCCCTTGCTTTTAGCAAGAACTATGTCACACCATGCTCGTAGCGATAGCACATGCGTCTCACCATGAAAGGTTCTCATTGCATTCGATAGTGTAAACATGCTACATGATAAAAATAAACCACGATGCCATTGCCAAATGTTATATAAAATCACGACATAAGATTTAAGTATATTGTTTACAACACTTCCAAGTGTAATAAGTTCACAAAATGACTTTTAACAAAATATAGTTTTGTAAATCAAGGTTTTGGCTCCTATATCCCCATACGAAGGCGATATAT
Organism: Scalesia atractyloides; assembly: GCA_947069175.1. NCBI lineage: Eukaryota > Viridiplantae > Streptophyta > Magnoliopsida > Asterales > Asteraceae > Scalesia > Scalesia atractyloides. Next base: position 50,028,585 of record CAMTDV010000004.1, on the reverse strand, counting down.
GAAAGGCAAACCCTCCAAAAGTGGCATCGTTTCTTGGTTCCTTGCTTTCTAACCATGTAAAGCTTACTTTCTTGACATACAAGTTAAGTCAAAAAGTCAACAGAAATGTTGGTGAATTCATGTGTTTTGTTTTATCCCAAATAAATCTTTAAAACATTTGAATAGCTTTGTATTGAAAACTGGTATGCATAGCGTCTATGAAATTCGTGTATCAATAAATGCTTTGCAAGGAAATTAATATAGATGCCGACATAAGCAACCAAACCTAGACGATCTCTGTCGTTACCATGCCACTAATTCAATAGTGATCCCCGACTTTGGGACACAAAAGCACTCCAACAGGGTCTCACGGACCAGGAGTGGAGTTCGCCAAGACTCAATAGATCTACCTCTTTTGTTCCTCGATATGTATGTGTGATTAATGGCTACTAGTTTTTTTTCTACTTATACGCACATGATCTATGGTGATTTCATTCCCTAGTTTTCATACCATTGTGTAACATGTATCTCCTCCTAATTTTAAAAACAAAATATATTTGAAAGAGGGGACATGAATTCACAGTTGGGGTCCGTGCATGCTAGAAATCACTTTTGTATCCCTATTTGTATCCGACCTACAAGTGTTCTAATTTCGTTAAGGCACTTAGGTCTAATTGTTTGATCATGTACAAGTCTTTCATCATGAACCTTGTTAAGATTTGACCTTGTTTAGTTTGTTTGAAAACCCTTGTTTGTTTAGACACATTGGTGGTCGATTATCCGTATGATTATTTATGTATATTCTTCCTGTATATATTTGTATCCTTTTTTGTGAAAAGACCGAGGCCTAACCCATTGTATGTTCCCGTGTCCCACACGATTGTTTCGTACGTGTTTGTGTAATATTTGGGTCCTGGCCCATTGTATGTACTCGTGTCCCACACGATTGCTTGTACTTGTTTTTGTTTTACTATCTGGGGCCTAGCCCCTTGTATGTACTCTATCCCACATGATTGCTTTGTTTAGTGAAATGATATATACTTTTATTTTAAATATATATTCTTGTATCGTGTCATGCTTTCACTTATTTGATGATTAACACAAAATATATTTATTCTTTAAAATAAATATATTTTTTCTTGTTTGATGTTTGTTAAAAATGATATTTTAAACATTGTCTTGTATATTTATACATATATATACATGTATCCAAGTGTGTGTGTATATATATACACTTATTTCTAGACTTCTTGAATAAGTACTTGTGTCGTATTTGTACGTATCCGTGTATACATGTATAATACTTGTAGGCTTGCATTCACCTAAGTGTGTTATGGCATTTGTAGACACGTATTTATACGTATATGTATACATATATACTTGTATTTCTTGGAATATTTCCACACTTAGTCTTTTATAAGTTTTTCCGAAATTACATTCTTGTGAATATATCTTAAGGTTTCTTAAAAATAATACATGTTTTCAATATCGTTTTTTTAAATAATTTTTACACTTGTTGAAATTATATATTCTTGTTACTTGTCCGACATTAAGTATAATTTACCGAGCGTTGTTAATATATATATATATATTTTGTATATATACTAAGTGTGTGTACTCAGTCATGTTTCATTCCTTGTTCTTGTAGGTGTATTATATTTGGTACCAGGTTATAGACCCATGTGTTACATGGGTTTGAGGATAGAAAATGAAAGCCTTAAAGATAATCATGGAGTTGATCAAGTTCTTTGGAAAAAAATGTGTTTTCAATTTATATAAGCTTGAATGAGTTTTTAAAAATAAATATGTTATTGTTGAGGTTGGTTGCGTTTGAAGGACATAACGATTATAAATTTTGAATTATTTTTTATATTTCATATTATTTATTGCATCACACATAATAAATAATAACTTTTGATATGGCCAAATATAACCCTAATATGAATTATACATACAAAATTACATAAAAAAATATAACATAACGATTATAAATTTTGAATTTTTTTCATATTATTTTATTGCATCACACATAATAAATATAACTTTTGATATGACCACATATAACCCTAATATAAACTATACATACAAAATTACAGAAAAAAAAATATAACATTACTCATTTTAAAAGATGCGTTTACGAAGTAAGAATTTTATTTTGATTACAAAAGACTTAGTATATTTCATTTCAAATTAATATTTTCTTATTTTAAAAAGTCTAATCAAAGTAGAAGATAAAATGGAATTAGTTTATGATCTAAGAATTAATATAAATATATATATAAATATATATATATATATGTTTAACCTTTGTGAAAACAATAATAACAAATTATTAAGATGATGAGATTTTAATTTTTGGTTACATCAAATAGTGATGGATGTATAATTTTTGGTGATCATATCTTCTTTTGATAAGTATGTTTTTATTTATTAAAGTGGGGATATTATATTAAAATATATGTAAGTAGATAATTAATGTTAATTATTAATAATACTGTAGATATATATATATATAATTCAATCATTTAATAGTATTTATATTAGTTTACTTGTTATTTATTATGGTTGAGGAAATATGATAAATTGTCATATGGCATTTTGGTGAAATCTTTTATTATAAGAGAATGCCATGTGACATGAAGATAGTATTAGATTAGATTTAGTTAGATATAATTTCCCATATTTTTCCACTAAATACATATACCACACAAATACACATCTTCCATTGTTTACAATATATATATATATAGGGTAAGGTTCATGCGAGAACCACCTTTATTGCGAGAACCGCGAGAACCACCTTTATTGCAAAAAAAAATCTAAAAAGAATCAAAAAAGCACTCAATATTTTTTTTAATATTTAAAAAAAACCGCTATATTTCTTACCCAAAAAAAGAAAAGAAAAAAAACTTTTTTTTCGAGTAAGAGTTATCCATGCACATGTGCATATGTATCATAACTTCGACAAATTCCGTAATACGTTATCAGTAATAGACAATTGCACTTTAATTTACAATACCATCCGTAATACACTACTTTTTACATTACCAATATTCAAAATACACATGTGTATCACTATGTATAACCATTATATATTGTGTTTTGATACAAAAAGTTTGTGATTTTGAATGATGAAGTAGGCCCATATACATGTTTTTTGGTTAGTTATATCTAGTAGTTGATGGTTTGGTTATAGTTGTCACTTTATGACATAATATGTTGATTGGATGGTATAAATGGTGATGATATACATGTAATAAAGTAAAAATATTGGTATTGATATTGTATTATAGATGGTATGAGGTAATGGTAATGGTATTGTATTATGGATGGTAGGAGGTAATGGAAGTGTATTATGGATGGTATGATAGATGAAAGAAAAAGTGTATTCAAAGTAGTATACCAAAACACCTTATTTCATGTTGATATATATAGATGCACATGTGCATTTCTAATATTGATAACGTAAAAAAGTAGTGTATTACAAATGGTAGTGTAAATGAAAGTACAATTGTCTAATATTTATAACGTATCACGGAATTTGTCGAAGAAATGATACATATGCACATGTGTGTGGTAGTGTATTATGGATGAAATGATAGATGAAAGAGAAAGTGTATTCAAAGTAGTGTACCAAAACACTTTATTTCATGCTGATACATATAGATGCACATGTGCATTTCTAATATTGGTAACGTAAAAAGTAGTGTATTACATGTGGCAGTGTAAATGAAAGTACAATTGTCCAATGTTTGTAATGTATTACAGAATTTGTCAAAGAAATGTTAAAAATGCATATGTGCATGGATAACTGTTACTCAATTTTTTTTATTGTTGACAAAATAGAGTTAATTTTTCAAAAAAAAAATTGGGTGTTTTTTAGATTTTTTTTAGGTATTACTGTTTGTGTTCACACTGGTTCTCGCGGTTCTCACAATAAAGGATGGTTCCTAACGGATCCTTCTTCAATATATATTGCCCTAAATATATATATTAATATCTATTTTAGATTTATGAAAACTATAGTTTACTTTAACTTACATTTTTCACCGAAACTTTATATAATCATGATTACTGCAGTTAATCTATTTTTAACCTTGTAAATCCTTGCTTAACCATGATTAATTGTAACTTGTATTTTTAGAAAATTTTGGCAGGATTTTCCCTAAAATATCATGAGTGCCATTTTTATCAACATCATCATAATCAAGTGCATCATCATAAACACTAATAAATAACATGAACATATTTTTTTATATTTTCACTAAACAAGCACATGAAGTTTATACAAAGATCTAAATCTTTTAAAACCATCCTCCATGTTCATCCATTTTAAAAACCAAGTTTATACTAAGCTTTTATAAATACTTTTAAAACCAAAATCATGAACATTATGTTTATGGAAAACTATATAACTTCAACATACTTTGAGAACTAATTTCAAGATCATCTAACAAGCACATGACAACTTTTGTTTATGTAACATGTTCATCAAGACATAATGTTTGCACATTATGTTAGATTTACTTTTTAACATCAACTTGTAAGTTTATATGTAATATTTTTCATGAACATCAACAAGATCAACACAAAATTAACACAAGACCACTTTATTTTGTTAGATTATGTTGTTTCTTTTAGGGTTTTCATATATTTTAACATGGGTTTCTTGATGATCAACTTGTACATCTTTGATCTACATTTAACAAGAAGAAAAATGGAAGGTTGTGAAAACTTACAACTAGCACAAAAGCTAGGGAAGATTCTTGAAGAAAGAAAAGAAGATGAAAGCTCCAACAATGTGCAAGACAAGCTTCTTGAATGATCTCCAAGTTTGGACCACCTTAGATCTACTTGAAAAGCCTTATGAAACCCTTAAAACTTCTAGTTGAAGTTTGAAAAGGAAGAGAGAGAGAGTGTGTGGAGAAAGAGACCGGAAGTTTAGAGAAAGAAGGAGAAAAGTGTTATTTGTATGTTTTGAAAGTGAAAGAAAGTGTGGTGAATAGATAAGGTATGAAGTGAGGTTATTGTCTTTCAATTATAATTATCAATACCCACTAAAGTCTCCTAGCTCATACTTTTTTATCTTCACAATTCAACTCAAGGGAGGGCCATGTGGGGCCTTCCCAAACCGTCCACACATGGGGGTATGGTGTTGTTTTTTATTAGTTTATTCATTTGTAACATGTGTTAAAATCATAAGTTGTAGATATTTTGCTAGTTGGTTTCAGTTACATGTTTAAGATGTAAAGGGTAGTAAACTAGTGTTAGGATATTAAATCATCTTTACTAGTTCACTAGTTTGTATTTTGATGGTCATTGGATGTTAAATGACAATAATTTCGCTTGCGATTCAACTAATGATCATTTATGAAGCGATGTTGGCTAATTTGTGTTTTGAATACCTTAGGACATATATAATGCCTTCGATATCAATCATGACAACTAACATTATCTCATGGTCACATATGTTTCTAATCAATATGAAATTGTAGTCGGTTTATTGAAATTGCAGTTTTGCAGCTTGGATTCGGACAATTTATTACTTATGTATTTTTCCGGAAGGTTATATCTTGTACACTTGTTTCCCCACTTAGGGTTTGGCATATGTTTGATGTTTGACATGATTTAATGTCCTATATGTGACGTTTCAGTGAGTACCAGAACCGTCCTGACATGAATAGTGTAACTAGATGATTTAGCAACGGTCTCTGTAATAGTTTTTATCGCATTGTGACGCAACAAATATGATCATGTGATATGCCAATGTAATGCATTTCCTGGGGATTTCTGGCTTATGAGACTCAATCATACTATAGTTAAGTCTAATGAACATAATTATATAGTTAGTTGTACAAAATTACCTGATAAATTGCCATTTGTCACAAGCTATTCTCTCAGCCTGTTTGATCTTTAAATCCAGGTACTCTTTGACATTTGTAGGCTTTATCTTCAAGGGATGGAAAGGTAAGTTGGCTTATGTCAGTTGTAGAGTAGAAAGATTGTATTTCTTTTGATACATTTTCTAACTCTAATGGGCCAAGTATGGTGATGGGTGGTTTTGTTGGTGGAGATGTAATGGTTAGTGTTGTGGTAGTTGTTGTAGACGGTTGAGATGTAATGGATAGGATTGTAGTGGTTGTAATTTTGATAAGTAATGCATCAGGAGTTTCTTCATCATCTTGAACAATGGATTTTGTTCTCCTGGTTCTGGTTTGAAGTGTTGGTATTTTTGTTAGTGGTTGTAGAAGTTTTGTTATTGGTTTTCTTTTGTGGATGAGAAGTCCTTTAGGGGACTTATGTGTTGATGGTGGTGGTAGTGTGGTTGTAACATATGTTGTCACTTTTCTAGTGTCAAAAGATGTTTGGGTTATGGGAGCAATGGTTTGGGCAAACAAGTGTTTGGATAGGAGTTAATGGTTTAGATAGTAGTTGATGTAGTGCTTTCTGGAACCTTTGTTGAAGATCCTTGATTATCTTGGATTTTCTTCCTTTCAATAATCTCTTGCACTGTTATCTACATATTTGTTTCCCTTGTGTCTCTCCTCTTCTTTTTTTCAAATGCCTTTGCAATTTCTTCTTGCATGGCCTTGTTGGTAGCAGCTGTGTCAGACCTTTTTCCTGTTTTCTTGACAAGAGGCGAGAGATTTCTCATTCAATCTCCCTCCCACTTTTTGGCAACATCTTTGATATTTGGGTATAATAAGAGTTGTACCATTGTTTTCAAGGATAACGTCTTTGATGACCTCAACCTCTGCTTGAGTATCTTTGTACTTAGCATCCACCATTATATGTGCTAACTCCATTTGCATGTTTTGTTTTTCTTTTGCAGCTTGCGTTTGAAGGTGAAGGTACATCTGTGCATGCATCCAAATTTCTTTTGCAACATCTGCATTTGATGGTAGAGGTCTTGAGTTTTGTACCAAAGTCTTCATCATGTCTTTGATTTCATCAACTGTAGATTCCAACTTAGTTACTCTCTCCGTCAATTTTGGATAGTTTAACCCATCACCTAACTTAGTAGGATCATCTGAATTCCTACCAGAGGTGGTTAAATTGGTTTCGAACCATATGCCCCTTTTTCTTGATACTAGGGACTTCCAGCTAATACAAAGATTACATTTGTACAGTTGTTGCCTTCAAGGAGGTCTTAGATATGTAACTATTGTCCAATTCTTAGATTGCTATCTCTACAACTATAGTAGCTGCCTCACATGAAAAACCTTCAAGAGTCCATTGAGACACAAGAGGTGTCACCTCCTCTGCTTGTGGGCTAGCAATTATTTCTGAACTTTCCCTAGTTACTTGTTAAGGTATACATTATGTGATCTTTTGTTGAGAGGAACTAGGTATGTGCAAGTCAGTGTTATCAATAGTATCAAGCAATTTTTGGAATGATGATGGGATTGTTTTAGTAGGTGGTGGAGCGAAAAGAGAAGCAGCCCTAGGAGAGGGGGTTGAGAAAAGATATTTAAGTGAATCTTCTCCCTCCTGATATGGTTCCCTATGCATACAACACTATTATTTTGTGAGGATAAGTGAGGAGTTTAGATAGGTAGAGATGATTTCACATGTTGTGAGGAGTAACAACCCCTGCATTTGTGCTACGACGGGTACCTCTGGCATCTCAACCCTCAAAGATACCTTATTTTTGGTTTTTCTTTTGGATTTAGGGATAGTAATGGAAGTGGTTCTTGTGGAAATTTTTGGTGTGTATTCCATAGTGTTGGGTTGCACTGTGGTCACCAGAAGCAGTGGGCTCAACAGCAGATGTTGTAAAATCTGTTGCTTGGTTTTGTAAAACATTTCCTTCACTCACATTTTCTAGATCATTGGTTATCATGCGGGTGAATGTTTCATTTGGAAGACTGTTTATTTCAAGGGCTTCACCTTGATCAAAACTTTCTTGTTTTGAAACTCCTTTTAGGTAGAAACTCAGTAGTCTTGGATATAAAAGAAAGGACTGTCGGTATTTCTCTTGATTGCTTTTATGTTTTCCACCATATCCATAAACAGTGTTTGGGATGGCTTATAATATGTGTTTATCAAAATTGTGTATCTCAAGTAGGAGTTTTAGAGGAATTTCATTAAAAGTTGTGAACTTAGCAGACATGCAACAAAGAGTGTATGGAAAATAATTTCATATCTGGTGGGAATTTTGGTTTAAAAAGTATGGCTCCCACCAGTTGAGCTTCATATCCCCTTTCTGTGAACTCATGTTGCAACTCATTATTAGGGATAGATTCCATACCTGCCATTACCTGTAGATTGAACGCTAAATTGTGGAGTTATCTCAACGTGTTCTCCATTTATGGTGGATGTGATGATGTAGGGCTTTTAGTTTTGAAGCAGAAAATATGCTTTTGCCCAATATTCTTGGAGGGTGGTTAGATAAATTGTGGCGTTTGCTGTGAGTAAGTGATAGTATTTTGATGATGTGATAATGTCTAAGATGGAGTGGAAATCAGTGTTCTTGCCATATTTGACAAGATATGACAAGTAGTTATGAGATCATTTGAGAACAAGGGCCATGGTGAAATTAGGTCAAACCTTTTGAAAATCTTCTGACCAGATAATCTTTTGACTGTAAACGATAATTTTGAATGCAATTTAGAGTTTTTCTCTTTGGAAATGCTTTGATTTTGATAAGTTTTGATTATGGATGTAAAATCTGATTGTCATGGGTTTATATAGGGTAGTGTGGCCATTGGTTACTTTTTGAGTTACGTGGCCAACTGCTATTTGTTATGGCAAAGCATCGTTTAGAATGTGGGTCCCTTTGAAGAAGGAAGATAAGGTCTGTTTTCAAAAAGTCTGTTTGAAACCTCTGTTGGGAGACGTTTGGATGACCAAATCAGTGGTTGGTACATTTGTTTGACTTTTGGTCAATAGATGGATGGAAACCCATGTTTGAAACCTCTGTTAGGTTAAAACAGAGTTTTAAATGAAAATTGTGGTTGGTTTTTTAAAAACATTGGTTCTGTTTGACTTTTGCTTGTCAAACTGTGGATAAAGAATCAGTGGTACTTTGTTTCAAACAGTGGTTAACAATGGTTAAACAAAGTTTGGAACCACTAAAATAGATGTTTCACTCCTTTGAAGAGAGTTTTATTTTTAGTGATATTTTACAATCTTTTCTTGATTTACAAACTGCAATTTTTTATTTTCTTGATTTAAAAGCAACATATTAATGTTACAATTTCCTTTTGATGAGTTTTTCAAAAATATGTTTCTTTCTTTTATTCAGATAATGATATGTGCTAAGGAAACCTCTGTTTGCACTTTCAAATTGCCAACAGATGTTCCTTGCAGACAATGGTATGGATCAATTTTGCAGATAATCCAAAGCATTTTCTACTTTGTATTTGATGTTTTCTTCCAGTGCATCAGCTCTTTGGGATGGTCTTTTGTAACAAGTAGCTTTTGAACCATCTCAAACAGTTGCTTTTGACCCTCTACAAGTACTTTTACACTTGGATAAACTGTTTTTGACCATTTCCAATGAGTTGATCATATCCATGAGGATGTCTGTTGATTCTTGGATTTTTGGGCATGTGTACAAATTCATCATACCTATAAGGTACTCTGGTATCAGGTGATTGCCCATAGCCTCTTGGAAATGTGTTGTGTGGTGCAGCAGATACTTGACCATCCCTGTGTGTAGGGTAGTGGTTCAAGCTTTGTGTGACTAGACTCAGCCCTTTTGGGAAGTGGTTGTGAATCTCTATTAATAGGGCCATCATCCCTTTTGAAACCCATTTTTCCTTTTAACCTATGTTTGTTGATATCATAGGGTTTTAAGAATGAGCATTGTTGGGTCACATGGTTGATTGTTCCACAGATGGTGCACCCAGATGTTGACTCACATATATTGTTTTCTTTGTTAATATCATATGCTTTTAACTTAAAATAGTCTTTTGTCAAATGAGAGTTGGTAAGCTTTCCCGTTACCATTATCTCTTTTTCCAGCATTAGATGTTTTAACTTCTGATTGAGAGTTGGTAATAGGAACGATTTTTATCTTGGGTGGCTTGAGACCATCTAGGTTGGTAAAATCAACTGGTTTGAACTTTTCGAGAACATTTGATTCATATGACCATGTGGGTTTAAATTCACATTTTTTGTTTATCAGCCTGAATGGAACTTTGTGGTTTTTCAAGAATAATCTTTTTACCACTAGATTAGGCATTCAGAGATCTTGATTTCTTCACAAGTTGAGTTGGTTGGAACAACCTCAACCATTTCTGAGTCAATGGAACTTTGGAAAGTTGTTCTTGATCTTCCTGAACCCAACACCAAACTTCACAATGCTTTTAATTTGTTTTTTTTAAAGCATCTCATGACAGTTGCAAGATTCAACCCATTTTTCATAGATAATCTGAGTGGATTCCAACTCCTTTTTACAATGTTGATATTTTTCTATTATTGTTTGGAGTTAGTCCTTGCTTATAGTTGTTTCATGCTTAAGACTGCTTATTTCTAGTTTTTTTTTCAATCATGTTTTAAACCTTTTTTTCGTTTTTTCAAGAGCTATTTCACCAATTTGAACCTTTTATCTTAGGTTTTAATTTACCTTTTTAACATTTGCATATGCTATGATACATCTGTTAGAACATAACTCTTTGAGAGTTTGAGGTGTCGCAACCCTCGAACCCCTACCCCGAGAGCGGGAGCCGCGAGACACAGAGCTGGTGATACCGGTGTTTATTAATTTGGCAGTGGAATTATAACATCAGGATCGTAGTTAGGAAATAATTGATCAGAGTTTCAAAACACCAAACCTTTATATTACACAAAATGGGATAAAACCCAAGTTTCAATTACAGTACAATTGTAGGGATAAAACCTGACTTATGGAAAACATAAACTTCATTTATTTAGGTAACTTTTATAGCCACTTTTCTAAGCCTTCGGTGCTCTCCAGCTGGCTTCTATTAGCTTCACATTAAGTTACCTGAAACACGTTTTAAAAGATTTTATCAGCAAGAAATACTAGTGTATACATTCCAGTATAATCAAAACAAGTTTTATAGCTTTACAGTTATTGAGAGCATCCGCATTTACAATGTTTATATCTACAGCATTACCCAATCAGTACTGTCACTCCTGACTTGTGGGTCATGTTACCCATTGGCAAAAATCCATTTGTCCAACGGTAAGGGATTCAAATTTCGTATACAAAACCCCAACATACCGACAGTAATTATAGAATACATATACTCAATCACTGTTAAGCATAATTAAAATATTTTGACTCACAAAAAAGTTTACAAAAGGAGAATATACTCACTTTGAAAACTTAGGTATTCCTACAGAGTTCCTGGTGAAAATTCTTGATTACTTCCTAGAATTTCTATTTAAAACATACAATGCACATGCGTTGGTAAATTCACCTAGGTCACTTTAGCCATACAACCGAGACAGAACCCCAGCGTGCGTAGTCAGGCAGGGCCTTGACATGCGTTGGTGGGTCCTAAATCAATCGGGTAGGATAACCATACAGCACAAGATAGAACCACAACGTACTCAGTCGAGAAGAGCCTTGACATGTGTTGGCAGGTTCTAACTCGGGTAGGGTAACGAATTAGTGATTAGGGGTTAAGATACTTACAGCAGGCAGCGCTTCGCAGGTTTAGGGGGGATTTTGACAGAAACAGAGAGTAGAGGGAGTATACGTTTGATTTTTCCGATCGAAAATGAGCAACGAACTTCGTCCCAGGTTGTTCTTTATATACCCGATTTTGACATCTCCCCCGCGTCGCGGGAGAGTTCAGGAAACCCCTCGCGTGGCGTGGGGGAAGCCTACATGGCCTAGATAGGCTACGTGCATGTATAGCCTAGCCAGACGTCGCGAAACAGAGACACGTCACCTGAACGTCTCCCGCGCGTCGCGGGAGATGCCAGGGTTTCTGGCGAGTGTCGCCTGAGACGTAGGGTCTCGTGGTGCGTGTCCGGTTTGCCAGTTACGGCTCGGTTTGGAGTGTTTTAGAGAGTTGTTACATCCTCCCCACCTTGATTTAAATCTCGTCCTCGAGATTCACTTGAATAGGTGTGGATATTTTCTTTGCATTCTGACTCTAGCTCCCATGTATATTCTGGTCCTCTCTTTGAATCCCATTTAACTTTGACCAGAACTAATCTCTTGTGCTTGATATTCTTGATCTTTCTACCTTCAATCTGAATGGGTTTCTCTACAAATTTAAGCTTCTCGTTAACCTCTATATCTTGGAAAGGTATTACCAATGATTCGTCTGCTAAACATTTCTTGAGATTACATATATGAAACACATCATGTATTCCTGCCATTTCCTCTGGCAATTATAGCTGATAAGCTACGGGCCCTATTCGTTTGATAATTTTAAAAGGTCCAACATACCTTGGGCTTAGTTTTTCTTTCTTACCGAATCTTACAACTCCTTTCCATGGTGAGACTTTTAATAGCACTTTATCTCCAACTTGAAATTCCAAAGGTTTGCGTCTGTTATCTGCATAACTCTTTTGACGATCTCGAGCTGTTTTCAGTCTTTCCTTGACTTGGATAATTTTGTCAGTTGTTTCTTATATAATCTCAGGACCTGATAATTGCTTTTCTCCAATTTCTGCCCAACATACTGGTGTTCGACATTTCCATCCATAGAGTGCTTCGAAGGGTGTAGCATTGATGCTGGAATGGTAACTGTTGTTGTAGAAAACTCTATCAAAGGTAAATGTTCATCGCAATTTCCTCCGAAATCAATTACACAGGCTCTAAGCATATCTTCCATTGTTTGGATTGTCCTTTCACTTTGACCGTCTGTTTGAGGATGATATGTTGTACTTTGATTTAATCTGGTTCCCATTGCTTTTCGGAAACTTGTCCAAAAATGCGAAGTAAACCGGCTAACCCTGTCAGACACAATGGACAAAGGAATTCCATGCAATGAAACTATTTCATTTACCCATAATTTAGCTAGCTGTTCCATACTGAAAGTTTCTTTTGGTAAGAAATGAGCCGATTTGGTTAATCTGTCTACAATCACCCAGATTGTATCATTACCTTTTCGTGTCCTGGGTAGTTTGGTAACAAAGTCCATTGTTAATAATTCCCATTTCCAAATTGGCATTTCCAATTGTTGCAATAGCCCTGAAGGTTTCTGATGTTCAGCCTTAACCTATGAACATGTTAGACATTTAGCAACGTAGGTTGCTATATCCTTTTTCATACCTATCCACCAAAAATTGTTTCTTAAATCTTTATACATCTTATCACTTCCAGGACGCATTGTATACTTAGTCTTATGGGCTTCCTCTAAAATTCGAATTCGCAGGTCTCCTTGAATAGGAATCCAAATTCTTTTCTTATGGAATCTCCAAACTCCATCGGTTCCTTTTTCTAATTCCTTAATCATTCCTTTTAATCCTTCAGCATCGTCCTTGATGGCTGTTTCCTAGACTTGTTTAATTTGCTCATTTAAATCTATCTGAAGATTTAGTCTAAGAGAGCGTACTCTTTTCGGGTTCTCATGATACTTTCGACTTAAAGCGTCTGCTACTATGTTAGCTTTTCATGCATGATACTGGATATCACAATCATAATCACTAAGATTTCCATCCATCGCCTTTATCTCATGTTTAATTCCTTTTATCCAAAAACATATCTTAAACTCTTATGATCTGTGAATATCACAAACTTACTACCGTAAAGATAGTGTCTCCAAATTTTAAGGGCAAAAATTATTGTTCCTAATTCTAGATCATTTTTAGTATAATTTTCTTCATGCTTCTTGAGTTGTCTAGAGGCATAAGCAATTACTATTTGACGTTGTATTAGCACACATCCATATCCTAATTGAGACGCGTCACAATAAACTATGAAGTCTTTAGTTCCTTCTGGCAACGCAAGTATTGGTGCGTTGGTTAACTTGTGCTTTAAAATCCTAAATGCTTCTTCCTGCTTTGGTCCCTATTCAAATTTAACTGATTTGCAAGTTAGCTTGGTTAATGGAATGGCTATTCTAGAAAAATCTTGAATAAAGCGTCTATAATATCCTGCTAATCCAAGAAAATTTCTTACTTTCGTAGGCGACTTAGGGACTTCCTATGTGGTAATCGCCTCGATCTTTGTGGGATCTACATGAATTCCTTCATGGTTAACCAAATGTCCAAGGAATTGTACTTCTTGTAACCAGAATTCGCACTTCGAGAATTTAGCATAAAGTTTTTCCTTCCTTTGCAATGACAGGAGTATATGCAAATGCCCTGCGTGATCTTCCTTACTCTTAGAGTAAATTAGAATATCATCTATAAAGACAATTATGAATTTATCCAGGTATGGTTTACATATCCTGTTCATCATGTCCATAAATGCAGCTGGGGCATTGGTTAAACCAAATGGCATGACAGTAAATTCATAATGACTGTACATTGTTCTAAAAGTTGTTTTAGGAATGTCCACTTCCTGTATTTTCAACTGATGATATCCTGAGCGTAAGTCGATCTTAGAAAAGAATCGGGCTCCTTGGAGTTGATCAAACAGATCATCGATTCTCGATAATGGGTACCGATTTTTAATTGTAACCATATTCAATTCTCGGTAGTCAATGCACATACGCATTGATCCGTCCTTCTTCTTAACGAATAACACCGGTGCTCCCTAGAGTGATGAGCTAGGTCGTATGAAACCCTTCTCTAGTAATTCGTCCAGTTGTTTCTTCAGTTCCTGCATTTCCGTCGGTTCTAGGGGATAGGGGGCTTTGGCATCAGTGCTGTTCCTGGTATTTGGTGAATTCTAAATTCAACCTCTTGATCTGGCGGCAATCCAGGAAACTCTTCTGGAAAGACATCAGAGTAATTTGATATTACAGGAATATCTTTTAATTCTTTTCCTTTAGTGTTGATGATTATGGAAATCATATACACCATTCCTCCTTTTCGTGTATAACTTGCCGCTTTCATCACGGAGATGAACTTTGTTAACCTTGTCGACTTATCTCCCTTAATTGTGATCCTTTCGTCAGCTGGTGCAGTCACTTCCACAGATTTTTTATCACACAATATTCGTGCCTGATTGGTTACCAACCAATCCATTCCTAACACGACATCGAATCTGGCTAGATCCATTGGAAAAAGGTTAGCAGAAAAATTTTGACTTAAAAGTTCTATCTTAGCTCCCTGCAGGATTTCGCTTATTTTGATAGAGGATCTATCTTCCGTCTCCACCAAACAGTCTTGGTGAAGTTTAGTTAATGGTTGATTAAGAAAATTGCAGAAGGAAGTATTTATGAAACTTTGGTTTGCACCAGAGTCAAATAGTACTTTCGCATAAACATCATTAACTAAAAACGTACCGGCAATCACATCCGGAATCATCTTGGCTTCTTCGGCAGTCAGCACGAACGCTCTGGCAGTCTTCTTGGGTCCTTCCGTCGTCCTTACTTTGTTGTTTGCCGCTAGAGCTAGTTTCGGGCAGTTAGTTTTAATATGACCGGCTTCTCCACAATTGTAGCATAGCCTATTATTAGGTTTCTTTCTGCAGTCTTCTTCTTTATGCCCTGGGAATTTGCAGAAATTGCAGTATGCAGAGCATTTCCCGGAGTGCTTCTTTTTGCAGTACTTACATAGGGGTGACGAAGAACTTGCCCCTTTTCCGCGATAGGAATTACCATAACGTAGTTCCTGAGTAATCTTTTGAGCTAGGTTCCTTTTCTGGTTTTCTTCTTGCGTACGTACCAATTCATCCGTCAAGGTGTTTGCTAGTTCTACTGCTTCTTCAATAGTTTGTGGTCTAGCTGCCTTAACCACATGTCTAATTTCACTGATTAATCCCCAAATGTAACGGGAGATTAATACTGGTTCTGGTGAGGCCATGGTTGGTACAATCCTTGCATATTCAAAGAATGTGGTGGTATAATCTTTGCAATTTACCCCAATCATTCTATGATTTAGGAACTTATTAGCAATCTGTTCCTTTTCGTTAGGAGGACAAAATTTTCTTTCAACTATTTCCTTAAAGTTGTTCCATTCCATACTGTAAACCCTGTCACTTCCTCGAGACTGAAGAATGGTATTCCATCATTCTAAAGCTGCATCTCTAAAAAGATTAGAAGCATACATAAGGCACACTTACTTATTTTTAAAACTGCTTCTGTCTTTTCTATCCAGCGCAAGGCTGAAATAGCTCCTTCACTGCCTGAGAATTCTATCGGTTTGCATGATAAGAATTATTTATAAGAAAAACCATATGAGATGGTTCTTCTTTTGGAACAGGAGCTTGAATTAACAATTCATGATTTCCGTTCATGCTATGATTTGGTTCAGAGCATACGCGTTTACTTCCGTTTCTGGACTTATCGTTTTCTGCCTTTTTAATAGTATCGATAATATAGGGCATAGCATCTATGATTCCTTAGGCTACTATGTGTTCGATAGCACTTTTATTCATTTGATTCTCGTTATTAACGTTATTTTGGATTTCCTGATTTACTTCGTCTGACAATTGAATTGTAAACATTTATCAGGTATGAATATCACAGAATAATAAATATCACATAACACAGTGAACCAAAATCGTCGAGCATTGCGACTTTTACTCTTTATATATATATATGCGTCTATTACAAACATAACTGAAATTCAAACATTAGTAACTATGCATCGATATATGTATATAGGTGGTATATAGTTTATATCTATTTTAGTTTTTTTCTAACAATGTAATGAAATACACACACATATATATACATATATAGTAGGTCGCGGTTGCTTAAAACTGCTTTTCCCGCTCGTCATACTTCCAGACGAGCTTCTCTCGGATTTGGCGAATTCGGTTTCCTTCCTCCACCAGTTCATATCCAAGCTGGCGGAGTTCTTCCACATGCTCCATGGGTAGCACTAGGGCTGGTACTGGTTCAGGGTAAAGTGGAACTGGTTCTTCGTAGGGGAATGGGTTTTCCAGTAATTGCTGTATTTCCCAATTTTTGGCCCACCATAGGTTTAGAGGATTTGGTGTTGGAATCCTGGGTTCCTCTTTGGGGTCAAAGGTTGGGATTGGAAATTGGTTCCCCTGGTTCTGGTCAAGATTCATGGGTTGGTTGGGAAATAAAGGAAGTATCTGTGGTTCTGGATTTGCTGCTTGGTTGAAATTAGGCTCTCCTCCTATATTTCCATACAAGTGGAAATTCACTAATTGTCTATCCAACTCTTTTTCCCATAACGGCCTAACTTCCAGGTTTTGGGTATTTCTAACTGCTATGGTTTGCTATTGGGCTTGTCTTAATCTTTTCCTCCTCTCTCCTTTGCCTCGACTAAACCAACCTCTCTTTTTAGGGGGAAAAGGTTCAACAGCTTTGGCTTTGAAAACAAAGATACCCTCGGAATCGGTAGTGGATCCAGCGGTTGACTGGGAGGTTCCTTCATCTGTGGGAGAATGAGGTAGGTGACGCTAAGCGTCAGAAGTACCCTGATCACTCATACTGTAAACTAAGAAAATTTGTCAGATTAACACAAAATAATCATAGAAGTTATAGATATTTCCTAACACAATAGGATAAAATTTAGGTATGTAAAAGAACACCTAAATGGCTTAAACCAGTGGCATGGCTCTGATACCACCTTCTATCGCAACCCCCGACCCCTACCCCGCGAGCAGGAGCCGCGAGACACAGAGCTGGTGGTACCGGTGTTTATTAATTTGGCAGCGGAATTACAACATCAGGATCGTAGTTAGGAAATAATTGATCAGAGTTTCAAAACACCAAACTTTTATATTACACAAAATGGGATAAAACCCAAGTTTCAATGACAATACATTTGTAGGGATAAACCCTGACTTATGGAAAACATAAACTCCGTTTATTTAGGTAACTTTTATAGCCGCTTTTCTAAGCCTTCAGTGCTCTCCAGCTGGCTTCTATTAGCTTCACATTAAGTTACCTAAAACGCGTTTTAAAAAGATTTTATCAGCAAGAAATACTGGTGAATACATTCCAGTATAATCAAAACAAGTTTTATAGCTTTACAGTTATTGAGAGCATCCGCATTTACAATGTTTATATCTACAGCATTACCCAATCAGTACTGTCACTCCTAACTTGTGGGTCATGTTACCCATTGGCAAAAATCCATTTCTCCAACGGTAACGGATTCAAATTTCATATACAAACCCCAACATACCGGCAGTAATTGTAGAATACATATACTCAGTAACTGTTAAGCATAATTAAAAAATTCGACTTCAAAAAAGTTTACAAAAAGAGAATGTACTCACTTTGAAAACTTAGGTATTCCTACAGAGTTCCTGGTGAAAATTCTGATTACTTCCTGGAATTTCTATTTAAAACATACAATGCACACGTGTTAGTAAATTAACCCAGGTCACTTTTAGCCATACAACCGAGAAAGAACCCCGGCGTGCGTAGTCAGGCAGGGCCTTGACATGCGTTGGTGGGTCCTAAATCAATCGGGTAGGATAACCATACAGCACAAGATAGAACCACAACGTACTCCGTCGGGCAGAGTCTTGACATGCGTGGCGGGTTCTAACTCGGGTTGGGTAACGAATTAGTGATCGGGGGTTAAGATACTTACAGCGGGCAACGCTTCGCAGGTTTAGGGGTTTAGGGGGAGGGTGTTTTGACAGAAATAGAGAGTAGAGGGAGTATACGTTCGATTTTTCCGATCGAAACTGAGCAACGAACTTCGTCCCAGGCTGCTCTTTATATACCCGATTTTGACATCTCCCCCGTGTTGCGGGAGAGTTCAGGAAACCCCTTGCGTGGCGTGGGGGAAGCCTACATGGCCTAGATAGGCTACGTGCATGCATATCCTAGCCAGACGTCGCGAAACAGAGACACGTCACCTGGACATCTCCCGCGCGTCACGGGAGATGCTAGGGTTTCTGGCGAGTGTCGCCTGAGATGTCCTGGTGGAATTTCTTCTTTTTTTGTGTCAGGTCTCGTGGTGCGTGTCAGGTTCGCCGCTTACAGCTCGGTTTTGGGTGTTTTGGAGAGTTGTTACATGAGGTGATACCTTAGAGGCAGCCATTTGAACCTGATTAGCATCAATGCATTTAGTGGAACTTTTGGTAGAGTTTTCTTCAATCCTAACTGTATTCTCTTGGTTGATCAAAAACAGATGTTTGACCTAAGCTATCAGTAGTTTTCTCAACTAAATTTTCACCAACAGTTATTTGAACTTGATCTTCTTCACATAAGATATGTCAATAGCCATGAAACAGAAACTTGCATGTTCACCACAATCATTTACCATTAATTCAAATTTTTTTAGCAAGCTACTCCAATCAACATAGTCTTGTCTAAAGAAGCTTAATTGATTCGGATATTGTAACACCCCGAAAAACAGGTTTGATAGCCAAACCACGTTAATAATAACGAACGGGCGAAATACCGTTAGTGGTAAAATTTAACGCGGTGAATATTAGGATTTAAATAAATAGTCCTAATATTATGTAAAAAAAGAAGAAGAATAAAAGTTTAGAGAAAACAAAGTTCATAAGAAGCCCAGGTTAACGGCACTTAAAAATAAAACGGGTTATAATTTCCTCGAACCCACTAAGTTAATTGGGAATGTTTAACCTAGTTAGGTAAAAGACATATTGTTGGAATTAAGTTGGTTGTGACATACTTCATAACTAACTAAAAATAGAGGGATTAAAAGTGGTAAACCTAAAACATAGTTAATTAAATTAACTTAGACACAAAAACACACACATAAGTGTGTTTCTGGTCAATTGAAAACACAGAGCCAAGGGAGCTCTTCTCAAAACCCTAGACTTCATGAAATCCCCCAAAAACAAGAAGAAAGTCGGATCAAAATCAATACCAAGCTGAAATAAGTGATCACTCGAGATAGGGGATCACAAGGTATGTTAAATTTTCATGTTTAGTGTAGTTATGATTCTATGATGAACACTCATAAATCGAAATTCTGTGATGCATGTTGTATGTTTAAGTGATATTGGGTTGAATCCATGTTTAGGAAGAAACCCTAGTTGAAAACTTGATGTATTAGTGTTGAAAACTAGGAATTTGATGAACACCCATATATGTGTTAAGTGGTTTTTTATAACAATGTGATGAACACATGAATTTGAATGTTAGATTGAGAAAAACTGATGTTATGATGCGAGTCTTGATATTGTTTATGAATGCTAGACATAAGGACTTGATTTTGATGATTGAAACTTGGTTAAAATGTAAGTCATGAACTAGACAAAAGATGTATAAAAATCTAGCCCGCAAGGTGTTTGTTAAAATGCCTAAGTGAAATCGCGCGTCTACTCGGTTCTATGTAGAACTTGATTAGATTAGGTATCCAGAGGAATGCCTAATAACATGATGAAACGGGTCTCACTTATAGATAAAACTCGTAGGTTTTGCGTAATGAAAGAATAAAGTGTCTTTGATAATCGAGAGCTAAGTTAACTTAGTGTTAATAAAAGCATGAACTCGGATTAAAGATTTGTAACACCCCGACCGCGTATAAAACAACTCGCGGCGGAAACGTCGGGGGGGGTCACGTTACAAATTGTTTCAAACACATGGTATTTAAAGTTTTGTTTTATTGAGTTAATAATTGACATTGTCTTAGAGAATTCGAAACAAAATACAACAACTATTTTATTTTTAATCAAGCTAAGGCCAGCATCCATCCTATGTGTAGCATACTTGATCATGTATTAGTACCTGAAACATATTTAAAAATAAAGTCAACATTGAATGCTGGCGAGTAACATAGGTTTTGTAAGTCAAATTCATGGCTTTGTATTTGTATTGCAATACCTCGTTCGACTACGAGAGTCGATAAGTGAAAATCTTGTAACCAAACTTGTAATAAATGTGGGTGGTATTGCAACATGTTTAACCCATTATAAAAGTTGGTATGATTTAAAAGAACGCTTTGTATGGTTTATATACCTTTAATTGAAAACCACTCGTGTCTTGTCTAACCCAATCCTTTTTGTTTTGTGTAAATCAATTGTTCGTATTTAATCGTCTTTGTGTAAACAAGTGTGGTCGTGTGTGAATACATTCAAGCCTGTGTTGACTTGTGTACCAAACCACCAAAGGGTTTATCAATTGCGCAGTTTTTTTCGTTCCCCAAATTTCCCCACAAACCCTGGGAAATTTGGTAACGGGATTGTCGGTCCTATGGTACCATAACATACTACCAGTCGGCTTGGCCAAAGTTAAAGAACATACGCGTGTTATGGATAACGCACCACCCAGTTTCACACATTATTGAAAACATATTGTATATATATATAAACCATATGCATTGTTTTGAAATCTTAAAAATAGTTTAGCACATATGAATCACCCCAAAACATTAAGAAAACGTAAAAGAAGGGACTATGTACTCACTTGGATTGTGCATGACTTCTTTAATTGTGTTTAGCAAAGCTCAAGTATTTCCTAATAACATACAATGCACACGTGTTAGTAAAATAACCCAAGTCACTTTAGCCATACAACACGAGACAGAACCCCAACGGACTTAGTCGGGCAGAACCTTGACATGTGTTGGTGGGCCCTAATTCAATCGGTTAGGGTGGCCACACTACACGAGACAGAACCCCAACGAACTTAGTTAGGCAGAGCCTTAACATGCGTCGGTGGGTCCTAAATCAATCGGGTTGGGGTGACGAATTAGTGATCGGGGGTTAAGATACTTACAACGGGGCAGAGTTTAGGGTTTTAGGGGGGCTCGGTATTTGAACAGAGCTTCGAGAGAGAAAGAGACGTCGATTTTCGATCGAAAATGTGTAAATGAACTCATCCCAGGCCGCCACTTATATACCGAAAGCTGGCTTCTCCCGCGCGTCGCGTGGGGAGACAGGAATTCTCCCGCATGGCGTGAGGGAGGTTGACCTGGCCCAGACTGCCACGTGTCCAGGGTAGGTATGACATGTGTCGCGACGTCTTGACACGTGTTCTCAGCCTCCTTTTTCTCGATTTTCGTGTAGGTTCTTTATTGCGTCTGCTCGGGTCTTGATTCTAAATTGTTTGGTTTTTAATTGTGGGTCTAATGAGGGTACTTTTGTGGATTGTTACATTGATTTGGACACCGGACTTGTATTATCGTGTTTTTGCCATTTTAACCCTTCTATCTTGTTATTTAAGCTATACGAAGGGTATTAAGACATATGTAACTTGGATATGGTTCCGGAAATGTTGTGAACATCATGTTGTTCGATCGTATCTTGTAAATAAAATACACAGTTTTATTAAACATGGTAACTGTTCAAAGGTACAACGGTTGAAATTTTGCAAATGTTACAGTCTCCCCTACTTTGGGGAATTTCGTCCCGAAATTGAATCAAATGAGACTTGAGAGAAAAGATGTGGATATTTCGCTTTCATTTGATCCTCTCGTTCCCAGGTAAATTAAGGGCCACGTTTGGATTCCCAACGAACTTTCACAATAGGAATTCGACTACGTTTGAGCTTCTTGACTTCACGGTCCATAATTTCCACATGTTTCTCGACGAAATGCATAGTATCATCAATACGAATTTCAGCAAGAGGGATGTGGAGGTTTCATTGGCTAAACACTTTTTCAGGTTGGACACGTGGAAGGTTGGATGAACATTTCCAAGTTCAGGAGGTAGTTCGAGTTTGTAGGCTGCCTTTCCTATCTTTTCAATGATCTTAAAAGGTCCCACATATCGAGGAGCTAGTTTACCTTTCTTTCCAAATCTGACTATTCCCTTCCAAGGGGATACCTTGAGAAGAACACGGTCACCAATTTGGAATTCCAAAGGTTTGAGTCGTTTGTCAGCATAACTCTTTTGAGGACTTCTAGCTGTCAAAAGGTTATTGCGAATTTTCATGATTTTGTCTATTGTTTCTTGAATGAGTTCAGGATCGGTGATTTGAGCTTCACCAACTTCATCCCAACAGACAGGTGAACGACTGTATCGACCATAAAGAGCTTCGAATCGAGCCATGTTGATGCTAGAGTGATAACTATTGTTTTAGGAGAATTCGATCAAAGGCATATGAGAATCCCAACTACCATGAAAGTCAATCACACAAGCTCTAAGCATATCCTCAAGTGTTTGGATTGTCCTTTCGGTTTGTCCATCAGTTTATGAGGTGCTTAGATTAAATATGGTTCCCATGGCAGATTGCATGGTTGTCCAAAAACGAGACGAGAAACAAGCATCACGATCTGAAATGATGTTCAAAGGAATACCATGACGAGATACAATCTCATTGATATAGATCTTAGCAAGCTTGTCAGTAGATAAGTCCTCACGAATTAACAAAAAATATGCTGACTTAGTTAGACGGTCAATGATTACCCAAATGGGATCATGACCTCTAGATGTGCGTGGTAATTTAGTGATGAGATCCATGGCGATGTTCTGCCACTTCCATACCGGAACTTCTGGTTGTTCGAGCAAACCAGAGGGACGTTGATGTTCTGCCTTGACTTTAATACAAGTAAGGCATTTGGACACGTACAAAGCTATATCCTTTTTCATACCCAGCCACCAATACTGGGTACGAAGATCCATGTACATTTTGTCTGTACCCGGATGGATGGAGTAACGTGACTTGTGTGCTTCGTCTATTAATAAAGTACGAAGATTATCTTGGTTTGGAACCCATAAATGATTCAAAAAATAGAGTAACCCATCATCTTTAGTTTCAAGTTGGAGTTCAAGATTATGTGGTAGTTCATTATTCATCAAACCTTGGGTTATGCAAGTACGTTGGGCTTGGAAAATACGAGAGTGGATATCTGATTGGAATGAACACAGTGAAGTTTGACATGTTCTTTGCGACTAAGTGTGTCTGCTACGACATTCGCCCTACCAGGATGGTAACGAATTTCGCAGCCATAATCGTTCAAAAGTTCGATCCAACGTCGTTGTCTCATGTTTAGTTCCTTTTGATTAAAAATGTGTTTGAGACTTTTGTGGTTAGTGAAAACCACACATTTAGTACCGTAGAGGTAATGTCTCCAAATTTTGAGAGCGAAAACAACAGCACCTAACTCAAGATCATGAGTTGTGTAGTTCTTTTCGTGGATTTTCAATTGCCTTGATGCATATGCTATGACTTTGTCTCTTTGCATGAGAACACAACCAAGGCCTGGATATGAGGCATCACAATATACAACGAAATCGTTATTGCCATCAGGCAAGGATAGAATAGGAGCATCACAAAGCTTTTGTTTCAAGGTTTGGAAAGCTTCCTCTTGTTTGGGTCCCCATTCAAATGGTTTATTCTTTTGAGTTAAAGAAGTGAGTGGAACCGCAATCTTGGAAAAGTTTGCGATAAAACGACGGTAGTAACTGGCTAGACCAAGAAAAGAACGAACTTCGGTAGGAGTAGTGGGTGTACTCCAATCCTTGATCACTGTGATTTTGGCGGGATCCACATGTATGCCTTGTCCATTGACAATGTGACCCAAGAATTGAACTTCATTTAGCCAAAATTCACACTTGGAGAATTTGGCATAAAATTGTTCCTTCTTTAGAAGTTCCATCGTTAGACGAAGATGATGTTCGTGGTCCGTTCGAGATTTTGAATATATCAAGATGTCATCGATAAAAACAATGACGAACTTATCTAAATAAGGTTTACCAACCCTATTCATTAAGTCCATTAAAACAGCAGGAGCATTTGTCAACCCAAAGGGCATGATAGTGAACTCATAATGGTCGTATCGGGTTCGAAAGGCAGTTTTGGGAATATCTTCTTCGAATACACGAAGTTGATGATACCCAGAACGGAGATCGATCTTTGAAAAACATGCTTTAGCCTATAAGTGGACACTCACCCCAAGAGTTCCCAGGTAAGAGTGACTGGTCCGATTAAGTGGATTTGTACGAACATTCTATCCTTATACAGAAAACTCAGGGTATAGGCACCCACCCTTCCAGATTGCACGTGTTCACATTATTAAAACCTAAACGTTGATGAGATTTTGAAAAACTTTTAAGGCTTAAAAGCCTAAAAATAAATCATCTAAGGATAGATGATGATTTCTTGTCAGATATTGGGAAATCTTGACTTTTAAGAATGAATGTGAGATTTTGTATTGTTTTATAATCACCTAAGGATAGGTGATGGTATTATATTAAAATCTAGACGCAAGATAACTTGCGTTAGGGTCCTAGGAAGGTTATAGCTAGATCAAAAGAGTTACTAATAACCTAATTCCCTAGAACCATGGCTCTAATACCAATCTGTAACACTCCGACCGCGTATAAAACAACTCGCGGCGGAAACGTTGGGGGGTCACGTTACAAGTTGTTTCAAACACATGGTATTTAAAGTTTTGTTTTATTGAATTAATAATTGACATTGTCTTAGAGAATTCGAAACAAAATAGAGCAACTATTTTATTTTTAATCAAGCTAAGGCCAGCATCCATCCTATGTGTAGCATACTTGATCATGTATTAGTACCTGAAACATATGTAAAAATAAAGTCAACATTGAATGCTGGCGAGTAACATAGGTTTTGTAAGTCAAATTCATGGCTTTGTATTTGTATTGCAATACCTCGTTCGACTACAAGAGTCAATAAGTGAAAATCTTGTAACCAAAATTGTAATAAATGTGGGTGGTATGCAACATGTTTAACCCATTATAAAAAGTTGGTATGATTTAAGAAAATCTTGTAGCCATGAATCTTGACAAAAGTGTTTCCTTTGTAAAATCGTGGAAGTAATCGATTTAAAAGAACACTTCGTATGGTTTATATACCTTTAATTGAAAACCACTCGTGTCTTGTCTAACCCAATCCTTTTTGTTTTGTGTAAATCAATTGTTCGTATTTAATCGTCTTTGTGTAAACAAGTGTGGTCGTGTGTGAATACATTCAAGCCTGTGTTGACTTGTGTAACAAACCACCAAAGGGTTTATCAATTGTGCAGTTTATGTCGTTCCCCAAATTTCAACACAAACCCCGGGAAATTTGGTAATGGGATTGGTCGGTCCTATGGTACCATAACATACTACCAGTCTGCTTGGCCAAAGTTAATGAACATACTCGTGTTATGGATAACGCACCACCAAGTTTCACACATTATTGAAAACATATTGTATATATATATAAACCATATGCATTGTTTTGAAATCTTAAAAATAGTTTTGCACATATGAATCACCCCAAAACATTAAGAAAACGTAAAAGAGGGGACTATGTACTCACTTGGATTGTGCATGACTTGCTTAATTGTGTTTAGCAAAGCTCAAGTGTTTCCTAATAACATACAATGCACACGTGTTAGTAAAATAACCCAAGTCACTTTAGCCATACAACACGAGACAGAACCCCAACGAACTTAGTCGGGCAGAACCTTGACATACGTTGGTGGGTCCTAAATCAATCGGTTAGGGTGGCAACACTACACGAGATAGAACCCCAACGAACTTAGTCAGGCAGAGCCTTGACATGCGTCGGTGGGTCCTAAATCAATCGGGTAGGGTGAGGAATTAGTGATCGGGGGTTAAGATGTGACATCTATGTATTTCCATCATCGTACTATTCTGAACGATTTTGTTATTTTATAATATTGTGTTTTATTCCAAGATTTGTGTATTTATATATGGTATTTCATATTTTCAATCCTTGTTCAATTCTGATCTTTCAAATCACTTCTGGAAGTGAAATCGCAAATTGTTACACAATCGTAACCTGTTTAACGCGACGTACACTCCGGAACAATGACATAAGCTAAACATGCCCTAATATCCTTTACATAACTTAGAAATAAGTTTGGAAGGGTTCGGTATGGCAAAAACATGCTTATTCAACTCCACGGGCTATTTTGCAAATTCTGCGAAACTATGCCGTTACGCATATTTCCTAATCCGTAACATGAACACCTGAAAATTTTTGTAATCATTAAAATCTAGTATTTTAATGGTTGGAATGCAAAAATATCATTCGTTACGCATTTACAGTCATTTGCGCGTTCGATACGATTTTCGTCGTAATTAACCAAAAACCGCAACCGTATGACCGAACGAACCGACACCCGGGACATTTTTGGACATATTTCAAGTTCCCTATGCTTTACCATCCTTATAAAGCTTTAAAATGAGGTTAACGGGTGTTAAAAGTGCCAAAATGCAACAAAACAAAGTGCAGGGACTAAACTGCAACTTTTGCAAACTGCTGCCTGCACATGGTCCTTACGGACCGTAAGCTTAGGACCATATGGTCCGTAAGCAATGCCTAGCATAGCAGGTTGCTTGGCAGCTTCTTGTTCATTTGCCTTGACACCTATAACCCGTTTTTACCACACTTCTCTGGTTGCAACACCTCACTAAACACTTGTAATGATCCTACAACATCTCCTAACACTTGGAATGATCTTGTGGCTTCAAGAAATCTATAAATACCCCCATTGTTGCAACCAATTTCCTTGCTCATTCACTCTTTCTTTCTCTCTTGCTCTACTTGGAGGCTTCCTAACTGAGCATTCTTATTCTTGGGGCTCTTCAAGTGTTCTCCAACACAAGTAAGTGCTCCCTCCTAGTCTTGTTCCATTTCTTTTAGCTTGTTTAAGCTAAAAGTCAAATAGTTTGACTTTCTGTTTGACTTTCAGCTTTGACCATTAATTGGTCAAGACAAAGTCCAATTGGACGTTGCAACGTGATCGTAATCACGATGGCTATGATCCTTAGCGATCATGCCTACTGATTTCCACGTATACTGGTCAAAGTGACGAGTCAAAGTTTCTGTCAAAAGTGCGCATTATGTGCATTTTACGATGAAAACATTTTTAGGTATTAAAACACTTTGCTTTGATATCAAATCAGTTTTCTAACTTAGTTAAACATGTTTTAACATGTTTAACTCGTCACTTTTAGTTTGGTGCTTGTTTAGGGTCGTAAGTCGAGCGGTCTTGACCACCGCTTTGACTTTCGAATCCGACCCGTGTGGTTGATCTTAGGATCCGACCAAACTCATATTAGTGACCATAGTTGTATAGGAAATAACCCTATGAGGTTATACCTTATGGTCATGTCGTTTGGTTAGCATTATGTTAAGTCGCTAGTTATGCCTTTATAAATGACCAAAACGCCCTTTTTGCGCATAAATCGACTTTAAGCATATGTAACATAATTTTTGACATATAATCTGATGTTACAACATTATTAAACATGTTTTAGCATATAAGACTTATCATAACATATATCTAACCATCCGAACACATATCTACACAAATGACATGTTAAAGTGGCTTAAACTACCTTAACGAGTCATAACGGGTCAAAAGCACTTAGGAGCCTTTCTAAATCAGAATGTTAACTTTACTAAACCATTTCATATGAGTTCCAACACCCATTTGGTTTATAAGGTTTCATTTTATCCGAATCTTCCGATTAAGGTCATGACATTAACATAGTTATCCGATATTAGGACTCACTTGATTTCTCCGGACTCTTGAACTTTGTATATCCATCTTGAACAAGTATACTTTTGCAATCCCAAGTGAGTACATAGTCCCCTCTTTTACGTTTTTCAAATGATTTGGGGTGATACACATGTGCTTACTCATTACTTTATGCTTTCATGTTTTCATGACATATATTTGCTATATTTATATAGTACACATATAGTACATGATTTCAATTATGTGTTGCTATGTATGTTGATTGAGCATGCTAGCACATTGATTTCAAAGATACTTTTGCGGCATATGTTGACTTAGCATATGAGCACATTGATTTACATTACATTTTTTCTATGTATGTTGACTGAGCATGCTAGCACATTGATTTCACGACATTTCTACTTCGTATGTTGACTTAGCATACTTAGTACATGGTTTAAAGACATTTTTCACGACATTGCTTACATTGACCATGACATTTGGTATGTTTAACGGAACATAATACATTCATTAACATTAATCACGCCGCTCGGTAGTATGTAATGGTACCATAGGACTTGATAAATCCCGTTCCCCGCTTCCTAGGTTTATTTGGAAGTAGGGAATGACAGAATCTGAATACATTTTTGATAAACCTTTGACTTGATAAGGGTTTATCCTGCAGTCTCAAGGCTTGAATGTATACGATAAACAAAACTCTGATAAATGTTCGTATCAAATAAAGCAATGGTTTTCAAAACATAACTTTTGATTTAAACATTTGTTTATTCAAAGACATTGTTTTGTACAAGACATTTGATTATACATGAAATTATTACATATGGTTTGAGTATAGACTTTTACTTGCCATACAAGACAAATGGTTATTACATTTCATTTGATATACAAGACATGGTTTACCTTGACATTAGACATTGTTTACACATGACAATTGACATTGGTTTAAATAAGACATAACTTGATGATTTTGGTAAGTGATTTAGATAACGAAATGTGTGTAATATAATAAAAGCATGGTGGATACGCCGCTGGTACTTCCTATATATAAGTGCTTTTATCATATTACATATCGTGGCGTTATCTAAACCACTTCGATAAGTACAAGACATGACATTTTTCACAAAACATGACATCTTTTACACAAGACATGATATTTTATTTCAAACAAGACATATTTATACAATTCATTTTCATTGGATATTTATTCAACTATGTATCATTTCTTTTAAACATTGATTTTCTTGTGATTTTATAAAAGAAAATACTTTATAAAATTCATGATTATTTTTCCGTTAAAACATTTATTTTAATTCTTGAGTCATGAATCCTCATCAATAAAACCTATGTATCTCACAGGCATTTTTATGCTGACGTACCTATTTTCACATGTGTTTCAGGAGCTAATGTTTGAGGTTGATTCAAGCGACACTTAGGATGGACTTTGGGCTTTAGTGACTTAAAATCTACAAGACAATAATAATGTTGTTATTTCGCAAAGACGATTAAATTTCCATTTTGTTTTCCTTTACTCCAAGACAATGTAATTAAACTTAATGTAATAATACAACGCTTTAATTACCATGGTTGTTGAAACAATACTTCTGTTACGACACTCCATGATGTTTTCGTCGCGGTTTGTTGTTTTACGCGGTCGGGGTGTGACATAAGATACTTACAACGAGGCAGAGTTTAGGGATTTAGGGGGGCTCGGTATTTGAACAGAGCTTCGAGAGAGAAAGAGATGTGGATTTTCGATCGAAAATGTGCAAATGAACTCGTCCCAGGCCGCCCCTTATATACCCAAAGTTGGCTTCTCCCGCGCGTCACGCGGGGAGACAGGGATTCTCCCGCGTGGCGTAGGGGAGGTCGACCTGGCCTAGACTACCACGTGTCCAGGGTAGGTATGACACGTGTCGCGACGTCGTGACACATGTCCTCAGCCGCCTCTTTCGTCCAATCGCACGTTTTTCTCGATTTTTGTGCCGGTTCTTTATCGTGTATGCTCGGGTCTTGATTCTAGGGTCTAATGGGGGTACTTTTGTGGATTGTTACATTGATTTGGCCACCGGACTTGTATTATCGCGTTTTTGCCATTTTAACCCTTCTATCTTGTTATTTAAGCTATATGAAGGGTATTAAGACATATGTAACTTGGATATGGTTCCGGAAATGTTGTGAACATCATTTTGTTCGATCGTATCTTGTAAATAAAATACACAATTTTATTAAACATGGTAACTGTCAAAAGGTACAACGGTTGAAATTTTACAAATGTTACAAGATTAGCTAAAATGGTGGCCTAAGAAGAGTGCTTACCGAGTAAATGGCAGAATGCCAACATGAGTTTGTCAAACCTAGTTGTTCAATCTCATATGTTATAAGTCGGTTTGACTTTTAAGTTTGACTTTTTAAAAGTCAAACCGACTTATCATAGAGTTCAGTAAGAAAAAGTAGTATAAAGGTTCATAAGGCGTAAACGTTAAGATCTAAAAGGACTAACCTAACCACCTTGTGAATATTAATGATAGTTTGACGCTTAACAAGCTAGGTGGAGGCTTGGGAAAGAAGCGGGTCAAACGGATTGAATACGCTGGAAAAAGAGCAAAATCGGATGCAAGGTAAGTAAAGCTTACACCCTATTTGTAAAATATGTATTTATTTATAGTTTATAAATACGACTATGGTTATATTCGAAATATGGCTCCAAAACGAAATGATACGGGTCGGAACATACCAAAAGATGAAAACCCATGTTTAATGGTAAAAAGGGGCGAAATGGTAATTTGGTCATGAGATGACATAAATAAAAATGGGTTTTCGAACGGTTACTTTATAAGTAAGCCTAAACGAATAAAAAAGGAAAAACGGTGATTTAGTCATGTATAAATGGATAAGAATTGAAGTTTAAAAACGACACCAAGTGGCATAAGTCATGTTGGGTTCAACGCATAAGAAAAGGGTTTAAGAGACATAGCTAAAGGATGAGAAATCCGAAATGAGTTAGTTAATGAAATGGTAAATAAATATCATTCAAATATAAGCACAAAATGTTTGGTCGTTTAGACCAAATGGGTCAAACGGTAATGTGGATACCATTTGACAAATAACGGCTAATAAGTGCTTGTCGAGTCTTATGCTCACAGGATAAAACGGCTTACGAATTACAAGTTCTTGAAGCAAGGTATTAAAACGGGTCAATACGTTGACTCGAGCCAGGTATACATAAATAAGATTATAGTTAAACGTGCGATTTTGGTCAAATATTTAGTGAAAATCCTTCGTCGTAAAATGAGGGACTAAAGTTGACCAAAACGCCCTTGATGGGTAAATCGGACAAACGACCCTTACGGGTTATTTAGGAACTTGTATTATGATCATGTAATCCTTAAATAAGTATAAAAGTTTTAGGCATAAACTTTCATGGGTCAAATTCCTATAAATGGGTCTTTTCCATAAAATGACTAACCCGAAGAGTAAAATTCGGAATAATTGGTCAATTATACTAAATCCACCAAGAAAATAGTTGTGGTGGAATGTAATTAGATAATTTAAATGTGGAAAAGTGATGTGTGAAAAGAACGAGCGAAATTTAAACTTAAGGGTTTAAATTCTCTAAACGGGTCAAAACGAATTACGCGCATAATATGGGTATTGGCCGCGTAATTTCACAAAAGTTATGAATCCGCGATAAAGGTTTTGAGTTAAATCATTAGTGTATGAATTGTGATTAACTAGAAACAAGTTTGTGATCTTTAAACATGAACGGGTCAAATGTGTTGAAATTAAATATAAAGCTGAGGGTTTAAAATCTAGAAAATTGTTTATTCGGATGTTGGATTTTAACTCCGTGTGATGGAGAATCAAATTACGTTCACATAGGAAGAAACGGGTCGTAAAACGGATATGTAAATTGAAAGTTATGCAAGTTTTTGTGCATATTAAGTTTGAAAAAATGGAGCTGGACAGATTCAGCTCAAAACAACAAACCTTTTGTCGAAACAAGCTTGTCGGGCGCTGCGACAGAATTAACTAAATCGGTCGCGCCCCGTGGAAGACAGGGAAGATCTGTCACGCCCCGCGAGGGGCCCAATAACTGGAAAAAGTTGTTTTTCTTGTTCGTTTTAGTATCCGGACTTGATTTAAACACCTATAACCTAAATATGACCAAATCATTTCATGTTGTATGAAATGTAGCCATATTGTAAGGTACCGGAAGACGATCAAGTTCAACGAAGAACCGAACACGATCAAGATACAAGCTTCCGCACTATGCGTCGTTGTCATGTTTAAACGATGAATTACATGTATTATTTTGTATTGTTTTAAATCTAGAAATGTTTTAATAAACTCGTATTTTTCAGATGTATGTGTAATCGTTTATACACATTTTTACTCGAAACCTATATGAAAATTGTTAAATAAAAGTAAGGGTCTTACAGATATGCAGGTGCAGGAGCAGCTTGTGGTGCTTGAACATGTGTAACAGGCACTTTAACATACTGAACCTGAGGAACAGGAGTTGCTTGAACATAATGCACAGACACAAGGTTCATGCTTTGTGCAAAGTGGGTTTTGTTTTGTACACTTGGTCCAAGGGGTTCAGGTATTCTGATAAAACTGTGGTTGTGCATTAGATTGAGGTCTTTGATTAGGGTATGTGATCAATGGTGCAGAGTTGTTTGATTGACTCTTGCACTCTCTTGCAAAGTGACCTAATCTATTATACTTGGACATTTGATTTTAGATTTATCCAACCTCACTTTTGACCTCCCACTTAACCTTTATATGCCCTACCAGTTCTTTTGTAAAAGTTATATGCTCTTAGACTTAGTAGTGTTACTTGATGCAATATATCCATTTCCTTTAGGTCAGTTAGGTCTATGTGCTTCAGATCATCAAGGACAAACGACAAACTATCAGGACCATGACCATCATCATTTGCTATAAATGCATAATTTGTGGAATGTTGATTAGAGTTGATTCCAGTAGATATATCAATAAAATGATCAAGACTCTGATCATTTGTCATTTCAGAAGATGATCATTCCTGACTCAAAAGTGTCGTGTTTCTGAAAACATAATTGTCGGACACTTTTCCAGTTTCCTATTGCTTCTTTTTCTGGATGAGCTCCCTTTCAAATGTTAGGAGCCTTCTATGAAACTGAGTCAGGGTCATGTCCTTGAAGTCTGGGGATGTTCTCATCACTATAGCAATATTGTCCCATTTCTTAGGGAGAAATCTTAAAAATCGGTTACTTAATGTAGATTTGGCAAATTCTTTGTTAACAAACTTTAATTCACTTATTAGACATGAATATCGTTCAAATTGTTGTGTAAGGGTTTCTCACTTGATGTGTGTGAAAGTTTCGTATTATTGGTTAAGGATTTCTCTTGTATTTTTTATAACTTCCTCCGTCCACCAAACTGCTCTTTCAACGCATCACATGACTCTTTAACATTGCTGCAATGTAACAGGCTAGCATAGATTTCATTCGGCAGAGCCATGGCCACAATGCTAAAGGCTTTGGTATCTAGCTTGAATTTTTGGAAATCCTGCTATGAGTAATTTTCCGACTTCTTTGGCTCTTGCACACTTGGGTTTTTGGCACTGGGTACCATTGGAATGTGAGGTCCGAATACAACGGACTTCCAACACCTGGTGTTTTTTGAGCAAGTATGTGAGCCATCCTACGTTGCCAGATATTTAATTCCGATTTGATAAGCATGGGAGGCTTATTACTGAAGTCGGTGTTATGGGATCATTTTGTGTCATTCTCTTTTGTTCTTTTGAAGAAAAACTTAGACACTATTGAGTTCTACACTTTACTACTTTGAGCTACGAACATACTTGGATCTTTGTGAGCTGATCTTTGTATGTTAAACTTATTGTGAAATCAAGTTTAACGTGACCAAGCTCTAATACAAATTGATAAGTCTGAGTATAGGAGGCTTGTGATTAAACAACAAATAAGTGCAAACAATTTTGTATTGTATAAATATAAATAATCACAAGCGATAAATCATCCAACATATGTTTTCAATTATAATCAAATGATTATAAAATTTTTTACAGAAGATTGACTCTATAGACTCCCCCAGCCTGATCACTGACAATTTTGTTCATACAAAGAAAAGTAATGTATAGTGATAACTATATCTCTAACATGTGATATATATATATATATATATTATATATATATATATATATATATATATATATATATACTAAGTACAAAACCTTTGTTTGTGATTAGCTGACATCACCCTGATAGTAACATCTAAAATTCTTAACGAAAAAGATTTCACAGATATTCCAAACATCTGTGGGAATCAAACATTCGATCTAACTATGCTAAACCCATTAAATTAAGCTAATATTGTTACATTGGGAAACATCTGTTAAGCTATCCTCTGTTACTTTGTTCCAAACATCTGTTTGACCAGACAGATGTTTGGTCTTCTTCATCAGACCTTTGCTTCAACAGACTTTAGAACTTAAACAGATCTTGCTTCTTCGAGAACAACGGTTCCAAGGCTTCAAAAAAATCTTAGTTGGTCTTCAACAGATACTATACTTTAGGTGTTCAAGATCCACTATATTTGAGATGAATCTTGTTCAAACTTCCATTTATTTCTTAATTACTTGATCATATTTTGGATTTTGAATATTATCTATTCTTTTGTAAGTCCAATAGTAGTGAGAACCCGATCTCAAATCGGTAACGCCGAAGCCCCTAGAAGTATACTCTAAATCAAAACATAATACAGGATTTTGTTAGAAAAATATATTTATTATGTATGTTTTCGGTTGGCAACGTAAATTTTATTTTGTTACGGAAATGAATTAGATAAAAAAATACTTATTTTGTTTTCAGTTGTTTTGTGTTTTAAAGAAATATATATATATATAAAACAGCACGCACTCGGGGCAATTTATGTAAAGAACACAAGACTTTTCCATTGTTTTTCCGGAAAGACGGGGCAAAGGGTAATCATTTGACTAGTAAACCCCAAGTATTGTATGTATTTATGTATATTTGAAGAAGACGTGCGAGGAGGAGGAGACCTGCAGGTTTCAAATAAGGGTTCCCTTTTTCCCTTTTCACAGATCTTGTCTGCTTACATAAATAAATGCTCGCTTTTTCAGGTGACATTCATTTATTACTATGTTTTCTTTTCTACCCAATTAAGTTAACATCTTCTGTTATCATCATACCCCAATTAGGTTTCACTTCAAATCGCATATTTGTTTAAAGCCAATTGAGCTCGGAATAACAAGATTAAATCTGGGTTTTTTTTTAAATAAAATTATATTTTAATGTTCTTCTTTCCAGCTTCTTCACATCTATATGTTGTATTTCCGTCTTCCAATTCTGTGTGGGTAATTAGGTTGTGCTTCAAATCGCATGTTTGGGATCATCTGGTTTTAATTTGGGTTTTTTGAATTATCTTGTTTATTTTACTCTTTCACATCAATATCTCTTATTATTTATTTGAATTTTGATGTCTTTGTTAAACTAGTTTTAATTTGGGTTTTTGAATACAATTGTGTTTTCTTTCATCATCAATTTTGATTTTAGTTGTTTGGTGAATTTATAGCAAGAGGGGCCAGATTCATTTTGTACAATAGTAATAGCATGTACCTATCTGTGTCCTCCTTTATGTCTCATTTCATTATTAATTAATTAATGAAAAATGTGGTTTTTATGGGCGGCAGATTCATCTCTACTTACATTGTTCATAGAGGAGGACTTTTTCAACAAATGCTAAACTTTAGCAGATCAAGAACTCAATCTAGGCCAAACCGATCTCATCCTCTGGGAGGTAATTCATTATACACATGTTGTTTAGATCATGATTCCAGTATTGTAACGATATCCCACAAGATCATTGACTTGTGTTGTTATATCAAACTGAGTCAGTCAGTCAGTCAAAGCATTTATAAAGCTGGGTTTTTAGAAAGCACGCCCCTGGCACAAGTCTGGTTGTAATGCGTACAGAAGGTGCACAAAAAGGCAGCTTGATGCCCTCCTCTGGTAAGGGGAAGGTTTTGTGCATCAGGATGTTGTGCTTTAGGCTGTACATATAGAGTATGTAACATTTGCAACTTTTCTTTGTCTAAATTTTGGGTAAGCGATGCTAGAAAACTATGACAACTTTAAAAAGTTATATAAATATCTTGCGGCTCATGCTTTCTAAAAACCAAGCTATAAAATCAATGTTTTGAATTGAATTCACTTTGTGTTTGTAGGCATGGATTTCGTAGACCCGAAAAAGAAGAATGGTGCCGTCGGAAAGATTCTTTTGGCTGCAGGACTTACTGCTCTATGCATTGTAATTCTTAAACAATCCCCAAGTTTCAACAGCCCTAACCCAGTATGTAACTTTATCCTTTTTTTGTTTAATTACATGTTCTTCTTTGCTTTAGATTGCTATTTTGATCTGGTACTTCATTATTTACCGCTTAGATTATATTGTATATAGATATGCCTTCTTATCTATTAAAAATATCTTAAATATGTTTCAATTTTTAGTGACAATTTGTTAATATTAAAGAACATTTTTTTTCTTAATCCACCAATTTATTTACATTCAATGACCTTTTCCCATTTCCTTAGGCCAACTAAACATGTCAATATGAATCTTTGATGCAATAGATCATTCATTACCTTCTTCAGTTCAAACCAAACATGTTTTGTTTTGTTTTAGGGCATTTTTGTCTAGTATAGTTAAGAATCTTACTTCCTCCATCCTATGACAATTGCAGCAGATTTTTAGGTGTCCCATAACATGTGCAACAATTCCTTTTTGGGATGATTCCAAGTTGCAAATTGTTTATTCACACATTGTCACATTATAAATAAATTCATAATATTATTTTGGGTCCACATGATTCCATCATTGTCTTTTTTTAAATGGGTTGGAGGGAGTATACCTGAGGACAACTTAATTTTCCTTAATTTATTATTCACATATAATGTTTTCAAATCTGACTTTTTTTCCCTTTTTTATTTTAAAGTTTTCTCGTCATGAAGAGGGTGTTACCCACGTGTTAGTAACTGGAGGTGCTGGATATATCGGTTCTCATGCAGCACTACGCCTTCTAAAAGACTCTCACCGTGTGACTATCGTGGTATTTTCTTGTTTATTTTTTTCTTAATTTATTATAACTGAAATGAAAACGATTACTTAAAACTTCTTTTTGTGATAGGATAATCTCTCTCGTGGAAACCTAGGTGCGGTCGAAGTTCTTCAAGACCTGTTCCCGGAACCTGGGAGACTTCAATTTATTTATGCCGATTTGGGTGATCCAAAAGCTGTATCCTTTGAAACATAAATCAGCAACCAAATGGGTGCTAGTAATAATCTTTATTATTGCATATACAGTTTCACGTCTGTCTTTTTTTCCTTGATCAACACTTCAGATGCACAGAATTTTTTCTGAAAATGCATTTGATGCAGTGATGCATTTTGCTGCAGTTGCATATGTTGGGGAGAGCACCCTTGATCCCCTAAAGTAAGTGTATTCACCATGTTAGTTTCATTAATTAGAGTTAGAGGTCACCATACCAGCCATTAACGATAATAGGATCGATTAGGGCGATCGTGTCATCCTTTTACGTCTACTGGGTTTAATTACAAAAATCGGATAAAATGTAAACGGCTCCAAGTCCCCAATTAACCCTTATGTATGATATTAAAAACCTCACACTTTAGCTTTAGTTTCATTTCGTTTAGGGATGTAAAAGAGCCGAGCTGCTCGTGAGCTCGAGGTCGGCTCGCTTAAAGCTCGAATCTTGCATAGCTCAACTAGATCGAGCCTATTATTTATATAAATATTTTGTTTTTTTATTTAACAAAATTAATATATATGATTATAATAATAATAGTTGAATAATTAATATGTATATAAATAAAATAATAAATAGTAAACGAGCTGAGCCGACTGCCGAGTGTGAAATTATTTTCACGAGCCAAGCTTGAACTTTGGATATAGAGCTTGAAACAAGCCCAGCTCGAGTTCGAGCTCTAGCTCAGGCAAGATTGAGCTTGGCTTGTTTACACCCCTAATTGGAGGTTAATGGCCCGGTTTGCTACAATGAAGAAAATATAGTTGTAATCCACTTAATGCTAATATTGCAGGTATTATCACAATATCACATCAAATACACTGGGTATAATGGAGGCAATGGCAGCACACAATATAAATACTCTTATATACTCTAGTACGTGCGCAACATATGGGGAGCCCGAGAAGATGCCCATTACTGAAGAAACTCCTCAGGTAACACTAGCATATGTAATTTTATACTTATTTTTCTTTAAAATTTATGTAACACCTCTTTTTTGTGTTTCACATTTCAGATTCCTATCAATCCATATGGAAAAGCCAAGAAGATGGCAGAAGATATTATTTTGGATTTTCATAAAAACTCAGACTTGGCAGTCATGATTCTAAGGTTTGTATTTAAATGTCTTTATACATATTTCTCTAATTTGAAACTGACTTGATTAGTTTGGCTTTTGTTATTGTTAATTGGAATTTCAGATACTTCAACGTGATTGGTTCAGATCCAGAGGGACGGTTAGGGGAATCACCAAGGCCGGAACTACGTGAACATGGAAGAATATCGGGAGCATGCTTCGATGCTGCCCGTGGAATCACCAATGGGCTCAAGGTACCAGAGAGGTTTTAAGTATTTAAGTGCACTGTATACAGTTTTCGGCCCATTCAACCCATTTCACATGTTTCTTCTTGGTTAATTTCTTCAGTTTTTCCCATTTGACTCGTTATGAATAAAATACAACCTGAATCGACCCATTTGACATGTCTTGTTTTCAGTTAATTTCTTTCATATTTTCCATATTAGTAAGATACAACCTGAATCAAGCTGTTTTTTCCCATATGAATACGTGGCCCTGTGTAACAAGTTTTAATACTAACTTGTCGTCTATAATGTGATGCA
This sequence comes from Scalesia atractyloides, assembly GCA_947069175.1. Taxonomy (NCBI): domain Eukaryota; kingdom Viridiplantae; phylum Streptophyta; class Magnoliopsida; order Asterales; family Asteraceae; genus Scalesia; species Scalesia atractyloides. The sequence goes on along the minus strand of CAMTDV010000004.1, from coordinate 49,989,277 downwards.
GGTGTGGGGAACTGACTATAAAACGCCAGACGGAACTTGCATTCGTGACTACATTGATGTCACTGATCTGGTAGATGCTCATGTTAAAGCACTTAACAAAGCAAAACCTGGGCATGTTGGAATCTACAATGTTGGTACTGGAAGAGGTACAATTTCATTTATCTATTTTTAATATATCTACTAATCGCTGACACTTCACAAGCAATTCATGGATTTTGTTCTGGTTTAAACGGGTCCGGGTCGATTTCAGATCGAACCCACAAACACATTTAGATAAACAGGTCTGTTCGTGTCAGTTTCAACTCACGAACATGACCCATTTAACATCAGAAGAATTTGCTGCGTATACTTTGGGACGAAAATGAAAATGACACTACACGTTTCCTGGCTTTGACAGGTAGATCAGTTAAAGAATTTGTGGAAGCTTGTAAAAAGGCAACGGGTGCATCAATCAAAGTAGAATACCTCCCACGGCGCCCTGGGGACTACGCCGAAGTGTTCAGTGACCCGTCTAAGATATTGCGAGAACTTAATTGGTCAGCGCAACACACGGATCTAGAAAAGAGTTTGCAGGTTGCGTGTAGATGGCAAAAGTCGCATCGCAACGGTTATGGTTCCTCCTCAACGGCTTCCATCTAAGATTCATATGATTTGGGAAATAGGTGTATGTAATTTTTAAACATCAATCAATATTAATTGATAATTAAGGTTTCTTACATATATTGTATGCAAGTGACTCTCTACAATAATAACGATGAGTTGTAGCCTATTTATTTATTTTACATAATGGAGAGGATGCCATACCATTATGCTTTACTATCTTAATTAAAATTTGATGGCGTGTGGATAGATGCCATCTGTTTCCGGTAGAAAATGATGACGTTAGATACCCATATTTGTAAAATAATTGATCGTATCCAACTAAATTATATCCACAAAATGTTTATACATCTTTTTAAAACCATGATTTTTTTTTCTCATAGGCCTACTTTTTTTAAACACAAGCCGATGTCTTTTACCTTACCGTACGCCCTGGTGGTAATCAACATATACCTCCTCTAGTCCTACACACGTGTGCCTGTAATTAACCATTTTATTACTTGCAAGATTTTACATGTAACTTCCTAATAATTTCTTTGTAAGGATAATACTAATCAGAATGGAAGAAAACCTGTGGGTTAAGATTTGTAAACTTGTTATATGTTGCATAACCTAATATTTGGAACAATTGGCCCACCAATTTAATCTAAAAAACTATATATAAATGTGTGAAGGAGAGTAAGAAACTGCAGGACAAAGTCAAAAGCAAGGCTCAAATTAATCTTGAACCCAAAATACATATATTTAGTTACTTAGAAAACAAAAAAGGAAGATGATTACACCTCTATCATCATATATCTAACCACTCTTCTTTTCTTCATACCAAGAACCAGCATCCTCAATGATACTCTCTAGTCTCAGCCTGTACAAAAAATTACATGCTTCCGGCTGTAAAAATCTCCTCTTTTCATTCTATTTTCTGTTCAACACAAGAGCTACATTGCGTAGCTCCTCAAAAGCCTGCATTTTATCCGCATCAAATCCACCAGCAAACTGCCACAAGGTAGTTAACAAGTGTACAAAGTTACATTAAATTGGTGACGAAATGGGAGCTTGGACAGATCGAATAGCTGCTGACGTTTTGTACGGGTCAGAATTGGTTTCGGTCTAGTTGGGCCAGGTTGACAACGAAACACCTTCGAACAAATCTCAACATGTTACATAGACCGAATTGGCCTATTCATGAATAAATGGGCCAAGATTGCCACATCTGGCCTCAAATGTGCATGATGAACACTTTGTATTTTGTGAAATCTTGTTCGATAACTGTTAAAAATAATAATACATGGTATATAATCAAGTACCAGATACCTGTAATTATTTACCCTTATTTTTTGCAAAGATACCTGACCCATGGGGACAAAAACTAATTAATACATACAACCCAGGAACAGCTGATACTTTAGGGAAAATAATAACACATGCTAGAGATAAATTGAGCGAATGGTGTGGAGACGCCATATTAGCTAAAATGAGTTATCATTCATATTATTGGGCTTAGGCTTATTTATAATGGGCTGTTATACTATTAATGTTGGGCTTATTGTTGATGGACTGATGGTTGTTGAGTGGTTGTTAAAGTTGTTGCAACAGGTTGTTGGAAGTAAGAGGGGGTAAAGTGAAACTATAGAGGGAGATCATCTCTGTCCATAGTTTTGGACCAAAGTGTAACTTGTGATAAAGGGGCATATAAAAAGCAGAAATCTTCCGGAGACTTCATTCTCTCCCCTTCACTGTTACGCATACTCTTTCTCTGTTTTTCTGTAATTAGGGTTTCCTTATTGTTGCAGTTCTGTGTTGATATCTCTTAGAGCGATTGTACTCCTGGATTTGATGATCATCAGTCAGGTTTCATTGTTGTATTTTGTATTGATCATTGATCTGTAAGATCTTTGGGGGGTATTGCTTTGGGTTGGATAAATAAGATTTTGTCGCTATTTCTTTCTGTTTCATATTGTGTATTACTTCTTGTTTAACATACCATAGTTGTTAACAATAACCATGTAAAATGCATATTATTGTGGTAAATATGTCAAACCTGATGGATACGAAACGCAAATCTCACTCCTTGAAGTAGCATAAAGTCCATTGAAGAATCTTTCTCCATTGTTCCCTTGGTTTGGAGTTCTGTACCAACTCTTCTCATGTACTGCTTTGCCAACTTTACTGATTCCAGATTAATCTGCATGCAATGTGAATATGTGTGTATTATTCATTCATGAACATAATACATAGTAGCTGCATTAGTGCAAGGATTATTCCTTATGTAATAACCTCGATAGATGAATTACCTACCCTGTCAAACGAATAATTTTCTTTGGTCGTGAATTGATATTATTATTATTATTCTTGTTGTTGTTGTTGTTGTTGTTGTCAGTTTCGCTGTTCCTTACTCCACTCGGAAATATCCAGGTTTTGGGTTACCTGTTTTACAAACATGTTGTATCCCGGTCGATCTGGTTAACCCATACAATTAAATTGGTCGTGTTCGGTTGACCCCGTTTAACTTAGCAGCTTGACCCGTCAACCTGTTTAATTAAATAGCTTAACCCATCAGCCCGTTTAACCTATATATTCAGCACGTTTACAACCTATTTGACTAGTTTAGATGAATGAGTTAAATGGGTCGTTCAGGTTACTCCAATTTAAGAATGTCCGGGTTAAAGCTAATGCCTTTGACATGAATGTATATACGGGCCGTGCTCAGGTTTAAAGATTCAATCCGCCAACCTGAGAGGATTGAGGTTTTATCTATGATTGAGGATGGTGCTTTTGTGAAGGAAAAAAGAGGAAATTTAGCACAGAAAATTACAAACCTTGTTTAGTATTCCCGAATCAAGCATCCAATCAGTGGGTATATGGTACTCTTTGCAGCTACGGATCAACATATCTCTTGTTCTAACAACATTATAAACAATACGCTCCATCCTATAAGCGTACAACAGACGGTTGGAAATTCATAACTTTTAAACAAAGCAAATAAAGAACGTGTAGACATTGAGAATGTTATTACTTTTCAGATATGGACAACATCTTTTTCAACGCCGAGTCACATGGTATGTGGAAATTGTCTTTGTAATTTGAAATTTCATACTCCAGCTTCTTTATATCGCGATAAGCAAATGCAGCCTCTCTTAATGTGTCTGCTTTCTTCTCAGGCCAATCAAAGTGTTTCAGCACAGCTCTCTCATCCACCTTTTAAAATTAAACAATCAACCAAACATTAAATAAAATCAAATAATCCTAATTGTCCAGTGAAGAATGGTTCAATGATTCAGTGAAATTTTATAGAAGATATGCAGATTAGATATGTTGGGTAACAGGTCGAACTTGATGACTTTTAGTATGGATTGTGTGAAATATGTCGTGTTTGCACCTTTGCGGGTAAAAAACACAACATGAGTTTTGTCAGGTTGACACAAGTGTGACCCGTTTTACTCGATACAATTTCTGTCTTTTTGCAAATTCATACACTAAAGTGGTAAATTTACAACAAAAACTTCAAATGTATATACAATAATAATGTTTAGACTATAAAACTTAATGCTCATTTCTCTTTTAGAAATTAAGTTTTACATACAATATTCAACCAATTTAAGCTATGACATAAAATACATTTTAGGTTTTTAATAATAAACAAACTAACCGGATTAAACTGCAAACCTGCCAGGTTGACAATCTTTTTTTTTATTTTAGCTAAACCTTCTTGTGAATACATTTAGGATGACTTTTGATGCGTTCAATCTGTTTTTGTTAGCTAAACCTTTTACTTATTTGACCTGTTTGAGGAAAAATAGGATCCAAATAGACTTATTAAACAAAAACGGGTCCATATTACAACCTCTAGACTCCAGATGATTAACTTACAAGAAAGCAGAGTTCATCATCCAACCAGTTCACAAAAGCCACCACATCTTCTATATCTGGATAAACAGCAATGTTGACTTCCCGTATTAAAGAATTCACAAAGTCCCCTTGAGTCTCAACATCCTCCTTTATCTGAACATTAGATACAATATGAACACACAAACATCATTATTCAGTGGCACAAAACATAAAGGAATGTTTTCTCATCTTCTATGTAAAGTAGCTGAAACATCAACAAAACTTATTAAAAAACTTACAGCAAGCAAATGTGATGACCGGTTTTCAATTTCACCAATCATACTATTGCGAACATTGTTGACATCAAAGGCATCACATGACCCATCACTTATTGTATCTTTCCTGTAGTCCCTTTTCATAAGAGAATGATAAAACTCAACTACCTGTGGAGCTCGTTGGACAACCCCTCCACAGTTACTTCGTCCTGTAAACTTTGGGGGCGGCGGTGGTGGTGGCGGCACTCGACTGGTCAACTCTTTATGTTCTTTATAAGTAAAACAAGAAGGCCTCGGTGGGGGATTAGGAACCAGTGACGCCCTTTTTTCAACATCCATATATGTTTTCAGTTTGGTAGTTTCACGCAATCGTGATCCTTGGATCAAATTTGAACCATTTACGCCCTCCAGTGAACATATAAAACCATCAGACTGCCTTCTTTTGTTCATCATCAAATCTTCTTGACAGCAATTTGCTCCACTGATAGAATGTCTTCTTCCATCTAACCAAGGTATATTAGGTTCGGATGCATTCGTTTCTTTATCTAAAACATGCCACTTTTTTATCAAACTTAACCTTTTTCCAGGTACTACCATGTTCGGAACTTTCATCACTTGATATAGAACCGTTGAGCCATTCACAAGAAACTGGGCTTGATGGTATATCAGAATTTACAAATGCAAAATTCTGCAACTCTTTTTTGAGACAGGAATTGACCCATCTAAGATACGCAAGCTCCTCAACTTCGTTTAACTGACTTACTTGTAGATCTTCAACTTGTTTACATAAGTCTTCATTCTTTTGTCTTAAAAGAGATGCCTCAGCTTTGATCTTCTCAACAGATTCATTCTGCCAATTTTAAGCCAACAAAATCAGACCACCACAAAGCCATACAGAATTCGCAAAAGCATGTTATTTGTATGAGTGATAAAAGATGGTTAATATTATATTTTGAGATAATCACTTCCAAGTACGGATGTTCACGGTAGGCTTCAACCAGTTTCGACGAAAATTTTGGGACGAACCTCAAATTACGATTTTGAAAAAAGACAAACCGAACTGGCTGGGTTGGAATGGTCGGTTTTAGACTAAAAAAATTTTTAAAAAAAAATTCAAAAGCATAACTTTGTACTAAATTTTAAAAAATTATAAGAATTGTTCATAAATACAATATATACACATAACTTTATATTCCTAAAAAGAAAGAAAATAAATAATTAATGTCAAATGGCTTGTGCGGTTTACACAGCCGGTTCCAACTTCCAAACCATAAACCGTCAAACCATTAAAACCGAACCGTATAGATATCAAACCAGCCAATTTTGAAATTTCTTCGGTTTCGGCAGTTAATGAAGACCTTTACTTTCAAGAAGCACATTATTGAATATGCACATTTTGCTGCAAAATTGAACTACTTTGAGCAACACAGCATATGAAGATGATAAAAGCAAATACCAACAAAACTTAAAAAGTAAAAACTTATTGGATGATGTTGAAACCTGAGAATCTTTTGCTAGGACAGCTAGTTGTGACTCCATTGACGATATTCTGCAACAAAGATTTCTCTTTTGAAGATGAAGCTCAGCATTCAGCCTCCTCAATTTAAGTACATCTACCTCAACATTATCAACAACCCCCTTCGTTATACTTTCTTGCGGTTGCTGATCGGAAGGACTAACCCTGTTCTCCGATTCCAGTAAATCAATTTTACCTTTAAGCGCATCGATTTCACTAGCCTTTGTTTCAACCGTTCTTTCTAGCTCCAAAGCCTTAAGGTTTTTTCTCTTAAAATCACTTAACTCACCATGCAATTTAGCTTCTCTGTCTCTAGATTCTTGAAGCAGGGTTCTAAGCTAATCAAGCTCAGCAAACAGATCACGAGAATCCGAAGAAGAAGACGATCTATTAAACCCTTGAGGATGAACGTGTGTAGCAGTGGCAGAACACGATAAATCCCCAATAAGAGACCGTTTAGCTCGGTTAGGAACAAGAGGGTTTCTGGAATTTGTGGTGGACGCTGCGGTAAGATTGGATTTCTTAGTGACTTGTTGCGATCTGGTTTTCTTATCAGCTGCAAAACCTTTGACGATGTTAGAACCCCAGATCGATCTGGGTTTTAAATTCGACTGTGCATTGTTGTTTTTAGCCTGTAACGGCACTCGATTCTCATCGGAGTACTTTGCTGATTGCTTCAATCTGTTCTCGGATGACGATTTGGTTTCTCCCATTTGAAAAACCTAACGGGCAATTCGTCAAACAGGTTGTGTGCACGCTGGGGAAATATTCAGGTTGATTGGGAAGTTTAGTTAACAATCAAATCGGACAATGCATTGGGATTTGTTGGGAAGCTTCTATGCTGTCTGACAATGTGTCGGATTGTGATCAAAGTGTTTCGCTTTTACTTTTGCTTTTGAATATTTGAATTTTGAATGTAACGAGCAAATTGTTGCAAGTGGGCCTGGATTTGATTTTGGTTGAGGTTTAAAAAAGACAGATATGAATATAAAAATATACTTCATTCGATTTTGTATATTTTGAGACTGGTGTCAGAATTACCTGTCTCGAAAAAACAAAATCAGGGGCGGGAATAGTTCCCCGTCTTCTATTGGCGAAAAGGAGCGTTCATCTAACCAATAGATGCCATAAGGAATAGTTCTAGCCTTCTATTGGTGGAAAATGGCGATCATTTAACCGGTGGATGCCACACGACATCTATAGGCTTTCTTTATTAATCTTTTTTTTGTTTTTACGTTTTTAAAGTCTATATATTATCAATTGAAGATTCCAGTATAGAAAGCACATGTGGTTGAGTGGTTTTGATGTTTTCATGTATGACTTAACAATTCAAAAGACAGTGCAATTTTTTTTTAATATTACATGTAATATCCCTAAATTTTACCTAGTTTTTTTTTCCTTTATCTTTTCTTTAAGTCAGTTTACGCTACTACTCCTACTCCTGAATTTAAGTTACTATACAGTTTCTAAACTTTTAAAAAAATTGTTTGACCAACGTATTTAATCTACATCTCGATACATTTTTTATTGAGATAGTATCATGAGTGGTATGTACAAGTAACCGAAAAAACAAGCCTACATGTTACCAAACCTAGAAATATTAAGTTTAGCACCCTGCAACATGAGCGAGGCATAAAAATAGTGAATATAAAAACTGAACTTTTAAATTACAATTAGTGGGATCAATCGTTGCTGAATATCTGTTGGTTTGTTTGTATTTGCTGTAGCAAAAGAAAGCGAAAAATGAAGAACCTTCAAAATTATAGTCATAATTTTTTACTAAGCCGTAGTTAAAAAATAAAATGGAAAAAATATTTTAAAATTTATTAAAATTGTTTTAATAAATTCATATATATGTATTAATTCATCACATGTTGATGAATAGTAACATATTTTTGTCTTTTGTGGTTTTATTTTGTCTTTTTTTGTTTTTAAGTTTAGTGTTTTTTTTCATTTTTGTTTTACAAGTTTATTATTTTATTTTTTATAATTTTGTCATAAGAAGCTAAAACAAGCTTAGTTTTTTATTAGTTTTTTGTTGTACGTTTTTTTCTAGGATTTGGTCGTCGTTCAATTCAAAAGACAGTGCAATTTTTTTTAATATTACATGTAATATCCCTAAATTTTACCTAGTTTTTTTTCCTTTATCTTTTCTTTAAGTCAGTTTACGCTACTACTCCTACTCCTGAATTTAAGTTACTATACAGTTTTTTAAACTTTTAAAAAAATTGTTTGACCAACGTATTTAATCTACATCTCGATACATTTTTTTATTGAGATAGTATCATAAGTGGTATGTACAAGTAACCGAAAAAAACAAGCCTACATGTTACCAAACCTAGAAATATTAAGTTTAGCACCCTGCAACATGAGCGAGGCATAAAAATAGTGAATATAAAAACTGAACTTTTAAATTACAATTAGTGGGATCAATCGTTGCTGAATATCTGTTGGTTTGTTTGTATTTGCTGTAGCAAAAGAAAGCGAAAAATGAAGAACCTTCAAAATTATAGTCATAATTTTTTACTAAGCCGTAGTTAAAAAATAAAATGGAAAAAATATTTTAAAATTTATTAAAATTGTTTTAATAAATTCATATATATGTATTAATTCATCACATGTTGATGAATAGTAACATATTTTTGTCTTTTGTGGTTTTATTTTGTCTTTTTTTGTTTTTAAGTTTAGTGTTTTTTTTCATTTTTGTTTTACAAGTTTATTATTTTATTTTTTATAATTTTGTCATAAGAAGCTAAACAAGCTTAGTTTTTTATTAGTTTTTGTTGTACGTTTTTTTCTAGGATTTGGTCGTCGTTCAATTCAAAAGACAGTGCAATTTTTTTTAATATTACATGTAATATCCCTAAATTTTACCTAGTTTTTTTTCCTTTATCTTTTCTTTAAGTCAGTTTACGCTACTACTCCTACTCCTGAATTTAAGTTACTATACAGTTTTTAAACTTTTAAAAAATTGTTTGACCAACGTATTTAATCTACATCTCGATACATTTTTTTTATTGAGATAGTATCATAAGTGGTATGTACAAGTAACCGAAAAAACAAGCCTACATGTTACCAAACCTAGAAATATTAAGTTTAGCACCCTGCAACATGAGCGAGGCATAAAAATAGTGAATATAAAAACTGAACTTTTAAATTACAATTAGTGGGATCAATCGTTGCTGAATATCTGTTGGTTTGTTTGTATTTGCTGTAGCAAACGAAAGCGAAAAATGAAGAACCTTCAAAATTATAGTCATAATTTTTTACTAAGCCGTAGTTAAAAAATAAAATGGAAAAATTATTTTAAAACTTATTAAAATTGTTTTAATAAATTCATATATATGTATTAATTCATCACATGTTGATGAATAGTAACATATTTTTGTCTTTTGTGGTTTTATTTTGTCTTTTTTTGTTTTTAAGTTTAGTGTTTTTTTTTTCATTTTTGTTTTACAAGTTTATTTTTTTATTTTTTATAATTTTGTCATAAAAGCTAAACAAGCTTAGTTTTTTATTAGTTTTGTTGTACGTTTTTTACTAGATTTGGTCGTCGTTCGTTGTTATTAGCACAGTGTTTGGTGGTCACATTTGGTTCCTTAGTTTTTTTTGTTCGGTTGCTTTTTGGCACGATGTTTGGTAGTTTTTACGTCACTTGATGTTAAAAACGTGTTTCTATTTTACGTTTTTCCATTTTTGATCATGGTTCGATTACTACTTAGCACGATTTTAACCCTGGCCCGCAATACTAGTAACACCGTTCTACGTCCCCCTAGTTTAAGTTAGTAATAAAAGAAAACCATTACATAATAAAAGAGAAAGAACATTTAAAAAGTTATTGACAATTGTTTAGTTAAGTTTAATGAATAATAGAAGCAAAAAAAAAAAACAAATAAAAACATGTCTAACATGTATATAACTAGTAAAAAACGCCGTTCCCGCGGAGTTCATCGATAATAGAAACTAGCAGAATGCCGCTCGATGCGGTGGGAGCGACACATAGTATACGATACTTGTTTTGGTAGTTTTCTTATTCATATAATATTTATTGTAACAACATTATGATAGATATACATGAAAAGCGAAGTAATTAGGTAGTCCATTTAATTGTGTTGTGCATGGTTCGGTCGGTTCGGTTATTATCTCACCGAAGCCAAACCAAAGTCATCGGTTAGTTATTTATTAATCAATCGGGTTTTTATTAATCACTTCGGTTTATTCGATTAGATGATGGTTTTTAGTTTGGTTCTCTTAATTTCAATAATAGGAAAAACTAATTTGGGCTAAAATTTTCGCTTAGAAATATATGAAATTGAGATATAAATACTTGGAATGAAAGTATAAATATATGAATTAAAGGTATAAAAGCTAGAAATATATAAAAATATGAATGATTCGGTTCGGTCAGCTAATTTTGGTTAAAAGAGAACACAAAAAATTGATAACCGGTTTTGGTTAATTCGGTTTTTAGTTAATTTAATTTTTTAGTTGATTTCGATTCGGTTTCTTCTGTTTTTGGTTTGGAGTGGTTTGGTTTGGTTTGGTTTGGTTTAGGTTAATGATTCAGTTATTGCTTACCAATAACCGGTTCTGGTTAATAACCGATAAGTGCGCGCACGATGCGGCGAGAAACACAGACATTCCCACAGTGTGCATTGTTCGGTTGGTTAGATTATTATAATCTTTATTAACCAATCCGTATTCAGTTAATCGGTTTGGTTTATTCAGTTAGATTTACAGTTTTTGGTTTGATTTATTTAATTCGGTTAATAGCCAAAACCAAACTTGGGCTAAAACTTTTGATTAGAAATACCAGAAATTTAGTTATAAATACATGAAATTGATATACGGGTACATGAAGTGAGGTTTAAATACATAAAGGCGGGGTATAGATATAAAATACATGAACTAAAGATATAAAAGTTAGAAATATATGAAAATATGAATGGTTCGGTTCAGTTAACTTTGGTTAAACGAGGGTACAAAAAAAATCGATAACCATTTTTGGTTATTTGGGGTTTCGGGTAATCATTTTCAGTTAATTCTGTTTTTTGTTGATTTTGGTTCGGTTTCGGTTAACGATTTAATTATTACTCGCCCTTAGACACTGTTAATTACGTAGCATATCATTTTTTTAATTAAAAAAAAATATAGCAATACTATACTCAAATTGAAGAGAATAAAATACTCGTTTATATAGTACAATTTAAAAAAAAAAAAAAATTAACGTACCAAAAAGTTATTACCGTTTAAAAATCGTGAAGGAGTTAATTTTTTTATAAGAGGATAAAATGTAATTACTAACTAATTATCTACAATTTTGTTAAAGATGGGGGATTCAACTATAATCTAGATAAGAGGATTAAACTGACGGCATTTAATTATCTTGCATTCTGTAGCTATTAAACATTATGGGATAATGACTAAGTACATTGGGCTTTAATCACTTGTACACTAAGACATCATCCACTTGTACATTTTAATCCGTGTGTCGATACTAAACAAGATAACTACCAAAACTTCGACAAAAATGTGTAGGTCGTCATGTTATCTTTGGATTTTTTAAAATTATAGTTTATAAGATATGACAAGAATATGTAAAATAATTATAAGCTTGTATTGGGGGGAGGGGGGGAAGTGTAACTAATTATCTATAATTTTGCTAAAACTTAGGGATTTAAGTATAATATGTTTAGAGGCTACAAAATAAATAGTGTTTAAAAGACCAAATTACCCTCATTTTAGAGGGTCCATATATAGATAAAAGGGGGAAGAGTTCTTATATTTTGAGTATCTTAAAATATCCCTCTCTCATGTATTATAATATAGTATATATTGTTATTATTTTTATGTATTTTTTTTTCAACTTAAAAGAATTTGGATTTTTTTTTGTATTTTGTCAAGTAAAAAGAATTTACTGGAGACAGGTATTATAAACTAATTAAATAAATTGTATCAAATTTTTTAGATAAGTATTTTATGAAGTATAAAGGATTTAGTAGAAACCAGATTATAAATTAATTAAAATAAACTGTAACAATATTTTTTAGTAAGTGATTAGTTGATTACATATCTACCTTGTAATTAATTAATGTAACGATTTTCTTTGCATTACAAAGAAACCCAAATACATACACATGACTGCCAAAACTGCATCTTTGGACATGAGTTTTTGGAGTATTTCACTTTGAAAGTTGAGTATGTAAGTTGATAATTAGGGGCATTTGAATACCTAGCTTCACATTTACCCACTCAATTTGGTGACAACGATAGAGTATAATTTCTCCCAGATATGAATTGAATCATCATCAACATCACAACCTTCCCTGCAAATTTATGATAGTTTTGTTGGTGTATATGTCTGTTGCATTCGTCATTAATGTCATTATGTATCAAGTCTGAGTGGTTAGAGCTTAATATGTTAGAAACTAGGTGTATTTAAGAGTAGAATAGGACAAGTTCGCTGGAAGTAGTTCTTGAGAAGTCATGTTCGGCCGAACTTGACTAAGGTCAAGTTCGGACGAACTTAAGCATCTTCGGGCGAACTTACAGTCTTATCAGCAAACTTGTTTGGCCAAGTTCGCCCATGATGTTAACATGTAATGCATGTTCGGCCGAACTTGCTTATGCAAGTTCGGGCGAACTTGTGTTCCTATAAATAGGTGCCTTGGGTTTTCATTTGTAAGAGTTAGAGATTTTGGCACAGAGACGGCGAAGCTCTGTCGGATCTGGTTCTCGAATGTATATGACTTTAGATCGATGAAAACAACGTTTAAATGAGTAATTCTTGTTATTTGATTAACATGTCATTAGTTTCCGCCTAATTGGACATTAGATAACAAATTTAGGTTCCCGTGCTGTTCGTGGACGTTCCTACAAGTGGTATCAGAGCCTGGATACCTAAATTTGCTGGAATCAAGACAAGAATCTCTCTTATTCTACTCCATTCTATCTTTTTTCTTAACATTTTCAAATACTTGATGATTTCATGGTCAAAAATGTGTGATTTTTGAATATGTTATGTAAAACGCACTTGTGGTAAACCCCTGAGAGTTTGGACATCCAATTCAATCGAATTGATACCAAAAAGTTGCAAAAACCATGTTTTGGAAACAAGATTCAGCCGAACTTAACATCAAGTTCGACCGAACTTGATTAAAATTTCACTGATTTTAATCAAGTTCGACCGAACTTGACAGATTTTTCAAGAATTTTTTATAAGTTCGCCCGAACTTGAAGGAAATCTCAATATTTTTGATCAAGTTCGCCCGAACTTGATCAAGTTTCATTGATATCCTTTTACAAGTTCGCCCGAACTTGATAAAGTTTTTGAAATATTACATAAGTTTGACCGAACTTACATGTTTCTTGAAAATATTCACAAGTCCGCTCTACATGTGTGATTTTTATCAAACCCCACATCAAGTTCGACCGAACTTAATAAGTCTTTGACAAGTTCGCCCGAACTTGTCTAAGGTTCCTAAAAAAAGGCATGAAAATCCCGAAAAACATCATGAACATTATATATCTTTAGAATCGTATCGACTAGACGATTTTCAAGATATAATCGGGTAAAAATTGTTTCCGGAAAAATTTTAAACGTTTTTAACATACCGATCGTGCTAAATTTGTCTGTTGCTAATCAATTTTCAAGGGTTTTTTATCATATTTTCAGATAAGACTTCAGGTTGTCAAGATGGAAGATTTTCACAATGTGTTCGTTTCTCAAATGGCTTCTTCATCAAATGCTAATACTCTTGCGGCGAATCAGATGAATATCGACAATGAAATGGGTACTACTCAGAAACTGCCGAAGCTAATGAGTATAGATGAGTTTGAAGGATGGAAGGAAAAGTTTGTGAATTGGATACAAGCTAACCAATTCGACAGCTGGGTTGCAGTTGAGGATGGTTACAAATGGCCAAAGAATGAGCGTGATCAAGATCTTCCGTTGAACAAGTTCTCATCGGGTGATAAAGCAAATTATGTCGCCGAAAAGAAAATGATTAGCTTGATTCAACAATCAGTAAAGGAAGATATTCTGATACTGTTGCCAGAGTTTGAAACTTCACAAGAATTATGGCAATCTCTTTGTGATAAATTCAAAGGAAGTGATGAAATGATCAAGAGCAAGAAGGCATTAATTAAGAAAGAATTTAAAATCTTCACGATGATCAAAGGTGAAACTATGAATCAAATGATTGATAGATATTGTCACCTTATGGTCCAGATGCGAAGATATGATATCAAAAGATCTAACGAAGAACAAATCGAGAAGTTGGCCGATGCGCTTCCAGAAGGAGAATGGACGACATATCTGACAATTCTGAAAAATAGTCCATCTTGGAGACATTTCAAGTTATCATCTTTCATCGACAAATTAGAAGGTCATGAAATGGAATTGATGAAGATTGCTAAATCAAAGAATGCAAATGTTGTTCAAGATGTCGGTGTCTATTACAAAGAAGGTATACAAGATACTCCGATTCAAAGCCCGAAAATTCAAACGGCTTTTAGTGAAAATGCAAATTCTTCTCCGAATCAAAGCCCTCCATATTCTGGCTATTCTAATGCTAGTTCAAGCTCTTCATTCCAAAATCAGACAAGTCAAGCTAGTTCTGATTCAAATGTTTTCCAGTGCAACATAGCAGTCGATTTGAAGAATGTATTTCCAGAAAAAGTGGCTAAACAACACATAGCACTTCTCGCTACCGTCCTTGAATCGTATGAATGTCTTGTTGCTGGAAAGATCGGAAATCCAGAAATGACAGCAGAAGATTACGATCAGGTAGACGAAGAAGAATTGGAGTTGATGGATATTAAATGGAGCCTTGCGTCCATCATCAGAAGAGTTACTAAATTCGTGGCACTCTCTGGAAGAGACATTGGAAATTCAAGCAACAAGCTTGGATTTGACAAATCAAAAGTCACATGCTTCAGGTGTCGACAAAAGGGACACGTCAAACGCAAATGTAGCAATCAAGAAGCAAGTGGAAGCCAAAATCCTTTCGATAGCAGCAATGATTACTACAAGAGAGCTCTTCAATACAAACCATATCCAAAGAAGACACAAGTTGATATTGAAGAAAAATCTTCAAAGAAAACTGAACAAGCTCTTGTTGCTAATCAAGAAGAAGATGGCTTTGACTAGAACAGATACATCGGAAAGAAAACTGGTGTGGCTATGATGGCAGAGGTTGTAAATGAACCAGAGACATCGTATGTTGATGCTGCTTTGGAGAATGCGTTTCTGGAAGCATACATGCGGAGAACTGAAGAAGAAGAGATAGCTTATGATGAGATGCAAAAACAAGAAGCTTTGAAAGCAGAGGCCGAAAAGGTAAAAGCTGAGGTAAGAATGTCTGAAAAGGAAGTTGTGAAGGTTGAAAAACCTTGCACAAAGTGCACAAGTCCTTGTGAACCATGCCTTGATAAGGTCAAAGTCATAAGAGAATTAACTGAACATAATGAAACTTTTCGGTATGATTACAGAAACATGAAAGAAGCTTATGACAAGATACAAGACAAATATAAAAATGTCGAAAAAGCTAATCTTGAACTTGCTGCTAATGAAAAAACGTTAAAAGCAACAGTGATTGATAAACAAGAGGCAATTAACATGTACATTCAATACCATTGCCGAAACAAAACGTGAGCTTCATGACATTAAGATAGAAACAGAAAGAGTAAGACAATTACTGAGAAGTTATACTACTAACGCTTATGTCATTGATCACATTTTACCTACGATCAAGTCGAAGGAAAATGTTGATAAATCAAAGCGTAAAGAATACGGAAATGTTCCTCCACCATTTCTTGAAAATTATTCCTGCAAGAAAGATGATGAAGTGGAAAAGGCATTTGTTTTACTTCTCTTATCAGAAATGAAAGGTCAATTTCCTGAGAACATTGATGTAGACTTTACAAAATCAAACGATGACATTAAAGCGGTGGTAAAAAATGTGGTTAAAAATGTGCTGGGAAATGATTCTGACGATAAAAATTCTGATTTACAGTCCGAAAGTGACGATATAGCATCAGAAAGTGATCTAAGTGATGATCCTAACGTTGTCATGTACAAAGTTAAGGATTCTGATAGATTATATTTCGGTGATAGCTTTCCAATTCGGAATGTGAAAGAAGATCAAATTGACAAATTGTTCAAACTTGTGGAAGTTTTGTCAGATGATCTCGAGAAAAATCAAAAGAAATTTTATTCTAAACCCAAAAGGAACTTTAACAATTACCGTAGAAACGATGGTGATTTTCCTGAGAACAGGAGAGCAGGTTTAGGTTTGGAAGAAGCTGAAGAAGAACCGATGAAGAACTCAAAGTCGACGTTCCAAGCATACAAAGGTAAAAACATCAACTTTGTGTATGGAACGAATACGGTTCAAGAAGAAGGTAAGATTGGTAAGCAATCAAACAATGAGTTCAAGAAAGAAAAAGAACTTCGGGACAAGGCTACGACCAAGTCTACAAGTGGAGTAAAACCCACTAGTGGACATGATTCTGATACACGGACATGCTTTAAATGAAATACCATTGGTCATATTGCTCGAAAGTGTCTAAATCTAAAGTATTTGTTTTCACGAAGAAAAAATGTTTCAAAAATGAAAAACAAAAACAACCAGAGATTGTGAAACTCAAAAATGAATCTATTTCTGAAATAAAACCTAAAAATGAATCAATGTTTGAAAATTCTGTTTTGAGAAAGGTGAAACTTCAAAGACAAACAAAAACAAAAATGATGATTCACGGTTTTATATTAAGAAAGCAAGATTCATATCACAATCTTGGATCGCTAAAAAGAAATCTTCTCAAATTGAAAATTCTGTTGCTGCTAAAACTGAAAATGTCAAATCAAAAGAAGCAGTCATTAAAAATGATCTTTCAAAGTTGAAAAATGACTTTATAAAACAGAAAGAAAAAGAAAAGGTCCAAAAAGTCTCAAAATTATCATTGGACGAAATGTTTGATGAAAATTTTGATTATGATGATGGTTACGAATTTGATTACGTCGATTATCAAGTTCTACCCAAGACCAAAAAGGCTTGGGTTTCTCTTTTCAAGTAGTTACTTTCATGTGCAGGAGTTCCTAGATCCACTTCATCAAAGTTGATTCAGGATTGAGGAAGCTCCAAATCAGTTTTAACTTATCTAGAACGTCGTAATCATTGTCGTTTTTGAAATTTCAAGTGATTGAGAAAGAGGTAGTTAAAAAGAAAAGTTTTTGAAATTACAAGTGGTTGTTAAAAGGATAAAATTTTGAATAGTCAAAATTATGAAAATCCACACCGTTGAACAGAAAAACTGATTTCAAAGTTCCTACAAGTTCAAACTGCTTTTACAAGTGGTAAATGAGCTTAATGATTGTTTGTTAAACAATTGCAGATACAAGATTGAGAAAAAGGATCGGACGACGAGGTCACGGGATCCGCATTGGTTTGTTACATTTTTAGAAGAATTTCTTTAAATCTAAAATCCAAAAATATGTTTTTGATTTTAGGGGGAGTAAGAAAATTTTAAAAATTGTTGAAAAATCAAAAACATATGAAAAGTTGAAAATTCAAAAACATTGAAAAATTCAAAAAATATAAAAACATGAAAAAGACAAAAAAAATTTGTTGTCAAAAAGGAAATGATAGTACATCAGTGGATAGCACAGTATTCTAAAGATTTGTAAAGTTTAAAAGTAATAAACAATTCTTTACACGTTCGGTAGATAGTTTCCGGGATATAAACTAAATTTTACAACTGCTTAATCTCGTGGTTTAACACATCTTGGATATATGGACTTAGTACTCTGAAATTTCGATTAAAGGGTTTCCTGATTCTGAGATACGAGGTCTTTATAGATGATTGATATATGGGGTATTATACAAGTTCTTCTGATTTTGCGGAAGCAATAGCCTAGAACTTCTATAAAGCTTTTGCTAAAAACCCCAAATAGCATGCAAACTTGCAAACTTGAAAAAATCGAAAGATCTAATCATTTGCAATGCTGAAAAGATTCCTTTAGTGGAACACATCTGAAAGTCGAGCCTTCATCTATTTGTCGGTATGGTAGTACTAACCTGAGCTCTCAAGGCCTCGCATAACCCAGATACAAATATCAATTACGCTATACTCGCCTGTAAGATGAAATCTAGGGAATCTGGATTCGGGAGTATATTCAAGAGGTGGGAACCATAGTTAAGTCAAGTTTCATAATTCTTACCTTAACATATCTTGGAACAATTGAGAAACGTGATAAAGTTTAAGAGGACAAACATATCAACAATCTAGGTAAACGAGTTTAAAACTGAAAGTCATTTAAAGGTCAACGGTACTAGTGATATGTCTCAACAAAACTGATATGATCCTTAGACACGAATTCACAAAATATGTCTGTAAATATGTTTGTACATACTTTACTTAACTTGTTAAAAGTTCTGTAAATATTTTACTTGCTTTTTAAAATCCAAATTTTTTTTTCAATGAGCCAATGTCGGGGAACAGATCTTCAAAGTCTGGTAAGTTTTGAAAAGTTCAATAGAAAGTTCATTAATTTAAAACTTTTAAAATTGAACAAAACAGTATTTTCATATCAGGTCAAACTGAGGTCATTAATTTGGACTCGTTAGACAAAATTGATTAATCAAGGTCATTAACTTGTACTTGGTCAACTAAGTGGATTTTAATAATTGAAAATCATGAGAATGGTCAAGGTCTTAAATGTTAAAAGTAATTCAAGGTCATTAACTTGAACTTGAATAACTAAAAAGTTTTTAAAAGAAAGACACGTTCTTACAAGTAAATCTGAAACGTTTACTAGTATGCTTAAGAACTTTGGAACATGAAGCAAAGTTTTAGGGAGAGCAGGACGAAACATGATTTATAGTAAAGCTCAAAGCAAGGGGGAGCGTAGCTCGCAGCTTAGGAGGAGCTTGGATCTTAAAGTTTTATTCAAGGAAAAAGATAAAGACTCGGGAGCTTAATCAAGTCTAATGGCTACAGGGCATTCAAGAAAAGACTATGACACGGAGGTTATCCAAGAGGAAGATGTCAAGGGGAATCTGTTTTGTGCATATATCAAAAGGATGTCTACATCAAGATGACTACGACAACATCCAAGGGGGAGTCTGTTGGTGCATATGTCTGTTGCCTTCGTCATTAATGTCATTATGTATCGAGTCTGAATGGTTAGAGCTTAATATGTTAGAAACTAGGCGTATTTAAGAGTAGAATAGGACAAGTTCGCTGGAAGTAGTTCTTGAGAAGTCATGTTCGGCCGAACTTGACTAAGGTCAAGTTTGGGCGAACTTAAGCATCTTCGGGCGAACTTACAGTCTTATCAGCAAACTTGTTTGGCCAAGTTCGCCCATGATGTTAACATGTAATGCATGTTCGGCCGAACTTGCTTATGCATGTTCGGGCGAACTTGTGTCTTTTATGGCCGAACTTGTGTTCCTATAAATAGGTGCCTTGGGTTTTCATTTGTGAGGGTTAGAGATATTGGCACAGAGACAGCGAAGCTCTGTCGGATCTGGTTCTCGAATGTATATGACTTTAGATCAATGAAAACAACGTTTAAATGAGTAATTCTTGTTATTTGATTAACATGTCATTAGTTTCCGCCTAATTAGGCATTAGATAACAAATTTAGGTCCCCTGCTGTTCGTGGACGTTCCTACAAGTTTTGATCCCAACAAAAAACTCTTTTGTTAGCTTTTGTGTTTTTACAATTCTTTGCTTCTGGGTATTTGTTAAAGATCTCTATGGATTTTCTCTCAAACACACCCTACTAACCCTAATTCACTTTCTCTCTCTTACCGATTGCCACAACAACTGTCAACAGCACTATCATCAAACCCCCACTACTACAGCCACCTAGCCAACACCGCCTAAATGGCATAACCACCGACCCGCCACCACCACCTTATCACCTCCGTTTGTTGGCCTTCCAATGAAGACCGGGGTGTATCACACGGACCAAAACCTCTCTCTTTCTTTGTTGACTGAAAACATACACTACCCTTTTAGCACTCCGAAAGATCTGAACATTTAAAATTCCAAAAATGCCCTTAGGGTACTGTAGATAAGGAACGACCTCCTGGGGTACTGTAGATAAGGAACGACCTCAATTGTATATATAGAAATAATAAAGGAATTTAATTTTTATTGAAAAATTAAATCAAAACAGGAAATACAAACAAAACAAATCAAAATGTAAAACAATAAAAGAACATAAAATTTCGTGAGGTCTAGGCTAGTTCTTCTACTTTTGTTGGAGCCATGGATACTGGTGCGAAATGTTGGTCGAGGCGTGAAGTCCGATGGCTGTTGGCTATTGTCGCACCCCTCCTTCCAACTTAAGTTTAAATTGTTGCGTCACCCAAAGGTGTAAGTAAGCTGTAAGGTCCATGGGGGTGTGGCCGAACATTCATAAAGTCTACGTGTTTGGTGGGCTCGCTAGTTTTCATTAAGCAACTCCAACCTTTGTGTGGTCCGCCACAAGCCCCACATGGCGTGACCAATGCTGCTTGATGTTTGAAAATGTATATATGAAATCAGAAACAAGTTTTGAAAAGGGAATTACCAACAAAACCACACACAATTGGCAAGTGTATCAGTCGCAGACTAGGAAGTAAGTTAGTCTAGACATCGAACCGTGGACACTATGATGCAAGCTTTCAATACTAAACCTCTATCAACTCCGAACCTATTTTTAGTGAGAATGATTTGAGTTTTTAACTAGCAACTAAGAAGACAATAAACAAGAAAGAAACAGAAAGAATGACGATCAGGAAAACTTGGACACGACTAACTCTCGATGGATATCAAATTTAGGAAGGTAACTACCAAGGCAAGAAATCCTACTAGTATGCTCACAACTCCCGAAATTGGAAAATTAATTGGAAACTAAATTCTAAAGATAAGACTAACTCAAGTGACATTAAGGTATGCTAGATCTCCTCCGTGTCCCACTAACACAACTCAACGACCTAAGGGATGTGTAAAGCCCTAGATCTCTCATCCCGGTTTTACTAATCACAATACACCCGAAAATGTAAATAAGTAATATGGTTACACCGGTTATGTCACAGCCCCCGACCACACCCTGGGCGGGAGCCGTGAAGCAAGATGCAAGTGGTATCGGTGTTTATTAAATTGGCAGCAGAAAATATCATCAGGAACGTAGTTAAGAAAATATTTTAGAGTTTATAAAACACCAAAGTTTAATATAAAACAAACGGGAAATGTTTTTTTTAGGGATAAACCCTAATTGACAAAACAAAAATTTCTTCTTTTATTCAGGTAATCATAGCCACTTTATTTAAGCCTTCAGTGCTCCATAGCTGGCTTCTATTACTTTCACAGTAAGTTACCTGAAACGCATTCAAAAACATTTTGTCTGTTAAAAATACTTGTGAGTTCATTCATTTTTGGTAAGAAGACACTTTGTTATATTTGACAGTATTAAGGGCGATTACATTGTTTTTATCTAACAAAACCTCAATCAGTATTTGCCACGGTGGCAGTTCCAATGACTGTGGTCATTACTATTGGCTAGCTTTCATCCAATAGTAACGCTGGAATAGTAGTGTATACAAAACCCCACATACCCGCAGTAATTGCATATTACAAAAACTTAATCATTGTAAATACAACTGGTAAAAATAATTAGGGTTTTGCAAAAGCATTGAGAAAAAGAGAATGACTCACTTTGTAGTTTTAGGGTTTTTAACTTAGAGCTTCCTGGTGTTATTTCTGTGTTCCTAATAAAACACAATGCAACACGTGTCAGTGTAATAACCCAACTTAAACTTGAACAATACATTACGAGACAAAACCCCAATGTAGTTTACAAAGTATAGCCTGATATACAGGCAGCACTTTGGCATCCGTTGCTAGGTTTTAGATCAATCGGATAGGGTATCGAATCAGTGATTACGGTTAAAACACTTACAACGGGACAGGGTTTTAGGGTATCGGGTAAAAAGTAGTAGAGCAGAAAGAGAGCGAGAAAGGAAGGAACAATGAGCAGATTGAAAGTATAGCACTATTACTATTTATAGTTGAGTGATAGGAAGGCTTTGCCATAATATTCGATCTGATCATTCTAACATTCATACACGTACACACATAATATTTAATATATGTAAAGTTTTTTAATATTATTTATATTTTATAATTAATTCAACTGCTTCACTCATTTTTCTTGTATAACTTTTAAAATATTATGTTTTATAAAACGATGAATGTATCATTGGAACGAGCATATTTTTATCTACATTTTGACCTAAGTTTCGTTAAAAACGATGTAAGGTCAATTATAATAATATATATTATTGTTAATTATTAAACGGTTTCTATAAAAGTATATGTTCGTCTAGATACCTCATATTTCTAACAGTCAAAACTTACTCGTAATCCACCCGTTCAATAATATAAGTTTTATATACTTTATTTTAATAAAAAAATGGGAATGTTACATTCTCCCCACCTTTATTTAAATCTCATCCTCGAGATTTAGTTGAACAAGTATGGGTATTTCTTTTTCATCTCTGACTCTAGCTCCCAAGTATATTCTAGTCCTCTTTTCGAATCCCATTTTACCTTGACCAGAATCAATCTTTTACGCTTGAGGTTCTTGACCCTCCTGTCTTTGATTTGTAGGGGTTTCTCAACAAATTTTAGTTTCTCATTTACCTCTATGTCTTGAAGAGGCACTATCAATGATTCATCGGCTAAACATTTCTTTAGGTTACATACATGAAACATCATGTACTCCTGCCATTTCTTCAGGTAGTTGTAGCTGATAAGCTACTGGTCCTATTCTTTAGATAACTTCAAAAGGTCCAACATACCTTGGTGAAACTTTTAATAGCACTTTGTCTCCGACTTGGAATTCTAATGGTTTTCGACGATTATCTGCATAACTCTTTTGACGATCTCGGGTCGTTTTCAGTCTTTCCTTGACTTGAATTATTTTGTCAGTCGTTTCTTATACAATCTCAGGTCCTGACAAATGCTTTTCTCCTATTTCTTCCCAACATACAGGTGTTCGGCATTTTCGTCCGTAGAGTGCTTCGAATGGTGCAGCATTGATGCTTGTATGACAACTGTTGTTGTAAGAGAATTCTATTAATGGTAAGTGATCGTCCAACTTCCTCCAAAATCTATCACACATGCTCTAAGCATGTCTTCCAAAGTTTGAATCGTCCTTTCACTTTGTTCATCTGTTTGAGGATGATAGGCGGTACTTCAATTCAATCGAGTTCCTATTGCTTTTTGAAAACTTGTCCAAAAATGAGAAGTAAAACGACTATCTCTATCAGACACAATAGAAAAGGGATTCCATGTAATGGGACTATTTCATCCACATACAGCTTAGCTAATCGTTCCATACTGAAAGTTTCCTTCATTGGTAAGAAATGTGCAGATTTCGTTAATCTATCCACAATCACCCAGATTGTGTCGTTTCCTTTTCACGTCTTGGGTATTTTGGTAACAAAGTCCATTGTTATCAGTTCCCATTTCCAAACTGGCATTTCTAGTTGCTGAAGTAAACCTGAAGGTTTCTGGTGTTCAACTTTAACTTGTGAGCAAGTTAAACACTTAGAAACATAACTTGCTATGTCCTTTTTCATTCCTATCCACCAAAATTTTTTCTTTAAATCTAGATACATCTTGTCACTTCCAATATGCATTGTATACTTGGATTTATGAGCTTCTTCTAAAATTTGGTTTCGTAAATTTCCTTGGATAGGTACCCAAATTCTTTTCTTATGGAATCTCCAAATTCCATATGTTCCTTGTTCTAATTCTTTGATCATCCTTTTTAATCCTTCAGCATCATTCTTGATTGTTGTTTCCTAGATATTCTTTAATTGCTCCATTAAATCTATTTGCAGATTTAATTTGAGAACACGTACCCTTTTTGGCTTCTCATGATACTTACGACTTAAACATCAGCTACTACATTAGCTTTCCCTTCGTGATATTGGATATCACAATCATAATCACTGAGGATTTCCATCCAGCGTCTTTGTCTCATGTTTAATTCTTTTCACCCAAAAATATATCTTAAACTTTTATGATCTGTGAAGATAGTAAACTTACTACCGTAAAGGTAATGTCTCCAAATCTTGAGGGCAAATACTATCACTCCTAACTCCAGATCGTGTGTTGTGTAGTTTTCTTCGTGCTTCTTTAGTTGTCTAGAGGCACAAGCAATCACTTTCTGACGTTGCGTCAGCACACATCCAAATCCTAATTTTGATGCATCACAGTATATTATAAAATCTTCAGTTCCTTCTGGTAAAGCAAGTATTGGTGCGTTAATTAGTCTTTGCTTCAGAATTTGGAAAGCTTCCTCCTGTTTTGGTCCCCATTCAAACTTAACTGATTTACATGTTAACTTGGTTAATGGAATGACTATTCTAGAAAAAATCTTAAATAAAGCGTCTATAATATCCTGCCAGTCCAAGAAAAATTCGTACTTCCGTTGGTGAATTAGGGACTTTCTATTTGGTAATAGCCTCAATCTTCGTAGGATCCACATGAATTCCTTCATGATTAATTAAATGTCCAAGAAATTGTACCTCTTGCAACCAGAATTCACATTTTGAGAATTTAGCATAAAGCCTTTACTTTCTCATCAATGTCAGAAGTATCTGTAAGTGTTCGGCATGCTCTTCCTTACTCTTGGAATAAATGAGTATATCGTCTATGAAGACAATTACAAATTTATCCAGGTATGGTTTACATATCCTATTCATCATGTCCATAAATGCAGCTGGAGCATTTGTTAAACCGAATGGCATGACTGTAAACTCATAATGTCCATACCTTGTTCTAAAAGCATTTTTAGGAATATCTTCTTCTTGCACTTTCAGTTGGTGATATCCTGAATGTAAATCAATCTTTGAAAAGAATCGAGCTCCTTGGAGTTGATCGAATAGTAATCTTATTCAATTCTCTGTAGTCAATACACATACGCATCGGTCCATCTTTCTTCTTGACGAATATCACCGACGCTTCCCAAGGCGATGAGCTAGGTTGTACGAAACCTTTTCCCAATAGTTCGATTAGTTGGTTCTTCAATTCTAGCATCTCTGTTGGCACTAGACGATAGGGTGCTTTTGCAATCGTGCAGTTCCTGGTATTAGGTGAATTCTAAATTCAACCTCGCGATCAGGTGGTAATCCAGGTAGTTCTTCTGGGAAAACGTCTGAGAATTTGGATACTACAGAAATTTCTTTTAATTCTTTTCCTTTAGTGTTGATGATCGTAGAGATCATATACATTACTCCTCCTATTCGTGCGTAGCTTGCAGCTTTCATCACAGAGATAAACTTTGTTGATGCTGTCGTCTTGTCTCCATGGATTGTGATACTTTCTCCTGTTGGAGTACAAACCTTAACATAATTCTGATCACATAAGATTTGTGCATGATTGGCCACCCACCAATCCATTCCTAATACCACATCGAATCCGGCTAGATTCATTGGTAATAGGTTTGATGCGTTCTTATGACCTAAAAATTCTATCTTTCCTTTCTGAAGGATTTTGTTTATGTTGATAGAATTTCCGTTTGCCGTTTCCACCATACATTCTTGGCGAAGTAGTTAAAGTTGTTTGAGAAATTGACAAAAAGTCGTATTTATAAAACTTTGGTTTGCACCAGAGTAAAATAATATTTTAGCATATACATCATGAACTAGAAATGTACCAGTAATCACATCAGGAATCAACTCGGCTTCTTTGTCTATCAGTACAAAAGCTCTAGCATTCTTCTTTGGGCAGTTCGGTCGGATATGGCCTGCGTCTCCACAGTTGAAGCATATTTTAGCATTAATTTTCTTTCTACACTCTTCTTCCTTATGTCCTGGTATCTTATAGAAATTGTAGTACCTAGCACATTTTCCTGCATGCCTTCTTTTACAGAACTTACATAGAGGTTAAGAAGATGAACCTGCTCCTTTCTTACGTTAGGAATTACCAGAATGCAGTTCCTGAGTAATCCTATGGGCTAAATCCTCTTTGGTTTTCCTCTCTTGTGCGCATCAGTCCATCTGTCAGAGGATTAGAAAGTTCTACTGCCTCTTCAATTGTCTGTGGTCTAGCCGCTTTGACCATGTCTCTTATTTCACTGACTAACCCCCATATGTAGCGAGAAATTAATACCGGTTCTGGCGAAGCCAGTGCAGGTACTATTCTTGCATATTCAAAGAATTTGGTAGTAAATTCATGGAAATTTACACCAATCATTTTATGGTTTAGGAATTTATTGGCTATCTGCTCTTTTTCGTGAGGATGACAAAATTTTCTTTTGGTCATTTCCTTAAATTCATTCCATTCCATTGCATAAACCATGTCACTCCCTTTTGATTAGAGAATGGTATTCCACCATTCTAATGCTTCATTTTTGAAAAGATTAGAAGCATACATTATTTTATCTTCTTCAGCACACTTACTAATTTTTAAAACCGCTTCAGTCTTTTCTAGCCAGCGCAAAGCTACAATGGCTCCTTCATATACACCGAGAATTCGATTGGTTTACAGGACAAAAATAAGAACAACCATAAGCGACGGTTTTCTGGCGTTTAGGAATTGGAGCTTTAACAAGAATGCCATTATCTCCATTGACGTTGTGGCTTGCTTCAGTGTGAGTACGTTTACTGGCTACAATATTATTGTTGTTTACAACCGTAGGTTCTTTAACAGGTTTAATAATAAATGGCATGACATTAATTATTCCTTGAGCTACTATATGTTCTATAGCACTTTTATCCATGTGGTTTCCGTTATCATTATTATTCTGGACTTCCTGATTTACTTCATTCGACATTTGAATTTCAAACATTATCAGGTGTTAATATCACAGAATAATTTAAAATAAACAATTATTCAAACACAATTGATCAAAATCCGTCGAACATTGTGCCGCTCTTACTCTTTTATATATATATATATATTTCATCAATACAAACTACCACAATAGTTATACACGTCAATACTCTATTTTATAGTATGCATTGGTATGTGTGTATATATATATATATATTTATATATTATACATTATGTATGTATTATTATTAAAATATTTATATCTTTTTTATCGAATATAGTATATATAATATTGTATCAGGCTTGTTGGTTTTAGAAATGGAAATCCCTCTCGTCGTACTTCCATACGAGATTCTCCCCTATAGCACGGATCCTGTTTCCTTCATCTATGAGTTCTTTGCCATAGTGACGAAGCTCGGCCACGTTTTCTGGATTCATTGGCGGGTACATTGCAGGTGCTGGTTCGTTGTAAAATAGAGGAAACATCACAGGTTCTGGTTCAATAGCTGGGGAATATGGATCATTTATTAGATTCTGAAACGCCCAATCATTTTTTCACCATTGCTCCATGGCATCTGGTGCTGGAGCTGGTATCCTGGGAATTTCCTCAGGGCTAAATGCTGGTATTGGTTGTGGGTTCATTTGGATAGGTTATGGGTAAAGTGATATTGGTCCTAATGGTTGCCCCGGTTGAAATAGGGGCATTTGTGGTTTAGGGTTTGCTATAAGGTTCAAGTTCATCTCACTTTCTATGGGTTGAAAAAGGTCACACTTTGCTAGCCTTCGGTCTAATTCCTCCCACAATGGTTTAGTAACGGGTATTTGAGCTGGTCCTTCTGCTAAGGTTATAGTGGCTTCCTAATTTTTCTTTTTCCTTCTTTTTTCTCTTTTTTCCTTATTAAACCAACCCCCTTTCTTGGGTGGAATGGGTTCAATTGATTTAGCTTTGAAAATAAAGGGTGCTTCCACATCTGCTTCATATCCTGATATAGCTCCAGATGGTCCTTCATCCATGTCTGAATCAGACATATGTAGGAAAACATTGGACACACTTTTGTCACTCATACTGTGAACTCAAAAATTATTAAAATAATATAAAATCCTATTATATATATTGAAATTCATTTTCACAAATATAACACACAAGTCATTTTATATAAAATTCCTAACATTAATGTTTAAGTTTAGGTATTAAAGGAACACCTAAATAGCTTAACCAGTGGCTCCGGTACCACCTTCGGTCACAAGCCCCCGAACACACCCTGGGCAGGAGCCGTGAAGCCAGATGCAAGTCGTATCGGTGTTTATTAAATTGGCAGCAGAATATATCATCTAGATCGTTGTTAGGAAAATATTTTAGAGTTTATAAAACACCAAAGTTTAATATTAAACGAATGGGATAAAAACCCATATTCCATTCAAATGTTTTTTGTAGGGATAAACCATAATTGACAAAACATAAATTTCTTCTTTTATTCAGGTAATCATAGCCACTTTTGTAACGCTCCGTGTTCTGTACTTTCCATATTTAGTAAGTTGTGTTCGCAATTCTATATTTAGAAACTTGTATTCTTACTCCATTTCAATCCTTGTAATCTCGAGACTTTGATCATAATGGAAATCATATTTTTATATCAACCTTGTTTAATCATACATGCATAGTATGTAATCAGTCGTGAAATACACGTTTAATTTAAAACTGAGACTTACATCGAGATTATATTTTATCGGAATCACATTCATATATGTATCATACTTATAATATACTTGCATACACCTTTATAACATAAAATAACCTAGTTACAAAATGCATGGACTAAAAGTGAGCAAAACCAAAAGCTTTTCTACCTCCTTTCTTCTCCAATCACCTTCCACCCTTTTTTAGCCAATTAGATTTCACCCTTTTCCACTTCCTTTCTCCTCCAATCACCTTCCACCCTTCTTTAGCCAATCATATTTCACCCTTTTCCACCTCTTTTTGTGAATGCTAGGATCGGACCCAACTTTTGAGCTTCCGGTCAGATTTGCTCAGCTAACAGAGACGGAATTCATTGTTAGCTGATTGAACAAACAAAGAACAAGCATGATGATTAATGTTTAACCGTTTGTATCTTATATCGATTAACTTTGTAAAGATTACAGACTCGAGCAGTGCTTCGCCTCTGATCACCAAAAACAGCACACTAAACAAACATCCTAAGTCACCTATTTATAGGCAAGACATGACAGCAACAAGGGACTAGGACTCAAGGATTTTCGTGCGAAAATTCCACAAATATACAAACTGAAAACTTTCAAAACATAACTTTTGACGCTACGAAACCCTATCTATACAACAGACTCGTCCTAGACGTAGGCAATAGACATATGTGCACCAACAGACTCCCCTTGGATGTTGCCGCAGTCTTGGAGAGTCTTCAAAACGTTTCTGCAAAAATCTTCAAACACATTTGACTTGATTTATCTGGAAAAGCGTTTGGGTGGCTTTTGACGCTCCTCTGAAGCAATGGGAGTTTGATCTGTAGGAGGAGGTCGATTGTACGTGTTCCCGAATTGAATCTTTCTCGAGAAGCCAGCTTTCGTGTTGTCTCGATTCTTTCTTCATTCTGATCTATCTTTTTCTTTTCTTTATCTTCAAGCTTTCTCCACGATGTGTTCCAGTCTTTACTTGAATTAATATTATTAGCGTAACATACATTTACAATCCTCTGGAACTGCAATGCCTGCTCTTTATCTTTTTCTTCATAACTGATCTTGATGAAGAATACGCGTTCGATATCTTTCTCAGAGCAGTTGACAAGCCACATCGGATCCAAAACTCTGATTGCACGCCACAATCCATAAATTCTCTTGTGCATGATCACGGTTTCAGATAGATCTTCAGACATATCCCACGACCCTTCATCAAGCTCTACACATATAGCAGCCTCCCCAGTATTTGAATCGTAGTGCCACCATTTGAAGATTTGTAAAAATCTTGTTCCATCTTCTTCAAAGGCATATTCTTCATAACACACGGCCGTTTGACAATTAAAGTCACATCCTTTTCTTGTGTTACTGGGTCGATCTATGTGACGGTTCTTGGCTTGTGTGGTTTCCAGTAGTTAAAACCATGTTCAGCTTCAAACTTGATCATCTTCCAAAGATATTGATCATTTGGCCTCGACTTCATACTGAAGGTCTTGGTCTGCACTAACTCTTTCACATCCCACTCAAGCAGAGTCTTTATATCACCCAGGTATTTGAAGTATTGAACTCCAAATTCACGTTTCAATGCATACACATCTAGTTCCTCAATCCATCCCCAACTGATAACGTATTCTCCTTCCTCGACATCGTGCTCAAGGTAGATGACTTTGGGCTTTGGTACTGTCTCATCAACTTCGATCGATGACTCCCCCTGAACCTGTTCATCTGTTAGTTCAAAAATAGAGTCATTCATGTAAGCATCAACAATCATCCTTTCATTATCAAACATGTTAAGTACAGATTCGATCCCTTCCTTCTCTATTACTTCACACATTTCATCTACCATATCATCAATCTCTTTCTTTAATTCCCTCTGAGCTATTGCTTTCTCTTTCGTCATTGACTCTAAAACCCCTTCGCTTTGAAGTACGAAACTCTTACTTATATCAACAGCTGGATCGTAAACAACTAACTCTGAAGATACTGGCACGGATTCAGCTTCCGGCGCAATTGTACAATCACAGGATCCAAAGAAATCACAGCTTCAGGCTCGGGTTGGCTGAGAATAGGAATATCATCAATCTTGTGCTTTCCTTTGCCCTCAGCATCAGACAGGGCTTTAGAAGCTCGTTCCCTTTCTTCAACTTTTTACCTTGCCTCCTCTCTTTCAATCTTCTCAATTTCATCTGTCAGAGATATGCCCAGAGTTCGAACCAGAATTTTCTTCATAAGATCAACCTGCCTGTTGTTCGATTCTCGTTCTGCCTCATACTCTTCCATCTTCTTTATCATTCTCTGATTTTCCATCTCATAGCTCCTGTGAGTTGCCTTCGGAATCTTTCTCTCATTTTCCAGCAATTTAATCCTTTCTTCATAAACAGAGACTTGTTTTGCAGCTTGAAAGTTTTTCTCATTGTCATCAGTAACCAACCTTAGGATCTCCCTGATGCTATCTTTATCTGACTCAAGTATCTTGATCTTCTCATCAGCATTCTTTAACTTTGCTTCTAACTCTCTAAGTCTCCCAACATATACATCATCAGCTGTGAAATTTTCTCCCCCTGGGATAGCATCATAATCAAAGAAATCATCATCAAAGGTTGTGTCTGCTGGAGGATGTTGTTGTGTAGGATGAGCTGATGATGTTGTCTATGCCTGAGAAACAATAGGAGGAGTCCTAATAGGTGGATGAGGAAGGGATGTAACATGAATCTCTGTAGTAGTGTGTTGAGGAGGAGGAGATGCATGTTGAGCAGTCACACTTGGGAGTTCAACTGATGGAGGTGGCTGAGTAGATGGAGGAGGAGATGGCTGATGTTCAGAGGATGTTCAACTGATTGAACAACTGGAGTCTCGGCAGGCTTTGTTTTTAGCTTGATCCTAAGCTTCTTAGCTGTTGGCTCAGGCTTTCGAGCTGCAGCATGTTTAACTCTTTTTCCAGTTTTCTTTTTCGCAGGCTTGACAACAGTTATATCTTCTTTGGTCTCAGATGGCTCATATGTAGTGTCATCATCTCCCGTAGCCTTGTGTTTCTTTTCCTCAACTAACTTCCTTTCTCTCTCTGTTCTTTCTTGTTCTTTCCTTTCTCTTTCTTTCCTCTCACCTTCCCTTCTATCTTCAGAATCAGTACTCGATGATGGCCCTTCATCATCACCATCACTTGCTGCTGTTTCAACACCAACCATTCCTTCTATTTCTTCAGCAGTTTCCTTGACCGACTCTTCAACATGTGCCGTGTCTGTAGTTTGCACCGTTTCTTCAACACGCACTTCTTCAGTATCAGGTTCATCAATCAAACCTGTTCCTACACTTGGTTGTTTCTTTTGGCTCCTGGGAGCTGAGGAGGAAGTCTTTGACGCTTTCTTTCTTTTAGTGGCAGAGGAAGCAGAACCAGCTTTCTTTCTTCTATAATGACCCTTCTCTCCCTCGCCCTTGATATACCATATGCTACGCTTCCCAATGAAATCTTCCATCATATTCCATTCCTCACTTTCGTCGCCACTACCTTCATTCCTCCATTTGCCATCTGGCGGAGCAACATAATCAGCCTTAACAAATGTACCAAAGATTGGCTTAAATGCTGGAGCCTTTCCCCCTTAACAGTAATTGCTGATGTTGTGGAGGTCTAACGGAGACATATGCTCTAACTCCAATATATCATCTTTCTTCTTCTCGAGATTGGGGTGTAGGTGGTCAAGAATCATTTGAATAAATCTTGGATACTGTAAGAATCGACCCTTTCCCAAATTCATCACCATCTGATCAAAAATCATCTTGCTAAAGTTGTATGGCTTGTTCAGAATCACTGCTACGATCATGCACATGTGATAATCTACTAGATCGTCCCAACCTCCTTTCCTGTGACTTAACGCCCGTGTAATGCAGTGAGCTAGAAATCTGTAGGGCAGTCCTAGCCTGTTGAACTTGAAAGGAGCAAAGTTTACATAGCCGTTGTACCCCATGCGATAAAAACATCCTTTGACGAACTTCTCTGTAAAGCCTGTAGGAAAGCTGCTTTCATCCCTTAGATGCAACACTATTCGTATAAGATCTTCTGTGATTGTAATCGCTACATCATTCTCTCCAACTCTGACTGCTGACGTAATAGCCCTTGGTTCGGTTTGTAACTCTGTGGTAACCAAAAACGGTCTACATGAGAGGCATAAGCGTTGTGCTTATGTGTGAGAGCATAATATACTGGCAGTCTTTCCAGAAAATCAATATACTGTGAAAATGGAGCAAACTCTGGCACATCTTTATCAATTAAGCAGCAGGAGTTGTGCATCGGATGGAACTCATGTGCGGTTTTCTGTGAAATAGAGAGACATGGAAAAGTTAAACAGAAATTTTCAGAAACACAAATTCTTCTAAATTTTGGTACGAAAATGACCTTACATATCTTTTCAGAATTTTCGTGCGAAAATGTAGAAGCCAGTTTAAACATTTCACCTAACTAATTTTCGTGCGAAAATTGCACATTTTCGTGCGAAAATTTGTGTCGTCCCCAACAGTTTATCAATATGAACCCACTCAATTTTTGTCATTTTCCCGAAATTGAAATGGTAAACCTAGGTTAAATTAGCCGATTTTAACATTAGAGAGTTCAGTTTTAAGTTTTATCGGCTAGTTTATCCTGGAACTATGATTTTAGTCCGTTTAAGTCCAAATAGTTCAAGTTTACGTTCGATCTCGGTGTTATACCTTTTCCATTACAAGAGGTGTGCAAATTAACCTCCCTAATGTATCGAATAAGCCAGAAAGCGAGTGTAATGAGGGATAGAGCAAAATCGCCTCAGAGAATCCGCACCAAAAGTTAATCAGATTTTCGTACGAAATGGATATCTCACACTCTTATATATAGCCCTGAGATTTTTGTACGAAAATTGGCCTTGTGAAGATGTGCCAGATTTTCATGCGAAAATTCTTGAAACTCTTGAACTATTTTCAACTTTCCAACTTTTTCGTTTGTTTTCAGTTTTAATTATCTACACAGTTGTCCAAGTCCAAGTTAATGACCTTGTTTAACTGTTTTGGCTACCAAGTCCAAGTTAATGACCTTGGTTGACCACTTTTTGACCAAAACTTGACTTTATCCCTTGATTTTATGTTTCAAATTAATGAACTTTTAAACATTTTAAACATTTCAAACCAGACTTTGTTTCCACATTAGCTCCCAGCCCGTAATTCTAACGATTTTCCTCTGCATTCTGTCGCTTTTTACTTTGAAGATCTGTTTTCCATCACCGGCAGTCAACAATTAAAATAGAAACAGAAAATCTTTTTGAATTTTTGAATATCCCTAAACTATAAACATTTAAGGCAATATGTACAAACATATTTACAGACATACTTTTGCGAGTTTGAGTTACAGGATCATATCAGTTTATTGAGACACATTACCAGTACCGTTGCTCTAGATGAAACTTTAAGTTCTTAAGCAAATTTTCTTTAGATTGTCGGTATACTGATCCACTTAAACCTCTACACGTTTCTCAACTGCTTCAAGATATGTTAGGTAATTTTTTGCAACGTGGCCTAATCTATGTTTCCCACCTTAGAATATACTCCCGCATCGAGATTCCCTAGATTTCATCTCAGAGGTGAATATATCTAACTGATATCTGTAGAGGTGTGAAATGCAAGACCTTGAGAGCTTAGGTTAGTACTTCCGTACAGAGAAAGAGATGAAGGCTCGACTTTAGGTGGTGTTCCTCTTGGGAATCTTTAAATTTTTTTTTGTACTGCAGAATGTCGTATTTTTTATGACATTTTTCTTCATTTTATATGCAGCTTTGGGGTGAATAATACGAAAGTATTATACAAGTTCTAGGCCAGTGCTGACACAAAATCAAAAGAACTCATGTAATACCCCAGATATCAACTAAATATAAAGACCTAGTATCTCAGAATCTGGCATTCTCTCAAACGAAATTTTGGGGTACCAAGCCCATATATCCGAGAGATGTTAAGCCACAGATTTACCAGTTTATTCTTTTAGGTTTATATCCTGAAAGCATTTTACTGAAGGTGCGAAGCCTACCGACATATCCTTAGAAAGACCTGTTTAGACGCTTTTTAAACAATACCTTTCTTTAGCGTACTGTAATGGTCCACTGATGTACTATCATCTCCTCTTATACACAAAACTCTTTTTTGATTGATTTTTTAATGTTTTTGTATTTTTCTTGATTTTTCAATTGTTTTTGTATTTTTCACATCTTTTTCTCCCCTAAAATCAAAAACTTATTTTTGGATTTTTGTTTTTAAGAAAGCATGTAAACTATTTACAGAAAAACATTTGACTTACCAGTGAGGATCACATCACAACATCGTCATCCTCAAATTCAACCTCATAAATATCCCCTGATGTTAGATTCTTTAAACCATTTAATTTTGAAAGATTTCAAAATCTTGCTCTATCAAAAGCTTTGGTGTAAAAATCTGCTTTTTGGTCATCAGTGTGGATTTTCTCAATTCGTACCAACTTTTTCTCGTGACAGTCACGGATAAAGTGGTATCAAATCTCAATATGTTTAGTGCGTGAGTGTTGTCAAGGATTGACTGTGATATCAATAGCTGCCTTGTTATCTATGAATATGGGAGTATCAAGAAATTGCAGACCGAAGTCTCTCATCTGTTATTGTATCCACAGTATTTGGGAACAACAACTGGATGCTGAAACGTATTCAGCTTCACAAGTAGAGAGAGCAACTGCGGCCTGTTTCTTGCATTGCCAAGTTACCAAACGGGTTCCGAAGAACTGGCAGCCGGCCGTTGTAGATTTAGCGTTCTGCTTGCAACAACCAAAATCAGAGTCAGAGTAACCCGCAAGGTTGAAATCGTCATGATATGGATACCACAAGCCGTTGCTTGGGCATCCTTTCAAATAGCGCATGATTCTTTTGACGATCAACAGATGTGATTCCTTCGGGTTTCACTGATATCTGGCGCAAAGGCATGTAGGGTACATGATATCTGGTCTTGAAGCTGTGGGATACATCAAGGATCCGATCATGGAGCGATATAATGTTTCATCAACTTTTTCTCCATACCCGTCTGGACAAATTTCGTGGTTTGTGGCTAAAGGGGTAGATGGCGGTTTAGTTCCTGTCATGTCAAATCTCTCCAACACGTCATGAACATACTTCGTCTGGTGAATGAAAATACCGTCTGGCAGTTGTTCAACCTGAAGCCCCAAAAATAATTTCATCTCTCCCATAGCACTCATTTTGAACTTTTCTTTCATGACCTTTTCAAAGTCTTTACACAACTATTCATTTGTCGATCCAAAGATGATATCGTCCATATAGATTTGCACAATAATCAGATGTCCATCTACTTCCTTGGTAAAGAGGAACTGTTCCTCTGGTGAATCGGTTAGCCAGAAGATATTTGGAAAGCATCTCATACCAGGCTCTCAGGGCCTGGTGTAGACCGTAAAGGGCTTTGTTCAGCAAGTAGACCTTATCCTTGTGAATCGGATCGACAAACCCGGTGGTTGGCCGACATATACCTCCTCTTTAACCTTACCATACAGGAAAGCAGACTTCACATCCAATTGATACACTTTAAAACCTTTCCATGAGGCGAATGCTAGGAAGATGCGGATAGCTTCTAGACGTGCGACTGGGGCATAGACCTCGTTGTAGTCTATCCCTTCCTGCTGACGAAAACCTTGAACTACGAGCCGAGCTTTTTTGTGCACAACCACTCCTCTATCATCTCTTTTGCATTTGAAAACCCACCTAGTGTTTATCTTTTTCTGCTTTGGTGGTAGGCCAACAAGTTCCCAGACTCCTAGTTTCTGGAATTGCGACAATTCTTCCTGCATTGCTTCCACCCAACTTTCATCTTTAAGTGCATCTCTGAAGTTTCCTGGTTCTACTTGAGAAACAAAACAACTATGAGAAAATTTATTTTGAAGTTCAGCAACTTTAGAATAAAAACAACTTAGATCCTTAGTGATCTGATTTCGCGTTTTCACGCTGGCTTGTAGTTCTCCTATGATGTTGTATGTCGGATGGTAGGAGACTGATCTCAGCATTACTTCGCCTAGAACATTTATCAAACTTTCTAGATTTGTGATATTCTGATCTGCAACTTATTCTGAAGAAGTAGCCTCATTTCTAGCACTGGTTTCGGCAGCTTGATTGTTAAGATAACTTGTAATCTCTTCTGAGCCTTCATCAGAACTGGATCCCCCATTATCAAAGGTAGGATCTTGTTCAGGTTCTGCATTTGCTGGTTGAGAGGAATATGGTTCTGCTGTAGTCTGAACTAGTGTAACAACTGGTTCTGGTTGAGTGTTGCTCGGACCTGCTTCTGAGGAAGGTGTTGTCGTTGAAGAGATAACCAACGGCCCTGTTACTTGCTCTTGATTAGATATCTGATGTTGTTGAAATAACAAGATGAGTTCTTCCTCGAATGGCTCTTCAGGTAGATCAAACGAATTCCACAACCCTTCATAATTGAACAGCCAGGGATCTCCAGTTTTTGCATGGGCGTTGTGTATCTCTGGCAATCAACGTGTTGAGCAATGATAACCTGATTCATTCTTGGTAGATAGACTCTCTTTTGTGGACTTGCATATCCTACGAAAAATCCTTCCAAAGATCTAGCTCCAAATTTTCCTTTCGGGTCCAATACGGTACACGGTGATCCAAAAGGCTCCAAAACTCTAGATTAGGTTTTCGCTGGTTAAGAAGTTCAAAGCATGTCTTTTTGTCTTTCTTGACAGTCATTACGCGGTTAAGGGTGTAACATGCAGATACAACAGCTTCGCTCCAAAAGCTAATAGGTAACTTTGAATTGGCAATCATTGTGCGTGAAGTCTCGATAAGCGTTCTGTTCTTTCATTCAGCTACTCCATTTTGTTGAGGAGTATAGGGGGCACTGAACTCATGATGAATACCCTTAGCATTGTAGAATTCGAGCATCTTGTTGTTCTTAAACTCAGTACCATTGTCACTTCTAATTCTCTTGATAAGCAAATGGTAAAGGTTTTCAATCTTTCGAAACAAGATCAACAAATTTTCAAACGTTTCATTCTTGCTTTCTTGAAAGAAAACCCATGAGAATCTTGAGAAGTCATCGGTTACGACCAGGCAGTATATATCTTCTGTAATACTTTTCACATTGACAGGCCCAAAGAGATCCATGTGTAGCCTTTCCAATGGAAGCTTGATAGAATTAAGAAGCTTTCTGGGGTGTGACTTCTTATGTTGCTTCCCCTTTTTGCAGCTAATATAGTCATCTGATAAGTGAAAATTTTTTAGATTCACCCCTTCCACTAGATTGTTGTGCACCAGGAAATTCATTTTTCTTAGATGAATGTGACCCATCTTCCTATGCCATAGAATTGATTTCTTTTCAGTGGCTTTTGATACAAAACATTGTCCTTCCTTTGAAGTAGTGGATGCGACGCTCATGTCTAAGACATATAAATCATTTTCTCGTGGAGCGCGCATGAGGATCCACTCCTTAGGAATTAAGAAACCAGGTTTAAGAATAAGATACTCTTTGTCGTTGAAATGAGTTGTGAACTTCTTGTCACAAATCTGTGAAATGCTCAAAAGATTGTTCTCAAGCTCAGCGATAATTCACTTTGTCAAAAGACACGACTCCATTTGTCAAAATTCCTTCTCCCACAATACTGCCGCCCTGTGTTCTGGCAAACCCAACATATCCACCCCTGATGGCTTTTACGTTGTACAACAAAGCCAACATCCATGTCATGTGCCTAGAAGCTCCACTGTCCATGATCCACTTTGAAAGGATTGACCTTGGAAGCCCCTGCACACATGAAAAACATATTACTTAAACAGAGAGACCCAAGCCCTTTCGGTCTTGGGTGGGATAACAATGTTGACCTTTGGAACTTTGGCAACTTTGACATCTTTCTTAATCTAAATCCATTGTCCAGTCTTAGATTCAGTCTTATCTTTTGATTTGACTGGAACATTGGTTGATTTTGGGGTTACATGAGATGTTTTTGCTTTGGCTACCCAGGTTTGTGCTTTTGAAAATGCCTTTTTGATATAGAGATTAGATTCTTTCTTTTCATTTTTCTTTGGTGTTTCTCCAACTTCATATTTTGAAATGATTTCAGTCGTTGGTTCATTATTACAATTGGAATTATCTTTTCTCTTTAAAATCTTTGTTGGCACAAACTCTGGACCCTTTTTCTTTTCATCTACTGTAGACCTCCTTTGTTCATGAACAGGTTTTGAACGATTTTGGGAACATTGTCGTGCAATATGCCCAACTTTATTACATCTATAGGACGTTCTACTGTCGTTTTCAACAGTGTGTTCTAAAGCCTGCTCACGAAGCTCTTTTTCTTTCTTAAACTCATCGTTGGTTGTTTATTAATGACTTCCTTTTCCTCAACAGTGTTAGTTCCAAAAACAAACTCAACTTTCTTGGTAAAAATTGTCTTTCGGGATTTGTTGTTTCTTTTCTTTTCAAATCCTAACCCATCCCTTTTTGTTTTCAGGATAACCTCTTCCTCTTGGATGATTGATTTTGCTAGACTTCTTTGGTTTTGAGTAGAAACCAGCAACTTGTTTTTCAAGATCAGATGTGTCAACTTCAATGAGTTTAAAGAATTTGTCGACACGGTCGAAGTTAACATTCTGGACTGGAAATTCTTCATCAGTATATAGTTTATCTGATCCTTTTAGTTTGTAGATAACTACATTAGGATCATCATTTAAACTATTGTCTGATGCTGTGATAAAATTTTCATGAAAACTTTTCTCACTTCCAAAAGGTGAACTTGAATCTGATTTCTCATTGTTTGACTCAGCACTTTCATAAACTGTGCTATCAGACTCATTTTCAAAAACATTTTCAACCACCTTGGTTACCACCTCGGATTCACAATCCTTTTCAAATTTGGAATATGTTACATCAAGATTTTCAGGCAGCTGGTTGTTCTTTTCATTGAGTAAATTTAAATTCAGCGCCTTATCCACCCCGTCAAGATGTTTCTTAGCATAACTATTCCACATAGGGGTGGAACCTGATCGTAACATTTTCCATGTTGTTTATTGTTCTTCTTCCCTTCTTTGTTATTTTCTGGTTTTGGAAGAATGTGATCAAGAACATACATGTTGGTAGAATAACTGATTAACAATTTGTTAACTCTTTCAGTTTCTATTATAGTTTTCTCCAGCTCACTTTTTAGCTTAGAAATTGTGTTAATATGAAGATTAATGGCCATTTGTTTGTCCATCACAGTTGCTTTGAGTATTGAAAGTGTTTTGTCATCTTCTTTGACTGCTTTTCTCATACTGTCGAATGGCCCTGCTGAGTTTATCATATGATTCTTTTACAATGTTATAATCATATGACAACTTATCATTGTATGTTTTAAGTTCTTTAAAGGCATTTTCTTTCTCAGCACATTGCTCACATACTTATGCACGTTTCAAGCATGGGCTGGCCATTTCGACAGTTTGAGCTTTGATTGTTTCATTTTCTGCTTCAACCTTTTCTACCTGTTCTTCCACACTGACTACCTCTTTTGTATTGGCCATGAGCGCTTTGTTGGAAATATCAGTTAAGCTCTCCAGTGTGACAGTCTTGGTTACATCAAATACTTCCATACATTCTGTCTTTCTCTCATCAGAACCTTCTTCTTTGTGGTTAAAATCAAAATTTACTGCAAAAGTGTTAAGAATTGTATCAAACAAACAGGGTTTAAGAGTACCTCAGAGACATTCTTCTTCTTCCGCTGATGATCTGAAGTAGTCTACCAGAACCTCTTCCATTTCTTCTTCTGTGACTTCTTCTGACGATTCAGGTTCTTCTACGATTTTAGCAACAAGTGCAAGACTTACTTTCTTGGAAATGAAATTGTTCCAATTGAACCCTTCATCTTCTGGCGTGACCACAAGAGCTTTGTCTTTTGAGTTCGAAGGTCCATCTTCTATTTGTGCCATTCGTTTCTCTGGCTGTGGTTGATGATAGATCGCCTTTTTGTAATAATCATCCCCGAACGGATATGATTGCCCTTTACTTCTCGGTTTGGACATTCTCGCTTGAAGTGCCATTTCTCCCTGCATTTGAAGCATGTGACTATGGATTTATCAAATCCTAATTTTCCGTCAAGGCCTCTCAAATCATCTCTTTCGGTAATTTCCATAAAACGCTGTGCTCTTCGAATTCCATCTCTTCCGGATCAATTTGATCGTAATCTTCTTTAGTCATTTCTGGATTTTCGATTCTTCCAGCTACTAGACTTTCATAGGATTCCAGAACTGCTGCAAGCAGCACCATGTGGTGCTTGGCGGTCTGCTCATTGAAGTCTTGAGCATTCTAGAGGTTCACTGCGATGTTACATTGCAAGATTTGCTGGTTAGAATTGGATTGATTTTGCTGATTGCTTTGTGGTTGATTGGAGCTTTGAGACGATTGTTGTCCTTGGTGATTGTTTGGATTGAAGGAAGCAAAAGTTTGGAATCCACTTGATTGGTTGGAGGTTGGACTAGCATTTGAGTTAGCACTAAAAGTTGTTTGGATCTTGGGACTCCGAACAAGAGTGTTTGGATTTCCTTTTTAGTATAGACTCACGTCCTGTTGCGAGTTTGATTTCTTGCCTTTTGCCATTTTCTGCATTTCTAGCTCATGCCCTTCCAATTTTTCTATAAATCTTGGTAAACTGAGACTGTCATACTCTGCCCCATTCTTTAGGATGGTTAGATATGTTAACCATTCCCCTTCAGGCAGAGAATCTGCCAGTTTGCCGACTAGCTCTTCATTCGTTTTGACAATTCCTATACGCTTCATCTGTACTACCAGGTGGCAGTACCTTTCTATGAGTTGCTTCATGTTTTCGCCCTGAAGAACATTGAACACTTCAATTCTTTGTTCAGTAATGCCTTCTTTCCTTTTCTGACCTGAGTACTTCCTTGAGCCCTTAATCGTAAAGCTAGCCACAACGACTGAGAATCGACGTCATGCTGTAAGAGAACCAAGATATCCTCCTTTATGGCTTGCTAGAGGAGATTCATCATCTTCTTTTCATTAATGTATTTGTCTTGTTCTTCTTCAGTCAAACGAGCTAACGTTTTCTCAATTCCAAGTTCATTAAGAGGCGTTTGGTATTTGTTCTCAAGTGCAAACCAGCAATTTAAGTTTGTTGCTTGAACCCAGTTCTTGAATCGCTCTCTTCAACTCTCGTAATCTTTGATGTTCATGAGTTTTGGAGGCTTTGTAGTGGTTCCCATTTCATTTTCTAGATTCATGTTCTGAGCTGCTACGGAAGCTGTAACTTCTTGTGTGGCAAACGCGTTATGAAATTCTTCCTCACTTGACATCTTAAAAATACTTATAACAGAAAAACATATTAGAACAGGTTAACTTGAAACTA
Organism: Scalesia atractyloides; assembly: GCA_947069175.1. Lineage (NCBI taxonomy): Eukaryota > Viridiplantae > Streptophyta > Magnoliopsida > Asterales > Asteraceae > Scalesia > Scalesia atractyloides. The sequence goes on along the minus strand of CAMTDV010000004.1, from coordinate 49,947,159 downwards.
ACTGAAAATTAGGAAGTAACTGAGAACTTTCGTACGAAATAATGTCCAAGATTTTCGTGCGAAAACTTGATTTCCGTACGAAAATTTTGTTTCGTGCGAAAATTATATCCTCTGTCAGTTCAAACTTATTAGAAGTTAGTCTCCTGATTTTCGTACAAAATCAAGTGTTTCGTGCGAAAATTCTTATTTGCTTCAAAAACTTGTTCACAATTTCACGTTTTTGGCAATTTCAAGCATGATTTTGATGGATTTTAGGTTTGTATGTTTGAAAGAACTGTTTAGAATTGATTTTAACACGTTACACTAATAACCTAGTCCAAATTGTCCATGAAATCCTTCAGATCTAGATTAAGTTCCAAGAAAGAGTAGAAGAAGAGTTTCCAATGGATGAATCTTGAACTTTGAAGGTTGAATCCAGCTGAAACTTAGTTGTTTGTTGACAAATCAGACCTCAAGGCTCTGATACCACTTGTGAATGCTAGGATCGGACCCAACTTGTGAGCTTCCGGTCAGATTTGCTCAGCTAACAGAGGCAGAATTCATTGTTAGCTGATTGAACAAACAAAGAACAAGCGTGATGATTACTGTTTAACCGTCTGTAACTTGTATTGATTAACTTCGTAAAGATTACACACTCGAGCAAAACTTCCCCTCTGATCACCAAAAACAGCATACTAAACAAACATCCTAAGTCACCTATTTATAGGCAAGACATGACAGCAACAAGGGACTAGGACTCAAGGATTTTCGCACGAAATTTTCGTGCGAAAATCCATACGAATTTTCATGCGAAAATTCCACAACTATACAAACTGAAAACTTTCAAAACATAACTTTTAACGCTGCGAAACCCTATCTATACAACAGACTCGTCCTAGACGTAGGCAATAGACATATGTGCACCAACACTTTTCTCCTCCAATCACCTTCCACCTTCATTAACTCTCAAACCCTAATCCCCATTTATAAATACAAGCCTCCATCACATCCTAAACACATTCCACACACTGATCTACTCCCAAACTCTCTCTTAAGAATTCTAAGCAAAGAATAATACTTTCAAGTTTTCTAACGTAACTTTGGTGTTCCACCCTCCACGACTCGTCGACTCACGTTACTTTGGAAAGCATTGCAAACTTGTGAGTACACATGACCCATTTATCTTTTACACTTTTGGGTGCAATACATTATACTATCAAACACACGCAATCACTTATACTTTATGCAATCACAAATAATCCAATCATACATGCTTAAATACGTGATACTTGATTTGTATTCTTGGAACATTCTTATTTGGTATACTTGTCATTAACTTTGTTTAAAGCCTCCCCTTAACATGTATAGCGCTACAGGAGTAACATAATACCCGTATTCTTGAGGTCATGTTAAGTTATTCATAACGGTCTTATCGTTGCGACGATAAGCTTATACTGTCGGTAATCTTTGGGTTGACAATGTACAGTTGCATGCCTTGGTACGTTAATCTGGTTAACTATTTTCGTCATGTGGATTGTTCAAACTTGTTATGTATGCTAGTACCTAAAACTTGTATGCTCGCCAATACTTTTGTATTGAACTATACTTTAAACGTATTTGCGGGATTTGATGATAATGATGATGTTGATGATGATGATGATGATGCACGGAGCTTAGTAGGATGCCTAGAAATGCACCTTAAACTTTAATACTTGTTGTATTTCAATTTGATCCATACTTGTTGTAATTTGTTTCCAATTTATGTACTCGAACCGTTAGCAAGGAAATGAAATTTTGGTTATTAAATACTTGTCACATTTAGCGTTATGAAGTCTCGAGCAATCTAATTACGTCCGCCCCGATGATTCCGCCATCGGTTGGGGTGTGACAGATTGGTATCAGTGCCATAACTATAGGGAATTAAGAAAAATTGCCATGCTTTTGACCTAGTCTATAATTAAGCACCTTACTCAACTTTTCTTGATTCATATGCTAAAATTCTCGATTTATATGCTAAAATTCTTAAAAGTCTTTCTATGTGCTCATATTTACTTTCTTATTTCCAAACATTTGCCTTTCCTAAGACAAACTTTACGTGACCATGTGAAGGCATAGAAACACTCGTATTGTACACACGAGACGATTCCACCAAAATGGGAGTGAAATCCTCACTTTGGTGAAAAACTCTCAATCCGATTTACACGAGATTATACATCAAGTTAGGAGTGACATCCTTACCTTGATGGAAATTTCACTAAAATTATTCTAGTGGACCCTTACCAACGAGTCGAATTTATTCCTTATCTCGTTTAGTAATTACCAACCACACTTAGGGTGCGACATTATCATGTTAGGGGTGAAACCCGCATCTTAGCAACTAGTCCCACTCCTCGATTTTCGAATCCCGCCAAAGTCTCGAACTTTCGATTGACTAAGGACATGTAGTAACTTGAAGGGTGAATACCGTTAACTGAAATTTCGGCGAGAGTATTCTTCCTATTAGGCCGAAGCATGCTTCCCAAACTCAAAGGAACTTTCGATCACTTTGGTTTGGTCAAAGTTCCGTTTCGGAACAATCCAAGTTTTAGTCAAAACCACCGTTATACTATTATCAATTTTATGCATAACACGATTCAAACTTCTACTTTTCAAAATCCAAATTATTTTCATAACGGTTATATACATATCATACTAATCCTTTTCATATACCTTACATGCTATTTATATGTACGATTTCAAAACATCACCAACAAGCGACACACTACTCGTATTCTCAAAATTGGAAGTATTACCATCAAGATAGGAGTGATTCCCTTACCTTTACGATTGGCTCCACTCCACTCCTTCTTACAACGACTTGACCAACGAGCTAGGTATGAATTCGTTACCTCGATGATCGTTGCCAACTCACATTCCTCGAAGAAAACTTATCCTTGAGTTCGGAGTGATGTCCACATCTCGATGAGAGATTGAATCACAACTCGACCACTTTCATAACAACTACTCGATTAAGTCTTATACATAAACCTTTTATCATTATGACAATTTTCCCGCTTATGCATGAATCTCAAATATCAGTGTTTTATAAAGCGTATTTCTTACCCTACGATCTATTACGTAAATCACATACACGAAATTCCTAATCATACTTTAAACGTATTCTTACCCGATTTTCAAAATCTTATGAAATGATACATATCAACCTAGTCGGTCTAATTAACCTCTTGCTCACGATTTTCCTAATTCGTCCAATCACTAAAATACACTTACATTATACTATCATCCTAAAGACATTTTGTTCCCGATACGGAACCAAATGTAAACTTTCTCGCACATACGTATACATCTTATAGATGTCGCTTTGTTAACCTCGCTTCGTTGGTAAAACGTAATCAATCCATAGCCAACCGACAAACAAAAATGACCAACCATACACCATCGAGACTTCGATTTTCAACAATAGATCCTAACTTAGAACTATATCTCCTACTGGAAAATCCATCAATACCGTAAAACAAGAATGAGACTCTTATGACCCTCTCCTATACTCACATCCTAAGAAATCTGATAGGAACGATCCCTAGGAAATCTCCCAATACCCAAGACCGGTAACTCACTCGTACAACGTACCGTGAGCACAAAGATCACAGCCTTTAAGCACTTAGTCAGAATCCGACACCTTGCCATCAAACTAACATTCAATCAACCTACCACAACCATCACATTGGCCAAACAAACTATCAATACGCACACTAGACTTAGTAACCCTAAACCTACACGCTTACACCAACGAAGTTCGATTATCTATAAGTTTACTTTGCTAAAATACTTTTCAAACCAAAGTTTTTCCATAGAAATTTTCAAACACAACTTTCCTTATCTCGATATAAAATACTTTCAATGAAGCAAGCTCACTGTTTTAAAAACCCTTTCGCTAATACGCAATTCTAAATCTAAACACATGAGCATGGAAGATCCATGGGGTCGGACAATCTACGACATACGCGAATCCAAACTTTTAAAATGAAAGTAGCATTTTCTTTTTACAAACCACATCTTTCATCATAAATTAATACTTTTTCTCAATATTCTCTCGACATTCACAAATCTGATTCTCCATTCCCGACAGGCCCGACCTATTTTGTTTTGACAAACTCAACGATTTGCCCAAACAACTATACACATGCATATCATCATACACGTTTCAACCTATGCAGTCAATATTTCATGACAATCTTACACATATCATCATTACACTTCATAATTACACACTCAAAATTTCATGGTAACTTATATATGCTTAGTCTCATTATACTTCAATGTATACGTTCTATACTACATGCTAACCTTATGCGTATTTGTCATCAATCATACTCAAAACTCATACATTCGCACTACTTGGTAGTCATACTTGAAATCTATATGAAGGCACAACCCAACTGGGTTCGTCTACCTTAAACTCGCGCTACTTAAATACAATCATATATACATGCTTAATTTTCATACGCTATAAACACACACACATTCTTGCTCGTAATACAAAAATGTACCCTGACCCACACACTACTAGTACAAACTATGCGGACCATGCACGGACCAAAATAATCACGGGTGCACACGGGATTATATGGTAGGCGCATGAAAACCATAGTGGGTTCTACTGTGCATCGTAACACGGAACACAACACGACACCGAATAGCGAAAATCGACGTAACATGGTATGAACATGGTGGATACGCCGCTGGTACTTCCTACATATAAGTATCCCTACTGAAGAAACCCTAGGTCAACTAGATCGGAATCTAAATAGATCTATGGAATAGATTCTGCATAAAAGGGGTTAATCCTTCGTTTGGTTTCATGATGATAATGAATGAAACAGTACTCCGGCTGATCCTGCAAAACAGAACACCTTTAGCTCGCCACGGGGAGAAGGGGGGTTCTCTCCGTGACCACCCTCTGGCGTGATAATAAGTACAGGTAGTTGGAAGTAAAGTATAGTAAGAGAGAGTAGTTGAGAGTGAATACCTTCTACTTGAAGTCCAAGTTACTTATGTATAGCCAGAGTTTGGGCGCCAAAATGAGAGATGATAACTTTAACAGAATCTTTTGCTATTCCGTTAAGTTTTGTGGCCATCCGTTATTGCACACGGATCATGAGCCCATCAATGGTTAGGGAGATGCCACGTGTCATCATGAGATCACTATATTTTATAAAAGTGAGCATGCCATCACCATGATCTTTCTCAGTCATCCAGATGCTGCCATGTGGCAATTGGTTATAACCGAAAAGATGCTTTGCACGATTGGGTAGTAGTGGCTTCTAGAAAGTTTCACAGTTGTTACCCATCTATTGCTTGCCACGTGTACAGTTTGTTACAACAGAAAAGATTCCCTTTGCTTCTGTACCAATTCAAGGATTTTTGCTAAGGGAGAATTTCTCAGGATTAACTGTTTCCTTGCGCGAGAGGCGCAAGTTAGTTAACTGGCCTTCTTTCCTCTTCCTGCTGCATGGCGCAGCCTTTTTGGTGAGCACTTGCTTTGATGTAAATATCGGCGCAAGGTTTTTACATAAAGTGTTATCCAAGGAATTCGATCAAGGTTAACTTTGAACCTTGCGCGAGCCCGCGCAAGGTGGTTAAGTGATCCTTTCCTTCTTTGGATACTTGGCGCAAGGTTTCAGTGACTTTCCTTGATATAGAATTATGCGCAAGGTTTTCTTAGAAGTTAATAGTGGGTATGGTTCCCTTGGTTGGCGCAAGGTTTTTGGGACCATACCCCTTCAAGTCCCCCCAGTCCAGTGTTGCTCCTATGTGGAAGTAAAGAGTAGGTGGAGCACTGGACTTTAAAAATGTGATGCGCTGTACGGGTGTTGGTCTTTTGTTGCTTTATGCTTTTTTGGTGGCGTGTCAGTCACAAGTGATCTACTGGAAGATATTTGAATTTTAAATATATTTGGACACGTGTCGCTCATCCAAATGATGTAGTTGTCGGACACGCACGTTCATGAGACGTGGTGATATTGTTGATAGGTTGTCAACAATACGTGCCTTACTGCATTTAATGATAATTCCGCGACACGTGCGTGTGTGGGGAGATTACTGTTCCCCACTCGCCCTTGCAGTTACCTGGGCTTTAATGATGGTCGCAAAAGTCGCTGCAGTCATATCGAGCATTAATTGCGATTGGTATATAAAGGGAAATGGCTCTCCATTTGCTTCTTCACCAGATGATATTCTAGAGAGAGAAACACATATATCCTTCATATTTTCCGGCAACTGTGAAAACTCCGATCATCCTCTTTTTTCTGAAAAAATCCCCTTTTTCAAGAGTTCTTTGAGCAAGATTCTTATGGCAACTGGATCTAGTTCTGGGAGAGTAGAGGCATCGGCGACGTCTATACTTCCACCATTGAAGTGGGGGAAAACATACTTTGATGCTTTGATCGACAATTTTTTGTTTGCTAAGTCTTGGGGAGCTTTTTACCCTAAGGAGGGTGCCACGGCGGCGGATGCTCTGGATGGCTACATTACGTTGTTCTATGATTATTTTGCCGAGGGAAACTTCAGACTTCCAGTGACCCACTTCATGCTTGAGATTCTGGACTCCTATAAGTTCCATATTTCCCTGTTGAATCCCATGGGAATGGTGAGGATTAGGCACTTTGAGTTCGTCTGCCGGTCAATGCAGTTTCAGGTATTTTATCAGCTTCACTGCTCATGGGGCTTTTATTCATTCCAACAACGTATACAAGCCAAACGGTTGTTGTTAGTGCCACCCAAATCCTACCATGACTGGAAGCAGAAGTTTTTTATGTGAAAGCGACGGTTATCCCGATGGCGATGACCTTCATGGCTGCAGAGGATATAGAGTTGGAGACCTTGGCCATCCCAACCAACGAAGTGTGGTATCAAAACATAAAGATGTGCCCAACATTATATTGCCGGAGAGGACCTTAATTGCTGCAGGTATGAGCATCCACTGGAAGAAAGAAAGACAAGAGAACCGGTTTATACTGAAGATGGTGCTGGTAAGTACTTCATACTTTTTAGAACAATCTTTCGTAACTATTGTATATTGATGAAGTTTTATTATTGTGTTCTGCAAAATAGTTGCGCCCTTATACATGGTGGCGTATAAGAGGGATAATGGGAAGATGGCCGCTGTGCCTCTTGAGGAAAATGAAGAGCCTTGGTTTGATCAGATTTTAGGAAATTTTGCAATCCCTAAGAAAGAAAATCTGAATGCGCAGCCCTTTTCTACTACTGGTAAGTCATACACTACGAAGCCTAAGTTAGTTATTGTAATATTACTTGTAGATACCAACTCTTTAAGTAATATTGCAATGTAACTTATGGCGCAATGTTTTTCCTTTATTATTGATCATGTAGGTGATTTGCTAAACTTGGGCGTAGGACCTGATTTTAAGAAGAAAAAGAAGCCAATTGCTGCTGCTGCAGCAGCACCCCCTACTTCCAAACCAGATCAAAAAACTAAACCTTCTGCAGCTACGAAAGTTGAGGGTAAGAAAGGTACGCGTCTCGTATCTGATTCTTGGTGTGATTACGTGGTGGTGTCAGACTCAATCGAAGGTCTTGCTCCTGTAGGTTTGAGGAAACCGAAGCCAGAGCCTATCGACCTATCATCTGTCCCTGCCTCAAACCCAGATCAACCTTTGGAGATACCTTCAAGCCCAGAGGAGGCGTTGAAGCGTGTCTCAAAGAAAAGAAAAGAAGCTGAAACTGCACCACCTTCTCCGCTGAAAAAGGTTACACGGCCGCGCATAGGAAAGAAAGGCAATCTGGAAGCCTTCGCAAAGAAATTTTCACCTGGTATGTCTCTTTCTTTGTATATTATTGTTGTAATAGTTGCTTCATGCCTTATGCTTGACATTTATGTTTATTTTGCAGATAAACCTGTAAAGGTTGCGCCGGTATCCTTTTCTTCTATACCGTCATCGCGCAGGTCTGAAAGCACTGACGGTGAAGATGTGGACCTGAGTGCCCCTATTTTTGATGCAAACCCCATTATCCAAGAAGGGTCTGAGAAAGTGGCTCCAGAAGAAGACCTTAAACAAGTTGATGCGGAGAATCCTGCTGGCGAGCAGGTTAAAGATACTGCCTCCGATGTTGCGAAGAATCCTGCTGGCGAGCAGGTTAAAGATACTGCCACGGGTGCTGCTGCAGGAGGGTCTGGCTCTACAGGGCAAGATAACCCAGCCACGCCCGTTCCTGAGCCTTCAACATTTATTTCTAAGGGTGTTGGCCCTTCCCCTAGAGGCGAGTATTTTATGCCAATTTTTGAAGATCCAGAAGATGAGTCATCGATTCGCCCTGAGGAAACGCCTGGAGATTACTATTATCGTTCTTATTCTGAGAAGCGGGCCTCTGCAATCCATTAGCCTGTGTGGAAGGTTAAACAGGCTGATATTTTTACAGATTGGCACTCCTGTAGGGAGTGGTATAAGGGCATCTTCCCTCCGGCGGAGGTGAAGCGCCAAGAAGAGAAAAACTATGATGTCACTTATCAAACATTCTTATAAGAGTCTGCTCTTGCCTCTTCCACGATGAACAGAATTGTGCGCGAGTGGCGCAGCATGAACAAGGAGTGGGATGAGGTTGAGATTGACAAGGCGAAAGCCAAATTTGAAAAAGAGAAGACATTAAAGATGATTGTGGATTTTGAGGCTGAGAAAGCTAAGTTTGAGGAGGAAAAGAAAACCCAGGAGTGGTCTGCGCTGTCTTGGAAGCGAAAATGTGAGGCCGCTGTTGCGCAATATTGTCACACCCTCAATTTCCACTTGCGGAGTATTACCACGAGGCGTGTGATCAAACCAGAATCTCAGACACTAGCAATATCAAACCACTCTATATTATTTATTTAAACGTTTTCCAAAAAACATTTGTTGTAAACATTCATAGTCATTTTCAAAATATCAAGGTTTTAAAGTTTAGCGGAAGCATTAAAGTAAAGTAACGGGCGCCAACATAAACGCCAAAACCAAAATCCCAAAAATTATTCGCAAATAAAGACTCGATAAAAATGTCTTGATCAAATGCATGTGAGTGCACCTAGCGCTCCTAGCGTCCTGAGAAACATGTAAAGAAACAAGTGTAAACATTAAAGAAGAGTGAGTTCACAGGTTTTTATAAGTTCACAAGTTCGGTTTAAAAGATTATTTTTCCCCGTTATCCCTAACCCGGGATAACGACATAGTTCCATTATTCCTAACCCGGAATAATAATGTTGGTTCGTAAATAAGTTCGATGTTAACATGTAGGTAGCGAGCCTAAAGCTACGTCACATAAGCGTTCGCGATCGAAGCTGACTGTTGTTGCCTCAGTGTTGCCAGGTCTATCACTGACCATGGCGAAAGTTGGGCCAAATTAATCACCCGTTGACCATTCCCGGTCGGCTAGCGCGACTAGCTCGGGTGGGGCTTGTCGGGCCCAGTATTACTACCATAATTTCCATGCTATCTAACCCAATACTAACGATCCGAGAGTTGGTTGAGGACTTCCGTGATAAAGCACTTAGTGACCATAACGTATATTAACATTAACTTAGTCACCGAATAGTTAACGGCGTTAATTTCGCATAACGTAAAAAGATAGAGTTGTAGAGCGTGTACATGTTTCTCCCCCTGTTGTTTAAAACCGGATAAAATAGGGGCCGTGAACTCACCTTAAATTGCTCGGTTAGAATCACGCAAAAGAAGCAAATGATGGAACCACTAATCGCCTCCTAACATGTCAACCGATTTAAAGTGAGTGTGTGAACACACTGACACAAAACCCTACGCATAACTACCACACAGTACGGCACACGTAATAACCAATTCGAAACCATAATCATGCATGCAAAGTATCACCACACAAAATAATGATCAAACCAACTTGTCATAAACACAGATTAACTCATACAACACTTAGGTACACACAAACGCAAGTTATCATGTTTCAGCTTGTACGCTCATAACTGGGTTGTTTTCGATGATTTTTACAAAATAGTTCCGACGTTCCAAAAATTCCAATTTTTTACAGGAGATGTCAATTAGACTGTAGAATTTTGTGCAAAATTTTCAAATTCTAAATCTTTACCAGTTATTTATAAACATTTATATACTAGGCTGCAGTCAGATTCGTCGCTTTCTGACTGCAGTCCACGAGAAAAATTATTTAAAAATCATCGTTCATCCAATTAACAAAATTTCAGTGGGAGATTTTTGGAAATTCCCGTCTCCAGTTACTGTACAAATTTCGTGACCTAACCCCATACAGACTATGAGATCCGACTTGATAAACAACCTGCAAATTCTGCAGAATTTACGCAGCTTTAGCTGCTGCACTAAATGACAATTTAAAAATAGCAAACGACCTCATAAAAATATGAATCCGGCGCCATTTGAAGCAGTTTTTAAAAATAAACGTTTTAGGCTTTGGAAAATCCACTTTTCGATAACTAATGATCAGGTTACAGCCAACTGAAGTTGGCTGTAAATGTCAATCAGCTTACTGTTTTCGACTTTACCGCATTAGAACATGTTTAAACGGTCATGACGCTTAGTTGTATTGATTAACAGCAGGTTAACTTGTCAAATATCATCATATGTATCAATATTCATGCAAACCCTAAATATATATCATGATCTTTATCGATAAAACGCAGCCTACGATTTTAGTATTCAACATATCATCACAACCGCAAAGATTCGCATATTCATCCGAACTAATCATAAACCACAACACTTTTTCATACTAATAATCATACAAGCACATATTCATGATCAAGATTTCACAAAACCTAGTGTGAATCGCAATATAATTAAACCCTAACCTTGAAACGATGATGATTAGCGAACCGGGACAAGCTTGGAATCGATCCGGGAGTAGACTTGCGCGACCGTGAGGAGGGGGCTGCCGTCGACCTCACTAGGGTATTAGGGTTTTGTTTATTTATTTTTTTGAAAACTACAACATGCATGTAAATATAACAAGGGGCGGTCGCGATAGGGGGGTTTGGGTTAGTGCCTTGGGCTAGTGCCTTGGGCCTCAAGTTTGGGTTATTTCCTTGGGCCGCAAGGAGGTGTGGGTCGCAAGGGGGTGTGGAGGGCGGGTTAGGTTTGCTTGGTCGCGAAGTCGAAATGTTTCACAGGCTTGGTTCGGTTTATAAATAGAAGTTACTAAAATATTATTCGCGACACGGAGTTTATAAAATATTAAATCACGTATTTGAAGTAAGACGCAATATATTCACAAGCGTCTAATAACACATAGCACGTAATTCACAAACGTTTCACAGAGTTCACGTAGTTATTGCGAGCGTGTAATTTAATTCTCTGAATTAAATCAGCGTAGGAGTGAATAACCATAAAGTAGCGCGTTTAAGATACCTGAAAAGCCGGGATGTCACATTATCCCCATGTTGAAGTGACCAGGCCCGGGCGACTGTTTACCAAAAACACAAGTCTCCGCAAAGTCGTAAGACCATGTATGGGGGCTAACGCCTGCCCAATGCCGGAAGGTCAAGGAAGTTGGTGACCTGATGACAGGGGAGCTGGCGACCGAAGCCCCGGTGAACGGCGAAAGAATTTTCGTCCCAAAAATTGAGTAAACGCGGTTTAGAATGCAACGCACAAAAGTTTAGTTTGTTAGAATGGTACAAGTAAATCCCAGGCTGTCACATCATCCCCATGTTGAAAGAATTTCGTCCCGAAATTCAGTTGGCGGTAACGTCAGATTGCTGCTCAGCTGGAAAAAGGTGTGGATATTTGCTTTTCATTTAGTCCTCTCTTTCCCACGTGAACTCCGGTCCACGCTTAGAGTTCTAACGAACCTTGACGATCGGTATCTTGTTGTGCCTTCGAGTCTTAATCTCACGGTCCATGATCTCGATAAGTTGTTCCACAAAATGCAGTTGCTCATCCACTTGAATCTCATCCAATGGAATGACTAGGGTCTCATCTGATAGGCACTTCTTCAGATTGGACACGTGAAAACGTTGTGAACTCCACTGAGTTCGGTAGGAAGGTCTAACTGATAAGCTACGGGCCCAATACGCTTCAAAATCACAAATGGGCCTACGTACCATGGATTTAGTTTGCCTCGTTTCCCAAAACGAATTACACCCTTCCAGGGTGACACTTCCAGAAGGACGCGGATGCCTACTTGAAATTCGAGCGGTTTGCATCGTTGATCAGCGTAACTTTTCTGTCGATCTCGTGCCGCTGCCATGCGGTTTCTGATTTGCACAATCTTTTCAGTAGCCTCAAGTATCAACTCAGGACCTGTGAGTTGACTGTCATCAACTTCTTTCCAACAGACCGGTGATCTACATTTGCGACCGTATAATGCTTCAAACGGTGCTGCCTGAATACTCGTATGGTAACTGTTGTTATACAAGAATTCCACTAAAGGCAGATGGATTTCCCAACTGTTCCCGAAGTCTACCACGCATGACCTAAGCATGTCCTCCAAGGTCTGAATGGTCCTTTCACTTTGACCATCCGTCTAAGGGTGATAAGCTGTGCTCATATCTAAGCGTGTACCCAACGCTTTCTGAAGTGACTGCCAAAAGTTGGATGTGAAACGAGCATCTCTGTCTGAGATGATGGACGTTGGCAACCCGTGCCGAGAAACTACTTCCTTAATGTAGATGCGAGTCAACTTATCCATCTTATCTGTTTCTTTGGTCGCTAGGAAGTGTGCAGACTTAGTTAGACGATCCACGATTACCCAGATGGTATCGCAACCACCCGGAGTTCACGGGAGTTTGGTGATAAAGTCCATCGAGATCTGATCCCATTTCCACACTGGGATCTCAGGTTGTTGAAGTAGCCCTGATGGCTTCTGGTATTCCACCTTAACTTTCGCACAAGTCAAACACTTGCTCACGTAGGTGGCTATATCTGCTTTCATGTTGGGCCACCAGTACGCGGCTTTAAGGTCTTAATACATCTTATCCGAACCAGGATGGACAGAGTATCGGGATTTGTGAGCTTCGTCCATAACTAGCTTTCTGAGGTTTCCATAGAGAGGTATCCATATACGATTCATGAAATACCGGGCACCATTGGGTTTCACTTCCCAATCGCGTTCCATCTTTCCCACAGATTCGGCCTTGATGTTCTCTTCCTTAACTGCTTCTAGCTGCGCGTCGCGTATCTGTTCGGGTAACCCAGAATGAATTGTGAACTGTAGTGCTCGTACCCGACGAGGTTTCAAGTGCTCCTTCCGACTGAGGGCATTAGCTACCACGTTAGCTTTACCCGGGTGATACCGAATGGCACACTCATAATCGTTCAGGAGTTCAACCCAGCGATGCTGTCGCATGTTCAACTCCATCTAGTCAAAAATATGTTGGAGGCTCTTGTGATCCGTGTAGATTGTGCACCTTGTTCCATATAGATAGTGTCTCCAAATCTTAACTGCAAAGACAACTGCTCCTAATTCCAGGTCATGTGTCGTGTAGTTCTTCTCGTGAACCTTCAACTATCGGGATGCATACGCGATGACCTTATCATGTTGCATGAGTACACATCCCAATCCCTGAATGGAAGCGTCACAATATACCACAAAATCATATGTCCCCTCTGGCAAGGACAAAATGGGCGCACTGCAAAGCTTATTTTCAGTAATTGAAATCCTGCTTCCTGTTTGTCACCCCAAGCATACTTGGTACCCTTCTGAGTGAGAGTGATAAGTGGTTGTGCGATCTTGGAAAATCCCTCGATGAAACGTCTGTAGTAACCAGCCAAACCCAAAAATTGGCGGATCTCTGTTGGTGATACTGGGTGCTTCCCAGTTCTTGATAGCGTCGATCTTGGCGGGATCAACGTGTATACCCTTTTAATTCACGATATGCCCGAGAAACTGAACTTCCCGAATCCAGAAATCACACTTCGAAAACTTGGCATATAGTTTCTCCTGTTGAAGTAGTTCCAGCAATAATCGCAGATGCTCAGCATGTTCTTCTTCACCCTTAGATTAGATGAGTATATCATCGATGAACACAATGACAAACTTGTCGAGATACGGATTACACACGCGGTTCATGAGTCCATGGAACACCGCGGGTGCATTGGTGAGACCGAAGGGCATAACCAAGAACTCATAATGGCCATACCGAGTGCGAAATGCCGTCTTGGAGATATCCTCCTCCCTGACGCGTAGCTGGTGATAACCGGACCGTAGATCAATCTTGGAGTAGTAGCTTGACCCATGAAGCTAGTCGAAAAGATCGTCGATGCGAGGTAATTGGTATCGGTTCTTGACAGTAACCTTATTGAGTTCCCTGTAGTCGATGCACATGCGGAAGGTCCCGTCCTTCTTCTTGACAAAAAGGACCGAAGCTCCCCATGGCAAAGTACTGGGTCGGATAAATCCTTTTTCCAACAATTCCTGAAGTTGGGTAGACATCTCTTGCAGCTCTGCTGGAGCTAAGCGTTACAGGGCCTTGGTGATAGGAGTCGCATGGTTCGCCAATTCGATTTCAAACTCCACTTGTCGATGTGGTGGAAGGCCGGGTAACTCCTCTGGAAACACATCGGGAAAGTCATGGACGACGGGGATATCTTCAATCCGCTTCTCGTCCTTAGACTGCTCGGTGACCAGTGCGAGCAAAGCAAAAGAGTTCTTCTTCCGAAGATACTTCTGAGCTTGCATGTAAGAGATGATGTTCGTGACGATGCCTGCCTTCTCGCCTTGCACCATCAAGACTTCGTCGTTAAAGAGTGGAATACTGATAGCTTTCTCGAAACAGAGAACTTCAGCTCGGACGTCGGATAGCCAGTCCATTCCGGCTACCACATCAAAACTACCCAGAGTAGTTGTCATCAGATCAATGGTAAAGATGTGACCCGCGAGTTTAAGTTGACAGCCGGTCACTAGATGGGTCACATCTACAAATTTACCATCGGCTAATTCTATGACGTAAGGGGTCTCTAGGGGTTTAGGTGTGAGATTTAGGTTCTTTCTAAAAGACTCAGATATAAAACTCTTATCCGCACCCGTATCAAAAAGTACAGTAGCAAAATGATCGTTAAGTGGAAACTTACCGGTGACCACATTCGAGTCGTTTCTGGCCTCTCCACGGCCTAGCATGAATGCACGTCCTTTGGCACCTCCTGTGCCACCATTTCCATTGTTGCCATTGTTGTTATTGTTGTTGTTGTTATTGTTGTTGTTGTTATTGTGGTTGTTGTTGTTATTCCCACCATTGTTGTTGTTGCGAAGTTGCGGGCAGTCTCGCTTGAAATGGGTAGTGCTACCGCACTGATAGCATCCCCGGTTATTACCTTGTTGTTGACCCTGGTGCTGGTTCTGATTTTGTCGTGACATGATCTCCCCGCGACAATCCTTTGCCGCGTGTCCTGCTTTACCACATCGTTGGCAGCGATTTCCGACGCAAGGGCCGTGATGATGAAGGTTACAACGATTACATTGCGGCTTTCGACCCGCGTAGCCGCTCGAGTTCTGGGTGTTGTTGGCAGACTGATTGTTGTGACCCCGATTGTTGTTGAAGTTGTTGGACCGCTTCTGGTTTCCTTGTTGTGGCTGGGTTGATGAAGACTGTCGAGCAGGTGAGTCTTCAAATTTTCTTTTGTTGTAAGGGACAATTTCAGTTGCACCCCTAGGTGGCAACTTCCTTTGCTCCACCGCCTTATCGGATAGTTTATGCGCCAGCCTAATCGCTTGATGCTCCGTCGTAGGGTTGCTAGACATTACCATGCCCTGGATCTCAGGGACCAGACCCCCAAGATAAAACTCAAGTCGTTTATCGACGGTGTTAGCCAAATCGGGACAAAGGAACACCAGATCATGATGTCTTGCTGTGTATGCTTCAATTTCTGACCCGACCATCTTGTGGTTCCATAACGCTTGTTCCAATTGCTGAACTCTGTCCCACGGACAGTATTCCTCCTTGATTAGAGCCTTGAATTCGGTCCAGGCCATTGCGTTCGCCGCAACAAGTCCACGCGTTTGGACTTGTGCGTTCCACCAGGTTAATGCCCCATCTTCCAACGTCGAGGCAGCATACTTAACCTTATTAGCTTCAAGGCAATTGCACATTTCGAAAACCGATTCAGACTTTTCAATCCAACGGACCAGTCCTATGGGTCCTTCAACACCCGTGAACTTGCTCGGTTTCGCATCAAGGAACATCTTGTAGGGGTTAAGACCCCCTCCTGAGGATAGAAGATAGGTAATCAGCGAGAAAGTCTACTAACTAGCCCAACTATTAGATTTTCCCATGAAAATTTAATAATGGTTACCTGCTGGTGGGTTAGGAACACCTGCCAGAGCAGCATTCACGAGTTCTTGGATTAAAGCCGCCAATTCTCAGTTGACATGTTGAGGTTTCCGCGACGACCGGTTGCCATTTCAGATCTTCGCAAGACAACACAAACACACACCGATAAGTATATATCCAATATAGTTATCATATTCCACACTTCAATAATCACACAATTTATGTCAACCCAACAAATTAAACAACCAAAAGGAACATTCGATTAAATAAATTGCAATGTCTCACAAAATACCAACCAAACATCTCAGTTTAATTATAAAATTTTCAAGTTCAAACATAAGTGGAAACAAACAAACTAAAGGAAACAAAACGGAGATTGGCGAGACGAGTTAGTCATCTATGTCTCCATCTCCCAAGTCGCTATCACTGCCGTCATCCTCTTCAGCGTTTTCAGCTTCAACAGCCGGGTCCTGTTCCGGCTCTTCTTCCTCCGGATCCTCCTCCGGGTCTTCCTCTGGATCCTCCTCTTCGTCCTCTACCAGCGCTGGAGGGGCCGGTGCTGGTGGGGGTACTAGGATAGGTGGTGCTTGGTTCTGCTCCAGTTCGTGAATCCTCCAACTGGACTCAAGAACTCTGTCTTCGAGCCAGTCAGCCCTCAGCCGCTCAGCACGAAAGTCCTTAGCTAAAATGTTTCGAACTCTCTTATTCTCATATTGCTCTTCCTCGAGCTCTCCAGTTTTACCCGTCAGCTGACGTATCAGCCATCCCTGTGCTTCGATAGTCTCCTGCATTCTCTCCAGCTATTCCTGGTTGTTTCCTTAACACATCTCTAAGTAGATCGTCCCCCACTCCTAAAGAGTTGACCGGTTCGACCGGTATAGCGGTGGTCGGACGGGAGGACGACTCCCCTCCTAGAGCGAGTCTTTTCCTAGTAGCTGAGCGTGTCTCCATGCCACGAGGTGGTGAGGGTTAGACCATGGGTGCCTTCCCCGGCGCCCTTGATTGTCGAGATCTGTCGGATGATGATGATGACATAGCCTGCTGGGTTGGCGTAGTTAGTTACGAGCTGTGTATATCACAATATACATATATATCTCACATAGAGCAATTGTAGTATAACACATAACAAGATATCACAGTTCGATGCCAACTAAGTCTAGTGTCGTGTAACAGCTATAGTTTAGGTCTACTTTTAAATGCAAACCTGGTTCTCTATAGCTAGAGGCTCTGATACCAATCTGTCACACCCTTAATTTCCACTTGCGGAGTATTACCACGAGGCGTGTGATCAAACCAGAATCTCAGACACTAGCAATATCGAACCACTCTATATGATTTATTTAAACGTTTTCCAAAAAGCATTTGTTGTAAACATTCATAGTCATTTTCAAAATATCAAGGTTTCAAAGTTTAGCGGAAGCATTAAAGTGAAGTAACGGGCGCCAACATAAACGCCAAAACCAAAATCCCAAAGTTATTCGTAAATAAAGAGTCGATAAAAATGTCTTGATCAAATGCATGTGAGTGCACCTAGCGCTCCTAGCGTCCTGAGAAACATGTAAAGAAACAAGTGTCAACATTAAAGAACAGTGAGTTCACAGGTTTTTATAATTTCACAAGTTCGGTTTAAAAGATTGTTTTTCCCCGTTATCCCTAACCCGGGATAACGACATAGTTCCATTATTCCTAACCCGGAATAATAATGTTGGTTCGTAAATAAGTTCAATGTTAACATGTAGGTAGCGAGCCTAAAGTTGCGATCGAAGCTGACTGTTGTTGCCTCAGTGCTGCCAGGTCTATCACTGACCATGGCGAAAGTTAGGCAAAATTAATCACCAGTTGACCATTCCCGGTTGGCTAGCGCGACTAGTTCGGGTGGGGCTTGTCAGGCCCAGTAGTACTACCATAATTTTACCCGCTATCTAACCCAATACTAACGATCCGAGAGTTGGCTGAGGACTTCCGTGATAAAGCTACTTAGTGACCATAACGTATATTAACATTAACTTAGTTACCGAATAGTTAACGGCGTTAATTTCGCATAACGTAAAAAGATAGAGTTGTAGAGCGTGTACATGTTTCTCCCCCTGTTGTTTAAAACCGGATAAAATAGGGTCCGTGAACTCACCTTAAATTGCTCGGTTAGAATCACGCAAAAGAAGCAAATGATGGAACCACTAATCGCGTCCTAACATGTCAACCGATTTAAAGTTAGTGTGTGAACACACTGACACAAAACCCTGCGCATAACTAACACACAGTACGGCACACGTAATAACCAATTTGAAACCATAATCATGCACGCAAAGTATCACCATACAAAATAATGATCAAACCAACTTGTCATAAACACAGATTAACTCATACAACACTTAGGTACACACAAACGCAAGTTATCGTGTTTCAGCTTGTACGCTCATAACTGGGCTGTTTTCGAGGATTTTTATAAAATAGTTCCGACGTTCCAAAAATTCCAATTTTTTCAGGAGATGTCAATTAGACTGTAGAATTTTGTGCAAAATTTTCAAATCCGAAATCTTTACCAATTATTTATAAACATTTATATACTAGGCTGCAGTCAGATTCGTCGCTTTCTGACTGCAGTCCACGAGAAAAATTATTTAAAAATCATCGTTCATCCAATTAACAAAATTCCAGTGGTATATTTTCGGAAATTCCCGTCTCCAGTTACTGTACAAATTTCGTGACCTAACCCCATACAGACTATGAGATCCGACTCGATAAACAACCTGCAAATTCTGCAGAATTTACGCAGCTTTAGCTGCTGCACTAAATGACAATTTAAAAATAGCAAACGACCTCAGAAAAATATGAATCCGGCGCCATTTGAAGCAGTTTTTAAAAATAAACGTTTTAGGCTTTGGAAAATCCACTTTTCGATAACTAATGATCAGGTTACAGCCAACTGAAGTTGGCTGTAAATGTCAATCAGCTTACTGTTTTCGACTTTACCGCATTAGAACATGTTTAAACGGTCATGACGCTTAGTTGTATTGATTAACAGTAGGTTAACTTGTCAAATATCATCATATGTATCAATATTCATGCAAACCCTAAATATATATCATGATCTTTATCGATAAAACGCAGCCTACGATTTTAGTATTCAACATATCATCACAACCGCAAAGATTCGCATATTCATCCGAACTAATCATAAACCACAACACTTTTTCATACTAATAATCATACAAGCACATAATCATGATAAAGATTACACAAAACCTAGTGTGAATCGCAATACAATTAAACCCTAACCTTGAAACGATGATGATTAGCGAACCGGGACAAGATTGGAATCGATCTGGGAGTAGACTTGCGCGACCGTGAGAGGGGGGGGCTACCGTCGACCTCACTAGGGTATTAGGGTTTTGTTTATTTTTTTTTTTTTGAAAGCTACAACATGCATGTAAATGTAACAAGGGGTGGTGGCGATAGGGGGGGCGGTTTGGGTTAGTGCCTTGGGCCTCAAGTTTTGGTTATTTCCTTGGGTCGCAAGGAGGTGTGGGTCGCAAGGGGGTGTGGGTGGCGGGTTGGGTTTGCTTGGTCGCGAAGTCGAAACGTTTCACAGGCTTGGTTCGGTTTATAAATAGAAGTAACTAAATATTATTCGCGACACGGAGTTTATAAAATATTAAATCACGTATTTGAAGTGAGACGCAATAGATTCACAAGCGTCTAATAACACATAGCACGTAATTCACAAACGTTTCACAAAGTTAGCGTAGTTATTGCGAGCGTGTAATTTAATTCTCCGAATTAAATCAGCGTAGTAGTGAATAACCATAAAGTAGTGCGTTTAAGATACCTGAAAAACCGGGATGTCACAAATATGCTGACGAGCGCAAGCGCTTTGTGGTGGCTTGTGATCGAGATAACAAAGAAAAGATCTCTCTGTGCAACGAAATTGAGAAATTCAAGAAAGAGAAGGCTGATGCAGTTGCGGCAGCAGAAGAGGCGCGCTCTCATAGAGAAAGGAGCGAGCAGAATGAGGTATCAAACCAAAATGATTCTCCTTTTTAAGAATAAAGAGATTGATGATCTAACTTCTATGCTATTTGACCAGGCGCGGCTGCAAGATGAGGTTGATGTTTTGAAAAAAGATATCAACCTTCACCGAACAGAGAAAGCCGAGTTGACCCGCCGATTAACTGAAGGTGAACAAAAATTTAACAACACGGAGGTCGCTCGCGCTACAGCAGAAAGCCTGACCGAATCCCTCATGAAACAGCTTACTTGGTTGCGAGAGTATGGGATTGTGGAGTTATTATCCCTTTCTTTCGATATATTCATCTTTGCTGAATTATTATATCTTATATTGGCGCGCTTGTTTACAGATTGCAAACTCTATTTTGAACTCGACGGAGTTAGACGAGAGAGTGGCGGAACTCATGGTGGCGGCACGGAATGATGGCCATGCTGAGGGCTACAAGGAATGCACCCATCATGTGGCCCATGCGTTGAAAACCCAATGGGATACAAGCCGCGCTGCTACGCATAGAACTGACACTATTGCCATCTATACTGCTGCCAAGAAGAGTTATGATCAATTACATATTCCTGTCATGGATCTTGTCGATGATGCGCTACAGCATAATGATTTCGTGGATAGACTAAAGGAAATCTTCTCTGAGGCGGAGAAGCAAGAAGATGTGAAGGATGCGGGGAAATAGAGTTAGATTGTGTCTATTCCCGTAGCTGTTTGTATATTTCTTTTTAATGTATCGTTGCGTTTGATGCGCAAATACTTCTATTGTGAATATAATATATTTAGTTTACAATTTTTGCATGTAACCAATTACTTGTTTAGGATAGGCAAATGAACAATAACCTCAAGTGTGAGCGTAAGCATTGTATCATTTTGTGGCTCATGAGTATGTGTTTTTGTTTATCCAAAGGAATTGCATGCATTTGTAATAAATATATAAAAGAATGTAAGTAGCGACAGAAAGTGTTATTTTATAGATAATGCGTAAAGCTTACAATCTGTCACTAAGATTACAAATGAAAACTAATGTAAGCAGGCTCATGTAAAGCGCATGGCTTGATGAGCTCTGAGATTACATGTAAAACCTGCGCAACTGCTGGGCGTTCCAGGTCCGTGGGACACTGGAGCCGTCCAAGCGCTTCAATGTGTAAGCTCCTTTGCCCAGGACTTCATGAATTACAGAAGGTCCTTCCCATTTGGGTGCCAGTTTTCCTGGCTTTTCGACGTTTGATGCTTCGTTGTCGCGAAGTACAAAATCTCCAGGTAAGAAAGTACATACGCGTACCCGTTTGTTGTAATATTTTTCCATTTGAGATTTATACTTAGCTTCGCGTATCGCTGCATTCTCGCGCCTCTCTTCAACCAGATCAAGATCAAGTCGGCGCTGCTCTTCGTTGTTCTGCTTTTCAAGAACGATCATTCTGGGCGATGGAAGGCCGATCTCAGCAGGAATAACGGCTTCTGTACCATAAACAAGACTGAATGGTGTTTCGCCATTGCTCGTTTTTAGCATAGTACGGTGCGCCCAAAGTATACTTGGTAATTCATCGACCTAGCCACGTTACGCCGTACCTAAACGTGCCTTAATGCCTTCCACCAATTGTTTGTTTTTGCTTTCCACCTGACCGTTTGCCTGTGGATAGGCGACAGAGGCGAAAACATGTTTGATTTTCATTTCCTACATCCAAGCTTGCAGCTCTGCAGCTGTGAGATTGGGACCATTGTCGGTGATAATTCATAATGGCAAACCAAACCGGCAAATAATGTTTTCCCATATGAATTTACGAACGACCATGGCTGTGGTAGACGCCAATGGCTTAGCTTCAACCCATTTGGTAAAATAATCAACTGCGACAACAACGAACTTTACTCCGCTCGGCGCATCAGGAAAAGGTCCGATAAGATCAATTCCCCACTGTTGGAAAGGCCAAGCAGCGGTTATCGGAACCAGAGGATTCTTCGGAGCGTGCCTCTGACAGGACATACATTTGCGCAGAATCTCGACTGCATCAACATACATTCCAGGCCAGTAATAGCCTGTACTCATGATCTTGGCTACCACCATGCGCGGTCCAGAATGGATACCGCATAATCCTTCGTGGATTTCTCGTATTAAATATTGCGCATCATGTTTGCTCACATAACGAAGTAAAGGTCCAGAATATGACTTTCGGTATAAGATACCATCTGCCATTTCATAATTGATTGCCTTACATCGTATTTTCCTTGCTTGAGCTTTGTCTGCTGGAAGTGATCCATGCAGCAGGTGCATAATTATTGGAGACATCCAAGATGGATCTTCGATTTCAACCATGCTTACTTGTTTGAGTGGCACCGATGGGTTCCTTAAAACTTAAATGCGAACCTCTCTTGCCAAATGCTGAAAACTTGTTGCAGCTAATTTGCTCAGGGCGTCGGCATGTTGGTTCTCACTCCGATTTATATGGACAACTTGGAATTGCTTAAACTTAGTGATGAGTGCTTTCGCTTGTTCCAGATAGAGGGCCATGATGTCGCCCTTTGCATCATAAGATCTGATAATTTGTTCAGCACCCAGTTTATAGTCGACATGAGCTGTTAGGTTACATGCACCCATTTTAATAGCTATGCGTAAACCTGCTAAGAAAGCTTCATATTCCGCTTCATTGTTGGTACTCCTAAACTCAAGCCGAATTTCATAAGTGAACTCTGCACCATCAGGACTTATCAATCGTAATCTTGCTCCTGCCCTATCATTATTGATGAGCTGTCAGTGTATAAAATCCATTCTCTGTCATCGACAATGGGAACTGGATTTTGAATTGCTTCGCATTCTTCAACCTTATCTGCTGGAATTTCAGCAATGAAATCGGCTAATACTTGACCCTTGATAGCTGGTCTTGGCTTTTAACAGATGTTGTGTGCTCCCAATTCAATTGCCCACTTCACGAGGCGTCCCGGGACATCTGGTTTAGATAAAACTTGACCAATATGATAATTTGTCAGGACCGTAATGACGTGCCCTAAAAAATATCGTCTCAGCCTGCGCGAAGCGTGAACATGAGCTAACACCATTTTTTCCATTATAGAGTATCGAGTTTCTGGATCATTTAGCATTTTACTGATGTAATATATTGGAGATTGAACACCCCCGCATTCCACCATTAATACTGCTCAACTGCCATGGAGATGCTGAAAGATAAAGAATCATCGACTCTCTACTGCACGGTGCAGTAAGTGTGGGTAATTGAATAAGACAATCCTTCATTTCTTGAAAAGCTTTCTCCGCTTCGGGAGTCCATGAAAACGTTTTATTTTTGACACAATTGCACAAGGTTCGGATAAATGGGAATGATTTCGCAGCATGATTAGCCAAAAAACGATTAAGCGCAGCTAATCTCCCAGCCAATCGTTGCATTTCTTTGATGGTGGTAGGAGACGACATTTTTTGGATAGCCTGCACCTTTTCAGGATTGACCTTGAATCCTTCCTTCGTAACCACAAAACCTAGGAACTTTCCTTCTTCCATGCCAAAAGAGCATTTCCCTGGGTTTAACTTCAAATTGACCTTGCGCAAGGAATCGAAGGTTCTCTGGATATTTTCTAGCATTATTTCTTCTGAATTGCTCATGCTGACCAAGTCGTCGATGTAAATTTCTACTGTTTTGCCAATGCCATCGCTAAAGACAGTGTCCATTAATCTTTGGTAAGTAGCTCCCGCATTGTGGAGACCAAAGGGCATTTTTGTGTAGCCAAAAATTCCTTTCTCCGTGCGAAAAGTTGTTTTGTCTTCGTCCTTTTTTCATCAGCACTTGATGATATCCTTTGTAGCAATCTAGGAAATAGTCTTTGGGACACGCTTTATTCAAATCTTTAAAAGCAACACACATGCGCCATCCGCCATTGTGCTTTTTCACCATTACTGGGTTTGCGACCCAGGTTTGATATTTAACTTCGCGCAGGATCCCAGCTTTCAATAATTATGCAACTTGCTCATTCATTGCTTCGGTCTTTTCTGATCCAAGGTTGCGCTTTTTCTGAACCACCGGCTGCGCCGTTGGGAAGACGTTTAAGCAATGCTCAGCTATCTTGCACGGAACCGCTACCATATCTGCAGGAGTCCACGCGAAGATATCCATATTTCAAAACAACAAGGTTTTAAGCTTTGCGCGACTTGCCATAGACATTGCAGGACCAAGGATAATTGGTTGCTCAGGATACTTATTGTTCAATACCCATTTGTGATGTTGATCTAGCAGCCTTAACAACCGGTTCTTCAATAGACATAATCTCTTTTCGCGCGAAGATGATAGCTACTCCAGTTGGCGTCGGGAAACCGCATGCAGCATGAGGTGCAGATGTGATCATGCTGAAATCTCGTTGCGCTCGTCTCCCTAATAACACGTCATGACGGGATGTTGCTGGCATTACCATGAAGTTCACTTGAATGGTGCGCGAGACTTTTCCGTCTAAAAGAATCACGGGAAAAACTATATGTCCAAGAGGGAAGACAGCCTCATTGCAGAATCCAGTTAATGGGAAGTCAACTGGTTCTAGGCGTGCCTTGTCTTCCAGATCTAACTGTTTGAAGCACTGTTCATATATGATATCCACAAAACTTCCCGGATCTATGAACATATAGTCAGTCCAGTAATGGCCAAAAATGCCTGAAATTACCACTTGTCTTTCTTCCTGAGGCCCACCTGGAACCATAGGAAATATCACTTCTTGCTCTCGCCATGTTTCTCCTCGTGACCTTTGAAAGTTGCGCTTGCGCGACGAGCTCCCTTGGATCATGGCAACTTGTTTCATCTTTTATTGCTTGGCCCCTCATCACCGCGCATGAGTTGCCTAACCTCTTTTCGAACTGATTGCACCAAGCGTGTCAGCTTACCACTTTTCAGGGCCTTTTCAATTTCTGTGCGTAGGCTAATGCAATTATCGGTTGTATGCCCTGTGTCTTTGTGGAAATCACTGAAGAGGTTTGGGTCTTGACCTTTTTTGTTCTTCATGGGCTGGGGTTGTTTGAATTGATAATTCTCAATGCTCAAGACTTCCGTGGGAGATTTAATGAGGGGAGTCCACTGTCGCTCTATGTTCTCGTTTTTAATAGCCTTTTGATTTGCGAGCTTGTTAATTGTCGTATGGGCATCCATTGGAGAGTATGGGAGTAAGAACTCTGGTTCGAGTCCTTCCAACTCTTTTTAAACTTCCGACCTCCTTTGCTCAAATCTTCTGGACGAGGTTGAGGTAGAGGAGGTCTGTTTGAACTAAGGTTGCGCTCGGTCTGCGCATAGACCTTGGCTGCTGCCATGAGCTTATCCCAACTTTTCGGTAAACCAGTAGTACCAGAAAGTACCTTAATCATTTCGTCACATCTTACCGCGTACTTGAACTGTGCGCGGATAAGATCTTCGTGTACATCACCTATCTCCAAAACTTCCATGTTATAACGCGTAATGAAGTCTTCCAAATTCTCGTTGTCTCTTCGCCAAATATTCATTACATCGAACGAATCTCGAACATAACGACACTGCAGACTGAAATGAGTAAGGAATTTTTCCTTAAGATCATTCCATGACGTGAACTTACCTGTTGGTAAGTTGTCGAACCAAAGTCGCGCGGCTCCAGTTAGAGTTTGAACAAACAGATGGCACCACATAGGCAGGGTCCATCCACCGATAAGTCCTGCGCCGGTAAACAGGCGCATGTGATCATCTGGATCTGACAAACCATTAAATTTGCTGACGTTTGATGGCAATTTTGCTCGTTCCAGCGGTGCTAGAGCGATTTCCTTCACGAATTTTGATTGTTCTGCCGCTTCAGCAGGTCGGTAGATCAAGTTATAATCATGTTCCGCCTCAGGATTGTACACTGCTCGGATTCGAGGTTTGTAACTGGCATGATCTGCAGATAAACGATTGAAGACACTTGCACTATCTCCTTCTTCATAAGTCCTATCATACTCATCGTATTGGGTGTCCCGCTTGACGATCGCGGGCCCAAACGTGAGTGAACTGAAGGTCGTCGCTGGACATTCTCTTCCTGATGTCTGTTACCAGAATGAACAGAATCATTTCTGGTTTTAGAATAAAACTCAGTTCCATGCACAGATACATGCGATGGTGCACAATCCTGGTTCTGAGTTCCGTAACTCAATGCTCGGGGTGCTGGCGAAGCACGAGCCTGAGGTGCACCAACCGGAGCTTGAAAAGCTGGAGTTCCAGTTTGAGCACATAACTGAGCATACATGGCATTCAGGGCTGTTTGAGACTTAATCAACCATGATAATGGAGTTTCCCCAGGAGGAAGAATTGATGCAACCTCCACATGAGGAGCCGCCGGTGTTACTAGGATACTCGCATGATCAGGATCATACGGAATATCAGCTTCACCGGACGAATCCTCAACGATTTGTCCGTCGACCTGAGGAGTCCGCCAACGCGACGGATCTCCGGTCG
This sequence comes from Scalesia atractyloides, assembly GCA_947069175.1. Lineage (NCBI taxonomy): Eukaryota > Viridiplantae > Streptophyta > Magnoliopsida > Asterales > Asteraceae > Scalesia > Scalesia atractyloides. The sequence continues at coordinate 49,920,479 of CAMTDV010000004.1, read as the reverse complement.
AGGACCTGGAAATGACGGTCCATCAGCCATGACGCTGTAGACCTGGGTGAAATAAAACGAAAGATGAGAGAAACAGAGAATCGGTGGGCGCCAATGAAGAAACCCTAGGTCAGCTAGATCGGAATCTAAATAGATCTATGGAATGGGTTCTGCATAAAAGGGGTTAATCATTCGTTTGGTTTCACGATGATAATGAATGAAACAGTACTCCGGCTGATCCTGCAAAACAGAACATCGTTAGCTCACCACGGGGAGAAGGGGGGTTCTCTCCGTGACCACCCTCCAGGACGAGAATAAGTACAGGTAGTCGGAAGTAAAGTATAGTAAGAGAGAGAGTAGTTGAGAGTGAATACCTTCTACTTGAAGTCCAAGTTAGTTATTTATAGCCAGAGTTTGGGTGCCAAAATGAGAGATGATAACTTTAACGGAATCTTTTGCTATTCCGTTAAGTTTTGTGGCCATCCGTTATTGCACATGGATCGTGAGCTCATCAATGGTTAGGGAGATGCCACGTGTCATCATGAGATCACTATATTTTATAAAAGTGAGCATGCCATCACCGTGATCTTTCTCAGTCATCCAGATACTGCCATGTGGCAATTGGTTATAACCGAAAAGATGTTTTGCACGATTGGGTAGTAGTGGCTTCTAGAAAGTTTCACAGCTGTTACCCATCCATTGCTTACCACGTGTACAGTTTGTTACAACAGAAAAGATTCATTTGCTTCTGTACCAATTCAAGGATTTTTTCTAAGGGAGAATTTCTCAGGATTAACTGTTTCCTTGCGCGAGAGGCGCAAGTTAGTTAACTGGCCTTCTTTCCTCTTCCTGCTGCTTGGCGCAGCGTTTTTGGTGAGCACTTGCTTTGATGTAAATATCAGCGCAAGGTTTTTACATAAAGTGTTATCCAAGGAATTCGATCAAGGTTAACTTTGAACCTTGCGCGAGCCCGCGCAAGGTGGTTAAGTGATCCTTTCCTTCTTTGGATACTTGGCGCAAGGTTTCAGTGACTTTCCTTGATATAGAATTTTGCGCAAGGTTTTCTTAGAAGTTAATAGTGGGTATGGTTCCCTTGGTTGGCGCAAGGTTTTTGGGACCATACCCCTTCACCTACCAGTTACCAAACTTTCGTAAAACATGCCATGTGAAATTCGGAGATTTCCCGGACCTTATTAAATACGATAACTACCAACAAACTTTGGTGACTCACAATCTTTCCTCGGTTGTACCCAAACACACTTCGAAACGCCTAATACTTGATTATCCACGACAAAACTTCATATCGTTAGCCGTAACGGCTACAACTATCACTAGCATCTCTCAACGCTTCATATTCGCATTTTATCCGATATCCATACCATTCTTACCCCTCGCTTACTCCTACCGAATCGTTCATTCGCTCTCATACCATGAATATTCCCAATTCTTCCCTTAACATTTCATCCAAACTTTATTTACAGTAAATCGGCCTAAACGTTCAATCCATTTTAACAAATGTCCTCACCGGCTCCGTTCTGTCAAAATATTTCCTTTCTTTCTAAAACTATATTCCATTCTTTATTACGCACAAACTTCAACTAGCCGGTCTATTACCACCAAAACATTTTGAAACCATAAATATTTACCATCCTATTTTCTCACCAATAACCATTTTTTACGACTTGTGACTTTACTAATATGCCTTGGAACCAACAAGACTTTTCTTACAAAATACATTGCGGGCCGCACATTACATCAAATTACATCCTTATTTATACTAAAACCTTTTCTCCTTAGGACACATTCTTTTTAAAACACTCATTTCACCAAGTTGTCCAAACTCGGTCAAATTCGAATTGCCTATACGCACACATATACGTTTTGCTTATTTTTACACTTACTTACGATTGATGTCTTAAACAACTTTAGTCTTACGAGCTACTTATACAAACCTATCGTTTATCCCACAAAATTGCCTATGTATGCTCAATCAATCACAGACTACCTATTTAGCCAAAACTTTTGAAACCATGCATTTTTTTACATGCTGATACCTAAACGCTGCTTCGGCACTAAGCATCAAAATTTCTCATTTTAACCAAAACATTTTAAACGATTATCACTCGTATCGAACCACCAAAATACCATCTTATCCCAAGTCTTTCTCTTGAATAAATAAAGTAGGGGAGACTGTAACGCTCATCATTTTCTGTACTTTCCATATTTAGAAAGTTGTGTTCGCATTTCTATTTTTGGAAACTTGTATTCTTACCTCATTTCAATACTTGTAATTTCGAGACTTTGATCATAATGGAAATCATATTTTTATATCAACCTAGTTTAATCATACATGCATAGTATGTAATCAGTCACGAAATACACATTTTAATTTAAAAGCGAGACATACATCGAGATTATATTTCTCGGAATCACATTCGTATATGTATCATACTTATAATATACTTGCATACACCTTTATAACATAAAATAACCTAGTTACAAAATCCATGGACTAAAATTGAGCAAAACCAAAAGCTTTTCCACCTTCTTTCTTCTCCAGTCACCTTCCACCCTTTTTTAGCCAATTAAATTTCACCATTTTCCACCTCCTTTCTCCTCTAATCACCTTCCACCCTTTTTAGCCAATCATATTTCACCCTTTTCCACCTCTTTTCTCCTCCAATCTCCTTCCACTTTCATTAACTCTCAAACCTTAATCCCCACTTATAAATAAAAGCCTCCACCACATCCTAAACACATTCCACACAATAATCTACTCCCAAACTCTCTAATCCTCTCAAGAATTCCAAGCAAAGAATAATACTTTCAAGTTTTCTAAGGTAACTTGGTGTTCCACCCTCCACAACTCGTCGACTCACGTTACTTTGGAAAGCATTGCAAACTTGTGAGTAGACATGACCCCTTTTTCTTTTACACTTTTGGGTGCAATACGTTATGCTATCAAACACACGCAATCACTTATACTTTATGCAATCACAAACAATCCAATCATACATGCTTAAATACGTGATACTTGATTTGTATTCTTAGAACATTCTTATTTAGTATACTTGTCATTAACTTTGTTTAAAGCCTCCCCTTGACATGTATAGCGCTATAGGAGTAACACACTACCCTTATTCTTGAGGTCATGTTAAGTTATTCATAACGGTCTTATCATTGCGACGATAAGCTTATATTGGCGGTAATCTTTGGGTTGACAATGTATAGTTGCATGACTTGGTACATTAATCTAGTTAACTATTTTCGTCATGTGGATTGTTCAAACTTGTTATGTATGCTAGTACTTAAAACTTGTATGCTCGCCAATACTTTTGTATTGAACTATACTTTAAATGTATTTGCGGGATTTATGATGATGATGATGATGATGATGCATGGAACTTAGTAGGATGCCTAGGAACGCACCTTAAACTTTAATACTTGTTGTATTTCAATTTGATCCACACTTATTGTAATTTGTTTCCAATTTATGTACTCGAACCGTTAGCAATGAAATAAAATTTTGATTATTAAATACTTGTCACATTTAGCGTTATGAAGTCTCGAGCAATCTAATTACGTCCGCCCTGATGATTCTACCATCGGTTGGGGTGTGACAACTTTATTTAAGCCTTCAGTGCTCCATAGCTGTCTTCTATTACTTTCACAATAAGTTACCTGAAACGCGTTCAAAAACATTTTGTCAGTTACAAATACTGGTGAGTTCATTCATTTTTGGTAAGAAGCAACTTTGTTATATTTGACAGTATTAAGGGCGATTACATTGTTTTTATTTAACAAAAACTCAATCAGTATTTGTCACGGTGGCAGGTCCAATGACTGTGGTCGTATTAGTGTGGGCTAACTTCCGTCCAATAGTAACGCTGGACTAGTAGTGTATACAGAACCACACATACCGGCAGTAATTGCAGATTACAAAAAGTTAATCACTATAAATACGACTGGTAAAAATAATTAGAGTTTTGCAAAAGCGTTTGAGAAAAAGAGAATGACTCACTTTGTAGTTTTAGGGTTTTTAACTTAGAGCTTCCTGGTGCTATTTCTGCGTTCCTAATAAAATACAATGCAACACGTGTCAGTGTCATAACCCAACTTAAACTTGAACGATACATTACAAGGCAAAACCCCAATGTAGTTTACAAAGTATAGCCTGATATACAGGCAGCACTTTGGCATCCGTTGCTGGGTTTTAGATCAATCGGACAGAGTATCGAATCAGTGATTAGGGTTAAACACTTACAACGGGACAGAGTTTTAGGGTATCGGGTACAAAGCAATAGAGCAGAGAGAGAGCGTGAAAGGAAGGAACAATGAGCAGATTGAAAAGTATAGCACTATTACTATTTATAGTTGAGTGATAAGAAGGCTTTGTCATAATATTCGATCTGATCATTCTAACATTCATACACGTAAACACATAATATTTAATATATGTAAAGTTTTTTAATATTATTTTATATATTATAATTAATTCAGCTGCTTCACTCATTTTTCTTATATAACTTTTAAAATATAATATTTTATAAAACGATGAACATGTCATTGGAACGGGCATATTTTTATCTACATTTTGACCTAAGTTTCGTTAAAAACAGAGTAAGGTCAATTATAATAATAGATTGTATTATTAATTATCAAACGGTTCCTATAAAAATATATATTCGTCTGGATACCTCATATTTCTAACAGTCAACTTACTCATAATCTACCCGTTCAATAATATAAGTTTTATATACTTTATTTTGATTAAAAAAATGAAAATGTTATAGGTTATGACTCGAAATTACTAAAACCTAAGTTCGCAAGGAGTAACTCAATCCCACTCAATTATTACTCGAACACCCAAAGACGAAGATAATCCGACAATCTTTTACCTCATGGTCTTAAGATTGAAAGAACACTAGGTTTAACTAACTAACAAAGTTGTTCATAGGGTTAACGATGTCTATATTAACCATGAGACAACCACAGATACTAGGTTAGTGAAAACCACACAAAACCTTAACTAATAAATACTCAATCAATTGAATAAAAGGAAATGCATAATAAGATAAGTGTTAGTGCACTATTCGTGTGCCCATAGATAGAAATCTAATTGTACATGTAATGTCTACTGTCTTGAGCCTGTAAACACCTGACAGAGGTTTCGCTAGGCTGTATTAGGATTGTTTAGATCAGGTTAACATTCGGTACAACACGGTGTGAAGAAAGTGGGAATGTTCGGGTATGATGTCATCATCAAAGGTGATGACATAATATTCATGACATCATCATTACAAGGGAATGATACAATATACATATAGAGACAATGCACGGTTTCATACGAAAATGTGAAGATACAAGATCAAAATCGCATGAAGTTGATATTTTATGTTAGTACGAAGTGGATAGGCTCACTTCGTACAAGACTTACAATCTTCATCTATAAATACCAAGCACTTCACATAACAAGAAGGAGAGCCTCGCAAGACAACAACTTCGCACATCGAGTTCTTCATACCGTTCCGATCTAGATCGAGTTATTTTGTAACAAAGACGTCAAAACTTTGTCCGGTTGTCGATTAGAATGTAATAAACGTTGATTATTTACGATTCGCTGTCTCGATTACGGTTCGGTTTAACGGATTCCGCATGTTAAACCGGATTAAACGCAGATCTTGTGTTGTTCGGTGAACCGTCTGGAATACAGACTCAAGACTCTTGACTTTACACGTACAATAAGATTTCTATCTATGGCCACACAGATAGTGCACTAACATTCTCCCCCTTGGACATAGCTAGAAATCTGTGAAGTTTAGTCTTGAACTGTCTTGGATAACATCTTCAAGTAAAACCGTAGTCTTCCCCTTGAATGATGCTCCGAATGTCTTAGATTTGACTTTTAAGAACAAACCCTCGTATCCACACACAAACAGTACTCAACAGTCTCCTTGGTCCGGCTCACATTCAACTTATCAGGTTACCATGGAAGATTTTGAAAGAAAATCTTTTGGGATTTTTAATATTTAATGGAGAAATGTAAACAAACTGAACTGTAATATTTATAGTTTATATTTTTGTGAGAAAACGTGCTAGAGGATCATATCAGTTTACTGAGACATATCAGCTGCACCATTAATCTAGATGAAACACTCAGTTTAACAGTTCACATGGATTGTCGGTATTGTTGTCCACTTAAACTCAATCTAGAAACTTTCGTAATGCTTACTGATATGTTAAGGTACATTAATTTGCACTAAGTTCTTATGGACCCCACGATCTCAGCATATCCCCTCATCATGTAATACACTGACTAAAGTAATGCCTTTAAACTTTCATCAATTGTGATGTATTTGAAAATAACGCAGAATGTTAAAACATTAACAATCAGGTCGATCTTTCGATACACAGAGAAAGTCCAATGTTTAAGCAAAATAAGAAATAAAAACAAGTTGAAATTGTTTAGATCTTAACCACCAATTTGATATTCTCATATACTTAGAGGTGATCCAAGATTTAAACAAAACACCAAGTAAAATAAAGCAGAAACGTTTAGGCACTAACATCCAGTTCGATACTTTGTATACGCAGAGGATGTCCAATGCTTAAACAAAATAAAGAAATAAACCAAGTTTAAATCTTTGCAAAATGAAATACACAATCACAGTGATTCTTTTTAGTAAGTTTTGAAAGTTCACAAACTGACCAGTTTTTATGCTTTTGCGATTACCGAGTAGGTACACAGTCACGAAGGACAAAACTAAGTACTATGCTTTCAACCGCGTTTTCCACTAGAACTAGGCTTTTCTATTTATGTTTGTATCGTTTTCGCAAAACTACTAGTCTAGCTGAGCCTACTGACACATCTTTAGTGAGATTGTTTAACCATTTTAAACAATACATATCTTTAGCATGCACTGATAGTCCACTGATGTACTAGCATTTCCTCTTTTTGCACAAGAAATCTCATTTTTCATTTTTCAATGTTTTTGATATTTTGAGATTTTCTATTGTTTGTGGCTTTTTGTAAACTTTTATCTATCTGAAATGATTTTGAAATGATGTTTTTCAGTTTTACAAGAAATTTTTTTGATTTTGACAATTTTAAATTTTTCTCCCCCTAAAATTGAAAACATCTTTTCGAAATCGAAAATAAGAATCTTCCATTTTAACCATTTAACGACTTTTTACGAATGTGAACGCTAGACTACCATTTTGTTTGTGTGGAATATCACTCCTGTCTCTTTGCATGAACAACCACTACTTCTGAAAATGACATTTTGGTTGAAGCTTGGTTATCCTGGACATTCAAACAAATTTAATCAGTTTTGAATTGGAACCCAATCCATTCTGGATTTAGGTTTATAAAATTCGTTAACATCTGAAGTAAACAACCCCTCACTTTCTCTTTTTTATTCAAACAGTTTGATAAAAACTTTATCTGAAAAATTAACTTTCTTTGATTCTTCAACTGTTTGATTAATCAATTTTTTATTCACTGTTCTCTCTTTTGTCCTCAGATTTGTATTTGATGAATTCGTTTTACTAGACTGATCACTCTTTGTAGAGTAAAACGATTTTTCAGAACTTTTATCTGAAATGGTCGTATCCGAGGACAAAATCTTTTCCAAATACTCTCTAACTTTCTTTCTCTTTTTCCTCAATTTGTCTTTCTTCCCTTGCGATAATTTCACTTTCTGTTCTTTGGGCTTATCTTCTGTATTTACTGTCTTCTTCGCAGCCTTTCTTTTCTCCCCCTGAAATTTATCCGACGAACTTCTCTTCGAATTTATCGGACAATTTCTGGAAATATGACCTTTGATTTGACAATTATAGCATCTTCTCGTATCAAATCTCTTTCTCGGGCAGTTAACAACAATGTGTCCATTTACTCCACAGTTGTAACACACCTTGTTATCATACCGATCTTCTTTCTGATTTTCTTTATCAAACCATACACTCAAATCATAACATTGATTTGATATGTAGTAGTTATCTTTCCTGCTTTTTCTAAAAACTTGATTTGACTTTGAAGCACTGCGGTCCGACCTACATCACTTATTATCAAATTTTTGTGAGTTTTAATTTTCAATTTTTTTGAATTTTTATAATGATAGGATGATCGTACCGATGAACTTTTATTTTTGTTTTGAAAATATTTAGAATTTTTTTCTTTTTATTTTTGTTCTCCATTCTGCTTACAAGGTTTTTTGCGTTGAACGTTCACCTTTTCAGTAAATTGTAGAACAGTTTCTTGAAAATTTTCTTTTAGTCGTAAATATATTTAATTTTTATCACTTTCATCATCGGTATCATCATCACAATCCTCAATTATGACACCGTCATAATTTGTGACATTGTCACTTATTGGAATTTTCTCTTTATTTTTATTGATCGGTTTTGGACATATATGATCTAGAATCAATGACGAGGTCACAAAACCTTTCAACTTCTTTTCCAAATCAACAATTTTATTTTTAGCATTCTCAACTTCATTTTCAAGTTGAGTTATTTTCTCAAGATGAGAATTTATTGCTTTTTGATTTTCAATATTATTTATTTCAAAAACATATTTTTCATTTTCTAAAATTTTTATTTGATTTTTCATTTCATTTTCTCATTTTATAAAATTTTTGTTTTCTAATTTAAAACTTTCCACATCTCTCATAAGTCTGACATTATCGTATCTGGATTTTTCACAATTTGAGCACACAGGTTCAAAAGTTGAACTGATTCTTTGACTTCACAGTTCTGTGACAACTCAGTTGACTCATCTTCTTTAGATTTTTCTTGGTGAGTATTGTCAACAAATTTTTTCTTAGATCTTCATTCTTTGGAGTTGAATCTGTCTTGAATGTACCTGCAGAAAAATTTTTAGTAAAATCAACAAGATGATTCATATTTTCATCTATATAACAACCCCTCTTAATATCATATTTCATAACATCTTTTGCTCCAAGACATATATTGATTCTTCAGCATATTTCAAGAACTACATCCAAACTTATTTTATCTAGCTTCTCTTCTATCTTTTCAACCAAAGCTTTTTTTTTTTTTTTTTTGTAATTTCTCTATCGTGTTTTTGAAGCTCATTGAAAAACTCATATAGATAAAACTTTGAAAATCTAGAATCCTTTTTCAATTCAATCAAAAATTCATCCCACTCTGAAGATAACGCTTCTGCTAATTTTGATATCTGTTCAGCACTTGACATTTTTATCTTATACGCTTTTAAATTGTCAAGTAATTCATCATACCGTTCTTTCAAAGATTCATCTTTTTAACACAAAAAATGTTCAAATCTCTTAACCCAAGTATTTTTTTCATCTTCATTCCTCAAATATCAAAAACCATCAAACCAATCATTTATTCTTTCAAGCTTATCATTTTCCATTTCGTCAAACATTTTAAACACAATTTCTTTGTTAAACCACTTGGTTCAAAAACGTTTTTCGCCCACCGTTCAACAATCTTTCAGCCCAAAAGTTTTGATCCAACTTGCAGCCCATTAAATTTCAAAATCACGGCCCAAATGTAGTTGGATAACCCGGTTCAAAAACCTTTTAGCCCAATGCCAAATAATCACGGTTCTCTTGACAAACTTTCGGTCCAAATGAATATTCAGTCCAAAACCTTCAACTTTAGCCCAAACCTCAAAAATTCAACCTACTGAATTTAACTTCAACAATCTTGTATAATCGGCGCAAGTTTTTCAGCCCACTACTTAGTAATAGATTCACAAGCCCAATTTAACAATTACTCCTAGGCCTAATTTGAATCCAAAACCAACAGCCCAAATGTTAGTAAATGGATTTTGAAACCTAGTTCACTTGTCATCCAAAAATAAACTTGATTTCAAATTTCATTTAAATGAAACCTTTCAAAACGATTAGACTTGACACCAAAAATTGTTTTTCCTGTTTTTTTTAATGATAAACGATACCAAAATTGAATTTCCAATGATCTGTCATCCACTTACAATTTCAACTTTCCCATGTATCAAAATTGAATTTCCTATGAAATGTCAAAATCTTCTTTTTCAATAATAAAGGAAACGTCCTTTTCACTTTCCCATGTATCAATTTTCTAGACAAAGTAAAACCCTAATTCCAAATCTCTTTTAAAATATCATAAACACTCAATCAGAAAGTCTGTAACTTCATTCTTCTTCTTCGTTATTCACAACGCCAAACAGAAATTCACTCTTTTCAGTCTGAATAAGTTCGATTCAGATCTAATCGAAACGGATTTGCACTCCTCTCTCAATCAGATCTGGCATACACACAACATAGCAATCTCGATTAACAATTAATACTACTCCTACAAACAAGATCTGCAATTTATTTATCTCTATCTCTCTCACCAACTCTCAGATTCGAAATCCGAAATCCTAAAACAACAAACAAACTTTGCAAATCAGATTCAGATCTGAGTGAGTGCTGCGGATGTAGGAAGGTCCTGATCAGGTGGTTCTAGACAGAAGTTATTGCGTAGTATAACGGTTTCGGTAGAATGTTATTACAGAAAGGATTAGAAGCAGAATGTAGCGGAAGTCATATGTTATTCATTCATACCGAAAGAGTATACATCTTGTCAGGCTGCCGGAGTTTCTGGAGAGAATCCGGCAGCACCTCCCCGTAGGGATTGCAAAAACTTAAACACAAATGAACACACACCACCTATATACCGGAGACAACTACTTCGCACAAGTTCGAGATCATATCAAGTTCTTCGGTTCCGATCTAGATCGAGTCGTTTTTTGTAATGTAAACGTCGAAACTCTATCCGGTTGTCGATTAGAACGTAATAAACGTTGATTATTTACGATTCGCTGTGACGATTACGATTCGGTTTAACGGATTCCGCACGTTAAACCGGATTAAACGGAGATCTTGTGTTCGGTAACGAACCGATCTGATCCTTCAAAGTTCGCACGAACTTGTAGCATCAAGGACAAGTTTCACTTCGTGCAAAGTTGGTCCAAAGCTATTTTGATGCCAACTTGTAATCCTATATATAGGTGGTGTGTGTTCATTTGTGTTTAAGTTTTTGTAATCCCTACGTGGAGGTGCTGCCGGATTCTCTCCAGGAACTCCGGCAGCCTGACAAGATGTATACTCTTTCGGTATGAATGAATAACATATGACTTCTGCTGCATTCTACTTCTACTCCTTTCTGTAATAACATTCTACAGAAACCGTCATACTACGAAATAACTTCCGTCTAGAACCGCCTGATCAGGACCTACAATGCATTTTTGAAATTCGTGACTACAGGTTATTCAAGATATAACTATATAACTGATGATAACATTTGATGGCCATTATTTTTAGTCTTCAAGCACATGAATCATTTTTCTTGGGCTAACCGTCATTGGATGACGATGTTTGTTGATTAAGTTGCGCTGGTCTACTGGAGATAGCTATATATCTGGCATTGTGACTGAAGAAGAAGAATGTGATTCTGATTGCGGACGTATGTTTCTCAGATTCGATATGTTACCAGATGAAGTGATTCGGATGAAGATTTGCTGATTGAGCAGATTACCGATTTCCTAATCAATCTTTCAGGAGTATGCTTAACTGCTATTACGGAAATTGGGATTTCAGATTTTCGAGAGTATTCGTTGATTTGAAGTTTTCCGCTGCGGTGTTTCGAAGTTTCTATCAATTGCCGGTTGAGTTATTGATATTTAGGAGTTTGTGGAATAAACTCTCGATGCTCAGTGCATATTCAAAAACTGAAGTCGGATGTGGTTATCGTCGAAATAGAGAAGCTGCTGCATTGATTAGCTTCGAGTTGGTGTGTATTCAAGAAAATTTGTCGGTCAAGCGAATCAGAGGAGGTCGGAAACCGCGCAAACAAAGTTCTGAACTGGAGTTTTCAGGGGAATTCAATGTTGATACTGCAAGCCCGGATCATCAATTAAGGGGGAATTTGTTGACGCGTTCTTCGTCATCGACAGATACTCTTGATTGAAGTTGCAGAATATTCAAACACGGCTGAGAGATTTGGAGATCAAGATCAAGCTTCGACAGTAACGAACAAGGGGATATCTGTTGATGCACTTTGTGTTCGTCACTTGTCGAATAGGCTAGATAGAGCGTGTATTGATAATTGCATGGGATAGAATCGAACACACGACCAAAGTACGAACGATAATAGGTGTAAATGGGTTACTTCGTACGAAGTGGGGGCAAGTTCACACGAACTTGTAGTGTCAAGGACAAGTTCGCACGAAGTTCACTTCGTGCGAAGTTGGTCCAAGGCTGTTTTAGTGCGAACTTGTAATCATATATATAGGTGGTGTGTGTTCATTTGTGTTTAAGTTTTTGCAATCCCTACGGGGAGGTGCTGCCGAATTCTCTCCAGGAACTCCGGCAGCCTGACAAGATGTATACTCTATCGGTATGAATGAATAACATATGACTTCCACTGCATTCTGCTTCTACTCCTTTCTGTAATAACATTCTACCGAAACTGTCATACTACTCAATAACTTCCGTCTAGAACCGCCTGATCGGGACCTATACTTTACATTAATTTATGTTATACGTTAAACTTTTAAATTCCGAATCCAGTTCGTTAAACAAAAACTGTAACTCACACACCTTTGTTTCCCTCTTAAGGTAACTTCGTTGTTCCAAAACTCAATACTCGTCAAACTCACTAAGTGGAATTACTTCTCAAACTGTGAGTATACATGACCCCCTTTTCGTTTTCCCACTTTTGGGTGAAATATATATATATATATATATATATATATATATATATATATATATATATCCGTATTAAAACTCACACATCCACACTTATGCTAAATACATTATTCATACAAACGAATTCGTTATACATGCTTTATACGTTTTTGCTCTAGGAATACATGCATGTTAGAAGCCATTCTTGCACTATACTTTGTCATTAACTTCATACGAGCCTACCTTAACATGTATAGCGCTATAGGGGTAGCACACCAACCTTGTTGGGTTTATGTTAAGTAATCATACAAACGGTCTTGTCGTTGCGACGACAAGATTACGTTGGTGGAATCTTTGGGTTGACACGTATGTGATGCATGCTAGTTCATGATATGTTATGCCTTAGTATACGTTCTTTCCATGTGGATCTTGCTAAAATTCTTTATTACATATGCTAGTACACTAAACTTGTATGCTCACCAATGCTTTTGTGTTGACATGTTACTTTAATATATATTGCAGGAACTTGATGTTTGATGCGTTTAAAAAGAAATCTAGTAGGAAGGACTAGAAACGCACTTAATTAAATTTATGTTTTGTTGTTTAATTTATATTTTTCTAAATGTTGTACTTTCCTTCGAAACGATGTACTATCTTTAGCATGAAATGAAAATTTGTTATTTTAAATACTTGTCACAATTAGTTGGGGTGTGACAAACATAGACTTACATCTAGTCATAAGTCTTGAGTATCCTCTGTGAAGATACCATATTAGTAGACTTACATCTTCTCATAAGTCTAGTTTATCCATTGTGAAGATACCATATTATATTTTCTTGATTGTTGTGTACCAATAAATCAAATGCTAGTTTCTTTTGGGAACTCATTTGAAAGTGGGCTATAATGGAGTGCTTTTAACCTTCTAGTTCCTAGTGGCATATTAAGACAATAATAAGAAATATTTGTCCAAAAATTTTGAAACCTTTTAAAAACCCCAATATTTTCACAAAACTAAGAGCACTAAGGCTCTGTTACCAATTGATAGTCCCAAAAAAACTCGAATATACAATGCTAGTGATGTTTATAACTCAGACTCAGATCCAAAACATCAACTAATTTGATGTTTGAATCCAAAATGTATGGAATAAGAGAAGAGCACTCAAGAGCACATATAAAATAACATCATTTCATTGATTAAACGTCTAAAAGATGTACAAAGAAAGCTCTTGACTTGTTACGATAAAAACCGATCTAAATAACTTTCTAAAACACACCTTGTGAGGGAAATCAATCAACAACTTAATGTGTGTGTAAAATAAAAAGTATATATAGACGTCGTCAAGTGTTACCAGGAGTGTCACCATTACCCTTAGCGACACTCAACTGTCTGGTGACAATGGCATTGGCAACGATGATCACGATATCAGTCATAGATACAAGACATAAACAAAATTCCTCTTGAGTGTCGCAAGTGACTGTCGCATGTTACAAAACACAATCAAAACAAATTATGATAAGTATAGCTCTTGAGTCTTCAACTCAAGCCCTTGTATTTTGCTAATAGGTATACAACAGTCTTTTTGACCCAACAATATGATTGATTTGCTTATTGTTGGTACACGATGTCTAATGTCTAAGTCTTAGATCGAGTCTGTATGTAATAGGGATTAAATGTTAGAAATTGAAGTTATTGAAGTATGTGAGAGGACAAGTTCGCACGAACTTGATGTATAAAAGACAAGTTCGCACGAAGTCACACTTTGTACGGACTTGACCTGGCTACCTTGGTGCGAACTTGGAACTCTATAAATAGCTGTCTTAGTTTCTCATTTGTAACAGTTTTTGCAAATTTGACGACGAAGCTCTGTCGGTTTAGGAACTCAAATGTATCATTGAATTGATCAATAAACTGACTTTAAACGTATATCTTGTGTAAAATGTCACTAATTCGTATAATTTCCGCTTATATGGACTAGATACAACTTAGATACCTTTGCTATCGGAGGAACTCGATCCTACAAGTGGTATCAGAGCTACGGTTATCACCTACGCTCATGAATTTGGACATTTATGGACATTGGGAAGGGTTTTAGACGTAAATCATCAAAATAAAGGACAATCCATGGACAAAAAGTAAAATCAAATGGATAGGATTGTTAGCAAATCATTTTCGACCAGATCTATGGTGGAATCATCTTGAAATTCGAAGAATTAAGGATTCTGGATCGAAAAATGTGAAAAGGCTAGTTTTGGAGGTGTACTTCATACGAAGTAGTGACCAAGTTCGCACGAACTTGTAATGTAAAGGACAAGTTCGAACGAAGTTGGTGTTGGGTGAACAAGTTCGTACGAAGTGAGCATGAGCCTAAAAAAGGCATGGAAAATTTTGTCGATCGTTTTGACGAGACGAGTGTCCAGAAAAAAATTGGTGATAGAAACTTTTTGGAGTTTTTAACGTCTAATTCGGTATGTTCGGAGACACCGTCTAGAGCTTCAGAGTACATATTTGGTGATACGGTCACAAAATTTTCAAGATAACAGGAGAGTCATTAATACTTGTGCAGAATGTTGATCATTTGGTATTGTGACTAGTAATGGGCCTAAACGTCAAATCCATATTTGTTAAAAACTGATTTTTCCAGATTTAAGGGGGAATTTCATTGAAAAATTCGGTAGCGTCAGAATTTGCAAAAATGAGGGGGAATAAAAATTTCACGTTATATGAAGATTCTGGCATTTTTGAAATTCGTGACTACTGCAACAGTATCCGGGTGGTTACCGATTGCAGATTATCTGGAAATGCAGAGGATCTAGTTTCGTGAGTTTGTGATCATAGGAAGTTCTGAATTTTCAGATCATGATACAGATTGATGCTTAAGGGTTAGAGTCCTGATTTCTGGTGAAGGGGTAGTTAGCAGGATTAGCAGTCATTAATACCAGTGAGGAACTGAGGAGTTCAAAATGTTCAGTGATGATCTTAGGAATTAATGACTAGCTTTGGTGTATCGGATAGTTTCAAATTACCAAGGAGATCGGAGGTTTTCAAGATATAACTGATGATAACCTTTGGTGGCATTATTTTTAGCCTTCAAGCAGATGAATCATTCTTCTTGGACTAACTGCTGTTGGATGACGATGTTTGTTGATTAAGTTGCGTTGGTCTACCGGAGATAGCTATATATCTGGCATTGTGACTGAAGAAGAAGAATGTGATTCTGATTACGGACGCATGTTTCTCAGATTCGATGTGTTACCAGATGATGTGATTCTGATGAAGATTTGCTGATTGAGCAGATTACCGATTTCCTAATCAATCTTTCAGGAGTACGCTTAACTGCGATTACGGAAATTGAGATTTCAGATTTTCGAGAGTATTCGTTGATTTGAAGTTTTCCGGTGCGGTGTTTAGAAGTTTCTATCAATTGCCGGTTGAGTTTTTGATATATTAAGAGTTTGCGGAATAAACTCTCGATGCTACATTGCATATTCAAAAACTGAACTCGGATGTGGTTATCGTCGAAACAGAGAAGCTGCTGCATTGATTAGCTTCGAGTTGGTGTGTATTCAAGAAAACATGTTGGTCAAGCGAATCAGAGGAGGTCGGAAACCGCGCAAACAAAGTTCTGAACTGGAGTTTTCAGGGGAATCCAATGTTGATACTGCAAGCCCTGATCATCAATTAAGGGGGAATTTGTTGACGCGTTCTTCGTCATCGACAGATACTCGTGATTGAAGTTGCAGAATATTCAAACACGGCTGAGAGATTTGGAGATCAAGATCAAGCTTCGATAGTAATGAACAAGGGGGAATCTAATTGTAGGTCCTGATCAGGCGGTTCTAGATGGAAGTTATTGCGTAGTATGACGGTTTTGGTATAATGTTATTACAGAAAGGAGTAGAAGCATAATGCAGCAGAAGACATATGTTATTCATTATACCGAAAGAGTATACATCTTGTCAGGCTGTCGGAGTTCCTGGAGAGAATTCGGTAGCACCTACCCTTAGGGATTGCAAAAACTTAAACACAACTGAACACACACCACCTGTATATAGGATTACAAGTTCGCATCAAAACAGCCTTGGATCAACTTCGAACGAAGTGAACTTAGTGCGAACTTGTCCTTGACACTACAAGTTCGTGCAAACTTGCCCCACTTAGTACGAAGTAACCCGTTTACACCCATTCTCGTTCGTACTGGTCGTGTGTTCGATTCTAACCTATACAATATTCAACACACGCTCTATCTACTATATTCGACAAGTGACGAATACAAAGTGCATCAAAATAAAGTAAAGTACCATGAGAATGGCGTGCAAGGAGGTAGGATGAATTCCATTCATTTAACCTCATTATATGATTCACCAAAGCACAAAATCACCAACTTAGTTGATGATTTCGGTTGGTCATAAATTTAGACTAAAATGAAAAGTACATAAACTACTAAATCTTAAAACAACCAAGTGAGCAAGCTAGATGCATGCATCCCAAACATGGAGAGTGTTTGGGGACGTGATGTAGCTTTGTCCCTTTGTTGGAAATTGCTTTGAGATTTAGTATATGAATCTAAGCTAAAGTTTAAACAAGAGAGTTAGTGGAATAAGGTTTGGAGAGCCAAAGCTTCCATGGTTCACAAATTCACCAAAACACGAGTCTTTCAACATTCAAGGTTGAAAGCTTGGATAGTTCCAACACTTTTGAAGTACTTGGGCTTCTAGGGCAGAATTTTATGGAGGTTTTAAGCCTCATTTCTTGTGGAAATCAACCAAAACACAAACCCATAGCTATGAGTTTAGTTAAGAGCAAAGTTGGTGTAAATTTCCATCAAGTTTTAAGCAAGATACATAAGAAATAAAAAGGTAAAACATAGCAGAATTTTAAGGCTACTTTGGACCTCAAATGTGGTGAGGTTCCACCTTAGTTTGCCATGCAAACTTGTGGAAACCTTGCTAGAGGCTGTCCAAGTAGTTTGAAAGAAGAAATGAAGAAGAAAGATGAAGAAAAGTAAGTTAGAAACTTACTAGAGCACTTGAAACTTTTTGCCCACTTTTAGAGTGTTCTTGGAGATTTTGGAGATGATTTGGAGAAGTAGAGAGCGATTAGAGAGAGTGTAAAGGGCTTAGGAGGTGGTGGAGACTTGTATTTATAAGTGGGGATGAGGATTTGGATTGCAGAAATGAAAAGATTTTTTAGGGAATGATTGTTCCAAACTTAAAGCTTATAGAAGATATCAAGGAGGCGTTTCTATTGTGGGTCAATAATAAAGCAAATATAGAGTATGTAATACTAGATGTTTGGTTAGATTGGTGATAGGTGTTTTGTGCCTCCAACAACTTGCTGGGGGTTTAGTGTTATGAATGAGGTTCCTCTTTGGCTGTTAAAAAAAGAATAGTGAGCTTGGTTTTGGCGAGGGTGTCGAGATTTCCACTGGCGTGGAGGGCATGAGGGTGGTGGTGTGGAGCGATGGTATTAGCTGTTGTTTGGGTTGATTGTGATTGGTTATTGTTTATTGTTTATTTTTTAAAAGTGCCCCTTCCACTCTGTGTTCTTTTACCACGCCTCCCTACTGACGTGTTTGCCATGTGGTGCTTTATGCCCCTCTACACCGTCTAGTCTTACAATCATTACTTGTACATTGTTATTTACAGGTTATAAAGTGAGATAACTAATACCTACAGGGACTAAACTTGTCAATATACAAATTATATGGGTAAAAAGGAAACTTGTCTCCGTCGCAGAGGATAAGGGTAAGCCTTCTTACCCATTCACCAGAGCATAGCATAGAGAGACAGTTATGGCTCAATCACTCGCAACACCCGTAGCACCTTCTCTCTCTCTCATCTCCAGCGGGTTATCACCCTTCAAATCCAGCTCAAATTCTCTCTCATTCTCCACTTTCAGTTCTCCCAAGGTAACAACAACGACGATAAACTAAACTTGTGTGTGTTTTTGTTATGAAATTTGGGATGAATTGAATCGCAGGTTGGTGGGTTGAGCATACGATGCGCCCGTGTTGGAGGAGTGGAGATACCTAACAACAAGAGAGTCCAGTACTCGCTACAGTATATACATGGAATAGGGCGTACCAGAGCACTTGAAATCCTGAATGACCTCAAAATGGAGAACAAAATCACCAAGGATTTGACTGAAGATGAGCTTATTGTTCTCCGTGATGAAGTCTCCAAGTACATGATTGAAGGAGACCTTGTATGTTTCCTTTTTTCTTCTTACCTAATAATGCAGTCTAACTTTTCTTTGAAATTATTGGGGTTTTAGTTTTCAATCTGTTTGTTTTGGATTAGTTATTTGAACAAGTAACTTATTTTACCTAAAGAGTAGTAGTAGGTTTTTGATGTACCATAGGATAGGGTATGTGCATTTCAACCGTTTCCGTTATTTCTAAGAGAAGGGGCACGCACAATACATAACCAATTGTAAGTATAGAACCACACTTATACATTGTTGACCATATGTGGTGGGAGAGAGAGAGAGATGCGGTGTCATAACCCGCTTATCGCCGAGCCACTAAAGAAATATGTGTGTGTTTATGTGGTTCTTGTAGTTCTCTACTTATGTATTTTAGGAACCTCTTACGTGTAATTGTTTTTAATATCTTATAGTTGGGCAAAATGGTAGCTATGTTATTAACGAAAGTTGTAAACTCTTATAGGTTACTTTCTGTTCAAATCCTTTTGGGTTTGTCAATCTTGTTTCTGAATATGCAAGCAAGCTATTGATTAAGTGTATACCTAATTGTTTAGAATTCACAAAGTAATTGTGTCGACGCAATATAATATCCTGTTTTTATCCTCACATATTCAAATAAAGTATAAATATTTATATTTAAAAACTTATCTTAATTGCCCGCTGAATCGTCACATAAGTAGTTAACCTCTAAAAGGTCATGCAAGTCTTCTTACTTGGTCTAGACTGGTCTTGTGAAACTTGTCGTAATCATACAATGAGGTTTGATTTAAAAGGTATCTGTATGTTGACTTGCTTGGTTTTGATTTTACAGAGGCGATTTAACGCGCTTGCAATCAGGAGATTGAAAGAAATTCAGTGCTACCGAGGCATACGCCACATTCAGGGACTGCCTTGTAGAGGACAGCGCACGAAGAACAATTGCAGGACTTTGAAAGGCAAGAAGGTTGCAATTGCCGGAAAAAAGAAGGCCCCTCGTTAGGCTGGTTCTTAAAAGCTCTCGGTTTGTTAAAAGCTCTTGTTTGATGTAGATTTACCATGATCTTTGTTGAAATTTTACTACATTTTGTGTTCAATCATTAAGTATTCAATTTGTAATTGCGCCACAACTTGCATGTTAGACATAGCCATTCAAACTTCACAAAATGTCTATATTTGCTTTGAGCATGTGGACTAGAGGTCTTTAAGAGAATAGGGAAAAGTTAATTCTAACAAACTAGGTACTTCATTGGGTGCAAACGAAAGCACATTTTCTCTCGACCTTGTAATCGCGACCCATTATGACCCCTTTCTAAACTTTTTTTATTAGGTTCCTTTTATATTTAAAAAAAATACTTTTCCCGACATCATAAGTAGATTTATGACATTTTTAAGCGTCGAGTCTTACTTTTAGACTGGAAAGTTGTAGCTCATCAAATTCAGTTTACAATGATAAATGAGTAGTCATGCGAATAAGATAAAGACGAGTGAGGCTAGAATATATGCGACTGATTTAGTAGGTGGGGAGGGGGTACATTTAGTAAAAAACATAGGAGAGTGGATACGTTTAGCACAACCCATTGAAGATTTATCTTAGAAAACAATTTCGAACAGCAAGTCTAGCCACAAAACCTCCTGTTCACGCCCTAAATCTGTCATCCTCCGTTCTCTATTCTCCCGAATAATTATATAGGGTTGTGACTGTTTGTAGTTACTATTTAGTGCAGTAGTATTTTATTTAATCATTATCATGTTAGTGGGACATGTACACAACGGGAAACTGCTAAATCAATCTCATACACATTCAGATTGACCCAATGGCTAAGGATCTTACACAAAAAACATGTTTTGTATACTTCAAATACTGTTATATGATACAAAACAAAACCCAAACATAATCTTTGTTTTCCAAATGACGTCGTATAGAGTACATACAATCTGTTCTCTTTAGCAAGAACCCGCTTCACACAATTCATTTTTTTTCTTTTCAACACAACATCGTTTCAACTAAAAACCAACACTTGGAAAGTTTTAATATAAACATCACACATATTCATAAAGTGGAAAATAGAAATAATTTTATGACCCATTATCGTGTTTATTCTCAAACCCATTCTTCCCTTGTTCGACCTTGCTCCATTGCTTCTCATCCGCCTTAGCCGTGTCATATGCTGCATGTAGTCCAAACAAGAAGTAATACACCAGCAACAAACCTGTCCATCCTGCAAATCTTAGAAACGAGGCGCTATCAATCGACCCAAGAAGAAATATGTTGATTGCAATCGATGTTGATGGCAACCACGGAACCAACGGGACCCCCCACATCTTCGGTTCCCGTGCTTGTGGCACAAAAGCCCATAGACAAACTGTCGCGCCTAGCCAAATTGGGACAGTGATGCAGTACACGATCCAACCATGCTTGGAGAGACCCCAATACCCGGCCGTGAAGCATGAGGAAACAATTATGGTTATTAAGCAAACAACGAGTTTGTTGCGGTTGGCGGCAGTGGTGACTCCCGAGACATAGTAGCGACGGACGAGGAGGGCGACTGCCACGAGCATGAAGATGAAGAGTGTGGAGATGGAGAGGAGGTTTGAGAGGATATCGAGCTTGGTGAAGAACGCGATCACTGCTGTCGCCATGAGCATGACCACGGTTGCGTTGACGGGTGTCCCGGTTTTGGCGTCCACGATTGCAAACCATGGTGGCATCATGTGCGTTCGAGCAATATGAGTCAAGTATCTGCAATAATACTCAGTTGTGTTTATGACCATAAGACTTTGAAAATCAAATATATTAGTTGTTGTCTTGTTGAACTTACCTGGCTTGACCAACGGCTCCAACAAGGAGGACGGAGGTCATACCTTTTAGAGCTCCGGCAGCTACCACATATTTCGCCCAACCCCACCCGACCTTCTCAAACGCCACAGAGAACGGAGCATCAACATCTATCTGCTGGAATGGTTGCATCAAGCAAAGTGTTACAGCTAAAGCACAATATAAAGTGGTGGTAATGACCATTGAACCCACGAGTCCGATCGGGATGTCCTTAGCCGGATTCTTGGTCTCCTCAGCCATCGTTGAAACCGCATCAAACCCAACATATGCAAAAAAGAGTACCGCGGAGGCCTTGAATACGCCTCGAGCCTTGTAATGAAAAAAGTCTTCATAATTCTTGGTGTCGGCCTTGATGAGACCGCATACGATGATGAATAAGATCACGATAATGTGAACAAAAGACGCAACATAATTGAGCCGCGACGAGCCTTTGGTGCTGAGGACCGCCATGACACAAATGATGGCTATGACACCGACCGCAATTGGGTCTAAATGGTTGTAGTCATCGGCAAGCCCGTGAGCAATGATACGGAAGTCATCGGGCTCGTGGTTGCATAGGGTGGCGAAGTAGGACGTCCATGAACGTGCCACCGCGGCTCCGCCTATGACGTACTCTAGGAGGATGTTTCCGGCTGCGATAAAAGCCACGAAGTCACCTAACTCCACCCTCAAATAAGCAAACGACCCACCTGAAAGTTACGTCATTAAATTCCTATACAATAATTGTAAACTGAAACGTAAGCTAATTACGGAAAAATAAAATAATAAGATAATTATTAATTAAATAAACAAGTTGAGAATTCAGAATTGGTAGGTGGTTCATGGTTGACTAATTATGGGTGGCAACTGATGGTCCACATGGGTTACGTTGACTAAAAGTATAGACTTTAGATGCATACACACTCCACACGACCCAACCAATTATGATTATGATTCATTTACATTTTCACTCTTCGGCCGGCAGGATCCGTTGGCCGGCCGGCCGGCCGGAGGCATGCAAGTCCTGGGTCGACCTACCGGGTAAACATTATGTTTTTATTTGAAAAAAGTGGACAGTGTGCCAAGAAGAGTTGAACTCAAAAAAAAAGATTGCCTATTATTATTTATTAATTAATGAATATTATAAACAGGGGCCCTCTTGGACAAATCGCTAACAGAGTCTTTAATTTATTTATAATCAAATTATTATAACATATAAATAAATGTAATTATGGTAATTAAAAATGTAGGGATCTCTCTCTACCTGATCATGTAAAATCTCAAGATTTTAAAATGATAATAATTTTTCAAATGAGGGACGGAGGGATACCTGCAACCGGAATCTCTACTGCGAACTCGGTGTAGCAAAAGACTGACATGAGAGCGGATGCACCGGATACAACATAGGATAACACAACTGCCGGACCAGCTTCTTTATTAGCTTCGAGGCCGGTAAGCACAAAAATCCCAGCTCCTATGACCGCACCCATACCGAACCAAATAAGATCCCACCATGTCAAAGTTTTCTTCATATCCGTCTGGCTTCTGGCCTTGGAATCAAGCTCCGCCTGGTCCCCAGACCGTGTCAGGATCCGGTCGATCAACCGGTGCGGAGTCTGCTTCAAGGCGGCCGTGTAGTTCTGCCATGATTTGAAGGATTCTTCCGGCAGAAAGTCACCTTTCTGGTATGAACATCCTCTTCTTCGGATGCTGCCGGATTCTTTTTCTTGATTCACCATGACACGCAAAGACTATGAATGAATGTGGAGTGGAGTGGGGTGGAGGGGATATGATTTGCTTTGATTGTGAGAGGAGATTAAAAGCGGAAGTATAGGTTTCACGTTGTAGTAGTATAGTTCGGCACATTTAAGGAGAGGACAAAAAGAAACGGACGAAAAGATATGATGCTGGATTGGTTCACATATCATGCATTTCAATTTATTTATTTATTTATTAATCATATATCATTTAATTAAATGAATGAATAAAACAGATCATGTACAGCCACTTGACAACTTTTCAAAGTCATTCTATGGAAACTACAACAAAAATCTTTTCAATTAATAAAAGAAAGATAATACCAACGCGAGCGATCGAGACTGATTTTTTTTTTTGAAAGGCAACCTTTTATAACATAAAAAAGAAACAGAACAGAAGCTACAGCCAAAAAGCAACAAACCACTATGTACAGAGACTGATTACATAGTATAGTATGTAATTTGATTATGTTTCGTTTGTGAATAATTACAAACGAAACATAATCAAATTACATCTCCTCACTACTTTTTGAACGGCTAATGAATGAAACAAGAAGGATAATACCAACACGAGAGTGATTACAAAGTTGAATAAAACAACAAAAACACCCGAAAGAAAGATAACTACACCTTGTAACCTATGAAAAAAAAAACAAAAGACTCAGATTCACCATCTTAAAATCTACACTCGTTGAAAAATAAAACAAGAGACAGCTCGCATGATGCTCAAATGACTTTGGCCGCCCTAATATGATGATATCACACTGACTCAGACAAAATAGCTAGCCTTGGTGCAACCAATGTTTCCTTTATATAGGGAGGGTGCTCAGAGAGAGTTATGGTCATTTTAACATCACCTGCTATTTGCAACAACATACGAATCACACTAGCTAGTAAAGTTGATGTGCATCATTCATCACTCTTGTCTAGGGTTTGTTTCATTCTTATATATAATGGGAGATGCCTTGATTATAAACGATTCCAATTTAATTGACAAATACCATGTCATACGGCAATAAACGTCAAGGCGAATCGTACGTTAAAGCTTTATATGTTAAGAATTACGCTTCAAGATTACTATCGCCCTTGTTAAAGATGTACCGTGTATTCGAAATCAGGGCCTTGATCGAACACAAAGAACATGATATGAACAAACTTGTTCGACTCTTTTATTATTTATCACTAAAAGCACACCAATACAATAACTCTAACCCTAACCCTTTATATACTAAAATTTATTTTAATCCTAACCCGACTCAAACTCTATTAGTTATACAGGGAGATGATCAAATAGGAAGTTTATTTTGGCTAGGAAGGATAGGAAGCAATAAGATTATGACATGTGACAAAATTTAAAATAAGGAGGAAGGGTATTTTAGTCAACCGTATCCAATCTTCTTCCTTCTTCTCCCCCAGTAACTTCAAAACCCACCATTTTCAACCCACCATCTTCAACCTTTTCTTCACTTTTTATTTCAATAATCACTACATTATAGTGCGATTTTTGTCACCAATCAACGATTCAAACACCCAATCAACGTGTTCTTCAACTTTTTTGAAGAAACTCAGTTTAATTTCATAGAATATCTCATTTTCCCCTGTGATTTTGAAGCGAACCACTCGATTCGTTCTATTCGGTCGCTGATAGGTGTTTCTAACATTCAAATTTCGTCAATCGGTGAAGAAATCGGATTCGATCTATGTAAGAAATTTTTGAATTTGCATTTTTACGATCTGGGTTTTTGAATTGAGTCATTGCGTTTTACGATCTTGGCGGGGGTCCGATGAGCGCCCCTGGGAGCAGGGTCCAAGGGGCGGCAGCCCCTGGCGGGGTCCAAGGGGCAGAGCCCCTGGCTGGGGTCGAGCTGGTTTAGTCAGTTTTTGATTAAATTACTTTAATAAAACTGCATCAGAAAATTTAGTTTTTTTGAAATTGCCTCATTTTCATAGACAGTTTTTTATCTCTTACTTCCTGGTTTAGTCATTGCGTTTTAGAAAAAAAGACATTTTAATCGTTTTCTGGTCATTGCGTTTTAGAAATAAGACATTTCTTTGTGTTTTTGGTGCATTGCGTTTTATGTAAACATATTTTTATGTGTTTTCAGTCCATTGTGTTTTAGGTAAAACACTTTCTTTTGTCTTTTCAGTCCATTGCGTTTTAGAAAAAAAACATTTTAAGTGTTTTCTGGCAATTGCGTTTTAGAAATAAGACATTTCTTTGTGTTTTTGGGCATTTCTTTTTAGGTAAAACACATTTTTATGTGTTTTCAGTCCATTGCGTTTTAGAAAGTACACTTTCTTTTGTGTTTTTAGGCTATTGCGTTTTAGAAATAAGACATTTCTTTGTGTTTTCTGGCTATTGCGTTTAATAATTATATCTATCTGGTTGCTAATAAATCTGTCTGATATATTTCTTCAATGCCCACATAAAATAATAGTTATTGAAGTTATTTTTCATCTTTATCAACAATAGTTTCATGCTTCTGCTTCTGTATACTGAAGGTGGAGTTTGAAGTTGCAGCTGTTGAAGGTTCTTGTGACTGTTTAAACAGCACAAGAAGACAAAATATTATCAGCAGCAGATGATACCATTTGA
Source organism: Scalesia atractyloides (assembly GCA_947069175.1). Classification (NCBI taxonomy): domain Eukaryota; kingdom Viridiplantae; phylum Streptophyta; class Magnoliopsida; order Asterales; family Asteraceae; genus Scalesia; species Scalesia atractyloides. Next base: position 49,894,447 of record CAMTDV010000004.1, on the reverse strand, counting down.
TGATCAGCCACTAGATCTCTCACCTTCTGATCATCATAATCAACAAAAGTCTCATGCTTCTGTTTCTGATATAAATATGTTTGCTGATCTTGAAGCCAACAGTAACCCAAAATCCAGTTCCTCTTTGTTTTTGTGTGCATTGCGTTTAAAAAAAACATTTTTTACATTTTTTTTCATTGCGTTTTACGCAACTGAGTTTTTTCCATTGCGTTTTACGCAACTGGGTTTTCGATTTTTTTTTCGAAAATATAGCAATAGTATACTGGTTTTAAAGATAAAAACGCTCGTTTTTTTGGTGCAATTTTTATAAAAAAAATAATGTCGTATGAAAAAGTTATCAACATTTAAAAATGGGGGGAATTGGAGGAGAGAGAAACTATTGTCCTGAATTGACTAGAATGCCCTTACATACGCGCCTCTTTTCTTCTCTTCAATTTCACTTATTTAATCTTAGCCCTTGATTAAATCAATTGATGATTAAGATTACTTCATAGCCTTCCTAGCCAAAGAAACTTCCTATTGTGTCCTGACACTAGTTATACAATGTAAATACACTCCTAGATAAATCTTATTGGTTTAAACTAATAATTATCTCTAATTAAGATATAGGAGACTCTATAAATAATTCATTAAAAATTATCTATAATCTGTCATGATCCTTATCTCCTCAATTAAAGATTAACGTCTTCACCGCGTAGACGTGACTGATTGGTTGGCTTCCTTTTACATATTAACAGATTTCTCATCCCCAATATACAATGTTTATATTTCCATTTGTATTAGAGTTAAATGCTTGGTTGGTCCCTGTGGTTTGCGAAAATTGCAGACTTGGTCCCAGTGGTTTACTAATTACAAAGTTGGTCCTAATAGTTGTAATTTTTGCACTCAGATGGTCCTTATCACTAACTTCTGTTAAATATCTCAGTTAAGTTGATGTTAAATGACCAAATTACCCTCAACAATTAAGGTAGTAAAATCATAAGAAACAAATGGAGATGGCCCACCCCATCATCTTCTTCAGTTCTTCTTCACCCCTCTCTCTGTCTCTGAAATGTAAGGCAGTAAAATCATAATGCCCGACCACCACCAGTTCAGTCTCCCCATCTCCCTATCTCTCTAACCCATCACCACCAACACCACTTACTAGCACAAAATGCATATCGAAACACAGCAAATTACATATATCTGCAAACTACAACCAATCTTTATATCATCAAAGCAACTACTAAAAACCCCTTAAACCACCCAAATGCACAGTTCAACAACAAAAAAAAAAAACAACCACATAACAAACAGTAAACCTTAACACCCAAATCAAAACACCACTCAATACCGCAAACTGTTTGGGATCGAACCATGCCATTTTCGATGATGCTGTTGAAAAGAGATTTAGGGATGATGCTGTTGAATTCGATTAAAAAGTTGGTGTTATGATGATGAATAGAGACGGTGATGGTTGTGCTCTGCCTGTTGTGGAGGTGTTCGCTGGTGGTGGTGGGTTTCAGAGTGGGTGGGTGTTTTGGTGTTGGTGGATTTGGGTGTTGGAAGTAAAGACGGTGGTGGCAGTGGTTGTTCGGTGGTGGAGGTGGAGGAGGTGAGGTGGTGGTGAGTGTTAAGAAGAGAGAGAGAGAGAATGTGTGATTTACGGAGAAAGAGAGACGAAGGATGAAGAAGATGAAGGTGGGCCCCACCTATCTTTATATTTTTTTACTTTTTAATTGGTTAAGGGTAATTTAGTTATTTTACACACATTTAACTGAGATATTTAACAGAAGTTAGCGAAAAGGACCACCCGAGTGCAAAAATTACAATTACTAGGACCAACTTTGTAATTAGTGAATCACTGGAACCAAGTCTGCAATTTTCGCAAACCACAGGGACCAACCAAGCATTTAACTCTTTGTATTATAATTCTACGTGTTTGGATGTATTGAAAGATATTTTGATACTCCTAAAATGTATATATATTTGTGTAACGTTATCATGTGTTTATTGAAAGATATTTATATACGTCAACATTGATGTTGTTCCATATAGGTGTGACACATCAACATGGATTTTTCTAGTACGTTTGTATTCAATTCGTTACTGCTTAATTAAATGTGATTGCCTATAATTATGACATCTAAATATTCTATTTTGCGAATTGTGAATAGTTGGTGTTGAATATAAAAATGATTTTTTCTTAAATTTGGATGTAAATAATTGTATTTATATATGACTTACATATATTATTATTTATGAGTTTGTGTTATAGCATGTGACAGTTTCACAACAAACCAAACAAATATAGTTTAGACAAATGATACTTGAGTGATTGAATTAACTATTTTTCTAATTTTCGATGACTAGTAGAAATTTTATTGGTCATAAAAAGGTTGATTTACTTTGACTCTTACTTTTTATTTCAAGAACGTTATTGGGGTTTTGATTATATTTCATAATTTGACAATAACATGTCATAAATCAAATAATCTATATATCTGTAGGCTCTTAGAAGGTAAAAGTGAAATGCATTAATTTTAACGTTATTTTACTAATTTCATGAAAATAACGTTAAAAAGCGAGGGACGGTTAATCATGTATCATGTGGTGGCGTTGATAGCCGAAAGCCAAAGGATTACATACGTTAATCAGCTTTTGTCTCAATTGCTGAGTGTTATGTGCCTTATGTCCTAGGCTTTTGTCCCAATAGAAGCAGCCTTTCTATTCCTACGGGGTAGAGGTAAAGCTGTCTATATCTTATCCTCCTCAGACTCTACATTAGCTTTACTAATAGTGGGATTTACTGAGTATGATAATGATGTCATAAATCAAATGAATGTTTTCTTTGACTCATAATATTTCTCATAAGGGGCTACTAAATGTACCCATTTTTCCTTTATTTTTTCTAAACGTATCTTTCCCTAAGTTTCACATTAATACAATTCAAACCTTAAAGTAATTATTTGTTTATTATTATTATTATTATTTTTTTATAATTATTTAAAGAACTTTTTTAACAATTGTTTCCTCAAATTCTTTTTTTTTGTCTTCTTAAATAACTTTTTTTTTCTTGTTTTAGAATAACATATTTTTTTATAAAAATATCACGTTTCTATTTTTTTTCAAAACTGTTAGAGCTTTTGGCACTCTTTTAAAACATTTTTGTATCTTTTGTTAATAAACAAAAATCGTTAACTAACGTATTCATGATCACTTATTCGTAAAATGAATGTGTTTATGTTGGTTCGTTCAATCACTCATTTAGAAAATGAACGTGTCTATGTTCGTTCATTCACATTCTAAACGAACTATTCACATACATAAAGGAACAAATCTAAATGAATATTAATGAACATACATGGACATACACAAACGAATGTAACTAAATGAATGTAACATGTGCTTATCTTTGTTAGTTTATTAAATAAATGGTTCGGTTTAAAATCATGAAATCGTCCAAACTTGTTATCAGTTTGATTTCACATTCGTTTTTTTTAATCTTCTGATAAGTTGGCTTCTAGTATTTGAAACTGTAACAAACGATTTGATTTATGATTTATACTCAAACCAATCAAATAACACCCAACAAGACAGTAGGATTGGATTGAGCATAGTTTATTTACACCCAACAAGACAGTTGGATTGGATTGAGCATAGTTTATTTTTTTTATATAGAGTTAATGACAATTTCAAATTTGATTGCCATCAAATTATCTTCATTTTATTTAAAGTCAACACCTCATATTGACAAACTTTTTCTTCGGATAATTTGGACTTTTGACAAACTTTTTCTTCGGATAATTTGGACTTTTTTTATTTTGCAATTAAATTTGGATTAACATATTTTATTCATATAACCTTTTCATTTTTATTGTACGAACTTTATACAATTTTTTTATAGAAGTGTATTTTTTTATTTAGAAAAGTTTATTTCTTATTTTTTGGAAAATGTTTTTATTTATAAATAAAAAACGTTTTTAATTTTCTTAACCTAAAGTAAAATACAAAAACGTTTTTAATTTTCTTTAGCTAATAATCTAAAGTAAAATAATAAACGTTTTTAATTTTCTTTAGCTAAGGTAATTTTGATCTTTAAAAAAACTCGGAGGAAAATATAACAAATTCTAGTGTGATTTTTTGAAAAGAGGGTACAAAAATAATAAAAGGGGTACATTATAATCTTTAATCAACAAAAACTAACTAACAATAAACCTTAATACTCTATTTATAGTTAAACTACAAGACTTATCAAATAAGAAATAAAATCATATAGATTAAGAAATTAAAATTCAAATAAGGTCATGGGGTGTACCCTAACATTGCGGTGTTACCGGTGACATGACATGTTAACCGACATTACACACCACCCCCTCTTGTGTTAAGGAGTGTTAAAGGAGTTATTTGTTAACACCTTAACCACATGTTAAGAGATTGAATTTATTATTATTATTTTTTTGTAACAAAAAATCACTAAAAATACGGTTAGATGGAGTTAATGGGATTATACCATTTCCTTGGAGTGAGGCAGAGTAAAATAGGAAAATTTGAGTGATGTGTCACTTAAGTTAAACTAGTGTTTTACCGTCGTACATTGCTGCGGAAAAATTAAGGGAGATCGAGGTCGTGTTTCTAGTAAAAGTTACGTGACTAAAATGCTATAAACAAAGGTTTATAGAATTGTCTTAAGTTTATCATCAAATAACACATTTTATTAACATGAATTTGAAAGTGTAAAACAAAAAAAAATGGCAAAAAATAAAAATAAAACAACACCGAAAGTAATAATAGTTTTTTTTATAAGTCGAAACCTTAAATCATAATTATCGTTATTAACTTCCGACGTCCAGACCTTTAAGAGCCTTTTATTAGGCCTCTTACTTTTTAAGTATGAGATGATTGATTTTAAATCTTAAAAAAAGTTATGGATTTAATAGTATTACTTTGTATCTAAAATTTACTTGTTGTTGGTGGTAATAAAGTTATTTTATTAACAAATTATAGAGTGATTTTCATATTAGTATAAATATACATAATTAAACTATTAATAAATATCATTTCATGTAAATATGTCTATGACAAATTTTTAGGATCGACAATTTATAAAAAAAAATTGCAACAAGATATTCATATGTAGATGAACTAACTTTTTTAAAGGCAAGCAAGGATTTATGTAATGAAATATAAAATAGCTTAGACTCCTAAGTCCCAATACCAAAAAGGCCATAATTGACCATTTTCCCTAAATAAAACATGATTTTCATTTTTCCCTTTCAACCTTTACTAACAGACAAATTTTCATTCATAATATAGAATGACATCTTTGTAATTATATTTAAAATGAATAGTTCTTTGTCTACGGTAGATAAAGATATAATTTAATATATATTATAAGACAAAGATGTAATTTAATATATATTATAATTAAGACGGGTTAATGTATACCCCAAGCCCTAATAATTAGATATATCGCCATGATCTCTTCTACATATATCTCTACCTTCCATCATCTTTCATACGGGTCACCCACAGACACGAGTTTGGTTCAGTTCACTTATTGGGTATGATACTCTGCATCTAGAAACTTCATGATTCAAATTTCAACAAGCGAAATAAAGAAGTGAAAATAGCAAACGGGAGATGAGCAAGAGAAATCATATTGCCACCAAGTTCTACAAAATTTAGAGACTGGAGCACTCTCTAGTTCTTTTACCATCATCAATTTAAATCTTTTCTTTTTTTTCATATACATCGAAAACATCTTAACCCAATGAAGCCTCGGGTGTGTGAGTCTTCTCCAGTTGTATACACTGCTTCGGTTGTTGTACTCTGGGAGACAGGCGTGTTTGTCCAAAATGAAATATGAAATCTATTTTAAGGGACTCGCATTGAACACGAATCCTCAGCCACAACCGTCAACAATAGTTTGTCCATTCTTGTAGGGAAGGATTGTATAAGAAAACGCAGTTCAAGTTCTCGTAAAAAAAAACACGAAAGATTGTACAAGATGACATGGTTTTAAGTTTTTACCGAAGACAACGGTTTGAATCACTATATTTACATAAAGTTGTATTTTATGTTTATTTTCGTTCGAATTTGTATACAAAAATGTACTACTAATTTCCTGCATGAATAACACTCTATTATTATTATTAATAAATTTTTTTTTTAGAGTAAACTACCAAAATGGTCCCTGAGGTTTGATCACTTTTACTACTTTAGTCCAAAACTCAAACCTTTTGAATATAGGTCCATATGGTTTCATTGTTACCATTTTCATATAAAATCAAAATCTTGTCAGATTTTTCAGTTAACATCCAATTTTTTTCTTTCTTTTTCCTTCTTTTTAATGAATGGCAAAATGATCTTTTAACGTTTTATTATAACAAATTAAAAAAATCTAACCATTTTGCCTTTCATTAAAAAGAAGGAAAAAGCCAAAAAAGTTGAATGTTAACTGAAAAATCAGACCAGATTTTGATTTTGGATAAAAGTGACAACAAAATTGAAACCATAGAGACCCAGATTCAAAAGTTTTGAGTTTTAGACTAAAGTGACAAAAAAAAACCATTTTGGCAGTTTACTCATGAATCATATATACATGAGAAAGACCTTATTTTTATATTTTTGATCATGCATTTTAGTTCCTCTACTAGAATTATGCGAGCTGGGATGAAGTTTCACAAAAAAGGGGGCACAAAACATAAAAGAAGAAGGGAAAGACTAAAATAATTTGTTTACGGACAATTAAGGGGTTGTTTGGCAATTTTTGAATGGTTAAATGTTGAACCAGTAGGAGGCCTAGTAGGAGGTCTAGTAGGAGGTTTGAACCATTAAGAGCTAGTATAATGCTTAATTGTTTAGAGACAAATGTCCAACCAATTCAGATTAGAAGTCTTAACCTTCAGACTCAGTATAATGCTTAACCATTCAGAGGAAAATGTCTGAACCATTCAGACATTTGCTCCCGAAACAAACAGTCTGAACCATTAAGAGCCTTATTAAGATCAAAACAAACAACCCCTAAACCATCAAATTGTTGTCATACTTCAGTTAGTAAGCAGGACAAGAAAGTTAAGCAAAGGAGGATGACGCATGTGTAAGAATAAATAAATAATATATTTATTTATGTATGGCCATTATAATCATTTATATAATAATAGATCAAAATATTAACTTATACCTTCTAATATATTAGTTCATAATTGTTGATGGACCGTATTACCCTTATTAACAAATTAAGGGTTCTTCTTAGGTGTTTAGATAGATATAAAACTAGAGAGATGAGGGTTAGCAAAAAACACAATAGCATCATTACTCTCTGAATTCGTCTCATCACACACTCTCTCTCCTCTATCTTTGGCCTCCGGCAGACGGCTCGTCAGAGGGTACTTACACCTGTACCTGTGTTCACACCACCAGTTTCTCCTATCCGTCCGAGACCGGTACCTATAGGGACCCAGCCGCACTTTACTGCCCGTTTCCTTACACCACCTAGAGAGGACCTTTCGCCTTTTCACACTTACGAGCGAGGTGGCCCTTCTCGCCCGGTTAGAGAGTCTACTCCCCCTGTCTGGGGCATACCAGTTCCTCCTCAGGAGGTACCTACTCCCATCACCGAGAGCAGTTTGATCGGGTATTTGTTCGAGCAGATCTCCTTGCTACGGATGGCGCGGGATGAGGACGAGCAGCATAGGAGAGCGATGGGAGATTACTTGACCGTCTTACAGCAGGCGACCATTGCATTACAGCAGGGTATGAGTTATGTTCATCAGCACCAGGATCATTGTCGGGCGATGCTGTATGGATGCATCGGTACTATCATAGGCCTAGTGGCAGGTTTTGTAGGTTTGACGTGTTGGGTGTGGCGTTCTTAGTATGGTTTTCTCCATAGTATAGACGGATATGTTGTATCTTTTGCCCATCCTACCAAGCACTGGGTTATACCCATGTCGAGTTGGTGATGTAGTCATAGTGTTTCGTTGTTTTCGTAGTCCGTGTTTTTCGTATTATGGCATATGTACGCCACTGTGGTGACATGTTTTGACAACACATTTAAGCACTGGCCCTTTTGGGTTAAGTCTATGTGCCAATTTTGACAGTTATATGATGACGAATATTATTATTATACATAATGACGCTTATGGTTATACATATTGTGAACTTATGTGTGTGATGAAATGGTGTGATATGTGACAATTGACTATGTGACATTGATCCATACATATCTATTGGTTATAATAGAATGGCCCCGAAACGCGCACGACAAATGACTGAGGCAGAAATCACGCAAATGATATTGCAACAGCTTCAGGCAATTATCCCTACGATTGTGGCGCAGGTTAGCGCCAGTATTAATGCTAACCCACAACCATACCCGCAAACAGGACCGGTAGGTCAAAACAATAACCAAAACAACACATAAAACAAGGTTAGATTGGTTTACACGTATAAGCATGTCATGGAATGCAAACCAATGGAATTTAGTGGAACTGAAGGACTGAATGGATTAGTGATATGGAATAAGCGAGAAGCCCCAGAAAGTAATCAAGCCGGGGCAGTAACACCGAAGGAAGGGAAAGCAACTAGCCAGAGTTACACCATGACTACCCCAATCGGTAACTCTGATAACTATAAAGGAAAAGACCCAAAGTGCAACAAGTGCGCTTTTCACCACTCTGGTAGATGCCGAACAGTGATATGCTCGAGGTGCCATAGAAATGGGCATTTTGCCCAAAACTGTAAGATGTCCATGAAACCAAACCCCAAACCAACTCGTTTCAACCCCCTAAGTCTCAACCTCTACAGCAGCAACCCCAACAACCAACACAACAGGTTACCTATCCCCGTACGTGCTTTGGATGTGGCAGTACTGAGCATTCTGTAATAGTTGTCCGAAGTTAGCTCAGCAGATGGCAGGGAGAAACACACAGAACCAAGCATCTACCTCGAATACAGCTCGAGGCCGTGCTTTTGTCATGGGGCCTGGTGACGCACGCCAGGATCCCAATGTGGTTTTAGGTACATTCCTCGTTTCCGATCAATTTGCTTCAGTGTTATTTGATACGGGAGCTGATAGAAGTTATGTTTCAATGGCGTTTTTCCACTATTGAATATGCCTGCTGTTGATTTAAAACAACCCTTTTCCGTTGAACTTGCCAATGGAAAACCGATCACTAGTCACCAACTCATTTGCAACTACCCTATAACCCTTAACGGTTACCAATTTACTATTGACCTAGTACCCGTAGAATTGGGTAGTTTCGACATCATCGTAGGAATGGACTGGCTGTCCAGCCATCGTGCGGAAGTGTTGTGTGATCATAAGGTTGTGAAAATTCCTTTACCCCCAACGAATGCGATCATGGTACAGGGAGAGAAGTTAGGTACCATGCTGAACCTCATATCTCACCTCAAGGCATTGAAGCATATACGACAGGGACGTGACGTGTTTTTAGCCAGCGTCACGACGGAGGAGCCAGCCGAGAAGCGTATTGAAGACATCCCGGTAGTATGTGAATACCCTGATGTGTTCCCGGAAGAATTGCCCGGATTGCCGCCTAATCGGCAAGTCGAGTTTCGCATCGACCTAATACCAGTAACGGGACCCGTTTCCAAAGCCGCATATCGTCTTGCAACGTCTGAGAAACAAAAACTATCGACGCAGCTGCAAGAGTTACTGGATCGGGGTTTCATCCGTCCTAGTTATTCCCCCTAGGGAGCCCCAGTTTTGTTTATGAAGAAGAAGGACGGTAGCTTCCGAATGTATCGACTACAGGGAATTGAACAAGGTCACTATTAAGAATCGTTACCCTCTTCCAAGGATCGATAATCTTTTTGACCAGCTACAAGGAGCCCGATATTTTTCTAAGATCGATCTTCGGTCAGGTTACCATCAAGTGAAGGTCCAAGAGGGCGATATTCCTAAGACAACGTTTCGAACTCGTTATGGGCATTATGAGTTCCTAGTTATGCCCTTCGGGCTAACCAACGCACCCGCGGTGTTTATGGACCTCATGAACAGGGTATGTAAGCCATACCTCGACAAGTTTGTCATCGTCTTTATCGATGATATCCTGATCTACTCCAAGAGCAAGGACGAGCGCAAGCATCATTTACGCGCTATATTGGAAATATTATGGACAGAACACTTGTACGCTGAATTGTCTAAGTGCGACTTTTGGTTGCAAGCCGTGTAATTTTTAGGACATGTGGTGGATCAATATGGAATTCATGTACATCCAAGCAAGATAGAAGCGATCAAGAATTGGCCTGCGCCGAAATCTCTAAAAGAGATACGCGAATTCTTGGGACTGGTAGGATATTACCGTCGCTTCATCGAAATTTTCTCTAGTATTGCTCAATCGTTAACCGCATTGACACAGAAGGATAGGAAGTATGAATGGGGTGAGGATCAAGAAGCCGCTTTCCAGCTGTTAAAGAAAAAGTTATGTGAGGCCCCAATCCTGACGCTACCCGAAGGCAATGACGACTTTGTCGTATATTGTGACGCATTGCGACAAGGGCTTGCATGTGTCCTTATGCAAAGGAATAAAGTTATTGCGCATGCTTCTAGACAGTTGAAGGTGCATGAAAGGAACCACACGACGCATGATTTGGAATTAGGCGTTGTTATAGCCCTAAAGATTTGGAGACATTACTTATATGGTACCAAGTGTACTATATATACGGACCACAAAAGCCTCTAACATATCTTCGACCAGAAGGAATTGAACATGAGGCAGCATAGATGGGTGGAATTGTTAAACGATTACGACTGTGAAATAAAGTACCACCCGTGGAAAGCTAATATGGTAAAGGATGCGCTAAGTAGGAAGGATCGAATTAAACCCCTTGAATGAGAGCCTTAGGAATGATTGTCCAGACAACCCTGATAGATCAAATCCGGAACGCGCAGATGCAAGCCCTGGAGGAAAGCCAGTTACCCGGTGAAGGATTGCACGGGAATGAGAAAAGTTTTGTGTGGAAAATGAACAAGGTGTTGTATTTCAAGAATCGAGTGTGGATTCCTGCAAATTCGGAGTTGAGACAGTTAATAACGGACAAGGCTCATAAATCGAAATATTCGATTCACCCTGGTACAGACAAGATGTGCCACGACCTTAAAGAATTTTATTGGTGGCCGGGAATGAAAGAGGACGTGGCCGAATATGTAAGCCAAAGCTTGACTTGTGCTCGAGTTAAGGCCGAATATCAGAAACCTTCAGGAATGTTACAACAACCCGAAATACCTTAGTGGAAATGGGAACAAATCACGATGGATTTCGTGACCCATCTTCCAAGAACGCCTCGTGGTCATGATGTGATTTGGGTAATCGTAGATCGATTGACCAAATGCGCGCATTTTATTCCGATTCATACCACTTATAAGACCGACTAGTTGGCCGAAATCTATATTAATGAGATAGTAGCTAGACATGGTGTCCCGATTGCTATTATTTCTGACCAAGACAACCATTTTACCTCGCGGTATTGGCAGAAGTTACAAGAAGCATTGGGGACGCGAATTGATTTGAGCACTGCTTACCATCCCCAAATCGATGGCCAATCAGAACGCACGATCCAGACACTAGAGGACTTGCTACGTGCTTGTGTCCTGGACTTCGAAGGAAGCTGGGACAAGCATCTCCCACTAGTGGTATTTTCATATAACAATAGTTACCATAGTAGCATTCAGGCAGCCCCATACGAGGCACTCTATGGTCGAAAGTGTCGATCACCACTTTGTTGGGCCGAAGTGGGCGACCCTCAATTGACGTGATCTGAACTAGTTTAGGAAACGACCGATAAGGTCCATAAAATTTGGAATCGTCTGAAAGCCGCTCAGAGTCGGCAAAAGAGTTGGGCTGATGTACGTAGGAAACCACTATCGTTCAAAGTGGGTGAACGGGTATTATTAAAAGTATCGCCATGGAAAGGCGTTATTAGATTTGGAAAGACCGGAAAGTTAGCCCCGCGATACATTGGACCCTATGAGATCCTAGAAAAAGTAGGTCCCGTAGCATATCGGTTGAAGCTACCAACCGAGCTTAGTGCCATTCATAATGTCTTCCACATTTCAAACTTAAAGAAGTGCCTTTCGGACGAGGCCCTCCAGATACCATTGGAAGCTATACACGTTGATGATAAAGTTGGAAGAGCCGGTGGAAATAGTTGATGGCAGGGTCAAACAATTAAGGCACAACAAAATTGCACTGGTTAAAGTCTGGTGGAACTCCAAACAAGGACCTGAATACACCTGGGAATGGAAGGATGAATTCCGTAGAAAATACCCTCACCTTTTCCCCAAGCTAGAAATGGTGAATTTTGGGGATGAAATTTCTTAACCAGGGGAAACTGTGATACCCATGACAAAACCAGGTACCCTTAATTGGTCCTAAACTTTAAGTCATGCTTACAACAATAATTGCACGTAAACGTGTAAACTTGCACGACTTGTGTGCTATGCTAAACAATATCTGTTATGTCTCGGAGGAATCCGAGAGCATGTTATGAATGACATGACACTAATAAGGGCCAACGGTGCGAAGTTGGTGTCCGTAGCCTTTAAACACATGTTGAACCGGAGCTTTCCGTTTAACAGCGCATTAAACCTTTGACGTTGATTATTAGGTTATCGGTAGCAACATTTAAGATTCCGAGTTCCAGAAATAACTTAGTTTTGTGCCATAGACTGTGATATAAGGTTTGAAGCTAATCGAAGCCCGGACACGCAAAACGAAGCAGCTTCCCGGTTAGGGAAACGCCTTCGTTTTGGGCATAACATAAGGCAACCAAATGTGCAAGGAACGATCGATCAAGCTTAAAAACACTTAAACTACCCTAATACGAGACTTTTATGATTAAATCATAACTGGGTTCGGATTTCGAGACGGTTATGCACGACTTTTAAAACCGAGTCTTTTGACACTAAAAACGGAGCTCGTTTCACAAATCGAGAACGAGTCCGGGACCCGAAAATGAACCTAAACGCAAACAGAAGATAAACATCATCTTTTAACACGTGATACGAAGCACGAGGTGGCCCTATGGACCCCACCTCAAACCCCCCCCCCCCCTAAGTATTATTTTTTTTTCTTTTTTTCTCATTTTAACACAAAGAAATCATCTTCCATCAAGAAAATTATGCCGTTAGCACACTTGAATCAGCTGATCATCTTTCATTCTTCACTAAATCAAGGTACTTTTATATTTCAAGTGATTTTGATTGATATTTCTCGATTAAACGCGATTTATAACCGAAAAACTCGTTTTTATCCATGAAATTTGGAAGTTTAAACAAGCTTATGGGCTGAATAAGAACACCTTGGGAATTCCCTGGTGTTATATGGCAGCCATGGTCACAAATCTTTGGGGTTTGATACCCTAATCAACTACATATCCGACAAAAATCGCATAACTATTCGATTAACCGAAACACTATGAAACAAAGCTTGATTGATCTAAGTTCTAGCATATTTAGATTCTACTCTATGTGTAGATACTGAATATAGCTCCTACACCCTTCTCGACTCAAGAAAAACCTGTAGAAACGAATCTTGCGCTAGGTATATCGCCCGAAAACCGAATCTAGAGTAGGCAGATTATTGTTTTGACTATAATTTGGTCTGTGATACTTTGATTGAGCTGAAATTTGGTGTGGTGATTTAGGGTATTGTCAGAAAGGTCCACATAAAAGTTTATAATTTTTAGAATTTTCTATGATTTTGGTGAATTTTTTACTGTTTTACCGAAAGAATTTCGGAAACATTATCTAACGAATTCAATAAACCACCAAATTTTAAAGAGACACTAAGTAACATATGGGGAATGTTTTGGGAAAATTCGGAGTCCATTGGTTGAGTTATGATTTGAGATAAAAATCCGCGTTTTTGCGAGTTTGCGGTAGCCGAGAACGCACCGAAACGAAATCGGAAAAATCTCAAATTTTTGTGAGAAGTTACTAGACATGTAAAGGATGTTTTGGAATGTTTTGGGAAGTTTTGAACCACTGGTGATAATTAATGTTAATTATTTGATTAAATATTGTTTTATAAATAATTCATTTAAATAAGGAAGGGCCAAAATAAATTCCCAAATTATTTTTTCCATAATCTACAGATTTTTACTAATTTGTATAAAAATTTACAGATTTTTATGCAAAATTATAGATTAAATGGGAATTTAGGGAAATAAAAATGGGTTATTTTAAATCAATTTCGACAATTTACCGTATAATGAACCTGTCGGAACTGGGAGGTGACCCAACCCGACAAATACTAAAACTGGAACACCTGGAGTATTCCGGGAGATTCCCGGGCAAGTTGGGCACTATGGATGTTTTCTAAGACATTTCAGGAGAATTCCCGACGGTGAAAATGGAAACTCAAATTTGGGCAACTTAGACTTCCCAAACACTCAAACTCCCTTGATGAAAAGTTAATCATTCTTAAATAACCACGTGTTGACACTATTGGTATTCCCGTAACATTATCAGAACATGTTAAACTACTGACTTTGGTTGGCACGCGAAACGGTGCCCGAAAGCCAAACTGAAAACTAATACTACCCTGACATCCATCACCATACCGGTGTCCTATAGACTCAATCCGGAGTAAAAACTCCTGACCAGATCCAAGTTATAACCATTACCAACTTAGATACTGATTTGAGTCCATACTTGCATGTGTGATATTAAAGTTGATCCAGTCGCTTGATCAGTCTTTTGTTGAGACTACTCGCATTGTGAGTTTTCATTTCCCCACTTTTAAATTGTTCTACTATTTTCTGGGGACTTCATGTTAAAAACTGTGTGATTACACCAAGTTGGGAGTGAGTTTCACCCCACCACTTTCGAATTGTGTAATACTATTTTGGAGTGACTTGCATGTACAAACTATGTTAATTGCACCAACTTGTGAAGATGTGAATTATCTAACACACGAACCACCTCCCCACTACAAGTGATTAACGTAAGCCGTGGACAGCGAATAGTACTATTGGTCTGACCAACCCAGTTGACGTCGGATGGTGCGATGCCGGCCAACTTACAACTGCACTTGTACTAAACTCGTTATATTGTTAGACATTACTACATTTGCGGCGTTGAACTGCACGTGGCGTAGTTGGTGGGCCGGGAGTGTCTTTGTGACACGGTCCGGTGGGCGACAGTGTCTGGGATGACACGGCCCGAGGCAAAACAGTCAAGGTTTCACTTGTGTCCTCGTGTAATTCCATCTATGACTGTAACCAGTGCAATTAAACTTGTTAATACATTTGGTTCCACAACAACTAAACCAGTGGAACTCACCAGCAGCGTTTAGCTAACCCTTTTCAAAACTAACATGCATTTCAGGTAAAGCGAAGCAAGAGTAAGGAATGTGCGTGTGGATGGCTTGGGTAGTAAACTGTAGCAGAATAAGAGCTGTGGTAGCTCGTAGTACCGTACCTGAACTGTGGTTTGTAATACGATACTATAGTATGTTGTAACCGAAGCTCCCTCTTTATGTGATATCATGTTTTTAAAATTATGGAGAAATTATCATGTGTCTGCCGCACCCTACTTTTGTCTTCCGCTGCGAGTCGGGGTGTGACAATATGATACTGGTAAGAGTTTTGTATCCGTAGAATTCGAGCCAATGTGAAAATGTACACGCTTTAAGCTTCCAAAGTCTTTCACTGTCGAAGTTGCCAATGGAAAGTCTATCACTGTCGACTCCGTTCTCTACGATTGTTTTCTCACTCTTAACGATCATGTTTTTCTATTGACCTCATACCCATACAATTGGGTAGCTTTGTATCATAGTAGTCATGGATTGGCTTCGTAAGAACCATGCTGAAATCGCTTGTCACGAAAAGTTCGTTCGTTTTCCTCTCCCATCAGGAGATACTTTACACGTCTTTGGAGAAAGACCTTCTGTTGATGCACTATTGTGTTCGTCACTTGTCGAATAGACTAGATTGAGCATGTGTTGAATATTGTATAGGTTAGAATTGACACACGACCAAAATACGAAGTTTTTGTGATGTTTATAGTCAAGTTCGCTTGAGATTGTATTGTTGAAGTCAAGTTCGGCCGAACTTGACTAAGCAAGTTCGCCCGAACTTGCTTCCCCACCAGCGAACTTGACATACTATATATAGGTGTGTTGTTCATTTGTCATTTGAGTTTTTGCCATCCCTACGGGGAGGTGCTACCGGATTCTCTCCAGGAACTCCGGCAGCTGGACTTATAAAGATGTATACCCTTTTGGTATGAATGAAGACTTCCGCTGCATTCTATTTCTACTCCATTCTTAATAACATTCTACGAAACTGTTATATATGTTTATCCATTAACTTCCGTCTAGAACCGCCTGATCACGGACCTACAATTGGTATCAGAGCTACGGTTATCACCTACGCTCATGAATTTGGACCTTTATGGACATTAGGAGGGGTTTTGGACATAAAACTTGAAATAAACATACAATCCACGGATAAAAAGTAAAATTGAACGGATAGGATTGTTAGAAAGTCATTTTCGACCAGATCTATGTTGGAATAATCTCGAAATTCGAAAAAAAAAGGATTCTGAATCGAAAAATGTGAAAAAAGGCTGATTTGGGGGGAACAAGTTCGACCGAACTTGACCTGTGGAGGTCAAGTTCGCCCGAACTTGACAAGGATTTTCAAGTTTTTCTGTCAAGTTCGCCCGAACTTGACTGATTTTCTTTGAAATTTAGCACAAGTTAGCCAGAACTTGTCTATTTCATGCAAGTTCGCCCGAACTTGGCGGTGACCAACCAAGTTCGCCCGAACTTGTCACATACTGACTAAGTTCGCCCGTACTTGTTATACAAGTTCGCTTGAACTTGTCAAGAGCCTAAAAAAATTTGGCATGGAAAAATTTTGTTGATCGTATTGATGGGATGAGTGTCCAGAAAAAATTTGGCGATAGAAATTTTTTCGGTTTTCGATGACCGAACGGGCATGTTCGGGAACAACGTCTAGAGCTTCAGAGTACAGATTTGGTGATATGGTCACAAAATTTTGAAGATAACGAGAGATTCATTGATACCAATGCAGAATGTTGATCATTTGGGTGTCGTGACTAGTAATGGGCCTAAACGTTAAATCCGCATTTGTTAAATACTGAAAGTTCCGGATTTCAGGGGGAATTTCAGTGAAAATTTTCAGTATGGTCAGAATTTGCAAAAATGAGGAGGAATAAAAAATTTTCAATATTTGAAGATTTTGGCATTTTTGAAATTCGTGACTACTACAACAGTATCCGGGTGGTTACCGATTGCCGATTATCGGGAAATGTAGAGGATTGAGATTCATTGGGTATTTCAAATTGATGGTCTAGTTTGAAAGGGAGTGGTTACATAACTGAGTCTTGGAGGAGTTGTTTATCAGATTCTGAGGTCATGGTTGTGGATTGACACCTGAGTCGCGCGTGTGGTTTGGAAGCACACACGACTGCCTATCTTTAACTCTGCTTTGCACATGAACTATTGACTGGACTGACCGCCAGGAGATAGGGATGCTATGTAGTTTCCGTTGCCCTGGGTTGTACGCGGTACCATGATTAAAGAAGATGATTTATGGGATCGGATCTTTCGGATAAAGTTGTGTATATCAGTTGCTGACAAAATAGGTTATACATTTGGGATTATGTGATCACAGGAAGTTCAGATTTTTCAGTTCATGATACAGAGTGATGCTTAAGGGTTAGGGTCCTGATCTCCGGTGAAGGAATAGTTAGCTGGATTAGCAGTCGTTAGTACCAGTGAGGAACTGAGGACATTCAAAACGTTCGGTGATGATCTTAGGAATTAATGACTAGCTCCACAGACGGATGGTTTCAAAATTACCAAGGAAATCTGATGATAACCTTTGGTGGCCATTATTTTTAGTCTTCAAGCAGATGAATCATTCTTCTCTTTAGACTAACCGCCGTTGGATGATGATGTTTGGTGATTAAGTAGCACTGGTCTACCAGAGATAGCTATATATCTGTCATTGTGACTGAAGAGGAAGAATGTGATTTTGGTCACGGACGTATGTTTCTCAGATTCGATGCTTTACCAGATTATCTGTTTCCAATGAAGATTTGCTGATTGAGCAGATTACAAATTTGCTGATCAAATCTTTCTGAAGGGTGCTTAACTGTGATTACGAAAATCGGGATTTCGGATTTTCGAGGGTATTCGTTGATTTGAAGTTTTCCGATGCGGTGATTCGAAGTTTCTATCAATTGCCGGTTCAGTTTTTCATACTTTAGGAGTGTGCGGAATAAACCCTCGATGCTCAACGCTTATTCAAAAACCGAACTCGGATGTGGTTATTGTCGAAATGGAGAAGCTGCTGCATTGATTAGCTTCGAGTTGATGGTTATTCGAGATTTGTCGGTCAAGTAAATCAGAGGAGTCGGAAACCACGCAACCAAAGATCTGAACCGGAGATTTCAGCGGAATTGAAAGTTGTTAATGCAAACCCGGATCATCAATTAAGGGGGAATTTGTTGACGCATCTCAACGACATCGACAGACACCTTGACTGAAGTTGTAGAATATTCAAAACGGCTCAAAGTTTTGAAGTTCAAGATCAAGCTTCGACAGTAACGAACAAGGGGGAATCTGTTGATGCACTATTGTGTTCGTCACTTGTCGAATAGGCTAGATTGAGCGTGTGTTGAATATTGTATAGGTTAGGATCAAATACCGACCAAAATACGGAGTTTTTATGATGTTTAGAATCAAGTTCGCTTGAGATTGTGAAGTCAAGTTCTGCCGAACTTGACTAAGCAAGTTCTCCCGAACTTGCTTCCCCCACCAGCGAACTTGACATACTATATATAGGTGTGTTGTTCATTTGTCATTTGAGTTTTTGCCATCCCTACGGGGAGGTGCTGCCGGATTCTCTCCAGGAACTCTGGCAGCTGGACTTATAAAGATGTATACTCTTTTGGTATGAATGAAGACATCCGCTACATTCTATTTCTACTTCATTCTTAATAACATTTTACCGAAACTGTTATATACGTTTATGTGCGGAATCCGTTTGCATAGGCGACATTGTAGACAAGTTATTCACTGTTTAATCACTGTTTCATTAATGTGTAGGCGTTACAGATCCTGGAAACACTTGGACAGAGCTTCGCCTCTGTCGTGACAAAATCTCTGATAGTTCCAAATGAAATCACAAGCTACCTATTTATAGGTAAACAAGTTCGCTGGTGGGAAAGCAAGTTCGAGCAAACTTGCATAGACAAGTTCGGCCGAACTTGTCTAAACCATCACAAACTCAAGCGAACTTGTTAACCTATTTACATAAACTTTGATATTTCGCTCCTAAATACATACTCGACGTAATACGATGACGTAGGCAACAGACATATGCATCAACACCTTCAAAGGGCCTCAAACTCATGTCATGCACCTAAGCGAACAAGTACTTATGTAAAGATCACTTTGTCCTTTTATCCCACGTTGTGGAAGAAAAAAAGGCAAGGGAAAAGAGGTAAGTGATGTTCCAGTGGTGTGTGATTTCCCTGACGTTTTTCACGAACATCTACCTGGTCCCCCTCCTCCTCGTTCAGTCGACTTTTGTATTGACCTCATCCCTGGTGCTACACTCGTTGCTAAAGCTCCTTATCGTCTTGCATCCTCAGAAATGCAAGAATTGTCAAGCCAACTTCAAGAGTTACTCTGCAAAGGTTTCATACGCCCTAGTACATCTCCTTGGGGCGCTCCAGTCCTATTCGTCAAGAAGAAAGATGGTTCGTTTTGAATGTGTATCGATTATCATGAGCTCAATAAACTCACCGTCAAAAACCGCTATCCTCTTCCCCGCATCGACGACCTTTTCTATCAACTCCAAGGCGCAACGTGCTTTTCCAAGATAGATCATCGTTCTGGTTATCATCAACTTCGAGTCCTCGAAGAGGACATTCCCAAAACCGCGTTTCGTACTAGATATGGTCACTACGAGTTCGTGGTCATGCCTTTTGGTTTGACCAATGCACCCGCGGTCTTCATGGATTTAATGAACCGTGTGTGTAAACCCTACTTGGACCGTTTTGTGATCATATTCATAGATGATATACTTATCTACTCCAAAACCCAAGCCGAACACGAGCGTCATTTGCGTCTAATTCTCTAACTCCTACGTGTCGAACGGCTATATGCCAAAGTCTCCAAAGTGTGAATTTTGGATAAAAGAAGTTCAATTCCTTGGCCACGTAGTGAGCAAAGAAGGTATTCATGTCGACCCGCCAAGATTGAAGCTGTCAAGAATTGGATTGCACCAAAATCCCCGTTTGAAATTCGCTCGTTTCTTGGATTGGCAGGTTACTACCGTCGATTCATCTCCAACTTTTTGAAAATTTCCGTTCCTCTCAGTTCGTTGACCCAAAAATATAAACATTTTGTTTAGTGTTCCGAACAAGATGAGTCTCTTCAAACGCTCAAGGACTTACTTTGCAATGCTCTTATTCTTGCTCTCCCCGACGGTAATGACGATTTCGTTGTGTATTGCGATGCTTCTAACCGAGGTCTTGGTTGTGTTCTTATGCAACAAGACAAGGTCATTGCATATGCCTCAAGACAACTCAAAATACATGAGAAAAATTACACTACCCACGACCTTGAACTTGGTGCAGTTGTTTTTGCATTAAAGATAAGGCAACACTACCTTTATGGTACTAATTGTGTGGTCTTCACCGACCATAAGAGCCTTCAGCACATATTTAACCAAAAAGAGCTCAACGTGGGTCAATGTCGATGGGTAGATTTGCTTAACGACTACGACTGCGAAATTCACTACCATCCTGGTAATGCGAATGTTGTAGCCGACACCCTTAGTCACAAATCTCATGTACAAAGTATATGTTGTTTCCAAGTCATAGACCAATTGCCTGACCTTATTCGTAAGGCACAACACTTATCCGTTATCGAGAACAACTTATACAACACTCAGCAGTGTGGTGCTGAAGATCATCTCGAATCCAAGTTTGATGGACTCCTTTACTTCCGCAGTCGCAGTTGGATCCCCAATCGTGACGACCTTCAAGATCTCATTATGAAGGAAGCTCACAAGTCTCGATATTCCATTCATCATGTTGCTGATAACATGTACCAAGATCTTCGTATGTCCTATTGATGGCCTGGCATGAAGAAGGATATCGCCGCCTTCGTCTCGAAGTGTCTCACGTGTTCCAAGGTGAAAGCTAAACATCAACGTCCCTCTGGACTACTCGAACAGCCATAAATTCCTGTCTTGAAATGGGAGAGTATTGCCATGGATTTCGTTGCGAAACTCCATCGAACATCGTCAGGATATGACAGCATTTGGGTCATCATAAATCTATTGACCAAGTCTGCTCATTTCCTCCCAATTCGTGAAGAGTACAAAGTCGAGAAGCTTGCACGTATCTACACTGATGAGGTCATCTGTCGTCATGGTATCCCCATTGACATCATTTCTGATCGTGATGCTCATTTTACTTCAAATCTTTGGCAAACCTTCCAAAAAGCCCTTAGTACTCATCTAAATCTTAGTACCGCCTTTCATCCTCAGTCTGATGGTCAAACAGAGCATACTATCCAACCCCTCGAGTATATGATTCGTTCGTGCGTAATTGATTTTGGAGACAATTGGTGTTGGGATTGAACCCTATCAAAGGAACAGATGATATAAAGCCAAAACATCATCAGATGTTTGATCCTGTTATAACAGAGTTTCTAAACTCTGCCCAAGCCTCTGATGAAGCCAAGGTCTGCTATACAAGAACTGTCGAAGCTAAGGTCTGATGAAGCAAAGCTCTGATGAAGTATAAAGCTAAAGTTCTGATGAAGACCAACATAGTTTAGGATATCAGAGTTTTAGTATTAATCAGTGTTTATCAATGTAACAATGTTTTTGTTTGCAGAGGATAGGTTAATCAGTGGTTAGGGTTAGTTATTTTGTTAGTTGTCACTTTCACCTCTGACATCAGCAAAGATGCTCAGAGGTTCGCATTGTAGTATAAATATTTGCTTTCGTTGTACCGTTTTATTGATCTATTAAAAGATCATTCACTAATCATTTTCTCTGCATTTCTGTACTATCAAACTTAGTTATAAAAGGCCGAGGGGGAGTTTGTGATTCACATGCAAAACCATACGTTTGAAAGCATGATGATGAAAACAATCTTCCATTGAATGTAATACAAAATTTTCTATTCCCGCTGCAATTCACTCTGTTTTACCTTCTTTCATTTACCATCTTTTAAAACAATTACAATCAATTAAACTCAGATCCTAACAATTGGTATCAGAGCTTGGTCAATCAAAATTTGAATTAACTATCAATTTGATTTGAAAGGTCAACTCTCCCTTCTAATTCATTAGATAAGTTTTCATTGGAAAGCAGAATGTTATTACGTTTTTAGTTTTTGAAACAAAATCTATTTAAAACAATTCAGAAATGTCCCAAAACACACCGGATTCCAACACTGGATCTATGTTTAAACCACCGATGCTGGTTCGTAATGAATATTACATATGACAGCGTCGGATGAGTCACATTTTAGCTCAGCAAAAAACTGGTTGCTGGAGGTCCGTTGTATTTGGACCACATGTTCCATTGGTTCTAAGTACAGAGGATCCCAACACTCAAGTGCCAAAAAAATCCTGAAAACTACTCCGAGCAGGATTTCCAGAAAATAGAGTTAGATGCTAAGTCATTTAGCATTGTTGCTTCTGACTTACCCAACGAGATCTATGTTGGACTGCTCCACTGTAATAGTGCAAAGGAGTTGTGGGATGCACTAAAAGAGCAATTCAGTGGAACTGAGAAAGTGATCGAAAAAATAGAGAAGTTCTATATCAACAATATGAAACATTCTGTCATGTCAAAGGTGAGTCTCTAACCCAACAGTTCGAACGATTTAGCTGTCTCATAAGTGAGCTTAAGCTGGTTAACATGGAATTTCCTAATTCGACTGTCAATAGTCGTTTCTTAAGATCGTTACCAGATAAGTGGGACACCATAGCTTTCATTACACGAACTTTTGTCGGGTTTAAAGAAATGAATCTTACCCCAACTTCATGGTCGACTCCTCACGTATGAGAGAGATTTAAACCAGAAAAAGAAGTTGAAAGAATCAAGCAAAGTTGCTTATGGTTATACTTTTGGTAACATAGCACTGTTAGGCCAAGAAGAGGGTTCTGGCAGTGGTAAGGATAAGGGTTATGATCATTTCATTGACATAACTTCTGGAGGAAACTTTAACTCTGATTCTTACTCACCCAACTACGCTTTTACTGCAAGTGGGGAAAGCCAAACCTCTGACAACCTTTCCTTTGAGTTGAATGATCTTTAACACTTTGAACCAACTGATTTAGAGGAGATGGACATTTGCAACAACTGGCTCTATTAAGTGTTAGAGCTAGTAAATTTTACAAGAGAACTGGTAGAAAATTCCCAAGGTTACACGGGGGTTGAAGGTTGGGCTGAATAAATCAAAAATCAAGTGTTATAAGTGTAACAGGTTAGGACACTTTGCTAGGGAATGTAGATCTCAAAATTCTGGACCCGTTGTTACACATCCTAGTTCTAGACCTCAACACACACAAAGCACTGCTCAATATTCTCAATATACCCATGCTCATCAAGTGCAAAACACTGCTCATTACGCACACCCTGCTGCCACTGTTCCAGTGCATTATGTTCAAACCACTGTTCCACATATTTAATATGTTCAAGCACCACCACCTCAAGTGCATGTGCAACAAGCACCTCATGTCACTCAAACTACTGAAACCACTGCTCCGGCAGAGGTTAACCAGCAAAGCTTTTTCACTCAAGGTTTTGTTGACTGGAGCAGTTTGCCTAAGGAATTAACTGATGAAAACTTTGCTCTTATGGCCAAAAATGATTTAGAAAATGAATTTTGCTTAATGGCCTTAGAGACAATTGTTGAAGGTGATGAATCTGTGAAATTAATGTCTAAATCTGATGAGTTTAAAGTTCATGATGAAACAGTGGTTTCAAAAGAAATTGTTGATGAAGAAAAGAACTCTCTATCTGATCCATGGGATACTAAGGTGTGTGAAGATGATTGTGACTGTATAATAGCTTTTGCAAACATAAAAAGGGTGAATGAAAACCTTAGAAATAAAATTTTAGAAGATGAACTTAATTTTGAAAAACTCACAAAAAAGTTGAAAACAAAGTTGGTTAACAAAGATTCTGAAATCAGCAGTCTAAAGCATGAGGCAAGCATAACCAAAGATCAACCCCAAACTATAGAGAAATATCAAGTTTGCAAAAAGGAGTTATAATCTACCCAGATCACTTGTGAAAAATGGGTAGAATCTTGTAAAGGTTATGAAATAATGTTAGAAAATCAGATCAAGAGTAACATAAAATTTGGCATTGGTTTCAAGAAAAATGATCAAGTTTCTAAAAGTGTTGCTAAAATTGATTCTGAGTTGGTTGAAATTGTCCACATAAATTTGGTTGGTGAAGAAATAAAAGTCACAAATAAAAATGGAAACAAAATCATTTTGGAAAAACACGAGGGATCCTCAATCTTTGAGGAGGTTGAGAAATATCAATTTAAACCCACATGATTAGATGAGTGTGACATTTTAGAAAATTTCAAGCCAATGGACTTCTCAACCATTGATGGTGTTAAGGCACCAAAAGCAAGGATAATCCCTATAAAGGATCTTCCAGCAGATGTTACAACGTCTGCTGAAAGGAAGTCTGAAAAAAGGAAGAAGATGAAAGTGGCCAAAAACTTGTTTTGTAACTTCTGTGAGAAAAGAAATCGTGTCACTAAAAACTGTTTTCTCTTAAAAGCTTATGACATAAACAAAACTTGTATGATCCCAAATTCTTCAAAGTGCATCATTTGTGGTAAAACAAACCACATGATCGAAGAGTGTGTTTATCTTCAAACCTATAACACAAAGGTAAAAGAGATAAAATCAAAAGCTCTCGAGGGTCAAAGTTCAAGCTCTATTAGAAATAAATCTAAGCAGACTTTGAACCTGTTGCAACATCTGTTACAAAAGCACAGACCAAAACCTCTGTTCCTAGAGAGGTACAAGTGACAAATGCACCACCTGCAAATAGGTATCCAAGAGGATATGGACAACCTATATATCAAAAGGTTCCTCTTAGTTATAAGGGTTAAAAAAAGCCCTCAAAGCCAAGAGTCAATAGGCATCATCATGGTTACCAACATCTGATAGGAAATGGTTCACAACAGTAGTTACAAAGACCAAATCAAACCACTGAACATATTCCTGAATTTGAGATTGGATAATCTGTGACCCCATCCAAAGCCATTTGGCTTTGGAGACCGACCTAAACTAATTGTTTATTTATGTGCAGGGAGCTTCTACTTGCCTTGATAGTTTATGGTATGTAGATTATGGAGGCTCCAGGCATGACAGGATGTAGAGCCCTTCTCAAAGACTTCATGGCTCATGGAGGAGGTGATATATCTTTTGGTAACAATTCAAAAGGGAAAGTGTTAGGGTCAGGGTCTGTTCAAGCTGGGAAGCTCAAATTTGAGCATGATAATCTCATTGATAATCTAAAATTCAATCTTCTAAGTGTTTCACAAATGAGTGACAAAGGATATGGATCCTTCTTTACAAAGAAAACAAGTCAAATTGTAGGACTAGATGTTGTTAAAAAGATTGATCAAATCATTGCTGAGAGCAAAGCACAACTTGTTGCTTATAGGAGTGGCAATGTGTATGTGGTTGATATGTAGAAAGATAACCCAATGTCTAATGCATGCCTGTTCTCAGTTGCTTCAAGTAAAGAGACAGAGTTATGGCATAGAAGACTTGAGCACACAAATCTAAAAACTATCACCACTCTCTCAAAACAAAGTCTTGTCAGAGGTTTACCTCCAAAATAATTTACTTGTGAAGAACATTGTGTTTCCTGTTTAGAAGGCAAACAACAAAAAAGTTCTTACAAGTCCGTTGAAGAGTCCAACACAACCCACTGTTTGCAATTGCTGCACATGGATTTGTTTGACCTTATAAAAATCATAAGTCTCACAAAGAGAAGGTATTGTCTGGTCATTGTAGATGATTTTTAAGGGTTTTACATGGACTTTCTTCATGCATTCTAAAGATGAAACTGCTGGCATTTTGCAAAATTTTATAAAACAAGTTGAAAAGCAATTTGACCTTCCAGCAAAACTCTTTAGAAGTGACAATGGGATAGAGTTTAGGAATTTGGAGTTTGATGCTTTCTGTGAGTCAAAAGGAATTGTTAGACAATATAACATTCCAAGAACTCCAGAACAAAATGGGGTGGTTGAAAGGAAAAATAGAACTTTAATTGAATCAGCAAGAACTATGCTTGCAGACTCAGGTTTACCCTTGTCTTTTTGGGCAGAGGATGTAAACACTGCTTGCTATGTTCAGAACAGAGTTTTGATTAACCCAGGCATCAAAAGACTGCCTACGAAATTCTTTACAAAATCGAACATCTGATCTCATATTTCAAAGTTTTTGGTTGTCCATGCTTCATTTTAAACTTAATAGATTCAATTTCAAAATTTGCAGCCAAAGTTGATTGTGGTTATTTTCTGGGATACTCAACCACTGCTAAAGCCTACAGAGTTTTTAACTCTAGGACAAAGTGTGTCGAAGAAACTCTGAATGTGAAGTTCAATGAATTTTCTGCATTGAAAATCCTGGCAAATCCTGCTTAACTGTTTGATCTAGAAAATTTTACATTTGAAGATGTTTCTATCAAGACTAATCATGCAGGTACATCACAATCATCACATCAAGATCAAGGATATGATTGTGTGCTCCCAAATTTCAAAATCAGTCCTTCCATCAGAGGAGCAGATGTTAAACAATTGTGAAAGCTCTGCTGGCTTAACAATTGTTGATCCTCAAACCTTTGCCAGCTCACAAAATCAAACCACTGTTGATAAAAGTCCACACACCGTGAACAAAAATCAACACAATCTCACATCCATACCTCCAATACCTCCACCTCCATTCCAAACAGAGGCTGGAACTTCAAATTTACCAACAAATGTTAGCTCAGATGATACACATCTGCAGCCTTCACCTCAAAATGCCATTGTCCCATACCAAGGAGATTTGATTTTCCTCAAAAGCCATCCGTTGGATCAAGTTATTGGCAACATCAATGCGAGAGTGCTCACAAGGAGTCAATCTCAAAACATTTGTGTTGTTGTTGGCTTTCAATCACCCACACAAAGACAACAAGTTTGGGAGCTTGTACCACTGCTTAAGGATGTATATCCAATTGGCACAAAGTGGGTCTTCAAAAACAAAACTGATGAAAGGGGTATTGTTGTCAAGAACAAGGCAAGGCTTGTGGTTCAAGGCTACAGACAAGAAGAAGGCATTGACTATGATTAAACCTTTGCTCCTGTAGCAAGGTTAGAAGCCATCAGACTGTTCTTAGCTTTTGCTCCCAACCACAACATCAAAGTGTTTCAAATGGACATCAAAGTGCATTCTTATATGGAAAGATCAAGGAAGAAGTGTATGTGTGTTAACCTCATGGATTTGAAGATGCGTTTCATCCTGATCATGTGTACAAGCTCAACAAAGCACTGTATGGTCTAAAAAACACCCAGAGCCTGGTATGAAACTCTATCCACTTTTCTCTTATCCTTTGGATTTTCAAGAGGTAAAATTGATAAAAACTTATTTTTGAAATGAAAAGGAAAAGATCTGATGCTTGTCCAGATTTATGTGGATGACATCATTTTTGGATCCACATGCACTGCCATGTGTGAGGAGTTTAGAAAACTCATGGCAGCAGCGTTTGAAATGAGTGAAATGGTTGAGCTATAATGTTTTCTTGGTCTTCAAGTTAAACAAATGCACAATGGCACTTCCATTCATCAAAACAAGTATGTCAAAGAACTGCTTAACAAATTTGATATGAATGACTGTAAACCTTGTAGCACACCCATGGCAACCTCCAAGCTTGTCACTGTTGATGACAAAGATGACTTGGTAGATCAAATTCTCTACAGAAGTATGATTGGGTCTTTATTGTACCTAACAGCTTCCAGGTTATCATGTTGGCAACATGTGTTTGCGCCAGATCCCAGTCAGCACCTAGAAAGTCAAACTTAATTGCTGTGAAAAGGATATTCAGATACATAAAAGGAGCTCCCACACTTAGTATCTTGTATCCTGCTAATGGAAACATTGAGCTTTAAGGTTATTCAGACAGTGATTTTGCTGGTTGCCAAACAAAAACGAAGTCCACATCAGGAGGAGTTCAATTCCTAGGTGATTGCCTAGTATCATGGTAAAGCAAAAAGCAAGTTGCAGTATCCACATCCACTGCTGATGCTGAATACATTGCTGCTGCAAGTTGCACTACTCAACTCTTGTGGCTTCAAAACCAGCTGCTGGATTTTGGTGTAACTGCATTAAAGACGCCTCTCAAGATAGACAGTCAAGCAGCTGCAAACATCATTAAAAATCTTGTCTCTCACTCCACAACAAAGCACATTGACATCAGACATCACTTTGTGAGAGATTGCTATGAAAAAGGTTTGATTTCTTTACAACATGTCCATACTAAAGATCAACCGGCAGATGTTCTAACCAAAGCATTAGATACATCAACCTTTGAAAGTCTGATCTCTAGGATTGGAATGCTAAACATTGATTGAAAGCAAGATTTTGTGTTCCATGTGTAAATAGCAATAAAATGTTTTCAGAAAATCAAAAAACCATCCTTAAAAATAGTCAAAATTGAAGTTTTCTATAAATCTCAAAAGTCAGTTCCATCCACTATTCTCTTAAAACCACTGATGGGCTTGAAAATCTATCCATTGGCAAAAGTGTATTCTCTTATTGGTAAACCACAGTGTTGACCTTATCCACTGATAAGCTATCCACTGATAGTGTAAAATCAAAGCACTGCTCCCATCCACTGTTGACACTCAACAGTGTTTCCCATACCACCTGTCTTCCATTCACTATCAGAGGATATACGTGGACAAATGATAGCCATCAGATCTTTTCCACGTCATTATCACTTTTCACTTTATAAAACCTTGTTTTATCCCAATCAGAGGTTTTTACTCTCACATATCGAATTCAAAATTCTGAAAGCGGTTTTCTCTCAAATCTTCTTCTTTTTCGCAATTATTCTTCATTAACATTCACCATGACAACTCTTATCATCAAAACACTACACAATTACACCACAATTCTTGGAGAAACCAACTCAAATAGGCAATATCATGCTATGATTAAAGCCTTGAAAGAGTCCAAATATAAAGAACTCATGGAAATCACTGCTCCAATCTATCAACAATCACTACGAGAGTTCTGGGCAAATGCCAAAGTCCACAACATAAAGAAAATACCTTATGGGATTGTTACCACGGTGGGAAAAACACTTCTTGAAGTAACCCCTACTTCTATTTCAGAGGTCTTTGGTTTAGATAACCTAACTCATGCCACATCTTTTTCAATCCCTGATTTACACAACGAGTTCATTGAAAGAGGGTATGAAGGTCAGCTTACAGGTAAAACCATCTATAAACCTAAGTTTCCTGCTGAGATGAAATTTTTCTTTCACACTTTGTTAACATGTTTGTCAGCCAAGTCAACTACTTTTAATGAGATACCTTTAAACATACCATACTTGGGATATGCAATTTTAACAAAATCTGATTTTAATTTCTCTCAAGTATTGTTTAATGACTTGGTGTCAAACATTGACAACATCAAAAAGGGTCGCTCACCTTTTCTAATGCACCCTAGATTTTTAAGTGTTTATGTTCAAAAGAAAATTGGTGATGCTGTTAAACAAGGTGTCATGACTCCACATGGTAGCCTAACTCATGAAACTTTTACTCGCATCACTAATCAATCAAAGGTTTCAAAAACACAAGTAGAGGGGGCTGAGCAAATTTTAGCACAAACATCACAAGCTCAACCCACTACTACTGAGCCCAATGCTCCTGGTGATCAAAGTACTACAACCAGTGCTTTGAAACCCACACCAGCAACTTATAGAAAGAAACCAAAGTCAAAATCCAAAAATTCAACCAAACCTAGAACCAAAAAGGGTCCTCTGGAAGATGAGATCCCAGAGGTTAACCCAGTGACAACACAA
This sequence comes from Scalesia atractyloides, assembly GCA_947069175.1. Classification (NCBI taxonomy): domain Eukaryota; kingdom Viridiplantae; phylum Streptophyta; class Magnoliopsida; order Asterales; family Asteraceae; genus Scalesia; species Scalesia atractyloides. The sequence goes on along the minus strand of CAMTDV010000004.1, from coordinate 49,864,327 downwards.
AAGTCACAAGAAAACACTGATGTTACTTCCTCACAGCAGATGTTAGAAAGATCTCAACCCTTAGACCAAACTCCTCTTGATTCCTCACAAAAGGAACAAGTTGTAAGCACAGGGAAACCAATTTATGGAGCTCTAGATCCACTTGGTTCTATCTTCCGCAGCCCCTCTCTTAGGGCAATGTCGCTTTCTACACCACAACCCTCACCAACAAATTTTCCACAAACTATTTTACCTATGTTGAAAGCAATAGGTATGGATCAGACAGAAATCAGTTCTTCTCACCAACCTATCACTGAGAATATGCTTTAACAAGTGATTGAGTCTGATGCCTCTATCTTTGCTATCCCATCAACAGCTGAGGAGGGTACATCCCTTGGGTTACATGTAACCCTTGGTGATAATTCAAGCAGAGCAATCACTACAATTGCAGAATTCACAAGTTCTCAGTTGGACAGTGGTTACATGTATAAGATCTCTTGAAGGCAACCATTGTTGAGGCTACCAAGGTAACCTCTGTTCATGTGGGAAGTCCCCAGTTCCAAGACAAAGGGGCATCCGTGTTTGAAGCTATAAAGGAAACTTCTGATCATGATAAAACAGATAAAACTACCATAGGTAGGAGTTCATATGATCCTATTAAGTTAGGTGATGAGCTAAGATACAAGGAATTGACAGAGAGAGTATCATGTATTATATCATCTATTGCTGATCAATATGATGCAACAAGTGTTACAAAGTTCCAAAGTCAATCCACTGTTACATCATCATCAACCACTGCTGAGATATGGCAACTCTTATATCCTCTGCTTCAACAACAAAGATAATATGCTGATCTTCAACATGAGCAGCATATGCACCAATTTAGGAATATGGTTGATGCAAGATATCCAGACACACTTGCAGACATTAAAGTCATCAAAGGTCATCTTCTTTAAACCACTGGCACCTCTCCTCCTACTGTAGTACTTGTTGAAACTGCTGATGCCAAAAAGGGGGAGAAAGAGAATGAAGGGATAAAGTTAAAGCCTGATCCTAAGGCCAAACCAGTGGTTGAAATACCAAAGCCAGATGGGTCAAAGAAAGTTGATGAGACCCTCAACATCTTTGTTGAACAAAAGCAATTGAGAAAATAGAGGTTAGAAAATAAAGGTGCATACAGATTTGAAAAAGAAAAGATTGAACAAATGAAAAAGGAAGAGCTTGGTACTTCAAAGCAAAGAAGAAAGTCAACCAGAAATTTTAACCAACTAGCATCCACCCCTTCCAAAATCATTGTTCAATCTGATAGCACATCAAAACCACCATCACCACCAAAACTTCCCTCAAATCCTGAACTATCATAGGTTATAACACCTGTTGTGTCAACAATTGTTGATGCAACAGTGGTTACAACAGATGTTACACCATCCACTGCCCTAATCACTTTTCCAACCACTACCCACCAAATACCCACACCCACAAGAATTCCCAACCAACCACCTTCACCCAAACTTACTTCCAAAAGAAGGAAAACAACAAATGTTATAAATGATGATAATATCATTCCTTCACCAGTTCCTTTATCCTCACAACCACTGACCATAACATCTGTTACTCTTTAAAAATCCACATCATCTCAAACCACTGTAAGACAAGTACTTCCTCTTACCACTTAATTCCACTATATCTACCTGTTGTCAAAGAAGAAATCAAGTCATTTTATTCTGAAGAAGATCTAGAAAAGAGGAACTTCCTATCTCTGCAAGGATATCCTCAACCAAAGAACCTTGATGAATACCTGCACTTAAAGGCCAAACAAGCAAAGGATATCACAAAAAGAGATACAAAGGGAAGAAGTGACAGATTTCAAAATTACATGCAATATCAACTGAGCAAGGTCAGAAGACTTGAAGACTTCTCAAAAGACCTATGCAAGAGATTGTGTGAGAAAGATGATGAAAGCCTAAGGAAAGATTACATTAACCATATCATGGAAAACAAGCAATACAAGGCAACAAGGGCACAATTTAAAGATTGGTCTATGAGTGGCTTGAACAAGAAGTCGAAAGGATGCAAGAAACATTGAAGGATCCTAACAAAAAGCCTACTCCTCCAGACTGGTCCAAATTCAAGAAGAATGTGCCTGATAAAGCTCTAAAACTCAGAAGGATGAAAGAATAGTTAATAGCTGCCAATTATGGTACAAAGAATCAAATCAAAAGGGGTTAGAGTTCAAGGTTGTGGAAGCTTACAAGAGTTTGGAGCAGCTGAGAAAGAAAGATCCAACAGTGCCTCAAAAGCCAAATTACTCAGCATCAGAGGTTACATTTTATCAAGCCCAACCTATTCAAAAATCAACTTCAACATCTATCCCATCCATCATTGCCTTAAAAAAAAAAGGCAAAGGGAGATGTCTGAGGAAGATAAGAAAAGGTTTGAACACTCTTTCATCAAAGAAGGCATCATTTAGCGAGCAAAATTCTACACCGATGATGCAAGTGATATGCTGAGAGAAACTTTATCAAAAATTGCTCATCAAATTCAACCATCATTCTCAACAATAAAAAGCCATCCTAGAAAGCCATCTGATCCAAAAATTCTAAAGTGGAAGGTTGATAAAAACACCCACGAATTGAATTTGCTCAAATCAAATGGCGATGCTACCAAGATAAGCAAGGAGGATGCATATGGGTTGTGTGCAGAAGACCTCCAAGATATTATGAATCTGGAGCTCGAAAAGGATGAAGATGATATTGAATCTCTTAAATTTGAACTACAATTCAAAGGCCAAATAAGATAGTTCATGTCGAGAAATAAAGATCAACAATAAATATGGGTTTTGGCATCATCTGTTCCAGGGGAATATTGTTGGGATTGAACCCTATCAAAGAAACAAATGATATAAAGGCAAAACATCATCAGATGTTTGATCCTATCATAACAGAGTTTCTAAACTCTAACCCAAGCCTCTGATGAAGCCAAGGTCTGCTATACAAGAACTATTGAAGCTAAGGTCTGATGAAGCAAAGCTCTTATGAAGTATAAAGCTAAAGGTCAGATGAAGACCAGCAGAGTTTAGGATATCAGAGTTTTAGTATTATCATTGTTTATTAATGTAACAGTGCTTTTGTTTAGCAGATGATAGGTTAATCAGAGGTTATGGTTAGTTATTTTGTTAGCTGTCGCTTTCACCTCTGACATCAGCAAAGATGCTCAGAGGTTCGCATTGTAGTATAAATATTTGCTTTCATTGTACTGTTTTATTGATCTATTAAAAGATCATTCACCAATCATCATCTCTGCATTTCTGTACTATCAAACTTAGTTATAAAAGGCTGAGGAGGAGTTTGTGATTCACATGCAAAACCATACGTTTGAAAGCATGGTGATGAAAACAATCTTCCACTGATTGTAATACAAAGTTTTCTATTTCCGCTGCAATTCACTTTGTTTTATCTTCTTTCATTTACCATCTTTTAAAACAATTACAATCAACTAAACTCAGATCCTAACAATTGGGATGTACATTTACCTTTGGTAGAATTCTCGTACAACAACAATTATCACGCTAGTATTCAAATGGCACCATTTGAAGCATTATATGGTCGAAAATGTCGATCGCCTATCTGTTGGCATGAGATTGTTGAAGCTCAATTCACTGGTCCCGAACTCATAAAAAAAACGACAGACAAGATCCTGTAAATACGTGACAACCTACTCAAAGCTCGAAGTCGTCAAAAGAGTTACGCTGACAGAAGACACAAACCATTGGAATTCAATGTTGGTGATCAAGTACTTTTCAAGGTATCCCCTTGGAAAAGTGTAGTTCGTTTTCGTAAGAAAGGCAAACTCGCTCCTCACTTTGTAGGTCCTTTCAAGATTCTCGAAAGGATTGGCAAAGTAGCGTATCGACTGGTCCTACCTCAAGAGCTCAACAACGTTCACCCAACATTTCATGTCTCCAATCTCACGAAGTGTCTCGCTGAAGAAGGACTCCAAGTTCCTCTTGACGATATTCAAATCAACGAGTACTTGCATTTTGTGGAAAAACCGGTCGAAATCATGGACCGAGGAACCAAGCAGCTTAGGCGTAGTCGCATTCCCATAGTCAAGGTTCGATGGGAAGGTAAACGTGACGCTGATTCACTTGGGAACTTGAGAGTGATATGAAGACCAAGTACTCGCATCTTTTCATTGAGTCTTCCTCTTAAATAAATTTCGGGACGAAATTTCCTAAAGTAGGGGAGACTGTAATGCTTCACGTTTTTGTACTTTCCTTATTTAGAAAGTGTAATCATATTTTTGTTTATGGAAACTTGTATTCTTATCCTGTTCGTATTTCATTTTCAACCTTATACTCTGAGACTTGATTGTAATAAAATATTATTCCTTTTATATATACACGTTACAATACTTGAGTTATACGTTATCAATCTTGACTGCATACGCTCAACCTATACTCGTGATACTTGTACTCATAACTTATACGTGCTTGTTAACTACTAAATGCATGGTTACATTTTATTTTAATAATAATACTAATAACATTAATAATAAAAATAACACTATTAATTAATAAAAACTAGAAAAATTTCAATGGGTGAAAAAATGGCCCTATGGCCGGCCATATGTAGCCTCCCAAAGTGGGTTTTCCAATTTCCCATACATGCAACAAATCTCGTAAAAGATCATAGTAGATTGCATGTTCTATAATATACTTTCTCTCACTAAATTTAAGTGCAAGAACTCTTTTTCTTTCTCTAACTTTCGGCCAAGAGGAGATCCAAGAGAGTTTTAGAAGTGAAAATCCTAGCAACATTAAGGTTATTGTTGGAGGCTTGGGGTATGCAAGCTTGAGGTCTTCATCTTTGAAGATTACCATTCAAGAATTCTCATCTTCTTCAAGTCTTTTGCTCTTTGAAAGGTAGTATTCGAAAACACCCTATGGTTGTGTTTTTGATAGCATGCATGTTCATATATGGATCTGGGTTTTTGGGTTTTACATAAAAGTGAGTTTTGTATCAACACACTAACATGTTTTAAATAATTATTCCGCTGCGTTTTTATTTTTATATGGACAAAAATGACTTTGATAAACATGTGAAAATCCCAACAGTGGTATCAGAGCCACTTATATGAATGCATGCTTCAAAGGATTTAAAATTTTTGGGTTTTTGGGTTTGATTAAGACCACCCTTGGCCGAAAATTTTAGCCATGGTTCTCCTTTTGTTTTTCAAGATATTTCTCTCACATGCATAAAGGTATCTTGAAAAATTATGTCATTTGGATGATTTGTTAGTTTGGACAAAACCACTATTTTGGTTTTTCTTTCTTGGCCGAAAATTTTGGTTATAAAAGGGAACCATTTTGCTCTTGAATTAAATACATATGTGGATGTATATTTTGGTGTTCAAAACCTAGCCATGACCTTGTGTTTGAATATGTTGATATGTTTGTGTTTGTGATTTGTATTTGACTATTCAAAAGGATGTAATAGTTAAATATTTTTTTTCTTCCATTTTAAAGTTATGAATTTATTTATTTTCATTTGTATGTAAGTAAATAGATTAATTGCATTTCTTTTACTAGAAAAATGTTTTAGGATATTTTATGTAAAAGAAGATGCACAAGATGGTTTTGGTTTGGGCCAAAATATTTGGTCCAAAGGACTTCATGGTTCTAAATGGGATTTTAGCCCAATAACCAAAACACATATTGGAGGTCCAAGGAGATTGGGGCTGAAGTTGGGGTCCATTTGGAAGCCCAAAGAAAGTGGAGAAATCACAACACAAGAAGAATTCTTGAAGCATTTGGATGCGGGTTCAAACGGGAGTTCATCGACACAACACTTGTGTCAAATTTTACCCTTAGAAGAGACCTATTAACACACTTGTTTCGGCTAACAAGTGTTGTCAAAATAGTAGGCTATGGTTATGCACCTATTGATTTGTGTGTTATGCTTGTATGGTTGATTATTTATGTTTTTAGATGATATGTCGATATGGATGCTTAATAAACTAATAATGAACAACAAGCTTAAAATTGGTTCTTAACAACTTTATTAAAAGAGGTTAATAAAATGGTTTTATTAAAAGTTAATGATTTTATAATAAAATGGGTTTTATTAAAAGAACCTTGAAATTTGACTAAGGTACCATGAATTTGAATGCATGCAAATGTATGGTACATAAAGTTTTCTAAACTAGAATTTTGAAAACCTAAAACCCCTTTTATAAAACAAGTCAAACACCATCCTTCTATACAACACTCGAATCACTTGCGAACTCTTTGTGGGATAAAGGTCACCTAACCACATTTGAGGGAACTTGTGTGTTTGAGGTAGGGTTATCATATTTGTGGGATAAAGGTCACCTAACCACTTGTATGTGTAAACTTACATGTATGTGTAAGTAGGACGACTTGATTTGGAAACCATGTAATTAGGGTCACCGAAGCATGGCGTACAAAGGTGTTGATGGGATTAAACATGCCAACTAAACATATAGATGCTTAACTGATCCCAGACGACTAGAAGTTGCAAAGGGTTGCAATTGTCAAACATTGACTACCTTGTTAAATTAAATAATGGGATAAAGGTCACCTAACCAATATTTAAATGCAACGTTGGATTCTAGATTTTAATTATTAATTGTCTATGAGACATAAAAGGGGTATTAATGGTTAAAATTTAATAATAATATCGAAAATACTAAAATTGAACTTTGTTAAATCTTGTAGATGGCTGCTAACAATGCAAACACAATTACCCAAACCGTCCGTAACCTATCACTAAGAACAATCCTTGAAAAGGATCGTCTCAACCATAACAACTTCATGGATTGGTATCGAAACTTGAGAATCGTTCTCAAGCAAGAGAAGATATCCTATGTGTTGGACAATCCTATTCCTGATAAACCTAACGTGGAAGATGAGGATGCCTATAATGATTGGGTTAAGTATACCGAGGACTCCATGCAATCCTCTTGCCTCATGTTGGGAACTATGATTCCCGAAATTCAAAAGGATTTTGAACATCACGGGGCGTACGAGATGATTACCCAATTGAAGGAAATGTTCCTACAACAAGCAAGGGTAGAACGCTTCGAAACGGTTCGGGCACTTCATGCATTTCGAATGGAGGAAACCCATTCGGTCTCATCATATGTCCTTAAGATGAATAGCCACATTGATCGCCTCGAAAGGCTCAATTGTCCCGTCTCTAAAGAGTTGGAAACGGATTTGATCCTCAACTCATTAACAAATAAATTTGAAACTTTGTAATGAACTATAACATGAATGGATGGGACAAGAGCATTGGTGAACTTCATGCAATGCTCAAAACTGCCGAGGCAGACATGGGTAAAAAGGCTTTACCCGCTCTAACGATCAATGAGGGAGGCAACAAGAAGAGGCCCCACCCTGACTCCAAGATAAATTTTTCCAAAAGGAAGGAGCACGTCAAAGGGAAAGGGAAGGGAAAGGCTAAATCGGAACCCACGAAACCAAAATAAAAGAAGCAAAAGGTTGCCGCTAATGACCCATGCTTTGAGTGTGGTGAGATGGGACATTGGAAAAGAAATTGTCCAACCTATCTCAAGGAGTTGAAAAACAAGAGGGATGCAGGGCAAACCTCAGGTACAATCTTTATGATACATGTTGAGCTTAATGTTATTTCTTCTAACACATGGGTACTAGATACCTGATGTGGAACTCATATTTTCAATTTGTTGCAGAGGTTCAAAAGAAATAAGCATTACAAGAAGGGAGACGCTAGTCTCTTCATGGGCAATGGAGCAAAGTTGAAGTCGAAGCCTAAGGAGACTATGTGTTGAAGCTTCCAAGTGGTTTGGAAGTGATTTTGAAAAATGTTTTGTATGCTCCTAATTTAACCAGGAACATTATTTTCCTTTCCCTTTTGAGACAATGTGGTTTTAGTTTCAAGTTTGTTAACCATGACATTTATGTTTCTGTGCATGATGTGTTTAACTTTAAAGCTATGCCTTTAAATGGTATTTATGAATTAGATCAAGATGACACATCATATGACAGCTCGATGTACCAATTAACCACCAAGAAACTCAAAATAGATTCGAGTGATTCTTATCTATGGCATTGTCGCCTTGGACATATAAACAAAAATCGCATGCAAACACTTTGAAAGAATGGTCTTTTGGAAACAAATGAAGATGATTCGTTTGATGTATGTGAATCTTGTTTACAAGGCAAAATGACTAAGGCACCCTACCTTTGAAATGGCAAAAGACATATTAGGTATCATACATTCGGATGTGTGTGGTCCTTTTAAGCCAAGGACTAGGAATGGTGAAAGATACTTCATTACTTTTACAGACGACTATAGTTGTTATGGTTATGTGTATTTATTAAGACACAAGGATGAGGCATTTGAAATGTTCAAAGATTTCAAAAGTGATGTAGAAAATCAACTCAAGAACACAATCAAAGTCCTTCGCACTAATAGAGGAGGTGAATACCTTAGTGATGCTTTTCAAGATCATCTTAGGAGTTGTGGAATTATCTCACAACTAACTCCGGCCGGAATACCACAACATAATGGTGTGTCCGAAAGGAGGAATCGAACTCTATTGAATATGGTTCGATCTATGATGGCTAGGAGCACATTACCTCTATCGTTTTGGGGTTACGCTTTGCTCTCTGCGGTCCGTATATTAAATATGGCCCTAACCAAGAAAGTGAAAAGGACACCTTTTGAAATATGGTATGGAAAGCCTCCATCATTATCATTCTTAAGGGTGTGGGGTTGTGAAGCTTATGTCAAGCAACACACCCCAAATAAATTGGAAGTCCGATCCACTAAGTGTATTTTTGTAGGATACCCTAAAGATGATATAGGATATTACTTCTACGATCCAACCGAGCAAAAGGTACTTGTTTCTCGAAAGAGTAAGTTATTAGAAGCTAAGTTCCTTATGGAAGGGACTAAGGGTAGAACGGTGGAACTTGAGGAGGATCAAGAACCACAAGTCGATACACGTTTGGTTGATATTAGAGCTGAACAAGAGGATATTGAAAGTGATCAAGTGGTTGATCAATACACACAAAACGTTCGCAGATCCGGTAGAATTAGTAATCCACCTGAAAGATATGGATTTTTCATGGATGGATGCTACGTGGTAGATTCGGATGAACCAACCACATACCATGATGCAATGTCAAAATCTGATTGTGACAAATGGCTTGAAGCCATGAACGTAGAGATGCAATCCATGTATGACAACCAAGTATGGGAATTGGCCGTGCCACCTCTTAACTCCAAGGTAGTTGGATGTAAGTGGGTTTTCAAGAAGAAAACCTATATGCATGGTAACTTGGATACTTATAAAGCTAGACTTGTAGCAAAAGGTTTCACTCAAACTCAAGGGGTTGATTATGATGAGACCTTCTCGCTTGTAACGATGCTAAAGTCAATTAGGATATTATTTGCCATAGCTGCACATTATGATTATGGGATTTGGCAAATGGATGTCAAAACTGCTTTCCTTAATGGATATCTTGATGAAGATGTCTATATGGTTCAGCCTGAAGGTTTTGTCGATCCAACATATCCTAACAAAGTATGCAAGTTGAAGAAATCAATCTATGGATTGAAACAAGCATCTAGAAGTTGTAATCACCATTTTGATGAAGAGATCAAGAAATTTGGCTATATAAAAAACAGTGATGAAGCTTGTGTGTATAAGAAGGCTAGTGGGAGCATCATCACTTTTCTAGTACTGTATGTCGATGACATTCTACTATTTGGAAATGACATTCCAACCATGGAAGGTGTTAAAACTTGGCTTGGAAGTTGTTTTTTCCGTTAAGGACCTTGGTGAAGTCGCCTATATTTTGGGAATAAAGATCTATAGGATAGATCAAAGTGCATACATTGAGAAAATCTTGAAAAAATTCAAGATGGAAAACTCTAAGAAAGGTTTGGTATCTACTCAAAAGGGAACAATATTGAATGCGTCTAAATGTCCAAGCTCAAAGGATGAGCAAGAAAGAATGAAAGGAGTCCCATATGCATCTACTATAGGAACCATCATGTATGCAAGGATATGCACTACGCCGGACGTGTCATGCGCTTTAAGCATGACGAGTAGTTACCAGCAAAATCTTGGTAACAGTCATTCGATGGCTCTTAAAAGCATATTGAAATACCTTAGAAGGACTAAGGATATGTTTCTAATATATGGATCTGGTGAAGAGGAACTCGTTGTAAAGGGTTACACGGATGCGAGTTTCCAAACAGATCGAGATGGTTATCGATCACAATCTGGGTATGTCTTCATTTTGAATGGAGCAGCAGTCTCTTGGAAGAGCTCGAAGCAAGATGTGGTAGCATCGTCCACTACAGAATCAGAATACATCGCCGCTTCATTGGCAACACAAGAAGCTGCATGGTTGAAAAAATTCATTGTCGACCTAGGGGTAGTCCCTACCATTCAAGACCCCCTAGAAATCTTTTGTGATAACGAGGGTGCGGTTGCTCAAATCAAAGAACCTCTTGCCCACCAAAAGACTAGACATATAGAGCAGAGATTCAACTACATAAGGGATGAAGTTGAAAAGGGAAAGATATGTATTCGCAAAGTTCACACCGATCAAAACATTGCGGATCCACTCACTAAGCTCCTTGAAAGGCCAAAACATGAGAATTATACTTGTGCAATGGACTTCGATATCTAGTGATTGGATTTGATCTACTTTGTATTTGGATATCGGAACGATTGTTATTTTGACTCATTTATATGAATATGGGATTTTGAGTCATGTTCCATTTTAGCATGTTTAAATCCATGAATAAGTTAATTATTCTAAATGTCCGTAGTCGATCATATTTGTGGGAACAAATATGAAGGTAAGACTATTATGAACTTGGATTGGTGGATATTCATCAAATATGAATATAGAGCAAAGTGTTGCTACCAAAGTTCATAAATATTTGTGGGATACAAATATTGGACTGACCCGCTCTCAAATGTTACCGCATGGAGTCTTTTGTGATTGATCATAAGTAAATTTGAGTAAAGGCGAATATCATAGTATCCTCTGACCTGAGATACATATTGGGTCTTGATATTCACCAAATATTATACCTTGACCTAGTTCTTTGTTGTCCGTAACATGACAGTACATAAGGCCAAGCTCAGGTGTAGTACAAGGTGATTGTGAGAGACGTATGTAGTCAAGAAGGGATTTGTTCCTCTTATTTATTGAGAGTAAGATGTCTAAGGCCTGCTAAAGTTAAATCAACAGAGAATGATCACTCTATGTCTCTGGATTCAACATGCCATCTGAAACAAAAGGATAAATGATCGATTCGCCTAAATCATGTTCAAGTAAGGGACTTGAAGGAGATGATGTTATTGAATGGCACTTCGTCATACGTTTTAGGGGTACTAAACCGTTGTTAGGCGGTATTTTCTACTTGCATCAATCTTCTATGTTTCTTGTGCAAGTGGGAGATTGTTGGAATCGGTATGCCCAAGACAGATATTAAATTGATGTGGCTAGTACGTTATGATCCAAGTCGGGTCATACCGGATAACAAGCTAGACAAACATCTGTAATATTTATTTATGATATGATCAAACAAATAAATATTTAACACTTAGAATATTTAGAAATCGGTTTTCTAATTGCACTTGAGAAACAAATAAATTACATGGATAATTTATTTTTGAGATTATATTTTATGTTGTTATTTAATGGGTTAAATAACATTTTAAAAGATTGCATAAGTCTTGTAAACATGTGATGTTATATTTTATAAAAGTTATAAACTAAAACAAGACTTCAAATGTAAAAGAAAAAAATTTCAATGGGTGAAAAAATGGCCCTATGGCCGGCCATATGTAGCCTCCCAAAGTGGGTTTTCTAATTTCCCATACATGCAAAAAATCTCATACAAGATCATAGTAGATTGCATGTTCTATAATATACTTTCTCTAACTAAATTCAAGTGCAAGAACTCTTTCTTCTCTAATTTTCGGCCAAGAGGAGATCCAAGAGAGTTTTAGAGGTGAAAATCCTAGCAACATTAAGGTGTTTGTTGGAGGCTTGGGTATGCAAGCTTGAGGTCTTCATCTTTGAAGATTACCATTCAAGAATACTCATCTTCTTCAAGTCTTTTGCTCTTTGAAAGGTAGTATTCTAAAACACCCTATGGTTGGATTTTTGATAGCATGCATGTTCATATATGGATCCGGGTTTTTGGGTTTTACATAAAAATGAGTTTTGTATCAACACACTAACATGTTTTAAATAATTATTCCGTTGCATTTTTATTTTTGTATGGATAAAAATGACTTTGAAAAACTTGTGAAAATCCCAACAGTTTTCACATTCAAACTTGTGTCTATTATGCCACTAACCAAGTCCATGATTGGTGAGCTTGACCAAGATGAATTTAGACAATTCGGAGGTATCATACATCCTCCAAATTCTGTTTTGTTAGGGTTATTAACCCACAAGTGTTGAAACCATCCAATCTTGTTTATGAAAAGATTTGTGCTTGGTGTGAGTGTGATTAGTTGGAAGCCTTGGCTATTCTACCTTCAATCCACCGCCTCACTTGATGTTTTTACAATTGATATCTCAAGTGATTTGCTAGCTTAAAAGTAACCTAACCCCGTCAAGCCGCCGACACTTAGTTAACTCTTTCTATGTCGAAAGTGGCACACCTGAGTTCATGTTTGTGGCATTTCACGTTTTCAATCCTTGTTCAATCTTGATCTTTTAAACCACTTCTGGAAGTGAAATCGCAAACTGCTATGCAAACGTAATCAGTTTCACGCGGCGTGCACTCCAGAACAATGACACAAGCTAAACATACCCCAAATATCCTTTATATAACTTAGAAATAACTTTTGAAGGGTTTGGTATGGCAAAAACAAGTTTATTCAAACTCGGGGCTATTTTGCAAAATCTGCAAAAGTATGCCGATTCGCGTATTTCTTAATACGCAACACGTACGCACATTCAAAATTTTTTTCAATCATTTAAATCTTGTATTTTAGTGATGAGAATGCAAAAATATTATTCGTTACGCAATTACGGTCGTTTTCGCATTAATTAAAGCGCTCGTCGTAATTAAGCGAAAAACGCAACCGTACAACCGAATGAACCGACATCCACAACATTTCCGGGCATATTTCAAGTTCCCTATGCTTTAACATCCTTATAAAGCTTGAAAATTAGGTTAACGGCTGTTAAAAGCGACAAAACGTGACGAAACAGGTGCAGGGGCCAAAACTGTCATTTTGTAAACTTGTTGCCCAGGTCCAAGCCTTACGGACCGTAAGGATAGACCCCATACGGTCTGTAAGCAAGGCCCAGCTTAACTGGTTTGCTGGCAGCTTTTTGTTTCATGTCTTGGGCTCCAAGAACTCGATCTTGCCAGCTTTGTACCTGAAATTGACCACTGTTAAGACCTCTCTAAGATCACGCCAACACATGGGACACTTGTGATGATCTTGTGGAGCTTGAATCACTATAAATAGCAAGTAAATTCTTCATTCCAACTTGCTCATTTCAATCTTTCTTTCTCCCATCTCTTTGTAGCTTGCTTCCAGCTTTTGGAGGCCTCCAACTCTGTGTTTTGAAAGTGTTCTTCAACACAAGTAGGTGCTCTCCTTAGTTCTTTCATTATTTTGGCATTTTGAGCCAAAAGTCAAACATTTTGACTTTCTGTTTGACTTTCGATTCTGATCATTTTTTGTCAAGTCAAAGTTAAATTGAACTTTGCAACGTGATCATAATCACGAAGGTTATAATCCCTTGCGATTATACCTACTGATTACCACGTTTACTAGTCGAAGTGACGTGTCAAAGTTTCAGTCAAAGATGAGCATTATGTGCAATTTACGATGAAACTATTTTCGGGTATCAAAACATAAAGTTTTGATACCAAATCAGTATTATAACATAGTTAGACATGTTTTGACATGTCTAACTCGTCACTTCTAGTTTAGTGCTTATTTAGGGTCATAAGTCGAGCGGTCTTGACCACCGCTCGACTTTCGAATCCGACCCGTTTGGTCGATCTTAGGATCCGACCAAACACATATTTGTGACCATAGTTGTATAGGGATAACCCACTGAAGTTATACCTCATGGTCACGTCGTTTGGTTAGTGTTATGATAGGTCGCTTATTATGCCCTTAATAATGACCAAAATGCCCTTTTTGCGCATAAATTCATTTTAAGCATATGTAATCAAATTTTTGACATATAAACTGATGTTATAACATTTTCAAATATGTTTGGGCATTTAAGACTTATCATAGGACATATCTAACCATCCGAACGCATATTTACGCAAATGACCCGTTAAAGTAGCGTAAACTACCTTAACGAGTCACAACGGGTCAAAGCACTTAGGATATTTTCCAAATCAGAATGTTAAGTTTATTAAACCATTTCATATGATTTCCAACACTCATCTGGTTTACAAGACTTCATTCTATCCGATCCTACAATTAAAGTCTCGATAATAACATAGTTATTCGATATTAGGACACGCTTGAATCCTTGAACTCTTTAGCTTTGTTTGATCATTGAAACAAGGACACTCTAGCAATCCCAAGTGAGTACATAGTCCCTTCTTTTACGTTTTCAAATGTTTTGAGGTGATTCATATGTGCCTATAACTACTTCCGCGTGTTCATGACATTATTCATGCTTTGATTACATAGTACATATAGTACATGATTTCAAATGCATTTTTATTTCGTATTTTGACTTACCATACCTAGTACACGATTTCGAAGACATTTTGCTTTGTATATTGACTTAGTATGCCAAGTACATGGTTTCTAAACATTTTCATAACATGCTTACATTGTTCAGGACATATTGGTGCGTTGAATATACAATGATACGTTCATCATTGATGCCGACCGGTAGTATGTAATGGTACCATAGGTTTGACATCCCATTCCCGCATTCTAGTCGTTTGAAAGTATCCATTAGGGAATGACAGAATCCGATGAACATTGATCGACCTTTGTTTTTATAAGGGTTTATCCGATAGTCGACAAGCCTTGAATGTATTCGCCAACAATCCTAATATATGTTTTAGAATAAAAGCAGTGGTTTATAAGACATAACTTTTGGATTTAAACAAAACCTTTGTTTATTCAAAACATTGTTTTATACACAAAACTTTGGTTATACAAAGACATAGATTTATACATGACAATGACGATGGATGATTAGTTTTTAACAAGGACGATTGGTTTATAACAAGGACAATTGGTTTATAACAATGACATTGGTTTGTATACGACATTTGGTTTACACATGACATTGGTTTATACAAGACATTACATTGGTTTATACAAGACATGACATTTTTACACAAGACATAACATATTTTGGTTATTAAGTTAACTACGCATCCTTTCTTTTATATCATTTGATTTTCATATGATTACATAAAAGAAACACTTCTATAATTGTTCATGGCTACTTTGGTATTAATTAATTTTTTCTTTAAAACATTCAAAGTCATGAAACATCATTACAAAACCTATGTTACTCATAGGCTTTTTTATGTTGACGTACCTATTTTCATATATGTTTCAGGTTTACTTTTGTGATGATTGTCGTCGCATGCTACACACAGGATGGACTCGGGCCTTAGTGACTTTAAAACTTGAAAGGCAATGTGATTGTATTTCATTTCCATTATTCCAAGACAATGTAATTCGATAATTCAATAAAACAAAACTTTAAGTACCATGTGTTGTGAAACAATATGTAACGTGACTCCCCAAGTGTTTCTTGCGCGTGTGTTGTACTTCGCGATTTGGGGTGTTATAGTTTGGTATCAGAGCTCATGGTTATAGGGATTAGGTTATTAGTATTGTTTTGGCCTAGTCTATAACCCTCCTAGGACCCTAACGCGAGTTTACTTGCAATTAGATTCTTAAAACAATACCATCACTTAGCCTTAGGTGAATACCAAAATAGAAACACAAATTTCAAAATGATTTTGAAATCAATCGTCTATTCTTGGATGATTCATTTTTGGATTAACGCCTTCAAAAGTTTTCAAAATCTTGTCAAAGTTTGGGCTTTAATAATGTGAACACGTGCAATCTGGAAGGGTGAATGCATGTAGCCTGAGTTTTCTGTCTAAGGCTAGAGTGTTCGTACAAATCCGCATCATCGAACTAGTCACTCTTTTGGGAACTCTTGGGGTGAGTGTCCACTTATAGACTAAAGCATGCCTTCGCGATACATTATAAAGACCCATTTACTTTGATTAGTCACTGTGTTGTTTGTTTGTTTTAAGTAGGGAACAAATGATCACAATCCTTATGCTTCATCAATATTTTTAACATTCAATCTTTACTATCCTTTATCAATCTAATTCGTTTTCTCTCAAATTTTCCCCTCTCTTTTAGGATGCCTCCTCGTCGCAAGGCTACTCATGACGCCGATATGGCGGCTATGATTGCTCAGCAAATGGTTGTTGTGCTTCTAAATCTCGTGACTCAAATAAACCAAGCCAACAACAACAATAACAACAACAATGCATCATGTAACTACAAACAATTTAACTGAGCTAAACCACTCAAGTTCAGCGGTTCTGAGGGAGCTACGGGACTCCTACAATGGTTTGAGAGTGTCGAGAGCACATTCCGCCATGTTCAGTGTCCCAACAAGCACAAAGTAGAGTTTGCATAGAGTGTATTTCAAAAGAGAGCACTCACGTGGTGGAACGGAATTATGAGAGATAGGCATGCGAATGTTGCAATGGCTCAAACGCGGGAAGAGCTTCGAGATCTTATGATGAAGGAATTCTGCCCACGTCACGAGCAAAGGGCACTAGAAAACGAATTCCACGATATTGGAGAACATTGTGCCTACACCGACCGATATGAGGAGTTAAGGTAGTGCCTACACCATTGTGGGACACAACAAGCTCAACTGGTAGCAACCTTTGGATAAGGCAATCGAGAAGTACATAGATGGCCTTCCTAACCCAGATCAGGATATAGTCACTGGTAGCAACCCCACTACTGTAAGACAAGCTATCGAATTAGCTACTACCTTAACTGAATCCTAAATCAGGAAAGGGAAATTGTTCCGTAAAGATGACAAGGAACATGCTGCTAAAACCATACAAGAGAAACCCAAAGAAACCAAAGTTGAACCTTCTAAGAAATCTAAGAAGTGTAAGGCTTCACAAAACTTCACTGTGGTTACTCAGCCCAACCAAGCTACTCTCAACCAACCAGCACAACCTCCTGCTAGGAAACCATACAATGGAACCGCACCTCTGTGCAACCAATGTAACCTCCACCATCATGCCATTGTCCGTTGTCGAAAATATTAAATTATGGGCGTTTTGTACATACGGCTAATGTTTGTCGAATTGCTGCTACACAAAACCAAGTTGTTAACAACCCTGCTCAGGAGCGTGCTCTTAACGCTGGAGTTAACGAGCCTCGTGCCAACAAGGATGCAGTTATAAATAACTAGAAATTTACATTTCGATTTCTTTTTTATCCAAGACTGATATACACTTTTTCAGTTATTATGTAATGGTATTTCATTTATAAACTGATATGCTTGTGCATATATGTGTAATACATGTCTATCAAATTACGAAGTTCTCATTCTTTACGAAATTGAACGACTCTCGTAACGTCTCTCATTGTGAACGCACAAACCTATGAAACGATCCATCCGTGAAATACGTGAGGCGCACGCACTATTCCAATTGTTGAAACAAAGCATTCTTCTTTGACCATGTCCATAATCCACCACTTGGCAAGATAAGCTATGCGAACTATGCAACGAGTTAAGTAATTATGGGTGCACACATAATTATGAAATTCGATGCATGAAAACCATAGTGAGTCTTGTTAAGCATAATGACATAAAATCTAGAGTGATTAAATAACGAAATGAGTGTAATATAATAAGAACATGGTGGATACGCCGCTAGTACTTCCTATATATTAGTGTTCTTATTGTGTTACCTATCGTAGCGTTATCCAAATCACTTGAGGATTTTATGTTATCCTTAAGCTATATGTGTTATCTTAGAAGTGAATCCAAAACCATCCATATTCATTTCCACTTCTGATGAAGTATCCACTGAGTAAAATGAATTATCCATTCATTTTCGCTTCTGAAGAAATATCCACTGGGAAAAAATAATCTAATCTTAATCCTTCATTTCCACTTCTGACGAAGTATCCACTGAGGAAAATAAATTATCCATTCATTTTCGCTTCTGAAGAAATATCCACTGGGAAATGAATAATCTAATCATAATCCTTTATTTCCACTTCTGACGAAGTATCCACTAAGGAAAATGAATTATCCATTCATTTTCGCTTCTGAAGAAATATCCACTAGGAAATGAATAATCTAAACCTAATCCTTCATTTCCACTTCTGACGAAATATCCACTGAGGAAAATGAATTACTCATTCATTTTCGCTTCTGAAGAAATATCCACTAGGAAATGAATAATCTAATCATAATCCTTCATTTCCAATTCTAATGAAGTACCTACTGAGGAAAATGAATTATCCATTCATTTTCACTTCTGAAGAATATCCACTGGGAAATGAATAATTTATTCTAAATACTTCATTTCCAGTTCTAACGAAGTATCCACTGAGGAAAATGAATTATCCATTCATTTTCACTTCTGAAGAATATCCATTGTGAAATGAATAATCTAATCATAATCCTTCATTTCCAGTTTTAACGAAGTACCCACTAAGGGAAATGAATTATCCATTCATTTTTACTTCTGAAGAATATCCATTGGGAAATGAATTATCTATTCTAAATCCTTCATTTCCAGTTCTAACGAAGTATCCACTAAGGAAAATGAATTATCCATTCATTTTCACTTCTGAAGAATATCCATTAGGAAATGAATAATCTGTTCATAAATCCTTCATTTCCACTTCTGAAGAAGCACCCACTGAAGAAATAAATAATCCATTTATTTCCACTTTTGAAGAAACATCCACGGAGAAATGAAACACAAGCTAAATCCTTATAGAATCTTCTATCTCAATAGTTGGATTCCTATAGGATACTTGTAGTGTTATTGATTTATATAGTTTTACCACAAATCAATCTCTCAGTCCCACTTCCAGCATAAATTAAGGAAGTATCCATTAGGGAATGAGTGCCAATATATAACGATCCATTCCCACTCCTTCCATTACTTGAGAAAGTATCTACTAGGGAAAAAGATAAATTTATGCTTTACATGGAAATTCATGATGGGTTATGTCACACCCTGACTCGCAGCGGAATAAGAGTCGGGGCACAATTGGGTTATCACCAAAGCTCATGATGTTTATTAAAATGTTTCATATTTATTAAATTCAAATACAACTTAAATATTCAAATCAAATCCATACAATTACAAGGAAATGAAACTAAGTAAAAACAATCCCAAGCTTAAACTGATTTATTCTTCTAGGCCTTCCTATGTATTTCTTGCCTCAACTGGATCACCTGTATCATGTGTAAAACGGGGGATATTTTGGGTCAACAAAAGTTGGTGAGTGAACCTTGAGAAAACATTGTTATTAATTTCTTGTTGTATTTAATATTGAAAATTTGTGCAATAATCACATGTGAGCAAACATATATATAACAAAACACAAACCACATTGGATGAGTAAATGACATGAATGATGATGTATATGAGATCAAGGCTCAATCAAACGGAGCCGATCGAGTGGCATGAATGATGATGTATGTGAGATCAAGGCTCAATCAAACGGAACCGATCGAATGAGGCACCTGATACTCAACCCGTATCCCACGGGGAGCTGATGGGCCTAATGAAATGCATGCACTGAAAATGATAACTTCAATCTAAACATAATTCACACAACAATTGATACACATTTGATCACGGATATGATGGATGCACAAGTGTTTAAATATAATAAGGAATTAAATGACACATGATACACCCCAAAATGTGATTAAAACGGGGAATTGGTAGAGATTCACTCACATTGGGTGCGTTCTTTGATGACGTTGGATGCGCACGAATTTTAGGATTTGATTGACGAGGAAAACTCCTAAAATGATAACGAAAAGATTCGGTAAATTAGTACTTTTAATTTATACTCTTAATGTGATTTTTAGATTTATTTTTGTGAGTTTAAGGAGGTTTTCAAACTTTAAAATCTTATTTTTAAGTATTTTAAATGATTTTTTGATTAAATAAATTAATAAAAATAAATAAAAAAATTTGACTTTTTGACCGTTGACCGTTGACCGGTCGGATTGTGTTAATTAAGCGCTGGATGAGGTTCGAACTCGGGACCTCTCGTATACGTGCACGCAGCTCTACCAACTGAGCTACGTGTCTAACCTGAAATATTCTCTGTTTTAGTTATATTTATACACTAATTAGTTTTAAACTTATTTGGTTTTATTTTAAAAATGGTTTATATTACCGAACCGTTTGCAGGGACCCGGAGTCGAACTCGGGTCCTTCGATTCGAGTGCGCACAGCCCAACCAGTTGGGCTGTGTGTCATATCTGTTTAACTTATGGATTAAATTATACTTATTAACATTCGGTGACCTGATCCAATTCAGTTGCAAAAATGTTGGTTTTAATTCTGAAATTCGGTAACGTGTGCGATTCGAACCCGGGACGTGTGCATTGTTTGTGCACACAGTCCACCGCTGGACTGTGTGTCTAACCCGTTCAAATATCCGTTTTTAATTATACTTATACACATATTCAACTTCGTCTTCTTCGTTTTCAAAGACACAGAACAGTGATGTCCGACCGTTCTTGTTTAAATCGGTCATCGAACATATAATTGATTGGAATGAAATGGATAAAGAGGGTTACGGAGTAAAATGTACCGAACATAATATTTTTCTCAGATTTCCGGCAAGAGTCGCCGGCTCTGATTGGTGACTTCCGTCTGAGTGAATAAATTAACAGTTTTGATCAATGAGTTGTGCAATTAAGTTACTAAACAAGGGATATCAGGGGTTTAGATGATTGTACCGATTCACAGTGAGACTTCGGAATTTCCAGTGATTTTTCGGTGAGTGCAGGAATTCCCGGCAATGTTGTCTGAGACAGATTCTGGTTGAACGATTTATGTTAATACTTGCCTAATAATGGATTGCAAACAAAAGAGTCGAGAATTTTACCGATTTGAAGTAAGTCTCGGTTTTCTGGTGAAAGTCCGACGAATGCAGAATATCTCCGACGACGTGCTAAAGCTTCGAGAGATTGTGCGATTTTAAGCGAAAAGGTTACCAGAGGTTTGGGTGGGTATTTATAGGGAAGAAAAAGGATGTATTGAGTCCGAATTTTGGTCTTGATTCGCGGTCAAAGTTTCTCCGGCGGTTACGACCGCAATTGACTGTTAGACGTCGGTTATAACCGATGTCGAAGTCGGTTATAGTGTTTTAGTCAAAAGGAAAATGGCTAAACTCGCGGATTGCCGGATTTTCCGATGACTGCGAGTTCTGAGCGCGGTGATTCCTGGTTTTGAATTCGAGTTTTATTTTAAGTATTATCTGTTTCAGTATATTCACAAAGAAGTCATGTGGCGGAGTGGTATGGTGTGTGTTTGTGCTTATGGTCGACCCGGGTTCGAAACCCGGCAGCCTCATTTTATTTTTTTATTCACTTATTTTTATCATTTATTAATTGTAGTTTTTAAATTCTAAAATGTTTATTAATTATGTATTGTTTAAAATTAAAATGAACAATATATACGCAACGAAAATTATAACTGAATATTCGATTAATAATCGAAGCGGGTTTTGGAAACCCGTTTTTCGACGGATGTTACAGGTTATTCTTGGCAATTGGATAAAAACCCTAGATTCCATACAAGACAATTCTTTGACACAAACTCACGAAAACAGTCTCCTACAAATATATTCTAGCTAATGCAAACAGACTCCTACGGATTAACTTCGGGACGAAATTTTCTTAAGGAGGGGAGACTGTGACATTTCAAGTTTTCAATCCTTGTTCAATCTCGACCTTTTAAACCACTTCTAGAAGTGAAATCACAAACTGCTACGCAAACGTAATCAGTTTAACGCGACGTGCACTCCGTAAGAATGACACAAGCTAAACATACCCTAAATATCCTTTATATAACTTAGAAATAACTTTTGAATGGTTTGGTATGGCAAAAACAAGTTTATTCAAACTCAGGGGGCTATTTTGCAAAATCTGCGAAAGTATGCTGATTCGCGTATTTCTTAATACGCAACACGTACGCACATTCAAAAATTTTTGTAATCATTAAAATCTTGTATTTTAGTGATGAGAATGCAAAAATATCATTCGTTACGCAATTACGGTCGTTTTCGCATTAATTAAAGCGTTCGTCGTAATTAAGCAAAAAACGCAACCGTATAACCGAACGAACCGACATCCACGACATTTCCGGGCATATTTCAAGTTCCCTATGCCTTAACATCCTTATAAAGCTTGAAAATTAGGTTAACTGGTGTTAAAAGGGATAAAACGCGATGAAGCAGGTGCAGGGGCCAAAACTATCATTTTGCAAACTTGCTGCCCAGGTCCAAGCGGTCCGCACCGTAAGGATAGACCCCATACAATCCGTAAGTAAGGCCCAGCTTAGCTGGTTTGCTGGCAGCTTCTTGTTTCATGTCTTGGGCTCCAAGAACTCGAACTTGCCAGCTTTGTATCAACAATTGACCCCTGTTAAGACCTCCCTAAGATCATGCCAACACACGGGACACTTATGATGATCTTGTGGAGCTTGAATCACTATAAATAGCAAGAAAATTCTTCATTACAACTTGCTCATTTCTATCTTTCTTCCTCCCATCTCTTTGGAGCTTGCTTCTAGCTTTTGGAGGCCTCCAACTCTGAGTTCTGAAAGTGTTCTTCAACACAAGTAAGTGCTCTCCTTAGTTCTTTCATTATTTTGGCATTTTGAGCCAAAAGTCAAACAGTTTGACTTTCTGTTTGACTTTCGATTTTGACCATTTTTGGTCAAGTCAAAGTTCAATTGAACTTTGCAACGTGATCGTAATCACGAAGGTTATAATCCCTTATGATTATATCTACTGATTACTACGTTTACTAGTCGAAGTGACGAGTCAAAGTTTCGGTCAAAGATGCGCATTATGTGCATTTTACGACGAAACTAATTTCGGGTATCAAAACACTAAGTTTTGATACCAAATCAGTTTTATAACATAGTTAGATATATTTTGACATGTCTAACTCGTCATTTCTAGTTTAGTGCTTATTTGGGGTCGTAAGTCGAACGGTCTTGACCACCGCTTTTCGAATCCGACCCGTTTGGTCGATCTTAGGATCCGACCAAATACATATTTGTGACCATAGTTGTATAGGGATAACCCACTGAAGTTATACCTCATGGTCACGTCGTTTGGTTAGTGTTATGATAGGTCGCTTATTATGCCCTTAATAATGACCAAAATGCCCTTTTTGCACATAAATTCATTTTAAGCATATGTAATCAAATTTTTGACATATAAACTGATGTTATAACATTTTCAAATATGTTTGGGCATTTAAGACTTATCATAGGACATATCTAACCATCCGAACGCATATTTACGCAAATGACCCGTTAACGTAGCGTAAACTACCTTAACGAGTCACAACGGGTCAAAAGCACTTAGGATATTTTCCAAATCAGAATGTTAAGTTTATTAACCATTTCATATGATTTCCAACACTCATTTGGTTTACAAGACTTCATTCTATCTGATCCTCCGATTAAAGTCTCGATAATAACATAGTTATTCGATATTAGGACACGCTTGAATCCTTGAACTCTTTAGCTTTGTTTGATCATTGAAACAAGGACACTCTAGCAATCCCAAGTGAGTACATAGTCCCCTCTTTTACGTTTTCAAATGTTTTGGGGTGATTCATATGTGCCTATAACTACTTCCGCGTGTTCATGACATTATTCATGCTTTGATTACATAGTACATATAGTACATGATTTCAAATGCATTTTTACTTCGTATTTTGACTTAGCAACCTAGTACATGGTTTCAAAGACATCTTGCTTGGTATATTGACTTAGTATGCCAAGTACATGGTTTCTAAACACTTTCATAACATGCTTACATTGTTCAAGACATATTGGTGCGTTGAATATACAATGATACGTTCATTAACATTGATGTCGACCGGTAGTATGTAATGGTATCATAGTTTTGACATCCCATTCCCGCTTTCTAATCGTTTGAAAGCATCCATTGGGGAATGACAGAATCCGATGAACATTGATAGACCTTTGTTTTTATACGGGTTTATCCAATAGTGGACAAGACTTGAATGTATTCGCCAACAATCCTAATATATGTTTTACAATAAAAGCAATGGTTTATAAGACATAACTTTTGGATTTAAACAAAACCTTTGTTTATTCAAAATCATTGTTTTACACACAAAACTTTGGTTACACAAAGGCATAGGTTTATACATAACAAGGACGATTGGTTTATAACAATGACGATTGGTTTATAACAAAGATATTGGTTTTTACACGACATTTGGTTTACACATGACATTGGTTTATACAAGACCTTACATTTGTTTGTACAAGACATAACATTTTTACACAAGACATAACATATTTTGGTTATTAAGTTAACCACACATCCTTTCTTTTATATCATTTGATTTTCATATGATTACATAAAAGAAACACTTCTATAATGGTTCATGGATACTTTGGTATTAATTAATTTTTTCTTTAAAACATTCAAAGTCATGAAACATCATTACAAAACCTATGTTACTCACAGACATTTTTATGCTGATGTACATGTTTTCACATATGTTTCAGGTTTACTTTTGTGATGATTGTCGTCGCTTGCTACACATAGGATGGACTCGGGACTTAGTGACTTTAACACTTGAAAGATAATTTGATTGTATTTCATTTCCATTATTCTAAGACTATGTAATTCGATAATTCAATAACACAAAACTTTAAGTACCATGTGTTGTGAAACAATTTGTAACGTGACTCCCCAAGTGTTTCCGTCGCGTGTGTTGTACTTCGCGATTTGGGGTGTTACAATGTTTTCTTGGCTACTTGATATAGTGATTATTATACTTATCTTTTCTTATTACTTCATTCATGACCATCCGAATTGTCCTTGTGACAATTTGTTTGTTGGTGAATCTTACGAAAGATGTTAAAATAATGGTTATCCTCCTACCTCCATGCATGACTTCTAGGCAACCTATGATATATATATATTGGACTTACTAAATACTATAATATATATATACACACATAACCGAACCTGTGAAAATAATCAACGT
The DNA here is from genome assembly GCA_947069175.1 of Scalesia atractyloides. Taxonomy (NCBI): domain Eukaryota; kingdom Viridiplantae; phylum Streptophyta; class Magnoliopsida; order Asterales; family Asteraceae; genus Scalesia; species Scalesia atractyloides. The sequence continues at coordinate 49,838,985 of CAMTDV010000004.1, read as the reverse complement.
GGTTAATCGTCATGATAGTAAGTTATACTATCTAAGACTTAAAAATCCTCGTTACAATTTTAACGGGTATCCTAACCCATGAAAACACATCAACCCATACGGGACTTATAGTGTCAAAAACAAGTGTTTAAGTTTAGATAATAATTTTCATATATACATACTTTATGTACTTTAAGTTCCAAATTCCTAATCATCTGTTATCATCTGAATACTCATACACCTTTGTTTACCCCATGTAGGGTAACATCGGTGTCTTTCTCCAAACTTAACAACTCGCGGATTGCTAGGAAACGCTTCGCAAAACCGTGAGTATACTCGATCCCATTTTCCATTTATACACTTTGGGTACAACATGTACACTAATACAATTCACGAATCACGATTAAACTTGTTTACACACATACTCTATCCGTAAACAACATGATACTTGTTTTATTCTTGTTATCGCATGCTATGTTAAACTTTTGTATATATGCTCATTAACTTTGCTAGCCTCACGTAACAAATGTAGCGCTATAGGATTAACGCACCACCCGTATTCTTGTGGTATTGTTAAGTAAACTATTTTACATCCTTTTGTTTCGACGATGTTGGGTAATCACGATTGCGTTAGACTTTTGGATTGACATATATTGAACACCTGTTAGTATGATAATAACAATTATATGAAATGTTACATGTTGGATATGAGACAACTTCTTTCATTATTATGCTACGTAGAAAACTTGTATGCTCGCCAACTTTTTGTGGATGTATTATTTTAATACAGGTTGCAGGAAACTAGTGGAAGTCGATGAAGAAATGTATTTAGGGTGGATTAGAAACACACCTAGATTTGAGTTTATGTACTTTACTTTTTGTCGTATCGAAATTTGTTACTCGTTGTATTTTCCATTCAAGACTATGTCTTTCCAGTTTAGTATTAATGAAATTTTGAATTATTATATATTGTCGCAAATAGTGTTATGAAGTATCTTGCAATCTTGTTATTCGTCTCACCGCGATGATTCCGCCATCGGTTGGGGTGTGACATTTATATCCGTGTAACTGCTTTCATTCTTTAATCTTCTCTCAAAGTCCTGCAGTTTAATCATTGAACTTTGTTTTCCCGGCGATACTCTTCATCTATAAATCGGATGTTTCTCACCTTCCATCTCTGGCTATCATGCATCTAGTACAAAAACTGACATTGCGATGCAAGTTTCCAAATTCTCGCTAGTTTTGCATTGACCATGGAATCGACATGTCGTTAGAACCTAATCCCTTGGGAAACTTACTGCGAACAAGTGTCTCATTAGTAAGATCGTACTCCATACTCGTATTTAAATCAATCTAACCTCCGGTATCCGTTTACTAGCTTTTTCCTAGAGGTTTTTAAGTATTACTAGTTGTCTCTTGGTCAATTAGCCCCTGTATGTGTCGCTTGTATCATGCATTTTGATATTACTTGTCGTTCCCTTAGTTATGAGCCTTCTTTGAAAATATTTCATCGTTTCTTTCGTCTTGCCAAAATGGGAAATGGTTTACAATCGAAAAAACTCAGTGTGAGGTTACGCTCATAACTGGTACTATTGGTCATACCACTGCCTGGAAAGATAGGTTCTTTTTTTGTCTCCAACAAGTTTATTCCTTTGAAATTGTCCCTCGTGAATTCGATGAAACTCTTAACGAGAAGGAGCCTGAAGCATCTGAGCTGGAGCAAGAATTATTGCTAAAGTTATGTGCTTCTTGTTCTAAATATGGGTTCCAAATTAGAGAAGGGGTCGGAAAAACTTGTTTAAAACTTGTTTCTTATAGGTTTGAGAAGGTGATTGATAAGGAGAAGCATGTGATTAAGAATCCTGTTGTGAATGAAGCTTCTGATGCTTAAACCTATCTGTTTGTTCTTAAATGGAAGGTTTGTCCTAATGATACCGCAAAGGACCGGTTTGTTTGACAAGAGCTTCTAATGAACCTAGCTACTGCTACTAAGAAGCAGTCATTGTAGAAGGCTACTGATGATGACATCATTCGTAAGATTATCACTCAAGCTATTCAATTAATTATGTCCCCACCTGAAGGGATTCAAATGTGGTCCGATCTTCGTCATGATGCTAGTGATCTTAGGGCTTCTTGTGATAAGAAAGAGTCTGAGCTTCGAGCTTCTAAGCAAGAGCTTGTTGCTTTGAAGGTTAAGGAAGACCAACTCATTCATCAGCTTGCAATTTCCCAGATCAAGGTAGATGAGGAGATGAAGAAGCTCGAGACTTATTTCAAACAGTTGACCAATTTCAATGGTCAGCTTGCAAGGAACAGTCAAAGTTTAGTGTGGAATGGAATAAGTTCCAGATGGAGAAAGCTACCAATGATGCATTAATGGAAGAGCTGAGGCAGCGGGTTAAGAAGCTGAAGAGGAAAAAAGGTGGATCATTGAGAAAGTTGTTCATCATGTGGTTACGTATCTCCTTCACAACCATGAATTTAATGTTCCCCTTTCTGGATCTATGCAAAGGTAATGGCTTATGGTAGACATATAGGTTTGATTGCGGGTTTCAATGCTGCTTTGAAAGGTGAAGCTATAGAAAGTCTTGCTGTCTTTAAGCCAGATTCATTGACAGAGTTCATGAATGTCGTGAATGGGATGGAGGTTTTGTCTAATCCTTATATTGATGCCTTTTCTCGTATGGTTGATCACCCTGTGTCAGAGCTTGAAGCTATCGAACCCTAAGGTTTAAAAAAGCAGCTATGTGACTAGGTGTTTGCTATTGCTTCAATGAAATGGATGTTATTTAAAGGCAACGATGAGGCGGTAGGGGATGCGGGTCCTTCATCGAAGAAGGCGAAGATTAGCAAGGAGCCTGAGAAAATTTCTTCAACGTCCATACCGATTGATGTTGCTCCGCTATCTTCTGTAAGAGTTAAGATGACTCCTCTTACTGCTGAAGATGAAGCCGCCCTTGATGCTGACCTGGGTAGCTTATATGATGACCTCCATGTGAAGCCCACGGCTCCCCTTAGTGAAGTTGCTGGTGATGAAGGTGTTTCTCTTATCTGGTGGTTCTTTTGTTAATGTGTTTTGTGGTTGTCTTGGCCTTTGTTAAAGGCATTTTAGTTGTTGTGCCCTATAAGGGTGTTGTATGTATGAACTTTTTAATTGTCTTTAATCGGTAGAAGTTGCCCTCGTAGGTTCTTTATGCTTATTACTTGTGCATTTTTAGTAGTTTGGTTAATGTACGATGGAAATCTTGCATGTTATTGTTATCGAGAAGATGTAAATAACTTGTTTTTAATTTCTAGACTTGTCTTTATTTCGTTCTTCTATTCAGCTGTGATTGCAATGTCTTATCTATCAAATCAAAACTAGATGTTGTAGTCATCTCGCCTTGATTATGTTAGAAAAGAATCGATGCAATTACCTTATCCTATCGTTTTTCTAGTCCATGGCTTATAATAATTGTTCATTCATGCGTGGTATATGTTGCACAAGCTTCTTAGCTTGCTGCTTGTGGAGCAGAATTAGTGTGAGGTGCTCTCTCTTTGATGGAGTTAAACTTTTTTTTATTACTTTCAATCCATGGAGTAGTATTGTATTAGGCACTCAACCTTTACACAAGAAGGTATAGCGCTTTGTTCCCTGCTGAGTGATATAGCCTAGGCGCTCATCCCTTTTCATGGGTAGATATAGCTTTGGGTCCCGTGGAGCTTAATTAGGAGGAGCTCACCCTTAGAACAGGATAACAAAGTTGCTTTTAACAAAAGTGCTATTAGTGTTTCATTAAACTGATGTAGCCAATTACAAGCTTGTTCATAGCACATAAAAGGCTAGTCACTTAGACTATGACTTTTTTCAAATGCTTCCCATTCCAGTGCCTTAAGAACTTTTTGCCATCCGGGTCTCAAGCTTCTAGGAGCCTCGTTTGTGTGTATCACTTTCACGAATGTGCCTTCCCATATTAGGCCCAATTTTCCCAAGTTTTATTGCTTTCTGGCTTCGTTGCTTCTTAGTAGTAGGTCTCCTGGCTTGAAGGTCTCGTTTCAGACTCTTGCATTATAGTAACCTTCAAGCTTCTATTTATCTAGCTTCCCCGACTAGGTCAGCTTTTTGGGTTTCTTCTAGCAAGTCTAGGTTAAGGAGGATCTCTGAACTATTCGTTTCTTTGTTTCTTCTTAGTGAGTGGACTCCTACCTTAGTTGGAATGACAGCTTCTGAACCGTAGACTGGGCTAAAATGGGTCCTTTGGTGGCTTGTATTTTCCAAGGTTTGTATGGCCCAGAGTATGTTGGGGAGCTCCTCGACCCATCGTTTTCCATATCTTCCTAACCTTGTCTTTATCCCTTCTACGATGTTGCAGTTCATTCTTTCGACTTACCCATTTAACTGAGGGTAGGAGACAGAACTAACAATTTGTCGGATGTTAAGTTCTTCAAACCAGACGCTGAAAGACTTCTTGGCAAACTGCTTGCCATTGTCGGTTACAATCTCCCCATGTAATCCGAATCTGCATACAAGGTGTTCCCATACGAAGTTGATGACATTCTTGCCTGTGATTTTAACGAGTGTTTGACATCTGGCCACTTTGTGAAATAATCCACAGCAACTAGTAGGAACTTGACATGCCCGGTGGATGCAGGGAAGGGATCAACGATGTCTATTCCCCATTTGAAGAATGGCCATGCTACAATGATCGGACCCAGGTCATGTTTTGGGCTAGTTCTGGCTGAGGCATTGAGATAACATGATGCACATCTATGTACTACTTCAGATGTATCTTTGTGCATTGTCGACCAATAGTATCACATGTCCATTAGCTTCGTTAAGACAGACCTTGCTCTGCCATGCGTCCCCCAAATCCCTTCGTGCACTTTTTTAATCAAGTAGCTACTTTTCTCTAGACCGACGCATCAGAGTAATGGAGAGAGGTAGCCTTTCTTGTATAGCTTGTCATCCTCGATGACATATTGCTTAGCCTTTAGCCTGACCTTAGCAGCTTCCGTTTCTTTTGGAGGATGAGCTCGGTGCCAAACAATACCGAATCGGTACTGGAGTATCGAAAATACCTATTATGGTATCGATATATGAAGGTAAAAACCGGTAGCGAACCGTACCAGGAACGAAAAAATTTTGTACCAAATTGGTACTTAAGATCGTTCGGTTTGGAAAATTAAGTACCCATTCCCAGTACCATTTGCTCATCTCTAACCACGGGTTTCATACAAACAACATCATTACCATACAACTTTTTTGGTTGATTTTATTTCGTTTATCTTTTAGTGTTTTTTTTTATTTTAGTCAGTGGTCGCAACACGCTCGTAGTGATTTTCAAAACACATGTAAACACAGACTAAATAACAAAAGAAGTTTGCCACAACGCAACGACTGTGATAAACAATGTTAAAAAAACAAAAGCTTGATATGAGTATAATGATTAAAGGTTAAAAGTATGATAAAGGGTTTAGGTTTAAAATTAATTAGTATAAGTTTATTTAAAATTATTATATATATAAAATAGCAACTTCTTAGCTACAGTACATAAATTACCTAAGATTTGAAATTAATTTATAAAAATATCATTTCTCTTTTAGTTGAATTTCACTTTTGGATTTGAAATTTAGTGGTCAAGATTGGCCTATAAAATAGCAACTTCTTAGCTACAGTACATAAATTACCTAAGATTTGAAATTAATTTATAAAAATATCATTTCTCTTTTAGTTGAATTTCACTTTTGGATTTGAAATTTAGTGGTCAAGATTGGCCTATAAAATAGCAACTTCTTAGCTACAGTACATAAATTACCTAAGATTTGAAATTAATTTATAAAAATATCATTTCTCTTTTAGTTGAATTTCACTTTTGGATTTGAAATTTAGTGGTCAAGATTGGCCCTGCACTTTGGTTGGTATTTTTTTTAACTTTACACTTATTTTCTTCCTCTTAGCTTTCAAAATTTTTGGTTTTGATCCTTGCTTTTTAAAAAGTTTATATAGTATGACTTTCACCCTCTTTGAGTTTGAGTTACTTGTTATAAATTCGTGTTTTTTTTTATGTTTTTTCTATTTTTGGTCGTTGGCTTGGTGGTTTTACGCCCCCTCGTCCTGTCGGCATAAATTCGAGTTCGTCGACGTTATACGTCATGTGGTCAATTAGTTTTGTCATTTATCTAGGTGCAGCTACTTGCAATGTTTTACGCCCCACTTTCAGTGGCATGGTTTTATATCCCTACTCGCAACACGGGGCCTTAATTCTAGTTATTATAAAAAAGTTTACAGGTAAGGTAAAACCATGAAATCACTCGAATCCTGTGAGTAAATTCAATAAATGGATTGAAAGAAAGTCAACTTGTGAACAGCTGGTTTTGATAGACCGGATGTAATACTTGGACTTAAAGATTCAGCTCATTCATACCGCTTTCATATCTGAGTGTATTTTATTCATACCTTCGAATTATAACTACTTTTATTGCTTATTTTTGACAACATTGTTTAACTAATATTTAATGAAACAGAAATTTAGACTATTAATTATCTCGATAAGTTTTTCTGTTAATTGTTACGGAAGTAGAAATAGATATTTTAAAACTAAAATAATCCGTTTCAAGGTTTGGCGCATATTTTTATGGTCATGAAATAAGCTTGCCTTGTTTAAAAAAAAATACAAATCGCTTTCACTAATGTGGATTATGGTGGGTATGTTTGGAAGCAACGAAGAAAAACCACGAGTGGCTGACTTCATCCACTACTTTTATTATTTTTCCCCATTGCCTTTACTTGACTATTAATTTTCTTCAAATTTAAATCGCTTTATACCTTTACACACTCTTTTCACACGTATCGGGTTGTTTCGACAAATAAATTGGTCCCGCCATTCTTTATTATTCATTTCTAACATTTGAAATTTTACTTACAGAAAAATCACCCAAATAGGCGGCGTTTTAACAATGAAAAATCATCAATCTTGCATGACCTTGTTTTGATAGGTTGATTTTAGTGTTTGGGTTTGGAATCCATCAATTAAAGATGTGGAAGCATGAACCTACACGGGTCTGTACTTCAGCAATGATGAATACGAACATGGCCACACCTCGTCTTCTCCGCCTCATCCTAGACCTATAAAATCACGGAACACGTTAGAAGGGATCTGAGACCGAGGTCTCTGACCACCCTCCGACGCTTAAGTCAGTATTGGACTCAATATAGAAAGAGTTTTAGGGTTAGAGAATAACCTGTGGAATATTATGGATGAGTCCTCTATTTATAGTTGGTGGTGATTAGGGATTCACTCTTTTAAGGAGAACTAGTTACATAGGGATCCGGCCCATTTTTAGAAGATTTGGCAGATGGGAATATCTCCAAAATAGTCGTTAATTTGGCAGATGGGAATAGGGTCATTCCTCTACAAAAGCCGATTATTTGGGGGTACTTAATTTATATCGTTTTGCATATTTAAAAATTGGAGATGGTGGTCGGATACATCAACAAATAAGGGTGATGGGAGGCTCCTTGTAAGCGGAAAAAAAATCAAATATCTTAAGTATAACCCAAAACCAAACCCAATTTGTTGGTTTTGCTAAGAATTAACATACAATCACAAGGCCAGATAGGGTACACATAACACACAAACCATATTCTAAAACACTTTTATGTCCTATCTCCACTTCACAACCACACCACGTCGTCGAGTGTAGTCGCTAGCACTCGACGTTCAACCCCCCTCCATCTGTTGTCGGAGTATTAAGAGTTTAAGACTCTTTGTCTCCGGAAATTTACTTTGCTTAAATGATTTGTTTGAAACTCATACATTTTATTTTTAACTAATTAATTAATCATTTTTCGTTTAATGTGGAAAAGATATTTTGGAAAAAGTAAGGTGGAAAATTTTGTTATCATTTCTGTTTACTTGGCCACAATGAGACTAACATATTTTTGTAAGCATGTGTGAATCCACCATGCCCAATTACTCATGAAGTAATGATTTTCAAAATTCTTAGTTGACCATAGAGATGGGCATAATAACCGGTTTCAAATCTGACCCGGTGGAACCTACCTGGGACCGGTTCCGGTTCCTACCCGACATATAGTAGAACCGGTTCCGGGTTCAAAATACCCGATGGTTCCTACCCGGTTCCACATTTTTGGAAAAAAATAAGTTTCGGAACCGATTCCAACCCGTACTCGGGTTGTACCCGTAACCGGTTCTTATCATACCCGGTTCCTACGGTAACCTTCCAGACCCGGCGCCAATATATTTTTAATGTGAGTTTTTTTATAAGTCTTTGCTAGAACAAGGTATAATACATAAACATAAAACTATTTATTACGAGAAACAAGTACCCGGTTACACAAACAACCTAAACATGAAACGTTAAACAAAACACATAAAACACTAAACATACTAATCATAAAACACAAATGGGTTTACAATACATAAAACAAACTAAACTTTCGATGACCCGGTCCCGGATGCTTCACCCTTTTCATTGTTTTTCGCCTTTGTTACCGGATAATGGCGGTCGGTGTGTTTCTTGAGCGTCGATTTGGCCGACGCCTTCATGAACTTCCCGCACCCCTTGCATCTAGCCATTTCATGGCTATCCGACATCAAGCACAAGTCAAAGTGCTTCCAAATAGCGGGATTTCTTTTGGTTTCCAAAACATTCACGACCTCATCGTTGCAAGCCATCGTTATCTCTTTGATAGTATTAGATTTGAAGTGGTTAAAGTGTTGATTTTTTTGTAGTAAGTAAATGAAATTAGAAGTGGTGTAGAGAATGAGGTTTAAATACAAGAAAAAACCGATTTTAAGAGTAATATTCAGTTTCAATTATTAGGAACCGGTTCCTAATAGTCAATGCAGCTTTTTATGACAGAACCGGTTCCACACAGAAGCTTGCAGCCTTTTCTTCACATATACAACAGAACCGGTTCCTACCCGTACCCGGTTCCTACCCGTACCCGGTTCCAAATTACCCGGAACCGGTTACAACCGGTTCCACATTTAAAAACTTATACCCGGGTACGAACTGGAACCGGTTCCACAGAGAAACCGGGTCTACTGACTAGCATGAGGAACCGGGTCCGAGTTGGAACCGGATCCAGGTATTCAAAAGACCCGATTATGCCCATCTCTAGTTGACCATTCATATTTATGGTCACCCCACAGCATGGGTCTCACCAATGGTAAAATCACATCATACTTATTGTTAGCCCATGTCAACTGGCCTTTTTGGATCACGGGAAACATATAAATAAAAGAGTAAATTATGAAAAGGTTTTGTTACTTTTTTCACTTTAGTCTAAAATTCAATCTTTTGAATCTAAGTATTTTTTGTTTCAATTTTATTGTCATTTTCATTCAAAATCAAAATCTAGTCAGATTTTTAGTTAACCTCCAGTTTTTTTGTCTTTTTCCTCCCTTTTAATCAAAGGCAAAATGGTCGAATTTTTTTAAATTGTTATAATAAAACGTTAAAAAACTATTTTGCCCTTCATTAAAAAGGAGGAAAAAGACAAAAAAAACTAGATGTTAACTGACAGATCCAACCAGATTTTGATTTTCGATGAACATGGCAACAAAATTGAAACCACATGGAGCCCGATTCAAAAGATTTGAGTTTTGAACTAAAGTAACCAAACCTCGGAGACCATTTTGGCAGTTTAGTCTAAATAAAATAATACTCTCCAAACCAACGAGTTCAGTTCCGGTAGTTAGGAGTTTATAATAGACGTTTAACCTTCAAGAGGTTATAATAGAAAACCCCATGGAAACAAGATGCGAGTTATGGCCAGAAGAATCATGACGAGGTGTACAAAAAAACCGGTTTTAGAACCGAAACCGGTTTTTTTACAACCGGTTAGTGACCGAAACCGAACCGCCGATTATAGACCGGTTATGGTTTTTTGCCTTCGAAACCGGTTAATAACCGAAACCGGTTACAAAAAACCGGTTTTTTTAGGTTAAACCGGTTAAAAACCGGCCCTAACCGGTTGGACCGGTTATGAGTTTGAGTAAAAAACCGGTTAGTAACCGGAACCGGTTATATAAAAAACCGGTTTTTGATTTTGTGGAGAAAAACCGGTTCGGTTAATAACCGAAACCGATTTTTGAAAAAAAAAATCGATTTGTACACCTCTAGAAACCCCTACAAGTTCCTTCCTTTGGGAAATGATATTTTGTGTTTAAATTTGCATAAATAATCACAAGTAACGTAAGAACTAGGAAATTATACCAATCGGGTGTTGGTCTATTGGCAAAGGCAAAGTCTTTAAACACTTGGGTTCGTAGGAGGTCTTGGGTTCAAATCCACGTAGAACAAAATATTAGGAAATTATACATTTATTTCGGTGATTAACCTTCATCAAGACAAAGTATCGTTTTAGTCAACCATTCAAAACTGATTACAAATGTTCCGTTGGTTATGGTTAAGAATTACGGCTGACTAAAATGTTTTATTTAAATTATTTTGTTTTGTTTTTGTAATACAATTATTTTTTGAAATACAAATAATAGAAAATTTTCAGATATGTGGTTTATTTGCCATTTTATATATATCTTAGCAACTAATGCTTAACTAGGAACATGGACGATAGTATATGCCTATATGGTGCATGTCAACTGACCCCACAGTTTTTTTTTTTTTTTTATGTGTAACGTATATCAAGGTTTTTGTCCACCCTAGATATTTTTGAACGCATCCTGGGATCTTTGAAATGCAAAAAGAGTGAAGACAAAGGGAAAAAGATTTGAAATGCAAAAAGAGTGAAGACAAAGTGAAAAGAAAAAGAAGGCTGAGTATCGAAATCAATTAATCATTTTAATTATTCTTTTTAAATAGTTATTGAATGATATGTAGGAACTAGGTTCACTTTTTATTAAAATTATATTGCGAAATATATAATAACGAGACTCTCGTTATTCATAGGAAATATAATAGTACAATCCGGTTACAAAACTATATGAAAATAAATGAAATACAAATACATTGTACTAATCTTGGTTTAAGTCGACGTCTTTGGAAAACTTCAACCGCACCTTCTTGTTCGAAACTCTGCTACAAAACAATAAAAATTGTTGACGGTTTTGGTCGAGGCACGTGTTCAACACGTTTCCCTTAAAACAGATTTCGCGCCTCTACAAAAGACGACGCGACTGTTTCTCAGGGTACTACAACCGAAGCAGTATGTACTGCCGGAGATGGCCACACGCCCAAGGTTACACCGGATAGAATTATATTGTTATAACTTGTGGAAAATTATGATACGAAGGCGATGAAATCGTATAGAGAAAACATATCTCTCTAAGTACCCAACACATGGGTCTTCAAGTGTTTCATCTTTTCTAAGAACTCTCCATGTATTCATGAATTTTTCTTGTATGATTTCTCTTGTATTTCTCTAGTGTACTTTTCATATGAGACACCATGTTCTAAATATCCAAGAGTCTTTTATAGAGTTAAGAGTCTCAATAATTATATACTTAAACTCAAATAGAACTCACCAAATGTCATCAAGAGTTTCACCATATGAAGAGTTAAAGTCACCATAATCATAGACTTAAACTCTATTAAAACTCATCAAATGTCATCATTAAAACTCTACTTAAGAGTTTTACCATATGAAGAGTTTACCTAGTAATTATAATTCCACTTAATTATAAATTAACTAGATATCCATTCACTAATTTTCCAACAATCCCCCACATGAATGGAGATCGTTCAAAACATGTAAAATTTCCAATGGAACCTCGACAATTGAGTTTTGCATATGATAGGTAGGTGTTACCCTTTGAACCGTTGCTCATGAAATGCACTTAGCCCACTAGCTCTGAGTAGATCTCGATGTCTTTGAACTCGTCTGCCGTTTGTGTAGACGACAATACACTTCACACAAGACTCTCCCTAGCCGGGTCATCTCCTCATAGTCGTGTCCAATAATGGTGATGGAACACTTTCCTGGTTCTGGAGAGCTCTAGGAATTGTGCCCTCAATTCCATTCGAAGCGACCACACTTCTCTCTAACATAGGTGATTCTCCTTAGATCATTAAAAGCATTGTGGTTATCGTGATTTATCCAAATCATTTACCACATATTATGCTTAGCCTTACTCTTTGTCACTGAATATCATAGGAATAGACTAGGACGTATTAAACACCCTTTTATACTTTGGGGGCATGCATAACCATATATACTAGCTTATGCATATCATTTATGCCCCCACAGTGACTACCCTTAGGCATATGAGTTAGTTGTCCTATTGAACTTAGATCTTGGGATCTCCAGTCAACTAAGTTAGGTGTCCTTCACATACCCTTTTTCCATGGGCTTCAGTCTCATTCCACAACTTGATCTCTAATAAACCCTCAGGTTGTTGGATCCATAACATTAACAAATAACTTTGGATATGTGAGATCAGTTGTCATGATGTGTTCTTAACTCGTAAATTAATTTTGCCTATTGTCAACTTCTAAGACTATAACCTCAGTGGCCATCTGAATCTGGTTATATCATATGTCTTTGTAAGATACGTGTATCATTTAAGGCAAACACATCTCCATTATGCACTACGACCTTTGTATCCTCCACTTAGTCGTCTGTTTGCAATGTTAGATTGGATTACAAAATCCTTATTGCCAAACTTTTATGATACAAATGCAAGACACCCCCACATTTAAGTGTTATAGGATATCATCGAGATAGGATAATGAAAACCATTTCTACATACCATTATAGAGTTGTTTCTAAATGGATCCTCCCCCCACATTTCTTGCCATTTGATCAATATTTTCGTAACTCCACTTATGACGGCATTTATACACATATGATTGAACAAAATCAACCTCATTGTATCAATGAATTCAACTCATATTGCATTAGCTTACATATGCTTCCGAGCTAACCAAAGCAACACATGCCATTGTCATAAGTTTGTCATCAAATTAGAATCATTCTAATTCAACATCTTGAATAAGCCTACACAATGAGTTCTCCTCATTAGCTTTTCGAACAAACTTTTCAAAAGTTACATGTCTTTTCCTTATAATGAATGAAAATTTGTCCTCAACTTTGTCTATACACAAATTCTTATTGTGTTCATACGTAGAATATTTGTGCTTGCTTTTTTTAGCTCTAAGTATTTTTGTAAACTGGTAACCTAGCATGATATTGTATGTTGGTTGACTTGAGATATGTGTTATTTTAGGTTTTTAGTATACGGGGTTGACTCATATAACTGATACCAAGGTCTCTAAAGTTAAAGAGGAGAAAAAAAATTCTTAGATGAGAGTCCAAAGTTATAGAGTCTGGCTCAAGTTCAACTGATACGACGGTTCTGATACGTTTCATTTATGTTTGTTGTAGAGATGGGCTATTGATTTGAACAAATATACATGTGTAAACTTGAAGATTAATCATCCACACACAGAGGTGTGCATCATTTTCTGTAGTGTCTGCAAATCTTTTTTTTTTTTTTGCAGCTGAGAAAAGGAGATAGCAGATGATATCTGTTCGGAGTGGGGACCTTATGAGTGTTAAAAAGAAGAAACTGAAAATGCAGAGGATGATAAACACACTGATGATGATATTGAGGAAGTATTCGAAGTAAAAAAAGTTGTCTATTTGTTATGGTGACCCAAAACAGATCAACAAGCATGGGCTGTACATTAAGGTACTTCATTCAAACCATGTATTATTATTCTCTTAAATTTACATAGATACAAAGGATTAGAAAAAACATTTAAACAAAATGTTCTTTAACTTCTTTTTTATATAAAGGAAATGTTTCTGTTAAAAAATAAATAAATATGTATCTTAACTATTTTTTATATATATGAAGGAAATGTATGTGTTAAAAAATAAATAAGGAATATAACTTAAAAATACCAAAAGAAGAAAAAGACATAAGAATAAAAATTGTTAAAAGTAAAACTAATTAAGAAATAGGATAAAAATGAGTATAGTATGAAAATTGGTACATCAGCACAACGTTTGTATTACTAGGTTATTCTTTGTTTATCAACCGTGTTTGTATTTATTAGGTTTTTACATTCACTCATATTTGAACCGCTATTGACTTTTTACATTCACTCATATGCTGTATTTTGTCATGTTAAAGTTGCAGTGGTTGGGATACTTAGTGGACAACTGGACTTGACTTCTCGGCTGCACAAAATGTATGTTTACTTCTCATTCAATTTTCGGTGACTAAACAAATTTGAGTTTGTCCTCCTACTTTGTGAAAACTAGATCTTTACAATGAATTGAGGCATTAAGCATGCATGGGTTGCCTTTGACTATTTCAATAAAATGCTATAATGTTAATCTTTGTGCTAGATTTTAAAAGTGGGCTTTTTTACTGTGCAGAAACAAAAATCATAATGCGGCATCTTCTTTCTAATTGATGTAAGAGTATCTGGTTTATCTGAAAGAACATGCATTTAGATCACTTGATTTTAAAACTAAAAGTTAATGTAAAGCTGGGCCACTCTCTGTTAATGATATACATGTTTAGTTTTAAAAAGCGTGCCTCAGGCTCAAAGCCCTAAGGCGTTTTGGGATATGCATCGTGGCCTTAAATTTAAAAAACGGCCAAGGGACGCCTTGAGGCGAGGCGCCCAAAAACGAGTATGAGGTAGCGCCTCAGCAGGTTATATTGTATGTGCGCCTCATAGGGCTGAGGCGGTAAGAAAAGTGTGTCTCATGGGTGTCAAACACAAGACAAGAAAGGATGCTACTACTATTGAAAATGGGGTTGTGCAAATTTGGTATAGCTTGTAAAGTCCACTATGCTCAAGCGACTGACGAATCAATGTTGCCAGCAGCGTCTGCACATCCAATTTATTCAATAATGCAGTCTCCTTCACTTGAACAATATGCTGGCCATCAGCTGGCTATTGGGTTGTGAGGCCACCGATAGTACATGGTTCATTCATACCCACCGGGTGCTTTTGGTCACATAGTACTCCACCTGGCATGGTTCCTTTACCAAATTAAAGTCCTTACTTGGTAAGTAATAATATTTTTTTTAATTAGTTGTTATTTTATACTCATATATATGTAGTTACTGTGTTAATAGTTTATGAAATGCAGAGACGTGTGAGCTGGGTCCTGTCTCCGGGTGGTCAATCTTCTGTATATGGAGTGAATACTTCGGGCCTGCTTTTTGCAGCACAATATCGTCCCTTGACACCATATCTTGGCCTGATGAGCAGTAGTCAGACTGACTCGGTCGATCTGAAAGTCAATACTACATGAAAACTGGTGATTGTGAGTTTGGTTGTAAGTTTCATTATCCACCAGATTGGGCAATATCAAAGGATAATTGTGTGCTCAGTCCTCTCGGTTATCCCCTCTGCCCGGTAAGACGGTTATAATCTTATTAATTAAAAGATTACATACTTGATGGGCGAGGACATCTTATTATCATTTTAATGTCAGTGAGATGAGTTTATGAGATTATTTATGTTTAATCAGTACATGCCACCAAAGACTAATGATTTTGGACCTTGCTGTTTAACAATAAGTTAGAACCTTACTGATTTATGGATAACATAGTCAACCGAAGATTATAAATTTCTTTTAGTTTCTTGGGCATTGGAAGTTGAAACATGATGGGTCATTGTATAATGCTTAACCGAAATCTATATTTACCCATTTATGGGCCAAAATTCTTCTCTAAATCCCTAATATCGGGAATATATTTAGTTTTCTGTGGCATTTGGTTATCTGCAGTTATGAGGTTTAGTTTATATTCAGTAGACTTGACAAAATTATTCTTCTATTGTTTACTTTTGCTTCCCTAAATATTGTGCAGATAATGAATCGTCATTGAATCTCACATTATCAGTCGTTTTTTCTTCATAGCGAATATTGTGACAAGAATCATGCCTTTATTTTATGAAAATGGTAATATATTTATTCATATTGAATAGAATAGGGGTGCCTTTGCTTGAAATAGTTTATGAACCTAATATGAAAACATGGATTGAAGCTGCACAATATGATGCAGAGTTTCAAAGGGCAGTGAGATATTTGGGAGTTAGTTACGGAGATATGCAAGAAGGATCACTCGTTGTGATGTTAATGTGTTTGTCCGTTTAGTTACTTAATTAGAATTTGTCACTAAGGTACTTAATGCCAACTCACTTACTTATTCTTGGATCGATTGGGTTGTGTTTATGTCGAATGGTCAATATAAAGAAATGTTGTTATTATAATCATAAGCAAGTATTTTTAATTAATAAAAAGAATACACAGGAGATTACAACATGACACCTTATAGGCATCTTGGAGCAGCTCAAGTTGACTGACTTCATTTAGAGCTTCTTATAATTAAGTAAGACTCATTTATGTGTTTTTTTCCTAATAGTTATTTGCACTTTATAGTTGTTGCTTTGTTTTAGCGGCGAATATCATTTATGAGATTTGATTTATACAAAATCCAGTTTTGATCTTAATTAGTTCATGGGATCTGACTTATAATTTGTTTTTAACACAACAATAACCGTGACGATGTCGCGGGAACTTCATCGTCATATCAACAATAGCAGCCATTACGACAGTATGCAATATTTAGCTACTTGTTCATTAGATGGAGGGTACAAAAAGGTACCAATTCTTTGTAAGGGGTAAAAACATCGAATCATTTGTTGCAGATAGAGAAAAGGGTATGTTAGACATTTGAGGTTGAGTCATTCATTTGTAGTCTTTCTTGGAGTCGCTATTAATTTTTATTTTATTCTTTGGTTATTAAAATTGTATTATGCAATACATTCCGATTTATATACACTTTTACTACTTTTTTGTAATAAAAATTAGTTTAGCTTCATGCTGGACGAGATATTAATGTAACATAAATGGTTATCGAACGGATTGATAGATTAATTGATCGAGTCTCTTTTCAATAGAACTGGCGAGTCCTAAATATGTATATGCATATATTTATACATCAATTTCATTTATTTGTATCTTAATTTCATGTATTTAAAGTAAAAATTTTAGCCCAAGTTTTGTTTTAATTATTAAACGAAATTAAAAGAACTGAACAAAAAACAGTCGAACTAATTAACCGAAAATTGATTAGTTAGTATAATATACTAATTTGATGACTTCGATTTCAACTCTAATTGGATAAGCACTACAATGAAATAGATTAATAGATGACTTTGCTTATGACGTATATCCTTTGCTTATGAAGCATATCCACTCCAGTGACACTACCATAAATATTATACTTGCAAGAAATCTACCAGAAATTAGTACCGCAATGAAAATTGTCAGCCCCGTCGCATCGTACGGGCACAGTAGTAACATGATAATAATCCATAAAACTCCCCTTCCTCTCTCTCCTATCTCTCTTCTCTATCTATTCGTCTCTCTCTCTCTCTCTCTATACATCATCACCATCAACGATTAATATCATGAGCATTCCTCACCATCAACCATCATAACCAAAACCATCCTCACCATGTACCACTATCATCAAACCAAAAATCACCACCAAACCGCAATTCCGCCGCCATCAACCATCATCCCCATCACCATCGACCTCCACAATTTTGTAATCATCAGAAATCACCCCCTTACATTGAACCCCTAACTGGCTTCGCAAATCTGACATCAATTGAAGGGCGGTGGTGTTGTAGGCGCTCTGATGTGAAACCCTAGGTTGTGGTGGTGGTTAGCGGGAGGAGATGCGACGGTGGGGGTGGTTGTAGATCTGATTAGTACCAATTACAGTCACAAAATTCAGTAACCGCTGTCGTCTGACACCGAGAATAATTTCCAATGGCGACGGAGAAGAGGGATGAGATAACAATTCTGTGATGCTTGTGTTTGAACACGAGCATGCCTCCGGCAGGTTCATTTGAAACTTCTGCTGACTGTTAGAAGCTTCAACATCGATGGCTTACTATCCAAATGGTACATTTGATACTTCTGCTGATTGTTAGATGTCAGTTCCAAGTTCAAGATTTTTCATCATTTTACAATCATGGAACTGTAGAAATTAATTTTCAGAGAGCTAATATCAATGATCATTTGGGGTTTACAAATGGTAGTGACGTATTTTGCTTCAGTGGTAATTTGGGGTTTACTAATGGTACTAATTTTGAAAGAACTAATATCTATGCCATGTGTCAAGGGCATCAGTGAACCATTGTTTTTCGGTTAAATTCAAATCATAATGATGACATGTTATTTAATGTTAATATTGAATCAGATGAACATTTAATGTTAAAATGAGTGATAGGTAGTGGTGGTGGTGGTTAGGGGTGGTGGTTGTTGGTGCAAAGGCAGTGATTTGTAGAGAGAGAAAGCTGAGGGAGGGAGATTGAGTTTCTGGAGAGGGAAGGATGAGATTATGATGATTGTATATATTTTATAAGTTTTTAATTTTGTTTTTGTTTTATTTATCGGTAAAAAGACCAAAGTGCCCTTATATAAATAGACTTAAATGAAAAGTTTAATTTGGTTAGTGGTAAAGGACGAAAGATATAACGAGTTTTCAAAATGAAGGATTGTGACTGTATTATTGAAGTTAAAGTCTATCCGTTGCAATCCAGTATAAACATAAAGGACGAAAAGTGTAATTTACCCTTTCTAAAATCTTAACAAGTTATTTAAGCATAGATACTAATGTAAGGATTAGGGCTGTTCATTTTTATCCAAAATCTGAAACCCGACCCGAACCCGAATTAGCGAGTATCCGAAAAACCCGAACCCGACCAACCTGAACTTTAAATGGTTTGGTTATCGGGTCACTTTTCCCCCACCAAAAACCCAAACAACCCGACCCGAAAAACCCGAAACACCAAACCCGAATAAAAACCCGAAAATGTATTGTTTTTTTTCTTATAGAAGTGTTTAAGTTTGGAGTCTTTAATATATGGAACATTAAGTTTTGAGACTCTTAAATATTATGATAGTATATCGTCAAATAATGTTTGAACTTTGATGATACTTTTTTTTAAAGTATCAATATGAATTTTGATGATATTTTGTAAAAAAAAACATTTATTTTTTATTTTACATCTAAACCCGAAAACCGAACTACCCGAACTAACCCGAACCCGAATAACCCAAACCCAACTAACCCGAACTTTAAATGGGTCGGTTATCGGGTCAAGTTTCCCTAGACAAAAACCCGAACAACCCGCTCGAAAAACCTGAAACCCGAAGAAAAAACCCAATGAACACCCCTAGTAAGGATAGAAAAACAAAAACGATAAAAAGTTACGTGATATTTCTAAAATCTTAACTAGTTATTTAAGCATATATATTAATGTGAAGTTAGCACACTTGATAGAGGCTTATGTCTCTTAGAGGAAAGATCATAGGTTTAAACTAGACAATGGTGAAATTTATATTTATTATATAGTTTATATTTATATTAGGAGTTAACAGTAGCCATTTAAAAAAAATAGTTATATTAGGAGTTAACAATAGCCATTTAAAAAAATAAACAATTATTTTACTGATATAAATAGATAAATAAACACCTATTTTACTGATTAAACTGGTTGGGCCGGTCTTAAAAAACTAATAACATTATAATCAATTCACTAAATTTATAAAAAATATTAAAGAAAAACTAAAAAAAAAGTCATCTTAAAACAACCTTAAAGGTTAGGTACAAATACGTTTAATGTATAAAAAGTATGAATGATTGGGAAAAGTAAAAAACCGTGGTGATATTTTTGAAATTATTCTATTAGTAGAGTAATTATGAAAATTACTCTACAAGTGCATCAAACAACATAAATTTCAAAATTACTCTACAAATGTATTATAATTACTCTACTAATACGCTACTACAAGATATCATTCAAAATTACTCTACAAGTTCATCATAATTATTCTACTAGTTCATCATTAATACACTACTACAAGATATTATTCAAAATTGATCTACAAAGTGCATTGGTCCGTGTCGAGCATGATAGAATTTTATTAATATTTTAAGTCCGTTTCGCATTAGTCAAGTTTTAAATTTATAAAACACGATATTATACTAACACTAAACACATACCCGTCGCGAGCGTAGTATAGTGTTGGTAAGATACCGAGGTCGTCCAAGTACACAAGAGCTTTTAATACCAGTTTTGCATCAACGTCTAATCGATCCAAATTTTTTGATAAAAGTTTTTAAGCATAAAGTAAACATAAAAAATGAAAGGATAAATAAAAGTAAAATACAAATAGACAAGATAGAATCACTTGGTTTCAACTCATCTTTTATGTACCCTTTGATAATTTTTGCACTTTCGGATTTTTTAAGAGATTATCTCAGTTATAGTAGTAGGCCCCTCTTTTGAAGGTGACGTTACCCTCGACCTAGGGCGTCAGCAGGGATACAATCCCAAAAGATCGATCGGAATATTGGAAGATAATTAAGTAAGTTATTAATGTCACACCCCGACCCGCAGCGGAATAAAAGACGGGGCATGATTGGATTATCACCAAAGCTCATGATATTTACTAAGAAGTTTCATATTTATTAAATTCAAATTACAATTTAAATATCCAACAAAAATTCATACAAATACATAAAAAAATCTAAATGTTTGTTCCAACGCAATACTTGTTTGTTCTTCTATGCATCCTAAGTGTTTCTTTCCTCAACTTGATCACCTGTATCATTTGTAAAACAGAGGAGATTTTGTGTCAACAAAAGTTGGCGAGTGAACCTTGATAAAACATTTTAAATAATTGCTTCTTTTGTTTATTAAAGACAATTGTGCATAAATCACATGTGAGCAAATATATATATATATGTAACCAATCACAAACCACAATGAATGAATATATGACATGAATGATGATGTATTTGAGATCAAGGCTCAATCAAACGGAGCCGATCTAATGAGGCACCTGATGCTCAACCCGTATCCCACGAGGAACTGATGGGCCTAATGAAATGAGTGCACTGAAATGATAAATTAAATCCACATATAAACCACACAACAAGCAATTCACATTTGGTCACGAAATGATATAAGCACAAGTGTTTAAATTAAATAAAGGAATGATACGACACATGATACATCCCAAAACGTGATTAAAACGGGGAATTTGTACAGATTCACTCACAGTGGGTGCGTAGTCTTGATTGATGATGAGTGCGCACGAGTTGAGAATTTGACCATCGAAAGAATACTAACCTAAAATAACAACGCGGTAACTTGATAAATAAATAAACTAACTTTTTGATTAAAAACCTTTGTTTAGATTTTTAAGTTTATTTTTGTGATTTTTATTAATATTTTAAACCTTTGTTATTTAGGTATTTTAAATAAACTTTTCTTTTAATCTAACTATGAAGTAATAAATAGATAAGTAACTAATAAATAATAAAAAAATAAAAAATAAAAAAAAATAAACTGTCAGTCTGACAATGACTGTCAGGCCGGCCGAGCAGTGGACTCGTATGCTGTAACACCCCAACCGATGGCGGAAACATCGGGATGAGACGAAAACGAGATTGCTCATTGCTCACAACATTATTAAGTGACAATAATTAATTAAACCATATTTCATTTCATAAGAATTGTCAAATACATCAATGTAACAAAACAAAGAACAATACAACATTTGCAAAGTCATAACAAAATTGATACATCGGCATTAAACCTAACGTCTAATTTGTGTGTATCTAGTCCTTGCTATATTGTTTTCATAGCATCATCTCCTTCAACCTGTAACATGTTTTAACATAATGTCAATGCGAAAGCAAAGGCGAGTACACAAGTTTAGGCATAGCATACGTATACGAATAAGTTTAAACAATCCTCATGGCAACCAAATCTATACAAGAGCAATATCAAGGCATGCAATACTATTAATCAAACCCTTAATGCAATCACGATGTTTTAACATGACCTCACGAATAACACGATGGAGGTGGATGCGTGAATTCCTATAGTGCTAAGCATGTCAAACGAAGGCTAAAAATAGTTAATGACTAAAGCATAGCATAACGTATATCCAAGACAAGCATCAAGTATAAGATTCAAGTTTTCATGTATATGGGATCGTTTGTGTGTTTCATAAAGTTTAAGTGTTCGTGATTTTGTATATGGAAACATGTTACACCCGAAAAGTGTTATAAACAAAAGTGGGTCGAGTGTACTCACGGTTTTGCTAAGTCTTTTCTACACTTGACAACCCGTGAAGACGTTGGTTCGAGGATGACGCCGAATTATCCTACAAGAGGAAACGAGGCGTATGAGTATAGAGTTTCAACGGGAGATTAGGAGTATTCGAGCATGATAAAAAAATATGTTTGATAAAGTATTATGATACGAAAGTATTTACTAAGATGTAACACTCGTTCTTGACACTATAGTAACTCTTACGAGTTTGGGTGTGATTTCATAAGTTCGGGGCCTATTAGAATCGTGACAAGGAATTACATACTTTTGTGTTAAACTTAATAACTTGATAGGTGATTATAAGTTCATTATCAAGGTTTCGGTTTTAGAATTATAATATAGTTATATATATCATTATAATCATGTAGGATGTGGAAGGATGAACCATCCACTTTGTAACCTCTAGTGTCATGTATGTCAAGTATGAGGTGGGAGTTTAAACCATCCACTTTGAACCTCGGATTATGTTCACCACTACACAAGTTACCATTGGTAACAAGGAGGGTACAAGAACTATATACTATACAAGAATGTAAAGACAAGAATGATAAGGTGTCATCTAGATACCAAGTAGCCAAGTATTCAACAACCCGACGAGCACACGAGGACAATCGTCAACGGCTTTGTGGGGTTGTGACACTTTAAGTCTAGCAAACTATCTTGGGATCTTGGTGAAAAATCATCAAGTGATGTGTGGTCTCAAGTTAGGATAGCCCAAGCTTCCTTGGTGGACACACATGAACAAGTTTAAGAACCTTCATCACTTGTGAGCTCAATGCTCTTCAAAAACAGAAAGTTTAGGGTGTTAAAACAGCCCTTAGTTCATGTTAACAAGCTTGGTTAGGCTTTACTAATCATAAGCTTGATTGTAAGCACAAGAACACAAGTTTGTTGAAGTTAAAACACAAGTTTGATAAAAGTTTAGACAAAACAGAAAGTTTGTGGACATTTTGGGGCATTTCCAGGTCTGGATTCTCCATGGAGAAACCTAGGAATTCAACCCAAAGTTTATCCAAGCAAGTAGGAAAAAGAATGGAGTGATTTCATTAAGAAATGAGTGAGTTACACTCACTTTAGTAAGAGGTATACAATCTGCTCGAAAATCTGATGTTGCAAGGATCTTGAGGTGATTTGAGAGTGATTTAAGAGAGATTAAAGTGTAAAAATGCTTGGATTAGAGGTGGGTTTTATAGGGGAAGGACTAGGGTTAGTTAGGTGGGGTTTAAGTGAGTATTAAAGGCCTCAAAAACACAAAAAAATTAAAAAAAAACCCGCCCAAAAGGGCTGCTGTCCGCGCTTGTTGCCTTTCAGCTCGACCGGGAACAAAGCATATAAGGCTTTTGTTCCCGGGTTATTTCAGATTGATGGCGAGTGGCGGAGTGGTTAAGGCGCTTGCATGTTGAACCGGAGGTCCCGGGTTCGAGTCCCGCGGATCCGGTTTTGTTTGATTATTATTATTTTCTTTTTATTTTTAATCAAAACTCAATAATTCAGTTTCACAATTGGCAGGAAAGGCCCCTGAAGTTCAAGAATCCAATAATTACACTTTAAACCTTGGACTTTATTAAAGAAGATATATATTAACATTTAAATTCAAAATGTTATATATATATATATATATATATATATATATATATATATATATAAATTAGCATTTTAATTTTTTGTAAAAAGAAATTAATTAATTTTGTTAACTAATTTAATTAATTAATTTAATTAATTAATTAATTAATTAATTTAATTAACTTAATAAATGAATAGGTAATTATATTTTCGTAACGAATTTAGTTTAACGATTACAAGTTTCACGTTTAAGTCTCGATTACGCATACATACCATGTTTGCAAGTTACGTTTACGATTGAGAGTACCACGAATATGTTTACATGTTTAAAGTATGAACAAGTTAAGTGTAACAGGATTATGATTAACATAATATGGGTAAAATACGAGTTTCTCATTACAATCCAAGTCTCGGTTTACAACATTTACAACGAAAGACGAATACAAGATACAACGCTTACTAAAAATAGAAGTACGATACAAGGTTTCCAAATATAGAAAGTATAGAAACGCGGAGCGTTACAGTCTCCCCTCCTTTAGGAAATTTCGTCCCGAAATTTAGGAAGATTTAACGAAGAGATATGGATACTTAGTCTTCATATCGCTTTCAAGTTCCCAAGTGAATTCGGCACCACGTTTACCTTCCCATCGAACCTTGACAATAGGAATACGACTGCGCCTCAGTTGCTTGGTCCCTCGGTCCATGATTTCGACCGGTTTCTCCACAAAGTGCAAAGTATCGTTGATCTGAAGATCTTCGAGTGGAACTTGAAGTCCTTCTTCGGCTAGACACTTCTTCAAATTCGAAACATGAAACACAGGATGAACATTGCTGAGCGTTTGAGGTAGATCCAGTCGATACGCTACCTTGCCTATCCTTTCGAGAATCTTGAAAGGACCCACATAGCAAGGAGCGAGTTTGCCTTTCTTACCAAAACGAACAACACCTTTCCAAGGTGCAACCTTGAGAAGTACGTGGTCACCTATGTTGAATTCCAAAGGTTTGCGTCTTCTATCAGCATAGCTCTTTTGTCGGCTTCGAGCTTTGAGCAAGTTGTCACGAATCTGTAGGATCTTGTCCGTCGTCTCTTGTATAAGTTCGGGACCGGTGAGTTGTACGTCTCCGATCTCGTGCCAACAAATAGGCGAACGGCATTTGCGACCATACAGTGCTTCAAATGGAGCCATTTGAATACTTGCGTGATAGCTGTTATTGTATGAGAATTCTACCAAGGGTAAGTGCGAATCCCAGTTGCCGCCAAAATCGATTACGCATGATCGAAGCATATCCTCTAGAGTTTGAATAGTACGCTCGGTCTGACCGTCAGATTGAGGATGAAAAGCGGTGCTAAGATTCAAATGAGTGCCAAGGGCGGATTGGAAAGTTTGCCAAAGGCGAGAAGTGAAACGAGCATCACGATCAGAAATAATATCAAGAGGAGTACCGTGACGACTAATGATTTCACTCGTGTAGATACGAGCCAATTTCTCGACTTTGTAATCTTCACGAATGGCGAGGAAGTGTGCGGATTTGGTCAAACGATCGATGATAACCCAAATGCTGTCGTGACCAGACGAGGTACGAGGCAATTTCGTGATGAAATCCATGGCTATGCTCTCCCATTTCCAGACCGGAATTTCTGGTTGTTCGAGCAAACCGGAGAGACGTTGATGTTCTGCCTTGACTTTGGAACACGTAAGGCATTTGGAGACGTAGAGAGCGATATCACGTTTCATTCCAGGCCACCAATAGGATGTGCGCAAGTCATGGTACATCTTATCAGCTCCAGGATGAACGGAGTATCGGGATTTGTGAGCTTCGTCCATCAAGGTAGTCCGAAGATTGAGACGATCGGGAATCCAAATGCGACTATGGTAGTAAAGAATACCATCAGGCTTAGCTTCGAGTGGGTTTTCGATTCCACAATTCAACTCGTTATCGAGGTTACCCTCGTTAATGACGGCAAATTGTGCTTGTCGAATCAACTCATTGAGTTTTCCCACGATTTGGTAGCAACGAGCACTCTTGACATGAGTCTTACGACTAAGTGCATCGGCCACGACATTCGCCTTACCAGGGTGGTAGCGGATATCGCAGTCGTAGTCGTTTAACAATTCTACCCAACGACGTTGACGCATGTTGAGTTCCTTTTGATCAAAGATGTGTTGGAGGCTCTTGTGGTCGGTAAAGACCGTACACTTTGTACCATAAAGGTAGTGTCGCCAAATCTTTAACGCAAAAACAACTGCACCAAGTTCAAGGTCGTGAGTAGTATAGTTTTTCTCATGAATTTTGAGTTGTCTCGACGCGTAAGCGATTACTTTGTCCCGTTGCATGAGAACGCAACCAAGACCCTGGTTAGAGGCATCGCAATACACGACGAAATCGTCGTTCCCATCAGGGAGAGTGAGAATAATAGCATTACAAAGCATGTCCTTGAGCGTTTGGAAAGATTCTTCTTGTTCGGGACCCCAAACAAAAGGTTTATCTTTTTGAGTCAACGAAGTCAAAGGAACGGCAATCTTCGAGAAGTTCGAGATGAAACGGCGATAATACCCAGCTAGGCCAAGAAACGAACGAATTTCAGAGGGCGACTTAGGTGCAATCCAATTCTTCACAGCTTCTATCTTTGCAGGGTCAACATGAATACCAAGTTCATTGATGGTGTGACCTAAGAATTGAACCTCTTTTAGCCAAAATTCACACTTGGAGAATTTGGCATACAGATGTTCGGTTTGCAAAAGCTGAAGAATAAGACGCAAATGTCGTCCATGTTCTTCTTTCGTCTTAGAGTAGATTAGGATATCGTCGATGAATACAATGACGAAATGATCGAGAAAAGGCTTACACACACGGTTCATGAGATCCATAAACACTGCAGGAGCGTTGGTCAAAGCAAAAGGCATGACCACGAACTCGTAGTGTCCATAACGTGTGCGAAATGCGGTTTTGGGTACATCTTCCTCGAAAACCCGAAGTTGATGATAGCCAGAACGGAGATCAACCTTTGAAAAGCACTTCGCGCCTTGCAATTGATCGAAGAGATCGTCAATACGAGGAAGTGGGTATCGGTTTTTGACTGTAAGTTTATTGAGCTCACGATAATCAATGCACATCCGAAAAGACCCATCTTTCTTCTTGACGAACAACACGGGAGCGCCCCAAGGGGAAGTACTAGGGCGTATAAAGCCTTTATCAAGAAGCTCTTGAAGTTGGCTTGATAACTCTTGCATCTCCGAGGGTGCTAAATGATAGGGAGCCTTCGCAACAGGAGTTGAGCCAGGAATGAGGTCAATACGAAAATCGACAGCTCGAGGAGGCGGAGGACCAGGGATCCTCGGGGAAAACAGACGGGAACTCACAAACGACAGGAACATCACTTATGCTAGGACCTTTGTCTTTCTTTTCCACAACGTGGGCGAGAAAGGCAAAGTACTCCTTACGCAAGTACTTGTTCGCTTTGATGCACGACATAATCTTGAGACCCTTAGAAGGTTTCTCACAATAGACGTGTAAAGAGTCACCTTGAGGTAGGGGAAGACGAATGAATTTCTCAGAACAAACGACTTCAGCACGAACTCGTTTAAGCCAGTCCATGCCTACTATGACGTCAAAGCTACCCATTTGCATAGGTATGAGGTCGATGGAAAACTTATGATCGTTTAAGATTAGGGAGCAACCAGAAAGAACAGAGTCAACGGAGATGGTCTTACCATTAGCGACTTCGACAGCAAAAAAATTAGGCATTTTAGTTCGTTCGCACTTAAGCAAGGGTTCAAATTCAACGGATACAAAACTTCTATCCGCGCCAGTATCAAACAGACAAGTAGCATAGATATAGTTCACAAGGAACGTACCAGTGATGACGTCATTCGAACTTTGGGCTTGAGCTGAGGTGAGAACAAAAGCTCGTCCTTTCGCAGGTTCGGTTTGTTGTTGCTGTTGGTTGTTGGTGCGTTTCGGGCAAACGTTGGCGAAATGGTTAGGATCGCCACAATTGTAGCAGGTTCGACCAGGTGTAGCTTGGGTTTGGCGGTTTGGGTTAGGATTGGGTAAAAGGGCTTGGGTTTGCTGGTTCTGGGGTAGGCGACAGTAGTTGGAGATTGTCCCAACCTATTACAGTTGGCACATTTTCGGCATGAGGTGCCAACAGGGTGATGGTAGTTTCAAGTGGTACACTTGGGGTGAGAGCCAATGTAACCTTGTCCAGGTTGGTGGGTGTTTTGGGTAGGCGGAGTGACGACAGCATTGTTTTGAGAAGAAGCCTTCTGCTTCTTGTTCTTGTTGTGGGGCTTCTTGGCTTGAGGGGTAGGTGATTCGGTGGTGTGGGTTATGGCTTGGTGCGCATGCTTCGTAGGGACCTTGTCGTAGGCCCCCTGAAGGATGCAGTTATGGTTGAGTTGGAGAGTTATGGCATAGGCTTCCTCGAGGGTTTTCGGGTTGGCTGCGGCTACATGGTTCATGATCACCGGTGAGAGGCAACGGATGAGCTTGGCGATTGACTTGGGAACAGTATCGACTTGCCCTGGGCAAATGATACTTAACTGTTTAAAGCGCGTAATCAATCCTTCAGCGTCGCTCCCCTGTTGTGTGAGATTCCAGAACTCGTTTTCAAGTTTCTGGGTCTCATGGGGAGGACAGAATTGCTCCTTCATGAGCTCCTTAAGCTCTTCCCAAGTCATCGCATGGGCTGCTTCGTTTCCACGCGTGTTTCGTTCTGTGGTCCACCACTCGAGGGCTCTCTTGCGGAAGACCCCGGTGGCATTAAGGGTTTGGAGTTCCTCAGGGCAGCCGCCCTGAAGGAAGATAAGCTCCATTGAATCAAACCAATTGATCATGGCGGTAACACCGTCCTTGCCAGTGAATTCCACTGGTTTACAAGCCATGAAATGCTTGAATTGGTAAGATGGTTTGGGGGTATCAGGTTTGGAATCAGCGGATGATTTAGGTGTGGCTTTGGCGTGTATGGTGTGGATTTGGCTAACAATGTCGGGTATGATCTTAGCCAATTGCCCAGCCATTTGCTCCGAAACGAGCCCAATCAGTTCTTGCTTCGATATCGAGTCCTCGTTGTTGGATTCCTTCTGGGAATCCGTCTTCTTGGACTTCTTGAGGCGGTTCAACGAGTTACGGAAAGGAGGCATCTAGAGGTTGTAAACAAGACAAAAGCATGAGACTTGATTGTAATAAATAAAATAGGTTTTGTATGCATGAGTATGAATAAAGTTCACATAAGTTTCACATAAGAAGCATGTGTTCATCAAGTATGGTTCACATAGTTTGCATGAGTTCAACAAGTATAACATGTATACTCACGTATGAATACAAATAAAGAGTATAAATTTAGTTTGTTCACGAGGATTAGTATTGTTTTTTATTGCGATAAACGTGCGAGTGTGTAACGGTTTGAAATGAACGAGGTAACAAGTAAAACACATAAAATTTGAGTCACACAAGAAGAATAGGCTCGTAAAACATGGGAATGATTCGGGTAGAGAATCGTCAACAATTCCAAAGTGAATCGAAGATCTTTTCGAATTACAGAAACGTGCTTTGGCCTATAGGTAAAATGCTCTCATCGAGAAGCGACTAACGACATTTTACCCTTCTAGTTACTACACGTCTCTAACCGATCGGAAAATCGAGACTTTGGCGAGATCAAAATCAAGGAATGGGACTTAATCGACAAGGTGCGGGTTTCACCCCTAACTTGACGATTTTGTACCCTAAGTGTGGTTGGTACTTACCAAACGAAGAGCAAATTCCGATTCGTTGGTAAGGGTCCACTAGAGTTTTGAGTTGGAAATTTTCCATCAAGGTTTGGATTTCACTCCTAACTCGATGACATAATTGCGAGCAAAAAGAATAAGTATAGCGGATTGAGAGTCGTTCACCAAATTGCGGTTTTCACACCTATTTTAGTGAAGTCGTCTCGTTTATATTACGAGTGTCTTCAAGCGTCCAAACGTGTATTGTGTAAAAGTGTCTTAGGAAGACACCATTTATATGTATTAAGACCAAAAGGAAAGAGAGAAGCAAAGTAGGAAGCATAAAGTTTTAAGCATAATCAAGAATGGTCACAACGGGTACTTAGAACTATAGACTAGGTCGAACATGGCAATTCTACCTAATTCCCTATAGTTATGGCTCTGATACCAATCTGTGATATCCCGGGTTTTTCGGATAACTTACACGTGACACTTGTCGAATAAAGTATATGCTATGTGTATGAACGTGTACGAATTAAATGAATACGTGATAAGTGTTTGTGTGATTGTTTAGTTATAAAGTAATTATTGTAGATATGTACACGAACCGAACCGCGACACGAACCAAAGTGATTCATTGTGACTCTAGGAGTTAACAAGTTTTAAACCTTAACTCAAGTATTCGGCCGAGAACGAGAATTAAACACGAACCGAGAACAACCCAAACCGAAACCCATAGCATGCCAAACCTAGAACCATTCGGCCAAAACCCCAAAACAAACCAACCCAAGTCCCTCGGCCACGAATGCTTATCTAAAACCGCAACCCTCATCTCCCTCCTTGCCTATATATATCAACTATGCATGCTCCATTCAGAATTCACAAAACCCTAGACAAAACTGCCGTCGGCAGCCCCCTTTCCTCCTCCTAACCGATCGAGATCAGCTCTTTGTTCATCTTTTCAGTCGCAAACAAACAGCCCTACACTTCCTCTCGGTCGTAGCAGCAGCAGTCATCGCCATCATCATCATCTCCTGGTCGCATGCAGCCGATTGTTCACCTTTAGTCGATCAACAAAACAGCCCACTCTCGGTCGCGACTTTCCTGGAACAGCAGGATACTCTTTGTCCAAACCTCGGCTTGTTTACCTAGTTATCAAAGGTTAGAATCCAACATATGTTACAAGATAGTATTCGGTTATATGTGTGTTGATTTTGTTGTTTGTTTCGGATTGATTTATTGAATGCAACGATTGTGTGTTTTCGGAGTATACATGTGTTAATCGGCTGATGTATCATAGTTACAAGTATGGTTGTTTCCGGAACATATAAGATTGCCAAGTATGATTGAACGAGAAGTTAGGCTAGCCGGTTTGTTAATGATGTTTACATTAGATGATTTTATGGTTGCGGATTGTTTAAACTGGATTGAATGTTATTTGAAAGCTGAATGTATAGGCTGTGATTTGTGTATAAAAACTAAAGTTATTGAGAAGGGTTTGCATGGATAAGTTGTTAGTAGTAAACTATGATAAAAAATCAGTTCTTGCTCGCTTAGGTCGATCAATAGGAACGGTGTATGAAAGTTGTAGTAACAATAATGCTGAAACAGGATGCTGAGTCATAGTTACAGCCGACTTCATCTGGCTGTAACTTGGTCGTTAGTTGTCGAAAAACGGATTTTATGATGTCTAGAACGTAGAGATTTGAATAAGGAATCTAATGGCGCTGGATTCATAATTTTCTGAAGTCGTTTGATATTTTTAAAGGGCTAAACAAGTTCAGTAGCTAAAGCTGTGAAAATTCTGGAATTTTGTTGGTTGTTTATCAAGCTAGATTTTAAAATCAATAGAGAGTTGAGTCATGATTTTTGTACAGCAACTAGGTATAGAAATTTCCGGGCAACTCCGACTGGAATTTTGTTAATCGGACGATCAGTGATTTTTAAATAAAATCTTGCAGTCAGAAAGCGGTAAATCTGACTGCAGCTTAACGAATTAATATTTATGGTTAATTGGTAAAGATTTAGGACTTGGAAAAATTATATAAATTTCTATGGTATAAATGTCACCTACTGTAAAAATATGGGAATTTTTGGAATGCTAGAACTATTTTATAAAAATCCTAGAAAACAGCTGAATAATTGAGTGTTAAGCAGAAAGCTGATAACTTGTGATTTTATGCATTAAAGTGTTGCATGGATTTGGAATATGTTCATGATAAGTTGTTTGATTACTATGATCATATGAGAATACTTGCATGCATGTTTGAGTGTTAGATATGTGGTTTGTGTGTATCACTTTGTGAGTAAATTGCGTGTGGAATTTGTATGGGTGTGATTACACATTGACGTGGAAATTAATTGGTTTGTTAGGACGCAACTAGCGGTCCCATCTCTTATAACATCTTTGCTACACTAACCGAGCAAATAAAGGTGAGTTCACGGCCCCTAACTTTATCCGGTTTTTAAACAACAGGGGGAGAAACATGTATACACTCTCAAACTCAATCTCTTTACGTTATACGAATTTAACGTCACATAACTATACGGTAACTAAGTTAATGTTAATGTAATGTTATGGGCACTAAGCAGCTTTATCACTTAAGTCCTCGACAATCTCCTCGGATCGTTAGTATTTGGGTTAAATAGGGGGGGAAAATGAGTAGTACTACTGGGTCTGACGAGCCCCATCCGAGCTAGTCGCGCTAGCCGACCGGGTATGGTCAACGGGTGTATAATTGGCCTAACATCGCCATGGTCATGTGATAGGCCTGGCAAAACGGAGGCACAACTGTCAGCTTCGATCGCGAACACTTAGTGACATGACTTTAGGCTAGCTACCTATATATATATTAACATTGAACTTAATTACGAATCAACTTAATATTCCGGGTTTGGAATATTGGAAACATCAACTTATTATCCCGGGTTGGGGATAATGGAAACAACAACTTAATATTCCGGGAAGGGAATATTGGAAACAACAACTTAATATTCCGGGATGGGAATATTGGAAGCAACAACTTAATATTCCGGGATGGGAATATTGGAAGCGACAACTTATTATTCCGGGATTGGAATAATGAAACTGATACGTTATCCCGGGTCGGGGATAACGGGGTAAACAAACTAAACCGAACAAACGAATTTATGAAAACCTGTGAACTCACTCATCTTTAATGTTGACACTTGTTTCTTTACATGTTTCTCAGGACGCTAGGAGCTCTAGGTGCACGCACATGCATTGAACAAGACATCTTTATCGAGTCTTAATTATTAATATTGTTTTGGGAATTTTCATTTGTTTTGGCGTTTGTGTTGGCGCCCGCATCACTACTTATTTATGCTTCCGCTCAGACTTTAAAAACTGATACTCATGCTAAATATTGGTAATATAAAATTAACAACAAATGATTTTGGAAAACGTATAATCAAATCATATAGAGTCGTTCGACGTACTAGTGTTTCAGATTCTGGTTTGTTCACACGCCTCGCGGTAAAACTCCGCAAGTGGAAATTGAGGGTGTGACAGATTGGTATCAGAGCCACTAGCTATAGAGAACCAGGTTTGCATTAGAAGTAGACCTAAACTATAGCTGATATCACGACACTAGACTTAGTTTGGCACCGAATTATTATATCTTGTTATGCAATATATCGCAATTGTGTTTGGTAGATTATGCCTTCATAATAAGAAATGAAAACAACTCATAACTAACTACACGACCAAACAGGCAATGTCATCATCGTCCGACAGACTTACGCCACCAAGGGCACCAGGAAAGGCACCAATGGTGGAACCCATACCACCTTATGGCGTGGAGACACGCTCAGCAGCGAGGAAAAGGCTCGCTCTGGGGGAGGAGTCGTCGTTACGCCCAACTATTGCTGTACCGGTTGAACCAGTTAATCCTGTAGAAATAGGAATTGACATGCTTAGAATCCTGGTGCATACACAACAAAAACAGCTAGAAAGAATGCAGGAAACCATCTTAGCACAAGGATGGATGATCCGACACCTTACAGGAAAGACCGACTCGCTCGAGGAAGAGCATCGTACGAGCAAGGTAGCTCGTAACACCATAGCCAGAGATCTGCGTGCTGAGCAGATAAGAGCCGACTGGCTGGAGGACAGAGTCCTGGAAAACAGTTGGAACATTCAGGAACTGCAAAATCAAGCACTTGAACCAGCACCTGCCCCTCCAGTGCCGGTAGAGGAGGATCCAGAAGAGAATCCAGAGGAGGATCCGGAGGAGGACCCAGCTGAGGAAGCTGGAAATGCCGCACAGGATGACGGCAACGACAGTGACTTGGGGAATGGAGTCGTAGACGACTGACACGTCTCGTTTATATTATTTGTTTTCCTTCAGTTTATTATTTTCCCACTTGTATTTAAACCTGAGACTTTATAGTGAATTCGTATGTTTAATTGCACTTTTGTAAGACGTTGAAATTTCAGTTAATCAAGTATTTCTTTTGACTATTTAACATATTGAGTTGACGTAACTTAATAATTATTAAAATACGAAGTAGGATAACTATATTGGATATATAGACTTATCAGGGTGTGTTTGTGTTGTGTTTCGAAGATCTAAATGGCGACTGGAAGACGTGGAAACCTTAACTTGACGCCCGAAGAGCTAGCTGCCATGATTCAGGAGCATGTGAACGCAGCTTTAGCGGGTGTTCAGAACCAGCCGGCAGGTAACCATTATTAAATTTTCGCGTGAGAATCTAATAGTGAGGCTAGTAAAATTCCTTGCTGACTTCCTGTCCTAGGAGGGGGCTTTAACCCCTATAAGATGTTCCTTGACGCAAAGCCTAGCAAATTCTCGGGGGCGGAAGGACCCATTGGACTGGTCCGCTGGATCGAAAAATCGGAATCTGTTTTTGAAATGTGCAACTGCCTCGAGGCCAACAAGGTCAAATATGCAGCCTCAACACTGGAAGATGGGGCACTGACATGGTGGAATGCCCAAGTTCAAACACGTGGGCTTAGAGCTGCGAATGCAATGGCATGGACTGAGTTCAAGGCCCTGATTAAAGAGGAATACTGTCCACGAGACAGAGTACAACAATTGGAGCAAGCTCTATGGAACCACAAGATGGTGGGATCGGAAATTGAAGCCTACACTGCAAAACATCATGACTTAGTATTCCTGTGCCCCGAATTGGCCAACACGGTGGAGAAAAGACTCGAGTTCTATCTCGGGGTCTGGTTCCGGAAATTCAGGGTATGGTGATGTCTAGTAACCCTGTAACTGAACATCAAGCAATCCGATTAGCTCACAAACTCACCGATAAGGCGGTGGAACAGAAGAAACTGCCAGCACGGGGTACCACTGAAGTTGCCCCAGATAACAAAAGAAAATTTGAAGACTCCACTGTTCGACAGTCTTCGTCATCACATCCGCAGCAAGGGAACCAGAAACGGTTCAATCATTACCACAGCCACCGGGGTCATCAAAATCATCCAGCCTACAACAACAACAACAACTACAACAACAACAACAACCAGAATGCTGGCGGCTATGTAGGTCGAAAGCCGCAGTGCAACCGCTGCAATCTTCACCATAACGGCCCTTGTGCCGGAAATCGTTGCCAACGATGTGGCAAGATAGGTCATGCGGCAAAGGATTGTCGTGGGGAAATCATGTCCCGACAAAATCAGAATCAGCCTCAGGGCCAGCAGCAGGGTATAAACCGGGGATGCTATCAGTGTGGTAGCACTGCTCATTTCAGAAGTGACTGCCCACAGTTGCGCAACCACAACAACAATGGTGGAAACAACCACAACCACAACAACCACAACAATAATCACAACAACAACAATGGGAACGGTGGCACAGGAGGTGCCAAGGGTCGTGCATTTACCTTGGGCCGCGGAGAGGCCAGAAACGACACGAACGTGGTCACCGGTAAGTTTCCCCTTAATGAACATTTTGCTACTGTGCTTTTTGATACGGGTGCGGATAGGAGTTTTATATCTGAGTCTTTTAGGAAGAACCTAAATCTCACGCTTAAACCATTAGAGACCCCTTATGTGATAGAATTAGCCAATGGTAAATCGGTAGATGTGACCCAAATCGTAACCGGCTGTCAACTCAAACTCGCGGGCCACACTTTTACCATTGATCTGATGACAACTACCCTGGGTAGTTTTGACGTGGTAGTCGGAATGGACTGGCTATCCTACGTCCGGGCTGAAGTCCTCTGCTTTGAAAAATCTATCCGTATTCCACTCTCGAACGACGAAATCCTGACAGTACAAGGCGATAAGGCAAGCGCCGTCACCAACATCATCTCTTACATGCAAGCGCAGAAGTATCTTCGGAAAAAGAATTCCTTCGCTTTACTCGCACTAATTACCGAACAGCCTAAGGACGAGAAACGTATAGAAGACTTCCCTGTCGTCCGTGATTTTTCCGATGTATTCCCAGAAGAACTACCTGGTCTTCCACCACATCGACAATTGGAGTTTGAAATCGAATTGGCAAGCAATGCAACTCCTATCGCCAAGGCTCCATACCGCCTAGCTCCAGCCGAGCTGCAGGAGCTGTCAACCCAACTTCAAGAGCTGTTGGAAAAAGGATTTATCCGACCAAGCGTTTCGCCATGGGGAGCTCCAGTCCTGTTTGTCAAGAAGAAGGACGGGACCTTCCGCATGTGCATCGACTATAGGGAACTCAACAAGGTTACAGTCAAGAACCGATACCCATTACCTCGCATCGACGATCTATTCGACCAACTGCAAGGGTCAAGTTACTACTCTAAGATTGATTTACGGTCCGGTTATCATCAGCTACGCGTCAGGGAGGAGGATATCGCTAAGACAGCATTTCGCACTCGGTATGGCAATTACGAGTTTTTGGTCATGCCATTCGGTCTCACTAACGCACCTTCGGTGTTCATGGACCTCATGAACCGCGTGTGTAAACCATACCTCGACAAATTTGTCATTGTGTTCATCGATGACATACTCATCTACTCCAAAAGTGAAGAAGAACATGCGGAACATCTACGATTACTGCTAGGGCTACTTCAACAGGAAAAGTTATATGCCAAGCTTTCGAAGTGTGATTTCTGGATTCGGGAAGTTCAGTTCCTCGGGCACGTAGTGAATGAGAAGGGTATTCACGTAGACCCTGCTAAGATTGAAGCCATTAAAAACTGGGAAGCACCTAAGACACCGACGGAGATCCGCCAATTCTTAGGATTGGCTGGTTACTACAGACGCTTCATCGAGGGGTTTTCAAAGATTGCACAACCGCTCACTACCCTCACCCAGAAAGGCATCAAGTATGCTTGGAGTGAAAAACAAGAAGCAGCATTTCAATTGCTGAAGCAGAAACTTTGCAGTGCACCCATTCTGTCCTTGCCGGAAGGGACAGATGACTTCGTAGTGTATTGTGATGCTTCCATTCAGGGATTGGGATGCGTACTCATGCAACGCGATAAGGTCATCGCGTATGCGTCACGACAGCTGAAGGTTCACGAGAAAAACTACACGACGCATGACCTGGAATTGGGAGCAGTAGTGTTTGCACTTAAGATTTGGAGACACTACCTCTATGGAACGAAGTGCACAATCTTTACTGACCACAAAAGCCTCCAACACATCTTTGATCAGAAGGAGTTGAACATGCGACAGCGTCGCTGGGTCGAACTCTTGAACGATTATGAGTGTGCCATTCGGTATCACCCGGGTAAAGCTAACGTGGTAGCTGATGCCCTCAGTAGGAAGGAACACTTGAAACCTCGTCGCGTACGAGCTCTACAACTCACTATTCATTCGGGGCTACCCGATCAAATACGCGACGCCCAGTTAGAAGCAGTTAAGGGGGAAAACATCAAAGCCGAATCAGTGGGAAAAATGGAACGCGATTGGGAAGTAAAGCCCAATGGAGCCCGGTATTTCATGAATCGCATATGGGTACCTCTCTACGGAAACCTCAGAGAGCTAGTCATGGACGAAGCTCACAAATCTCGATACTCTGTCCATCCGCGTTCGGATAAGATGTATCAAGACCTTAAAGCTGCGTATTGGTGGCCCAACATGAAAGCCGATATAGCCACCTACGTGAGTAAATGTTTGACTTGTGCAAAAGTCAAGGTGGAGTATCAAAAGCCATCGGGGCTACTCCAACAACCTGAGATCCCAGTATGGAAGTGGGATCAGATCTCAATGGATTTCATCACTAAACTCCCGCGAACCTTGGGTGGTTGCGATACCATCTGGGTGATCGTGGATCGTTTAACTAAGTCCGCACACTTCCTAGCTATTAAAGTAACAGATAAGATGGAGAAGTTGACTCGCATCTACATTAAGGAAGTAGTTTCTCGGCACGGAGTGCCAACGTCCATCATCTCAGACAGAGATGCTCGCTTCACGTCAAACTTCTGGCGGTCACTCCAGAAAGCGTTGGGAACCCGCCTGGATATGAGCACAGCCTATCACCCTCAGACTGATGGTCAAAGTGAAAGGACCATACAGACCTTGGAAGACATGCTTAGGGCATGCGTGGTGGACTTCGGAAATAATTGGGAAATTCACCTGCCTCTAGTAGAATTCTCATATAACAACAGCTATCATACGAGTATTTCGGCAGCACCGTTTGAGGCATTATACGGTCGTAAATGTAGATCACCGGTCTGCTGGGCAGAAGTCGGTGACAGTCAACTCACAGGCCCTGAGTTAATACTTGAGGCTACTGAAAAGATTGTACAAATCAGAAACCGCATGGCGGCGGCACGAGATCGACAGAAAAGCTACGCTGATCAACGACGCAAACCGCTCGAATTTCAAGTAGGCGATCGCGTCCTACTAAAGGTGTCACCCTGGAAGGGTGTAATCCGCTTTGGAAAACGGGGCAAACTTAACCCACGGTATGTAGGCCCGTTTGTAATCTTGAAACGTATTGGACCCGTAGCATATCAATTAGACCTTCCTGCCGAACTCAGTGGAGTTCACAACGTATTTCACGTGTCAAATCTGAAGAAGTGTCTATCAGATGAAACTCTAGTTATTCCATTGGATGAGATCCAAGTGGATGAGCAACTGCACTTTGTAGAACAGCCTATCGAGATCATGGATCGTGAGATCAAGACTCGAAGGCACAGCAAGATTCCAATCGTTAAAGTTCGTTGGGATTCTAAGCGTGGACCGGAGTTCACGTGGGAAAGAGAGGACCAAACGAAAAGCAAATACCCACACCTCTTTGCAACTGAGCAGCAAACTAATGATACCAGTAACTAAATTTTCGGGACGAAAATTCTTTCAACAAGGGGATGATGTGACAACCTGGAAATTTCTCATACTTTCGTGTACTATTGTTGACTAAATTCTTGTGCATGGCA
Organism: Scalesia atractyloides; assembly: GCA_947069175.1. Lineage (NCBI taxonomy): Eukaryota > Viridiplantae > Streptophyta > Magnoliopsida > Asterales > Asteraceae > Scalesia > Scalesia atractyloides. The sequence goes on along the minus strand of CAMTDV010000004.1, from coordinate 49,800,238 downwards.
CTTGGAAATCTTTGTGTATGACACTTGGGAACTTCTTGTAACGTTGCGTACCATCATTAACGAACTAACTCTTTGTGCGTGGCACTCTAAACATGTACGTTACATGCTAAACCGCGTTTACTCAATTTTCAGGACGAAAATTCTTTCAACATGGGATTAATGTGATATCCCGGGTTTTTCGGATAACTTACACGTGACACTTGTCGAATAAAGTATATGCTATGTGTATGAACGTGTACGAATTAAATGAATACGTGATAAGTGTTTGTGTGATTGTTTAGTTATAAAGTAATTATTGTAGATATGTACACGAACCGAACCGCGACACGAACCAAAGTGATTCATTGTGACTCTAGGAGTTAACAAGTTTTAAACCTTAACTCAAGTATTCGGCCGAGAACGAGAATTAAACACGAACCGAGAACAACCCAAACCGAAACCCATAGCATGCCAAACCTAGAACCATTCGGCCAAAACCCCAAACCAAACCAACCCAAGTCCCTCGGCCACGAATGCTTATCTAAAACCGCAACCCTCATCTCCCTCCTTGCCTATATATATCAACTATGCATGCTCCATTCAGAATTCACAAAACCCTAGACAAAACTGCCGTCGGCAGCCCCCTTTCCTCCTCCTAACCGATCGAGATCAGCTCTTTTGTTCATCTTTTCAGTCGCAAACAAACAGCCCTACACTTCCTCTCGGTCGTAGCAGCAGCAGTCATCGCCATCATCATCATCTCCTGGTCGCATGCAGCCGATTGTTCACCTTTAGTCGATCAACAAAACAGCCCACTCTCGGTCGCGACTTTCCTGGAACAGCAGGATACTCTTTGTCCAAACCTCGGCTTGTTTACCTAGTTATCAAAGGTTAGAATCCAACATATGTTACAAGATAGTATTCGGTTATATGTGTGTTGATTTTGTTGTTTGTTTCGGATTGATTTATTGAATGCAACGATTGTGTGTTTTCGGAGTATACATGTGTTAATCGGCTGATGTATCATAGTTACAAGTATGGTTGTTTCCGGAACATATAAGATTGCCAAGTATGATTGAACGAGAAGTTAGGCTAGCCGGTTTGTTAATGATGTTTACATTAGATGATTTTATGGTTGCGGATTGTTTAAACTGGATTGAATGTTATTTGAAAGCTGAATGTATAGGCTGTGATTTGTGTATAAAAACTAAAGTTATTGAGAAGGGTTTGCATGGATAAGTTGTTAGTAGTAAACTATGATAAAAAATCAGTTCTTGCTCGCTTAGGTCGATCAATAGGAACGGTGTATGAAAGTTGTAGTAACAATAATGCTGAAACAGGATGCTGAGTCATAGTTACAGCCGACTTCATCTGGCTGTAACTTGGTCGTTAGTTGTCGAAAAAACGGATTTTATGATGTCTAGAACGTAGAGATTTGAATAAGGAATCTAATGGCGCTGGATTCATAATTTTCTGAAGTCGTTTGATATTTTTAAAGGGATAAACAAGTTCAGTAGCTAAAGCTGTGAAAATTCTGGAATTTTGTTGGTTGTTTATCAAGCTAGATTTTAAAATCAATAGAGAGTTGAGTCATGATTTTTGTACAGCAACTAGGTATAGAAATTTCAGGGCAACTCCGACTGGAATTTTGTTAATCGGACGATCAGTGATTTTTAAATAAAATCTTGCAGTCAGAAAGCGGTAAATCTGACTGCAGTTTAACGAATTAATATTTATGGTTAATTGGTAAAGATTTAGGACTTGGAAAAATTATATAAATTTCTATGGTATAAATGTCACCTACTGTAAAAATATGGGAATTTTTGGAATGCTAGAACTATTTTATAAAAATCCTAGAAAACAGCTGAATAATTGAGTGTTAAGCAGAAAGCTGATAACTTGTGATTTTATGCATTAAAGTGTTGCATGGATTTGGAATATGTTCATGATAAGTTGTTTGATTACTATGATCATATGAGAATACTTGCATGCATGTTTGAGTGTTAGATATGTGGTTTGTGTGTATCACTTTGTGAGTAAATTGCGTGTGGAATTTGTATGGGTGTGATTACACACTGACGTGGAAATTAATTGGTTTGTTAGGACGCAACTAGCGGTCCCATCTCTTATAACATCTTTGCTACACTAACCGAGCAAATAAAGGTGAGTTCACGGCCCCTAACTTTATCCGGTTTTTAAACAACAGGGGGAGAAACATGTATACACTCTCAAACTCAATCTCTTTACGTTATACGAATTTAACGTCACATAACTATACGGTAACTAAGTTAATGTTAATGTAATGTTATGGGCACTAAGCAGCTTTATCACTTAAGTCCTCGACAATCTCCTCGGATCGTTAGTATTTGGGTTAAATAGGGGGGAAATGAGTAGTACTACTGGGTCTGACGAGCCCCATCCGAGCTAGTCGCGCTAGCCGACCGGGTATGGTCAACGGGTGTATAATTGGCCTAACATCGCCATGGTCATGTGATAGGCCTGGCAAAACGGAGGCACAACTGTCAGCTTCGATCGCGAACACTTAGTGACATGACTTTAGGCTAGCTACCTATATATATATTAACATTGAACTTAATTACGAATCAACTTAATATTCCGGGTTTGGAATATTGGAAACATCAACTTATTATCCCGGGTTGGGGATAATGGAAACAACAACTTAATATTCCGGGAAGGGAATATTGGAAACAACAACTTAATATTCCGGGATGGGAATATTGGAAGCAACAAATTAATATTCCGGGATGGGAATATTGGAAGCGACAACTTATTATTCCGGGATTGGAATAATGAAACTGATACGTTATCCCGGGTCGGGGATAACGGGGTAAACAAACTAAACCGAACAAACGAATTTATGAAAACCTGTGAACTCACTCATCTTTAATGTTGACACTTGTTTCTTTACATGTTTCTCAGGACGCTAGGAGCTCTAGGTGCACGCACATGCATTGAACAAGACATCTTTATCGAGTCTTAATTATTAATATTGTTTTGGGAATTTTCATTTGTTTTGGCGTTTGTGTTGGCGCCCGCATCACTACTTATTTATGCTTCCGCTCAGACTTTAAAAACTGATACTCATGCTAAATATTGGTAATATAAAATTAACAACAAATGATTTTGGAAAACGTATAATCAAATCATATAGAGTCGTTCGACGTACTAGTGTTTCAGATTCTGGTTTGTTCACACGCCTCGCGGTAAAACTCCGCAAGTGGAAATTGAGGGTGTGACAGATTGGTATCAGAGCCACTAGCTATAGAGAACCAGGTTTGCATTAGAAGTAGACCTAAACTATAGCTGATATCACGACACTAGACTTAGTTTGGCACCGAATTATTATATCTTGTTATGCAATATATCGCAATTGTGTTTGGTAGATTATGCCTTCATAATAAGAAATGAAAACAACTCATAACTAACTACACGACCAAACAGGCAATGTCATCATCGTCCGACAGACTTACGCCACCAAGGGCACCAGGAAAGGCACCAATGGTGGAACCCATACCACCTTATGGCGTGGAGACACGCTCAGCAGCGAGGAAAAGGCTCGCTCTGGGGGAGGAGTCGTCGTTACGCCCAACTATTGCTGTACCGGTTGAACCAGTTAATCCTGTAGAAATAGGAATTGACATGCTTAGAATCCTGGTGCATACACAACAAAAACAGCTAGAAAGAATGCAGGAAACCATCTTAGCACAAGGATGGATGATCCGACACCTTACAGGAAAGACCGACTCGCTCGAGGAAGAGCATCGTACGAGCAAGATAGCTCGTAACACCATAGCCAGAGATCTGCGTGCTGAGCAGATAAGAGCCGACTGGCTGGAGGACAGAGTCCTGGAAAACAGTTGGAACATTCAGGAACTGCAAAATCAAGCACTTGAACCAGCACCTGCCCCTCCAGTGCCGGTAGAGGAGGATCCAGAAGAGAATCCAGAGGAGGATCCGGAGGAGGACCCAGCTGAGGAAGCTGGAAATGCCGCACAGGATGACGGCAACGACAGTGACTTGGGGAATGGAGTCGTAGACGACTGACACGTCTCGTTTATATTATTTGTTTTCCTTCAGTTTATTATTTTCCCACTTGTATTTAAACCTGAGACTTTATAGTGAATTCGTATGTTTAATTGCACTTTTGTAAGACGTTGAAATTTCAGTTAATCAAGTATTTCTTTTGACTATTTAACATATTGAGTTGACGTAACTTAATAATTATTAAAATACGAAGTAGGATAACTATATTGGATATATAGACTTATCAGGGTGTGTTTGTGTTGTGTTTCGAAGATCTAAATGGCGACTGGAAGACGTGGAAACCTTAACTTGACGCCCGAAGAGCTAGCTGCCATGATTCAGGAGCATGTGAACGCAGCTTTAGCGGGTGTTCAGAACCAGCCGGCAGGTAACCATTATTAAATTTTCGCGTGAGAATCTAATAGTGAGGCTAGTAAAATTCCTTGCTGACTTCCTGTCCTCTGTCAGCAGGAGGGGCTTTAACCCCTATAAGATGTTCCTTGACGCAAAGCCTAGCAAATTCTCGGGGCGGAAGGACCCATTGGACTGGTCTGCTGGATCGAAAAATCGGAATCTGTTTTTGAAATGTGCAACTGCCTCGAGGCCAACAAGGTCAAATATGCAGCCTCAACACTGGAAGATGGGGCACTGACATGGTGGAATGCCCAAGTTCAAACACGTGGGCTTAGAGCTGCGAATGCAATGGCATGGACTGAGTTTAAACCATCCACTTTGAACCTCGGATTATGTTCACCACTACACAAGTTACCATTGGTAACAAGGAGGGTACAAGAACTATATACTATACAAGAATGTAAAGACAAGAATGATAAGGTGTCATCTAGATACCAAGTAGCCAAGTATTCAACAACCCGACGAGCACACGAGGACAATCGTCAACGGCTTTGTGGGGTTGTGACACTTTAAGTCTAGCAAACTATCTTGGGATCTTGGTGAAAAATCATCAAGTGATGTGTGGTCTCAAGTTAGGATAGCCCAAGCTTCCTTGGTGGACACACATGAACAAGTTTAAGAACCTGCATCACTTGTGAGCTCAATGCTCTTCAAAAACAGAAAGTTTAGGGTGTTAAAACAGCCCTTAGTTCATGTTAACAAGCTTGGTTAGGCTTTACTAATCATAAGCTTGATTGTAAGCACAAGAACACAAGTTTGTTGAAGTTAAAACACAAGTTTGATAAAAGTTTAGACAAAACAGAAAGTTTGTGGACATTTTGGGGCATTTCCAGGTCTGGATTCTCCATGGAGAAACCTAGGAATTCAACCCAAAGTTTATCCAAGCAAGTAGGAAAAAGAATGGAGTGATTTCATTAAGAAATGAGTGAGTTACACTCACTTTAGTAAGAGGTATACAATCTGCTCGAAAATCTGATGTTGCAAGGATCTTGAGGTGATTTGAGAGTGATTTGAGAGAGATTAAAGTGTAAAAATGCTTGGATTAGAGGTGGGTTTTATAGGGGAAGGACTAGGGTTAGTTAGGTGGGGTTTAAGTGAGTATTAAAGGCCTCAAAAACACAAAAAAATTAAAAAAAAACCCGCCCAAAAGGGCTGCTGTCCGCGCTTGTTGCCTTTCAGCTCGACCGGGAACAAAGCATATAAGGCTTTTGTTCCCGGGTAATTTCAGATTGATGGCGAGTGGCGGAGTGGTTAAGGCGCTTGCATGTTGAACCGGAGGTCCCGGGTTCGAGTCCCGCGGATCCGGTTTTGTTTGATTATTATTATTTTCTTTTTATTTTTAATCAAAACTCAATAATTCAGTTTCACAATTGGCAGGAAAGGCCCCTGAAGTTCAAGAATCCAATAATTACACTTTAAACCTTGGACTTTATTAAAGAAGATATATATTAACATTTAAATTCAAAATGTTATATATATATATATATATATATATATATATATAAATTAGCATTTTAATTTTTTGTAAAAAGAAATTAATTAATTTTGTTAACTAATTTAATTAATTAATTTAATTAATTAATTAATTAATTAATTTAATTAACTTAATAAATGAATAGGTAATTATATTTTCGTAACGAATTTAGTTTAACGATTACAAGTTTCACGTTTAAGTCTCGATTACGCATACATACCATGTTTGCAAGTTACGTTTACGATTGAGAGTACCACGAATATGTTTACATGTTTAAAGTATGAACAAGTTAAGTGTAACAGGATTATGATTAACATAATATGGGTAAAATACGAGTTTCTCATTACAATCCAAGTCTCGGTTTACAACATTTACAACGAAAGACGAATACAAGATACAACGCTTACTAAAAATAGAAGTACGATACAAGGTTTCCAAATATAGAAAGTATAGAAACGCGGAGCGTTACAGTCTCCCCTCCTTTAGGAAATTTCGTCCCGAAATTTAGGAAGATTTAACGAAGAGATATGGATACTTAGTCTTCATATCGCTTTCAAGTTCCCAAGTGAATTCGGCACCACGTTTACCTTCCCATCGAACCTTGACAATAGGAATACGACTGCGCCTCAGTTGCTTGGTCCCTCGGTCCATGATTTCGACCGGTTTCTCCACAAAGTGCAAAGTATCGTTGATCTGAAGATCTTCGAGTGGAACTTGAAGTCCTTCTTCGGCTAGACACTTCTTCAAATTCGAAACATGAAACACAGGATGAACATTGCTGAGTGTTTGAGGTAGATCCAGTCGATACGCTACCTTGCCTATCCTTTCGAGAATCTTGAAAGGACCCACATAGCAAGGAGCGAGTTTGCCTTTCTTACCAAAACGAACAACACCTTTCCAAGGTGCAACCTTGAGAAGTACGTGGTCACCTATGTTGAATTCCAAAGGTTTGCGTCTTCTATCAGCATAGCTCTTTTGTCGGCTTCGAGCTTTGAGCAAGTTGTCACGAATCTGTAGGATCTTGTCCGTCGTCTCTTGTATAAGTTCGGGACCGGTGAGTTGTACGTCTCCGATCTCGTGCCAACAAATAGGCGAACGGCATTTGCGACCATACAGTGCTTCAAATGGAGCCATTTGAATACTTGCGTGATAGCTGTTATTGTATGAGAATTCTACCAAGGGTAAGTGCGAATCCCAGTTGCCGCCAAAATCGATTACGCATGATCGAAGCATATCCTCTAGAGTTTGAATAGTACGCTCGGTCTGACCGTCAGATTGAGGATGAAAAGCGGTGCTAAGATTCAAATGAGTGCCAAGGGCGGATTGGAAAGTTTGCCAAAGGCGAGAAGTGAAACGAGCATCACGATCAGAAATAATATCAAGAGGAGTACCGTGACGACTAATGATTTCACTCGTGTAGATACGAGCCAATTTCTCGACTTTGTAATCTTCACGAATGGCGAGAAAGTGTGCGGATTTGGTCAAACGATCGATGATAACCCAAATGCTGTCGTGACCATACGAGGTACGAGGCAATTTCGTGATGAAATCCATGGCTATGATCTCCCATTTCCAGACCGGAATTTCTGGTTGTTCGAGCAAACCGGAGGGACGTTGATGTTCTGCCTTGACTTTGGAACACGTAAGGCATTTGAAGACGTAGAGAGCGATATCACGTTTCATTACAGGCCACCAATAGGAGTGCGCAAGTCATGGTACATCTTATCAGCTCCAGGATGAACGGAGTATCGGGATTTGTGAGCTTCGTCCATCAAGGTAGTCTGAAGATTGAGACGATCGGGAATCCAAATGCGACTATGGTAGTAAAGAATACCATCAGGCTTAGCTTCGAGTGGGTTTTCGATTCCACAATTCAACTCGTTATCGAGGTTACCCTCGTTAATGACGGCAAATTGTGCTTGTCGAATCAACTCATTGAGTTTTCCCACGATTTGGTAGCAACGAGCACTCTTGACATGAGTCTTACGACTAAGTGCATCGGCCACGACATTCGCCTTACCAGGGTGGTAGCGGATATCGCTGTCGTAGTCGTTTAACAATTCTACCCAACGACGTTGACGCATGTTGAGTTCCTTTTGATCAAAGATGTGTTGGAGGCTCTTGTGGTCGGTAAAGACCGTACACTTTGTACCATAAAGGTAGTGTCGCCAAATCTTTAACGCAAAAACAACTGCACCAAGTTCAAGGTCGTGAGTAATATAGTTTTTCTCATGAATTTTGAGTTGTCTCGACGCGTAAGCGATTACTTTGTCCCGTTGCATGAGAACGCAACCAAGACCCTGGTTAGAGGCATCGCAATACACGACGAAATCATCGTTCCCATCAGGGAGGTGAGAATAGGAGCATTACAAAGCATGTCCTTGAGCGTTTGGAAAGATTCTTCTTGTTCGGGACCCCAAACAAAAGGTTTATCTTTTTTAGTCAACGAAGTCAAAGGAACGGCAATCTTCGAGAAGTTTGAGATGAAACAGCGATAATACCCAGCTAGGCCAAGAAACGAACGAATTTCAGAGGGCGACTTAGGTGCAATCCAATTCTTCACAGCTTCTATCTTTGCAGGGTCAACATGAATACCAAGTTCATTAACGGTGTAACCTAAGAATTAAACCTCTTTTAGCCAAAATTCACACTTGGAGAATTTGGCATACAGACGTTCGGTTTGCAAAAGCTGAAGAATAAGACGCAAATGTCGTCCATGTTCTTCTTTCGTCTTAGAGTAGATTAGGATATCGTCGATGAATACAATGACGAAATGATCGAGAAAAGGCTTACACACACGGTTCATGAGATCCATAAACACTGCAGGAGCGTTGGTCAAACCAAAAGGCATGACCACGAACTCGTAGTGTCCATAACGTGTGCGAAATGCGGTTTTGGGTACATCTTCCTCGAAAACCCGAAGTTGATGATAGCCAGAACGGAGATCAACCTTTGAAAAGCACTTCGCTCCTTACAATTGATCGAAGAGATCGTCAATACGAGGAAGTGGGTATCGGTTTTTGACTGTAAGTTTATTGAGCTCACGATAATCAATGCACATCCGAAAAGACCCATCTTTCTTCTTGACGAACAACACGGGAGCGCCCCAAGGGGAAGTACTAGGGCGTATAAAGCCTTTATCAAGAAGCTCTTGAAGTTGGCTTGATAGCTCTTGCATCTCCGAGGGTGCTAAAGGATAGGGAGCCTTCGCAACAGGAGTTGCGCCAGGAATGAGGTCAATACGAAAATCGACAGCTCGAGGAGGCGGAGGACCAGGGAGATCCTCGGGGAAAACAGACGGGAACTCACAAACGACAGGAACATCACTTATGCTAGGACCTTTGTCTTTCTTTTCCACAACGTGGGCGAGAAAGGCAAAGTACTCCTTACGCAAGTACTTGTTCGCTTTGATGCACGACATAAGCTTGAGACCCTTAGAAGGTTTCTCACCATAGACGTGTAAAGAGTCACCTTGAGGTAGGGGAAGACGAATGAATTTCTCAGAACAAACGACTTCAGCACGAACTCGTTTAAGCCAGTCCATGCCTACTATGACGTCAAAGCTACCCATTTGCATAGGTATGAGGTCGATGGAAAACTTATGATCGTTTAAGATTAGGGAGCAACCAGAAAGAACAGAGTCAACGGAGATGGTCTTACCATTAGCGACTTCGACAGCAAAAGGATTAGGCATTTTAGTTTGTTCGCACTTAAGCAAGGGTTCAAATTCAACGGATACAAAACTTCTATCCGCGCCAGTATCAAACAGACAAGTAGCATAGATATAGTTCACAAGGAACGTACCAGTGATGACGTCATTCAAACTTTGGGCTTGAGCTGAGGTGAGAACAAAAGCTCGTCCTTTCGCAGGTTCGGTTTGTTGTTGCTGTTGGTTGTTGGTGCGTTTCGGGCAAACGTTGGCGAAATGGTTAGGATCGCCACAATTGTAGCAGGTTCGACCAGGTGTAGCTTGGGTTTGGCGGTTTGGGTAAAAGGGCTTGGGTTTGCTGGTTCTGGGGTAGGCGACAGTAGTTGGAGAGGTGTCCCAACCTATTACAGTTGGCACATTTTCGGCATGAGGTGCCAACAGGGTGATGGTAGTTGCAAGTGGTACACTTGGGGTGAGAGCCAATGTAACCTTGTCCAGGTTGGTGGGTGTTTTGGGTAGGCGGAGTGACGACAGCATTGTTTTGAGAACGTCGCAATAAACCACAAAGTCATCGCAACCCTTAGGGAGTGTAAGGATAGGTGCGTCACAAAGCCTTTGCTTTAAAGTTTGGAAGGCCTCCTCTTGGTTAGGTCCCCAAATGAAGGGTTTTCCTTTGTGAGTCAAGGCCGTGAGCGGAACGGCGACACGGGAAAAATTGGCAATGAAGCGTCAGTAGTAACCAGCCAAGCCGAGAAATGACCTAACTTCGGTAGGGGTACGTGGCGCTTGCCATTCTTGTACTGCCTTGATTTTTGAAGGATCGACATGAATCCCTTTGTCATAGACGACATGTCCAAGGAATTGTACTTCTCCTAACCAGAATTCACATTTTGAGAACTTAGCGTAAAGCTTTTCAGTCCTTAAGAATGTAAGAATGAGTCGAAGGTGTCGCTCATGATCGGATTTTGACTTAGAGTAGATAAGAATGTCGTCGATGAAGACTATGACGAAACGGTCGAGGTAGGGTTTGCATACCCTATTCATTAAATCCATGAAGACAGCGGGGGCGTTGGTTAAACCGAAGGGCATAACCATGAACTCGTAATGACCATAGCGAGTTCGGAAGGCGGTTTTTGGGATATCTTCTTCGCGCACTCTAAGCTGATGATAACCAGAACGAAGGTCGATTTTGGAAAAACAGGTGGCGCCTTGAAGTTGGTCTAGAAGGTCATCAATACGAGGCAGTGGATAGCGATTCTTAACCCTCAACTTGTTGAGTTCTCTATAATCAATGCACATGCGAAATGTTCCATCTTTCTTCTTCACAAAAAGAACAGGCGCACCCCAAGGCGATGAGATAGGACGTATGAATCCTTTGTCAGTCAACTCTTGCAGTTGACTGGCCAACTCTTGCATCTCGGATGGGGCTAACCTATAAGGAGATTTTGCGACCAGTGTAGTGCCAGGCACAAGATCGATTCGAAATTCGATTTCTCTCACAGGAGGAAGTCCTGAAACGTCGTCGGGAAAAACTTGTGGGAATTCTTTCACAATTGGAATATCTTCGAGCTTCCTTTCCTTGCCTCCCTTCTTGACGACGTGAGCTAGAAATGCGATGTAGTTCTTGCGAAGATAACTTCGGGCTTGAAGGCAGGACATCAATTTGAGTCCTTTCGAAGGGGTTTCCCCAAAGATACGTAGTGTCTGACCGTCGGCGAGAGGAATACGAACGAATTTTTCGTGGCACACCACTTCAGCGTGATGCTGGCTGAGCCAGTCCATGCCGATGATAACATTGAAACTTCCCAATTTAATAGGAATGAGATCAATTGGGAAATCGTGATCATTTAGGGTGAGAGTACAATCGCGTATAATAGAATTTAATGAAGTGGGTTTTCCGTCTGCAACTTCCACCGTCAGAGATTCAACGAGATTATCACGAGGTTGGTCGAGGATAGATTCGAATTCTAAAGACACAAAGCTCTTATCCGCACCAGTATCGAATAATATGGATGCATAACTACCATTTATGAGAAACGTACTGTTGACAACATTGTTGTCAGCCCTGGCTTAGTTGGCGTTGATATTGAAAGCCCTTCCTCTAGCAGGTGGAGGAGCTTGGTTAGCTTGGTTTACCGGGTTTGCTTGAGCTTGGGCATGGATGATGTTCACCAGGCGTGGGCAAGTGTTCCTGAAGTGGTTTGGGTCCCCACAATTGAAACAGGCTCGCATGGTTTGCATCATGGGTAGTTAGGTTGGTAGTAAGGTTGGGCTGCGAGTTGTGCAGGCGGTAGAACTAAGGGTTGTTGGGCTTGGCCCACCATTTGATTTTGGGTTTGGGTTGGAGGTTGATTGCGGTTCAATCGTTGAAGGGTACAGCAGGTTTGGATGGTGTGACCCGCACGGCCACAACTTGTGCAATGTTGGCAGGGGTTTTCAGGAGGGTGATAGTATTGAAAACGGTTACACTTCGGGTGTGGGCCAGTGTATGGCATTTTGAATGGTGCGGCTGGAGGGGCAACTTGGGTGATTGGGGCAGCAGTGATGGGAGGGTTGGTTTGGGTGACAGCAAAGTTCTTTCCAGTTCGCTTCCTCTTACCAGCAAACTTCGAGGATGAACCTGGGTGGTTTGGAATTGGGGTCTCAATGGGTGCCTTCTTCTTCTCATCTTTGAATTTGCCGTTTCGAATACGATTTTCAGTTAGTTTCGTAGCTAACTCCATTGCGGCTTCAAGTGTTGCAGGCGAAGTGCTTAAAACCGAATCTTGGATTTTCGAGGGGGGCCTCGAATGTAGTGTTCGACTAGGCGGTATAATGGGGTGAACAGATTGGGGATCATCTGGTTCAACTCGAGAAATCTCTTATTGTATGAAGTGTGGTCTCCTTCCTTTTGTTTCAATGCGTGAAACTCGTCTTCTAGCTTTTTGATTTCGCTTCTTGGACAGAAGCGTCTCGTCATGATTTCCCTTAACTCTTCCCATGTTAAGGCCATGGCATCTTCAACACCTCGCTTACCCTTTTCCATGTTCCACCAGGTAAGGGCTACCCCAAACAATCTTCCAGTCGCGTAACGTACCTTACGGTCCTCGGGACAGTCGCAATTGAGAAAGGTGTTTTCCATCTCCTCAAACCAGTGAAGGAGAGCGGTGACACCTTCAGTCCCTTCATATTTTGGGGGATCGCAGGACTTGAAGTGTTTGTAGGTGCATTTGGGGGTTTTGGGAGGAGGGTTGGCGCCGCTTTGGTCTTCTTGGTTGGGAGAGTTGATGGGATTAGCGGTGAGAGCTTGCTGAACTTGTAGTACGATGTCAGGAAGCACTGCGGACATTTGTTTAGCAATTTGCGTGGCCAAGCGTTCGTTTGACTTCCCTGACTTTCTACCTCCACGTAATTGCCTAGCAGACATCTACAGGAATATGTATAGGGAGATTGTGAGTTCAAGAATTTCCTAGGTGTCATGTGTCGTAAAAAAAATGAAAACAAAATAACTGAAAATAATTTAACTACATCTATAGGATGTCTTGGGTTTGCTCATGTTTGGGCCTCCAAATGTCCCCCATACCATTGCCTGTGTAGTCATGTGGGCCCCCATGACTATTGGGCTTGAAAGGATTCACATTGGTGTCGGCGGGTTAACACTTGCACCACCCGAATGAAAATCGTAAAACATGATTGCGAGATGTATGGTCGGAGGGTGTCCAGGTGTAGACACAATGACAACTCAAAGTGGGGTTAGCTCACACGACGTTTGGTATAGCATGCTTTGGCCTAATAGGTCCTTCGTACTCTCATCGTTAGTCCCCAGGTAGGCAAACTGGTCCTTTATTTTGGATTTATACGAATGCCAAGCCCAGACAGGACGTTCCGACTACCGGTACTCGTACCCTTCCAGTTACTAAATGCCCGTCGTGAAAACTCACTTTGATGTGATTTGAAAAATACGAAAACATTGCAAAAATCGTGGAAATCGTGAGTTGTGTGCTTTCATAGATATGACATGTTATGAGGATATGAACTATGATGAGCATTGCATATTAACATGTACTTGTGAGAGTGCTTGCATAATATTGGGTGTGAAAATAAACATGAAACATATAAACATCATGAATTTTGCATATAACACATAAACGATTAAAATTTAATCAACTATAGTATAGGCTCTAAGGGTCTAATAACCTATCCTATATCCCTATAGCCACAAGCTCTGATACCAATCTGTCACACCCCGACTCGCATCGGAATAAAAGATGGGGCATGATTGGGTTATCACCAAAGCTCATGATATTTACTAAGAAGTTTCATATTTATTAAATTCAAATTACAATTTAAATATCCAACAAAAATTCATACAAATACATAAAAAAATCTAAATGTTTGTTCCAACGCAATAACTTGTTTGTTCTTCTAGGCCATCCTAAGTGTTTCTTTTCTCAACTTGATCACCTGTATCATGTGTAAAACAGAGGAGATTTTGGGTCAACAAAAGTTGGCGAGTGAACCTTGATAAAACATTTTAAATAATTGCTTATTTTGTTTATTATAGACAATTGTGCATAAATCACATGTGAGCAAATATATATATATATATATGTAACCAATCACAAACCACAATGAATGAATATATGACATGAATTATGATGTATCTGAGATCAAGGCTCAATCAAACGGAGCCGATCTAATGAGGCACCTGATGCTCAACCCATATCCCACGAGGAACTGATGGGCCTAATGAAATGAGTGCACTGAAATGATAAATTAAATCCACATATAAACCACACAACAAGCAATTCACATTTGGTCACGAAATGATATAAGCACAAGTGTTTAAATTAAATAAAGGAACGATACGACACATGATACACCCCAAAACGTGATTAAACGGAGAATTTGTAGAGATTCACTCATAGTGGGCGCGTAGTCTTGATTGATGATGAGTGCGCGGTAACTTGATAAATAAATAAACTAACTTTTTGATTAAAAACCTTTGTTTAGATTTTTAAGTTTATTTTTGTGATTTTTATTAATATTTTAAACCTTTGTATTTTAGGTATTTTAAATAAACTTTTCTTTTAATCTAACTATGAAGTAATAAATAGATAAGTAATTAATAAATAAAAAATTAAAAAATAAAAAAAATAAAATGTCAGTCTGACAATGTCTGTCAGGCCGGCCGAGCAGTGGACTCGTATGCGGGGGAGAGGCTCGAACCCGCGACCTCTCGTTCGTGTGCACGCAGCTCTTCCAACTGAGCTACGTGTCTAACCCGTAAGATTCCGGATTTTATTTAATCTTATATACATTTTAGGTTCATTCAAATTTAATTAAGGTTTAAAAAGGTTATACTGGATCGAACCGGACGCGCATCAAGGGTTTCGAACCCGGGACCTTGGTGGTGTTTTGCACACAGTCCACCGCTGGACTGTGTGTCTAACCCGGTTAAATCTTGGATTTTAATTACATTTGTATACATACTGCCACTGATATATATTTTATTCAAAATAAAAACGGTTATGTGTATTTATGCGGTCATGAGCCGGATTCGAACCAGGGACGTGAAGGCCGTGTTTTGCACACAGTCCACCGCTGGACTGTGTGTCTAACCCGGTTAGAACCCGAATTATAAAATATATGTACGCACATTGTTCTTCATCTTCTTCGTTTTAATTTTTTTAACCGACCATGGTTACCCGCCCAAACTGGTTTATTTTAAATTCTGATTACATGATTTAAATAAATAACAGAAGAACAAGGAGTCTACCAAATTGATCCGACGGTGGCTTGGTTCCGGTAACTACTGAATTCCGGCAAGAAGAGAACTCCGGCGACGAGGTGGATTCGACTGAACAGGGGACTTCGAGGTGTTTCTGAGCGAGAGAAAAACAGAGGGAGAGAAGAGGGGCAAGGGTGGATTGAGGAATCGATTAGTATTTATAGGTGGGGGCAAGAAGGGTTTCGATCTCGGTTTAAGGTAATACGAATTGTGATTGGGAATCTGCCAGAAGGATGACAGCCAAGCCAATTGCGGTTTACCATAAATAATCCCGGCCAGCTGGTCGGAGATATCAAACAGAAAAGGAAAGGCGCGTCTTTAATTCGCTGCCAATTGTTGCAGGTTTCAACATACATTCGACATAAGAGTTTTAAGATTCTAAATATTCACACAACATGGGTGTGTAGACCAGCGGTGTTGCAGTGTGTGTGTGACCGAGGGAACGCGGGTTCGATTCCCGGTTCACCCATTTTTGTAAAACCACTTTTCTTTAGTTGTTTTTATTATTATAAATAATTATTAATTAGTTGATTTGTTTTTTTTTCTTAATTAATGGATTATATCTTTAAATTTTATTTATTAATTTATTTTTAAACATTAAATTTAATTATTATATAACTAAATAACTAAACACATAAACAAATATTTTTTTGATTGATAAAAGAGGCGGGTTTTCGGAACCCGATTTACACAAACGTTACAATTAATGCGAAAAGTGGTAGGCCCCTCTTTTGAAGGTGACGTCACCCTCATTCAAGTGGTTTGAGTCAGCAAGGATACAATCCCAAGAGGCCGGTTTAATGTTTTAATAGTAGTTAACATATGAGGGGTTCAAGCTATTAGCACCCCCGCCATCCAATACCATAAGGCATTGAAGGAGGTCCTAGTAAGTTTGAATCAAGTCCTCGCAGGATCTATACACTGAACGAGACAAGAACTTTACCAAACCACCCTTCTAACCCCTTCCAAGTAGTTAACGCGCTTTATATAGATCGTAAAGACATGAATGAGCAAATCAATGACATCATGAAGATATGGTTAGGAAAATTCACTTTCAACATAAGAAACTAGTTATTAAAGTCATTAATACATACCCAATTAAAAAGTTTCGAAAGATTAAAAATCAAAAGTAATACATAAAAGATTTGTCTCCACCAAGTGATGTAAGAGATTAGCCAAGCATGGCTTTTGTTTGACAAGAACTCTTACGATCAATCTTGGATCCCGAGACTACTACACACTCTAAAGATGAAAGATGATGGTGGTGGGTGTTGGTGTTGTAGTGGTAGTGGAGTGGTGGCAAAGTGAGAGAGAAGTGGTTTGCCAAGGGATGCCTTTAAAGTGAACGAAGCACCCCTATTTATAGTCAGAATAGTGCCCAGGCCACGGCCCCGTGTCCATTGGGCACGGCCTGTGGCCAGCTTCTTCTCTTCCTTCATTAATTGCAGGTGTCAGCAGAGGGCTCCACACGCCCCCGTGGCACTTGAACACGGCCCTGTGGTCAACTATTCGCTGTACTATCAAGATTCTGCAAATCTGAGAGTTGACCATGCTCCATGGTCATGTGGGCACGACCTCATGGTGGGCATGGAATCTTCTGCTTTTCTTGTCTTCATGTGCCAGGACTAACTACAGCCCATGCCTAGCTGGGCACGGCCCCGTGATCAGCTTTTGTCTTCTTGTTTTTAGCTTTTGGGGTGCTGCGGAGAGGTCGGGCATGTCACGTTACTCCTTCTTCTCGTATTTTGTTGGTTTTAGCTGCTTATTTGCTTCTTTTGTTCGTTTAAACTCATTTGATCTTATAAATTCAAAAGGAACAAAGAAACGTGATTTTTCCAACATTAGTACTGAAAAGGGGTTGGTTTTATGCCTTGTTTAATGTAACTTATATGTTGCATTTTGCACACATCAAATACCCTCACACTTGAATCTTTGCTTGTCCTCAAGCAAAACTTTTAAATGTGGCTTACACACCCAAATAGAATAGGTAGAGAAGAAGTTTTATGGCTTGTCTTGAGTGTCGGGAATCCAAGATCCTTATTTAATTTTGTTTTTATCCTATTCGTCATGATTTATTTAAAACATTTTTTTATGAAAAATTATTTAATTAGGCATAACATGCCCTTTTAAAATTCTATTTAATTATATACAAGTTCGCATACCACACAAGAGATCAATCAACACTTAGCCGAAGATGTATTTTTGTGATGTCACTCGATTCCGGTCATGGAACTTACTCTTACCATATGCTTGCCAAGCGATCAAACCTCCTCCTTTTTAACTATAATCATTTGTAAATATCAAGAGGACTTTGGAAAAGGTTAGGCTTGGGCTAAGGTTAGGTGGTTTTTGGTTAGTAGTTAAGAAAATAGCGAAAAGCGCGAAAAGCGTCGGTTGTCGTAAAACTTTTGTTTTTGTGACATTTATTTGAACTGAACATTTTCAAACAAGATTTTCGTGGAACTTGTTTGGTTATTGCAAGAACTATGTTTTTTTTTCATGTCACAAGTTTGAAATCAACAAGCTTCTCACTAAAATAATTGGGTTTAAATGAAAAAGGTCTTTGGTGGGTAATGGGTGATTGTTTTTCGGGTTTTGAAACGAAAAGGTTTAGGCTCAAATGTGTTAACATGGGGGATTTTTTTTGTAGGTGAGTAAACAGAAGAAAAATAATGGTTTTGAATGAAAATGGGTTAGTCTTAATGCCTCCATCATTTACTTACTTTGGTTTAAGTTGGTAAGGACCGGGAATGTATCGTCTTGGCAAGTTCTAGAGTCGTAAGAACCAAGCGGCTATTCACACAAGAAACAAAAAATGAGCATTTTGTTTAAAGATGTATGCATGTATGCTCGGTAAAGACTCAAAACTCACTTATTATGGGAACGGGTTTATGGTGTGAACATGTATATATAATCAAATTTTAAAAGGATTTGCCATGCCTTGTTATAATTTTCTTAATTGGTTCTTTTTATCACGACGCTATTGGTTGTAAAATTGTAAAAACATAACTTTTTAGAACTTGTTATTCTCAAATTAAACCAAGACAAGTAAAAAATGAATTTTTTTTGAAAAGATTTGAGGTGATTAGCGGTTCTGGAGCGAGTTTTGTGTAAGGCTTGTTATTATGACTTGCAGATTGCCAGTAACAAAATTTTACATAAGGTTGATTACGTGGCGTGTCCATTGGACACGGCCTGTGGTCAGTTACCTGACCAGATTATTTTTTTGCAGACCTCCGGGCACGGGGCGTGTTGGGCTGAGCACGGCCTCGTGCTGCACATGCTGGAATGTTGGAAAAGTTGTCGGAAGGTACTGTTTACGTGCATGGGGTGCGGTTCTTTCGTCCCTTTGGCAGTTTTCATCTCTTTGAGTGTGATTTATTCCTAAAATGTAAAATTAGACTAGAAAACATGAAAGTCAGACTAAATTAACATTAAGAATAGTTCCGCGGAATGCCTCCGTGGTGCGCCACATTTATAAGGGTCCTTGGCTAGACCCAAAGTCAGTCATATGTTACCCGAGTGGGATATCTCACATCCCGTGTTGCACCGGCGGAGAGCGTCATCCAAGCTTGAGTCTATGACATTCATGTAGTTGACTGGGTCGTCCTCTACTCTCTTTCCTACCCTGAACTTCATCTTTTTGCCTCATACCCTCAACGTTAATTTTCCGTCGCTCATATCTACCATGACTCGAGCGGTAGTGAGGAATGGTCTACCTAGAATGAAGGGGATTTCAATGTCTTCTTCCATGTCTAGTATGACAAAGTCGGCTGGAAATACAAATTCTCTGACTTTAACTAAGAGATTTTCGATGACACCTTGGGGTATTTAACCGATCTATCGACGAGTTGTAAGCTCATTTTTGTGGGGCTCGGCTTTCCTAGCCCAAGTCGGTCAAACATTGATACGGGCATAAGATTGATGCTAGCCCCTAGGTCGGCTAATGCATTTCGTATGGGCGATCCCCCGATAGAGCAAGGGATTGTGAAGCTTCTAGGGTCGATTTTCTTTTGGGAGAGTTTGTTGAGGAGTACTGCTGAGCATTCTTCACTTAAGTTAACTTGTAGCAATGTTTCAATCTTTCTTTTTTGGGTGAGGAAGTCTCTCATGAATTTTGAGTATTTTGGCATTTGAGTGAGGACCTCGACAAATGGAAGATTGATATGCAATTGTTTTAGTAGGTTTATGAACTTGGTGAATTGCTCATTGGTCTTTTGGTGAAGTAAACGGCCGGGGTAGGGTACCGAGGGGTTTTGGTAAGTTCGGGATTTTGTGGGGTGGTTGTTTCTGGATGTGGTGGAAGTGAGTTTGTGGTTTGTTCGCGTGGAGTATTGTTGTTGTTAGGGGTAGTGGTGTTTCCTCGGGGCCTACCTTCCGGTTTCTTAATGTTATGAAGTTTACTTGCGCTTTTGGGTTGGTTTCGGTATTGCTGGTAATGCGCCTTGTGGTCTCTTGGAGAATCTTTGGGCTAGTTGGCTTATTTGTTTTTCGATGTTTTGAAGACTAGCCCGTTGGTTTCTAATGTCAAATTCTGTTTGTAGGACCGACCCGAGTTCCTTTTGTCGGTTTCGGATATGAGGCGTGTGATACGGTCTTCAAGCCCCTCCCGGCCCCCTTGTTGTTGAGTGAAATTTTATGATTCGTTTCTTGGTGGTTGTTGAAAGTTAGGTCTTTGATGTTGATTTTGTTGGTTACGACTATTTCCCGGTTCCCTTCAACCAAGGTTAGGATGATTCCGCCATCCTTGATTGTAGGTACCTCTCGGGGGGGGGGGGGGGCGATGGTCTTGGTCGATTGTCTATGTAGTTTACCATTTCCGTTTGTTTTTCCATTTCTTTCATACAACTCTAATTTTCATGTGGCCCACCACACCCTTAGCAAGCCATAACCGAGGCAGTTTTTGATATTTCTTGTTTTTTGATTTTTGATGATTTGGGCTTGTAAGGAGGTGTTTTCGTCTATTTTATGGGCACCCGGGGCAATAGACTGTGAACATCGGGGGGTGTGCCATTAAAAATTATTTTGAGCAATTTCCTCAATTTGATTATAAATTTCGGTTGGGTGTCTATTACCTAGAAGACCCCTCGAGCTTGAGTCAAGTGTTTGTCTTGTGTGTGGCAACAACCCATTATAGAAAGTGGAAACTTGTTGCCACACCTCTAGATCATGATGGGGGCATTTTCTCAACAACTCCTTGAATCTTTCCCAAGTTTCATATAAAGATTTCCCGTCCTCTTGCGAATAAGTGTTTATTTCAATCATTAATTTAGCGGTTTTAGAGGGCGGGAAATATTTATATAGAATTTTTTGGGCAAGTTCATCCCAAGTGTTTACCGATCCACTTCGGAGGTGTTTGGCCAAGCCTTAGCTCGGTCCTTTAGTGAGAATCGGAACATTTAGAGTCGGATGGCGTCGTTTGATGCTCTCTTGATTCGGAAAGTATCATATATTTCCAAAAAGTTTAATATGTAAATGGGGATCTTCGTCGGGTAGGCCGTGGAATGTGACGGAATTCTGGAGCATTTGTATCAAGTGTGGTCGAAGCTCGAAGTCGTTAGCATCGACGTTTGGTTGGTTGATAGCGGCTCCGAGATTACCGACCGTGGGCCTTAAGTAATCCATTATGGTGCGTTGATCCGCCATTGGGATTTGTCGCCCCGAAGCTTTCTCTTGATTCTTGGCTTTTAGTCTTTTTTTTAGAAAGCGTTCGGGTTCGTGTAGAGGTTCTTTTATGTCTTTATCGGAACCGGAGCTCATGCACCGCGTAGAAACTTTGGGTCCTGCAATTGAGTTCTGAGTCCTGCGATCAAAACAAAAAAACCGTTGATCAGATAGTCTACCACGGCCCCGTGGTCAATGGCCCCGTTTCTGATCGGGCACAGCCCGTGCTGAACTCTGCAGAAAGTGCAGATTTTGCTAAAACTGAGAAAAAAAATCCTAACAATTAAAAGAAAAATGTTAAGAATAATTAGGCCGCTGATTTTAAACTTCGTTAAAATCCTTGTGTCCTCGGCAACGGCGCCAAAAACTTGGTGAGTGTCGAGTGTGATAGAATTTTATTAATATTTTAAGTCCATTTTACGCATTAGTCAATTTTTAAATTTATAAAACATGATATTGTACTAACACTAAGAGGGTGTTTGGGATTGAGTTTAGAAATAACTTATTGGCTTTTTGAAAAAGCCAATAAGTTAAAAAGGTGTTTGGCAATTGTAAAAGTCCTTTTTATTTTGGCTTTTTGTAAAGGAGTAAAAAGTTGTTTTGAAAAGGCACAAAAACCTGGCTTTTAAAATGACTTTTGGCTTTTTGCACATAAAATTACTAATCTAACCTCATCCCTCAAAAATAGCAAACAAATATGGAAACTTACTCCATCCTTTTTTGTCATTTTACTTTTTTCTACTACAAAAGTTAATCCAAACACTTTTTCAAAAACTTCTTTTGAAAAAGTTACAAGTTAATAAGCACTTTTAATAAAAAGCACTTTTGGAGTTAAATAAGCAATCCCAAACACCCTCCAAACACACACTAGGACAATTGCACCCATCGCGATCGAAGTATTGTGTTGGTAAGATACCGTGGTCGTCCAATGACACAAGAGCTTTTAATACCGCTTTCGCATCAACGTCTAATCGATCCAAATTTTTTGATAAAGTTTTTAAGCATAAAAGTAAACATAAAAAATGAAATGATAAATAAAAGTAAAATACAAATAGACAAGATAGAATCACTTGGTTCCAACTCCTCTTTTATTTACCTTTTGATGATTTTCGCACTTTCGGACCTTTTAAGAGATTATCTTAGTTATAGTAGTAGGCCCTCTTTTGAAGGTGACGTTACCCTCGACCTAGTGATTTGAGTTAGCAGGGATACAATCCCAAAAGATCGGAATATTGGAAGATAATTAAGTAAGTTATTAATGCGAAAAGCGGTAGGCCCCTCTTTTGAAGGTGACGTTAACCTCAGCCAAGTGGTTTGAGTTAGCAAGGATACAATCCCAAGAGGCCGGTTTAACGTTTTAATAGTAGTTAACATATGAGGGTTCAAGATATTCGCACCCCTGCCATCCAATACCATAAGGCATTGAAGAAGGTCCTAGTAAGCTTGAACCAAATCCTCACAGGATCTATACATTGAACGAGACAAGAACTTTACCAAACCACCCTTCTAACCCCCTTCCAAGTAGTTAACGCGCTTTATATAGACTGTAAAGACAAGAATGAGCAAATCAATAACATCATGAAGAAATGGTTAGGAAATTCACTTTCAAGATATGAAACTAGTTATTAAAGTCATTAATACATACCCAATTAAAAAGTGCCGAAAGATTAAAATCAAAAGATACAAAAAAGATTTGTCTTCACCAAGTGATGTAAGAGATTAGCCAAGCATGGCCTTTGTTTGACAAGAACTCTTATGATCAATCTTGGATCCCGAGACTACTACACACTCTAAAGATGAAAGATGGATGATGGTGGTCGGTGTTGGTGTTGTAGTGGTGGTGGAGTGGTGGCAAAGTGAGAGAGAAGTGGTTTGCCAATGGATGCCTTTGAAGTGAACGAAGCACCCCTATTTATAGTCAGAATAGTGCCCAGGCCATGGCCCCGTGTCCATTGGGCACGTCCTGTGGCCAGCTTCTTCTCTTCCTTCATTAATTGCAGCTCTCAGCAGAGGGCCCCACACGCCCCCTTGACACTTGGACACGGGCCCGTGGTTAACTCTTCGCTGTAATATCAAGATTCTGCAAATCTGAGAGTTGACCATGCCCCATGGTCATGTGGGCACGACCTTGTGGTGGGCATGGAAGCTTCTGCTTTTCTTGTTTTCATGTGCCAGGACTGACCATGGCCCATGCCTAGCTGGGCATGGCCCCGTGGTCAGCTTCTGTCTTCTTGTTTTTTTTTGGCTTTTGGGGAGCTGCTGAGGGGTCGGGCATGTCTGGTTACTCCTTCTTCTCGTATTTATGTTGGTTTTGGCTGCTTATTTGCTTCTTTTGTTCGTTTAAGCTCACTTGATCCTGTAAATTCAAAAGGAACAAAGAAACGTGCCTTTTCCAACATTAGTACTGAAAAAGGGTTGGTTTTATGCCTTGTTTGATGTAATTCATATGTTGCATTTTGCACAATTATTCAAATAACATCACTAAACATAACAAAATTTAGGCGAGTTTCTAGGTTCCTAAATCCATTTCCAGCAAATAAACCTGTCACATACGTTAAATAAAAGTCAATACCAATAGTAATAAAGCATTTAGCGAACCAGCATGTACTATCGTAGTCATGTGAACATATATATGCTATAAACACCAAAACTAGCTAACCAATTTGACCGCAAGTGAGTCTACGAGATATGTGTCCACCATAGTGACCACGCACGTAAAAGTAAGTAAAGCGAACCTTAACAACCCCCGAACTTACGGGTGGCGGGTGAGCCTATAGCTGCTATCATGTTAAGGGTGGTAGGCAAAAGCATAAACACAACACATAGCAGTTCAGCGTTTCACGTATAGTCATGCGAGAGCGGTTTGCGTTTAAAGCGTTTTTAGCGTTATGTGGGTGTTTTTAGTATAGAGAACGTATGTAACACCCAGGGAGAATAACTAGGACGGATAAAACTGTCACACCCTCAATTTCCACTTGCGGAGTTTTACCGCGAGGCGTGTGAACAAACCAGAATCTGAAACACTAGTACGTCGAACGACTCTATATGATTTGATAATACTTTTTCCAAAACCATTTGTTGTAGATTTTATATTACCAATATTTAGCAGAAGCATCAGTTTTTAAAGTTTGAGCGGAAGCATAAATAAGTAGTGAAGCGGGCGCCAACACAAACGCCAAAACAAATGAAAAATCCCAAAACAATATTAAGAAATAAGACTCGATAAAAGATGTCTTGTTCAATGCATGTGCGTGCACCTAGAGCTCCTAGCGTCCTGAGAAACATGTAAAGAAACAAGTGTCAACATTAAAGATGAGTGAGTTCACAGGTTTTCATAAATTCGTTTGTTCGGTTATAGTTTGTTTTCTCCGTTATCCCTAACCCGGGATAACGAATTGGTTCCATTATTCCAACCCGGAATAATAAGTTGATGCTTCCAATATTCCAAACCCGGAATATTAAGTTGTTGCTTCCAATATTCCAAACCCGGAACATTAAGTTGTTGCTTCCAATATTCCAAACCCGGAATATTAAGTTGTTGTTTCCAATATTCCAAACCCGGAATATTAAGTTGATTCGTAATTAAGTTCAATGTTAATATATATAGGTAGCTAGCCTAAAGTTATGTCACGTAAGTGTTCGCGATCGAAGCTGACTGTTGTGCCTCCGTTTTGCCAGGCCTATCACATGACCATGGCGAGGTTAGGCCGAATTATTCACCCGTAGACCATACCCGGTCGGCTAGCGCGACTAGCTCGGATGGGGCTTGTCGGGCCCAGTAGTACTACTTATAACTCCCCCGCTATTAAACCCAATACTAACGATCCGAGAGATTGACGAGGACTTAAGTGATAAAGCTGCTTAGTGACCATAACATTACATTAACATTAACTTAGTTACCGAGTAGTTATGTGACGTTAAATTCGTATAACGTAAAGAGATTGAGTTTGAGAGTGTATACATGTTTCTCCCCCTGTTGTTTAAAAACCGGATACAGTTAGGGGCCGTGAACTCACCTTTTGTTGCTCGGTTAGTGTAGCAATAGAAGTTATAAGAGATGGGACCGCTAGTTGCGTCCTAACAAACCAATTAATTCCAAGTCAGTGTGTGAACACACCAATACAATTTCTACACGTAATTTACGCACAAAGTGATACACACAAACAACATATCTAACACTCAAACATGCATGCAAGTATCCTCATGTGATCATAGTAATCAAACAACTTATCATGAACATATTCCAATCCATGCTATACTTTGGTGCATACAATCACAAGTTATCAATTTTCTGCTTAACACTCATTATTCAGCTGTTTTCTAGGATTTTTATAAAATAGTTCCAACAATCCAAAAATTCCAATATTTTTACAGTAGGTGACATCTATACCATAGAAACTTATATAAATTTTCCAAGTTCTAAATCTTTACCAATTAACCATAAATATTAATATGCTAGGCTGCAGTCAGATTTATCACTTTCTGACTGCAGTCCACGGAAGAATTTATTTAAAAATCACTGATCGTCCAATTAACAAAATTCCAGTTGGAGTTGCCCGGAAATTTCCATACCTAGTTGCTGTACAGAATTCATGACTCGACTCCCTACTGATTTTAAAATCCAACTTGATAAACAACCAACAAAATTTCAGAATTTTTCACAGCTTTAGTTACTGAACTTATTTGGCCCTTTAAAAATATCAAACGACTTCAGAAAATTATGAATCCAGCGCCATTAGATTACTTATTCAAACCTCTACGTTCTAGACATCAGAAAATCCGTTTTTCGACAACTAACGACCGAGTTACAGCCAGATGAAGTCGGCTGTAACTATTATTCAGCAGACTGTTTTCAGCATAACTTTATCATAAACTTGTATAACCCGTTCGTGCGATTAACCTAGGCGATCAAGAACCGATTTTTAATCATAGATCACTACTAATAACTTATCCATGCAAACCCTAGTTCTTACTTCTAGTTTTTACAAACAAAACATACTTGCAACTTATGATTTCCGGAAACAATCATGCACATGAACAACAATCAAAACAGCCGATTACATTCAACATATAAAATCCGAAGCAAACTAATCAATTAATCATTCAAGCATATATATATCCGAACATGATCTCGTAATCAAAGATAACCCTAACCTTGAATAACTAGGTAGACAAGCCGGGATTTGGACAAGGAGTATCCTGCTGTTCCAGGAAGGTCGCGACCGAGAGTATGTTGATAAAGTGGGCTGTTTTGTTGATCCACTAAAGGTGAACAAGGACTGATCTCGCGACTGAATGAAGGTGAAGATGGAGATGGCTGCTGCTGCTGCTGCGACCGAGAGGAAGAAACGAACAGGGAAGGCAGCTGTTTGCGATCACAAGGGCGAGAACAAGCTGCCGACGGCAATTTCTGTTTAGGGTTTTTGGAATTGTAAAGGATACATGCATGTGAGTTTTATATATAGGCAAAGGGATAAGGGTTAAAAGGGAAGGGTTGCGGTTTGGGTTTGCACGCGGCCGCAAAGGAACTTGGGTGGTTTGGTTTGGGTTTTGATCATGTGGCCGAATAGTTTTAGGTTTTGCATGCAATGGGTTTTTGGTTTTGGTTGTTCTCGGCCAAGTAGTTAGAACTTTAGGTCTAGGTTTGATCCTTGTTTTCTTTTGGCCGAAGACTTGGGTTCAAAGTTTAAACTTTGTTAACTCCTAGAGTCACAATGAATCAAAGCTGGTTCGTGTCGCGGTTCCGTTTAATTCGTGTACATATCTACCCTACTTACTCTATAACTAAAACAATCACACCACACACATCACGTATTCATTTAACTCGTGCACGTTTAATACTTAGCATATACATTATTCGACAAGTGTCACGTGTAAGTTATCCGAAAAACCCGGGATATCACATTATCCCCATGTTGAAAGAATTTTCGTCCCGAAAATTGAGTAAACGCGGTTTAGCATGTAGCGTACATGTTCAGAGTGCCACGCACAAAGAGTTAGTTCGTTTATGATGGTACGCAAAGTTACAAGAAGTTCCCAAGTGTCGCACACAAAGATTTCCAAGTGCCATGCACAAGAATTTAGTCAACAATAGTACACGAAAGTATAAGAAGTTTCCAGGTTGTCACATCATCCCCATGTTGAAAGAATTTTCGTCCCGAAAATTAGTTACTGGTATCATTAGTTTGCTGCTCAGTTGCGAAGAGGTATGGGTATTTTCTTTTCATTTGATCCTCTCTTTCCCACGTGAACTCCGGTCCACGCTTAGAGTCCCAACGAACCTTAACGATCGGAATTTTGCTGTGCCTTCGAGTCTTGATCTCACGATCCATGATCTCGATAGGCTGTTCCACAAAGTGCAGTTGTTCATCCACTTGGATCTCATCCAATGGAATAACTAGAGTTTCATCTGATAGACACTTCTTCAGATTTGACACGTGAAATACGTTGTGAACTCCACTGAGTTCGGCAGGAAGGTCTAATTGATAAGCTACGGGTCCAATACGTTTCAAGATTAGTAGGACGCGGTCGCCTACTTGAAATTCGAGCAGTTTGCGTCGTTGATCAGCGTAGCTTTTCTGTCGATCTCGTGCCGCCGCCATGCGGTTTCTGATTTGTACAATCTTTTCAGTGGCCTCAAGTATTAACTCAGGACCTGTGAGTTGACTGTCACCGACTTCTGCCCAGCAGACCGGTGATCTACATTTACGACCGTATAATGCCTCAAACGGTGCTGCCGAAATACTCGTATGATAGCTGTTGTTATATGAGAATTCTACTAGAGGCAGGTGGATTTCCCAACTATTTCCGAAGTCTACTACGCATGCCCTAAGCATGTCTTCCAAGGTTTGTATGGTCCTTTCACTTTGACCATCAGTCTGAGGGTGATAGGCTGTGCTCATATCTAAGCGTGTTCCCAACGCTTTCTGGAGTGACTACCAGAAGTTTGACGTGAAGCGAGCATCTCTGTCTGAGATGATGGATGTTGGCACTTCGTGCCGAGAAACTACTTCCTTAATGTAGATGCGAGTCAACTTCTCCATCTTATCTGTTTCTTTAATAGCTAGGAAGTGTGCGGACTTAGTTAAACGATCCACGATCACCCAGATGGTATCGCAACCACCCAAGGTTCGCGGGAGTTTAGTGATGAAATCCATTGAGATCTGATCCCATTTCCACACTGGGATCTCAGGTTGTTGGAGTAGCCCCGATGGCTTTTGATACTCCACCTTGACTTTTGCACAAGTCAAACATTTACTCACGTAGGTGGCTATATCGGCTTTCATGTTGGGCCACCAATACGCAGCTTTAAGGTCTTGATACATCTTATCCGAACCCGGATGGACAGAGTATCGAGATTTGTGAGCTTCGTCCATGACTAGCTCTCGGAGGTTTCCGTAGAGAGGTACCCATATGCGATTCATGAAATACCGGGCTCCATTGGGCTTTACTTCCCAATCGCGTTCCATTTTTTCCACTGATTCGGCTTTGATGTTTTCCTCCTTAACTGCTTCTAACTGGGCGTCACGTATTTGATCGGGTAGCCCCGAATGAATAGTGAGTTGTAGTGCTCGTACGCGACGAGGTTTCAAGTGTTCCTTCCTACTGAGGGCATCAGCTACCACGTTAGCTTTACCCGGGTGATACCGAATGGCACACTCATAATCGTTCAAGAGTTCGACCCAACGACGCTGTCGCATGTTCAACTCCTTCTGATCAAAGATGTGTTGGAGGCTTTTGTGGTCAGTAAAGATTGTGCACTTCGTTCCATAATGGTAGTGTCTCCAAATCTTAAGTGCAAACACTACTGCTCCCAATTCCATGTCATGCGTCATGTAGTTTTTCTCGTGAACCTTCAGCTGTCGCGACGCATACGCGATGACCTTATCGCGTTGCATGAGTACGCATCCCAATCCCTGAATGGAAGCATCACAATACACTACAAAGTCATCTGTCCCCTCCGACAAGGACAGAATAGGTGCACTGCAAAGTTTCTGCTTCAACAATTGAAATGCTGCTTCTTGCTTGTCACCCCAAGTATACTTGATACCTTTCTGGGTGAGGGTAGTAAGCGGTTGTGCGATCTTTGAAAACCCCTCGATGAAGCGTCTGTAGTAGCCAGCCAATCCCAAAAATTGGCGGATCTCCATCGGTGTCTTAGGTGCTTCCCAGTTTTTGATGGCTTCAATCTTGGCAGGGTCTACGTGGATACCCTTTTCATTCACGACATGCCCGAGAAACTGAACTTCCCGGATCCAGAAATCACACTTCGAAAGCTTGGCATATAGCTTTTCCTGTTGAAGTAATCCTAGCAGTAGTCGTAGATGTTCAGCATGCTCTTCTTCACTTTTGGAGTAGATGAGTATGTCATCGATGAACACAATGACAAATTTGTCGAGGTATGGTTTACACACGCGGTTCATGAGGTCCATGAATACCGCAGGTGCGTTAGTGAGACCGAATGGCATGACCAAGAACTCGTAATGGCCATACCGAGTGCGAAATGCCGTCTTAGCGATATCCTCCTCCCTGACGCGTAGCTGGTGGTAACCAGACCGTAAATCAATCTTTGAGTAGTAGCTTGACCCTTGAAGTTGGTCGAATAGATCGTCGATGCGAGGTAACGGGTATCGGTTCTTGACAGTAACCTTGTTGAGTTCCCTATAGTCGATGCACATGCGGAAAGTCCCGTCCCTTTTCTTGACAAAAAGGACTGGAGCTCCCCATGGCGAAATGCTTGGTCGGATAAATCCTTTCTCTAAAAGTTCCTGAAGTTGGGTAGACAGTTCCTGCAGCTCGGCTGGAGCTAGGCGGTATGGAGCCTTGGCGATAGGAGTTGCATTGCTTGCCAATTCGATTACAAACTCCAATTGTCAATGTGGTGGAAGACCAGGTAGTTCTTCTGGGAATACATCAGAAAAATCACGGACGACAGAGATGTCTTCTATACGTTTCTCGTCCTTAGGCTGTTCGGTAATTAGTGCGAGTAAAGCGAAGGAGTTCTTTCTCCGAAGATACTTCTGCGCTTGCATGTAAGAGATGATGTTGGTGACGGCGCTTGCCTCATCGCCTTGTACCGTCAGGATTTCGTCGTTAGAGAGCGGAATACGGATAGATTTTTCGAAGCAGAGAACTTCAGCCCGGACGTCGGATAGCCAGTCCATTCCGACTACCACGTCAAAACTACCCAGTGTAGTTGTCATCAGATCAATGGTAAAAGTGTGGCCCGCGAGTTTGAGTTGACAGCCGGATACGATTTGGGTCACATCTACAGATTTACCATCGGCTAATTCTATAACATAAGGGGTCTCTAATGGTTTAAGCGTGAGATTTAGGTTCTTCCTAAAAGACTCAGATATAAAACTCCTATCCGCACCCGTATCAAAAAGCACAGAAGCAAAATGTTCATTAAGGGGAAACTTACCGGTGACCACGTTCGAGTCGTTTCTGGCCTCCCCGCGGCCCAATGTAAATGCGCGACCTTTAGCACCTCCTGTGCCACCGTTCCCATTGTTGTTGTTATTATTGTTGTTGTGGTTATTGTGGTTGTGGTTGTTTCCACCATTATTGTTGTTGTTACGCAACTGTGGGCAGTCTCTTCTGAAGTGTGCAGTACTACCACACTGATAGCATCCCCGGTTTATACCCAGCTGCTGACCCTGGGGCTGATTTTGATTTTGTCGGGACATGATTTCCCCGCGACAATCCTTTGCCGCATGTCCCACCTTGCCACATCGTTGGCAGCGGTTTCCGGCACAAGGGCCGTTATGGTGGAGATTACAGCGGTTGCACTGCGGCTTTCGACCTGCATAGCCGCTTGCGTTCGGGTTGTTGTTGTTGTTGTTGTTATTGACGGGCTGATTTTGATGACCCCGATGGCTGTTGTAGTGATTGAACCGTTTCTGGTTCCCTTGTTGTGGATGAGATGACAAAGACTGTCGAACAGTGGAGTCTTCAAATTTTCTTTTGTTGTCCGGGGCAACTTCAGTTGTACCCCGTACTGGTAGTTTCTTCTGTTCCACCGCCTTATCGGTGAGTTTCTGAGCCAATCGGATTGCTTGATGTTCAGTTACAGGGTTACTAGATATTACCATACCCTGAATTTCCGGAACCAGACCCCCGAGATAGAACTCGAGTCTTTTCTCCACCGTGTTGGCCAAATCGGGACACAGAAATACTAAGTCATGATGTTTTGCAGTGTAAGCTTCAATTTCCGATCCCACCATCTTGTGGTTCCATAGAGCTTGCTCCAATTGTTGCACTCTGTCTCGTGGACAGTACTCCTCTTTAATTAGGGCCTTGAACTCAGCCCATGTCATTGCATTCGCAGCTATAAGTCCACGTGTTTGGACTTGGGCATTCCACCATGTCAGTGCCCCATCTTCCAGTGTTGAGGCTGCGTATTTGACCTTGTTTGCCTCTAGGCAGTTGCACATTTCAAAAACGGATTCTGATTTTTCGATCCAGCGGACCAGTCCAATGGGTCCTTCCGCCCCCGAGAATTTGCTTGGCTTCGCGTCGAGGAACGTCTTGTAGGGGTTAAAGCCCCTCCTGCTGTTGGTGGGTTTTGGAACACCTGCCAGAGCAGCATTCACGTGTTCTTGGATTATTGCGGCTAATTCTTAAGGCGTCATGTTGAGATTTCCGCGACGTCCAGTTGTCATTTTAGATCTAAGTAGAAAATAAATAGACTGAAGGAAAATAAACAAAATAAACGAGACGTGTCAGTCGTCTACGTCTCCATCCCCCAAGTCACTGTCGTTGCCGTCATCCTGCGCGGCATTTCCAGCTCCTACAGCTAGGTCCTCCTCCGGATCCTCCTCTACCGGCACTGGAAGGGCCGGTGCTGGTGCAAGTGCTTGATTTTGCAGTTCCTGGATGTTCCAACTATTTTCCAGGACTCTGACCTCAAGCCAGTCGGCTCTTATCTACTCAGCACGCAGATCTCTGGCTATGGTGTTACGAGCTATCTTACTCGTATGATGCTCTTCCTCGAGCGATTCGGTTTTACAAGTCAGTTGGCGGATCATCCATCCTTGTGCTAGGATGGTTTCCTGCATTCATTCTATCTGTGCTTGTTGTTTATGTAATATGATTCTAAGTAGGTCAATTCCTACTTCTACGGGGTTAACCGGCTCAATCGGCACAGCAATGGTTGGGCGTAACGACGACTCCTCCCCCAGAGCGAGCCTTTTCCTCGCAGCTGAGCGCGTTTCCACGCCATAAGATGGTAAGGGTTCCACCATAGGTGCCTTTCCTGGCGCCCTTGGTTGCGTAAGTTTGTCGGATGATGATGAGGATGAGGATGATGACATTGCCTTTAGGTTGTGTAGTTAGTTACGAGTTGCATTCATTTCAATTATGCAGTCATATTTCACATAACATAGTTGTGGTACATAACATAACAAGATATAACAGTTCGGTGCCAAACTAAGTCTAGTGTCGTGAATTCAGCTATAGTTTAGGTCTACTTCTAATGCAAACCTGGTTCTCTATAGCTAGTGGCTCTGATACCAATCTGTCACACCCTCAATTTCCACTTGCGGAGTTTTACCGCGAGGCGTGTGAACAAACCAGAATCTGAAACACTAGTACGTCGAACGACTCTATATGATTTGATAATACTTTTTCCAAAACCACTTGTTGTAGATTTTATATTACCAATATTTAGCAGAAGCATCAGTTTTTAAAGTTTGAGCGGAAGCATAAATAAGTAGTGAAGCGGGCGCCAACACAAACGCCAAAACAAATGAAAAATCCCAAAACAATATTAAGAAATAAGACTCGATAAAAGATGTCTTGTTCAATGCATGTGCGTGCACCTAGAGCTCCTAGCGTCCTGAGAAACATGTAAAGAAACAAGTGTCAACATTAAAGATGAGTGAGTTCACAGGTTTTCATAAATTCGTTTGTTCGGTTATAGTTTGTTTTCTCCGTTATCCCTAACCCGGGATAACGAATTGGTTCCATTATTCCAACCCGGAATAATAAGTTGATGCTTCCAATATTCCAAACCCGGAATATTAAGTTGTTGCTTCCAATATTCCAAACCCGGAACATTAAGTTGTTGCTTCCAATATTCCAAACCCGGAATATTAAGTTGTTGTTTCCAATATTCCAAACCCGGAATATTAAGTTGATTCGTAATTAAGTTCAATGTTAATATATATAGGTAGCTAGCCTAAAGTTATGTCACGTAAGTGTTCGCGATCGAAGCTGACTGTTGTGCCTCCGTTTTGCCAGGCCTATCACATGACCATGGCGAGGTTAGGCCGAATTATTCACCCGTTGACCATACCCGGTCGGCTAGCGCGACTAGCTCGGATGGGGCTTGTCGGGCCCAGTAGTACTACTTATAACTCCCCCGCTATTAAACCCAATACTAACGATCCGAGAGATTGACGAGGACTTAAGTGATAAAGCTGCTTAGTGACCATAACATTACATTAACATTAACTTAGTTACCGAGTAGTTATGTGACGTTAAATTCGTATAACGTAAAGAGATTGAGTTTGAGAGTGTATACATGTTTCTCCCCCTGTTGTTTAAAAACCGGATACAGTTAGGGGCCGTGAACTCACCTTTTGTTGCTCGGTTAGTGTAGCAATAGAAGTTATAAGAGATGGGACCGCTAGTTGCGTCCTAACAAACCAATTAATTCCAAGTCAGTGTGTGAACACACCAATACAATTTCTACACGTAATTTACGCACAAAGTGATACACACAAACAACATATCTAACACTCAAACATGCATGCAAGTATCCTCATGTGATCATAGTAATCAAACAACTTATCATGAACATATTCCAATCCATGCAATACTTTGGTGCATACAATCACAAGTTATCAATTTTCTGCTTAACACTCATTGTTCAGCTGTTTTCTAGGATTTTTATAAAATAGTTCCAACAATCCAAAAATTCCAATATTTTTACAGTAGGTGACATCTATACCATAGAAACTTATATAAATTTTTCAAGTTCTAAATCTTTACCAATTAACCATAAATATTAATATGCTAGGCTGCAGTCAGATTTATCACTTTCTGACTGCAGTCCACGGAAGAATTTATTTAAAAATCACTGATCGTCCAATTAACAAAATTCCAGTTGGTGTTGCCCGGAAATTTCCATACCTAGTTGCTGTACAGAATTCATGACTCGACTCCCTACTGATTTTAAAATCCAACTTGATAAACAACCAACAAAATTTCAGAATTTTTCACAGCTTTAGTTACTGAACTTATTTGGCCCTTTAAAAATATCAAACGACTTCAGAAAATTATGAATCCAGCGCCATTAGATTCCTTTTCAAACCTCTACGTTCTAGACATCAGAAAATCCGTTTTTCGACAACTAACGACCGAGTTACAGCCAGATGAAGTCGGCTGTAACTATTATTCAGCAGACTGTTTTCAGCATAACTTTATCATAAACTTGTATAACCCGTTCGTGCGATTAACCTAGGCGATCAAGAACCGATTTTTAATCATAGATCACTACTAATAACTTATCCATGCAAACCCTAGTTCTTACTTCTAGTTTTTACAAACAAAACATACTTGCAACTTATGATTTCCGGAAACAATCATGCACATGAACAACAATCAAAACAGCCGATTACATTCAACATATAAAATCCGAAGCAAACTAATCAATTAATCATTCAAGCATATATATATCCGAACATGATCTCGTAATCAAAGATAACCCTAACCTTGAATAACTAGGTAGACAAGCCGGGATTTGGACAAGGAGTATCCTGCTGTTCCAGGAAGGTCGCGACCGAGAGAGTATGTTGATAAAGTGGGCTGTTTTGTTGATCCACTAAAGGTGAACAAGGACTGATCTCGCGACTGAATGAAGGTGAAGATGGAGATGGCTGCTGCTGCTGCTGCGACCGAGAGGAAGAAACGAACAGGGAAGGCAGCTGTTTGCGATCACAAGGGCGAGAACAAGCTGCCGACGGCAATTTCTGTTTAGGGTTTTTGGAATTGTAAAGGATACATGCATGTGAGTTTTATATATAGGCAAAGGGATAAGGGTTAAAAGGGAAGGGTTGCGGTTTGGGTTTGCACGCGGCCGCAAAGGAACTTGGGTGGTTTGGTTTGGGTTTTGATCATGTGGCCGAATAGTTTTAGGTTTTGCATGCAATGGGTTTTTGGTTTTGGTTGTTCTCGGCCAAGTAGTTAGAACTTTAGGTCTAGGTTTGATCCTTGTTTTCTTTTGGCCGAAGACTTGGGTTCAAAGTTTAAAC